>CM056993.1:316518337-317783337 GCA_029891345.1 Dryococelus australis | reverse complement strand
TTAAAGTGAAGAGGAAAGAGATTGGATGGCTCTTAACACTTTGTAGACTATGCTCGAGTGTAGCTAGTTTGAAATTTTTTTTATTGTTCAGAACACAACTCGCATGGCCGTGTAGTCTTTGTTCGTCTAGTGTTTAACACGATCCCACAAGAACAAGACAGCGCAGTAACAATGATATTGCTAACGATAGAATTTCTTTTTTATATAGCCACTGAAAGAGACATGGTTGATTGTAAATTATTTTATACGATAAAGGACATTCGGTTGGGTCAATATCAGCTCGGCTCTCCATTGGTTGATGACCGGCCAATAATGAACGCTGTTAAGTACAGGGTAGTGTCCGGTGTGGTATGGACCAATAGGAAGATGGTGGGTTCTGACACAGACACCAAAAAAACCGGTGTTCTTGCAGTAGTGGATATAGGTGATTCACTTCTAATTTGTCTTAAGGGCCAGTAAATGTGTGTAGACCTCAATGTGTTAATTTCGAGGTCTTGAGAGCCGATGAAGGTGATTGAGGTGAATATGGAGCATCGCCGGAATGAAAGGGCGGGGAAACGGGAGATACCCGAGAAAACCCGCCGACCAACGGAATCGTCCGGCACGATTCCCACATGCGAAAATTTGGAGTGACCCGGCCGGGGATCGGACCCGGATCGCCATGGTGGGAGGAGAGTGGGCTAACCGCTCAGCCACCGTAGCTCCTCCCGAAAGAGTTGTTGGCGATCAAGTTTGTCGGATGCCTGCAACGGAGGTTAGGATACGACGGATGTGGCGCGACGAGAGCCGATGCAGACGACTGGCAAGAAGCCAACGGGAGCTGCGCCTCAGCGGACGACGACCTGCACTGTTGCATAAGGACGTCCAGGCACGGCAAGTGGCAAGCGTCAGCGTCAGCGCCAGCAGAAGCTTTTGCCAGTACGGAACGTAATTAATCGTGCGTCCGACAGTGACAGATAGGGCGCACGTTCAACAATACTGCCCCAACTACGTATCCACGTGGATTGGCTGGCGCGGACGTGACGTGAATTTATTCAAGTTTTTATAAGTAATAGTTCTAGTAGACAAACTTTCTGCAGATTAGGTAGGTTCCAATTCTATCTTCAATGTTTACCGAGACGTGCCATAGAGTAGTTGTGCTCCTAGATATATAGGTGAGTTTATTAACTATAGGCTGTTTACGATAAAGCTATTGCAGTGATTCTAGATGAAGAATAAATGCAACAAGTGTGGATCAACGGAAGTGGGTACATGAGGCATGGAAGAAACGTGAAAGTGAAGTAAAGTTTGCTATCCTGTATAAAGAATTGGTTAATGATGGAATTAAATTCTTCGAGTTTTTTAGAATGTCTGAAAATTGTTTTAACATGTTACTTAAAAATATAAGTTCATTAAAGTAACACCGAGGGAACGGTTGGCCGTTTGTTTAAAGTAAATAATGATAATAGTGATACACGCTGACTTTATATAGTTTATTTATCTAAACACTATGTAAGCTTTTCCAAGAGTCAGGTTTAGCTCCTGAAATTCTGAAAGAAATTGTCCAAGGAATCGTTGATCGTTGTGGATGTCGACTTTAGCTTGGTTGTGTAGTTGATTTACGAATGCTCCCGCTGACATATCTTTTTGGTTAGGTAGGGCAGGCGAAACTGGTGCAGTAGAAGGTGGCAATCTAGAAACCCGAATGAACAGCGATACGATGACACGAGAGTGTAGCAATCAGACGGCTGTTCACGCGAATGTCCTACCATGAACATCTTCATTTCATATTTCATCAAATTTGTGAGAGTCGTTTGTTGGGGTGAATCCTTCCTTCTTGCTGTTTTATGTGCCGCAAATTTTCTTGTATCCTCAGCCGTATTGTTCTGGTTTGAAGTAGGTAGTGTTTGGCTTTGCAATGCTGCTTCCACAGGCATTTTAGTTGTCCCACTTGTTCTTAGTTTCGGCTGTAGTACTGGCAGTTCATCGCATCTGAATCTCCTCCCGCATCAGAATCAAACACCTTTTCATCAGAAACATAATCTATGAATATTCGTAATTCTTCCGAAGACAATGCCTCAAGCTGTTTGAATGTTTATTTATCTGCCATTATCTGTACAAAACTGGCAATATATCATTAGCAATAAAGTGTTCTGTAACAGATCAAATGGTCTAATTTTAATCTATAATTTCCAAATGTAAGATATCTGTATAGTGCACAGTTATAAAAAAAACCTGATTTTGTACATTATTTTAGCTTATGCCATGTTCTGACACCGATCACAACAACAATATGCAGAAATTATACCGAACCACTTGTCATGTATAACATAAATAATACTTTCAAGAAATCCTACTTATAGTTAATTTTCATAACCGGTAACTAAATATAAGAAAATAATATGAACATAATAATAATACTTGTAAATGTATATTAAATAACCTGAAAATTTTGTGCACTTCGGCACATAAAAATGACCATAATTCGAAAAAATAAACGAAAATAGTTGTTCACATGTTCCTAACATGAAGAAATATGTATATTTTCGTAAAACATTACCGATTTTACTCTATGTTACCTCAGTTTTGGTTTCGACACAGTTTATAACTATGTTAAAGGAAATAGCGAAAGTGTTATTTTTGTTTATTCGCATAAATCTTATAGATTTCCCAAAGAAATATGAGAAGAAATACAAGCGTCAAAATGTTAACTGTCTCCTCTGACCTTGGGGGAACTGAATTACTTGGGTTATCGCTTCAGGAATGGTCTGGTTACGACCCTCGCTCTACCTCAGGGAACGTTCTAAATCGGGTCAGCTGGTCTATATAAGTGCGGTGGACCTCCGAGTTGACAATCTGGTTGACATGCCTGGTGTGCGGTGCCAGCGAAGCGACTAGCGTCTGCGGCAACATGGCTAGCGAGAGTATCTACGGACTGCGAGCATCGGTGCAGTGGAGGGTGTAAAAAGTGTTTTACGCTTTTCACGTTAAACTGAGCACTTTTCAAAACACTGCTTAAGATCTACTTGTATGCCCATTGTGCATTCTTCCACCATACCTTAAATCAGCATTGTCATGGGCCTACTCACTTCATTCATGCTACGGCAAATGAAACTGTGTAATTATTAGAACAGTAAATTTTTTACAAATTTATTATTATTTTTCGCTTACATGCATTAAAAATAAACAATAAAATAAATGTATAATTTCAATATTCATAAATGTTTACCACACACTTGTAATTCAACTCTACATGGAACTAGTTTCCCTCCGTCGTTGCCAGCTTTACTAGGCGCATGTCACTCAACGTGTCCGTTAAAATATGTGTAGGTATGAACAGTGACATTTTTCAAAGGTTGATTTCAAAAGTGTTCACTTTACCGTGAACAGCCTTTAATAGTAGAAGTAGGTAGTTTAAGATTGTAAATAATATCTGTGTATTTTTATAGCATTATAAATTAATTAAGCAATTAAATGCAGCTCTTTCAATTTCATGAAGACCTCCATCCTTCAGGACCATTAAAAGCGGAGATTTTAAAATGTGTTTTTGCAAATATCAGAAAACAAAGTGAAATTATACTACAGAATATCGGCTCCAATCAAGAACTTGATATTAAGAGCCGCCCAAAAATCTCGCCACTCACTCGCTCACAGAATATCGTTTTATGTTGTCGGGATCTTCAACCTTAAGGTTCCCGTCTACCTGAAGTTTTTTGCCGTATTTGGGGCCGAGAAGAGCGGGAGCGATAAGGGTGACACTGCCACGCACATCAAGTGCGACATCGCCGCTAAGCGCAAGACTCTGAACTGGCGTGCAGCGTTCTAGTCACATAGCGTGTACCTATGGGACTTTCAGCGGTGACCCCATTATTTCATTGGTGGAAAGTCTGTAGGAAGGTTCAGTGCAGGGACCTTGAGTAGTTTTTTTTTTTTTATGTATCTGGTGCGTATATTTTGAGCTACAGCGCCTTCAAAATACTGTTTTTAGCCATTTCGGAGTGTTCTCAAATGGCTTTTCCAATGAGCGTGGCACGTCCTAAAAGTACCCAACAACCCTCGACTCTGAAGCGTGTGTTCTTTTCATAGATCAATACAATGGACGCACATTAATTGGGGGGGGGGGGGGGAACTTCCATTTTCTGAGACACTGAAATGCAGGCAGGACCGAACTCTCCATGTAATGAAAATTGCAAGGTTGGTCACCCTCTTTTTGCAGGCAACCTTTTTACCTTCAGGAATTAAGAACTTTTGCGCTGGTTTATTGAGCAGTGTAACCTAATTATAGGCTATTCACGGTAAATTGAGCAATTTTGAAAGCCCCCTCATTTGGAATAATAGTCAATAAATATATTTTACTTTAGCCTTTGACGTTAACTTCCGAGTGCAGTGAAATATACATACTGTGTTTGTTACTTACATGTCAATATTTATTTTAAAATGTAGTTAAAGGATATAAAATTACTGGAGGGGGAAAATTAACTTTACCGTGAACAGTCTGTAACAATGGTCCTCTTGTTGCAACTTCCCTGGACCCACTGTTTTTTTGTAAACTGCACACAAACTTCGGCTGCAGCGATACAGTGCCTAGCGCATAGGCAATACTATATACATTCCGGTATGGTATGCTGCCTAGTCCACTACAAAGACAGTTGTGGACAGTTTTAACGCTTACTGTAAACAGTATGTACCATATAGTAATAAGAATACATTACTGAAGTTATAGGCTATTCACGCTAAAGTGAGCACTTTTGAAAGCCCCCTGCTTAGGATATACTTGCATACATGTAGTGTATACTTGCGCCTTACGTAAAATTAACATTGCCATGCGCCTCGTCATTGTATTCATGTGTCGGCCAAGTAAAACTGAGAAATTTTTAGAAAAGTAAATATTTTAAAAATTTTCTCATTTTACACTTTGTTGGATAAAAAAACAGGAGGCGAAATAAATAATTGATCACAAATGATTACCTAACACTTTTTATTCGACGTTAAGATTGTAACACCTGGTTTTTTTCCTTCCAAACTTGATGAATAATGTTAACGTAATTTGAATGTCACAAATTGTACATATGTGTAATGTTTGACTTAGTTCAAAAGGTAAAATAGGTGTATAAATTTTAAACAGATCCCTTAGTTATACATTAGTGATATTTGACCCAGTATTTATCTATGATAATATTTTGTCTTACAAACTGCTTTCTCTTTTAAAACATAAATAGTACTGGTTGATAAGGACAACTAATCTTAGGAACGTTTTAGGATTGCTCGAAAAAATTTAGTATATGGACAGCTGAAAGGAAGTATGTCTCCATTTTTATGTGTTCTTTAGTGATGTTAATTCGACGTTGATGATTAATTCTAAAAGGTTTTATATTTATGAACGAATATAATCAAGATCGGGCAACTGAAATACGCAAAAGGAGAGAATTAATTGCGTATTTGTGAGTCATCAGAGGCCGAGATGTCGACAACTAATTTCAAAGGACTCGAGGGCCTCGTCATTGGATTTTCGAGGAACTTGTAGACAGTCATCATTGTCCTATTCTGAAGGAGGTTCGTCGCAGGAGGTAGTTCCAACTTCTGAGCCAAGGTCAGAGCAGTTATACGTCGCTTCAGTGGTTGGATTCGGGAGTCGACTACAGGACTTTGGCTGACGGAAGGATGTCGGAGTGCCTATTGCTGTTATGGAATCGCAGTCTGCTGGGAGATGTGGTGTCCCAGGTGCGATTCCAGTGAGAGAGCGTTAGATTCAGCTGCGAACTACCTGATTTCTCTTCAACAGCTAAGTCCAGCGTCTCCCACATTAAATATGAATCCTGCTATCCAAGGTTAATTATTAATGTGCTTATAAAGAGTGACCCATACATTTAAATTGGAGTCCTTCCTTATCTACTAATGCTTACGTGGTTGACTCATTTTCTTATAGTAAACTCATTTATCATTTTAAATGATACAATATTTTAAGTTCTTTTACAGAATAGAAAGCTAAGAGACCAAGGAGTATCCATTCTGTGTTCATTCCAATTTCTTCTTTTTCATATCTTTCATAATAAACAACGTCAAGGGTTACTTGAGTTTAATATTTATTTTAATTTTTTTTTATATTTTTAGAATAATATGCAGATTTAACTGTCTTTCGTAATTTAATATAATATTGAATCTTTCACTTCATCTTAAAGAGTCTCATAGCCGAGACAAGTGAAGTATGAATAATTACCCTTAATGCTAAATATAATAAGTGATAAATACTATCACATTTCTCTGAATGAAAAACTAAGAGTAACACGCATATTATACTTACTAGTTTGGCCAGTCGAAGATTGAACAATATTAATGTAACCGATAAGCATCACTGATTGTTGCAGAATTGCCGACCATACGTGGGACGTGCAAGATATTGATAAGTACTAATCATTCTTATTTGACTTGGTATAAGATATAGAATTACTTTCCCTCCATAGTTACCAACTTTACTGGGAGCATGTCATTCAATGCGCCCATTAAAATATATGCAATGCCTAAGGTAGGTACCTATGCGCCTGGAGATGTGTGGCTGTCGCTGAAAGATTTGTGTACGTTTTACACGAAAGCGGCGGATCTTGGGCATTTGCAAGAAGACGAATATTTTTGTTTATTAGTCCATACGACTCAATAATCCAGCAGCGAGCGTTCATAATTCCCGATGGTAAAAAAGTTGCCTACAAAAAGAGAGTGGCCACTCCTGTTAATTCCAGTGAAGTATTAATGAACGTCTGCTTTTAGGTTGACCCCGATATCACAAAACAAAGTTCGAAAATTCTAGTTTAATTTCTCTTCGTTTCCGATATTTTACTAAAACACAAATTTAAAATCTTGATTTTCGCGGACTCATTTATCTCCCTTTATTTTCAATTTAGGTTGAAAGTAATTATGTTTTCCATTTGAATAAGTGAGAATAAATTTAATTCAGTAAAAGTAATTATTTTTTACAATGATAGAAATTTTATATTCCTTACAGGCTTAAATTAAGAGTGATTTTGGTATTTGACACCAACGCTGTAAAAGTTTGTGATAAAAAGGATCAAAATAATTATATATAATTTTATAAAATTGACGTTCTTTTTCTACGGGGTTTTATAGCGTGTTTCGTCAGTGGGAATTTGTTGGTTTCTTCCAAATACAATTATAATTTATAATTAAAGGAAAGTTCTGTAATACTTACTGAAGACTTATCGATTGAGGCCAGGTACTGTTTTCAGCGCTACCTGACCTCGAATAGAAAAATTAAAAGTTTGCTCTGCTTTGTTTTCATTATAATACTTTTGTAAGGCAAATTGCTGTATGATTAGTGATTTAACTTACTGAATTCGCACATAACAACACAAATAATATTTAGCAACTTTTATTATTGAATCGCACTGCTTGTTGCTACATGTTATTTGCCGGCAGTGAAAGTTTCCCGCAAAATCGATAGCTCGCAAAGTGTGTACTCGAGCGATCCACCGAAAGAGTTGCTCGACGTTGCTGAGTCCTGCCGGCAGATGGCGCCACATGCTACACGCAGTCGCAATTTGTCGGTGCGATAGTAAACAAGCACGCGATCCAGTGACTACAGCGTTTTCTTACCCGTGCTTAACGTTTGTTGGGAAGGGAAATATATTGCCGGCAACGTGGAATACTCAAACTTTGGTAAGTTATGTTTTTGTTTGTTCCTGTACTTCTGATCAGTAAACCCAGGTAAAAAAATCTTCAGCGTGTCTGCCCCTAATTTTGTTTATTTCTTTTAAAAGTATTATCACTTCATGGAATAAACGTGTAAAATTCTCGGATATCATACCGAGGCGTATCTTTGTGAAGCAGCATTTTTTTATAGTATTCAAATTTCTTTCAGTTTCATATAGGCATTTCAGATATTCATTGGCGCCAATGCAAGGAAATCTTAATATTTACGGAAAAAAGAAAAAAGAAAATAAAGTCACACCCCCTGTCATCAAGTAACCCCTGCACTGCAGTAAATTAGTCTAAAACCGTGAACGTAGTATTACGAGATAACTTCATTTTTGTACAGACTTGTGATTTATAGTAATTCGAAGGTTCTGCAAGAAGATTCAATACATTTACAAAACGTATCACTTGTTGGATGGAATGTTCAAACAGTCCAATTTTTTTTTTATAAATGTATACAAATGAAATGGTTAGGCCTACTGCTCTTACTGTTTATTTCTCGCGGAGTGCGTTGAGTAGGTAAGTCAGAACTTTTATGAAGCCCAGAACTTTTTGTCTAGAAGTGAATTCTGCTGTACGTACAAGCATTGTAATGTTTCAGCCCCTCTCTTAGGGGATGACGCCTCCTTATTTTCCATTCGGCAAGACTTAGCACGTACCGACCGGCGACTGGCTCCATACACTGACCCTGTGATTCTCCTTACGTAAAAATTGGAGTTCTGACACATATCTGCCACTCCACTGCCGGATCCAGAAGATTGAAATTGGGGGGGGGGGGGGGGGGGTCTTATGGCACGTGACTCCCTCCCCCCTTCAAATACTTACACTGACATGAAACTGTCCTTTTTTTTTTTAAATTGAAATGGCATATCATAATCAATTAAAATAATGATTTTATTTATTTTTTCTACTAATTTAATATTGTTCCCGAAAATTACGATGAGACAGTCTCCCCTCCCACGCCACAAATCGAAAATCTAGACATGCACCTGTATAATGGGAACATCCTACCCACCGTTCACGTTGCCAACCTACGGAAAGTCAACATCCGCTCCTGCCACTGACATCCGTGCGTGATATGAAATAGTTTAATTTTCCAGTCAAATGGAAAACTAGAAACTAAATTAAAAGTGCATACTAGCGACTAAAGGGAGATTGAGACGTTTATACAAGAAGATAAAATTATTCGCCTACTTCCCTTAAAAAAAAAGTTGTTGATTTCTTTGTGTGAGCAAACGCCCCAAGTTCAAAAGGGGAACGTTTCATCGCCATATTGGATTCTTGATTTTTTCAAGTTGTTTGTATTTTTAAAAGCGAAAATTTCGGAAGTATCACTGTATCCAACTAGCTATCGACCTTACACTGCAATAGAGATAGATGACTAAACTATAAACTCGTATTTACTTCACGATATTGATTTTGTCCCATTTTGGCAGAATTAATATTGTGATGAAATAATGAGTTCGTGGTTCAGTCGCTACTCGCTATAACTGTACTGCTATTAATGTCAACAGTTATAGTCAAATCATGGTTACTTACATCTGTTCTGAAGCCCTGCTGAAGTTCTACTTCAAGGATATTACTCCGCCTCGTGCAAACAAAGCTTTACCGAGTCTAGAATACCGGACCAAAGGGACAGCGCACTGCATTCGTGCGCACCCGGTTTAATGATATTTTACACAAGAACTATTTCCTACTACGGATTACCAAACATCTATTTTATTCCTGTTTTAATTCATATTAATTGTAAATGAAATATTATAATTTATAATTAAAATACAGGCAAAAGTTCAATTTAACCGAAAAGAAGAGCTGTTATGTTAACAGAAGTATAAAACGTTTGTGATACACGACATGTTCAAGAAACAACCAAACACAGCATAAACGGGGTAATTTTTCAAATATTTGATTAAAAAAGTGCAAAGGAACCGCGAATAGACTATACAAATGGGTACACTCGGAGTTTTCTGTTTTAAATATATAAACAAGCTATAATATCCAATAATCCAATATAGCGGGGGTAGGTTCCACTTAAGGGCGGTACCTCATCACCCCACCTTAGTTTTACTTTGCAGGTAACGCTCAATTTAAAATAACACAGCAAACATTAGCCATGTTTAACATTGCAACAGGTTAAAAAACATTTAATGGAAGTTCTGTAACTCTGCGTATCGTTAATGACCTCTTTCTCACTTATGGCAGAGAGTTAAAATGAATGGGATGAGTGGAGGCTTAAGCTGGAGTCATAATAACCCGACGAACACGATACGACACACCGACACGTCAGAGATCGACGGAATTTCACATTATACTTTATTCAGCACAATACCACGACGAAATCTGCCCGACAAGTGTGTTAGTTGGCTGTTGGAAAATCGTAAAACTGAAAGTTATTGTAATAATATCCAATATTCACTTTTAAAACTCACGATAAGGGAATGATTATTTTGCTTTCGACAATATTTGAATTTATACAAGAGAAAAAAAAGTATTTAAAAACAAATCGGAACTTTTTTTGGCGGCGAGTTAATTTATTATTTACTACAGTAGGGTATTATGCACGAAATTTTGTTTTATTATGTTGTATTTACATTCTTTACGTGCTTCGACGAGCCCGACGCGACGAAAAGCAGAAATAGAACCTACTATTTTCGGGCTGTCGGGGCCGCAATTTTGTCGGATTGACGTCAAGGTGACCTTACTTTTCATTGGCTGCTACTCCAATTCCGTCATGTCGGGGATGTCGTGTCGAATTCGTCGTGGTATTGTGACTCCAGCTTTACTCTTAGCTCTGCATAAAAGACGCAGAATTGTTTCTCGACAGCATGTGCGAGGTGAGATGGCAAGCAGCGGCGGATTATAATAAGGGGAGGGAGGGTAGGGGTGCGATAAATCCATTACATCAGTGTTCACTACATTTCTCGAATGAAAATGCACGTGTGAAACCTGCAAGACCTAGGATCGATCTACGGACCTCAGCTATGCGGCTAAGGATTAACCACTGAACTGATCCAAACCAGACTGGGTGCGATTTGCATATTAGTCCCCGAAATTAGACCTGGAAGTATTTCCCCTCCTTTCTCAGTTTTAACCAATTTAATTTGTTAAAATGTGCAATTGGTTATTTCATAATGCATATTTAAGAGACCGTATTATAATTTGAATTCTTAATTTTCTTGTGTTTAGTTTATCATAATTTTCGTTCTGTTTTTCAAAACCATGTTTAGATGGTAATCGCAATGTTTGTGGTGCTTACTGCCTTACTGGCACAAACACATGTGACAAGGCTGAAGTTGTTATAGACGCAAAAACGGATTCGAATATTCAGAGTCTAGGCAAGATAATGGTACATTTCTCGCTTCGGATGAACCGATAGCTATTTGCACCGTCTGTAACACATAGGCTATGGTTTCTTTCGTCTGAACGCTCCCTATCAGGGGCGCACACAAGGTGAGGGCTGAGCTGCCCCCCTCCCCCGGATCACTCACGGAGAGTTGAAATTAGAGGTAGCAAAATTCTTCTTAACGACCAACAGTTATTCGATTAATTATCTTGTCAAATGTTGGTTACCTTCGTATTTGCAACCAAGAGCCAGAGAGGTAAAGTGTTTTTGATGTTACAAATACCATAGTATTTATCATCGCAACGTGCTCCCCCCCCTCCCCCCCCGAGGTTCATCATCCAACTTTTACCTAAAACAGAATACTGTGTGCGTTACTGCTCGCTAGGTTTCGTCTGGTCTAGGGCTATCGAAAAGATCATGCTAATCGTAAACACAAATCAAATAGCAAAATGGTTAAGCATTCACATAAACGGAACTGCGTAGTTTTTTATATATTTCTTGTGAAGTAAATATGTCTTATTAGTTGATCAATGCAGGTGTTTTAAATGACTGAAGATAATTTGAAAACACAAGTTAGTAGTGTAGGAATGCTCCTTCAGGCACATGATTCATGTGTAGGAGCCAGTACCCGTCAGTCAGCTTGAATGACGTCACCTCCTGTTCTGTCATTCTGGTTGGCTGGCGGCCATCTTTTCCGTAATTTTATTGACAAAATTGCCTGTTTTACCCCAAAAACCACTTCCGAAATCAATTATTTGACCAAACAATAAATTTTCTCATAAAAAAATGGGGGGGGGGGGGGGGGGGGAAACAAAAAAAAATTGAAAAAAAAAAAATGAGGAAAGCGGATCCGAATTCCCTCGAAGCAAGAGCTGAAAAGCCCTCAGGCGAGCAAAAGGATTCGAGGCTCTTAGTGGAATGAGCCACTTAATCCTCAGATCAGCAAAAGAGGATTCGAGGCTCCGAGCCAGGTCCAACGAACCGGGGAGGATCAGCAGACCTTGCCCCCCTACCCTGATTGCAATCCTGCACCTACCACATCCACACCCCCTACCCCTACCCCCACCTCACCACACCTAAACACCTTCCTACCACCACCCCGACCAATTATTATAAAAAAAACCACTAGAAATCGAAAATAAATCTCTACAAAATCGAAATAACATATAACGTTACCCTACCCTACCCTTTAAATCATCCCACAACCCTCGCCTCACCCCTCTCCTCCTCATCCCCTGGCAATTGTTATAAAATGAAGAAAAATAGGAATAAGTTCTTAAATTCGGTTAACATAACGTTAACTTCACACTCATTCCACCACCCTAACCAAACACTCACTCCCTCACACATTCTACCCAGTCTTAAGAGTGGGATGGACCCCCGCATTTTTGTTGTGAAATAGTTGTTTGCGCGAATACGCGTATCTCGGTTAATAAATGTTCTGCATATACGACTTTTTGTCAGGAAAAATAAAAAAATGATCTATGTCCCTTTTTCCTTTTATCATATTAAGTGTGTTTCTGGAGAAAAAAAATCGTGAAAATGGTAAAATATAGCATTTTTAAAGTTTGCCTATGCAGCTTCCTTAATAGGCAAGAGAAAAATACAAAGATAAGGGCGTAGTTTTACCTAAGGGCTTTCATCGCGTGTGATAAAACCCTATGTTACAGATCTAATTTACACAGTACAGCGTTACGACGGAAACACTGCACGCCTTGCGCGTAGGAGCGATGAGGCACTAGGCGTGCGTGTTAGTGTCGCCCGTATCGCTCCCTCTCTTCTTGACCTTGAACGCGGAGGTCTATCCCACTCTTAAAAATTCCAGAATGATCGCAAAAAAAAATATCGAAAAATTCATTCTAACCATCGAAACTACTCTCCAACCTCACCCCCTGGCAATTATTTTTACTGGTCGATAGTAAAATTTTGTATTTTCCTTAGTATATATGGAGGTTACTTCTGTGGAAATTTGATCAAAATCTAAGATGGTGTGGTTAAATCAGTGTGTTGATTTGGCATGGAATGACCCAAAGTCCTGGCGAATAATAGATTTATTTTACATTTAAACAAATTAATAGTTAAAAATAAATTAAATATGAGAAAAACCATTTTCGTTCAAGCTTACTTGTGTTTGCATTTTTATAGAAAGAATTACAGTGAATAAAAAATATCATTTGAGTAGCTGTAGGAAAATAAGACTATTATGCTCAGAGGTTCATGTGGGACATAATATACAAATAAAGTGGAGGACTGATTGGGCAAATATCACAAGGAATTGCACTGGCATTTGACTCCAGTGCGTGTGGTAAACCACGTGGCTTAGTTGCCTCCAGAATGCTAGTCAAACATATTATTGTGTTCTCAGAAACGCTCCACATTTAACTGAAAATTTTATTCCGAAGACTGCATAGAATTTTTAGTTTGCACACTATAAATTAAATGTTTATAAATTAGAAATTATTTCGTAACTAATAGCTTAGATAAAGCGAGGAATACTTTTGGTGTTGAGTTTTAAAACTCAGTACGTGGAAATATGTTCCTTTTTCACATTCGTTTCCAACGTCCAGGTTGATTCAAATTTCCGAATACAAATGCGTGTTAAATTGATCCGAACCCTATACCAAGACCAGGAGGTGCCGTAACAAGTCGGTTTAATTTCTTTGTTTGTGTTTAATAGTGTTCTAACTTGAAGCCATGTCCCTTCACAATAAATAGAAGTTTAGTTTATGAAATCTGGATCTTCTGTGTAAGATTTTGCCTACATTCATACCATGACCAGAAGTTGGTTAGGGAAACCTGCATCGTAACTTCAAATAAGAATTAACAATATTGTGACTATCAGAATTTTTATTACTTAGTTAATAGAAAGAGATACAGTGGCCCACAGTGACAGTGGTGCACTTATCCTATGATATCTCATTGTTGTAATTGTTGTAATATCTCATTGTTGTAATACAAGGTTTTAGGATATGAAAATTTAATGTATAATTGAATAAATGTATTTACAATCATCATACAACAGATACAAAAAGCAAATATCTTCCCAAGTGAATATATAAATTTACAACAAAAACTACACATTTTGAGGTCAAGAAGTACACACAATGAAAATGGTACAGTCTTGTGTATGTCCTGTCTTCGAATGGCATGTGTGTGGAGAGTCAATACCTAGTGTGTCAACCACAGTTAATTTTCATCTCCTTAAGCTTATCTGGCATAGATCGAACCAACCTTTCACAATAAGAGAACTCATTCTTATCGCATTCCATCAGGGGCAAGTTTGAGGTCATTCCGGATAGATATTGGATGTTTGCGGATGTCTTATTTTAACACACGCCACAAATCAATGACATTGATGTCTGGGAACTGTGGAGGGATATCGAGTACATAGGGGCAATTATTGAGTAACCTCATGAGTACCTTATGGGCCTTATATTTCGGGACATTGTCCTGGTAGAACGTGAAACAACCCCGCAAGCCTAATTTCTCTGCGCTGGGTGTAAATTATTTCCTCAATATGTCCAAATACACATGTTGATTCATAGTACTATCTATGAAATGGAGTTTCCCCACACCTGGAGCTGCCATACAACCCCATACCATCAGGGACCCACCCTCGTGTTTCATCGTCGGCCGAAATTTTGCAAGTTCCATGTTTGGCTTACGCCAGATACTGACCTTTCCATTCGATGCAAACACTTTGAATTTACTTTCATCGGTAAATATAACTGTTTCCCAGTAGTCAAAAGATTTAGCAGCGTGACCTGTGGCACACCGGAATCCGAGACGTTTGGTCTTCTTGCTGATGTATGGTTTCTTGTGCGCTATTCGACTATTGAAGTACTCTCTACGAAGAACTCTACTCACGGTTTCTGGGCAGGCCTTTTTCGCCAAGACTACTTCTGCCTCCTTGGCAAGGTTTGGTGCATGTAACACGGGATTCGCCTTTATTTGACGTCCAATCCATCGCTCGTCTGATGCAGTGAGTATCTTTCTGGAACTACGCTTCTCTTTGTTCTCTATTCTTCTATTATACTGTACTGACGAAAGCGACAAACGATATTTTGCACAGTAGAAATATTGCGATTTACAATTTTGAGGATCTCACGCAGAGATTTCCCCCTTTGGTAATGCAAAATTACAGCTTTCTCACCACCACAGACGTCTGACCTTTTTCACGGTCCGTGTTGATCTACGAAAGCTTACTTGAATGTAATAATTGGCTTCATGCACAGAACGAAGGTACGCGTCGTTCAGAATGCGTGAGCCCTACATGGCACGCCTGGTAGGCCAATGGGGGGCATGTGTTGGGCAGTGCTCCACTTTCACTATGGTGTTCAATCTGTAATTGTTTCAGTGTTTTATATTTTATGCAGTTATAATCATAAAAAATGATGCATATCTTTATAGACCCTGCAAGATGGATATGTAATACATTAAATGGACTGGGTTACTAGTACTTTTCATTTCCATTCGAATGTCAGTTCGTACTAGATGTACCACTTTCACTGTGAGTCACTGTATGTATTTTAAAGAAATTAGCTGTTGCTTTGCAAAATGAACAAGAAGTGATAAGTAATTCAACTTTATTTTGACGCATTCTCGATAAGGTTTTTTTTTTTTTTTTTAATAATTCCACCAAACCTTTTTATTATTTGAGGTTTGACAGTTCGAATGTGATCGTAAGAAGTCTGCTGAATGGAATATAGCCGTATGTACATAACATATCTAATCCATTATGAATATTTATAAGATTATTTTTAATACATGGCAACAAATTTAATTAGGTATAAAAGTACTGCAGTATATTTCCGTCATGATATTTAATACCTATGTGCTTCAGTATCAAGTGATAGGACACTTTGACACGCTTTTTGTCACACAACAGTTATTTTTCTCGTAAAAAGTTCACCGATTATTGAAACAATGTTCTTTCTGTTTTAATACATGCGCGAAGTTGCATACGCGTGCGTGTATACACATACACACACGCCACGATTGCAAAGTTGCATACGCGTGCGTGTATACACATACACACACGCCACGATTGACTATGAAATAGGTTTCTGTTCTAAACGAAAATTAATGTGCGTATCGTTAACACTGCAACGTCGTCCAGGATGGGCGAGATCACTGTGGGCGAGGAAGACGAAGTACATCCGGTACTGGGTAACTAAGATCCCTGGCAATGTTCACCACTTATCATTGGCGTATCTGGCGCCCTTATTGATATTTACAGGGGCCGCGGGGACTGGGCGGATAGCCTTCTCGCCTATCACTCAGGCGAACCGGGTGCAATCCCTGGCCGGGTCACTCCAGATTTTCGCAAGTGGGAATCGTGCCGGACGATGCCGCTGGTTGGCGGGTTTTCTCAGGGATCTACAGTTTCCCCCGCTCTCATCGGCTCCCAAGACCTCGTTGTTAAGAGCCATCCAAATCTCTTCATTCACTCACTAAAGTAATTTCAAGAATACGTGATTTCTTCCTTAATATTTCCACATTAAAAAATGTCAGCTCGAGAAAACTGAAAAGGTTAAATATAGAACAATCATAAATTAGTAAAACTTTAGGATAGTTTTCAGCTTTTTTTCTTTCAGTTAATCTCAATTAGTCATAAATATAGTTTGGAGAAGAGAAAACGATCAGTCAGAGGAATATAAAATTCTATCCTGTTATTATAAATATTTGATTTACGTACCTCTTGTTTGATATTTGTTAAAGATGTTTGATTTTTAAAACTCTTAATATTTTTAAAGATTGTTTAATAAGATAAAATATTTGTCAAACATTTATTTGTATTATTTACAAGTTGTCAGGGGCGTATCAAAGTTGGTGGGGTATAAACGTCTTAATATAAATAAAATAACAAAATGTTATATCTTAATTTATTTACAATGATATAAAATACACAGAGCTATTATTTATAGCATTAAACTGTCAATTTCTCTTATTTATTTTATTCTGTCGAAGGGCGCAATATTTAATGCCAGTATCAATTTTAATTAAAGTATTTATCGCTGTCCGTTGTCATACATTAACATCGCTCCAAATGTCCGTTACTCATGCGTCCAGTTCCACTTCCCCACAGTTGAGCCAGCCAGTCTCTCTGTCTACTCTCCCTATGTTATGACTACACTCGTTGGTCACTGATGTCTTCGCACGTCGCTCCGATGATACCACATACATCTGGCGGCGATAATTGCCGTGCGAGACTCCAGACTATGTACACAGTCACACCGCAGCTTATATAGCTGAGTCGACCCGTTCCAGAAGGTTCTCCGCCCCACGAGGCGCGCTGAGAGGGAAGGAGGCGATGACCAGAAAATTTTCGCGCACAGACTGTAGGCTGTTCACGACAAAATGGGCACTTTTGAAAGTCGTGTTTAGTATCTACTTGTATACACATCATGTTTTACTCATGTAAAATTAACATTGCCATTGGCCTCATCACTTTATTCATGCTTCAGTCAAATGAAACTGAAATTATTAAGAAAGTAAATACTGTACAAATCTGATTATTTGTACACTTTGTTGCATTAAAAAAACAGAATGCGAAATAAATTATTTTAAGTAATCACAAATCGTTACCTATAACTTTTTATTCGACGTTAAGATATGGAACTACTTTCCATCCACCGTTACCAACTATACTGGGCTCACGTCAATCAGTGCGCCAATTAAAATCTATGCTTGCAGGGCCAGTGACTTTTTTCTAAGGTTCATTTCTTAAGTGCTCACTTTATCGTGAATAGTCTTTAACGGCTGTTCACGTTAAAGTGAGCACTCTAGAAATCAACCTTTGAAAAAAAAAAAAAACTCTGCCCACAACTGCGTATGTATAACCATGTGTGTTACCGCACAGGCTGGGGATGAACACACCCAGTTATGTTGGCAATGAAATCTGAAAAGTAGTTCTAAGAAATAATGATGTATTACAAGTGCAACGTTTAAATTTATAGCTACTTAAGTTGTTTGAAGTTTATTTTATACAGTTTAAAGTAATTATTGGCGTAAATATAATGTGTTTACTGTAACTCATAATTATATTGTGTCACGTGATCGGCGCAACGGTCAAAACCAACGGCTTGTTGCTTGGCTTTGCTTGTGTGGAGTGGTTGCGAGGCAAGCTACAAATTTGGAACCTGGAAGTTGTTGTGTTTTAATATTTCTCATTTATTTTTCAGCTTATCTGCAATCATCATTGTTTTATTATAGGTCGTATGGTGTGTAATAGTGTTGTAGTTATTTTGTGTTAAGTCATGAGTGCCAGCAAACTACGCACGAATAGTCAGTCAGGAAGACATTATAAATCTCGCTGAAAGTATTTATTCTTTAATTCGTCGAGGAGAGACGAAGCCGTGAACGATCATCGAACGAGTTGCATAAATTATGAAAATTTCAACTGCAACTGTCTGGAGGCGAGTGTAAATGTGTTTTTACTACGTGTTACCGCAAACAAGGTTTTACGACGTGTTATCCCCGCTTATCCCCAGTACGTTATTGAAGTAAATCGTGGAAAGAGAACACGTAGGAATCGACAGTTGGAAACGTGATATTATAAACGGAAAGTTAAATAACAATAATGAAAGTAATTGAACGACAGCAGAAACGCGTTTTTATATCACTGTGTTGTTTTGTCATGTAGGCGTAACCTCAAATGCATCTGCACGTATCTACTTATGACCAGCCATGTAACCTTTCTTAAATCTGCCTTTAAAACAAGTGCAAATTTTGCCGGCAGTAATTATACGTCAATTTTCCACGTTTGTATATGACTGTGTTATTTTGTAAGGTAGGCCTAACCTCTAACTTGTGTTCATGTAGTTATTCATCCCAAGTTACAGTGTTAAATTTTACTATTGTTAACATAACATAAACGTCACAGTTTGATGCTACACCAAAGGTGTTCCAACATCCTATAAACTATAAAATCTTGAAGCTGGTTTTTGTGTACTATAGACCTCTAGCTGTGCTTGTACCCGACATTATTTCTTGATGCAAGTGTAATTGTTTTAGTTGGTAATGCTTGCCGTAATAAGAATTAGAAAGTATTTATAAATAATTGTCAACAGTCATAGAATAATTCCATGTTTAAATGTCGAAATGGATGTTCGACAAGACAACTTGCTACCTTTTGAGAAATATCAACTAAGATAGTATGCGTTCTTGAATAGGCATAATTGTTTCTTATATCTGTCACTTGGGCCGCAAAAATATTGTAGTTATTGAAATTTAATGTAACTGTAAATTACACCGCATAGTCAACACCCCAGACTCCCAGAGCTCCTCTTTACTTGCGAATGCATGTTTTGTAAAGGTTAGATTACATTACGTAGTGTATCTGTTAAATTAAGTACAGTATTTCTAAAGACGCTGTATGAGCTAGCTTTCAATAAGGGCCGGGCTACAATCGATATACCTAACACATTCACAGTTATAGCGCTAAGCACAAAACACAAAAGCACAGTGGCTCGGCTACAATCGATATAACGATAATAATATTAGTTTGTTTATGTTGCTACATTAGTACCGAAGAAATTAAGGTCTGCACATAGTTTATTTTAAATGATATGTATTATTGCTTGGAGTTTTTTTTAAGCATGAAAATTTGAATGTTTCTGGTGCCACATGTTAAACACACAGCTTTTAAGTGTACCTTGCAGAAACTTTCCTTCAGATGGGCCAAGTGTGTCGACCACGTGGAGAAGCTGATTGCAGAGAACTGCGAGAAGGAAGTGCACGTAGCCGCTGACATACCTCCATTCATCATCTCCCTGGATCCGGATTTGGACACCACTGATGAAGATGATCCTGGCAGTGGCGATGAAGTATTGGCAGCGCCACTGACAGAGGTATCAGGCTGTTCTACTGCACAGTAGGTGCTGGATGGTCAGTGGCGGTAAGGTTTGTATGACCAAGTAAAGGTATTTGCATTTTGCAGCTGCTTGTTTGTAGTATACACATATCTGTTATGGGTGGGTACTATTTGTTATTGAAGTTCACATGTGTTTATGTATTTGTCATGTTGTTTGTTAAGGTATGTTATATGGTTTTTAGTATCTAGTATAAAACAAATATTAGTGATATTTTTTACATAATATATACAGTTTTTGCAAAATTTATTCCAAATGTTCAAATATGTGGTGCATGATACGATACGGTAATGTATATTGAGTTACGTGTTAACATAACTGTCATTGTAACATGTTAACATGTTTGGAATCTTGCTAATATAAGTGTCATGATAGTTTTACATCTTAGAAATTAAGTTGTATATTACGGTGTAATTTTGTTGTGTGTGTCAGTCGTACACTAGATAAAAGTAACTTGCCTGTAAGTATTACTTTTATAATTTGCCCTTTACATTATCATTTTGTTGTCATTTGTGGATATGTATTGATTTTACATTAATTAGACATTCCTTTCAGTCTTGTGTGTGCACGCATGAACCAATTTTTGTATGTATAGTAATTTTCTTGAAATATTTTTCTCATTTAAGTTTCCAGTTTCGCTACAGTCATTGCAATGAAGGAACCACAACAATGATGGGAGTCCATGCACTTTACCTGTAAAATTGGTTCTTGAGGTCTGTATGGGTTTGACAAAAAGGAAATGTCGCACCCATTTGGGCCACAAGAGACACCGTAAATGTGGCCATCGCCGGATCGGCATTTCACTTAGCTATAAATAATCTACTTTATTTCTAGAATTATTTGGTTTAAATGAAGGTGGTGCCAGTTACAAGCCTGGTATATACTTCTGTAACCACTTCAATTCACAGTATAAATGTTCAGTTCTTTTTTGGAGGGTCTCAGAAGGGTGCGAACACCGAGTAACGGTGTCAAAAAAATGTATGTATACACAAATGCATTTGCTGATATGTTTATATTTTTAGTGTAAATTATTTTTATTTTATATATACGTAATAGGCCTATGTTGTAATATATTCATCTCCATTTATAAAGGTGCATTTAAAACTATCCTTAAAATGTACATATACATGCACATATTTTATATATTTTACTTTTTTTTTTGTATTACATATTTTATATACTGCCACGTTAGTGCCGCCACGGTAAGTTTATTAGCACCATCTAGCTCTGTGCAGTGGTGTACTCTTTGCTCTGCTCTTACCGCGCTGTTCTGCTTGCCTGCATTTCCCTTTCTTCTTCGTGCGTTATTTTTTGATTTGTCGTGGTTGTTTATTTAAGGCCTTGCACGTCCTCGCTTTACGCTTCATACGTCTGCTACGTTACGCCGCTACCTATGCCTGCAGGATGTATGTTTTTTCCTGATGGCTTAGTTGCACCTAACTTCAGTCAGCTGAGGCCAAACACAGCTATCATGTTTTCAAGCTGACATTTTACTAGTCACGCTACAGAGCGATGGGGCACTTAGAAAACGGTGAGTCGTGGGAAACGTTAAGTTTGCGATACAATTTTTAAATGTTTGGTAATTTGTGTGACAAGTGGTGTTGTACCTTGGGTGTGCAGTAGTGTTAGTCTATTTCAAAATCTGGATTTTGCTGCCCTTCCAAATTATTTTTCGGCTTAACTAATGTGTGTCCTTTTTAACGTGTCGTGTTGGTCCTTGTTCACCGCCCAAGTTTAATGTTTGCTATTTCACGGTTTCCATGACTTCATCGTTATGGTGTTCATTTTTCAATTGTCTGTTGTGTAAAGTTTTTGCCTATCGGAGCTTTGACATGACCCAAACGATTATATATATATGTATATATGTATACATATATACATATATAATGTGTTATATACATAATATATTACATGTTTTATATATAATATTATACATGTTACATTTAGCAGCCCTGAAATGTAAACATTGAGTTTAGTAATATGTGGCAATCACATGGCTGTCACATGGCATGTTTGTTTACATGTAGCGGAAGGATACATAATGGGCAAGACAGTAGAACGTTAGCAGGGCTTTCAAAAGTGCTCACTTTATCGTGAACGGCCTATACCCAAGATATTCAGTACTCCAAGGACACGAGCGACACAAGTCCTAATAGCCTTATCGTTGCACTCGTGGCGGCCTATTTGTAACTATTCTACGTGTCCTTCCCAAGTTATCGGTGATGTCCTTGGGCAGTGCTCTTCGCACGCCCGAACGGGAGGTGCAAGGGAAAGAACGCGTAGCGGTTACATGTAGTAACACTGCCCTCTCCACAAACCTGTTAGTCCCAGAACAGACTCTACAATATTCAGACTCTCGTAGACTGTCAATAGATCAACGTGAACAACCTTGGTCCTTTCCTCTAGGGTACCGCGATGACAAATCTGGAAGGACTAGCTTCAATATTTGATAAAGGCCTTCTCAATATTCCTTACCTGGTATAGTGACCTAGAATATTTTAGTGCCATACGGTCACACTAAGGCTGTTTCCGTATTGCCAGCATATACGTGTAAATACGTACATTTGCGCACTAGTAGTGATGTATACTTGTCGTGTACTTTTTGAAACTATTCGGACAGGTCATCGCCTCTTCAAGTTAAACTGGTTGCAAGTTCTGGCGGAAGTATCAGAAATATGTGAGAACAGAAAAATGAGGCGCGTGGTGGTATATATACCGTATGTAACAACTTCTATGATTATGCATTAAGAAGACACACATAACTATATTATGAACATTTGTTGTTTATTTTTATTTCGTGGTTTTGTTCCTTGACATCTTAAGAGTTTAAGCGCTGAAACATGGTTTTAGCCGGAAATGAAGAATTAATAGGAGCATTAGTTAAAAGAAAGAGAAATACAATTCAATGGGGTTTGTAATAACTTGGAAATATGGTTTGCAAATGTGATATTATTTGTAAGCATACAGCTGGGAAATATGCTGCAGATGTCTATACAACGCTCAGAATTTTATTCATAATTCGTAGAATACAACAGAACGACATTTTGTAAATACTTATTAACTTTTAAAAGTTGCGAGCTTTATAACTATAAAACGTACACGTTAATTTTCACACCGGAAATACAATATGGCGACTGTCGTAAGTGCGCAAGTATGCCCAGCAAGTATACAATTTCAAATACTTACCAAGTATAGGACGTATGTGTACTATACTGGGAATTCGGACAGTGCTAGTGTATACACGGTAATGTCGCTTCCGGGGACAGGTACGCACAAGTACGCATTTCTTGAGAATCCGGAAACAGCCTTAGTGTCCTCCTCTGAATATCTCCCCAGCAACTCTCGGGTCGCGTCGAGTGTTCCACTTGATGCCAGCTGAAACTGTGGTATGTTCCTCTTCTGTTCCTTTTTAACTGGTTTCCTTCGCCCGAAGAAGTGTGCATGCAACTACGTCGCACAGTTGGAATTCTCTATCCGATCGTTTGTGACTGAGGCCCTGTTTGTGTATTACTTTACTTTGGCGATTGATTTCAATTTAATTGGGAATTTCAAAGTGATTTCTGCCCAAAACTGTAATTGAGCAGCGACACGCCAGTTAAATTTAGGCTCTGCAGTGGCGCAGCTGCTAGGACACTCGCATCCTACCAAGGCGACTCGGGTTCGATTTTCAGCGGGGTCGCTCCCGGATTTTCGCGTGTGGGAATCGTGCCGGACAATGCCGCTGGTCGGCGGGTTTTCTAGGGAACTCCCGTTTTCCCCACTTGCATTCTGGCGCAGCTCCATACCTTACTTCACCCTCATCGGCTCTCAAGACCTCGATGTTAAGAGACGCCCAAATCTCTTCACTCACTCACTTCTTACCAGTTAAATTTCAAGATATTGTATGACCCAACGATTTTAGCTCATAATTTTATTTTTCAAAAGTGATAAAATAAAAATTCCGCCACTTTACCAGAATATTTTATTTCCTGCACACAAAGGGGCAGGAGGAAAAAAAAAGGGGGGGGGGGTTAGAAGCGATAGTATTACGAACAACGTATCGTCACAATTTCACTAATGGAAACAACTAGTATTCCTGAACGATTAGTTGCTAATAGTTGCTAATTTATATTGAAAATAAAATATTTTAGAAATGTTTATATTTGTGATGATTATCTAATATCATATTCAGAAAAGAATACGTATCCATCCTGCAACACCTCCGGAGCAATATTGGACAGAAACCACTCGCAGAACTGCACTCGAGCTGCCTTGTTCTCATCTAGCAACTGATGCCCCACAGTCAATTTGTACACATTCCCTCGCTCCGTTACACACATGTCCCACGGGGCATCTTTTAAAGGACTCACTCTGCATAAGCAACGGTACACATTACATTTATTGCTGGAAAAAATTACCGATATATATCGCTTTAATTTGTGGATAAGTTATTTATCCAGTTGGAATATTATTTTAATAATAACTATTTACTTTTTATTAATTTATTTTAGTTTAATATGCCACCCAACAGTGTTAACCATTAACTGGGCGACACACACATACAAACGTTAACAAAGACACAAAACAATAAGAAATAAAGACAAATAAACAAATACACATTAACAAACCAACACAAAAGGCACAAAAACACACACATGGACAGTACACAAGATTTACACAAATGTGGGAAACAACATAAAGAATTGACTTAAAACAAAAATAATACAAGATACATTTATGACAATTAATGGCATCTGTTATAATGCTTGGATAGCTCAAGAAAAGTAATTTTCTTTCTCATAACGAGAACAAAAAAAAATTAATAATTTTAAAAACATCTTCCGACTAGATCATTGCTAGAATTTAAAATACAAAAAGTCCTCAAAATTCTATGCTTATAACTAGGAATCTTTAAACCCATCAGTTTATTCACAACAGAACAAAAAAAGCATGAAAGAAAAGTATCTAATAAAAATAAAGCATCTCTAACGTCTCGTCTCACTTTCAGTGTCTGAGTATTTTATCTGTTGAGCTCCATATTATAATTAAAATCTAAATTATTTACCGAGAATCTATTAAATATAATCTTAAATATATTTCTTTGAACATTTTCCAGTCTCTTGAAACACTGGCGGTACTGAAAATTCCAAATTATGAACAGTATTCTAATTTAGATCTCACTAAAGCATATACTGTTACGCGCTGCAGTTGGCGCAGAACTCCGCTGCCCCGCGCCGTTATCGGAGACCCACCTCGCCCTCCCCTCTTGCTGGAACGATGCGCTCGTGGCTGTCTGGTCCCCTTCTGGGAATCCCGTGAATGCCGACAACGGCGAGACTTGCTGGCGTCACAGACCTCCTCTCGCTTGCTAGAGTTTCCGATACGTTTAGCGACAACGTAAGAATGTTCTGGTGAGACTGGCTGACGCCTCAGACCTCCACGACGCATCACGCGAGTTGGATAATATTCTAGGTGGCGGCCTAAGACACTATATATACTGCCGCAACCCAGCGGCCGGCAGTCTTTGACGGAGGCTGTCTGGCGAGTGTGCGCGAGCGTAGTTTAGCGTGGACGACGACTGGAGATTGCGGGACGACATCGGGCAAGGTGATCGTGGTGTAAATGTACGAGAAGGTGTGAAACCGACGAGTGAAGCCTACTGTGCGTGAGGGCGCTTGAAGGACTCTAGAACATCGCGACTGGCGG
This sequence comes from Dryococelus australis, assembly GCA_029891345.1. Lineage (NCBI taxonomy): Eukaryota > Metazoa > Arthropoda > Insecta > Phasmatodea > Phasmatidae > Dryococelus > Dryococelus australis. Next base: position 317,757,753 of record CM056993.1, on the reverse strand, counting down.
GACATGGACTGAACTGAGGTGGGACTGAATGGAGGTGTAATAATGATTTTATTGTAAATATTCGAATTGTCAAATATCATAGCATAAATTATAAAATACTGATTGATACACTGTCTATTAGGACTGATATTTAATTATTTTATTTCTTTGATGTCTGTCGTAATTATAAATTTTATTAATTGGTGTCAATTGTGAACAGTTAGTGATATCCATTCCTTGTGAGAAGTTGAGTTGAGAGCATTGTTGTTATAGTTATTATAAATAAAATTAGAAATTTATAATTCATTCTTTTATTTAATTAAGACCTCCATCCCTTAACGAACTTGGTATTCCCCACTTAATTACAAGAGAGATAAATTGAAACACTGGTGTCAGAAGTGGGATAGAGACATTTTATAAAAATAAAATAATCTTAATTAGTATTTGTAAATATCGCAATATTTAAGCAATAAGCCGAGGAATTGTTTTGAAATTTTTGAATTCTAACCAGAAAAATGACGGCAGACATGGAAGCACTCTGCTCTTTATTCGAAAGTTTAAGTGGCCAGATAAATAGCAAAATAGAGACTGTAAATAATCAGATTAGTAGTGCTAGGGAATCTGCTAATAGTGTAAATGAAAATGTAAATAGTAAAAAAGATAGTGTTAGTGAATCTGTGGGCGTACTACCTGGCGGCTGTACTGAGGGGACCAGCATTGAGCATACTGCAGTCGTTGCCAGAACGACATCGTCTAGGATACTCCACATTGGTGTCGGCTTTGGAGCTGTGATTCGGCGACCGGTACCTGTGACACGCCCACCATGCCCAACTGCGAAGCTGCATCCAGCGACCCGGCGAACCTCTGCAGGAGCTGTGGCAGGACATCGTAAGACTGTCGCACCTGTCTCTGGAGAGATGCTCGGAAGAGGCACAAGATGTCATCGCCGTCGGCTTCTTCGTCGACGCTATCGCTGACACCGACGTGCGGCAAGCTGTGCGGTTAGCTGCGCCTCACACCATGCAGGATGCCTTGGCCTGAGCACTGGAAGTGGAGTCAGTATGACAGTCATCAGAGCCCCGACGTCCAGTGCGGGCAGCGATGCTTGATAAAGGGGAGGACGACAGCGTCAAGGGGATGTTGAAGGACTTGCAGACAACCATGAGGGACGTCGCCTCCAGGGTGCGCACTACGGAGACGCGCCGTCCCCCAACCCAAATGGCCGGAATGTTGGACGTGTGGACAGCCGGGGCACCTGATATCTAACTGTCCTCAGCAGCAACTACAGCAGCAGAAGCAGCTGCAGCAACAGCCAAGGAGCAGGCGCCAAGGGGCAGGTGAGAGCGCAATATCTTCGGGAAATTTGTAAAAACCAGTCTTGAGGGGCAAATATCGGTGATTGCTGGAGGGAAGGCACCAATGCTTTTGCAGGTGCGTTCAATGAAACAAGATTTCAATGCCATATTGGAGGAGGGGAGCCTCGATGATGTTTCTTGTCAGATGATCGTTGACACAGGAGCGACTATAACAGTGGTAAGACCCGCCATTCTTCGGCCTTCCCTCCAGCGATCATCCGACAAGAACATGGATCACTGCTATTTAACAACAGTGACGGGCGAGACCACACGAGTGTTACGTATAGGTAATACCGAGATGCTAGTGTCAACACGACGAGATTTATCTTCGCCAATGAGCTGCCCAGTAGTGTGTAATCAGTCAACTGTGCTCCCTGCTTCTCATCAAGTTGTTATTCCAGGCAGGTGCCAGGGAAAATTTGTCAGGCGATTTGGCATAATCGAACCAGCCCAGGAAGGGGGCATTTTACCCGATGGTGTCATTGTAGCCAGGACATTGCTTTCTTCAAAATCGGACAGTTTGCCTGTTAGGATGATTAATTTGTCTGACTGTGCTATCTGCCGTGATGAGGGGGCCACAGTAGGGTTTTGCAAGCAGGTCTCACAGGTACTTCCAAATATTCCAGAAGCTCCACTGTCACAACCTACTGAATGTCCTCTTCCGGATGCTCTGGGGTAACTGCTGACAAGAACAAAAGAAATCCTCAACTGGCAACAGGAAAGGGCAGTTTCAAAATTGTTACAGAGAAATAGAGGTGCTTTCTCCTGCGAGCCCAATGACCTTGGCAGAACTAATGTTGCATGCCACCACATCGACACAGGGGATGCCAGACCCATAAAGCAGCCACCAAGGCGACTACCACTAGCTTCATATGAGGTAATTGATGGTATTCTGAAAGAGATGAGGGAATTAAATGTGATAGAGCCATCAGTCAGTCCATGGTCTTCTCCCATTGTGCTTGTTAAAAAGAAAGATGGCTCTATTATATTTTGTGTTGATTACAGGCAACTTAATAATGTGACCAAGAAAGATTCTTACCCACTCCCTAGGATAGACGACACCCTGAATAGCCTAGCAGGCTCACATTGATTTTCTACTCTAAAGATGAAGAGCGGGTATTGGCAGTGCGAGATGGCCCGGGAAGACAAGGAAAATACTGCCTTTTGTGTCCAAGGGAAAGGAACCTGGCAATTCAAGGTTATGCCCTTTGGGCTATACAATGCCCCTGCCACCTTCAAACGACTAATGGAGAAAGTTCTGCCCTTAGAGATTTGTCAGGTGTACCTAGACAACATTGTGGTCACAGGAAGAACTTTTGAAGAGCACTTGGCACGCTTAGATTGTGTGTTTCAGAAAGTGACTGTGGTCTATCTAAAATTTGTTCCCAAGAAATGCCACCTTTTCCAAAAGAAAATTAATTTCTTGGGCCCAGTTGTATCAGCCCATGGATGGAAACAGACCCTGAGAAGACCAGAGCAATAAGATACTGGCCTCTACCAAAGGATAAAACTGAAATTCGAAGTTTTCTGGGCTTATGTGCTTACTACTGTCGATTTATGCCTGGGTTAGCCACTATCGCCAAACCTCTGCAATCGACTGAGGCAAAAATAAAATTTTGTTGGACCCCAGAGTGCGAAATTGCTTTCAATAGACTAAAGGAAATTCTGATATCTTCCACAGTACTGGGCTTCCCGAGTAGAGAGGGTGAATTTATTCTGTATACTGATGCTAGTGATGTTGGAATCGGGGCTGTGTTATCTCAGATCCAGGATGGAAAAGAGCGGCCAGTGGAATACTTCAGTAAGGTGCTACACAAGGCTGAGATGAACTACTGTGTGACATGCAGGGAGCTTTTGGCAGTGGTGAAGGCAATTGCACATTTTCATCCATATCTTTATGGCAGACACTTCATCCTAGGAACTGATCATGTTTCATTAAGCTGGCTACTAAATTTCAAATACCCCAAGGTCAAATAGCTTGGTCGATACAGCACCTGCAAGAATAGTAAATACGTCACAGGTCTGAACGCCTTCACAGCAATGCAGATGCACCCTCCAGGAGACAATACCAACCATTATGTCGTCATTGTGAACGCCAGGAGCAGAAGGTTGGTATATCGGGGAAAGCAAGGAGGACAAGAATTCAAGACCCTGTATCTGGTGATTGGTCATCTACGTGGGATGAAAAGGACATAAGAAATGGTCAGCTAAGTGATCCCACTTTGCGTCCAATATTGGAGTGGAAGGAAACCGGGCATCGACCGAGATGGGAGGAGATATCTAGCCTAGGCATGACATTCAAGACATACTGGGCACAGTGGAATTCCCTTGTTATAAATAATAGTGTGCTTTACAGGAATTGGGAAAGTAATGTTGAGAGACAGAGACATTTACAATTGGTACTACCAGAGTGCCGAATCCCAGAAGTGCTAAGACAACTGCACAACACAGCAGCAGGTGGTCACTTCGGTGTAAATAAGACACTTGACAGAGTCCGAATGAGATTTTTATTGGCTGCATTGTCGGCAGGATGTTGAGAAGTGGTGCCGTCTGTGTGATGCATGTACTGCAAGGAAGGGAGTGTGGGTTAAGGAGTGCTGTCCCCTCCAGAAGTACAATGTTAGGGCCCCATTTGAGAGGATGGCAGTTGACATTTTCGGACCCCTACTAACACTGAGAGAGGAAATAGATACCTTCTGGTAGCACAAGACTATTTCACAAAGTGGCCAGAGATCATACCAGTGCCAAACCAAGAGGCAGGCACAGTAGCTGATGTGCTTGTCGATCATGTTTTCTCCAGGTTCGGAGTGCCACTGGAGCTTCATTCGGACTAAGGACGAAATTTTAATCAACTCTTTTTCAAGCATTTGGCAGTGGTGAAGGCAATTGAACATTTTCATCTATATCTTTATGGCAGACACTTCATCCTAAGAACTGATCATGCTTTATTATGCTGGCTACTAAATTTCAAGAACCCCGAAGGTCAAATAGTCCAATGGATACAGCACCTACAAGAATATGACTTTGAAATACACTACAGGTCTGGACGCCTTCACAACAATACAGATGCACTCTCCAGGAGATCATGCGAACCATTATGACATCATTGTGAACACCAGGAGGAGAAGGTTCGTGTATCGTGGAAAGCAAGAAGGACAAGAATTCAAGGTACTGTGTCTGGTGATGGGTCATCTACATAGGATGAAAATGACATAAGAAATGATCAGCTAAATGACCCCACCTTGTGTCCAATATTGGAGTGGAAAGAAACTGGGCGTCGACCGAGATGGGAGGAGATATCTAGCCTAGGCATGACAGTCAAGGCATACTGGGCACAGTGGAGTTCCCTTGTTATAAAGAATGGCGTGCTTTACGGAAATTGGGAAAGTAACGATGGGAGACACAGTCATTTACAATTGGTGCTACCAGAGTGCCGAATCCCAGAAGTGCTATGAGAACTGCACAATACAGCAGCGGGTAGTCACTTCGGTGTAAATAAGACATTTGACAGAGTCCGAATGATATTCTATTGGCTACATTGTTGGCAGGATGCTGAGAAGTGGTGCTGTCTGTGTGATGCATGTACTGCCAGGAAGGGTCAGAGGGTTAAGGGACACAGTCCCCTCAAGAAGTACAATGTTGGGGCCCCATTCGAGAGGATGGTAGTTGACATTCTCGGACCCCTACTAATCATTGAGAGAGGAAATAAATACCTTCTGGTAGCACAAGACTATTTCACAAAGTGGCCCGAGGTCATACCGGTGCCAAACCACGAGGCAGGCACAGTAGCTGATGTTTTTGTCGAGCATGTTTTCTCCAGGTTTATAGTGTCACTGGAGCTTCATTCGGACCAAAGACTAAATTTTAAAGCAACTCTTTTTCAAGAAGTAATGAGGATTTTAGGAATGAAGAAACCCCGAACCACAGCATTACACCCTCAGTCGGATGGAATGGTTGAGAGGCTAAATCGTACCCTGGAACAGTATCTGGCTATCTTCGTAGAATACAATCAGAGGGATTGGGACTCTAAGGTACCCTTATTTCTCCTCGCATATCGCTCGGCGGTCCACGAGTCCACAAGGGTAACACTTTCAAGGATGCTGTTTGGGAGAGAGCTCCGCCTACCTGGTGACCTGCTGTTCGGACGTCCAGTGGAGGAAGAAGCAACCACTCCAGAATACGCTATTTAGTTACATCAGAAGTTAACCGACATTCATGAGTTTGCCCGGAGGCACCTCAACATTAACAGAGACAGAATGAAAACACGATATGACTGAAGAAAACCTGAAGAGACTTTTCAAGAAGGACAGCTGGTGTGGTTGTACAACCCTCAAAGGAAGAAGGGATATTGCCCGAAGCTACAGAAATCTTGGGAAGTCCCGTACAGGATATTGAAGTGGATAAATGATGTGATCTACAGGATTTGCCGAAAGGGCTCTTGGGCAAAGCCTAAGGTTGTTCACATCGACTGACTGGCGCTGTACGAAGGTCCTGATTCTGTAGATTCTGTAAGGGACGAACATACTTAAAGAGGGGGCAGTGCTACGCGCTGCAGCTGGCGCCGACTCCCGTTCCCCGCGCCGTAATCGGAGACCCACCTAGCCCTCCCCTCTTCCTGGAATAATGCGCTCGTAGCTTTCTGCCCTCCTTCTGGGATTTCCGTGAATGGCTACAGCGGCGAGACTTGCTGGCGTCACAGACTTCCTCTCGCCTGCTAGAGTTTCCGATACGTTTAGCGACAACGCAAGAATGTTCTGGTGAGACTGGCTGGCGCCTCAGCCTTCCCCGACGCATCACGCGAGTTGGATAATATTCTAAGTGGCGGCCTAAGACACTATATATACTGCCGCAACCCAGCGGCCGGCAGTCTTTGATGGAGGCCGCCTGGCGAGTGTGCGCGAGCGAAGTTCAGCGTGGACGACGACTGGAGATTGCGGGACGACATCGGGCAAGGTTTTCATGGTGTGAATGGACGAGAAGGTGTGAAACCGGCAAGTGAAGCCTACTGTGCGTGAGGGCGCTTGAAGGACTCTAGAACATCGCGACTGGCGGGACATGGACTGAACTGAGGTGGGACTGAATGGAGGTGTAATAATGATTTTATTGTAAATATTCGAATTGTCAAATATGGAATGATATAATACTGGTTGATGCACTGTCTATTGGGACTGATATTTAATTATTTAATTTCTTTTATGACTGTCGTAATTATAAATTTTATTAATTGGTGTCAATTGTGAACAGTTAGTGATATCCATTCCTTGTGAGAAGTTGAGTTGAGATGATTTTTGCCGTAGTTATTGTATAGGCTGTTCACGGTAAAATGAACACTTTTTAAGGCCCTTTCAAGAGCCATCAAGCACTAATAAATAGATTTTATTGTAGCCCCAGACGTTAACTTTCTGGATTGGTGAAGTATACATTGTATTGATTAGTCTGATAGCCGTATTTTCATTAAAAAATGACAGGAAGATAGAAATCCGATGAAAAGAAAAATTCTGCAGGGTCTTTTAAAGTGCTCGCTTTAAGTGAATCGCCTATAAATAAAATAAGAAAATTATAATTAATTCCTTTATTTAATTAAGACCTCCATTCCGTAACGAACTTGGTATAGCCCACTTAATTACAAGAGAGATAAATTTTAACAATATAGACACAATAACGATTCAGTTGTTGAAGCAGAGTTGGTAGTAAATTTATTTAATCATAAAGTACGACTGAAATTGCTAATAAGACTATCGACATGGTAATGGATGTATAATATAGGATCTAGTATCAGACTCAGATCGCGATCATAGTCAACTCTGTTGATTACATAGGGGGGGGGGGGGTCGCAATATTGAGTTTCATTTTGCAGCGTCTCATAACTCCCGCGTAGTATAACTTTTGACTAGGAAAAGCTAAACGCTCTCTCGTTTTAAGTTTCAATCGACAGCTCTCGTTAAGATCAATCGGGCCACCTCGACCTATCGACTGTTGGCCAAAACGACTTAGCTAGACTTCTTCCTGTGGGGCCACATGAAGAGCTTGATTTACCATACCTCTGCGGAATCAGAGCTAGAACTGCTGGCGCGGATTATGGCTGCGGCGGATTTTGGACTTTCAGGTATTCGTGATCGTGTGTACCAGAACACGGTACCTAGGTACCGTGTTTGTATAGACTTCGCTGGTTGTCGTGTCGAGCCCTTCTTGTAAGTGGGTCCAGAAAAAAAACAACGTACAGTATGTTGCAGACGTGGGAGAGGTCAACATGTGATGTGATGGTGCTTTGTTGCGGGGAAACGGTAGGCCTACGTTTCTGCACATACGTTCCTATGCAAAAACGTAACCGTCTTGTTCCCTACTACAACCCCTTACACTGTGTAATGGGAATTTAGACACATTCTGTATATTGTAAATACGATAAATAGTTCGAATTAATATTTTCATAGAGTAATGTTTAAGTATTTAGAACGATTTTAAACAGTAATTAGAAGTTGTCATAGCCAATATATTTCGTCGTTGTCGTATTATAAATCTATTTGAAAGAATTTCAACCTCACGTGATGTATAATGTAGATGGAGGTGTCCTTTTCGGTTTCTTCATCAACTCGTTTCAAATAGTAGCCACTCTCTGAAACTGTGACGTGATTGGCCAGGTACGAAAGCCTGTGTGGATCCTACTACGGAAAATAGGACGTGTCAAATTACCAAACCTGGTACGAAATCTCGTCGTACAAGACGGGAAATGCCATGGCGGGTGCCACACTAGACCGTATACCAGCCGCTATGGCGGACCTTGCACAATCACTTACGGAATCTGGTATCGTGTAATATCGTCTTTAAATGTGGGTTTATGATTGACTAACAGAATAAGTGCGCCGTGTGCTTAAGATATGATTCAATGTATTCAGGAGTATTATTTTACGACTGTCGTGTGCGGGTCTTGACGAGTTGTGTGCGATCTTGGCGTGACTTAAGAGATCGTTATATTTTATATCTTAAGTACAAGTCAAGAAGAAGTAGCCAATCAGAGCCCAATGACATTTGTTTTTGGCGGGAAACTGTATTTACATCTTGTATTTAGGTTATCTCATATTGTGAAATCGTATGAAAGTAACTATTTTAATCGAGAGAGACAGCATCCTCTTAATTTAAAGGACTGTTCATTATCATGTTTTCTTTCTTGGAAGAGGTTATTGAATTCTCTTTAATTAACCTTTTCAGATTTATTGATGTAAATGCCCAATGTTGGCATTTGCTTCCCCTTCTATAAGATATCACGAGTTTCTTTAAAACGATTATACAAGCAGTAACCACAAATAATTATATATATATAGAAAATAATCTCCACTGTAGTTCATATTTCCAGGTTATGTCGGGTACTTTCGTCTCCTACGATTCTGATCGGCTAGACTTAACAGTTGCTAATTCAATCATAAACTGCAAAACTTCTTATTGTTCATTTTCCGTGTGCTTATTGGGTCATTAAGTACAATTCTTAATTTTTCAGTCTTTAATCGTAAACCCACCTTAAGGGATACACAGCGTGTGCGAATTGCTGCAGCCGGAGCCCTGGAGGCTTCCTACGCCGCGGACGATAAGAAAAATGGGTAGGCATTCGGGGGGAGCCAGGTGTGATGCCTTCTTGCGCACGCGCCGTGGAGCGTAATCGCGCTCTCTCCGCAGATTGTTACACACCGCCCTCGCCATCCCGAGTTGCGTCTCGCCGGGCCGAGCATGCGGAACATTTCCTGCGCTCGCTCCTCGTTATCGCGAGCTTGTGTTGTGTAGTCTGTTCCACGGTTACTTCCGACTTTCCTGAAGCCCTGCTATACTTCTACTTTCAGGATATTCCTCCGCCTCGTGCAAACAAAGCTTAACCAAGTATAGAAAATTACACCAAAGGGACAGCGCACCGCATTCGTGTGTGCTCAGTGTAATAATATTTTGCATAAGAACTGTTCCTTACTAAGCGTTACCAACAGACCTATCCTCTTCCTATTTTTATTCATATTAATTATAAATGAGATATAATTTATAAATAAAATATAACCAAACGTTTAGTTTAATAAAAAAAATGGGTACCTTAATGTTAACAGAAGTATGGAAAGTTTGTGATGCATTACATATTTACGAAATTGTCAAACACAGCATACGTGGGGCGATTTTTCAAAGGGTTGGTTCAAAAAGTGCGAAGAAACCGCGAATAGACTATATGTAATATGCGAAGGAAAAATCACACTGACAAAGTTATAGGTCCTTCCTACCGCGGATGGAATACACCGTCGTGTAATAGTGTTGGTTGGCAACACTTCTGTCGCCAGTGTTAATAGTTTCACCCCCGTATTGTTTATGCATCCAAACACATTTCGCGTTAATCGCTACATATTTGTAACGGCAAAATTATCCATTGACAAACGTCTGCAAAGCTGTTTTGATGCCTATGGTGTACAACTTGAACATTTACTGCAGTACGGCACACGATATTTAACATCCTGGCATGTAAAATTTGTCCGCCGTAGAAAGACTCGTATAGGAAGCTGAACCGGCCGTATGATTTTTTTCCCTTCGTATTTCACTTTCAACACAACCTGTTACCAGTGCTCGCGTTTTTTTTACAACTCGTCTGCAATACACACATGCCTAAATATACAACTTCACGTCCAGCTTATAAGGAACTTTGCAAGCTAGGTTCCGTTATACATTTTGTTTTCCAACATGTATTTCTTTTAAGCGAAAATTACACAAATGGGCCATTTTATTGTTATTCCTTAGAATCAGATATTCGGTACAGGATTATTAAAGTAGTTTAGTGTATACGGCATACACTTATCATTATAATTACGCCTAAAAATGATAGCGTCTACGTTTAAGTTTCATACAGGCACGTTGTTGATGTTAAGACTGCACTTCAGTTTAGGCCCGGTGCACAGGAATGACAGTTTCCGCTAGGCATGTATAGGCTGTTCACTTTAAAATGAGCACTTGTGAAAGCCCTGGTTAAGATCTACTTATATACAAGTTGTGTATTCCTCCGCCTTACATAAAATTAACATTGCTATGATCCTCATCACTTTATTCATGCGTCGGTCAGATGAAACTGTGGAATTATTAAGAAAGTATAAACTTTACAAATCTGCTCATTTTTACACTTAGATGCATTAAATAAACAGAAAACGAAAGAACTAATTTTAAGTTAACACAATTGGTTACCCGACACTTTTTATTAGACCTTAAGATACGGACCTACTTTTCTTCCATCGTTACCAACTTCACTGGGCGAATGTTACTCAGTGCGCCCATTAAAATATATGCATGCAGGCAGGAGCAGTAACTGTTTTCTAAGGTTCATTTCTAAAGTGCTCACTTTATCGTGAACAGCCTTTACGTACGTAAGCGAAATTGCAGCGGCTATCTGACGCTGTCGCTCGTTCAACAACTCTGAACGAAAGCAGGTGCTATGGAAGCCTACAAGAAGAAACGTGTGATATTTGCTTATCATGATGTCTTATCGTATAGCATATATCAAGCGTGCAGCGTTTATGCAGAATAACTGAATGCCACTGGTGTTCAGAATAAAATATTCCGAACCACAGTTACGTTAAATATCAAATAAAATTTATAGACAGTAAAGCCTATTAGTTTTTATAGTAAGTTTAATTAGTTAGATTGTTAGAGTGTAATCTTAAGTATGGTTCAGTTTTTAAGCTTAGTCATAGTTTCTATGAACTGAATCTATTTCTTAACAAAATGTTTGAGCTCATCATGTACTCATCTTGTTTGTAAATTAATTTACGCGAATACACCTGCGCTAGCCGGTAATATTTTCTTTGTAATATGCGAACCAAATGACAGTAACGAAAGTGATGCTAGAATTTATGGCTTAAATCGATACGTCTAGACGAGGATCTTTTCTTTTGGCATCAAAATAAGTGTGCTAGCACATCTGAGTCGCGAGCCATACTGTCCGGGAATTTTCGCCCGTGCCCGAAATTGTCACCAGTCGCTGCGGGCCCCCACCCGGCGCCGACTCAAAGTCATGCCCGTCATCGGAGTCGTAGTACCAGTTGAGTGAGACCACATTTATTATAGGCTGTTCGCGGTAGACTGAGCACTTTTTAAAGCCCTGCTTACGATCTACACTCTAAATTCGAATCAGTGGCAAACCACTGATTCGCAGTGAAATTCAACTACTTTAATCAGTGAAAATGACTCCACTTAGAATCAGTTGAAAACCACTGATTGTTTCAGTGAAAAATTTTCACTGACTGGATTAGTGACGCGAAACAATTTTATGGATTGAATAAGTGACGGCCGACTGCAGTGGGCAAATAATTACGTTAAATAAACATATTTACGATAGTTTACTATTTATGTTGTGCAATTTACCGTAATTTAAAAAAGTTAAAAAAAATTTCGCAGATAGGCGGGAATGTATTTTGTATTGGTTTTATTAGTTTATTCGTTGTTACTTCATTTGATACACGTTGTTTAACGGCCATTTTTAAACGATGTTCGACGGCCATTTTTATACGCAGTTTTACTGATACATCAGTCAAAAAACTTAGAAAAGGAGCAAGTTGCTCAGATGTTTCACTGGTCCATCAGTCCAAAAATAAACCACTGAAAAAACAGTGGAAAAATGACTGACGAATCAGTGGGAAATGTCACTGAATCAATCAGTGAAGGAAATATGACATTTTTTCACTGGTTCATCAGTTAAATTCATTGAAGTGACTGTTGTATTATTCAGATACGTTTGACTGATTGAAACAGTGAAATTCTCACTTATTCAGATTTAGAGTGTACTTGTATGCACATTGTGTATTCATCCGTCTTATGTAAATTTAACATTACCATGGACTTCATCACTTTATTCATGCGTCAGTCAAATGAAATTGTAAAATTATTAATAAAGTTAATATTTTACCAATTTGCTATTTTTTTACAACGTAATATGCATTTAAAAAAAAACTCCAAAGCAAAATAAATCGGTCCAACATTCACAAATATTTCATCTAACAGTTTCAATTCACCGTTAAGACGAGGAACTACTTTCCCCTCCGTCGTAAAGAACTTTACTGGGACACATTCTAGTCAGTATGCCCGTTAAAAAATATCCATTTTTCCAATATTGATTTCGAAAGTGCTCATTTTACAGCGAACAGCCTATAGAATCGTATTACTAGTTACAGAATTATAGTGCTGGAATCTGCAAATGTTACCTCGCCTTTTCCGTCCCGGTAGCCCATGTGTCGGTCTGATTTTAGAGACGGGATCACGTAAAAGTAACTGCAAACCCAAAAATGCAAATTTTTCACCCTCTCTGGCTACGAGGACTTTCGATCACAACTTCGGCAGACTGTCAGAAGCAACGTGATGCTTTTAGCGACACTTCGCACTGCGAATGGGGAATCGGAGAAAGCACAGGCTCAGTTGATCTGAAACGTTTCAAGTGCGTCATGAAAGTGCTCTGCACTCAAGTTTGCAGACGAAATTCATTCTGTCGAGAGGAATAAAGTTCTCAGAGGATACGGTAGTTTTTATTTGCCCATCCATTTTCTTGGATATCATGATTGAATACCATTCAGGTTTTTGAAGCGTTGTGTAAAACAAAGAATATTGGAAGCCGACCTGCGAGTATTTTCACAAGTGGTTGGCGTTGGACATCTTTCAGGACAGGATGCAGTTCAGGTTTTAAAATTATGTAAATAAGGGGAAATATGACATCCTGAATTAGGCCATTTGGTGATTTTTACACTACTTGATTTAAAAAGAAAAAATACTTCTCATGATAGAATACTAATCACAATTTCTTAACTGATTTCACAGAGTACAAACAAACGCAAGGGGAACTTTTATGAATCGACATAATGTATAGCACCCACGGAATATTTACAAAGATTAATTTCAAAAGGAGGATCAGTCCACTGATTTTCTCCCAGGTAGGTTGCTTGAAAGTACAAAAAAGCATTCTGGTGGCACGGAACCTGCGTTACCTTGTTCATTTTGCTTTATTTCTGACTGATGTGTTCGCCGCGAAAGAGTAGTAGTCTTTCCAAACACAAGTAGGTCCTACGTTATTAGTGAATGAATGGGTGTACGTACGAAATGAGTTAAAGAGATCTGGATGGAACTTGACAACGAGGTTTCCAGCGCCTACGAGATTAAAGTGAAATGAAGGCAGGACAACTACGGAATGCAAGAGAGGGGGGGGGGGGGGGGGAAGGGACTATCCCGAGGTAAAACGTCCTCCAGCCACGTTTCCTGCGTTATTAGTATTGCCTTCGCTTTCGACTAAGGAGGGTGCGCCTCTGCTTCTTCTGGCTGTATACGACTAATAGCTCGTGGCACACACTCTGTACACTGTGATCGGCCTGGAAACAGGTCATCTTGAGCCTAGCCCCTAGTGGGTCAGCGGTCACAGTGTATAGCACCGATTTAGGTACTTTTCTAACAACAATTTCTCGCAATTTGCAAACAACACCACATCGAAAGTCGCTCCACAAAGAGCCTACCCCTCCCCTACCTCCCTCACGGGTCATGGCGGCGGGCGGGGAACCGACTGAGCCGTCGTGGATGACGGGAACTGGCCCGTACTCCTTACAGTACCTCCGGGAAAACAAGCGATTTTTAGAACTGGCAAAGAGACGACCTAATCACCAAACTGTTTACGACATTTTTCCTCAAGGCATCCCCGACCACATTGACCTACTCCTGGCTACTCTTACGGAACCAACGACGCCAACAATCACCACACCAACTTCCTCCCGACCGTCAACACCGGCCGCAGGAAATGAAACATTTGAAATGGAAACCGACTTCCAGATAGTAAAACGAAAAGGGGACAGAACAACCACGCAGGAGAACAAGCGTCTCCATTCTGTGTCGTCTGAGGAACATACAAACACCATTCCTACACAAAATAGGTTTTCCCCGCTTAAGGAGGTAACAGAAAAAACCTCAGCAGTTAACCATCCCGGCTCTTCAAGCATCTCCACCCACAAACACAAACGGCTGCACCACAAACACGACAGAAAAAACAAAACCAGTACAGATTAGTGGTTCCTGACGCCACTAAATACAACTTACTTGTTCAGAAACTGCGAGCTATTAGTAGGGACGGGTTCTCCCTTCTCCCCACAGCTCGGGGAACGCAAATCCTCACTAAAAACTTTGATTTTTTCACAGCTGCTCGCACAATGCTAGAAGCGAACTACATCCATTACTTTACTTTCTGTCAAGCTTCCGAGCTCCCACAGAAAGTAGTTTTTGACCTCCACCCCACAACCGACATTGCGGACATCAAGGCAGACCTGGAATGTGCCGGATACTCAATCCAGCACATTTATCAATTTAAAAAACGTATCACAGACCAAACAGACCCAAACAAATTCATGTTGGAGCCGCAACGTTTTTTCTGTGTCACGGCGGCGCAGAACACTTCTCTCCCTCCTCTGCACTCTGTCACGAGAATAAATATGACAATAGTTCATCCCCGACAATACCAGAAACGGCCGACAGACGTGGCACAATGCCGCAACTGTCTCGCTTTAGGACACACCAAAAATCACTGTTCCATGCCGACAAAATGCCCTCACTGCGCCGGCCCTCACCCCGAGAGTGCTTGCAAAACAAACGAAAACAACTCCAAGCCTACATGCACGCAGACGAACACACAGCTCTCTCAAAAGCCTGCCCCAAGTTCTTGGACTTGGTGCAGAAAAGAACTACTGCTGCTGCTACGAAAATCGCGACAAAAACTGCAAAACAACCTCCTGCCCCGTCCAGGTTTACAGTCAGGACATTACAGCCCGGCAAAACGTATTCGCAGGCACTCTCTGCGTCTATTAACAAACCAGCTCCCACTCTTGACACCCCTGCAATGCCAAATGCACAACTTCAGTCCCACCCTCGCCAGCGAAATTCGCCAGGAGAGATGCGAGGCGTAATGCAGGATTTCCATGAACTCATGGAATTCCTTAGAGCATGCGACTTCGCCTCGCTCATGGCTCATTTCCACCCCTACATACTAAAACTCCGCAACATCACAGAAAAACATGAGAGAACCTGGCTACTTCTCGAAGCCATGGCGTCATTTGCGGCCCCCCTAGCCCATCAACTAGACCCGCATATGCCAATTTCCCCTACTCTGTACTGGAGCGACTCCGAAACACTTTACATTTACATTAATCACTATGACGAGCGAAATAATCGCGTATAATTTCTAGTCGTACACAACTGAGCAGTTTTAGTTTTGCAGCACCAATCATTTAATTAAGACGATTTAATAACTTTAATTACAACCGCTTTTAATCTATTTAAATTTTTCCGTGTCAATTAAAAGCTGTTGACGGTAAATTAACGACCATGCTGCCATCTCTCGAGCAACTTCATAAGCTCCGCCCCACCAAGTTCTCTCGGCCAATCAGAGCCCTCTGGCCTATATTACTGTTTAACTTCACTCACGCGACGTGTTTTCATGGCTCTGCTTTCGAACTTTACAAGTCTAAATAATTATCAATACGGAATATTGTTCAAAACAACTTTAAAAATATAAATTCACGCCTTCGGCGCAATTATACCGCCCGATTTCATAGAAATAAGGCCCCGGAACTGGCCGGAATTTTCCGATCGGTCCGGGACAAAAATCGACCACGTTTAACAAAACTAGTTGGCGCTAGCATCGCGCCAGCCATATCGCTCTCGGACCTCCCGAGTTAACATGTTTTACTTCACTTTTAGCCGCTCGTCACGGTACATTCAGACAAGCATTTACACACCAATCAGATTATTTAATGATTTTTTAACATTAACTCATAATATATGAAGTAATTACTGAAACTGAAACAACTACACTGATTTAAATATTCGCGCAACTTAAATTCACCACTTCAATATACATATAATTAATTTAATTATATAAACCCTTGCCACTCCAGTCATGGGAAAGCTACTTATAACGAAAATTTAACTTCATTTGGCTATTAACCTCCGCTTTTTATACCAAACTGTCGCTAGCTGTCTCACAGGGAGCTCGTGACAGTATTTCACAAGTCCTGAACTTTAAAATTCGGCGCTGATAAATTCAGTTAACTTCACCACTCTCTTTTATCCCGTACAGGTAGGGAAAAAGAGAGTAAAATTCAGCTATGGAAACAGCTCCCAGGCGCTACCCTGGGAATCCTGTACAAGAATGCTAGCTTTGCAGCATAAAATATGTTTGAGGGGGGGGGGGAAGGGGGTTAGCTTCTCCTCGCCTCCGCAATCTAACTGACAACCAACTGGGTGGCCAAGGTCCCTCACAAGGGGCCGATCTACCCCCGCGCTGAGGGAGTAGCGTCCCAGTGATGTAAAATGGCGGTCCTGCGTTATTTGCCTCTGCGGGTAGGACGTGATGACTACACATTCCGTCGCACGCGATTGTCCGACGCACGTCCTCTCGTGATACGTGCCCGGAATGAAGCGCCGTTTATAACTCGCGCCGTGGCATGCGGCTTGCCTTGAAAATGGTGCCTTACGTTGTTTATTGCCGTGAAATTCTGAGGGGGAAATTACACCATACCATGAGCTAACATCATTCATCGTTGATATCTGTGGTATTGCGTTTGGCGACAGATTGCCAGCACGACGCCGAAGCACGGAGTGCACGCATTCCGACTTGAGAGTTAGGCCGAGGCGAAAGAAGGAAGCGGCAGGAGGACTGTCGCAGGCCACAGTGCTAGAACTCGCAGTCTACCAGCTATACAGAGTGTTGCGAAATTGCATGTCAATACTTCGGGGAATCATTCCTCACATCTGGAGGATTTAAAAACATGTTATATGTAAATACAGTCCGCAAAGGTTTCGTTTGTTCACTACAGCCCGTAATACATAACGTATAGCGTGTGGCCCGCGGGTTGGATCATGTTACTGTGGAATGCCATCGCTGCGTTCGTTTGCATGGTACACGGCACCTCACACTACGACACTACACCTAGAACAGTAGGAACTGCACATGTGTGAAAGCTTATCGTCGTCACTAAAGGGAATGTTCAAAATGCATCCCATAAGCACGAACACATGCATACACCCGCCGTTGCATGGACACCCGGATGCATTGATGAATCCCTGGAAATTTCCTGATTGTTTCGCAATCCGCCACAATACGGTTACGGAGGGTGCCCACATCGTCCACTGGGGTCACGTACACACGTACATTTAAATGTCCCCACAAATAAAAGTCTTGTGGATTCAAATCAGGGCTCGTCGGTGGCTGGTATGGCGCTGTCAATTACAGCTGCGGTGGGGTTCCATAGTAACATGATCCAGTCCGCGGGACATATACTGTACGTTATGTATTATGGGCTGTAGTGACGAAACGAAGCGTTAGCGGACCTATGTTCGTATAATATTTTTTTCATCCTCCAGATGTTAGGAATGTAACCCCGAAGTATTGAAATGCAATTTTGCAACATCCTATAGTCCATTCACCGTTTCTTCACACGTCCTGAATCAAACCATTGAAGATTCCTCAAGAATGTCGTGTCTGGTTGTTTCCTTAATATTCCGCGATTCAGAAGTGTTTATGCATGTGTTTATTTTTGATTAAATTCAACTTATATTTATATTTTATCTATAAATTTTATACTTCATTTATTTTTAATATGAGTAACTTCAGTGAGGAAATAGGTTTGTTGGTAACACCTAGCAATAAATAGTTCTCCCACAAAATTAAATGTAACTGAGTGCGCACGAATGCGGCGCGTTAGTAGTAGGGGTGGGGGCGTTTCATTTCATTTCACCTTCGCCCTTATGGACATCGGTATGCGTAGTGTCATAAGGTTTAACCTGGGGAGAGAGTGTCGGAGGTGAGCTTCGTAAAGGAAATTTTCCTATGAATTTGGCTGCATCGCCCTTATCAACAATCGTCTAAAAAGTGAGGTTAGGTTCATTCATTTTTGGAGTTGGGGTTCTCATAACTTTTATGAAAAGTAATGGGTTTAAATTAAATATAACGCATAGCCTACGTTACAACAAGCCATTTTTTGACTTATGCCCTTTCTGACAAGGTCATTTTTGAGTTAAGCCCTCTTTACAAACGTACTCATAATTTCCGAACCATTGATGCTATAAGGATCAAATTCATAACATATATACCGTATCCGGTATCCATCACGGTGGTAAGACCATTTAGGCCCTAAGACCTTTCAGACGTACTCCCATAAGATTAACCTAGCACCACAAATCACTGAAATAGCTGTGCATACCAACCCACCTGCTCTACAATTAGCAACACATTAGTACCACAAAAAGAACCACATTCTAAGCCAGGACCACAAACAGTACCACATCCTAAGCCAGCACCACATCCTAAGACAGCATCACAAACAGAACCACATTCTAAGCCAGGACCACAAACAGTACCACATCCTAAGCCTGCACCACATCCTAAGGCAGCATCACAAACAGCACCACATGCACCACTCCTTCACATATGGGGGGTTTCACTTCACTTTAATCCCATAAGACCCGTTATCAGGCGAAGGCTTGGCTCCATATCTCTACCTAGTTAAACAATCAAGGTTAAAACTTCTAAACGCGTCAGGTCACAGTAATACTAGATTATTCTGACGCTTGGCAGAAATATCTAAGTCCGTTACCTGGAAAACAAAATCGCCCATAAAATCCGAACCACTGAACCGAATTCAGTCAAACAAACAGCAATGTCATCACAGTTACTCCAGCAGTGCAATTATGACAAAGAAATGCAAATATTAAGCAACAATAATAATGTTACAGCAGTCACAAATAACAACCAAATACATAAGTGATATCCTGTGTATTGGATCTAAAATCCACAATCAAACTACAACCTTAATACACCGCAAGGGTGTATTCCTCCTAGTGAGTTCCCTTAGTGAACTGTATTTTCATTGTCAATTGTCAGTCATGTATGCATCTATTTATTGGTGAAGGTGCAAATTCATTTCTCTGGTTCGTTTGGTGCAAGGGTAATGGCAGGTAAGTTAGTCAGGCTTCCTTTATGGCACAGCCAATAATTACTTTATAATACCACTAACATCCTACTACAAATAAATGTTATCTATGGGTCAATTAACAAAAAAAGGACAGAAGCAATAACAAAATATAAACCAATTATTACGACAAAAAAGATTTATTATGGATTAAAATACAATTCATCATGACCATGAATATGCATGTCACCAGTCGTACCAATCAGCAGTTCTTGAAGGGAACTCATTAGGAAGAATACAGCCTTTTGCTGTATTGTGGTCGTACTTTCAGATTTGATTTGAGATCCAGTATACATGATGTTCTAAAATGTATTTGTTTTTTATTACCAGGTACTCTGACATTAATTCTGTTGTTGGAAATGTGCATATGTTTGTCATTATTGTGCTACTGGAGAGATTCTGATTACATAACACTTTGTTTGACCGAATTCGGTTCATTTGTTTGGGTGCTATTGCTCCACATCCACATCCACATCCACCTTCAACTCCACAATCTGCTCTACCCCTTCATCTACAGGATGTTTCACTTCACTTTGCTTAATCTTAGTCCCATAAAATTATCCTAGCTCTGAAATCTGCTCCGCACTACTTTGCACTCGGCTCTGCATGATCCAACCCCTTCCCCTACTTGAGTTGTGTTGTGATTACTTCTGGAATTAATTGGGTTCCTGCTACGAGATTCTAGGCTCTCTTCTCCTCTGGTTATTTATTCTGAATACCTGGTAGACTATCACCTCTCTCCCCTACCTAAACCCCTCCACTCATCATCCTCTTCTCCTCAGATATGGTTAACACCCTCCACACACCTCCTCTATACATTCCTTCCCAGTGAGGTAAACTGTGTTCAGTTCCACACTTGCTTGTTGGACAGCACTGATGTCATCATAGGCCATCAGCCTAGTTGTAGAGTCGACCACCAGGAGCGCAGATGTCTCTTGATGCCGCCATCGACCCCTAAGGATCGTGCAAGTTCGATGAATCGATTACTTGAGATCGCATCGAACGCATCGGTTACCTTTCAACAAGTCATTTAAATCCCAAAGACTTTCTAGCAAGATCAATTTTGAGTTAAACCCTTTTATAAATATATACATAATTTCCGAACCGTTGATGCTATAGGGATCAATTTCATAACATAGACACCGTAACATATATCCATCATGGTGGTAAGAACAGTTAAGCCCTAAAACATTTCTGACAAGCTCAATTATGCTTTTATGCATTTTTATAAACATAGTCATAAACTCACCAAGTATGTACTCTCCACGGCCATATTTACCCATGTAATATTATTACATTTCCGAGTTTAACCAAATTTAATTTGTGACCTGGCTAGGTGCTAGGGTTACTTAATATAATGTTAATTTCGGGTTTGGAGTTTGAATCTTGGTCAGGGCACGTAATATTATTTCATTTCCGATTTTAACCCAATTTTATTTGTGACTTGAGTAAGTACTAGACTTACTTAATGTAATGATAATTTCCGATTATCGAGTTCGAATCTCGCTCAGAACACCTAATATTATTTTATATCCGAATTTGGCATAGATTTAGTGTTGATTTGTATTCTGCTTATAGTAATTAATGTAATGTAGTTTTTTTATTAACGAGATCGATTCCCAGGGGACTCACTTAACAGTTTTAAAAAAATCCTGGGAAATGCAATCTTAAGCATTCACTTACAATCACTGTCTATCATATTACTTGATCTGTGTCTACTGCTCAACTAACGTGTTATATGTTCAATGTCAACTGTCGAAGGTCGACAATGGTGGAGGGGAATTCAGTTATATGATGTAATCGTGTAATTAACATAGTCGTGAAAACCCATAATTGCATAAACATTCAATGAATATTTACTAGGTATGTGCGTACCTACATGAATAATTAAGAAACTAAACATTCACCAAAGTAATATATCCTCTCAGAAAAACAGCTAAACTTCAACTGTCATATAACTTTTCATTTGTTTCACAATTTGCAATTAGTATTATTTTTATTATTACTAGGCATGGAAGGTATTACACTTACACTATGCTACCATTCACTATATACACTTATCAAGTATGCACATTATATGTAGGACATATATCCGCTCCTCAGGAACGACAGCTCAAAACTAAAACCTTACCATAAACACATTGTACATGGGATATTTTCAAGCGAAAACAGCATCTGCTTTATACCTATCAGATCAATGTAACGTAACAGGAAAAAACAATTGTGTATGCAATTTAAACATCTATTGAAAACTACAGACAGAATATTTCAATGAATTACTCTGATAAATATGTTCATCATGTAATAGTAAAACACACACACATCAAACCCAACAACAAACAAGACTACAAGGTCAAACGTAAATCCCTTTTATAAGCATATTAACTCATAATTTCCCATATACAAAAGCTACAATCATCAAATGCATAACTTAGACATCACATCCGTTATCCAACAAGAGTAAAGTCATTTAGACCTTAAGCCCTTTCTAACAATGTCAATTATGCCTTAATCCCTTTTAAAAGCATAATAACTCATAACTTTCCATTTACCAAAGCTACAGTCATCAAATTCATAATACATACACACACAAAAAACATAAATATGCAAACTGGCAAACCTGCTCCATGCAAGAATAGCTCCCAAAATTCACCCAAAATGAATAAATTCTACTGCAAAAAACACACACACACAACTCATTTGCACATATCATACCACACAACTGCAAAACCCCATACCATCAAATTCTAAAAGCAAAACTAAATACTTGACAACTATATCAACATATCATACAACTCAAATGAACAAAACATACAAAAACAGTCATGATCATATTATGAAACCACTTAAAACTATATTACTATCAACATAACACCAAACTTGCAAAACCCCCAACATCAATCATCACAAGCAAAACTAAATACTTAACAACAAAATTTAAAAAAAATATCATACAACACAAATGAACAAATCTCCGTCATCTGTCTTCCAATACACATTATCACATATATTTACTTTAAAATATAATTATATACAAAAAGAAAAGTCTTACCAAGTTTCCCATTTATCTATTTTACTATATAATATCAATTAAAACCAAATTAAGATCCAAATAAAACACTCATCGCACTCTAATTGTGCTATCACGTACTACATATAGCAATCAAAATATGTTTATTACTTAAAAACGCCATAATCAAAGAATGTTTGTGAAGAGCTGCTCTTTTTAACAGTTGATTCGATCCTTCTAGAATACTTCAATCTTATCTGCATAACAAGTATTTACACAACTAAACCTTTTTTCATCTCACAAAAAGCTTAAATTTGTTTACATGTAAATATATTTATCTACTGCGAAAAGCATACAAATCAAGCATACATATGGATTTAGTCAATACTTCAACATAAGTGCAGACATGTATAGTTATACTAACACGTTCTTTGTTTCAAATCCCATCGAGGTAAATATACATATATGAATTACTATGTGCGATATTTTTTTTACCCACTAGTCTTAAACATTAAATATTAAATAATTCTTTAAAATTAACGTTCTTTCCATCTATCATTCGGTTAAGAACATACTAATTTAATATAGTGTAATAACACACATGCTAAGTACTATTCCGTAACAAATAACAACTTTACATAATGCAAGTCAATGCATTACCTAACATATTCTATCATAACCAAAAACATTTTAATGTTTTTAATTATTCTAGGAAGACTGTTTTCGTTTGACTGGTTGTTCTTTCGTTATAATATTTATTCCAACTGAGACCGTCCTTCCAAATAATTGCCCAACACATATCAGTAACAAAAGGATAATTAGTACAGACCTTTACCTTGCAATTGTAACAGTGTTAAACACAGTGCATTAATGTATTGAGCTATGTCGTGGAAAACAAGTATGTTAATGTAAAATAATCGTAAGAACTGTCTTCAATTCAGGCATTTGTAAAACACCATAAAGCTGACCTAAATAATCTTGGAGGCCTAAACTGTGAATATTCATATGGGATGGTTTTTGGAATGTGACAGAATTCTTTGAAAAGCTGTAAACAGTAAACAACACATTTGACAGGTATAACAGTAGAAGTCACATTTTAATGTTTATTTCCAGGTGTAGCGAAAGTATACTAACATATGTACACACACAATGAAATTCAAATATTGATTTTGACAGATGCTACATGGCAGTTACATGGCAATGTTTGTTTGCATTTGGCGGAAGGATACGAAACAGGCCTGCAAGTAGATATTTAACAAGGCTCCAAGAAAGTTGTTTCCAATTGGGAATGACTATACACGCACACACACAAACTCACATGATATTCCATTTAGTAGAGAACATTTTCTATAATAAATACTTATGTTAGTCTCATCTCATCTCCTACACAATATTCGCTTATAAATTTAACTTTCACAAATGGGGTACGTGAAATAAAAGAAATTAATATCAATATAAGTTTGAAAAATAAATGAGTGTATCAAACAATTACAATGTAATGTGAATTTTACAGTTAAATTTATAAGCGAATGATCCTGTACAAAAGACTGAGTAGAAATCCTGTTCAAGGGGGAAAATGTCTACAGAATCAGACAGTAGCGGTCTGCGAATGGAAGCATAATAGATGACACATTTGTCAAATTGAATTAAAATTTTTACCAGGTAAGCATAGTGCAACATACCTCGCTTTATATATGAAGCGAAGTCAGTAGTAGGAGCGCGATTGTTTCATTTCACTTTTGATTAATCCGATTATCGATTTGATATCAAATTGATTGATAGGATTAAGTCTTAACCCGATATTAATCCAATCAAAAATTTCGTTTATGTGCTCAATCATAATCCGATAATATAATATTGATTGATCCATTTAATTTAATTTAAATAATCAATAAATGATTTTGTAATTTTTTAGTTTTGTGTGTATTCATAAGTGTATAGTTTGGTGCAAGAGTGAGCTAAGGGACATTATTTTATTTCTTAGGGGGGCATGGTACGTCCTTGTCCTTGGAGCTCTGGCGTACTGAGGTGGGCTTGTGTTGGGGAAGGGGTATATATAGGTATTGTGTAATATATTAATATTTTAGAGTATTTCATGTAACAGGCGACTGAGAGACGTGCAGCGATATCGATCGAGCTCTAGATACACGGAAGGTCTGTTATGAAATAGCTATTGAAAAACTCTGAACGAGATCTGAATATGATTTACATCCTGTATG
Organism: Dryococelus australis; assembly: GCA_029891345.1. NCBI lineage: Eukaryota > Metazoa > Arthropoda > Insecta > Phasmatodea > Phasmatidae > Dryococelus > Dryococelus australis. The sequence continues at coordinate 317,733,191 of CM056993.1, read as the reverse complement.
TTAGTAATGACAAACACAATTACTTAAGTATAAACAATTAAGTTCACGACAACTGTTTCCAAATGCAATGAAACTGCTGATGTTACACACAAGAGAACTACAATGAACACAACTATGTGACTATACTGGTTTCTTGAAAAAATAAAGAAATCAAGTAACGAGCTATAGCTAATATGTGAACGACATTACTTTGATTAAACAGCACTCTTTGTAAACACATTAACAAGGGATTTGAAAACACATACAAATTATACTACTTGACGCATATGCTTCTCAGTTCTACACCTACCTTAAATTGTATTAATATATGCCTGTTCGATCAGGAGGTTGCTGTAATGAATGACATCAGTATAGGATTTGCAGAGACTTATAAGCTGTGTTGGGAGGGATGTTGATCGTAGGCGACTGGGCTCTATATACACTAAACATTTAGGCGAAATAGGAATCGAAAAGAGAGGTGAATACGACTTATGTCCTAATACACAAAACTATAAGACAAATGGATAAAAATTATATTTATGACACATGTACTAGATGAAACAACAATCTTTAAAATAAAAATTTTTCAAATGAATTAATATTTCTGTACAAAATGAAAACTCTCTTATAGGCTGCAGCAATCCTGCTAACTTAAAGATGGAAACACAAAGGAATATAAAATAATTAAAATTTAACCAAACACAATAGCACACGTCTCCCTCATCGCCTGTGAGTTCTCCATGTACCTTAGAAAGTTAAATGATTTTAAAACACTTCCGTCTGGCTGTGAGGTTGATGAAAGAATGACTCCACTATATCACTTACGTCGAATTATAAGTTGAGCGTGTTGTTGCTAACACACAGAACCTGCTTCTGCTTTGGTCGACTGAGGTTATAGGGGTAACTCCTCGACATTAATAATTACGGTACAATTCGATAAAAATGTTCTGTTTATGAATTCACCAATGTATATTTCCCTATAAATCTGCTTTTTATGAGTTATTTTCAACGAAAAATTTAATCACATCTTCAATGGTTCACCTGCAATTTTAAACAACATACAAATAAAGATGTCACATGCAAACAAGTACTGAAAAAAATTTACCCCATTTTTAACACAATTTCCATCGAAGTGTAGGGAGACTTAGATCGTGTGAAGGACTTATACCTGCAAAGCTTTTTAAAAATATAGGCTATTTTACAAATGAATAAATTTAGGAACAACTTCAGTTCAAACACTTGGTTGAAGAAAAACTATGAAATTATTTCAAATAACGGACAAACTATATCGATCTGGTTTTAACACAAACATTTTTTACTGATAATGAAAAGGAAAAATTATTATATTAAAACATATATATATAATATTGCATGTAATGATAGCTGAAGCCCAGAGCAGATATTATGCGATGAAAACTTTAAATGAGATGAGAAGCCCGCTGACCAAAGTTTGCTGGTCGTGTCCGCTATAGGCTGGATCGAAACCTTGCGTCCACAGATCGATTATCCCTCGATCATCGCACGAAGCTCCAGCAGACGTTGGCCTAGCCGGTGAAGTGGGAAAGTGGGACAGAGCAGAGAGTGATTGCCAGTGGTGCGAGTATCCAGAGTGTTGGTTGTTGTAAAACTAAGATGGTGCTGGATGGTTGGAAGCACCTGTACCCTGTCCATTGCTATGCACCCCCTCCCCTGACCTGCAACCCCTAGACCAAAGGGCATCTTTGGCTATCTCGAGGGCTGCCTGCTCCTGCTACACGTCCCATTCCCCGAGCTCCTCTCTTCCCTAGACCAGAATGTATCTTTGTCAACCAAAAGAGCTGCCTGCTTGCCTGTCTAGCTACCCACCTCACCTTGGGGAGCGAATTGTGAACTCTTCCAAAGCCTTGACCTGTTTGAAAAACTGCCCCCCCCCCACCCTTGAATTTGAACTTGTCCTGCCTGCCTCCTTTCCCTGTGCTCTCCAAGGTTGTACTTTTGCCTGGCCATTGACCTGTCCAGAATACTGTTTGTCATGATCTCCAGGCTAGACACTGGCTTGCTTATGTTGCTGGAATCGAAGAAAACTGTTTCCCAATTCCTGATTAAATTATTTTTTTCATCACTAGCAATTAAAATTAAACCTTACCTGATTCTTAATTTACAAACTTACAAGAAATATTAAGTTTAATAAGTTTACTGTAAAGGGGATAAAGTATTTCCAGCAAACATACAATAAATTCTAAAAAGTACACAGAAACTATGAACAATTTTGTACAAGAGATATTTTCACTCACTTAATTTTAAAACAGTTAAATACTTTTATATAATTTAAGTATTCAAATAATACAGTTTGCAAACATGTATCATTCCAGTTAGGCGATTCATTAGTAAAAGTTTTCATGTTTTGAAAAATTATGTTAGAACCAAATGTCTTTAAATTCAGGGGAATGTAAAACAATTCATACAAAACTTTCAATCTGTTAAATATTTGTGCATAGAGGAGAAAGAATATGTATTTCATGTGTAGTGCTCTCTCAAAGCTTCCTTGCGAGATTTTCGGTTATACCATTTTATAGTAAAATATAATTTTTTCTCATTGAAGTTTAATATTCTATGTTGAGTAATAATTTCTTCTAAATTTATTTCAAGCAACTACTATCTCATGTTTGTATTTCACTGTCCTGCGAAAAATAAATTTCACTTTTGCAAGAAGAATACTGAGTTGAATGTTTTAAAAAAAAAGTCCAAAGGTGTTTATATTTGTGTTAAGTATGTGTGTTTTATCAGCAGACATCAGTGTGTTGATTCTGCAGCAGTAGTAATTTTTTGTATGTTAAAATGTTTTTCTTAGAAGTAAAACTCGATGTTGCTGTAGAGGCTCACATTAGCTGGAAACATTGTTGTTGTAGCTGTGACCCCTTTCCCTATTTCCACATTGTGTTACAAGTTAAGCTGGGCCGATGGGGTTTTCTCGATATGCTACAAGTCTCCGTGTTTTGTTTTATTCATTCAGGTGTACAATTTTCTCTAACACTTAATTATATTTCCCCCAGTCCTTCAATTACTTCAAAGTTGTTTGATTAAATTTATTTGATGGAATTGTTGGTTTTAAAATTTTAGAGTTCAATGTATAAACACATTTTCTCCCTCACAAAGAATGAAGCGGACTGCGAGATGTTTTTAAATGAGAAACTCGCATTTCTCGTGAAAGGCAGTCTGCTACCTGAGTTGAATTTCATTTGAAGCTCCAAACTTGAACAGCTTACCATCACTGCTACTGACTTAGTCCTTTCATATTTACCAACTTTTTTTATACTTCTCTGGAGGAATATTAAATGTTATTCTAAAAAGAAAATGTGAATAAACATCCCGATTTTTTAAACCTGTACTATAAGGATTAATCTAAAAGTACTTCATCTTGTTACCCAAGCAAAAATTCACAAAAAAAGTGACATGAGAATTAAAAAACTATTAAATAACAAGTCATGTAAATTTTGACACCATTGAAATTTATAAAAACAAATTTTTATAAAACATACAGTTACAGATTGTTGACAATTAAAAAAAGCATTAATCATCAAATCACATCATATTATGCCTGAAAATCATTACAAACTTTGAAACTAGAAAAATATCACTTGTTACAACTGAAAAACTTTAAACTTTCTGACCATATTACACCTTGAAATCATTTTTAAAAAAATTCTAAAATCACGAGACAACTTTTCACCATTTTACTCAGAAATCATTACAAAGTCTACAAACTTTCCACTATTTTACGATTGAAATCATCAAATCACATCTTATTATGACTGAAAATCATAACAAACTTAAAAATTGGGGAAAAAATCACTCATGTTATGACTGAAACTCATTATACACTGAAAATTTGAATTTTCAATACAATTTCCATTTAGAGTTAAGAGATGAACTCAATTTGCATCTCATTATAGGAACAACAGGTGACAGTGGTGGTGAAGCAGGCAAAGGAGGTGTTATTGGTGATAATATAGTATATCTTATTTCATTAGGTGATTCTGTAAAGGCAGGAGGAGGGTAAATTAAATTACATTGTTGTGATTCCAGTGATAATAGAGCAGGAGACGGCATGTTTGGAGCAGGTGAACACACAAAATTGAAATTTAAAAATTCTTGTAATGCTTGGAATAAATTGTTATACATATATATCTGCGCATCATTTAAGGGGAGAACTGTTAAGTCTAATGGAGTGCAACAAGAACATATTTTTTGTTTTTGCAGATATTTCTCACCTTAATTGTGATGTTGTTAAATTTATAGCTTCAATGATCGAAGCTGACATTCTTGGAAGTGAAGATGTCGCTGAAGGCAGCACTGCAGTTTGAAGTGAAGATGATGCTAGAGGCGGTGCTACTGTTTGAAGTGAAGACGATGCTGGAGGCGGCACTGCAGTTTGATATGAAGATGATGCCAGAGGTGGTGGTGCTGCAGTTTGATGTGAAGACACTAGAGACAGTGCTGCAGTTTGAAGTGAAGATGTTCTAGGCAGTGGTGCAGTTTCAAGTGAATACGATGCCAGAGGCATGCTGTAGTTTCAAGGGAAGACGATTCTGAAGGCGGCAGTGTTAGCCCTAAGGAGGACATTGACATGAACAATGGTTGCATTGTAGGAATACTCTCGTTGTATAAAGAAACTATCAAATTTGTTACTAATGGATCTGAACCATTCATTATATCATTAAAGTAATCCCAATTAATATTTTGAAACTCTTTATCAAACTCTTGACGAGACAATCCAAGAAAATAATCTTTGTAGGAGCACGACATTGCAATGCGAACTGCACAGACAAACAACTTGTAACAGTGAAAGGATGTGAAGAGGTTAAACCCCTATTTATAAACATTTTCAAATTCCCAGATTTCTCCCCTCCAACCAGAAAGTCAGAAAGGCAAACATCCCTTCCCTTCCCATCCCACATCCATGAATTTCAAATATCTTCAACCCCTCTCCCCAACCACTAAGACAAACCTCTCTACTAGCTCCATCCTAGAAGAAATGAATATCATTTATTTAATTCTAAAATAAATTATGCTTCATTACAAATAAATTCTGCTTGATTATTAATAAAATTAAAAGGATTATAAAATAAGATATGGTAGAACACACTCAATAAACAATATATAAATTCTATGGTATAGATATACTATAATCCATATAACGAAATTATTAATGGTTGGTGTTATTCCATGTATAAGGAATTCTTAGTTTAGCTATACCTTTTAAAGGAAAATGGTATTTATTCTTTTTGGATGATTTTAGTTAATTACTCTTTAGTAACATGATCTATTACATTTTGTAATATTAAGACAGCACCTTATATTTCTGTTTACCTTGAAATTAACATAAATTATATTTAATTATAATATACTTGTTTTAAATTGATATGCAGCAAAGTAATTTAAGTATTTTTGTATTCATATTTTGCATTGAATGTATACAGATCTCTTTTGTTAATGTATACTATCATGTTTTCACTATGGTTAGAATTCTACTGTACAGGATATTTTCCCCTACAATTTTTGTAAAGGTTAGTGTGCATGTGGCATACAGTTTGTTTCATAAATAACAGTATATTTTAATATAAATGCTATGTTTCGAAATAGTGTAAAATTTCGTTTTAATTTCTGTATACTTTCCTGCATAATGGAAGCTGGAGAGTGATTATTAATTTTATTAAGTATAAATCAAAATTAATTGATGAATAATTTGCAATAAGGTAGGAAAACGTTTTTGTTTTAGTATGGTCGGATGATTAAGTCTGTTGACCTGACCTGATCTGAACTGACCTGAATACTAGCAAGGGACCCCGGGCAGCTTTGGCAGCCTGCTTCGCGAAAAGCTGTGCTAGATACGTCTCCAGGGTATTGTAAAGCTAAAGTGGTTGTTGGATTCAGGTTGCACCCTCTGAGATCACTGTTTTGTGGTTGGTAACACTGGAAAGACATTTGAATTAAATCTGAAAATTTTGTGAGTCTGCTCAAGGGGTGGTAACACTTAAGATCACAAACTTCTAAACACAATGGTTTTGCACCTTTTGAGTCATTTGAAAATTCTATAAGTTTACCAATTCGATTTGAGTATAAAATTATTTAGCTAATAATGTTTCATGACAAATATTCCTCATGATTAATTTGGGTTTAAGCATCTATCAAATTGAACACATCAAATTTTTCCTTTACAAGAGTTGTATGTGTTAAAGAACATAATTTAGATGGCAAAGACACTTTGTAACAATATTAGGTACATTTTCAATCAATGATAATATATTTCTTTCTTAGGAAAGCAAATCCACCTTTTAAGAGGGGAGGTTAAATAAAAGTAAAAAATATATTTTACTACACATTTTATTGGTTTACATACAACCAAATACTAAATATTACTTGTTACTCTGCCATGTTATCTCATTCCAAATAGTGTCATATTACTCGTATAATATCTATTGGGGATTCAGGAGGAAAATCATCATAATCTCTTACACCCCAGTCAGACATCATTGTCCAAGTTAGCATTAATTTAGAGATCCCTCTGCAGAGAAGAATGTCAAATTATATCCATATATTTACACAATTGTTTGAACGATGGACAATTGAATTATTTTTGAATATCTTTTTCTTTCTCATTCCACACACTTTCTAAAATATGTTTTTCCTTTACTCCACCTACATACATTTCACAATTATTTACATATTGCATGCAAATAACTTCAATATTATCATACTCCATACATTCACTCTCCCATTTTAAACTGTGGTTGTGCTTGGTTACCCATCCATTAGTTTTATTGTATTTGGGAGTTAATGTTCTTTCATAACAGTAATAGGTAATTATTTAATGATAAATTTTTAGGAGATTGAAATCCCCATACATTGCAAAACATATAGTCAAAATTGTAGTTTGTCATCTACTGACTCAAGTCATTATCTTGACCAGCTTATTTCTTATATTATAACTAGCCAATCTATTGCGAATTATCAAAGCGAAAGCTAATGTATTTTTTGGAATGTGTATGTTTGCAATTATTTCAATTAGTGAATCAATAATGCTATTGCTGATGGTATCATTTTATTTGTTTACATCAAATACAAATAATATACCTCTACTTTTAAATGTGTGGGCTTCTAGCATCAGTGAATTAATTTTGTCATGATACGATTCCTGAAACTTTGTATACATATCATAGCAAATAAGGATTTCCCCATTACTAAAGTTTGTATTAAAATCAACATTGGGATAAGCTTGACTGTATAGATATAGTTTAATATTTTTTGTATCGCAATTATCAAATAATAATCGATCTGTTTTTAAATTGTTTTGTCAGTTTGTTTGAAAAAAAATGACAACATATCTTGGCCTTGTGGATGAAAAACTTGATTTCACACTCCACACTACTTTTTGTGATGTTTGTAGTGTTGGATAAGACTCAAAACCCTATGATCTGAAAGCAATGACTAAATTCTTCCCTTTTTCGATATATTTTAAAAACTTTACATGTTCACAAGTGTTAACTTCAATATGTGGCATTAGCCATTAGACACTGTTTAATTCATATGTTCCACCTTCCTTTTTATTAGCCGCATCGTATATGGCATTCAAATGTATATTACCAAATAGAATAACTAATGCTTGTTTAGCATTTACTATGACAAGTTTGTAGTCTTTAGCAAAGCCAAGTACCAATACTTAACTTTATCAACTTCATATTTTCTGCCTGCGTTTATTTGTAGTGAATACTCACTAGCATTGCTCCATGCAGTCATAAGCCCTATATAAAAATTGTTTACAGTTTTCAATAGATAGTTTTTTATCATTGAGGTAATTCCAACATTTCTTGTCTGATCGATTTCCCTTCCATTGAGCAGATATGCAATTCTATCGATTAAATGAAGTATTCCATTACTTACTACTTTTGTAGATACAGGACTACTTGCATCGTCTGTCTTTTCAATTGTTCCTCTAAATCATAAACTTGATTTCGACGGTAATGTGTAAATATGATAATTTTGTATTGAAATCCTTATTTCCAATGGAAATGTGTACAAACCTGCTCAGAACAGTTCATTTACATGCGTTTCCGTGTTGGTGATTGTATCTTCATAGTTTATTGCTTCTTCAACATTAAGTATGTTTTCTATTTCTATTAACCGTATATCGCAATTCCTGTAAAAAACAATTTGTTGCCCTGTGTTAACATCACGGGTAACTTATTTGCAGTAAGCAATTTATGGTTGTGTTCACGTCTTTTTATAGTCCCTTTCTTCAAAATATGTTCCTTAGCAACATAGTTCTTAAAATAACCTCCTACTTTACATCAGTATGACTATTATACACAATATCTATTATGATTGCAATGGACATGTAATGCAACAGTTTATATTGCCTTTTTTAATTGTAGAGGAATGATAATTTCTTCATTTCTAAAATGAAATAGGTTACATTCTTGATCGAGAATTATATCTATTTCATCAACACGATTCACTATTACTGGAAGATATATCAATGTATTTGGTTTTTCAATTATTTTATATTCAGGAATCATCTCACACCTGAATTCATGTAGTGTATTTGCTGGTTTACCATTCAAATATGAACCACCTACAATATTAAAATTTATACGACATATATTAACTGACAATATATTAACCTGTTTTGTTGATTTGTGTAATTAATTTGCAGGATATGCTCTCCATTTGTACCCTAACATATTTGCAATTGAATTGCCTTCCGAGAAATCGATATCGATGTTACCATACATCGCACTAGTTAACATATTCCACATAATTGGAAATGTACATCTTTAGGTAATGCCGCTTTAATGAACATTTCACAAACTTGCAGGTTTTTTCACCAATGTTAACCATAAATGATTAGTTTTGCATATCAATGTTTAGTATGCTGTTGTAAGTAATGAATTCGATTAGAGTTATTTGCCAATCTCCATCTAACTTGAATGCTGGGAAATATGCTGAGCACAATTGCCATGAATTATCACTTAATATCAACAGTATTGACATATTACTGATATATTCACTATGGCACTTACTATATATCCTATTAGTAGGCAAAATATGTAGATATAAATGTCCACAATAGATTGTATTTGGTAATAGTTCCATTTTGTAATTGTACCTTAATTGCATGTTTTTAAATAATTATATATTTCAATTGGAGGATGTAAATCACCGAAACTATCATAATAAAAATGATTTCCATTTTAAATTAATGCTACCCAATTTGTTCCTTTGTTTTTTTTATCGAATCTAAATTAACAATCATACATTCATGGAGATTTGGTTTCTTTGGTAAATCATCTCGCATATACACACCTCGGAAATAGGGAATATCCAGTTTGTTTACAAAGACATTAATGTGTTTGTTTGTTAATGCACATTTTGTAAGACTATTGAGGACTTTCTGCATTTTCCCCTGTGGTTGGAAATTTTTGTCCTTGTCCAACTTTATAGTTTTCAAGTAAATGCCTTTACCCTTTGATTTAACTGCGCTAATGTTTGCTGAAACTCCTCTGAGGATCAATCGAAGTGCCGCTAATGCTTGAAATAGGAATGGAATGATACCTCCTTACTTTGATTTTCATTTAGTATTGCGTTTGATGCCCATACCTCTTTTCACCTTTGCTCACATCACTTTATCCACAACACAAGCTCCAAGCTTTTCACCTGTATATATAGACGGATTCTTTATATTTGCTGCTTTATCGGATAGAATCGTATCTACTACATGTCTTTGCTTCAAGTCATTTGTTAGATTGTATACTATGTCTTGTTTATTCCCTGATCATTCTGTGCCATACATTTTGCAAGTTTAATACCAGGTCCACAATAATTGTATTTTGTAAATGCAATTCAAATGGCAATTTATTAATCAATGTATTTAATGCTACACAACCCTTTATGATACTTTTAGAACGGTCCATTATTTTCAACTGAACGTAATAAATAGACCCGCATGTATAGTTTTATGTTAGTAAGTAATACTGTATAAATGAAGGTTATAAAACGAAATGTACATATTCTGGCAATTGTAAATACGAAGGAAAACATAATTGAACAGAAATTTATTTTTTTAACCATCTAATACACATTGTATAATAAGCAGTCCTTCATATGGAAAAACGTGTGTTGTTATGTCGCTGTTGAAATATCCAAATTGGCATAAATTTGAAAATGTATATGTGTTTTCTAAAACATTACAAGAAGAGAAATATCAATGATTAGCGACTATTTTATCGCGAATTAAAGAATGCGATATTTCCCTTTTGCATATAAAGAAGATATTGTGTCTCTGAATGCAGCATTTCAAATTCTGTATTTATTTTTGATCATATTTGGTGCGAATCGCAGAGTGAAATACAGCAATGTTTTAGTTTTGGTCAACATGCAAACTTTTATGATTTTATCTATTGCAGAATTACACACATATTCCGAGACATAATTTGCATGACAATGCAAATATGATAATTGTATTTCAATGGACTATATGAATCTGCGAAATATTTACAATGATCGTGTTTTAGGTGATATGTCATTTACAAAGTTTAAAGATATGTGTTATTACTGTTGGAAAAGCAAATATGGCTTTCTGGTGATTATACCAATGCTACCATATACAAAGGCAGATATAGGTCTGGATATGAATTTATTTTACTTCCCAAGCATAAATATTAAGTATTTCAAAGTTTGGACTTAGCTGTATAAAACACAATCATTACAATAGTTGTTTAACCAGAAATTGCGATGGGGATTGTGATTTGAGTGGACATATATTATATAATGTGGGTATGGCTGTGAAAGATATTGATGCTGCAAATAAATGTTACGTGGAAGACTTAAACACCATGATGTTAAATGTATTTAAATCACAATCAAGTGATATTCAAGAGAAATTAATAACTCTGCAGTAGTTGATGGGAATCATAATGTTTATAAAAACACGAGTGTAATAGCAAACATTTAAACTAATATTAGTTATGATTTACAGAGTAATGAATTTAGAATAGAAGAATTTTTAGATGGGTTTAGTAAAGATTTTAATGATATGACAAACATAATTTTTACAACACAACATGCAGAAATGTAAGAGAATTTAAGAGTTGTATTTAATGAAGTGGTATGCATTACTACTACAAAACAACTTGAAACATGAATGGAAGAAATAGCCATATATTAGTGATGAATTTATTAATAAAAATTTGATTTAGTTATGCAAATAGATCTGAGAAAACAAAATAATTATTTGGAAACATGAATAAATTACTTTGTTAATGATGTAAGACTTAAAACTATAGCTAAATTAGACGATGTTATAAATAAATACAGTAAGATTGAAAAAGCACAAACTATTCGATCTAGTGTACCAGTTAGTTGACCTACTGCAGCAGTTAGAAAAACGACTTAATTAGTGCATAAATTAGGTAGAAATTAATGTAATATAATCAAAACATGCCTGACTACTTCATAATTACATAATGTTATATCTGCTGCGAAGGAGAAATATTTACAAGCTAAGCAATACCAAATAGAACTGGATGTTTTATACGAAGAAATATTTACACCTGTTATGAGTAGAACAGCTATGTTACATTCAGTGTTGAATACGCCTAGTGAAACACCCTTAGAAATTAAATTGGAAGAAGAATTTTTCAATAAAAAGCAACCTCTTTCTCATTTACTATGTTATTAATTATCTTTAAAACATACTTCACCTATGTACGATATGATATTTGGTGTATATCGTAATGGAAACATATGTTTTCTGGAAGATTCGGTAATTACATTTTTCTCTGACAATATAATTAAAATAGGCGATTACATAACTGATGTGAGTGAAGGATTGTTTTTAATTATTATTTTTAAATGTTCCAAATCGATATTCCGACTCTGATTTGGAGAAATATAAAGAACTTCCTTATCATTCGAATGTGAATAATCGTTTAGGAGATGAAAACCATCCAAACTACATTTAATAAGCAATATTGCCAGAAGTGGAATAAATAATGATGAAATTGGTGTTGGTTTTCTCCTTTATATTGGAACAATCCTAATGAATTGGTCGATAGTTAAAACTTCTCATCGCTTCATGAGAGTCTGGGAATAATTCACATACAAAGAAAATTGTTTCTATTATTGTATATCCGAAGGAAGACTGTTATATTACCAATGAAGTTCAGAAATATTCAAGAACTTCACACTCCAACCAGGATAAGGTTTCCCAGAATACCAGTTATTAGTAAAGTCTTAAATGACCTTTTCCCATCCAATTTTTGTGAAATGACATTGCTTTCGAAATACAATAAGGGATACAAATATATTTTAACCATAATACACATTTATCCCTAATATGGTTGGGGTATACCTGAAAAAAAACTGGGAAACAGGTCAGCGATCTAATGAAGACTATTTTACAAGAAAGAACACCAAATTCACTTCAAATCGACAAAGGATCCGAATTTTTTCTGCACTGTTCCAGAAACTAATGAATGATTATGGTATCAAAAACTACACCATGTATTGAGACCCTAAAGCTAGTGTTGCAGAACAATTCAACAAATCAATTAAGCAGTTAATATGCAAGCATTTCACGTCGATAGGAACTTGCAGATGGGTGAACTTTTTGCCTGAAATACTTAAATTTAATAATTCCAGATATAGAACTCTCAAGATGTCTGCTGAAAACATTATGGACAATACTTAATTGAAAACCATATATAATAATGTGAAAATATTCGATCAGAAGCTGAAATCTGTTGCTGAGAAGCTGTATATGTGTAACTGGTCTTATGAAATATTAAAAATTATTTCAGTTAAACATTCTTATTCCAGGATGTATTACATCGAAATATATGATGTACAGCCTATAAAAGGTGGTTTTTATGGACACGAACTACAAAAAGTGAGTTCTCCAAAAGATTATTCAGTTATTAAATTCATTAAAAGGAAAAATAGATAGGTCCTTGGTTCTATGGAGAGGCTTCTCAAAAGCATATGCTTCGTGGGTCAAGAATCAGGAGCTTAAAATACTGTAAAACTATTTTTGTAACATTATTATACTAAATAAATAATAGAAATATTTTTGATGTTTTTTTTTTAATAAACCTATCGATATCAATGGGGTTTGAATATACAATTATTGTGCAATCAATCAGCTTGTTGGTTGGATTATCATTTCATTGGATTAGTGTCTGAGTGATAATCCATTATGTTTGTTTCCTTTTAATATTATATTTGTTGGAAATTTATTTATGTTAAAAACAATTAGAATATTCCGAGGTCAATAATTTCCTAAGTTAGATTTTTTCTAGAAAGAAGTCTTTGCAGAGGAGACTTAATTTTTTTCCAAACTATATGTATGACAAAGAAATGGATTATTGATCCTGCATTAATGAATGGATTCAAGGTTGAGAGAGGGAAGGACGAATGAGATAGGAGAAAACCTAGGTTAGTGTTCATTGCGTGTTCCTAACAAGACTTCCATCTAGTTTCCCTTAAACATTCAGAATGTATTTTGTATATTCTACATGCAGGGTTGTGTTTCGGTGTTAAAAATCATTTCCTTCAAATCATTATATTCGCTAATAATAACATTGAAATAAATTAAATTATTTTTCTGAAAATTTTATCTAAGTGTTTTTATTATAAAATCTTTCAGTTTTTTGTACCTGATGCAGGAGATGATATGTTTCGATAGCATAGGTGTTAAAAATCATTTATTGCATTAGCAAAAATGATTTGGAATCGATAAATGTCAAATCTGTAAATACATTTATATATCTACATCTATTACTTTTTTTAAACATAGTTCTTAAAGTTGAGGGAATAATTATTCAACAAAAGTTGATAAATATTTATTTGTCGAAAATAAATGTTCAGACACTTGAGATGCGAAATACAGAATTTTTAAAACATCCCTTATCACAAAGGCTTGAATGGTATTGACCTAATCCAGGCTTGGTGAGTCAGGTGAAGGGGTGGGGGGAATTACTATTCCTCTCACACATCCAGACAGTTCAATGCACCAGGAACATCTAAGCTTGGCAAGCAGAGGGGAACGAGGCAGGCAGGACAAGTTCGAATTCGAGGGTAGAGGACAATTTTGCAAACAGTTCAACACTTCGGGTGAGTCCAAAATTTGCTGCCCGAGGGGAGGGAGGCAGACATGCAGGCATCCCTCGAGATAGCCAAAGATGCACTTTGGTATAGGAGCAAGGGTCATGGGAGGGGGCACATAGCACTGGACAGGGCTAAGTACTTACAACTGTCCAGTGGCCATTGCTCTGTGCTCTGGCCCTCTTTTCACTTCACCGGCTGGGCCAACATCTGCTGGGGTTGCATACGACGATCGAGGGATAGGCGATCTGTGTACTTGGGATTTCGATCTAGCCTACAGCAGACATGACCAGCAATTTTCGGTCGCCGGGCTTCAGCTGTCATTAAAAATTTTTATCGGATTATATCTGCTCTGGGACTGGCCTATTTTTACATGCAATGTTATATGCAAGTTTTAATATAACATATTTTCTTTTTACTATCGGTAAAATTTTCTGTGTATTAAGACCGGATCGATATAGTGCATATGTTGTTTGAAATAATTTTATAGTTTTTCTTTGATCAAGTGTTTGGACTGTAATTGTTCCTAGATTTATTCATTTGTAAAATATCCTACATTTATAAAAAGATTTACGGGCTTAAGTCCTTCATGCAATTCGGGTCTCTCTATGCTTCGATGGAAATTGTGTTAAAAATGGGGTAAGTTTTTTTCAGTACTTGGTTGTGTGTGACATCTTTATTTGTATGTTGTTTAGAATTTCATGTGAACCTTTGAAGAAGATGTGATTAGATTTTTCGTGGTTAATAACACATTAAAAGTAGATTGATAGGGAAATATTAACCAAAGAATTTGTAAACAGGACATTTTTATCAATTTGTACCGTAATTTTATTGTCGAAGAGTTTCGATCGAAGCAGATGCAGGTTCTGTTTGTTAGCAACAACTCGCTCAGCTTATAATTCGATGTAAGTGACACAGTGGAGTCATTCGTTCACAAACCTCACAGCCAGACAGACGTGTTTTAAAATCATTTAACTTTCTAAGATACGTGGAGAACTCAGAGGCGATGAGGGAGACGTGTGCTATTGTGTTTGGTTAAATTTTAATTATTTTATATCACTTTGTGCTTCCATCTTTAAGTTAGCAGGATTGCTGCAGCCTATAAGAGAGTTTTCATTTTGTACGAAAATATTAATTCGTTTGAAAGTTTTTTATTTTAAAGCATGTTGTTTCAACTAGTACGTGCATCATAAACATAATTTTTATCCATTTGTCATGTAGTTTTGCTTTTGGACATAAGTCGTATTCACATCTCTTTTCAATTCCTATTTCGCCTAAATGTTTAGTGTATACAGAGCTCACTCGCCTATGATCAACATCCCTCCCTACACAACTTATAAGTCTCCACAAATCATATACTGATATCATTCATACAGCAACCTCCCAATCGAACGGATAAATATTAATATCATTTAAGGTACATGTAGAACTGAGAGGCATATGCGTCAAGTAGTGTAATTTGTACATGTTTTCAAATCCCTTTTTAATGTGTTTATGAAGAGTGCCATTTAATTAAAGTAATATCAATTATATATTGATAGCTATAATTCGTTACTTGATTTATTAATTTTTTTAATGAAACCAGCATAGTCATGTAGTTGTGTTAATTATAGTTCTCTTGTGTGTAACATCAGCTGTTTAATTGCATTTGCAAACAGTCGTCGTGCATTTAATCGTTTATACTTAAGTTCTTGTTTGTCATTACTAACATACAGGACGTAAATCATATTCAGATTTCTTTCAGAGTTTTTCAATATCTATTTCATAACCGACCTTTCATGTATCTAGAGCACAATCGAAATTGCTGCATGACTCTCAGTCGGCTATCAGACGAAATACTCGAAAATATTAATATATTACACAATATGTATATAAACCCCTTCCCCAACACAAGCCCACCTCAGTACAACACCATATCTCCAAGGGGAAACACTTACCACGCCTCTCTCCAAAATTTAATATTACACAAAACATTTATACCCCTTCTCCAACACAGCCCGACTTCAGTACAATGCCAAAGGTCCGAGGGTGAGGACATACCATTCCACTCCCCAACCCACCAAAAACAGAAATTATATAAAGTCCCTTAGCACACTCTTGCACGAGCTATATATCTATCAATTCACACAAAATTAAAAAATTAATTAAGAAAAAATAGTTGTTATTGATTATTTCAATAAAATTAGTTGGATAAATCAAAATCATTTTATCGAATTAAGATTAGCGGATTAATTAAATTATTTTGATTGTATTAATACTAATCCGATCAATCAGTTTGATATCTAATCGGTAATCAGACTAATCAAAAGTGAAATGAAACCATCACGCCCCTACTACTCAAGTCTTATTTCAACTACACAATTTGTGAAGTTGCTGGCGATTACGGTAGTGTCTTGTTTCGTTTGCCTACAGTATAATTCATGAATAATTGATTTTTAAGCTCTTAAATTTAAAGGGACCAGCATGTACGCACTACACTATTTTATTAAAGTTGAATTTTGATGTTTTTACGCCAAGCTGGGAAAAGTCCATATTTTACATTGATTTTTATTTCCCGAATGATTTTTTAACATTGTTTTTTATGCACTTGAAAATAACAACTTCCACATTCTACAAGATTATGAAGATCTGTGTAATATGTTGGGAATATGTCCCGTGGCTTGAGACTTTTTAAAACGCGTTTATTTTTTAACTCTTAATGAGTGAGGCGGGAGTAAATATTTTTTTCTTATAGCCACAAAAATTTATTAGAATGTTGGACAGGATTCTTCAAAGAAATTTCTCAAAATTCCGGCTGCAAACACTGTAAAACTTTAAGGGGGCAATCATATGCTTAACTATCTTATTGTACATACAGGAAGGAAGGAAAAACTATGTAAAATATTTATTATACAAATAATATTGCTTGGGTTTTATTTCAAAGCGAAAATTAGTATTATACAATAGATTATTTGCATTAGGAAGGAGAAAACAATGAGAAGTCGTAGGACGTATGGTTCAAACTAGCTCTTATGATCAGTAGAGAGAGGTTTTCAATTGAAATGTTGTGAACACAGCTACGGTCCTGAAAGAACTGTTAATAGTGCTGTTGTTTTCAGGGGAAGAGTTGGCTGCGTGTGCCGTACATGGTGTTTCAAGCCATCACCGTAGTCATACAGTCGGTGCTGTTCGTGGTGAACCTGTGCTGCTACGGCATACACATATCCCGCCTGCGAGTCTTCACAGCAGGTCAGCCTCTCTGGTGGCTAATGGAGTATGTATGTACTGCCCATTGCTTACCTCACAACGTTAAACGGATTTCTGAGTAGCAAAAGTAAAATTTTCGGAGTAGTGGGCACGAAAGACTTTCAAAACACTAAGCGAGGAACGATATCCTGAACAATCTTGTGACGATAATCCCAATCATAAAATCGTTCTGTAGTAGTAGGGTAGCACGGGTCCTGGATCACATGGGATTAATTGATGTATAATTTGATAAATTAATTAGCAAATCGGATTGATCCCATATGATATAGGACCCGTGCGCCCCTACTCGACATCGCTCCTCGCTTAGTGTTTTGAAAGTCTTGCATGTCCATTACGTTTCGGTCTTTATGTCACTTTTCAATGCTCAGGAAGGCTTCAGAAGATTGCAGGCATGTATAGGCAGAACTTAACGCCTCATCGTCGACAACCAGGGGCTTATTCTAAGTGATTCGTGTAGTTTGTTTTGTACAAAAAATATGCGTTACTACTCTAATTTTCGTTTCCTAACGAGAGGAGGTATTCTAAAGTGTTTTAAACTGTTTGTTTGTTGACGTCACTATGTTCGATATCACGTTGGAAAGGTACCGAAGCCCTCCGGGCTTTCGTTTCGGAGATTTATTGAGAAAACTTGGTGGGTGCGTGTCACAGGTGTTACATATGTATTTGTAACTGCGGAAAATGAGAATCGTTAAGTAATGTGCCTTCGAGCCCCTGGGGCCTTATGCTCGAAATCGTTCGGCTTCCGCAGGTCATTCGAGCCGAGTAGTCGCGAACCCGCATACGGTTTCATGTGTGCGAGATTCGCTATGCTGGAGCGAAAACCGTTCTCATACCTGTTGACCATTCGATTCGGACCAGCGTAGTCGAATGCAAGTTCCAACATGGAAAGCGTCCGTATTGTAGGCGCACCACCTTGCTGTTTTAATGTATGGTTCTAACGATTATAAGGTGAGAAATTGAACAAAATGTATGTCGAACAACAGAACTTGCATATCAAAGTCATGTTTTTGTAATAAGACGCGTTGATATGCACTAAAAGTAGTTCACAATGTTACTGGAAAGATGGTACAAAAATGGGTTACTATTATATAGATTAGGTAGTTCCAATCTTATTGCAGTAGTAGTGGATGAGTGGTTAGCGCTGTGGCTTCTAAATTCTAAGTTTGATGGTTTGAATCTGCTCTAGGTTCAGATTTCCTTTCAATTTATACGTCTTTATTAGTTCAGTTGTATAGTCCATATAATAACGAGCAACTTTTCTTGGCGATATTTACGCTTAATATGTAATCATAAACTAGAGATAAAATAGGAAACAAATCTCTCCTTATAGTGACTGCTGAAAGTTATTCGCTAAAACTGAAGCATCGTGTAATGTCTTTTATCTTTGTTCTTATGGTTATTTATTACATTTAGAGTTATTCTTAGCTGATTTTAATATGTTAATTACAATGTTAACGCTCGTGTGCAGTCTTCTGAGGATGACCATTTGGTTTTTATCATTTGCAAATGGCAGATGACAGTATGATGTGAATCAGTTTCGTTTGTGCGAGAAACTAATCGCTTCTAAAATATTAAATATTAGAGCTTGCAGTGCGACAAATACTTCAGCACGCAATGTATAGATAATACTCTTACTGTGGAAAATCATACCTGCTGTTCAATCGGAAATAAGAAAATATGAGATCGGAGTAAACTTAGGTAATATTAAAATTATTTACAGCAATAATTGCACTGTATGTGAAAACCTGTCTGTATAATTTCAAATAAACAGCAATCATTGTTTTAACAATTATTAGCCAGCACCAAACACAAAATATCTTAAACAGTAATTTAGCACAGTAATAAATAAGTGTAAAATGCGAAGACATTGCTTCCTAATTCGTAGACCTAGTACAAGAGCACGGCGAATACATTTTGCTTCGTTATGACTGATTTGAAGAGCAAATTATAGTTCCACGTGTTATTAAACTTCCAGATGATTACGATACATTTGATATTATTGACAAGTGACAATAATTTTTGTAAAATTATTCCTGCTTATAAATATCTGCCATTGTTCGCTAAGAAGACGTTCTGAAGTAAGACATGTAGCAAACTTATAAATCAGTGACATTCAGCACCGTGATAATCACTATTGCTTATAGTGACTTCAAGTGAAGCCACGGTAACGTATCTAAGTTTAAGTATATTTAGCGGGACAATGATTTATGTGTACCGTATGCCTATAAACAATTATTGTGTTAACACGTTTAAATGATCAGTGACTAAGGGTTGAAACACATTTACACACAGTGTTTATCCAAATGTGGTGTTATTTAAATATTGTTTGGATTGAATGCAATGTTTTTACTTACACTAAATCAAATTGAAGACATCAGAACACAGGTTTGAACAATAAACATCATTTCTTCAATTATCAAACGGAGAAAATATGTGAAACCAGATAAATTTATTGAACAATATTAATTTATATATGTCTAATAAATATGTATGTCAAGAACCCTGGGAAAAGTTTTAAGGGAAAGATATTAGACTGCAGTAGCGCGACCTATCATACATTAACAAACATAGAAATTTAGACATAACAAAAAATATCAAGAATTTAAGTAAATGTGGCAATAAATTTGCCTAAGCAAAAAAAAAAAAATGCGTGAACAATTAAATTTAATTGACGAACTCGAAAGTAATTAAAGTACAGCACATTTAGATTCAATAAAATGGTGCATAAGTTAACTGATATAAATAACCAAAACATTATAATAAGCAGAGAGGGTGGGATAAAATGTTAAATACTTTGGACTAAATACTGTAAGCTACTTATTTTTAAGATCATATCAATTCCTCAATAAATGTTTAAATTATCCCAATTATTTAACTACTTCTACGTACATTTTACAGTTAATAAATGTAATTAATTGAACGACAAAGAAATCATCATGCGCTTTGATAAATAAAGATGCTCTCGTATTAATAAAAATATGTATAGTGATTGTCCGTTGCAGTCTGACAGATTGTGTTTGTATTTGAAACTGTATGAGATGGCGAACAATCCTGCAGTACGATTTCCAGCGTGCAGTCGCATGCGAGACAGCCAAGTCACTCTGTTCCACCCACTCGGCTTCCATTCCGAGCGCTCGAGTCGCACGTCAGCCGATCCGAGTGGTTCCAGCATACCAAAACAGTGTACCGTTCGGCAAAACACCACTCGACTAGCTACTTGCATTCGACTGAAAACTCGAAATCGTTTGGCTTCCTCAGACTATTCGAGCCGAGTGGAGTGGCGAACCCAACCCACATGCGGCTTCATGTGTGCGAGATTTGCTATGCTGGGCTCAGCTTGCCTGCTCGGGAAGTGGCGTGACTCAGAGCCGCGCATCACAGAGTCAAAGAGGAGTGTCGAGTGTAGACAGTGTCCCGAGGTCGACCTTGCAGAGTGGCGCCCACTCCAGACCGCCCACCCGGCGGCGCGCGGTCAGGGTTCCTTTCCGGCTTTTCTCCGGGTGGGCTCCCCCCCCCCCCCCACATTCTTCACAGAGACCAACTACTGGCCCACCATGCCGAAGTAATTTAATATGATCATTTTGCTGACTGTTTCGTGAAAAGAAAATGCCTGGATTCCTAGGATACATGTCGCTGAGGAATATTTTGTCATTCCTATTTTATGGCATGTTGGTATAGGTTGTTCACGGTAAAGTGAGTACTTCTGAAAGCCGTCTCGTTTGGAATAATAGTCAATAAATATATTCTGTTTTAGCCTTAGACGTTAGCTTAAGAGTCCGGTGGATTATACACACTGGGTTTATTACTTATATAGCAATATTTTTGTAAAAAGATGGTTAAAGAATAAAATATGGCTGAAAAGAAAATGTAACTAGGACCTCAAAAGTGCTCACTTTACCGTGAACAGCTTTTATACTATATATCATTGAAATAAAATGACCACCTTTCTAGAACACTAGTAGATGACATTTACATAAAAGCGATGCATCCCCCGGATGATTTACCCGCCCTCTTGTGGGATTAATACCATGTCAAAAATATACTACACACTGTGGTGCAACTCCGGATGCAGATGGACCACAATCTCACGTAGTATGTGACAGCCACACACAGATGACGGACACGACAATCGCATGCGCCCTTCCACTCTGTTTGCATATGCGATTTATATGCCGCATGTGGGAAGTACGGACGACAGTCGCAGCTAGACTTTCAAGGAGTTCCCATGTTTGCAATTGTACCGTCGCGCAATTGTATAAGTTTGTAGTGGAACAACGGAAGAAGGCGAGGAGTTGTTTTGTGTCATGCCTTGCGTTTCACACGCATGCTTGTTAGCTTACTCAAGCGTTTAAAAAGTCCCATGTAGCAGGCCCTAATTCCATTTCTGTCATGAATCGTTCCGTGTCAAATTCACCAAACTTTGTAACTTCGAAGTGAAAACGACACACGCGAGTGAAAACGTAAGAGAGCGGAGACCGTGGTACTAAAGCAAAAACGCCAGAAGTGTATTTGCCAAAGCTAGGCGGACCGCAGGGCCACGAGCCACTGGCACAACGGTCACTAAACACACAATTGGGCGTCACCGTCTGAGACACCGTTTGCGATTCCTAATACTGTATATGCACACTACGAAATTGTTCGCAAATTTACCACATCGTTGAGAAAGTACTTTTGTATAGGAAAGAGTCAAATGCGTATTTAAGTTCCCAACTTTGTATAGCAGCATTTCTAAATTTGCAGCGTGGTATATGCATGTATAGGCCATTCACGTTTAAGTGAACACTTTTGAAAGCCCTCTTATTTGGAATAGTAGTTAATAAATATATTTTATTTTTGTCTTAGACGTTAACTTCCAAGTACGGTGGAATATACACACTGTGTTTATTACTTACATGGCAATATTTATTTTATAAGGTGCTTAGAAATGACTGCAATAAAAAAGTAACTAGGGCCTTAAAAGTGCTCACTTTACCGTGAAGAGCCCGTATAGGTTAAAAACTTCCATTACTGTTTAGGAAGTTTACGGGATATTTCCGCATTATTCTTTCTTCGATCGTTGAGTTAGTGGTAAGGCGAGCGTGGGCGGGATTATGGCTCCCACATACCACGGACGTGCATCTGCACCCGGCCTAACGGCGGCCGTGCTCTGCCAGGTGACTCTGCCGCCCGCGAACCGGTTCGAGTCCCGGCTGGCATAGCGGGTCGCCCAGCTGTCGGCGACGCTACCGGCGCTCTGCTGCTCGGGCCACGAGTTCACCTCCCCGCCCGCACTGAACTTGTCGTCCGTCACTGCAGGCTGATGCCTGGTTCACATGTATAGGCTGTTCACGGTGAAATAAGCACTTTTGAAAGCTCTTCTTAAGATCTACTTGTATGCACGTTATGTGTTCTTCCGCGTTATGTAAAGTTGTCATTGCCATGGGCCTCATCGCTTTCTTTATGCGTCGGTCAAGTGAAACTATGAAATTATTATAAAAGTAAATATTAAAAAAAATCTGCTAATTTTTACACTTGGTGAAAAGTGGTGGTATAAAATTGGGGAATATATGAAAATATTATGTGATGATGAAAAACACAAGATCAAAATATGAATGAATTATTTCTAATGATGGGCGTTTTCAGGAATTATGTCTCTATGATTATGTGCTTAGACAACAGAAGAACAATTATACATAACACACTTTGAATATTTCGTGTTAATCATTGAATAAAATAAGACTCTGATTAAGATGGCAAAACACCTTAGAAATAACATTCAAGAAACAAGGTTATTCCAGTGAGTTTCACTCGTACTTCTGTAAAATCAAACATAACACAAACACTACAACTATCATTTCTTTGATAAATAAATAATTAGACTATGCTAGAACATTGAAAACTACTGCTATCAGATATTGTTATAATATTAAAGGAACGTTAGGATTGAACCAATGTAATATAATCTAACAAATACTGTTAATGTTCAAACGATAGTGAAGCTTTGCATAAAGCTGATAAACATGTAATTCATTTAGTCTCTTGTGTTTCAAAATCATTAAAATGCTCCGGGTTAGCTTACAGTCAGTAGTGCAGGGAAACCTCCTTACACTCGTGCCTCTGGGATGTGCTGTTAATTAATTAGGAAAAATATCTTCTTAATATGCAATTAATCAAGTCTTTTGAAAGTTGATAAAAGTTCATGGTATTGTTCCAAATCAATGAAAAGTTATTGAAGAGTTTCAGATAAATAGTTTTCTGATGTCGAATTAAATAAATTCAATCAAATTAAATCTGTTGGTAGGCAAGTCTTGGCAAATAAATGTCAGCAGGATGAACTGACATTAACGCAGACCTTACTTCGAGACGATCGTAATGGTGGAGATGGCAGCTGGACTACGGTGAACTGGCAGCGGTGATATCCTCGTTTAATTAGGATACCATTTCCCAACTCTGTGTGCTCCAGACGTAGGATGTATTACCGCGCCTCTGCGACACTCTATCAGGCCTCCTGCAGATCCTGGGACGATGTTGGCTGTCCCTCGAATCGGCTCTGCGTCGAAGACGTCATCCTTCTCTGGCTTCATTCGAACGAATTCTCTTCTCAAACGTTCTCTTTCTTTCACGCCGAAATATTCATTTTTAACAGAACTCTGTAATTCATTGTTCGTAAGTTCCAAACAAACACAATTCCTAAGACAAACGTATCTTCCTTGCATGAATGTCATACATGTTTTCTTTATCCCACTTCTGCACTAACTTGATTACTGTTTATGAAAAACTGTTCGTTTCACTTTCCATTGAAATAAGTTAATATGAATTTTTATATCACATATGCAAATATTACTACTGAGAAATATTAATCAACAACATATATAAATTAAAAAATATTTTATTATGCAAATTAAGCAAAGGAAATTTTAAATAAATATTGGGTGACCTCTGGTAAGGCATTTCCTTACAGTGGTTACCTAACACTTTTTATTTGACGTATGGAACTACTTTCCCCTTCATCGTTACCAACTTTATTGAGTGTATGTGACTCAGTGCGCCCGTTAAAATGCATGCAAGTAGGAGCAGTGACTTTTTTCTAAGGTGCATTTCAAAAGTGGTAACTTTATCGCGAACAGCCTTTACGCTATAAACGCAGAACAGACAGAGCGGAAGATTAGAACAGGCAATCACAAGCCGTTCTCTATTTCCGCGCGAATGGCGCAGAAAAGTTGAGCTCACGCCGATATTTCCCAGCTGGTTCACGTATTTTATACTAATAATTTCTTGGGAATAATCGACGTGTACTGATGTAAATCTATAGGATAGTTTAATGTACCTATTTACAATGAAATATGTGAATATAAACGTTAAATTCATTCAACATTTGTATTACAAATAAACGTAGTTTGAAAATGAACCGACAGATAGCACTACAGTGTAAAATATATTTGGATGTAAAAATAAAATTACGATCTCTTGAAAATCATTTAGTAAATAAATCGCACTGTAATAGAATTAATAAACAAGAGTAGAAAGACGACAGCATCTAGTTTGTTATCTATATTGTGTTTTAGAATTTTGGCGTTAAAAATCACGAATTCAATAGCAAAATGACTACGCTGTAAATCTGCTTACATGTGAACAACCATCGGTTCTGAATGCTCTTGTCTGTTCGACATGATCGGCGTGCATGTGAACCAGGCATAACAAGATCCGTTTGAAGAAAACAAATACTACATGGATATTGTTTTATTGGCTGCTCACGGTAAACTGAGCATTTTTGAGAGCCCTGCTTGAGATATAATTTTATGTACATTGCGTATCCTTACGCCGTCTGTACAATTAACATTGCCGTGAGCCTAATTAAAACTGTAAAATTATAAGAAAAGCCAATATTTTTAAATATTCATTATTCTTACACTAATGCGAACTTAAAAATATAAAGCAAAATTAATTATTTTGGTATTCGCAAATGTTTACCTAATGCCGGAATCACATAGCCCCGACAATCACGACACGACACTTAAAACTAAAGAGCCAATGAAATACAAGATATATCTGACGTAAGCCCGACAATTCTGTCGTCCGACCAGCACTTTTTGATTAGAAATTATTTATATTCTTCGTCGTGTCGTGCGGCACTACGCACAGTGTGTACCACCTTGCAACATGAAAATGTATGACAAGTTTTCCCTACAATGGGAAATACGCAGCTTAAATTAAAACAAATTTTGAAAAGTATTGTATTTAACTCTTAAAAATAATAATTTTACCTTTGTGTGCATAAGCTTTAACACTTTGTCACCGTCATGTATTCCAAATTTCCCGTCTGCCCACCGCCTTTGAAACTAGCGTAGTTAAAGCTGTTCAAGTGGGAAGAAAAATCGTGTTAAATTTAGTATGTAAGTAATGCTGTGTGACGAGCACCTTTTACCAAATAGGAGAAAAATTATACAAAATAAAAAACAAGTATTTATTACATTGATTGTGATTTAATCGTTTTTAAATTGTGATGTACATAATGAGAGTATTGCGCCTGAATATTTTTTAATTTATTTGTATATGAGCATGTTAGTAATACTACAAATTTTCATTGTCAGGAGAGTAGCCATTCCTGAAAAATTAAATATATTTTCCTTTGACATTTTTGGGCCCAAAATAAACAGCTTCTTATACTAGTTATGAAAAGTATACATGTTAGAGTAATAATAACATGCTTAACATTAAGTCACATCTGTCTAGTTCATATATATATTTATTTATTTATTTGGTTTATAACTCCGAACTGTCATTCCGTCGTATAACACTAATCAAGTAAGGGCCGGTCTTGCCGTTCTCTTGGCAAACTTCCAGGTAGCTAACCAGAAGGTAGGCTACCCGCACCATTTACCCAACAGTATAGTCTTGCCATTGATTTTATTCCTCTGTGTAATTACCTGGAACTTGCTGTCGATTTGTGTTCAGTTGGACGTTTTGGGCGAATTCTGATTGGTCCTTAAGTATTTAGTTTCGTTTAAAGGTTGCGACGGAATACCGATGGCCATTTAATCGTTAGTAAATATTTGCATTTTCCGATAATGCTGTTGAAGTCGAATAATGTCATAGATACAGGTTGCGTTATTTGATTTATGTAAAGTTTATGTTAGTTTGAAATTTGTTTACATTACGGGTGCTGTATGAAGTCACTAGTTCTGAATTTTCTCTAAATTTATGTTATTCTTGCGTTTGTGAAATGTGAATTTGGCAAGTAAACATGCGAGGTTTGACGTGCACATTCCCGAAAGTAACAGTGTTTAGTGTACTCGTATATACCGTGGATTTATACGTGAAAAGCCTGGTACACACGGGCATCTTTCTTGTACAAGAAAGTGAAAATAAAGCTGAACAAGAAATTGAACACCAAAGTGCGTACTAGCTAGTATGCACGGAATTGTGTGATTCATACACACGACGCTAGCTGGTGAGCAAGAAAGTGGATGGTTGATGTTGACTATGTATGCTTTGAAAGAAGTTTTTGGGGTTGTGGGGGTAATTTGTGCATTATCAATAGCATGTACCATAAAAATGAATAAAATATTTTGTCCACTCAGACATATTTGAAGCACTAAATATATACGAATTTAGAAAATGTAAACTCCCTCACACAAAAAAGCCAAACCTCTCTATTTTTTTAAATTCATATACAGAATTATTTACGATAGAGGGACTATTAAACATTTTATCTTATTAAAAACATTAACATATCTGCTTATTGCCAGTATCAACAAAATATATGTTTTGTTTACATTAGACTTGTACAAGAACGATGGTGAAAAATAGGACCGACCCTATATGGCACTAGCTAGTATACAAGCTCTTGTTTGCTAGTAACTAGCATACTCGACGGCCATTCACACGATGCAAGTGGGTGTGTACAAGAACGTGCTCACTTTCTTGTACAAGAAAGATGCCCGTGTGTACTAGGATAAATATAAATATCGTACAGTATATAATGATATGTTATCCGCGTAAGTTTGTAAATGAACAATTGCAGTGCGTACAATGATAATTCTTAAGAATAGGAGATTTTGTGAAGGAAAAAAATTCTCGGAAAGTAGTATAATTCCTCTCTACTAATTACATAGGACACGAATTTACTAGGGGCATCAATATTTGACCAATAGAAACCCCGAAAATGATAGTGGGGAGGGCTATGAAGATCAGGGAACTTGTGGGGTAAAATGGGTTACAAGTATGTAAATAATGTAATATTTATTCATGAAAATACTTTAAATTGCAAAAAAAAAAAAAAAAAAAAAAAAAAAAAAAAAAAAAAAAAAAAAACTAAACTAAACCAAACATTAACTTAATAGACAATATTACCAATACAAGCTACAAATACAATAGTGGGGAAGGCTATGAAGATCAGGGAAATTGTGGAGTAAAAAAAAAAAAACAAAAAAAAAACGAAATATGTAAATTTTCATTATAAACTTTTACCCCTCAATTTCCTTTCAGTTCAAAGCCCTCCCCAGAATCATATTTATAAATTGTATTGGTAACATTGTGATTTTAGGTAATGTTCAGTTCAATCTTTTTGCAACTAAACATGTTTTCATGAGAGAATATTACAGTAATATTACAAATAGTAAAAAAATATGTTAAATTACAAAACACACACACTCGCATTATTTCTCAGTGCAAATAGGCTACACATGACAGTCATTAATGGGGAAACTCAAAGCTTCGCTGATGCGTGACGCTTCGCGTCACCACCTAGAAAAAAAAGTCACAATTTTTTTTCCCCAAGCCAGCAGAGTTGCAGTGACAAACAAGAAATCAGCTGTTTATCAATACAAGAATATACAACCGGTTCTCATATTTTAAATAGCTAATGAATGTAGTCTTCCTGATATGTATTTTCCATGGTTCTTCGAACACACTCCAGGCAATTTCTGGGTGACGCATTAATAAAGGCGATGACCAATTCCTTCCTTGCATTCCCTTCATTGTGTTCTTGGTGTACCATTCTCTAATGAACCTGCTGTCAGTTGTTTTTGTTGCCGTTTATGTTTGTCAATGCAGACGTGTTTTCACCCGGAGAATTGCGCTAGTTTTGAGCTATGCTGCGAGTAGGCTGATTACGGCTGCTGCTAATTGCCACAGTAACTTTCCGTGTGTGGGAAATCCTGACCTAACACCGCTTAATTCAAAGTGTGTGAGGAGACGTGCCGATGTTTCATCGCTGACAGTCATCTGGGGCACGAGTTCGTCTGGTACGTTTGGTCCGCTGCTTCGAAGGTGCGAGGGCACGCCGCAAAATCGTCGGGTTCATCAATCACCAGGTATGAGAGAACCGTATTTGCATACACGTTTGGTGTCGGGGCGAAATATCTGGAAATGTGACTTTCGCTGCGGTCCTGAAGTATCCTTTTGCGCCACACGTAACTCCCGAACTCTGCAAAGTCTTTGACTGCAGATATTTGGTGCTTGTACCTTTTCAATGTTGTCAGTGTCCTGTAAAAATACTTCTTTGCTAGCTTTTTCAATGTGTGAGCACTGTGTGAATTACTGAAGATGAAAAGTAACTTTGGCGAGATGCTATATAAGAGTGATTCCAAAGGGGAAAAATTACTGATTGTGCGTCAAACCATGAATAAATGAACATTGTTTGCAACAAGGAATTTGGCGTCACATTGTCTGTTAATGATTGTCCAGTTAAATGATTTGAATAACTTTTTTCTCTGCTGTAAGATTTGATGTTCTCAAGTTAAAAGTATTATGGTTCAAGTTAAAAGTACACTGTTCACTATACTCTTCTTTCACGAGTTTGCTTTCTAATCCAGTTTGTAATGGATAGATGTTGGGGTTATTTGGAAATACTATGCTGAGTGAGGTACTTTTGAGAACCCCGACGCCCTTGGGGGTAGAGGGCGACTCACCTCACACTTGTTGAATTTGCGATACTGGCAAATAAAGAAATATTACTTACACACTCCAAAAGTGTTGGAAGTGAGGCTTTTTCAGGCCAAATGCATTTCAATAATTATAGCAACGGTTTAGTAAAAGCACCAGTAGTTGACAGTTTAAGGAGCAAAATTGCTGAAAACCCATTTTTAAGAAATTATTAATATATTTAACATATTTCTGGTATTAGTCGTATTTGTTGATACTCTAAGAAGGCATGCATATGGTTACACGAGATATTGTATAATATTATATATTTTTATATTATATTATGTTGATGCATGTAAATGCATCAGTGGTTGACACTAGTGAGACTGCAGAATTTTAGTAGTTGACATAATTGTACTAGTAGTTGACATCCTTTAACAAACACTATACATTATTTAAAAAACAGATAGAGATAGAAATGGCTAAATGTAAGTTACAGTTCATAGACAGTTTACACATCGCATGACACAGAATACTGAAATTCATATTTTACTACGTCATCGGACCTGCGGTAATAATTCAATGATTTGTGTTGGCTCAACAACGCCTACGTCTTTTGTGTCCCTGACAAAAATCTTTTTTTGGCTGTTGCATGATCGCAGTGACATTACTTCAATTTCTCCATTGTCATACAGCTTTCGAAAAACCCAAACATATTTTAAAACATCTTTTTCTTCCCAGGGAAAGAGACGAGCACAAAATCATCTTTCTTATGAGAAACGTTCATAGGAGTGATATCATTTCTTTTCCCTACCTCACTTGTGATACTTCTACCAGCTTCATTTTCATCAATTATATTTGAGTCACTGTGGTTCAAACTAACATCATCCATACTGCTACTCGGCTCTACCCACTCTTCTTCCTCTTCAGTGTCGGACACAAGTGATATTTTCTACGATTTTCTTTCCGTTATTTTCTTCTTCTTTTCTTATAGCTTAGGTTTCTCAGTACTTTCACGTTCTTCTTGTTTTGCCTTTCATGCCTCATCCCTTTCTTGTTTCTGTCTTCCTTTTTCCATTGCAGCTTCTTTCTTCTTTTCATGATACAACTGCCACTGTTTAGATGTCACTACACTTGGTATTTTTTCTTTTGACCTTCGTTTCCCTACTTTTTGTTTATATTCGGGCCAGAATAATGCCTTTTTGAAAGGAGATGGTATAGCTTTGTTGGTGTGATGCATAGACTTCCATTTGTTGTAACATCTTGAAAATCAGGACGATTTTCTGCTTCATTATCAGGTGCAGAGCTCTGAATTTCTAGCGTTCGTCTCTCTCCATTTCCTTCATGACCATTATGCTGACTAACGTCTGATTCACAGTTTACTTGATCTGCATTATTTTGTGTCATAATATTAATTTCATTTGCCACACATGTTTCTTCATTTTCTTCATTGTTTTCACCATTTTGCTCTGTATAATCCATGCCATAACTTTCATTAGCTTGAAGATCTTTTTGCAAGCGACACTGAAGGAAGCAATCTTCATTAACCTTTTTCCACAACAAAAATAGAGAATGATCTTTAGAACCCCCTTTCCATTCATTACCAGAATATCGAAAACCTTGAAGCTTACCTTCCCCAATATATCCTTCCAAGAATGCCTTTCGAGCTCGTAGTCGCTCTGAGGAACTTATATTAGTAACAGCAGGACCAGTAGCCATTGTTGGAATTATGGAAGTATCTACAGCTGCAGGATTTCACGGTACAAGCCCACACTTCCTAAATCCATTTTTTAAAATAGAAGGTGTAATGCATTCATTTAAAGTTTCTTCAAGCTAAGGTGCAAAGTGGATTTTCTTCAATGCTGGATCATTTAAATGTTGCATTCTCCACTGATGCACTTTTTTTCTTCCATGCTTCTTTCAACACGTGGAATACAGCAACGTCCATAGGCTGAATTAGATGAGCCGAATTCGGAAATAATGCTATAAGTATAATCCTATGATCTTTACAAAACTTACTAGTGTGTAAGGTAAGATGAGATGCATGCCCGCCAACGAAAACGATAACAGGTAGAGGTATCTTATTTTCTATGAGAAAGGGATAGAAAATATTTGTGAAGAATTCAAAGAAAAGAGGAGCAGTAATCCAACCAGTCTCAGATTTTCCGATTCCCCAGTGTTTTGGAACACTATCAGCTAATTCATGAGGCACTCTTTCATACTTGGAAACCATTAATGTAGGTGCCAAATCTCCATTTGCATTTCCAGTAACCATCACCATTAATCATTCTCTCTCATCTCCATTCACCCGTTGATATACATTCTTCTCTCCTTTCACACACAACACCTTATTTCCTTTGGGAGTGAGAAAGCTCTACATATACATACATACACTCGCAATTAGGTTACCGCCCGGTGGCGAGCTCTCTCACCTCTCCTTCACCCAACCAATTCCTTTTCCACTCCCTTCCTGAATTTACCAACCCCTCTTACAGATACCAATTCCTTCCTCAACACATTCCACTCCCTCACAGACCTCACAAGCATGGACTGCCTACCCTGCTCCGTTCTCCTCCACGCCCTCTGAAGCTTCTCACTGTTGTTTCCTCTTCCCCTAAACACCCCCTTACTTAGCTTGCAGTGTAGCCCTCCCCATCCTCCGTCTTCATTTACCACCCTGTACATCCTGACTAACCATTCAGCTTTCCTCCTGTGAGCTCCACCCCATTTCTTTCATCATCACTGATGGCCTATAGTTCCCTTCTTCCTCACCATATTGCCCCTGCCTTCTCCACCTACCCTTCACCCATCTTGCTCCCTTTCTCTGCACCTTTTCCAGTTCTCGCACCTCCACATACGGGTTCCACACTGCTGCAGCATATTCTAACATTGGCCGTACCATTGTGCCATATGCCTTCTCCTTCACCTCACACCTGACTCCATTCAGCACCCTTCCCAGCATACCCAGAGCCCTTCTTCCCTTTGAAACCACCCTCCCTACCTGTTTTTTCCACCTGAGGTCTCCCTGCAGTACAATCCCTAGATACTTATATTCTGCTGCTTCTTCTATCTCTTGTCCCTCCCATCTGTACATGTCCCTGCTTATCATCTCCTTCCTTGTGAACCTCACTACCTTAGTTTTTCTTACATTTATCTTCATTTTATTTTTCCTGATCCACAACCATATCTTATCAATGTCCGCCTGCAAATTTCCGTCCCCCTCTCTCACCTCAGCATATACAACACAATCGTCTGCAAACAATCTGATTTTTCCCCTAATCCCCAAACCCATGTCATTTACCATTATGGTAAATAACAAGGGACCCAGCACGCTTCCCTGTGGTACCCCTGATGTAACCTCCTCTTCCTCCGATATTGCCTCCCCCACTTTCACCCTCTGCCTTCGCCCCCTGAGAAAGTCCCCTATCCATTCCACTACCCTCCTGTCTGGTATCAGTGCCTCCACTTTCCTCATCAATGTCCCATGGGGCACCTTATCAAATGCCTTCTCAAAATCTATGAAGCAGGCATCCACCTGCTTCCCCTCATCAACTACCTGCATTTAAATTAAACACTCTTTCGGGTTGTTCAAGAATATTCTCATATTTGTTTTCTTTCAAGTAGTTATTTATTTCTTCAAACCATCTTGAAAGAGATTCCTCCCGAACAGATGCCCTACTGGAAGTCATATTTTAAGTCATTCTACTGGTAATATTTGAATGGCGTTTCAAAAATGCTAGAAACCATGTTCGTCCTGGCCGATTGTCTACAAATGGGTTTTTTTTACGGTTAAGTTCCTTAATTATGTGCTGTACACTATCTAAAGGTTCATTTTTTGTTATCGGAAACCCTACTTTAGCAACTGCAGTTATCCGTGTCACTAAAACATCTTCCTCTTCTCTTGTGAGCACAGGTTGTGGACCCATCTGGCGTTTTCTAGGAGTTTTCCCTGTCATTTTGTAGAGCATGGTGACACAAGGTACAGCGTGGCGCTTAGCTGTTGTAACAACTGCAGTTCCCCTAAGATCATCATCTGTTGCATCATTAATTTGTTGCTCACTGTAATGAAGCATTTTTTCTTTCACAGTGGTACCCTGAAATCAAACATGAAACACAAATAATTGAGTTCTAGTAGTTGACATGTAATGTGTTAGTGGTTGACAAGGGGTGTCAACTACTAGTTACAGATAAGATACAGCCACTTTGACCTTTTTCATGGGAAGCACTTCTAACAATTAGTATAGAGACTTTTAGTGTACCCGCAAATAATACCTCTTACAGTTGCATTAGTATTTGACACAGGTTGTCAACTACTGAAAATTTGCAAACCTTTTGTATCAGTACTTGACTCCCCCATGAGTTCGTTAAACATAACCTAGAATCATTTGTGCAGCATGCTAACATTTAGAGAATTTCAAATAAAACACAATGCTATTATCAAACATGAGTAACATCGATAGTAAATTATCATAAAGCATTTCACTTTACATTACCTCCTTAACTATTTTGTTAGGGAAATAACAAGATTTTCTCACAATTCACACATTATTTCATAACAACTCATACTCAAAATGGTTTTAAGTTTGTGATATCTTTGGTACCAACTTTCATAACATACGGCCCTACCAATATTTTGACAGCCAGAAACTTGTAGACCAATGTATTTGGCTTATTATGAGGAACTTAAAATTGAAGTTTCAACTGTCAACGACTGGTGCACGTACCTTAATGCATTGTTTGCAAAACACGCAAACTTACTGTTTGTAAAATTCGCAACCTTTCGAGCGCGTACTTTTCCATGGAAATCCTTACAAGTTTACTCCTCTAAATTCACGCTTGTTCGTCACTAGTATTGATAATTCCAACAATTTATTTATCAATAACGTCTCCATTAACCTCGCCAATCTCGTTCACAACCTCCATTTCAAATGTAAACAATGATTGGCGGGATCGCCATATTTATCTCAAGTGTAGACTCTTACCTAGAGCTTCAACGTGCAGATAAAGTAGACAACAGTTTATCCTCTAGGTAGCGGTACCTATAGATGGTAAGACGAATTTTGTAATTTGCCTAGAAGATAAATTACCCAAGACCCTTACAAAGAGATGGTAAGACCGGCCCTAACACGCGGACAGCCGTAGACCGCTGAAAGGCGACCAGCGAGCTGGCGCTCCTCTCGTCGATCCTCGCAACAAAATAAAAATTATATATTGATTTACTACTTTTTGAAATTAGAGGACTTTCGAAACTGCTCATTTTACTGTGAATAGCCTATAACAAGATTTTATGGATAGTTTCTTCATAATGGCAGCATTGAGTAAAGTATCTGCCATTAATTACACATTTTAAAACATCGCTCTAATTAGTTTAAGCCGTTTAAAAATCACGAAATTGATCACACACACACACACATTATATATATATATATATATATGTGTGTGTGTGTGTGTGTGTGTGTGTGTGTGTGTGTGTGTAGGTGTGTGTGTAAAGGCCATCAATAACATGAACAAAACAGTGTTTAGATGTTAAAAACTTCTACCACTCATATTAATTTTATTATTCTTGTAATGGTTTTCCGGTATCATATTGAAATTTCTGAGAAAAATTAGAACGAATATTCTAATAGTACTTGATAAAGAACAGACAGACTGGTTTTATTATTGTCATCCACTGGTAAAATACACTACAAATAATAGTATACATTAATAATTACCTTATTTGAACACTTTATTTGGCCAGTTACTGATCGCTCTCAAAGCATTGTTCGCAGAGATTCATATAAAACTGCTAGTGGGTTGATTTGGAATTTTGCAGTGATGATACAAAACTGAACGGAATTCGTCATCTATGTTCTACAAATGAGGCTACCAATGTATCGGCTTTTATTTTGTCACATGATCACTATAAAATGTAATCATATGAGTCGGTACAGTTTTTAATTACGAAAAATTAATTATTAGATGAATTTTTTTATATTTTAATAAATCGTTTTAATTTAGAGGTATTACTAACAAAATTATTTCATTTTCCAGATTTGAAAAGACATGTTAACTGCATTTATGGGAGCCAACAAAAAAATTTTTCCCTGAAGAAATAAAATGTTACATATTCAGAAAGTACAGAATTACATCTTCCAAAAACAATTGGAACAGTTCTGACATCTACGAGTAGGGCGAATCGGCAATGCCCCACGTCCAATAACATACTGACATTGGCAAGTATCTCGGAGCCCATTCTAACAAGGTTCTATAGTCTTTCTAGCCTGTCGTAAAACCCTACCGAACAGACAGATGTAACGTACTGTCTATCTCATACAAGATGGCAAAATTTTGACAGTCAGTGAGTGGCAACTTGACGTATACAAAACTAACAAAGTGCCGTTTACAGAATCGTGTTTCAGATGATACACGAACGAACAAAAGTTAGTATTAAGTTGGCTATTCCGAGTACACTGGCGACGCACACGAGACAAGTGTAAAATACGCGATAACAAAGTTCCTTGATTAATTAATTTATTTTATTTTACGTGGTCACAAAACAGTGGTTGTAAGTGTTACAAACTAATCTTAACGCTAAAGTAGTAATGTATAGGTGTTCAAAATCAAATGCACAATAAGACGATTCAGAGTCGGATGAAAAGTGACTTTAAACCTTAGATCTGTTCATGTCGTATTCCCACTGTCCATGCATGCTTTCCATATGTGCTTGATATTGATTCCAAAAGCCTACAGAAATATTGCATGATAAAATTGAATTATTTTTTTTCAAATAATTTGACGAAAAATATTTCAAATTCGTGTCGTTTCGAGACAGTAATAGGAGAAAAGTTAAGTTTTAAAAAGGAGGATCTAGAGGCGTCGAACTTGTTGCTATCTGTCGGTTCACACACGTAACCATGTTGTGCGCGCCACCTGTGCGTTCTTTCTCGAACCTAACCAGCTAAAACGCTCAAATTAATATGTTTAGTATGATAAATAACAAATTTACGAACAGATACCAATAGTTTTATTTTTCTGCGAGCTCTGTATAATTATTAAAGCAACATATATTTCATGTACAGCGCTATTGATTACTAGTAATTTCTATTGCGCCAGTAATAGTCCATTTATGTCCTAAACACGCCATGTTTTTTTTCCGAAACCCATTTCCTTGTTTTCGTGTAGCATCCAACTGACACACCAGCTGATGGCGAAAGGATACATAAACTAAAAGTAAACGTTATTTGAACTGTCAAAATCTTGCCATCTTCTACGAGACAGACAGTAACAGTGCGGTAGCAGAGGGCGATGTTATCAGATTAGTACATACAGCGCCTGCATTGTCACGTGGTTTCCTCTCTCCAGCGGCTAGCTGCCTCCCCCCTACTGTCCTTTCCCTAAAGCTGCGTCATGATATTTTTCTCGTTTGAACTTTATTATAGTAATTGTTTCTATGTAGGCGTAATGTTTATAGAAAATGTTTATATCGATTTTACCGGAACTACTTTGCCGTAGCCCTGTGACGCATTCTGTATCAGGCTACTGCTTCAAGGCTTGAGTGATACATCACAACTTCTCATCTGGAATGAACATGTTTTACACGTGGTTATTTTACGTTTCCCGTTTTACGTACGACGTGATCATAATGGCAGCTGATCATTGGGGGCCTTCGTCGTTGATACGTGAGCTATCCTTTTCCCGGCGGAGAGAAAGGGGTGTGGGGGTAGGGGCAAGAAGAGGCTAACGTGAGCCGTTACACATGGACGCGGATAGTCCGTCCTCCACTACCCACGTGCGGAGCGGAATACCTGTAGTCGAATGGCGGTGTTTAGATGCATGCGTATTATCCGTACGCGTAGGAGCCATCCGCGCAGCCCGTACGGCTGGCGGAGCGTCCGCGTCGCGTGTTCCCATTGGCTCAAGTTACTGCGGCACATGGCACATAGAGGTCCGGCACGGAGTACTGCTGCACGTGCTGTACAGTCACTGTCATATCCTTGTAGCGTGCATGTCGCTTTAGCTATGAATATTGATACGGAATTGTTAATAACGGCTGTGGAATCTTATCCTTGTATATGGGATGCATCAAATGAAGAGTACAAAAACAGGGATAAGAGACTGAAGGCTTGACAGGAAATATGTTGTTTCATGGTAGACGGCTTTATGGAAAAGAATGAGACAACGAAGAAAGAAATAAGTAAGTAACAGCAAATTGGTACAGTTAACATAATGGTGTGGGTATGGAAGTATGTTGGCATTGTTGTATAAATGAATGATCAACCAAAGAAAATATGTGTGTGTCGAACCAACATGTAACGTTTCCTTTGAGTGCTATGTACAGGCGATATAGTAACACGACGTTTACGAATATGAACACGCCTCTTCCCTCGAACCCACAAAGCTATGACAAACAGTACACTGATGTCCTTCTCTAGGCTAATACACATGGTTCAACATAGTGAAATATTCGACATAAGAAATATAATAGTTAGGTTTTAACCAATGTCGTGATTATGGGAGACAGTGTGTAATAATGACATCTGCGTAGATATTGCGAAACATTTTATTAATAAGATTGTTTCTCAGTGTTAATCATATAGCTAGTGGCTCACAATACTTACAAGGCAAATTAAATTAATTATAACAATTAAGTCACCAGCCAATACATGTTATTTGTAAGCGGCTAAAAATGTAGCATATTGTTACGATGTTTACGTCATTGTCATTCCATAAGTCGTTAGAATACACAGGTGGAGCAAACAAATGTCCAGCGTAATAGAAACTAACATTGTTTTTGAAATTATGGGTGTATGTAAACAGTCTGGTACTATACTGTTGCAAAAAATGACAATTACAGTACTAGTGTAAAACGCTATGAGCTTTAAACCTGGGAACATATTATTACTAACCGACGTGACACATTTAGGCCTAGCAGATTAGGAACCCGTTTTGTTCTACGTACCAAGAAGTACAACAGTTCAATGTATTTTTGCATCTTGCCACGGTACCGCTCCCACGCCTACAAAATAATCTGCAAATATTGTACGAATTGTTTTGCAGGAAATATCAGGTACCGTGCCTACATTTTCAATATCTTGAAAACCAACAACTGAAAGTGTATGTTCGAAGGTGTATCCCTCCCTTGCTCTCACAAAGTTGTGCAGCACACAACATGGTTTTACGACAGAAATGGCAGTATTTATGTTTACATTAATAGGTCTATGAAAAATGCGCTACCTCTTACTGATAATGCCTAAAGAACACTCGATAAATGCGAGCGCGGGTTAGCCTGTAATTGAAGATTTTCTTCTTATATGTTAAATTCTTTCTAGCAGAAGGTCGGAAAACATTTCTTGTTAAAGCAAAAGCCTCATCGCCCACTATCACATGTGGTACTACTGCTGGTCCATCAGAACCAGGCAAAGGTTTTGGTGGTAGTATTTCCAGAGAATTGTTTTCCATTTTGTCCCAAAATACAGTACGTTTGAACACACTCGAATCACAATTTCTGCCATACGCCCTAACATGATAGTAAGAGAAGCAATAGTTGGCAATCACAAATTGCCAACAATACAATTGAAAAGAAATGTTTGTAATTCATATAAAGTGAACCACTTTTGATAGGTTTGATGATCCGAATGTGTTTGCCGTCGACGGCCCCAATGCAGTTGCCATCCCTCCGATGTAGGCGCAGTCATACATTCGTCTTTGACGTTATCCCTAATTGCCTGACATACTTCTCGAACAATTTCTGAAATAGTTGATATGCCGAGTCTGTAGGAGTAGTGGAGGTCGGTGAAAGTGTTGCCGCTTGCAAGATTTCTGAAATAAACAGAAAATGCAGGATAAATAAAAAGTGTTAGATGGTCAATGAGAGTGGTTTACTTTTAATGTACAGACGTCCACATATACAACCTTGTTTCCAGTGCTATTACTGCGACTTCTGTTCAGCCTGGATTAATTTTGCTACATACTGCATCCTGTTCAATCTGTTTCTATCTACACACTATATACATGCTTTTGCTGCAATAGTGTAACCCGTAAGTAGTGCATGGTTTGCAAAGGTCCATCTTTTTCCTCAGCGTTTCGGGTGTGTTGCAATATTCAATTTTTGGGTTTGTCCGAATTACTACTAACAAATTAGTAATTTGTTCACATGTCCTGATTATACTCTAAGTGAACAATACCATGTAACGTATATGCGTGACAGTTTTCCAGAAACATTGTGAACATGCATGAACAGGCAAATAGTAACAATGGTTTCCGCTCAAAGGTGACAAGATACAAACAAGGTGGAAGACAGCCAGGGACGCCTACATGAAAAGCAGAAAGAATGAAAAGAAGAAGCAATCTGGCCCAGAAGGAGGGGAGATCATTAAATACACCACCATGATCATCTTAAATTTTTAGACCATCTACAACATACCGCTACAGAAACGAACCTTGACAGTAATTCACAAGATTGTAACGACAGCGATGATACACATCACAACGAACGTGAAACAGTAGGTGATAGTGAAGCGCCCCCGCCACGGGAAACGTACCCCCCCCCCCCCACCAAAAAAAAAAGGAATTGCTCTTCCTCAAAGTGTAAAACTTTGAAAGCAGTATTCTTGCACTCTTACAAACTGAAAAAGAGGAGGACGACGACGATCGTGCTTTCTTACTGTCTGTGCTTCCATTTATAAAACAGTTCAATGCAGATCAAAATATATTGTTCCGTGCTGAATTAAAGAGCCTCATCATGCGTACCAAGAATTACGCCCGCCTACCTTTACCTCGACTGCATCCTCTACTACAGCGTTCAACACAAGTACATGCCCTCAAGAATCAACACGTCTGCAGCAATCTTTAACTCTTCTACATCCACATAGCCTGTGTAACCAGCAACGTGTATACACACCACATGAATACGTCTCTGATACAAGTGCATCACGAGCTACAGATCCATAATGTTCCTGGCGTACTGCAGGTCCACCAGAACAGTCACCTTTACCTTTGGTAAACAATAGAATGACAGAAAAAGAGTTTTCACACAGCTGTATCAATATATATGTCGTCACTCTTTTATAACACATTAATTTTGTACCTGTTACTGTTCCGTTTTGTGATTATTCAAAGGGTTTCTTTTGCAAGAAGTGAATTGCTCTACGATTTAATGCAACCTTTTCTTATTTAGGATGAGCACATTCCAATATATGATACATTAATGATTTTTTTGCCCTATTTATTAGTTCACAACAATGGTCATTAATACAAACGTATGTGAGTGTCTGTATACCGTGTTGTTCTATTAAGAAAGCGACACAGGTTGATGGTATGAATTATTTCATTACACGTCTGATGCTGGAATATCATTTTTACGTGTTATACTTATAACATACGTTGATAGCATGTAGTGTTTGACGTTGCTTTAAGAAATGAACACATTTATGATGAGGAAAGGGAAATTAAGCATCTTGCCGGCTAACCTAAAAAATTATCATTTGATTCATTATGTTTGAATATTAAACCGGGAACAATGTCTATTTAAGAATAGCCCTTTGCGTTGCAGTTTAACAGGGATAGTGAATTTATAAACTTTTATTAAGTCATAAATACATTCACGAACAAACAGAATTTATGTTTTTAATAAAATACATCTTCTATTAGATGATTATTATACCATTTTCTTAGGGACTTTACTAAAGTGCCTTTTCGTTACAATACATTCAATGTTATCAGCAGCGAATCATACTATTGTGTTCACTCATGGCATTTTCGCTCTTCTGCGACATTTATTCAGCCGAATAGAGGCCCCTTTTCCCTTTCCACGCCACACACCTCAAATGCACTCTTTTGGAAGATCGTTCTTTGCCTTACCTTAGAGTAACAGCAACACGTTCCGTCGGAAACACGGATATTCCAACGTCATCTTGTAATTTTAACTTCGGCTCCAGTTTTCCTATCAGTTCGTCAAACCATTTCACCGACATCCGAAAATAGTTACGAAACTTGTTTTCATCTTTCCTAAGGTCTATGTACGTACAGTGTCACAAGCGCACCTTTGAGATTTCTTTGTGCAACTAGCGGATGCAGTCAATACCACCATAATTTTCTTCTCCGTTTTCTGGAGGCACACAAAAACGTGGCCATTATTGATGTGACACTGAGCATGTCTCGGGAATGACTGCTACTATCCGTAGTGAGTCCGCATACATGTGAAAGAACGCCAGGGATTGTCCGCCCTGTGCTGCGCGCGGGTGGCGGAGGGCGGACAATCCGCGTCCACGGGCCGCCTTCCGTTACTGCTGACGAGCACTGAAATCACCGATGGGTTGTCAGTGTTCGCCAGCAATAAGGGGACAGTCGTCAGTAAGCAGAAAATATTACTCTTCGTCAGTAAATTGATTATTTCGGAGCGTCTGGCAGTATTATTCCCGCGTGCAGAAAAATATAAACAAGTATGGCGGACACACTAACCTCGCTAATTATCATACAGCATTTGGACTAAAACAGTAAACATGTTACTCGCCTTCTACTGCTTTTTGGGGAACTTCTGACGGCACCACAATATTATAAGTGATTGCCTCAGCACATGTACCTTCCTTTAGTACAATTTCCTCGAACATGACTTGAACTCCCCGGGGTTTACCTGACAACACTGACGTTTTAAACGCCGGTAAAATCCGCGATCTCAGTAACGGTTGTAGCCTCGCACAGGGTACCTCTCAGATGCGACCATCTGTTGCCATCAGTGCCTTCAGCAGTATCGTAACAATAGCTGACGTTACTGAAATTACTGACGAGTGAGATCCGTGAGTAAGGGAAGGCGGCCACCGAAAGGATGCAAATGACGGGTGTACAGCGGGCTACTAACGACTTGATGACCGGCCTCTGTGCTCATGTGTTACGTGGGTCGTGCCTAGGATGGGATCATCGCCGGTCCAGCGGCCTCCTCGTTGCTCGCGAGCGTCACGCCTTCAGCGATCACAGCCATCGAGGAATCTACATACTGTTACATGGGACGCCTGAGGGGCGTATCTCAGTTCGTGAGGGATGGAGGTCTTAACTAAGATAAAATAACTACA
Organism: Dryococelus australis; assembly: GCA_029891345.1. Classification (NCBI taxonomy): domain Eukaryota; kingdom Metazoa; phylum Arthropoda; class Insecta; order Phasmatodea; family Phasmatidae; genus Dryococelus; species Dryococelus australis. The sequence continues at coordinate 317,690,934 of CM056993.1, read as the reverse complement.
TTTAATTTATAATTTATTCACACAGCTATTATTTACAGAATTGTCCATCTCCGCTCTTACTCTTTTTATTTCTCAGTAAGCGCAATATTTAATGTATATTTCAACTATAATTAAGGTCCTATTTATGTCTCTTGTTTAGTTATTGTCAATTAGCTCATACTTATCATTAACACATGTTCAGTCTTATCTGTCACCATCATTTATAATGTCTTTCACTTACGCATTTAGTCCAATAGTCCAGCCTGCCAGCCGCACACTCCACTACTTGAAACAGTTCTGCGTGTCTCTTGTGCTAAGTAGTCCTTATCCAGCCGATGAAAAACTTCTGTCCCCCGATTTGACGCGGGAATATCGCCCCCACCCCTTCCAGGGCCCCCTCCATGTATTCCTTTGGTTGTTCGGTCCCTCCGAGAATGTTGAGTGTGTGTGTGCGACAATTCTCGATACGTTAATTGTTTCTTAATAGTTGGTCGTTACACGACAGAATCTTATAAGGAATATACCTAATACAGTAAAAAAAATAATGCTACATTCTGACAGGCGATGGATATGACTATAAAATGATATAAAACAAGTACTTAGTACAATTAAGGCGCCTACATACGTTAAATTAACCCAATACCGTGTTGGGTCATCACATATTTTATATTAATAGCGTTCAATTCGTACGCCGTCGGTAGTCACTTGTTTGGCGTTGGTTCTGATTTGGTACTTTAATATTAATCAGTTTCGTTACATACTAAAAACTAAATTAACCAAAATACCAAACACGTCATCATTTTAGTTTACGAATTCTGGCCACGTAATCTTTCAGTAAACTAAAAGTGCCAATTCGAACACTGTCCTCCCACCAATGCGAACCGGGTTCAATCCCCGGCCGGGTAACTCCCGGATTTCGACAGTTCGGAATCGTGCCGGACAATGCCGCTGGTCGGGGAGGGTTTTCTCGGGGATCGCCAGTTTCCCCCGCTCCTGCATTACGGTGCTGTTCCATCCTCATCTCATTTCATTCGCAACGGCTCTCAAGACCTCGTTGTTAATCTTCACTCAACTCAACTCGAACACGGTATAAGTCTGACTCGCGTTTGTGGAGGTCGTGGGTTCCGTCCTGAGACAATGTTGCCAACTGTAGGATCGTGACAGTAAGTATTTGAACTTTCAGCTGTTTTATTATTACTCAGGGAAATTTTTTGAATCCATCTCAAAACGTAGGGACTCATTACCAAAAAATAAAAACTTGAGTTAAAATAAAACAAATAATTTTTATAATTGCACCAAACCATTTGCACAAGGATGTTGACAAGAAAATACTGGTAATCCCCGATTGAATCGCACTTAATTCATCATCGCGTACATTAGTGATTATTCCCTTAGTTCTGTTTTACGTCATGTATGACGTAAAACAAGCAAGCGATCTTCATAATTCCTTTTGCAGTTACCTTTAAGGTTTGAGATAATGTCTAGAGCTACAAGCATAAAAATGAGTCATTTGTTGAAATGGTAGACAATGTTATTGATTTTCAAAATTAATCATTGAATTCCTAACAATATTTTTTTTAAATTTATGTGTTCCTATAATTTCTTAAATGGGAATTAATCATGGTCGACGTCAGCTCTGCCAAGTAGGAATCTTTCCCATTCACTTTTCCCCCCTAATTTTTTGTGTATTTATTCCTCTTTGCTCCCCGCCCCAGTACGCAGGGCATCTTGTTTGCTAACACGACATTTAATTTAATTACAGTAGTTTTAGGATTTCTTTTTGCTCGCGTAGACATTAAAAATGTTGTGTGGGTATTAGACAAAAATTGAGTTAGCAACACTGCCCTGGGTTGCTTCCCCCAACTAATTTGCCATCCCCATTTCAGCATGTATGGGCCTAACTTATTAAGTCCGTGTGGAAAGTACAAACTTATTTCGAATTGTTATTTATGTAAGATTACTTAGCGAAAATGTAGTTCTTTGAGGTTTTCTTTTAACACAGTAAAAGCTTAATGTAGCAAGGAAAAGTTAATATATATATATATATATATATATATATATATATATATATATATATATTTGCTAATGATTATTCAAAGCTTAATTAAATATATATTTACTTTTTGGGCTTATCTCGTAATTGGTATGGAATATTTAGATATAAATAAATTATTTGTATTATTGCCAGTTTGAAAGAAGTTGACTGGTGTTAAATTGTCTTTCCCAAGCAAAAGTTTTTACTTTTTCTGGCAAATGCGTGTGTATATATAATACAATTTATTTGACTTTACAGAACATACATTGTGAGATGACTAAATATATAAAAAATTATGATGCTCGTAATAAAGACAAATTACATTTAACCATTTGTAGGACTTCTAATTTTGAACTACATATTACATTGATATTAGGCTAACAGATTATCTTCCTAAGGATCTTATTGCAGCTTTAAAGTAATCTGGTATAACTATTTCTAAGCGTAACCTGAAGGAGTATTTAATAAAATATGCCCCTTACGCTTTTGAGGACTTTTTTTATATATTTGAATTACGTATGTTTTATCTAAATATTTATAGTGTATGTGTTATTATTTAATCTAGCAGGCTTAATTTAATGTATTCTGTGATGTATTGGGCAAAATGTGCCATTGATTATTTAATGCTGTGTTGGTTATATTAACGATTCCATGTAAAAAATATATTAAAAATGCAGGACGCAATAAAAATCAGATTAATAGTATTGATTTACTACCAGTACATCGTTGCGCCCAATTACTTAAAGAATCACCTCTTGAGACGCCGCGGATTGTTTATCGCATAAAAGGCCTTTTTTGCGATTAATAACTGTTGACATGTGACATGAATTTCGCCTTGTTGTTCCTTATGGGGTGACAGTGGAGCTCATAGAGTTGAATTGAAAAACCTTCACTGATGATTAAGACGCGGGAGGTTTTTTTTTTTTGCGAGTTAGGCGAAGGCCTTGGGCGGTAAAGAAAAATAGCCTGTAATACTTGTCATTTTCATTCGAATGTTAAGCTAAATGTCAAAACATGCTATAGTTTTTATAGACTGTTCACGATAAAGTGAGCACTTTAGAAATTAACCTTAGAAAAAGTCGCTACCCCTGCCTGTATATATTTTAACAGGCGCATTGAGTGACATTCTTCCAGTAAAGTTGATAACGCGAGCTTGAAAGTAGTTCCATATTTTAACGTTGAATAAAAGGTGTTAACTTAAAGGTGATAACTTAAAAATTATTTCTTCATTTCGTTTTCTGTTTTTTTTTTTTTTTATGCATCGAAGTGTAAAAATAAGCAGGCTAGTAAAGTATTTACTTTCTTAATAGTTTTACAATTTCACTTGACCGACACATGAATAAAGTGATAAAGCCCATGGCAATGTTAATTTTACATAAGGCGGAGGAATACACAACGTGCATACAAGTAGATCATATGCAGGGCTTTCAAAAGTGCTCATTTGACCGTGAATAGCCTGTATCAGATTTTCCGTAGGTGAGCCGTGGCAAATATTTAGGCGGTCAGGGGAGCCATGGATTCAAAAAGATTTATAACCATTGCTTTAATATGAATCTGACCAGTTCTTTGTGCGTAGAAGAAAATAAACATTGGATTACATACTTCCAGTACTTGACTTTGCGTACTAGCAACTGACCGGTCAGAGCAAGCAAGCGAAAGATTGTGTGCTGGAAACCACGATTACAGAGAAATATTTCACGTTACTTTATCAGAAGTAGTCAGGCGAGTGAACTCCCATAACGCGAACAGGGGTCGAATCTTTGCGGGGTCGCCCTGGACGTTGGCTCTTAGGAAACATGGCGGATGTTGTCTTTGGCCGGTAGGTTTTCTCGGTGTTCTCCACTTTGCATTCCGCCGTTTCAGCACCACCACCGCTGAAGACCTCAACTACCATTTTTCCTCTCACTTTGACCTGCAGTGATGCTTATAATATGGCTTTGGCTCCCGTAGCTTGGATCTGATGAAAAATTGGCTTAGGAGCATTAAAAACCTATCTAATAAGTTTTTATATGTGTGTTATTTTTTACATTTTTTTAAAAATAATAATGGCACATAAACAAAAAAGTCTATAACACTCTGCGACCATACTTTGTCATCAGAGTATGAGTAGAGTTAAGTCACGATGTAGGAATTTTGAACGTAGGATATGCCTCTGTTTGTAGCAGCTTACGGAATGACGTAAAAATATCTGCTGAATAACAGTTTTGTTCTGTCACGTCGACTCTTGTGCCTCATAGTCGAGAAACATTAAGCTGTTCGTATGTGTTGATGTAACAATGTACTCCACTGTTTATTACTATGTCTACACACAAAATCTCTGACCTGTTTTATAAACTCGATCGCAAGGAATAACACATATGTCTTACGAAAGTTTTGGTGCCGATCCGTCTCGGATTGCATAAGCTACCGGCCGACGGATTCGATGGTAAGATGTTCTGGTGTAACGTGGCGGACACTGAAATTAATTGTGTTTTTGAACTCTGTCCATCCCGACGTGAGTCCAGTGATCTAAATAACCCTCATAAGTTGTCACAGCATAATTAATGTTGGTCACAATGTTATCCGCGCTAGCGCGGAAGACCTCGTTAAGTTTCTGGTTTTATGTCTTACACTCTGTTAATAAAACTGTACTTCGCGAGTGCAGTTCACTTAAGCCTAGTACACACGGGCATCTTTCTTGTACAAAAAAGTGAAAATAAAACTGAACAAGAAATTGAACACTAAATTGCCTATCAGCTAGATTGCGCGGAATTGTGTGATCCATACACACGACACTAGCTGGTGAGCAAGAAAGTGGATGTTTGATGTCAACTATGTATTATTTGGAAGCAGTTTTGGTGTTGTGGAGGTAATTTGTGCATTATCAATAGTATATGCCATTGATATCTGCTTATTGCCAGGTACAACAAAATATATGTTTTGTTTACATTCGACTTGTACAAGAAAGATGGTGAAAAATAGGACCGACCCTATATGGCACTAGCTAGTATACAAGCTCTTGTTTGCTAATAATTGGCATACTCGACGGCCGTTCACACGATGCAAGTGGGTGTGTACAAGAACGTGCTCACGTTCTTGTACAGGAAAGATGCCCATGTGTACTAGGCTTTACGGACTACTGTAGGAAGACTGTTTAAGTTAGTAGCTCTCTTCTGGAGATTGGGAGAACAGTGATTAACCAGTAGCAAATTGTGACTGCGAATTATCCTTTTTCATATGTGTGAAATAAACCTGTTGATATTCGCACTTTGTAGGGCTTGATTCCCGAGGGCTACCGCTTAGTTCACGCAAATAAGATTAATTTGCTGGCAGTCTTTACCATTTCATTGATATGAAAATTATATACTAATCTCGCATATCTTATGTCTACATTTTAAGCTTTACAAACTAGCTTCAAATCTGCAAATTGCATAAATGTAGCTTGCGGAAAACATAACACTCCTTAGTTGTTTTGTTTTTAGTTGACAGCTCTTGTTAAATTATATACAATAATTGTTCTCTAATTTAAAATTAATGTGATTTGATGTTGTACTCATAAAATTATACGGCTTACTAATAATTACTTCTGGTAGGCTACATTCAGGATAGTGAAACGAAAATTAACATTTCTAGTATCAAAGAGAGGGATAAATACAACAAAATTAGGAAATCTGCTTATAACGCAATTAAAATAGATTCCGCAAACAATATTACTGATTTGAATACATGTAACGTACATCCAAAACACAGATTTTAATGTGAAGTGTTTAGAACTATATAAATTTCATGAACGCGAACCGCATTTAGCACTTAGTTACATTCCCGAGTGTCTACATTTCATGCGTTTTCGCAAATAACGTTCAAAATTGTGACGTGATAAATCTCTATAGGCTGTTCACGATAAAGTGAGCACTTTTGAGGCCCTAATTACATTTTCCTTTCAGCCATTTTTTTTTTTTTAATCTTTTACCTACCTTTTTAAATAAATATTTCCATGGAAGTAATAACCACAGTGTGCATATTCCGCCACACTCGGAAGTTAACGTCTAAGCCTAGAATAAAATATATTTATTGACTATTATTCCAAATGAGAGGGCTTACAAAAGCGCTCACTTTACCGTGAATAGTCTATAGTAATGCATGATTATAATGCGTGATCACCCAGCTGTTGATATGTATTATTACCGCAAGTAGGTAGCGAGTCTGTGAATAAACTGTGAACTTAACGTGCAGGAAAACCACGATGTGTGAAAATAATCACCGTATACCATTCAGTCTGTGATGCGATGCTTTAAAATCTAAAACAAAGGTAGCAACCAGATGTACTTATCTGTGCTATTTCATGGCCACTGCTACTTTTGATATTGTTTCACAGGTCGTGGTTGCGATTTATAGATAAAAGTTAAATTATCACAGGTTCCGATTTCACAGCCCATCTCTACTCTAAACCGAACAGTGGCACCTACTGCAGGGGCGAAGAAGGTTATGTTGTCGCTCAGTCCTCCGCCAGAGATTGGTGTTCCCCTATCACTACTTGTAAACAGTGCATAGCTATAGCTTCCCTCTTCCCTATTTTTCCTTCTGTTTTCCAGTCCTTCGCCGTTGTTAGCCGGTGTACACACAGCCGTTCGACGACGGCAAACAGAGGGTCGCTCCCGGATTTTCGCACATGGGAATCGTGCCGGATGATGCCGCTGGTCGGCGGGTTTTCTCGGGGATCTCCCTTTTCCCACGCCTTTGCATTCCCGTACTGCTCCATTCTCACCTCGCTTTACCCTCGTCGTCTCTCACGGCCTCGATGTTAAGATCCGCCTCAATCTTTACACAAACCTCTACGACAGCAAAAGGGAACTTAAAAATTAGCTCCCCGTTTCTAGGCATTAAAAAAATTAATAAAATGGTTATATTGGATTACCTTACATTTAGTTAACGAAATATTGAAATAACATTTGTAGTATATCATTAATTTGCCAATTACCATAACCAACAGTAGATAAAAAGTTAACTTACTATTTAATAACATTAAATAAATCATTGTCACACAATCACAAACCAATACAAATGTTACCATTACAACACTGACATATTAAATAAACCGCAACCGAACTTTCAGATCGAAAAATAATTAACTATTTACATAATATTTCGCACTACTGCTCTCTTATGAATGCGCCGTCCTCGGAATGCTGTGACCAATGACTAGGCATATCGTCAGAATCACTGTTATGGTAGAACAGTTCAGCTAAATACTCAGAGGGAGAATTGTCATTCACAGCACATGAAGACCAATCACCGGGAGGACAATCAATATCTGACGACCCAACGACTGGAAAAACTTCTAAAACTTCAAACATATCAGATATGTACAAAGATTTAGAAAGATAATTAATGTTTTTTTCCTGCGTATATTTTTATGATCTTGGTAAAATTTTACGTTCATAAAGTGGCTGTGGTGTCAGTCGTCATAATTATCCAGACCCTCTTAAATCGCGTTGCGGTTTAGTTGCTTTCACATTTTTATTTTTTTTTATATATTTTTTTTAATAAAGTTATTTTCTTCCTAGGACTCGACATTTCAACGCAGTAAGAATTAAGCTGGACTAACAACCAACCGTCGCATCCGTCAGTTGAAAGCGATTCACAACAATCCGTCATCCGTCAGGTCTTCTGTACGGCAAAATTGCAGTTTAACAACTTAACATCCCGATCTCTCTTTCATTGGAGGAATGTAGTCCGAAGATTTTTTTTCCCGTCCGCCCGTCGAAAGTTAAAGTTTGGAAAATGTTTGACGGATGAACGTGTAGAAAAAATGTTGCCCTGTGATTGGTTAAATATCACGTGACCGCCGGATGGACGGGCGACTGACGGATGCGACGGATGGTTGTGAGTACAGCTTTAGCGTAGCTTATACGAAAAAAAAAAAACCTTAACAAACCTAGATAGCTGCAGTAGTTTAGTTGTCAACAGACTAACCACGTCCAACAATGGTGAACTGGGTTAGATTTTTGGCGGGAGCCAAACCCGAATCTTTGCATGTGGTACGCGTACCGGATGTTTCCGGTGGTTAGTGTGGTTTTCCTGCGGTTGTTCGCTACACATCACCTCCCTTCATCGCCATCGGCGCTGAAGACAACTTTTTGGAGTTGCCCAACTGCCTCTCACTCACCCACTAACAAGTCTTGGGGCTGCTTCATAAATGTGTGGCTTGGTGGGGATTCGAACCCCTGATTGGCGTCTGAATGCTTTTGACCTACTTGATCACACGGGCGAGACGGAGGCCATTAGTGACGGTAGAGTAAATGTCGCGCACCAACTGCCTCAGTGGCGTAGCGCATTATAGTCTGTTAACGTCTTAAAATCTTGTTTCTCCATCTGCACGCAGGGAAGTGTTGCACGTACGCCAGGTAAATGCTGTTCACGATAAAGTGAGCACGTTTGAAATGAACCTTAGAAAAAAGTTACTGCCAATGCCTGCATATATTTTAATGGGTGCAATGAGTGCCCAGTAAAGTTGGTAACGATGGATGGAAAGTAGTTCCATATCTTAACGTCGAATAAAAAGGGTTAGGTAGCCATTTGCGATAACTCGAATTATTTCTTTCGCTTTCTGTTTTGTTAATGCACCAATGTGTAAAAATGAGCAGTTATGTAAAATATTTACTTTCCCAATAATTTCACAGTTTCACTTGACCGACGCATGAATAAACTGTTGAGGCCCATGCAGTGTTAGTTTTACATAATGCGGAGGAATACACAACGTGTATACAAGTAAATCTGTATGAGGGCTTTCAGAAATGCTCATTTTACTGTAAACAGCCTTTACTTATGTTACGTTGCGGCATCCCTTTCGAGGAATGAAAGCCAACCGCCCGTGGCGCCGCCGGTAGGGGGGGGGGGGCGCGAGTTCTGGGTTCGAATCCCAGGTAAGGCATGGGTGTTAGTTTAAGTTAAATCGTAAGTTAGTTTGTAACAAGCCGTCCTCTGGTAACCTTTCGAATCCGATCAAATTCGAGGAATGAAAGCAACCTTAATGAGAACGGCACACTCACCTGTTTTCCAGTCCAGGAATAGATTTTTAGATAATCTGATACAATTTTGCACGTTTTTGTCTGGGAGTTAGGCTTTTTTGACACACTGAAATAGAATTGCTCGTGTATATAAATTTCTACATAGCCTGTCCTATATAGCCTGCTATTCTTTAGCGTGTCTTATTTTTATTTACTTTGTCGTATGTATTTTAAAAAATTACCCTTTTTGCGATTTGGTCTTTTTATGTACTGTGTGTACCATTTCTCTGCAGATCCTTACACACGTAAATAATTAATGAAAATATATGTATGCAGTTATAAACAATCAAAGTACAGTAACACTGATTTTTCTTTATTTAAGCTAATACTTAAGTACTGACTTACTGCAAACGACAATGAACTATTCAGTGTTAGAATCAATGGCGTATATTTTGGTTGGGACACCAGCAGACTGTGCGAGTGTTCGAATCCCAAGTAAAACATGGTCGTGTGTGTGTGATTTTAAATTGTAAGAGTTATTTTTGGGATCAATTCAGTGCGTTAAATCATATATACGCTTACCGGCACAAGACGGGAGTGTTCATAACCAATAATAAAAAAAACCTCAACACATTACAGTCAAAGTATGAATAAATGGATGAGACAGTACTTGGCAAATTTATATAAAATGTATTTATAATGTAGTAATTTTCGTAATGTGTTTTTGATAATGCGTTCATGCTTCTATCAGACATTTCGTAGACGGCAAATTGAGTCATGTTTTTAAAACTTAAGACTATACAGCTGTGGCGAGGAAGGGTCCTCTTTGCGATGCTTTTCTGAAATGTAAATAGCCAGTTACAGGCTCGTAAAACTTGCACTAAGTTTGTTACAAAAATTTAAAAAGATTTTTACACAACATCTAATATTGTTCAAATATTATGCCTGATTCACATGAACGCCCATCACGCCGACACAGGCGTACATGCGAATCAAGCTTTACACACGAAACGAGTGGTACGTTAAACGGATTACTTGATGTAAATAAATGACGTGCGGTATTTACATAATCCCAGGCCTGAAAATAATCTACCCACGAAGCATTAAACCAAACTGATAAATTCTGTATAGCAACACTGCTGCAGCTAATCGGGATATTTTGTTTCAACACGAAACACTACGGCAGTAGCCAATGCCTTCAACCGAAGTGCACGACTAAAGGTTCATTTTTATATGTAAAATAAAATAATATAATCAAAATCAGTATTAACAACTTAAGGGTACAAGTAGATATAAAATAGGGTTTCGGGCGTATGATTTAAGGAGTCGAAGCTCGGAGCCACCAGCCAACTCGGTCGACGAGGTGGTCGCGGCCGGTGGCCTACCGGCATGGACAGCTATGTTATCGCCAAGATTACCCGTTTCACCCCAAAAATCACTTCAGAAATTAATTATTTTACCCAAAACTCACTTTTTTTTTCACCAATTAAATGTAAAAATGAGCAAAGCAGATTCAAAGCTCTGCGTTGCGAGAGTCGAAAAGTCCTCAGAGCAGTAAAAGTGGATCCGAGGCTCCGAACCAGGTCCGGCGGATCGGAGCGGGACAGTGGAAATGGATCCCTCCACCAACGTCTATCCTCCATCTACCACGTCCCCACCCACCTGCCAACCGCCCTTCCCCACGCCTCTACCATTCTCATGCTCGCCTTCCCTTCGCACACTCACCACCCCTCTCTCATTCTCGGCTCACCCCCACGCTTCGCTCATTTCACCCTGTCGTCACTCACCTCACTCAATTATAAAAATTTGAAAAAAAAAAATTGAAACAAAAAAACTTTGTCCGCTTCCCCCAAAACAAACACCCCTCATCCTTCATAACCACCTTCGCAGTCATAAAAAAAAAATATCGAGAAATATCGCAAAGAAACGAAAATTTAATTGTAAAAATTGAGGAACATACAACTTTACCTTACACTTCCCTTCCACTTGCCCCACCACGCTATATAACACCCCCGCCTCTCACCCCACACTATCAAATCATAAAAATAGAGAAAAACCGCAAAAAATTGCAAAAATCATACAAATCGAGGAACATGTAACATCATCTAACCCTCCCCTCGCTCAACACCGACACACCAACACCCTAACCAAACCACCAACACCTCACCTACCCCTCTTTCCTATCATAAAAATCGAGAAATATAGCAAAAAAAAAAAAAATTAAAAATTATTCTAAAAATTGAGGAAAAAATTTAATTAATGACTATGACTACAATGTTGGTCGTTGGTGACCTTGGCATAAACCCTAATGACCTTGAACTAAAAAAATCGAGGAAAAATGTAAAAAATCGAAAGGAACTCGTAAAAATTTGGGAACAATTACATTACCGACTCCGACACTCTTTTTGGATGCCAACGACCTTGACCACAATGAACTGAAAACGATATATATATATATGAATTTACTATATTTTCATATATATATGTATTGTAGAAAATATAATAAATTCATAAAAATTGGATAAGCATATTACGTTACTGACTCCAACCCTATGTTGAATGTTGCCGACATTAACTTTAATCCGAATGACCTTAAACTCGAAAAAAAAAAATAAAAAATAAATAAAAACATAAAAACACCGAGAAAAAAAATTACATACCTAAAGCAATAATCCAATTTGGATGTGTGTGACAATGAGGGTTCGATTCTCGTAAAGATGGCAGAGCACAGCCACTCTCAGGTACAACGATCAGCAGCCGACTGAACCCCAAACTCTAAATTTCATTGGCTAAATAGTCGATCAATCTTCCGACTCCAAAACGAATGATTGACTTTACATAACACACATACCTCCACACATGCCCATGCTGCAATCACACCTCTCGTCGCTCAACTTCCTTCTTCATGTACTAAGCATAGCACGACCCTCCCCCCCTCAACATCCACACATGCCACCAAACCACCACCCGACTCTACCCCCCCCCCTTCCCGTTCAATTTCTTGCCATAGCTCACTCCCTCGCCATCAACGAACCACACGACTCTCCACTCGGGGCCACGGTGGCCGAGCGGTTAGACTGCTCGCCTCACACCAAGGCGAACCTGGTTCAATCCCCGGTCGGTTTACTCAGAATTTTCGCAAGTGGGAATCGTGCCGGATGATATCGCTGGTCGGCGGGTTTTCTCGGGGATCTCCCGTTTCCCTCATCCCTTCATTACAGCGCTGCTACGTACTCACCTCACTTCAATCTCATCGGTTCTCAAGACTTCGATGTTAAGAACCACCCAAATCTCTTCACTCGCCCCCCCCCCTAACTGGACGAACCCCAACAAGTTTCTGAAGAGACTGACTCCATCCAAGACTGGCTCCTGCTACGACCAATTCCTGCAAAAATGGCTAGAACAGTGGACAAGACCAACTGACCATACCACCCACCCATACCAACAGTCGATTACGATCAATCTCGAAAAAGTAGCATAATAACGAATCTCGTTGCTAACCTCTTCGCACAAAATCTTTACTAAACTTCGCAAAATCTTCGCAAATTCTCGCAAACTTCGCAAAATATCTACAAATCATTGCAAAACATATTACCTACAGCTAATATATCAAAGAACCAGACCAAACGTCCATCCAGACTTACCAACCATACAGACTGTCCATATGAACCATCCATACCAACCCACCATACGAACCGCCTATACCAAATGACCATTCCAACTGTCCAGTCTAACGACCACCAAGATCAACCAACCATAACAACAGTTAACGCCGTCCAGTCATACAAACTGACAATTACCCACAAACCATAAGTAAGGTCTATACCAAAGGACCATACCAGCCTACCAGGCCAACCAACCAGACCAACCATCCATAACAAACATCCATACTAGCAAACAACTGTCTGTACCCAAGACTGATTCCAATCCAGAACGACTCCTGACGAGACAAATTTCTGCCAAACTGACTAGAAAAAATGGACAAGACAATCCATCCGTACCAACAGACGATGATGCCCGATCTAGAATTTTGTGTTTTATTTGCAATTTTCTGTGAAGATTTGGAATTATGGATGTGTGAAGAGATTCCGTGTGTTTCCAAACAATTTATTTTTTAGTTACAAATTGGTTCAAATAGACCAGCATCTCACATTTTACTTCGCTCCTTCGCCGAGAAGCTACATTTTTTTCCATAGTCTCCTATCAGCTTCCTCAACATCTGGTTACAAGTAATTCCCATCACACACATCGTTCGCTTCTTTAGGAACATTGTGTAGAACTGGCAAGAGACAATTTTCGGAACCCTCTCGAGTGCAACTCGAACACCATTAGACAGCATTGTAAATATTTTTTTTTTTAATGTCTCAAGCATTGTTCGATTGTAACTCATTATCTGGAAAGTATTAAGTTTACATTAAGCTCTGCTCTACCTATGGCTGACTTGAAAGGTTTTATCAATCATGGGGATATCCCATAACCAGAGTCTCCAATCACGCATGTTGATCAATCATATACTGGAAAATTATGTCCCTTACCGGCTTTTTCAATTTTGACCATAATGAACACTACCTGACCATTCAGCACTAACACTTGTCAATTTCTCCCCAGCGTTGCATGTCGCCTGTACATCTATGCCGAGGTATCATTTTCGGCTTATGCACTCATTCCCAAACATGGCAAGTATTTTTTTATCTCGGTATGAGTACAGTCGAGAGCTCCTATCACTGTGGGCATACGGAAACGGGCTTGCCACAACACATTAGCATCGTTAATCTCCAACTTTTTCAATTATGGAGTAAATACTGTGGAATGATGAACTCCAATATCTTCTGATATTCCGCTCTGAAACCCTGGGTTGTCAAGGAAACGCAAAAAGAGACTTCCTATTTTTTCCTTGGTGAAAGTCTACCACCCCTAGTTTCATAAATTCTAGGAAGGAATTGTTCAGTCCAAAGATCTATGACCCCACTCTCGGACCGTAACAACTGTTTGCACTTGCTGACTTGTGTAATTGCTTCAATATACTCAAGCAAGAGCAATTGCTCAGCTTTATTCACTTCAACTCATGTGTGGTTTCGCTGTTTAAGTTAATTCTTATTGCTGACAACATATACAGTAATTAGAAAAAATCTTCGGTTTGTATGTCATCCAGTTGTACATGTTTCGTCCGAAGTGTCTGCTCGACCTTGAATCTGCTACATCGATTAACAAGATGTCTATGAGTTGCCTTCATTATCCGATGATCGCTCACGTTTTCCGATTTTTGATATATTTGTAAACGTCTGGTAACACCAGCGATGGTAAAAATTATTATATGCATCGATTTCCAGTGACACTTGTCTACTTACGTTTTCAAATATATTACTTCTATAATTTTCTTCAATTTTACTTGAACACACGAACAGGAGAATAATATATCATTTGTTTTCATTAATATGAATTATAGATATCTTCTTCTCAGATGTAGCTGATGCCCCAGTTCGCTTCAAATTTACAATTTTCTCGTCACTCATAGCTGCAGCTTACTTTAATATCTTTCTTACTCTTTAATAATAATGAATTTCCTTTCCCCTCCCGCATAAATAAATTACTTATGCAGTGAAATTTGCAGAATATTCGAAAAGAGCTTATGCCACATTTATGATTTTTAGGTTACATGCATTTTCCGAGACAAACATGTGGCAAAAGATATTGGCACACAATATTGTCCATAAATATATTTTAAAATAATAATAATAAATTCGCTATAGAAAAGGCTAGGAAATGTGTATTCGGAAATAATGACTGAGACCTCAAATAATTTTTGTATGCCCGGGGGTTTCTGCGTTGTAGTTGATGAAATCTTATAAATTGAAATGTTTCACGACATGGTAAAAGCCAAAGAAAATTATCTGTTTAGGAAATTCTCACGGGGCAGGGGTGGGAGCGAAGAGATTTGGGCGGCTCTTAACAGCGAGGTCTTGAGAGCCGATGAGGGTGATTGAGATGAGTATGGAGCAATGTCGGAATGAAAGGGTGGAGGGAACGGGAGATCCCCGAGGAAATCCGCCGACCAACGGCATCGTCCGGCACGATTCCCATAAGCGAAAATCCCGGTGACCCGGCCGTGGTTTGAGCCCGGTTCGCCTTGGTGGGAGGCGAGCAGGCTAACCGCTCAACCACCGCGGTCCTCGGCAGGGGTGGGGGTTGAGAGGTTATACGGTGGCCTACAGTCTAGTCTAGGTGTATAATATAAGGGTTGGGGAGGGAGAAGGAGCTTGTGTTTCACATGTTTGCCGGGGTGATTTCACTGGAGCTTGTCGCCTTGCAGTAGGAGGCATGCGCAGTGTGGGCACACAATTTCCCAACACGCACGCCGCGCAGGTCACGGCTTCTCGCTACCTCCGCGGAGCGTCTCCGCAGCGTAGCTCGTGGCGCAAGAGACGCCGCCCCCGCTGACCGCTGTGTTTTAGCAGCTAGGTGTGGAAACACGCCTTCGCCAGCTGATACTGCACGCCTCCTATAGTCCATTCACGGTTACGTCCGTCCTTTTTGAATCAAACCTTTGAAAAATCTCCCAATGTATGACGTGGTTAGTTATTTCCTAAATACGCCCGGTATCACAATCTTTTTATGCTAGTGTTCATAAAAGTTACTTTTCCCCCCTGTTAAATTGAAATGTTATTCATATTTTATCTATAAATTATAATGCTTCATTTATAAAATAATTTGAATAAAAATAGGGTGTAAGTTCGTGTTTGGTAACGCCTGGTGAGAAATACTCCTTATATAAAATACTACACTTAGTGCGAACGAACGCGGTGCGTTACCCTCTGGTGTGATTTTCCAGACTTAGTTAAGCTTAGTTTGCACGAGGCGGAGGAATATCCTGAAAGTAGAACTTTAGCAGGGCTTCAGAAAAGGCTCGAGTAACCGTGAATTTATTATACACGACTGAGCACTTTTGAAAGCCCTGCTGAGATCCACTTGTATGCACATTGTGTATTCGTCCGCCATATTTAAAATTAGCATTGCCACGGACCTGATCGCCTTGTTCGTACGACGTCCAAGACAAACTGTGAGATTGTTATAAAAACGTATATTTATAAATTTGCTATTTGTTACACTTGCGCACATTAAAAGAACAGGAATCATAATAAACCATTCTAACTTTCACAGATGATTACCTAAAAAATTTAATTCAACGTTAAGGCATGGAATTACTTTTCCTCACTCGTTACCAACTTTACTGGCTGCATGCTAGTCAGTGTGGAGGTTAAACTATATGCAGGAGGGGTGTGTGACATTTTTCAAAGGTTTTTTTTTTCTTCAAATGTGCTCCATTAACCGTGAACAACCAGTAATTGTGAAATCGTCTACTTTCCGCGGTGTCCGTGGTTTTTGCGCGGCGCAGTATTTAAAACTTCTTTGAAACAAGGGCGGACAATCCATAAGCCAGGTGAAGCAGCTGCTGCACCTTGAAGAAGTGGGTGGTGAGTATTTCAACTCACACATGTTATCTAGAATTACCTCACTACAATTGAATATAGGGCTATATGTATTATTAAAAGAAACTGTTAAGAAACAATACTCTGCTCTATGTTTATGTACTCGAGGTCCTCACACATTACTGCAGTTGCAGTATAGGGATGGGTGGTTCGACATCATTCTCGCTGCACTACTCAGAGACGCCCGCCAGTGTTTTGAAATTCAGCTTTGTGATTTATATTTAACATTAGCTTTGAACTGGCTACTTAAGGGCAACCTTCCCACGCCATATTATATTTTTGGTTTGTCTCCTGTGTGTGTGTGTATATATATATACATATATATATATATACATATATATACATATATACATATATATACATATATATACATATATATACATATATATATATAATTCCGAAAGTACCTTTCTTTATACCCAATTAGCTATTAGCCGTACACAGCAGTACAGACGCAACCACTGAATTACGAACACGTATTAATGTCACAATATTGATTTGGCGTAATTTGAGCAGAATTAATATAATTTTTTATGTCAGCCATATTTTATTCTTCAACCAACTTTTTCATTGAATGTTACTATGTACGTAGTAAACGCAGAGTGTAGATTCCACCGCACTCGGAAGTTAATGGCAAAGTATAAAATAAAATATATTTATTGACTATTCCAAATGAGAGGGCTTTCAAAAGTGTTCACATTACCGTGAATAACCTATAAGATCAATGCGTGAAGACAGCAGAGTTTGAAATTAAACAGCGCAATCGTAAATAAAAACGTTTATGAACCTAGCGTGCTTGGTGATACGGCAGTATACATAGCCTACGTGGCTCGCTTTCGGTAGTTCGGAGACTGGATCTCAAACGAATGCCAGTAGTTAGTTTGTCGACGCGATCTTCAATCAGCTCTCCGGGGAAATGTCTGTGCAACATCAGTGGCGTTTATTCCATAGACGCAAGGTAAGCAATGCTTACCCTATACATACTGGATATGTTTGACCCTTTATAGTTTTCGCCGTAACTTTAAACACATTTAATTCTGAGTTTTCCGTTTCCGATTCGAAAAACAGAGTTTTCGTAACTCCCGTACTATACACGGATAGTGCTGCTATCGGGTATTTATTTCCACAAACGGGAGCGACTAGTGATAAATCGATGAATCGAACTGGCAAGCAAACGACACGCCACCACTTTCCTTCGGCAGGGTAAGCAGTCTTTCTGTATGCGTCCTCCAGTACTACATTTTTTCTTGGAAAATGGATGAAAGTGTTAGGAAAAACGCGAGTTTTCTCATAATTTGTAACGCGCTCTCTAAATAATATTCAGTATAATCATTATTGCATTACTTTAGTTTATGTTTTATAACTAATGTTAGGTATTATAAAACTGTAAATACATGTGGAGGGTCAGGAAAGCTGGAAGTTGCGTTTGTTAGTAGAAATTGCTTACCCTGTAAAAACAAAACTCACTACACGCCACTGGTGCAACTCCTCGACGTGTTTTCCCAGTTCCTCGACCATTATTTTAATAAGTCTCTGATTAAACTCTTTAGTTATTATCTACATCTATACATATTATAAAACAAAGTCGCCCGGCTGCGTGTGGCTTTGTATTCGGCTAAGGCTTCTAAACTACTTGATGGGTTTTGATGCGGTTTTCATCATAATTTAGAGAATTCCTTGAGGAGGGTTTAGGTATATAATAAATTAATATTTAATGTAAGGATAGTGGAGAAATGTCGACATTTTCTAATCGTCAGAAAAAGCTGCTTTTCGGCCGCTTACATAGCTTACGCTAACTAAACCATAAGAGATCACCAAATTAATGTACTACAGAATTGTATATCTCAAAAAGGTCTACAAAAAAGTCCGCGACAACTTATGGGTATCTTTTAAGGATGGCCCATAGTAACCATTTATGTCTTTTTAAAAATAAGCGTTCGCTTACGAAGACTTTTTGAACGACACAGTATTAATCCTATGTTCGCTACCTTGAGCATTTAGTTTATATACTTGCTGTGAACCTAAACACCGCCATATTTGTAAAATGCATCCGAGCGAGGCCGGGGCAGGTCAGTAGTATATTATAAAAGATACGTGAGTAGCATTTCATTGTTTTGCTTGAAATTTGAAAGGCGTGTTTCGGGCTGGACGTAATCTACACGGTGCAGCAGGTGTAGGCCTACAGTATTTTATTCAAAACGGGCCACGACACCGGCTGCTCCGCGTGGATCGCTGACGTTCTGCGGGAATAAACGCAGACGAACAACCCGCAGTATTTCTGTGGTGAAGTGTTGTCTTCGATAGCAGTAAAGGATGATGTTACACCGTTTTCCTCGCTTTTTACGGCAGCAGCAGGTTTTTTGTTTATACCAGCTCTCTCTTTGCTCCGAAGACATACCGTTTTCGTCTTTCATGGCCGAGGAATCGAGATGAGTGCGAGCTGCACGATATGCACTGACGCTCCTTGAAACTGTGTTCTTAGACGCCTTCTCTCCCGATGTTACTTCTTCGTACCTGCTTAATTTTTCTGAGGATAAAACGTAGAAAAGGAACCTATTTTCCATTAGTTATTTATGCGTTTACGTGTGTAAATACGACGTAGCAGAACAGTCAAAATTTCCGTTTTGAGATTGGCGAGTAACTCCCAATAAGAATCTGGCCGTGACTTTATCACATGTGGAATTCAGTAAGAAATCCTCAACACTTGCCCTAGGAACGATTTTAATATAAGCAAATTTTAGTTTTCATTGTGAGTTGGGTATTGTGATATGGCCTCTTCAATGTATATTTTTCAAACTACCTTTGTTTCACGTGGGGAAATCAATGTCACTTTCCCCCGCAGTTGGTTCTGTCCTTCGTTGTCAGCTTCCATCCTCTGAGATCCGTAGTCCTATTCCACTCTCTGGGTGGGCCGTGAGTTTTTCGTATGGAGATTCACGTGGGTTGTGGAGTTCTCTCGCGATATTCCTGTTTCTTCCACGCCTCCATTCCGCCGCTACCCCACTCCAGCCTCATCTCACTTCAGAGTCTTCAGCATCTCCTCGTTTAATTGACACTGACGCTGCCGTAGGTGGGAACAACTGTCTTACGGGGAATATCTAGTAAAAAAAATATTAAGAGTGGGATGGACTCCTGGAGGTTTTTGTGAAATAGTTGTTTGCGCGAATACGCGTATCTCGGTAAATAATTGTTCTGCAAATACGACTTTTTGTCAGAAAAGTTATAAAAAAACAACTAATTATGACTTTTTTTTTTCTTCTTTTCCCATATTAAGTGTATACTTGGAGAAAAAATTAATTCATGGAAATGGTCAAATATCGCATTTCTAAAGCTTGCCTACGCAGTTTCCTAAAGCGACAAGAGAAGAGTGCAAATATACGGGCGTAGTTTAATCTGCGGGCTTTCATCGCGTGTAATAAAACCCCACTGTTACAGATCTCAGTGTCATGATGGAAACACTGCACGCCTTGCGCGTAGGAGCGATGAGGCGCTAGAAGTGCGTGTTAGTGTCGCCTGTATCGCTCATTCGCTTCTTGACCCTGGACGCGTAGCTCAATCCCACTCTTAGGTTGAAGTAAAGCAACTGCGTAAGGAGCAGTGCACCCGACTATACAACGTGGAGAACTCATAAAAAAAGTAGTACAGACACTAAGTGCGATTTTATGCTGTAAGTTATATGAAAGAAGAATGTATATATTTTTTGCAACATTATAAAATATTTTACTAAAATATACTTTTTAAATGTAAAAACGTATTGATCGATAGTGTCCGCATTTTTAACAAAATTTAAACGCATTTCCGTTTGGATGCTTCGGAAAGCAGAATCTACAAGAAAATCTTCTTCAAGAAAGATCGTCATAATATTTCCTGTGATCATGTGTAATAAAATCATAGTAATAATGTATCAAATCAATTTTATAATTAACTTTATTTACCTCAGTTTCAGCCATAAATGTTTGTGACAAATGGACGCACATAAAATCAATTATAAAAATTATTTCCTACATTATTATTACAATTTTCTTACACACGATAATAGTAAACAATATGACGATATGCCATGACGAAGATTTTCTTGCAAATTCTTCTTTCTGAAGCCTCCAGAATGGAAATGCACTGCAATTTGGTTAAAAATACAGACTATGTTAATCGATTATTTTTTTGCATTTAAAAAGTATATTTTAGTAAAATATGTTATAATGTTGCAAAATATATACATTCTTTTTCCAAATACAGCATAAATCACACTTTCCTGACCATTTTTATGGCGTCTGTACTACTATTTTATGAGTTATTCACGTTGTATAGTCGGGTGCAGTGCTCCATAGACAGTTGCGTACTTCAACCTTAAAGGCCCCAACATCGCATCCGATCGTAAGGAAGCGTTGCGACGGCACTGGAAAATAGCATAAACTATCTTAGTGTGTGTTCCTTTGCGTCCGAATTATAAGTGATGCTTTTAGGGTTTTGATACAGCAGTCTGTTCAGAAGGGATACAGCATTGTCACTAAGTTTAGAACACTGATTTATAGAATAATATACGCAGTTCACGGTAAGATGAGCACTTTTGAAAACCCTGCTTAAGATCTACTTCTATGCACGTTATATATACTTATGTAAGATTAACTTTGTCATGGATCTCATCACTATTCATGCATCGATCAAGTGAAACTGTGAAATTATTAGAAAAGTTATTATTTAACAAATCTGCTCATTTTTACACATCTATGAATTAAAAAAACATAAAGCGAAAGAAATAATTTAAGTTATCAGAAATGGTTACTTAACACTTCTTATTCGACGTTAAGATACGGAACTACTTTCCATCCGTCGTTACCAGCTTTACTGGCGCATGTAACTCAGTGCGCCAGTTTAAACATATGCAGGTAGGAGCAGTGACTTTTTTCTAAGGTTGATTTCAAAAGTGCTCATTTTATCGTGAACAGCCTTTATATGCAAACAATTAGATAAAAACTAAAACATCATAGACAAACACAGTGGTAAAAACAAATATGCGAACAGAATCTGGATGACACAAAATAAGACAATAAAGACAAGACGGCAAAAATTACTACGTTTCGAGAACTGGAATATGCTTCAGCCTTAGTGCACCTATATAGCGATAAAAAAAAACCGACAACGTACAGTATGTAATACAGGACAACGAATTGAACATTTTACGAGAGAGCACCTGTGTCCGAAAATCCATTGTTTGGCCCTTTGGGGTTTTTAATTATTACAGCGCTTCGGATATAGGACGTGCCTGTTAACTACACATTTATTCAATAAGGCACATCCACCAACCCAACAAGAACATGGCATCATGAATTACAAGGGGTGGCATCCAAGTGGTCCCGCAAATTTTTGTCAAAGTGCACTGGTGCTCTGTCGTATTGCAGCCGACCTCTGCATCGCCGATTCTTTGTAATAAATTTGGATGTTGACAATTCGAACAGATTTTGTAATCCATGATGTACTGCCCTTGTTGGTTTGGTGTAGATTTAATACTGATTGCATTTGTAGCTAACCACACGTCCATGTCCGCAGTGCGAAACTATTTTGAAGTGCCATAGCAGTCAAACCACGCTTTTCCGGACATTGGTTCCCTCTCGTAAAACGTTCGTTTCGTTGTCCTGTGTCACATGTCGCGCGTGGTCGTTGTTCTTTTGTTTAACATTCTGTATAGACTTAGGGATTGTTACAGATTGCTATTTTTCTTTCTTTTTGTCACACTTTGTGTTCGATGAGTTTTCTCTGCAGTTGCGTACGTATGTCCGAAATAACAGTCACATGCATTGCTACGATCATTCGTAGATCACATTCTTTTTTGTAAAACTACCATTAAATTACTGCCAGTAGGCTCTCTAGAATTCTGAAGCAAACGGAGCTCTAATACGAGGAGAATCTTATCGCTGGGAGAACCACTTATCGAAAAGGTCATTTGTGACCTGCTACGACAAGGTGAATAAAGTTCGCTTTAGCGTCCCTCAAAACGACTATGTTACCTGAATTTCAAATTCCCAGAGATAATATTTTGACTGTGCTGGGCCAATTGTGCAACTTATTGAGTACCAGAAACACAATAAAACTGCAATTTAGTAAGACATCACAAATAAAAATGTTTGTTGTGATATTAAAATAATCATGCTTTTCGTATTTCCCAAATTTTCGTCGACTGGTTCCCAAAATAATATTTTACAGTAGCACAAAATATATTTTGCTGTGCATACAAATCATTTTATATCATTGGCTTTAATATATTTTCCTGTACATACAAATAATTTTATATCATTGGCTTTGTCAAAAAAAAATCATTCTACGCAACGCGCACGATTCTGCATGGCCATTTTGTAAACAAGTGACCAAAAACAATAACGATAGCCACTTATTGCTTATCTTGTAAGTTATAAAAGAACCTTCATAGTTTTCCCTACGATCTGCCTCAAATTGTATGTGACCAGCTCAATTTTCTCCCGCCACTTTCTTTTAACATCCCGCATAGCAGCGCTCGTGTTTACACTGACGAAACACGACGCCGGTGTTTCTTAGCCTGTTGCAACGTAAGCATATCAACAGCATTCTTTCTGAAATGTAAGCTGTCCGCGAAATTCTCCTGAAGAATTCTTCGGATGTTCATCTTGATAGACGAGCAGCCGCATTTTACTCACATTCCGAAAGGTGTGAAGTATCATTTATTTAGCTTCGGTGATAACACTTCTGGCAGCGATTTGTGAGGTACGCAAGTTATTTCACGCTCCGTGCGTAGAAATATTGTGTTTCGATCGTGGTTTGTTTATTTGTTGTTCGCCTGTTTTCGTGGAAGGTTTCGCCAAGTTTTATTCATTGCCCATTCCCGACAGCACTTTTTTACCCCAATGCTAAATTGGCAAAAAATCCTGGAAGTCAGTATTAATCTCACGGTTGCTGAGTTGATCGTGACTTTTCTGTCGAAGGTCTACACATTGTTTGCAAAATCTGTCCATCACGGTCGTGAGCAAGGCAGCAGGTTTTGCTTATAGTAAGAAGTGGTTCACGTATTTACAAATTTCGTTTCAGCTAATAATTGAAACACGAAATTTTTAGGAGAGCTCGATTTTTATTCCGACCTAGTAATCTACGGGAATACCATGAAATTCGCTTTACGACCGTGGCGGAATACGTGTTTATTTTGTAAACATAAGAACCATGGCTTTACTGACAAATTCGGAATATTAAAGGCTGTTCAGGATTAAGTGAGCACTTTTGAAACCAACCTTAGAAAAGTCACTGATCCTTTACCTGCATATATTTTAACGGGTGCACTGAGTGACACGCACCCAGTGAAGTTGGTAATGATGGATGGAAAGTAGTTCCATATCTTAACGCCGAATTAAAAGTGTTAGGTAACAATTGCATATTTTTTAGTTTTGAAAATAGGAGACTGAAATGAAGTTGAGAGAGCTTTTTGCAGTACTATACATAAAATTTGAACATAACTTTAAAAAAAGTACATTTTAAAATATGTTAAAATATAAATTTCTTTATTTGACATATCCTATACCTATAAAAATAATATGGCTGGGGCTCGTTTATCCCAGTATTTCTGCAACATCAGTGTACGCGACAAATCACAAAATAACACGTTAATGCTTCAGAAATTAATATATTCGCTCACAGCGTTATTTTTGGTTTATACTCTCATATCATTTCTAATCAGAAGTATCAATTTTCATTTTATATGGTTTAACTTGTTTCTCGTTTATACGACGTTCAAATTACTGTTCATTTATCACAAAAACACTTGTGTAATCTTGAAGAAATTTCTGATATGTATAGGATGAAGTGGATATAATGGTGGTTTTTATGCTTTACAGATTGTATATTGATACTAATGCGAAGTATACAAATAATTATTATCAGTTTTCTACAGCAGGTAATTCATTTCTGTTGGCACAGTAGCCCTTCAGTGAGTTTCGAAGAGAAAATGCCTGAAAGCTGATTTGAAAAACTGTGGAATTAAAGAAAATCTATGTATGTGAATTGGAGTAATTAAGGTGACTGTTGAGGTTATTATTGGCACATAGATGCAGATGTTTTAAATATTATAACTACTTCTCATATATACTGTTTACTTGCAAAGGTCACGTATATACACCAGCATTTTTCAGATCCCGGATAGAGCACATTTGGTAGCACTGAATTACATCTGATCAAGGACGAGCCATTCTTAACTACAGTATGAACATAACTATGATTTTATCTAAATATTTGTCACAGAGTTAAGGCCAAGTTAAAATAACGAGCCCCAGTCCCTTGTTGTCTTCAGTGTGAATTTGGAAGGCGATATTTCTGGTTTCAGTCCAGGGGGCCTATGCTGGATTTCTCATTCGCATACGAACTGCCCGCGGCACTGAGTGAACTGCAGTTTTGGTATGCTCGAACAACAACTTGATCTTAGCATACGAGATTCGTATACGAACATTGTCGATTTGTAGTTGTAAGTAAGTGTAAATTATTTACATGTATACCCATCAGAAAGGTTTCCGGAATGTCTAAAATAAAAAATAAAAAAGTATTTTTCTGTAACACTAAGCATATTACAAAAGTGTGTAATTATATTTTTCCAAAGGATATTTACAAAATCCTACTTCCGCCCAAATTTTCTGCGCCGCATTTTTAAATTTTGTCGATTTGTTCAAATAGCACTAAAATAAGTAATACTGTTAGTAATTAATCATTTAATTTCCTCATAAACCCCTTTTAAAATCTTGTAATTATATTAGTGCTATTGGTGCTTCTTTCCTAGGCGTTTCCTAAAAATACATGTTTACAAAATACGTTTATTAATTATCGTTAGTTACGTTTTCGGCTTTGGCGTAGGTTTTACCTACTATTCAAGTTGATATTCCGTTCATTAAAAATACAGTTACTATCTGTAATGTAGTTGGAAGTATAATTTACTCAACAATTTCAATATTTGAAATTTAAACTTTACCACCGCCATGTTCGATACAACAAAAACGTAACGCCTATTCCATAACATAAGCCACTTTTCTGATTGGTTAGTCACCGCGAAAATTAAGTCAGACGGGAGAAACAACTGACAGTCGAAATTATTTCGAATGATAAATTCGTCAGCGAACGATAGGCAGTGGAGCATACCATTTCTATTACACGTATGTTCGTATACGAAAATGAGCACTTGAAAATTCCTCGTATACGAACGCTCGAGTGGTTTTTCAAGCATAGGTCCCCCGGACAGTCCTTATAATTTTCCTTTGAAGTTCAGGACACGTTAGTTTAGCAATCAAGCCTTACCCCGCGTAAAGTAGATTGTTACGTCACGGCTTGAGCACATAGAGGGATCCAGAATATAGAGCGGAGTGAAAACTTGCTGCAAATATGAACTTTCTCAAGTACAGCTGGAGCTTACGAAACTGTTTCCCACAAGAAGATACAATCTACAGGATACGTGAAAGCTAAACGTTGGTATGGCTCTACGAAAAGAAACGTGTGCTCCAGCAGCATTCACGCCTCTGAAAATTTCGTGGTTGGATGGAGAGGTGGGTCTCGCTTGGCACATCAACGCTTTGTGACGTCAGTGCAAACGCCTGGATAATTTTCACTCTCGAAAGGTCACGATACTGCACATGTTGAAGAGTTATTTTTTTTTACGCGAATACATCTTTAAATTTGCAACCATAGTGGGAGGTAATCCAATCCAGAAAATCAGATGATAACAAAATCGGGGGATACAGTTTGGCATTGCAGCTCCGAATCTATCGTCTAAATTCAAAATTCAACTACACCACTCGATTGCCAAAGGATCAAATAATATGTTAATGTTACGTTGAGTGAGGACTGCGAAGCCTTGCGCGCGGTGGGGGAAAACTGGTGGTGGTGGGGGGGGGGGGGGGGGGGCGTAATTTTGAGTTAGTTTCGCCACGTCTCATAAATTCCGCGTAGTATAACTTCTGACTAGGAGAAGCTACGACACTCGTTTAAGTTTCAATCGACAGCTCTCGTCAAGATCAATCGATTACGTGTATAAGAACATTTGTGTGGCGTGGTTATGGTGAAATGGTATGAGTTTAATGTAAAAAATTAAGAAAACTTAACACAATGTCGGCCTATACTCGTCAAAAAGCCAAGTCGAAATACAGAAATCGTATACGTTTGGAAAGAGCATCTCAAAAGTAATCCAGTGATACCCATAAAACGCAATATGATCGAGTGAAACGGTGCCGGGAACGCAAAAAAAAAAAAAAAAAAAAATCAAGACGTCCGAGCGCGTCAATGTATAGTCCAATCCCGATTGGAAGCGACTTATGAAAATCAACCTTTGAAAAAACACTC
Source organism: Dryococelus australis (assembly GCA_029891345.1). Classification (NCBI taxonomy): domain Eukaryota; kingdom Metazoa; phylum Arthropoda; class Insecta; order Phasmatodea; family Phasmatidae; genus Dryococelus; species Dryococelus australis. The sequence goes on along the minus strand of CM056993.1, from coordinate 317,664,112 downwards.
TAGGCAAAACATGTCAACCTGTTTTTTCAATAACCTGTATTCAACAAATATATAACACACGGTATAACTTTAGAGTACTTTATTATTGAATAAATGAAACTTTACCTTAATATCTTCTATAACTTGTAATATTAATTACTTTTTAAATATGAATCAACAACAGCGAGAGCAGCGACGTGTTGGCAACGGGCGGTAAGAAATATTTCACAGTTAAAATATTATTTTAACCTAGTTTTTTTAGTATACTATTTATAAATTAAACGATGCCTATTGTAATATTTAAATATCTAGGTTGCCCCGATGGCAACATATTTCATTTTTTCAGTTTAACATAACAGCGGAAAATATCGTGAGTAGGCCGTAATGGTAAGGTGTTGTTTTATCGAGCCAGAGCAACTTTGAAGCAACTGTCTGCTGAGCGAGCTTTGTCTCTCTCTCTCTCTCTCTCTCTCTCTCTCTCTCTCTCTCTCTCTCTCTCTCTGTATCTCTCTCTCTCTGTCTCTCTGTCTTTGTCTCTCTGTCTGTCTCTTTCACACTCGGGAAGTTTCACTTCGCTAGTACGCAAGAAATTGTACACGTTTTCAATTGTAGCATATTTCATACTTATTACAGCATAATGATTATTTTTGAATTTGTAATTTACAACTGAAAAGAGATTTTAATGTTTGAATACTTATTTTAATATATTTAGATATGATGGCGAAGCAGAAACAAAGTGAAGTTGGCAGACGTGGTGAGCCATGACATGATGTTTGTAGACGTTGTGTTTTTTTAAACCTACCAAAGCAAGTTACGATGTTGTGATAGATCTGTTTCCGCGGCAGTAATATATATACTGTTACGGTGTGTTTCGTTAACCGCTGCGTGTGAAATAGCGTGGCGTGGCTGTTTGGTGATAGTTACGCTGGATTTGTGTGTGCGTGATTTCAAATATTTGATGTGAACTATTTACGCGTTGTAAATGTGAACTGTTTTTATGACGAAGTTATTTATTTACATCCACGTATGTTTATTTATCACACGTTGTACCTTTGCCTTGGGTGTTTGAAGCACAGTCGTGTAACGTGATTTACCACCAATTCCAACAAAACAACCAAGCCCAGCCCCAATAAATTGCAATAAACCTAATACACAGTAAGTAGCAATACATATAAATATGAGTGGAATAAAAGTTACGGTAGGCTTATTTGAGTTCACCGCTATATTTTAAGTTTCTACAACAGAAAATGAGCGACACGAGTTGCGTGCTTGATTTTAATGTCGCTTTTTCGTTGGACTGTCTATTTCTTTGTTATTCGAACTGAGGCCATCCTTTTAAAGAAATAACCCAACACATAACAATAACAAAAAGTTAAATACTACAGTTCATTACCCCTCCCGCAGTTGTAACAGTGTTTAACACAGTCGCGTCAAAATATTAACGTGCATTACGTGTAATGTGCTATGTCGTGGAAAACAAATATGTTAATGTAACTTAACCGTAATAACTATCATTAATTCATGCATTTTTATAACGTCATAAGGCTGACCTAAATAATGTTACAGGCCTAAACTGTGAATATTCATACGAAATGGTTTTTGAAATAGACCTAAGACAGAATTCTTTGAAAGCTGTAAACAGTGAACAACACATTTGACAGGTACAAATGTAGCAGTCACATTTCAATGTTTATTTTTAGGTGTAGCGAAAGTATACGAACACACGTACACACACAATGGCATGTAAACACTGATTTTGACAGATGCTGCATGGCAGTCACGTGGCAATGTTTGTTTACATTTGGCGGAAGGATGCGAAATAGGCCTGCAAGTAGATATTTAGCAGTACTCCGAGAAAGTTGCTTCCAATGGGGAATGGACTATAGACGTGTTCACGCAAAACAAACGGCCGTGTCCCCAACACAGCAACACCCCATTTTTTTTTTATAACAACTAATGAAGCCAAACTTTAAGGCTAAATATCAACATGCATTGATACTATAGTTTCATTTAAATTCTGACAATATTAGGTTTCCAATGTTATGGGTATCACAACATGGCGGACAGGCTTAATCATTTTATCATGCACATCCACATACAAGGCCACCCCTTGGTCTTCCCACGGCGCTCGATGTAGCAGACGGGCCACGGTGGTGCAGTGGTTATACTACTCGTCTCCCTCCAAGTAGAACCGGGTTCGATTCCCGGCATGCCCGCTTCCGGATTTTCGCATGTGGGAGTCGTGCTGGATGGTGCCGCTGGTCGGCGGATTTTCTCGGAGATCTCCCATTTCCCCCACCCCTTCATTCTGGCGCTGCTCCGTACCTCGCTTCACCCTCATCGGCTCGCAAGACGTGGATGTTAAGAGGACTATGTACTGAAACGTTTTGTGTGAAACCGTCGTTTGCGCGTAAACGCGTATCTCGGTAAATAAAAGTTCTGGAAGTACAACTTTTTGCCAGAAAGGATTAAAAAAACTATTGTCTATATCCTTATCTTTTCACTTTTATCATATTAAGTGTATTAATGGAGAAAAAAATTGGTTAAATTTGTCAGATATCGCATTTTTAAAGCTTGTCTATGTAGTTTCATTAAGTGGTAAGAGATAAGTAGAATTATAAGCACGTAGTATGATTTGTGTACGTTCATCGCGTGTAATAAAACCCCTATATTACAGACCTAATTTGCACAGTACAGCGCTACGGCGGAAACACTGCACGCCTTGCGCGTAGGAATGATAATGCGCTAGGGGTGCGTGTTAGTGTCGCCCGTATGGCTCCCTCGCTTCTTGACCTTGATAGCTACATAGTCCTGCCCAAATCTATTCACTGACTTAGGGATGTTGATATCGGGGAAAAATATCGATATTTTTATATCGGGTATTTTTGAAAGTATCGATTTCTATTGATGAAACAATATTGATTTTCAATAAGTATGTTTTCGATATTTCTTTTACTCTATTTGGTTAACTGTAAAAAAAAATATGGGCTTGGTTAGATTTAATAACTATGACTTGTAGAAAAACAATTAATTACATCATAAGAATTATGCGCTAACTTAAGTGTGCGTAAAATAATTGCAGCTGTAGGTTATTAAGGGAGATCACCAAGCCTTGCCAAAATATTGTACTCGATTTTAAGCCACATATTCAATTTAGTCGAACTAAATCTATTCCAGAATACGCTTATAGTTATATTATATGCTACGTCATTGAGAAAAATGCACCTCAAATCCCTGTTTGCGGCTAGTAAGAGAATTTAAATAATTCAAGATGGCGGGGCCTAATCATTCCTTAAGCACTGTTTACAATATAAAAATTATGTGTTCTCTTAAGAATTATTACTTATGAAGAATAACTGAACTACATTGCTAAACTTGTTAATTTCCAAAACACACACAGTGTACATTTGATTATAATAAAGTATTAGATTATATATTTTAATGTTCCGTTTGTTAGACACGTTAATTTGTGTTTACACAAATAACATAAAATAACAAAATTGTTAACTTCATCAACTGTTAAGAATATATATATTTTCGATACTAGAAAATCAATATCGGTATCGAAAAAAAATCGTAAAAAATATATCGGGTAAAAATATCCATATTTTTTCTAATATCGTCATTTCGGTATATCGATATTTTCCCAACATCCCGACGACTGACCCACTTGATGTGGCAGACACGGTGCCGCGACTGCTTCGCTGGCAGTCGGGAGCAGGGCGCGGGTGACGTCAGGCGGAGGACGCGATGCTCCGCTGTTCCAGTTGCCTGCCTGCCACCCACAAGCTACCTGCATCGCGGGGGAGGGGGTGGGACGTTGACCCCGCGTGCGAAGACTCCCGCTAGGGGAAGGTTAACGCACTTGCCTGAACCGCCTTGCGGACCGGCCGGTCCCGAAATACCACATCGCACCAAAACAAACACCCGTGCGGCGCCCCAAGAAAAAAAAGTCGACGGGCAGGCGCGCCAGCAATGACAGCAGCGATGATGGCGGCGTCGGAACCGCGTATGCGTCGCTGAGGAAGTTACTGGTCTGTTGGAATGTTAGCCGAAGCAACTGGGCCTAACCAGCTCCAAACTAGGGATTGTGAGGTGACACTCAAGATTTCGGCTTTGTGTAACTTATCTTATTAACTTATCTGGCCACCTTCGGTCCCCAGGCAGCCATTCTCTTTTTTGCTCTGTGAAAGGAGGGGCTGAAACAGTGGTTTAGTTCTACCGGAGTTTATTATTATTGTTATTAGTGACATTTTGTATTTGGGACAGTTGAAAACTTCCCGTATTTAAACAGACCTGTGTGAGTAATTATGATACGTATGAGTCGCCTATTTGTCATAAATAGCATTGCTCAAAAACATGTAAAGGCATTTCACGATACAGTGAGCACTTTTGAAATCAACCTTAAAAAAAAAAGTCACTGCCCCTACCTGCATATCTTTTAACGGGCGCACTGAGTGACATGCGCCCAATAAAGTTGGTAACGTTGGATGAGAAGTAGCTCCGGATCTTAACGTCGAATAAAAAGTGTTAGGTTGCTATTTCTGATAATTAAATTATTTCTTTGCTTTATGTTTTTTTTAAATGCACCGAAGTGTAAAAATGAGCAGATTTGTAAAGTATTTACTTTTCTAATAATTTCACAGCTTCACTTGACCGACGCATGAATAAAGTGATGAGGCCCATGACAATGTTAATTTTACATAAGGCGAAGAATGCACAACGTGCATACAAATAGATCATAAGCAGCGCTTTCAAAAGTGCTCATTTTACCGTGAACAGTTATAGAAAATTCAGATTTGGAGAAATAAGTTTACAAAACTAATTGGCGTGATGTACTGCCAGCACCGCCGACTGTTAGAAAGAGTTTCTAATTTAATATGATAAATTAAAATGACAATGATTATTACTTCAAGAGCTTACACTTAAAATGTCCCAAGATTTTTTTTACGTTCACCTATTCGGCCAAAAAAAAAAAGCATTAAGCTCAAACATAATTGTTGTTGAAGGAAATGACAAGCCCGCATGCTATTTGTCTGCTTCGTGAGAGTCTGTAAAAAAAATCTGTACCTCTTGATTTAAGGTTATATTAATTCCGACGTGGTAACGAGAAGAAATTTGCATACAATGTCGGTTTTAGTACGGATAAATTTTTTTTTTTCGTTTACTCGTTTATTGTACTATACAATACTCCACGTGAAACGAATGGCACTTTTAAGGACTACCAAATAGACAGCGGGCTTGAAGGATTAACCCCCGCCAGTTTGTATTTTTATATTTGACACTGTAGCTTGATAATACTTAGTATTTAGTTTTAATTGCCAGCAGGGCACAGGGGGGCTGATACTTTGTTCATTTTATAAAGTTGGTATGTTGTTTAATAATTAATACTATTATCATGTGAGTCATTACCTGCACAAAATAACCCCTTGTATCTTCTCGGCAATCACAATTTGGGGGGGGGGGGGGAACAAATGCAGTGAATTTGTAACTGTTTAAGATATTTTAGGATGCTGTTATTTGTGCTTTATCGCGCACGGACGTTGTGCAGGGGGTGGTGAACCCCTCTTTGCCGCTAAGATTGCCAACGATTTGTACTACAATTATTAATATACGTTTAGTTGTAAGAAAAATATGTAATTTATGTAAATGATGGGTTTAATTTTATCGTGAAGTAATTTTTCTTAGTATTTGTAGTAATTAACTCGTGCCAGCGCCGACATAACCTCTTTCCCTTGAGCAAGTGTAAACCCCACCTTGAGAAATATCTGGCTGCGCACCTGTTTTAGAGCAAAATGATTCGATACGCTCTCTGAAATAGAAGCTGTAGAAGAAAGAAAAATAAATCGAAAATTTGGGGAATTAATCCCAACGAAACATGTAACGCCATCACGTATTTATAACCATTCCATTTTTCGCACGGAAGAGTTTTAGTGTAATAATCCATTGGAAACGGTTTAAATTATTTTCCGCTACCAAGAAAATATACTGTTATTATTTCCTTCTAATAATGATAAAAATTACGTAACATAGTTTTAGTTATTCAGAAAAAACAAGAAAATAGAATTGGAAATGAATATATTCAGCGGCACGGGAAAATAAAAATTGCGTTAAAATACCTCATTGTCAGCTGTTCTGAAATTACACAAATTATTTTATCGTTAGCCACAAAGTGCTTTTATCACCTGTTATCACTTGAACATTTGACACGACGTATTTCAAACTTTTTTTTGTGCTTTTATCACCTGTTATCACTTGAACATTTGACACGACGTATTTCAAACTTTTTTTGTAAGAGATACTTTTCATGCATGTGTACGTCTTGTGGCTTGAAGTAAACATTTTGACACGCGTCTGAAATGGGACTTTATGGTAAATATAAGAGTACAAGGTGTAGGCTATTCATGGTAAAGTGAGAACTTCTTAAGGCCCTTCCAACATACATTAACTACTAATAGGTCTACTTTATTGAGCTAAAGACATTAACTTTTGGTGGTGGTGAAATATATACACTGTGTTTATTAGATACATAGCAAGGTTTATATTAAAAAGTGGCGGGAAGATAGAAATAAATTGAAAGGATAAAATTAGCAGGGTCTTAAAAAGTGCTCACTTGACCGTGAATAGCCTATAACGTCCTGAATCTAGGCTAGGCAGAGCCCGTGACCTCTGCAGTGACGTCACCGTGACGCTGCGTGGCCAGGCGCGCTGACCAGTTCGTCGACTGGAACAAATCTAGCGAACCGGTATTCATAACGTCGCGTAGCGCTCCCCATAGGATTCCATAGCACAGGAAGAGATCGGTGGTCGCAAGTCTCGGCAATCAGCGAGTGAATGATTTATTCGTTGCTTGCTGCTCGCTGGACCGCAGTTTCACGCCCCATCCTGCGTGCTTTTAAAGTCCTGTGTACTGAAACGTTTTCTGTGAAATCGTTGTTTGCGCGTATCTCGGTAAATAAAAGTTCTGGAAGTATGACTTTTTGTCAGAAAAGATAAAAAAAATGTATATATCTACGGCCCTATTTTTTAATTTTTTTTTTCTACTTTTGTCATAGTAAGTGTATTCTTGGAGAAAACAATTCGTGACGATGGTCAGATATCGCATTTTAAAAATTTGCCAATGCAGTTTCCTTAAACAGCAAGAGAAAAGTACAAATATACGGGCGTAGTCTAATCTGTGGATCCGCGCGTCCAAGGTCAAGACGCGAGGGAGCGATACGGGCGACACTAACACGCGCGCCTAGTGCCTCATCGCTCCTACGCTCAAGGCGTGCAGCGTTTCCGTCGTGACGCTGTACTGTGCAAATATGATCTTTAACATGAGGTTTTATTACACGCGATGAAAGCCCACAGATTAAACTACGTCCGTATGTTTGTACTATTCTTTTGCCGCTTAAGGAAACTGCATAGGCAAGTTTTAAAAATGCGATGTTTGACCATTTTCAGGAAATTTTTCTCCAAGAATACACTTAATGTAACATATTTTAAAAAGAAATTGGGGCATAGATAATGGTTATTTATCTTTTCTGATCAAAAGTCGCATTTGCAGAATATTTATTAACTGAGATACGTGTATTCGCGCAAACAACTATTTCACAAAAAAAAACGCGGGGGTCCATTCGGCTCTAAGTACCAAGCTGGCAACCGCGAACTTCAAATGGGGAATCAATGTTAAACGAAATTCCTTCTCATTGCGTCAATTTTAAAGATAACAATTATTAACAAAAAAAAAAAACATTTTGACGTGACCTTCTCACAAATATTATTATATAAAATTATTTTTGAAAAAAAAAAAAAAAAAAAAAATGAAAAAATTTATTAGGTGTAAATTTCAATATTACATTTTCGAAAAAAAATATTAAACAAAACCATCGGCAAGATGTCTTAACATAGCAACTTAAGAAATCTCACGTAAAGTATTTTTTTTGAAACAAGTTATCTTTAAAATTGACGCAATATGAAGGAATTTCCTCTAACATTGATTCCCCATTTGAAGCCTGCGGCTGTACGCGTGGTAGGCAGCGCCTGCTCACAAAGTCCACTTTCCTGCAACGACAAGCCACTTTCGGAACCTGACCTAACGTATATACGTGAAACTCAATTTAATAAGCCAGCGGCATGATATAAAATGCTGAAACGTGATAAGCAGCGTGCCTGAAGCTTTTTTCTGCGCTCGAGGCCGAGAAACTCGAGAGCGATAATAAGGGCGTGTCGCCCTTATTATCGCTCTCAAATGCGCTATCACCACTAATTGCAAGAGCTCTGAGCTGGCGCGCAGTGTTCTCATTGTGCCTACGGGACTTCAAGCGGGAACACAAATATTTTATTGATGGAAAGTCTCTAAAGGCTGTTCACGATAAAGTGAGCACTTTTGAAATCAACCTTAGAAAAAAAGTCACTACCTCTGCCTGCATATATTTTAACAGGCGCACTGAGAGGCATACGCCCAGTAAAGTTGGTATAGGCGGTTCACGGTAAAGTGAGCACTTTTGAAAACCTCATTTGCAATAATAGTCAGTTAATATATTTTATTTTAGCCTTAGACATTATCTTCTGAGTGCGGTGGAATACGCACGCTGTGTTTATTACTTACATAGCAATATTTATTTTAAAAAAGGTAGTAAAACGATCAAAAATGGCTGAAACGAAACAGTAACTAAGGCCTCAAAAGTGCTCACTTTACCGTGAACAGCCTATAACGACGGAAGGAAAAGTAGTTCCATATCTTAACGTCGAATAAAAAGTGTTAAGTAACCATTTAGGCTATAATAACTTAAATGATTTCTTTCGCTTTCTGTTTTCTATGTATCGATGTGTAAAAATTGACCAGATTTGTAACATATTTACATTTGTAATAATTTTGCTCATGTACCTGACCGACGCATGAATAAAGTGGTGAGCCCCATTGCAATGTTAATTTTACATGAGGTAGAAGAATACACAAAGTGAATACAAATAGATTTTAAGTACAGCTTTCAAAATGCTCATTTTTACCGTGAAGAGCATATAGCAAGGTTTAGTGCAGGACCCCTGAGCATTTTTGTATGTAACTGACCCGTATATTTCGAGAGACGGCGCACAGAAAAGTCGTTTTAGCAATGCTGGAGTGGTCTGAAATTGTGTTTCTAATGTGCGTGACATCTTGAAAGCACTCAACAAGCCTCTTCCGAACACTATAAAAAATAAGTGTAAATTTACACGTACAAATAGTTGGTAACTTTACATTTTGTATGTGTAATTTGTAAAAAACTATTAGTACGTGTAATTTTTCACTAATGTACTTAATAGTCCAGAGAGTACGACATGTCTTTGGTGAAAATACATTAATATATTGCTTAATAAACACAATGTTGGTGTTAATTTACACATTTTGAATTATGTGTATAAATACACCCTACCACTGTATTCAAGCTTCAAGTATTGTATTTTTACTGCTACATAGACGCTGTATAAACACCCAATGTCATTATAGTTGTACATATTCAATTGTGAAATTTTACAAAGACCGTGTGTGTGTAAACTTGCATTATATTCTGGAATGTCTGTGAGCGTATATTTACACATACAAATTTGCTGTAATTTTACATTTTTATATGTAATGTGCTAAAATTAGTATATTATTTGTAACTTTACACTACTGTTCATGTGAATTCAAATATAACTACATAACTTTTAATAACTCTGTTTAACTACCAAGTTACAAAAAGGAGTAAAATAACATGAAACTCATGAAAATACACATACATATTACATGAAATAACATGACGCAGTTGTAAAAGAACACACGATAACGGTAAAATTGCTCAATAAAACAGTGAAAAATGTACAGAAATTACAATTACAGTGAACCTGAGGTTTTACTTTCGCTTTACTGAGGAAATACAAATACACAGTGGTGAAATTACAATTGCAATGTCTGTGTAAATTTACTTGCCGTGGAGATAAAATACACGAATGTTGCAGTTCATTTTCTGCTACTTAGTAATAGTAATTTTACACCATTCTATGTAAATTTAGTTGTACAAAGTAGGCCTATATGTTATTTTACTAATTTGTACGATAAATTTACTTGGACGTAGAGTAAAAAAAAAAAATTGACATATATAGGTTTAAAATTACGCCGATGTCAGTGGAGACACTGCTACCACATACATTTAGTGTAAAATTACACAGTTATTTTTTACAGTGAAGGATAAAATGCGTAATTTTATTGGTGTGCTACCTTTTGTGCAGGCAGCTCACCCAACATGCCTCAATACCATACTTTTATGTGAACGTCACTACACGATCATTGTGTTCAGACCTCGCACTACAGTACATAACAAGTCTCGCACTGCACGAATGGAGCACCAAAATCGACGAGCCTAGGTGCCTGTGGTATGAATCGCAGCCTGTGACAGAACTTTATGTGAGGAGAACTGTTTGAAACCACGTTCCATGGGCATCTGATGAAAGGCTGAACAGCCGAACGCGCTATTCTGAAATGAAGACGATCTGGTGAGGTTAAGTTTGGCAAAAAGGTAAAGTTTTCAAGTCCCAGAATTACAAAGCATTATGAACCTCTGAAAATACCGTGTTATGGTCGCTAACGCAAAGTAATTTAGGTTCCCCAGCTTTTTTATGTTAGGAAGGGGACATCCGTGCTTGCAGATTGTTGAAGTTGCTCGGGACTACAGTGTCCCGGGTTCAAATTCCGGGTCGTAAACCACGGATGTGTATTTTGTAGATGTAAATGTAGAGTATGCAAGTGCCCCCAGAATAAGTTTCGGTCTACAAAAGTGAGTGTCGCGCTTTTTTTTTTTTTTTTTACTACCGAGACTTCAGGAAATTGTCACACAAATTGGTCGCATTGAGACAGAAAGTACTTGATGAAGATGATGCTCCTAGATGGGATTTTTCTTATTTAATTATTCACTGTAGTGAGCGCAGCGAGGGCGCAATCGACTGCGTGACTGCTGTGACTGCGTGACTGGATAACCGAGACAGGGGCGTTACTGCGTCGACTTCTATAGGCTATTCACGGTAAAGTGAGCACTTTTGAAAGCCCTCTTATTTCGATTAATAGCCAATAAGTACGTTCTATTTTAGCCTTAGACGTTAACGTCCGCACTGTTAAAAATTTCCGTATATTTACCGAATGTTTTACGGGAATGTACAGTGTATATACGAAAAGGCAATCCGTAATGACGAAAAACGGAGTTAAGTCCGTAAATAAAAAATACGGAAAGTCTCCGTATTCCCTTTGGCTTCGAGTTACGGGGACGAACAATGCCGATTCTACACGAAGCTTTATTCGCCACTGTAACAAGAAAATTATCGTTTCTGCGGCAGTTAAGGTTATCCACGCGACTATGACCTATTCTTTCAAACATTAAAAATTAGCATCAGGCGTCTGAACATTTGTTAACACTAAAAATACAATAAATTGAATAGAAACTGAATTATTGCTTTTGTATTTCGAATATAGATATAAAAGTTATACCATACTGTTAAAGTGAGAGTTATGTGGCCGACTTGTAGTCGGAGGGTCGCGGGTTCGCGCCCCGGTGCCTCCGACGTGGCAGATGCTCAGTTCGATTGTCGCACTGGGAGTTCGTCAACAAGTTGGTCTCACTAGAGCTTCGTCAACGTCAAAAATGTCACAACAACGTAAAAAAAAAAAGTTAGAGTCGTGAATTGGTAATTTTTTGACTCGGGTTCAAACCTCGCTTGAGTACAAAATATTTTAATTTTTTTAATATAATTTTTTATACACGGTAGAACACACACACAACGAGAATTAGACATTTTCATTATCTATTTTTATTTTAAATGGAAAGAACAGAAAACTAACTTGTAAATTAACGGAGAGGGTCCATGAAATTTACGGAAAGTCCGTTTCTGAAAATCAATGTGTCCGTAATTTTACGGAGAGTTTACGGACACTTCTGGAAAAATTTTTACCAGCACTTTAATGTAAAATGAAGGAAATTTTTTTTAACATTGCGAATGTGGTGGGATATGCACACTGTGTTTATTACTTACATGGCAAAATTTATTTAAAAAGGTCGTTAAAGGATAAAAATAATGGCTGAAACACCGTGAACAGCCGATAGTCTATAGTCATCGACCTACCTTCGGCACTCTGAGGGAATGGTGAACTAGTGAATGGTGGTCTTGCCTCACAAAACGACTCCCAAGGCTCAACATTAAGTGGCAACTTAGTATAGGCTGTTCACGGTTATCTGATCACTTTAAAATCAACCTTCGAAACATATCACTGCTTCCAACCTGCAAATAATTTCGCGGGCTAATTGACTGATATAGTATATTCGCGGTTTCTTAACCCTTTTTAAATCAAACCTTTGAAAAATCTCCCCATGTATGACGCGTTTAGTTATTTCCAACATATGTAATATACTTGTGTTCATACAAGTTACTTTTTTTTTCTGTTAAACTGAAATGTTATTCATGTTTTACCTATAAATTATAATGCTTCATGTATAAATGATTTGAATAAAAACTAGTGATAGAATTTTTTTGGTAACGCCTAGTGAGAAATAGTTCTTATACAAAATACTCTTACAACTGAGTGCGCACGAACTTGGTGCGTTGTCCTCTGGTGTAATTCTCCAGGCTTAGTTAAGCATATTTTGCACGAGGCGGAGGAATATCCTGGAAGTAGAACTGTAGCAGGGCTTCAGAAAAGGGCGAAGTAACCGTAAATGGGCTATATGCGGCCAGTAAAGCTGGTAACAAAGGAAAGAAAGTAGTTCCATGCCTTAACGTTGAGTTAAAAGCGTTTTATTAAAATGCGTGAATACAGAAATAGTTTCTATATTTTTCTTTTCTAAAATCATTTCTTTGGTTTGTCTAATGCATACAAGTGTAACAATGAGGAAATTTGCAAATTGCTTACTTGCCTAATAATTTGACAGTTTCATTTGGCCAACGCATGAAATAAGGGACGAGGCCCATGGTAGTATTAGTTTTACATATGATGAAAGAATACACAATGTGTTACAAGTAGATCGTCTGTACGGCTTTCAAAACTGCTCATTTTACAGTGAACAGCGTTTAATATTAATAGGTGGTGCCATTCCGAGAATCCACCTTTAACTGGCCAAACGTAGCACACCTGTATCTGCGATGTTTCTTTCCCATAGTAAAACGAAACCAATGAACTGAATGAAAAAAAAATACTGTGAGCCTTGCTGTATTTATCAAGTTGTTGGCGGGGGGGGGGGGGGGTTGTAATTAACGTTTTAACACTTTCCTAACGAGCGGTCCTTTGCGTTCCTGTGCCACGCCGTGTTGACCACGGGCTACGGTTGTATGTAATAAGCGAAAACAGCTCGGTAAGTGCGTCGCGGATATACGTCTAGTTACTAAGCTGCGACATATCAACACATTTTAGCGTTGAGACCGCCAGTACCTTAGACTAAAGAGGAGTGTAGACTAATTTTAGTATCCTGCGCAAGTATACCCAACATTGGCTCAAGAATTGCCGTTAACAACGGTCAAATTCGCGTGTTTCAACGATCATGCGACGATGAACTTGTATTAATGCCATACCCGGGCTTTAACGAGAAATTACATTTTGCCTAACTTGGTAGTACAGTAATTGTATTACAACGGGGTAAACACGATTGTACTACTAGCCTACATCAAATCACTTAATACCCAAGCTGCAGTCGAAACAACGTGGTCTTGACAGTGTTGTAGGAGTGGAGTGGGGAGGTCCGGGCGTCTCTTAATAACAGGGCCTCGAGAGCCGATGAGGGTGAAACGAGTTGGATACGGATCGGCACCGGAATGCAAGGGCGGAGGGAAACTGGAGATCCCCGAGAAAATCCCGCCAAACCAGCGGCATCGCATGCGAAAATGCGTTAGGGGCCACGCCGGGAATCGAACACGGTTCTTCGCGGTAGTTCTGTGGCGAAGAACAGTTCAGTGTTGAGAAACTGAGTTGGTCACTTTGCACCTGGTATGTGCACTCTACCCCGTATGCTCTTTAAGCTTGTTCCACAATAGTGCGATGCGATGCGTTGCGTTGCGATGAGCAGTAGCCAATCAGTATGACGCAGATGCCGTCGCAGCGCGTCGGCGTCGAGTGCGTTGCGCGAAATTCTTGCGTTGCGATTTTCGGCGTCAGCCTGCGACGGAGAATTATGTGTTTGTTTACATGGAAAATAAAAACATTTTTTTTTTTTACAATTTGAAAACGACAATCGCGTTTACGCCGACGTTTTCGTATTTGTATTTTTATTATTGCTGCGTGGATGTGCAAAATAGAAGACAAGGCTTCTTATATAAATATATATATATATGGACTGTCATAAAATTCGTTTATTAATATCAAAATAATTATCCTTCGTCTTATTATGTCTCGTTCCCGCTAGTTTTCGTCACACATCTCGTTCATACTAACCCGTGTATCTTCTACCACTTAAAACATACAATTTCAACGTTTTACGCGTGTCTTTTGTTACATTCGTGAGGTCTGAAAATGTAATTTCCACCCTTAAAAAAGATAGCAGCGCCATCTCAGACGGCATCCGTCGCCGACAGATCATCGCTTAGTTGCGAAACAGAAGGTATAGATCGTCGCAGCCCAATGCATAGCACCGCAACGCGTCGCACTATTGTGGAACCAGCTAAGGGTATTATGTAGCTGCGCGGCCAAGGTCAAGAAGCGAGTGAGCGATACGGGCGACACTAACACGCACGCCTAGTGCCTCATCGCTCCTACGCGCAAAGCGTGCAGTGTTTCCGCCGTAACGCTGTACTGTGCAAATTAGATCTGTAACAGTGGAGTTTTATTAGACGCGATGAAAGACCACAGATTAAACTACGCCCGTATTTATTTTTCTCTTGCCGCTTAAGGAAACTGCATAAACGTATTTTGAAAATGCGATATTTGACTACCTTCACGCATTTTTTCGTCCAAGAATACACCAAATATGACAAAAATAAAAATATAGAGATATAGACAATATATTTTTATCCTTTCTGGCAAAAAAGTCGTATTCCCATAAATTTTATTTACCGAGATACGCGTGCGCGCAAACAACGATTTCACAGAAAATGTTTCCGTACATAGTCCCCTTAAAGGCTCGGACTCACACGCCATGTTAAATAATTGGTTCTAACTTATTTCAGTTGTATACTGACACTTATTACGAAACTGCTACTATACAATCATGGGAATATACGTTACGCTGAAGTACAAACATATATTCTCAAAATTCGTTAAGTAGTCGTGCCGTATTTTTTCGAGAATTATGAACAGATTAATGCCATTTCACATGTGGATGAAGTTTTACGACTAAATTTGAAGAGGATTGTTAATTTTATTAGGTTATCTCACTGAAAAGGAAGCTATAACATATAAATGAAAAATTCAACATGGTAGGTGAGGTCGAGCCTTAACGGTGGGGACGTGAAGCTTACGTGCCTCACGCAGGAGGTTCTCCGCCTCATTGCGGCCAGAGGCTCACCTTCGGCACGACTGGCCACGGATCGGCGGCCGAGCTACAGATAGATGAAGCCACATGCTCGGTGGCAGCAGCGCGCAGTCGCGAAGAAGCCGTCGTCCGGACGGCAAGTGCGCGGGATGCTGTGCGCGGTGGAGAGCAAGAGTCGACAGTGAGAGAGAGCGTCCCACCATCGAGCACGTGGTCTGGTCACACAGTGGGTAAGTATACAGAAGCCAAGTGACTTGGCGGTTCCTCTCATTGACTGCGCGAGGCTCTGGGGTCGGCCTTTCGTGTCCGGTTGGCCACTGCGGAAGGTTTCCTGTAGGCTGGGATGCAGGCAGGCGAGTATGTTACCAGGCGCTGATTGGCGAATGGCGTTCCAGCCCTAGGGCGGGGCCATCGCCCCGGGCGCCTAGATGAAGGGGGCGTCAAAATCAGAAGAGAAAATATATTTTTTTTTCCCCCTGCAATCATAGTGTAAATTTGCCACGCACAAATGTATTAAAATTAAACACACGTACTGTTGGTAATGTTGGCAGTGCAAGTATAAAGAGGGCACAAAATCTAGAAGTGTTTACTAATGTGATGTGGCTATAAATACTGTACTGCACTCTGATGAAATTGATGAGCTACTGAAGATATGCAGGCCTAATACAATACGTAGTGACCTCTTTGCATTGCAATTCAAACTACGTGATATAACTACCATTGGGAAACGGGCAACATTCTCATCTAGTGTACTGTGTTTAAAGAGTTTTTCTGTAATCTGAAAATTCGTTGGTGGTTAACCGTATTCACAGATGCATATTGTGACCTTAGACTATATAATTTTATGATTGTTAATCTTAACCATGACTGGGATTCCATTACTTGTTATCTAAAGCAGTAGGTAAGTGAAATAAATGATTCCCTTTTAGCCTACGCTATTTATGGTGATGTGAGCATTTTTTGAGACCCTGTTTAAATTTTCCTTTCAGCCAATTTTTGTCCTTCTGCAATTTTTTAATTTAAAAAGTGCTGTCCGGTTGTGACTAACAGGCTAACAAACACGATTTTAATATCCCACTGTTCTCAAAGTTAACTTCTGAGGCCACCATAAAGTATATTTATTTGTTGTGTTTATGAGTATGATATAGGCCTATTATTCCATCACATGATGAGATTATCACTACGCCCACTAATTATATTAATAGTGATGTAAAATATCCTACCAAAATATTCGCATTGTTGTGGACTCCTGAGAAGAGAAACCAATATAAATTATTACCAGTTACAACTAACAGTTAATATTATTTTTTCAATATATACAATCATACTAAAAATTGTTTTTGTATAGGCATTTATGTTTAAAAATTCTCAAATATTAAAAAAAATTGTTTAAAATTTTTAATTCTTTTGCTGGTTACTTTTATAAAGAATTGTAAGATTATCTTAATGTACCTTAACACAAACTACATTAATGCTTTATATTCTTTGCGCATAGCATTGCAACTCATTTATCAACATTTAAAGTCCCTGCAATGTAGAGTTATAAAAGAACAACCTCACTAGACTTCACAATCCTGTGCATCCTAGAGTTCTACAGTAGAGGTAGTTCATTAATTGTTTGTTGTCACATTTGAACCCCACTCTCCTGTTCGACTTAGTCTCGCAGAGTTAGGTCAGCCAAGGGCTTACTTTTTGCTGTTGGTTCGAAGTTCTTAGAGGCGTGTAGGACGAGTGAAAGTCCAATGAACTTATAAATAATGTAGTTTAACACTGGAAGTGTGCTCGAACGCCTTTTGTCTATAATTATGTTCTTGGCCAGCATAATTTGGCTTTCAGGGGATCCTCGGACAAACTTTTCACAGAGAATAATTGAAACTTTCTTGGTCTAGTAGAACTGTTAGGAAATTTTGATGATAGTATGCGTGAACACCTAAGGGATGCTTCAGCCAAGTCAACAAATGAACATTATTGCGGGTAAACTATACAAGATTAACTTATGAACATTTTAGGCGAAGCAGTACTCGAAAACATACACAAACGGGCTCAAAAGGCCAAAAATTATTCCATATTTTTTTACCGCACCCCAGATATCAGTCACACTGATAAAACGTCATTCACAATAAGGTTTTGGAGGCAGAAAATGGTATAGTTAAAATAGAATAACACTTTTTTGGGATTTAAAAATGCTTGTAATTATATAGGAGAAGGCTTGTCAGAACTAATGTTAAGAACTTTAGTTGAAAATGGACTAAGATTGGAAGACTGTTGTGGCCAGGGATACGACAATTGTGCCAACATGGAAGGTAAAAACAAAGGTGTCAAGGCAAGAATATTTCAAATAAATCCACGATCATTATTTTTGCCTTGTGGCTGTCATTATAAATTATTATTTTCAGATGCAGCTTAATCATCAACTACTTCTATCACACTGTTTGGTGTTCTGCAGAAAATGTGTGTGTTGTTATCAGCTACTGTTCAACGTTGGGAAATTTTGAAGGACCATGTGACCAGCCTCACTCTGAAACCACTAAGTGCTACATGCTGGGAAAGTAGAATTGAGTGTGTCAAGGCTATTAGATATCAGATGGAGAATGTGTATGATGCTTTAGTTGCAGTGTTTGAATTTAGTTTGGCAGATGCTTGTTTGAGGTACGAAGCCCATTATTTAGCGGACAGGTTAATGAAATTTGAATTTTTTATTTCTCTTGTTATATGGTACGATATTTTGTATGAAGTAGACATTGTGAGCAAATAAATGCAAAGCCCAGTGATGTATAATTATACTGTCTGCACTTTAATAAAGATTTGTATGGCGTATGTATCTTCCTACAGAAATGATGGCTGCCAAAATGCAGTTATAACTGCATAAGAGCTAGAAATTTTGTTAGAAGTTGATGCTTCGTTTGGAGATCTCACACCTTACACGAAGAAAGAAGAAGCAGTTTTAATACGAAGACCTTAACGAGTCAGCAAATGTGAGTCCAGAAGAACAGTCTAAACGGAATTGTTTCTATGCCGCAATTGATGCTGCACTAAAATCATTGAAACAACTGTTTGAGCAACTCGAGGAACACAAAAATATTTGGGGATTTTTGTACGACTTGCGCCAATCCACAAAACAATTAGATAATGCTCAAGAAGCTGATAAGACTTTATTGGACAAGTTGATGGTATTTCAAACATCTCCAACAAACACCGAGGGAATTCATTCGGATATTAATGGCTTGGAGCTTTGTGAGGAACTAAACCACTTCCAGTGTTTTGTACCTTCATTTGTGAAGAGTTCTCCTCTAAGACAGTTTTAAAATATATAGAAGACGCAAATATGAGCACTACATTTCCTAATATCTGGGTGTCTCTTGGAGTATTGCTGACTTTACCAGATACAATAACTAGCTGTAAATGCATTTTCGATGTTAAAATTGAGCAAGACTTATTTTCTATCAACTATAAGTGACGAACGGCTCTCATCGTTGGCGATATTGTCCATAGAGAATGACATAGCTCGCAAGAGTAACCTTACTTCATCTACTACCCAATTTGCCCAGACCAAGGCAACAAACGTCCCACTTTTATAGTGCAATGCAGTGTACATAAATGTGCAATTTGATTTGTATAGTAACAGAGTAACGTTATATATTTAATGGTAGATCTGTGTTAATATCTTCTTCACTGATGTTACAGTGATCGCAAGAAAGTTATAGGTCTCAATTTCCCAGGATAAAAAAAATATATTTATTGACTGTTCCTAATATAAGTTCATTTTCCTGTTGCATAGTAGTTGTGTGTGTAAGAATTATTATAGAGCCGTAGTTCTGTACTAAACAAGTTTGGCGACAGCAACAAGATATAGGCTGAATTATGCAAGGGTGCGGCAGTAAATTTAACACATTATGGTGGTTACATAAATGTGAAATTAGTTTTGTATATCAACGTTACATAGTAAATGCTAGAGCCATGCAAATTTTATCTGTAAATTTCTTAACTGAAACAATATTTATATTACAATAATTCTAATTTCAGATGAGCAACTGCGGGGGCGGACTAATTGCATCTTGCCCCGGGCGTCGAATGATCTAAGGCCGGCCCTGTTCTAGCGTACCTATTGCTGGTGTGCGCAGCTGGAGTTTGTGTTATAGTCTATTCGCGGTTTCTTCACACTTTTTTAAATCAGATCTTTGAAAAATTACCCCATGGATGACGTGTTTAGTTATTTCCCAGATACGCCATGCATCACGACAGTTTTATACCTCTGTTAACATAAAATTATCATATTATTCGTTAAATTGAAGTTTCGCCTATATATTGTTTTTTTATAAATTATAATATATCATTTACAATAAATATGAATAAAAACAGTGAGAAAACATGTGTGTTGGTAACGCCTAGTAAGAAATAGTTCTCATGAAAAAATATTATTACAACTGAGTGCACAAGAATTCGATGCGATGTCCTTTGGTCTAATTTTGTAGACTTAGTAAAGCTTTGTTTACATGATGCGGAGGAATACCCTGGAAGTAGAACTTTAGCAGGGCTTCAGAAAAGTGTTAAGTAACCGAGAATGGATTATATTACGCGATTCCCTGGTTGCGTTGGGTAAGCGAGCGGCGCGGGCTAGCGACAGGCGGACGGCGAGTGAGTGTCGTGTCCCACGTGTAGATAGACGCGATAGCGCAAGAGTGGAATTGAGGCATTTGAATGGCTCTTAAAGGTTGAAGTGAAGCAACTGCCTGTGGAGCACTGCACCCGCCTATATAACGTCAAGAACTCGTAACATAGTAGTACGGACACCATAAAAATTGTCAGAAAAGTGCGAATTATATTGTATATGAAAGGAGAATGTACATATTTTGCAACATTATAAAATATTATATTAAAATATACTTTTTAAATGTAAAAAAATAATTGATTGAAATAGCCTATATCCTTACTACTATATAATTGCGAAAGTGTTTTTGTTTATAGGTTTGTTTGTCTTTGTGTATAGGTTTGTTTGTCCTTATTTCACGTCAAAATAGAGCAACGGATCGACGTGATTTTTTGCACAGATATAGTTGGAGGTCTAGAGAGTGACGTAGGCTACTTTTTATCCCAGGAAAATATCTCAAACGGTTCCAAAAATGATGATTAGGGATGTACATAGATAATGATATAAACTTTTCTTAGGATCACTGCATAAAAAGCGTTGTTAAAAATTTATCCTTTTTTTTGTCTATGGGCTGTCTTACATTCTTTCCCAAGAGCCGCAGTAGCTCATTGGGTAGAGAACCCTATAGTGGGGCCGCAGTAGCGCAGTGGGTAGAGCACCCGTAGTGGGGCCGCAGTAGCCCAGTGGCTAGAGAACCCGGTAGTGGGGCCGCGGTAGCCCAGTGGCTAGAGAACCGTGTAGTGGGGCCACAGTAGCCCAGTGGGTAGAGCACCCGATAGTGGGACCGCTCGCGAAGCAGCGGTGCGGCAAAAAACTAGTTTTTAACCAAATTTAAGTGCATTTCCATTCTGAATGCCTCGGAAAGTAGAATTTTCATGAAAATCTTCTTAAAGAAAGATCGTCATAATATTTACTGTGATAATGTATCATATCAATTTTATAATTAACTTTATTTACGTCAGTTTCAGCCATAAATGTTTGTGACAAATATACGGGCATAAAAATAATTATAAGAATTATTTATTACATTATTATTACAATTTTCTTACACGCAATCATAGTAAACATTATGACGATATTCCATGACGAATATTTTCTGACAAATTCTGCTTTCTGAAGCATCAAGAATTGAAAAGCGCTTAAATTTTGTTAAAAATATAGACTATTTTAATGATTATTTCTTTACATTTAAAAAGTATATTTTAGTAAAATATTTTACAGTGTTACAAAATACATACATTCTTCTTTCATACACAGCAAAAATCGCACTTTTCTGACCATTTTTATGGTGTCTACACAAATTTTTTACGAGTTCTTCACGTTGTATGTCGGATGCAGTGCTCCAGAGGCAGCTTCTTTACTTGAACCTTAACATCGAGGTATTGAGACCCGATGAGGGTGAAGCGAGGCGAGTATGGAGCATCCCCGGAATTAAAGGGCGGGGGTAAACGGGAAATTCCCGAGAAAACCCGCCGACCATCGGCATAGTCCGGCAAATGTGAAAATCCGGGACCAACGTCGCCGGGAATCGAACCTCCAACCACGTTCGTTTAGATGGGAGGCGAGTAGTCCAACCAAATACACCTCTGCGGCCTGGCGAGAGCACAAGGTAATTGGTTTTCTACATTGGGAGTTGAATGCAACTTGCATAAAGTGTTCTTTATAATTATTATGTTGCGAAACGCAAACGGCAAAGTGGAAATATTAAGAGGAAAAGGTATCGCAGGCATGAAACTTATAGTGATAGCATTGAGTTTGGTGCATTCCTTCATCTTTATGAGCAGCTTCGTGACGATCCTGATTTGTTCAGTGAGTACGCAAGAATGACATCACAAAGATTTGACTACATTGTAAATGCAATACGTAATCGATTTCCACAAATTGCTACGAACTTCCTATGTCACTTGCTTCATCTGAACTTCCAGCATCAAAAACTTCTTTGCAACGGACTTGCTCGTTTTATTACATTTTTTCCCACTGTTTTCTCGAGCTTTAATTTCTTATATTTTGTCTTCATATGCATATCAGGATTTATTTCCCTTCTCTTTATTTTTGAGTTGGTTTTATTTTCTTGCACTTGTTTATTCTTCACTGCTTCAAGCACGGCTTTTGTTGGCGTCGCAGTGAAAATTACAGAATGCTATTGCTTAGGCCTACATGTTTCCTTTGATGGCTCGGCTGAAGGACTAGGAATGGGATTTATATCTGAAAACCGAATGGAAATCGTTCTTGATATTGGCTTCTTGTTATGCAGTAGGCCTATTACGTTCAGTCGCGCTAGTTTGCTGGTGATGTTCTCTTTTTTTTTCATTAGATTCATTCAGGGTGTTTTCTTGTTGGTTACCCACTATTTGATTGCTATCGACTCCATTTTCCCTCTCTGTGACGTCATTCGAAATGGTTACAATGTTAGCACTTCTCTCGGAGCCAGGAAAAGCAAAGTCATACTTCGTGAATTTATCAAAATTCATAGAATAAATACCTGCAGCAGAGAATCCAGAAACTTCTGTATCAATGGTCGGGACCCTCATAAATACTTTGTTAAACAGCATTGCAACATAATTTGACATCCTTTGAAATGCGTTGCCCTTAATAAACAAGTTATAATCTCTGTCATAGAAATTTTTTAAGGGACCGAAGAATTTCAAGTCCAAAGGTCGGAGACAATGCGAAGTGAGGAGGAATCGTTATCATTATGATACCATGATAACGACAAAAATTAAACGTATGTAGTGTCTTGTGAGAGTTATGGTTATCGGTAATCAACAACACTGGAGCTTCTTTATTGGGCTTCGCATGTGCTGCAAAATATTGTAGTCATTTCAGAAAAAGATCTTCGTTGATCCATACATTCTTAGAGCAGTCGTAAATTGCCGCTTCGGGACCCTCTTTCTTCTAAGTTGTGCTCATTCTCACTTTTAGAAAAATAAACATGGGATGTATATACGACCCACTTCAACTCATGGCCATGCAGACAGTTATGTTTTTACGTCTTTCCAGGCTCGTTAGTGATCCAACTTGTTTTTGCCTTCTGGCAACCAAAATTTTACTTGGAGTCTGAACAACGGGTATTCCCGTGTCGTCCATATTGTATATTCTTGATCCTGGAAGATTGTGTTTTCGCTAATACCGTTTCAAGGTTTGAGGAAAATTCTTCTACAGCTGCTTCATTGAAACCAATTACTCTATCTCTGGATTTCGCCGAAGAATCCCTCTGAGCCAGTCTTTCCCAGCTGTTCGAGAAATTGCATTGAAATCATTCCGGATAAAATTTTTCTCAGGGAATTCGAAGGCAATTTGGAGCATATCAACAGGTGTTATTCCATGAAATATTCTAGCCATCGTGATTATAAGATTGGTTAGTTCCTTTTCCTGCCTGGTCTATTGAGAAAGTAGAGTTCCTTCCTAAGCTAGCTTCATGTGATTGCCCAGATTTGTACTGATCTTTAAGGGTGGATACGGGAATTCCAAAAGATCTTGCAACGTCCCTTATTCTCCTACCACTAGTCATGGCACTCAAAGCTTCCTTCATACTCTCGGCAGTCCATTTCGCTCTATTTGTGGTCCTCGTTCTCTTCCTAGTCATCTGTTAAACAAATCAGTTAATATAAAATACGTATATGAACCGATAGTATAACAGTACTATAAAAAACACCGAAAATTTTTTTAAAGTTAGAGTTAGCCTAATTTTATTTCTTTATATGATATGGAAGAATAATTTATTCTAAAGTAATTCCTGTGGTTGTTTAGGCATACTGTTCATTAAGATAAAAAATGTATTACGTTTTCTTATAAAGTAAAACAGGTAGGCCTAAAACAATCATTTAGACAAAACTCATGTACGTGCAAGAAAATTTGGCTATATTAGTCAAGATAATTGCCACGCCCAGAATTAATTTTTAAGCTTTATTTTAATTTGGACATTCTGTCTCTAATTACCTCGTAATCAAGAGACGCTAAGCCCTATATACCTTAACTTGGACATTTAGACAGACAGTAGCATCAAAAGGGAAATTCGTGTCTATTATGAAACGTTCCTATTGAAAGACAAATTTACTTCCAAATAAATCACGCGTAATGTATTCGCGTGATTTTCATCCACGCTTCATACAATAATACAGGCCTGACAAATAATTTTGGAATAAACTTATTTTACTCACAAATAAATTACTCGCTTAGATTTTTTTATATTGCTTCTGAAAAGCCAAGCATTAAAATATTTATTTTTATTAAAATAAATAATTTTAAACAACTCTCGATTTATACATGTATGCTAAGTTCATTTTCAGAGTGGCATAAGATATTAAGTTAATATAATAAAATTGTAAAAAATTTCATTGTCATAAAACACAATGGGGGGCAGTATGGCACAATGTACGGTATTGCCCATATATGCGTCCGCCATTTTAGCTCCTCTACACAATAACCTACTTCATTATTGTAGCAATCCATTTAGCAGACTAACGTAAGAAAGTACGCTGAATCCAATATGTTATACGAAACAAACTTTATTGGATTACAAACAATGCTCACCTCTTAAATGAAATAAACAAAATAATAAGAAACTTGTAAAAACTTCCCGAGCCAGTCACAAGACATACATCATTACTTCACAAACAATCTCTTACTACTTAGTTCGCCTTCTCTCCCACTAGAGCGTGCTACGTAATCACAACTCTTCACGTACGCGTTACTACTGTGCCTACACGTGGTATCTACAGACAAATAACATGTGGTAACAACGCATATCCTGTAGGTTTAGTCAATTCATGGTTACTTCCAACATTTCTGAAGACCTGCTTAAGTTCTACTTTCAGGATATTCCTCCGTCTCATGAAAACAAAGCTTAACTAAATACAGAAAATTACACTGAAGGGACGATGCACCATATTTATGAGCACTCAATTTAATAATATTTTGCTTGAGAACTATTTCTTACTATGTATTACCAAAACACACATATTTTCTCTCTGTTCTTATTCATATTAATGATAAATGTAACATTACACTCTCTAATTAAATAAAATGTAAGTAAAAATAATAATTTAACCAATGAACTACTTAAATATTAACACAACTGTAAAACCCTTGTGATAACGTTACTGCATTTAGGAAACAAAAAAAAAAAAGCGTCATACATGGGGTGATTTTTCAAAAGTTTGATTCAAAAAATGTTAAGATACTGCGAATGGAGTATGTAATGCCAACACAACTACTGGTAAACGACAAGTATGCAAAGTGTTTGTGACTATAGTATTTTCGCGGTTCTTTATACTTTTTGAATTAAACTTTTGAAGAAACAACCTAATTATGACATGTTTGGCTGCCATGTATCACAAGCGTTTTATACATGTGAATATTACAATATATTTTTCTTTTTAAATCGAACTTTTGCTTATATTTTATCTACAAATTATAATACTTCATTGATAACAGATATGAATAAACACAAGGAGAAAATAGGCGTGTTGGTAATTCCTACTAAGAAAGAGCACGCACGAATGCTGTGCGTCGGCCCTTTGTTGTATTTTTCTAAGCTTTGTTTGCATGAGGCTGAAGAATACCGTGAATGGGTCCAATCCTTCCACCGTTGGTTTGATCTCAGGTCCCAGCTGACTGAAAATTTTCCCAACTCTGATGACTCACATTAGTAAAGGCTGTTCACGATAAAGTGAGCACTTTTGAAATGAACCTTAGAAAAAGTCACTGCCCTCTGAACGCATATATTTTAATGGGCGCACTGAGTGACGTTTGCCCACTAAAGTTGATAACGATGGATGGAAAATACAGTAGTTCCATATCTTAACGTCGAATAAAGTGTTAGGTAACCATTTGTGATAACTTAAATTATTTCTTTCGCTTTCTGGTTTTTTAATGCATTGAAGTGTGAAAATTAGTCGATTTGTATAATATTTACTTTCCTAAAAAATTTCACAGTTTTACTTGACCGACGCATGAATAAAGTGAGGAGGCCCATGGCAATGTTCATTTTACATAAGGCGAAACAATACATAACGTGCATACAAGTAGGCTTTAAGCAGGGCTTTCAAAAGCGCTCATTTTACCGCGAACAGTCTATACTGTTCAAAAGGTGCAAGGTGCAGTTGTGTGGATGTTTTCTACGAGTAGTTTTGTTTTTTCTCCCTCGTCCCGCTGCTGTGGTGACCCTTACACTACGTCTCGTCGGCAGGAAACGACAGACCTGTCCTATGAGTGGGAAAGCTTGTTCCCGCCCATGCCGGCCTTGCCTCAGGCTGAAACATCGTGCGGACGTCACTGTTGTTATACAGTGGGTCTTAATACGCACAACGGACCAGAAATTAGCTACTCTTTTCTTCCTACTTTGCCAGACTCGCTCTGCTGGAAACATTGTCGCAGTGAAAGTGATTATCGCATCGTTGATGCAAATCGCGCTCTGTTTTTGATACCTGCCAGTGAATCAACTTTGTGGCTTTATTCAATGGCTCACGTTTATTGGATTGTGAAGGCAGCAGGTATGCCAAATTACAGTTCTAAGGTAAACGGAAAAGAGACAGTTAAAATAATATTTGCTAGGTTCTCTCAGACACACATAGTGTATAATACCGGAGTGGACATAAGCCCGACAGACACAACATTACATGACAAAAACAGTAACCACAACTCTAACATTTTATTTTCATTGTGACTGCGTGAATTTACTGCCCGACAATCCATTCACGCGACACGAAGGTTAGCATTGTTCAGAACCATTTGGAAGGCAATGATTGGAAAAGCTAGTTTCGAAAGCAGTGGGCAGACGGGAGATTTGGACTAGAAGATGGTGGCACTGACAAAGATTGCAGGTGTTATAGTTAAAACTGTTATTGTTACAAGTTAAATCCTGTAAATTAAAAAAAAAAAAAATTCTTTTAAGCTGCCCATTTGCCACCGTTGGGAAAGCTTGTCTTACAATTTCATTTTTCAAGGTCTGTCGTGCCGCAAGACACAAAGATAATAGAAATCATTTCTAAATTCAAAACTGCTGGTTGGACGACAGAATGTGCCGGGCTTACATCACATCAATCTAGTATTTGATTGACTGTTCAGTTATAAGTGTTGTGCTTGTCGAGGCTATGTGATGTCGGTATTAGGGTTAGAGCTCGGCCTGTGTTGAATTACTGGTTTCTAACTTATTTCATTTGTTTACAGACACTTATGTTGAAACTACATATTATCCTCTCTGGCAATGTACATTACGCATGTACACGAACATAATTTCTGGACTTTTGTCAAATAATTATGATGTAGTTACGGCAGCGTAATTTTTAAATTAGCAGTAGATTCCCGCCGTTCCATAATTACCAGATAACCCATGGATGAAATTTAGCAACTACACTGAAGCCTTTCGTAAAATGTAAACGCGCTATAATGAGAAATAGTTAACTATTCCGACGAAAAGAAAGTGATGTCACGAGAATGGCAAATTGAACACGGCGGAACCATCTGCAGAACAACTTGCGTCGGCGACTGGTTCGCTGGACAAAGACGGAGCGGCTCCCGGCGTCATTACTCGGAACTGATGGGGACAGTTGTAACTGATGAAGCCACGCACCGGCGAGCCGCGAGGCGAGGGATGGTCAGCCTCTGACTGGACTGTCACTTCTGGGAAGCTGTCGCTCGTCGGGTGAGGGGGAGGGTCGCTGCACTGGTCCACTGGTTCGCACGCTCGAGTTATAACGAAATCCTGCGCCATGCTTCTGGCAGAAATCCGAATTTGTTACAGGGTCGTTCTCCCGTCCGTCCGTCCGTCCGTTTACAAGACGTTAGTTGATCCACAGACCTCAGAAGGCGGACTTCTACCCATGCGCTGTAGAAACACGCCGTTTACAAGACGTTAGTTGTTCCACAGACCTCAGAAGGCGGACTTCTACCCATGCGCTGTAGAAACACGCCGTTTACAAGACTTAGTTGATACACAGACCTCAGCGCTGTAAAAACATCCCGTTTTTTTACATTTCTGTGTGCTTTTAATTGGCATGTTTAGGTTAATCATAGGTGTATGACGTAAACATAGAGTTTATGAATGGATATGGCAATCAAATATGGCCTCAGGATTCGCCGACATTACTTCCTGGGTGCATGATGTGTTTCAGGTGTGTGAATCTACATATTAATCCTCGTGTCTTGTCCTTATGGGTCATTACGCAAGGACTAATCTAAAACGTAATCAAAATACTTACGTTACGGTGAGTTAATTACCGTTATTTTTCTGCATATCTTGGCGGTAATAAGAAAAGTGGTGTTTTTTTTCTTTTGCTCTTCAAGTTCAAGTTCAAGTCCACAAATTGATCTGATCTAACCAGTCCCGGACAAGGAGTGGCAAATTACTGTCCCAGAGAGTAGTTGAGCACACGCTGTATAGTGAGCGTCCAGTCTGCTTAAAGAAAACAGCTAAGACTCCGCCCTAGCAGTGCTAGTGAAACGTCTTCCGTGTTTGGTACACAGGGATGTTCAAAAATATTCAGGAATATAGTTAAACAACAAATATTTAGTTTCTGATATTGATAACTGCGAAATTCCATAATCCAGCAGTGTTCTTCATGCTTGCTATTTGAAGCTGTGGCCGCCGACTAAATTTTGAAATTGCAACGCAGCTGCAGGCCGCGTTAGCTCAGTGGTTATTTGCTACCCTTCCTCCGCTGGGATCACAGGCTTGTCCCAAGCTCTTGTGAATAGTGTGACGGATACTATTGTGACGTAGGATTTCTTCGATTTTCTTCCTTCACCTTCTCTGGTCTTTGTTCACCCCCTCTTCATTCATTCTCCAGTCTGGCCGAGAGCAAGTCTGTTATGCCTGGTTCACATGTACGCTGATCACGCAGAACAGACAGAGTGGAAAACCAGAACAGCCAATCAGAAGCCTTTCTCGATTGTCGCGCGAGTCGCGTAGAAAATTTGAGCTCACGCCGATATTTTCTGGTCGCGGAAAGAGCAGACTGCGCCGATATTTCCCAGAAGTCAGCTGGTTCATATATTTTATACTACTAATCTCTTGGATAATTTACGTGTATTGGTGTAAATGTATACAATAGTCCAGTGTACGTATTTATAATGAAATAAGTGAATATAAACGTTAATTTTATTCAAAATTTGTATTAAATGAACATAGTTTGAAAATGAACCAACAGGTAGCACTAAATTAAAGTGTAAAATAATTTTGGATGTAAAAATTAAATTACAATATCTTTAAGAACGTTTAGTAAATAAATCGCACTATAATATAATTAATAAACAAGAGAAGAAATACGACAGCTTCTAGTTTGTTATCTGTAATTTGTTTTAGAAACTTGGCGTTAAAAAAACACGAATTCAACAGAAAAATGGCTTCGCAGAAAATCTGCTTACATATGAACAACCATCGGTTCTGCCTGCTCTGTCTGTTCTGCGTGATCGGCGTAAATATGAACGAGTCATTACTTGGGAGTTGCAGCCGGCTGCAATAGCGTTAGCTTCCTGCGTCTTTCCATCACCGCCAATCCTTTCCGAAGTTGAAAACAACAGGAAGATATTATTTATGCTCTTCTCGCAAAATTAAATAAAGAATTTTTTATTCATTTTCTTTAAAGAGAAATATTCAAGAACTAGAGAAGCAGACCCAGTAAAATAGCTAGGATACATCATTAATCTACCACGCATTCTGATATCGTCTTGTTAACATTTGCCGCTTAAACTCGATAATTCAGTGACTTTTAAAAATACTCGAATCGTTGGCCGATGTTGACCTTGACATACCTTCTCTCTGTTTGATGATAGAATCATAGGTTACGCAAGTAGGCTCGGTTTTGCTGTAGTCATAACCAACCGGGTAAGAGCAAGCTATTAATTTTCTTCCTTTCTTTTTATCAAGGCTGCAGGCAGTAGCGGGTAACTGCAGCCTGCTGCTCGCATCTGAGCACCAACTTGATCCCCTCAACTGTCGACGGGTGTAATTGATGAGGATGTAACGAAACTGCGGCGTACTGTCGGTTGCTGGACCGGTCTGTGATGCCCCGTGGCCACGCTCGTTGTCGCGTCCAATGCGCGGGCTGCTCTTTCCGTCTGTCGAAACTATTTCATTGCGAGTCAATATTCCACATGCTTGTACGTTTCTTCTTTCAATACAGCGGGTCCGGAGCACACCCGAATCGTATTCGGGAAGGCCGTAGCTTCGATCCTGCTCTACTGCATTGCGAATTTTCTCCTATGTGATTTTCCGTCTCCTTTTCGGGGCAAATGATAGAGCAGTTCTGTAAAATTTATCTTCGCTGTTTTTTATGTCGGGCAAGAGGAAATTCTGGGTTTCAGTTCGCCTAATGACGTATGTCAAATATATGTGCATTCTCTAATATTTATGTTGTAGGTTACATAGCTTGCTATGTCATGCCGTATTGCACATATTGACTAAGGCCGTAACAGATTTAAGTACCGTTTTATTATTTTATTGCGTAGAAAGTTTGATTTTACCGTAATGGCTGATAAATCCAGTCCTGTTTCTGGTATACATGTACCTGGGTGATTATGAACAATATGAAAAACATATTTATTATTGATAAAAATACATGTAGATAGTAAGTTATAGTAATAAAAAAGTTTAAAATTTGATGCGCACATTGGCATTATTTTTCGAGATGTTATTACTTAGTATTAGTATTATTTTATTATAATACCATTATATCACTTAAAATAAACGTACTGCTGCTTGTGCTTATCAGTGGAAAATTCCTCTGTTACGGAAATATATAAAATTTGGTTTTGCCCATATAGTTATAACAACAGTAATTTCTAACTCACGATTTTTTTTTGTTTCAAAAGTAACCAGAAAAAATTATTTTCTGACCACAGATGAAATTTCAAGTTTTGTGGGGTGACTGTGAACCACACTTTTACTTCGTAATGACTTTCATACACATACGTGTGTGTATGTATATATGTGTATATATACATATATATGTATGTATATACATTCATATGTACACACACGTATAGTTTTGTTTAAATCAGGCTTCTACTATGTATAACGTTGCAAAATAAATATTGCTTAATAAAATCCAAGGCGTTTCTTGAAAATTTGGGGGCATACTATTCTTCAGAAGAAGAATGAAATGAACTGTATGAGGGTATCGTAAAAACCTCTCCTTGGGGATTTTCTTCGGCAACGTTGCGTAGCATAAAACTTGCCTGGATGTATACGAAACGATTCAAAATTGATAAATTTGCAGCCTGGTGTGCCTGGTGTGGACTGAGCCAATTAATATTTGAAAAAGAAAAAAAACAGAGCATTACCTTACTAAAAGGAAGTGCCAGAACATCACACCTCAAAGAGCCTAAGTCACAGCAGAAATCATGAATTCTTATTTTGACAACCTAGCTGAAATTTTAGATGTTCTACTTATTAAAATATTTAATTATTATGAGACAAATATAACAGATGACCCTGGTCCGAAAAAAATGGTTTTTTTTCAAAAGAGATGTGAAATATCCAGAGAGAGTAATGTCACAAACTAAGATTTCTTTTTCGCTTCTGTTCTGTGGCTCTGCTTCAGGGGTTTACTAGGTTATTCACGGTAAAGTGAGCACTTTCGAGGCCCTAGTTATTTTAAGATATGTTTTATTCACTAACCACCTTTTAAAATTAATATTGCCATGTAAGTAATAAACACAGTGTGAATGTTCCACCACACTTGGAAGTTAGTCTCAGGCTAAAATAAAATACATTTGACTAGTATTTCAAATGAGAGAGCTTTCAAAAGTGCCCACTTTACCGTGAATAGTCATATACCCATCTATACTGTGTATACGGCTGAACATCTCTGGGCTATATGGACTAAAGGAGGTCCTTCAGGTGTCAGGTTCAACAGGACTCCTAATGGGTGGTTTGATGCGGGCAATTTTTTATTGGCTTGAGATGATTTTGGTTTCATATGCACGCACACTAATGGTGAGAAGGTACTGGTTGGAGATAATTTAGCCAGTCATTTTAATTATGTCATTAAGCTAGCATCATAAAACCCAAATTAGTTGTATATTTACCTGGATGTAGTCGTATTTAGACCCATAAAGATCTGGAGCGCGGTATTGACTGACTAGAAAAAATTTACATTTTGGTCAGGAGGTAGTCTACCAAAATATGAATTCCCAACATTACTTAAAACATCTGTGAAAGAATGCCTATGAAAATTAGGTATTAATGAATAATTCGAAGGCAGGATTCAGAGCTACAGGAATTTACCCTCTGAACAGGAATGCAGTGCTTAAGAAGCGTGTATCCGACCAGACATGCACTCCGGAAGAAGTGATGAGTGATAGAGTGGTAAATGGCAAACGGCTTTAGAGAAACCACCTCCATACAGTCGGTTGGTATCAGGTTGTTGATAACCTTTAGGACACGAGAGAGTAGAGTAAGGGCATTGGCATTACAGGCCATTCACGGTAAGTGTGTAATTTTGAAGCTCTAGTTACTTTTTTCTTTCAACCAATTTATATCCTTCCACCACTTGTTAATGTAAACCCTGCCATGTGAGTAATAAACTTATTTTCAATATGGTGACCATATAAATATTTACATTAACTTGGAAATACCGTACCTTTTCACTAATTTCGACCAAACTTGGTATGCTGAAAGTATCAGCTACAAGCATCAAATGTGCTTATACATTGCCTTTTTCTCTGCAATTTTGTAAGATAGTGCTGCAGGAACAAATAAAGTTCAAATAAAATTTTTGTGTCATATTTCGGGAAATAATCAACCAGTTCATACAAAATTTGACAAACAAGAAATACCCACTAATGTGTTCCGTGTAAACTGTAATGTTTTAAATGTGTCAGACACTGATTTTTAAAATGGAGATCATATGAACCTTTTTTATTACTAAACTATCATATCTACGAAACCATTGAATCAAGTTTAATGAAACTTTGTATGCTGGCAGTAACCTGTATTACAACCATCAAATGTATCTACACAAAGCCTCTTTTTCCGCCATTTTGTAAGATAGCTCCACTTGTATGCCTTATCTCGGGAAACAATCAACTGATTCTCACGAAATTTTGGCAAACAAATAGTACTACGGGATGCCATGTAAACTGACGTGTTACAGGTGACAGTGTAAATTTTTATTTTAACACCCTTATTCTTTTTACCTTAGTCGTAGATTATGGCATAGTTAATCAAATTTACTCGCATTTAGAGGACTGTAAACTAATTAGTTAGATATATTGGTAACTATTTGTTGCTGACTAGAATATGAACTATCGCAGTATTTGTGTTCTTAATTGTAACATCAAACGTTTCGCCCTAGAAGAATAAATCATAATAGAGCAACGACACTTTCCAATAACCTGAGACGGGCATGTAGTTCGCTACAACAGTGATTGTCACTGATGCGACTCATTCTGACACTGAATATAAATAAGCGCTACGTCACTACGAACACGATCAAAATAAGCTCTCGGTAAAACTAGCTAGCCAGCTGCTCACACAAATAATTTGCTTTAATTTATATTATAGAATCCACATTTTATCATCCAGTATTTGTTAGTAAAATGCCACTCTACCATGTACAATAATTTCGCTTATAACTTGAGATACGACTGGGATGAAAGTTGCCATTAGTCGTACGTCGTGGGTTGACCCATATTCCGAAATCCCAGATCACCTTTCACCACTAGGCCATCGAGGCAGACCGCAAGTACGTGATAAATAGTGGCTTAGCACTAGCTGTAAACCGTGAGCAAATTATCTTATGATGCGCGGGCGCTGTATGTGGAAATAGTTGATCTGCCAAAGGTGAACAGGAGACGTTCAATAGCTGTGGGGGAAAAAAGTACGTTCATTTATAGGCTGTTCACGGTAAAATGAGCACTCTTGAAAGCACTGATTAAGATCTTGTATGCACCTTGTGTATTCCTCCGCATTATGTGAAATTAACATTGCCACGGGCGTCGTCACTTTATTCACGCATCGGTCAGGTGAAACTGTATAATTATTAGAAAAGGAATTACTTTACAAATCTGCTAATTTTTACACTTCTGTGCATTAAAAAAACAGAAAGCGAAAGAAATAATTTTAAGTTATCACAAATGGTTACCTAACACTATTTATTCAATGTTAAGATATAGAACTACTTTCCATCCATCGTTACCAACTTTATTGGGTGAATGTCACACAGTGCGGCCATTAAAATATATGCATGCAGGGCAGTGACTTTTTTATAAAGTTCATTGTAAAGTGCTTACTTTATCGTGAACAGCCTTTAGATGCTTACTACGTACATGCAAGAATGCGTGTACACCTGGAAATTAATATCCGGAGAGATACATCGTTAGGTCTATAAAGATTTTAGTTGCATGTATTCACATTTACATTTCGCAAGCAACAGGTGTCATTGGCCTGTGTCCTGCTGAACGAAGAGCATTAGGAAACCAACTTAATTATTTTTTTTTTGTTTCAGGTCGTGGCAGGTAGCTACATGATATAGCATGATATCATGAAGTTGACATATCTTACGCAAAATTAAATAGACAGAATTACATACACTGATTCCTTTTTAGAGTACGTACACATATTTCCTATGGTCAGTAAAGGACAGAACGAAATGTTTTTTCTGAAGTTATTGATTTTTTGCTACTAATTTATAGTTAGAGGGAAGAGAAAATTACTTTCTCAACACGGTTAGGTGATCCCAGTGACGCTAATAAAAAATCTCACACTAATTTCTTACGGGCGCTGTAGAACAAAGAAAAAAAATGCGAAAAGCTGTCCAACTTTAACACATTATATGTGATTTAGTTTCCAGCAGAAAAGACTAAGATGCCTTAGTTTCTGCATAATCACGTTTAAAATCACAATTTTAATATTTTTAGAACACGATTAAGAAAATAAAACCACGCTATAAATTTCAAACGGAGGAAGTTTAAATTACTGTCTTATTTTTTGTGTACAGGTACTTAGAAGAATTTATTTTAGAAATTTCAGGGACAGCCACATATCGAAAACATTCGGACGATTCCTTATATTAGACACATAAATGCAAAACTTTACTGTGATTTCAGTATATCGCGGGGACTTGGATAACTTGCGGCATAATTCATTATTTTTAATACAGAATGTTTACTCCTGCAAGTGTGTTAATTTTTATTAATCGTGTGTTTGGGAAACATTAAAATTATGATTTGGACATTTTATTATGCAAAAACTATAGCTTTTCAAAATATTTGAGATGAGACTTCACGTAATGTCTAGAAGTCAAACAGTTGTTGGCACAAAAAAAAAGTAATTTTTTTTTGGTTGCTGTCCAACGCCCGCAAACTAGCCAATCCAAAAGTTATAGAACAAAACTCTGAAGTGAAAATCATTGTGAAAAGTCGATAAATTGGATATTGGTGTAGTCAGAGCTCTTACATTAAGCGTATTTCAAGTCTCAAACCTATCGAAGAGTGAGATCCATTGTCCACAAATTTAAATGAGCCACTTTTAACACGTCTTCAAATTTCGAAATATTTTTCCCTTCATCTGTGCTAACTTTATTAACAAATGCCACTACAATGTTTATGTTGCAGTACTTGGATTTACGGGCAGTGATTTTTTTAAGTCTCTTTCTAAAGTACTCAGTACACCGTAAAAGTACTCAGTTTAAAGAGTACGAGGTATACCTGGGTCGCATTTTAAATCGTGCGTTATGGTCAAAAACATAGGCATAGAGCACAGGACATAACAGAAACCTTATGCGAAGTGGATTCACAATTAAATACTTATGTATTATTTTTAGCCAGTGACACTTTGCGACGAATCTGGCGTCAATTAGCAGCGATCTAAAGAAGTGACAAACTTTATGCCTGCTAGTACACTGTCACCTGTTATTTTTTTCACATTTATATCTTGCGACATTTTCTCGTTTCTGCAGCCTATGTAAATACAGGTTGCTCGGAAATTCCCCGTACTAATTTCTAGGGCTTGTAGATGGGTCTGAGTGGACGATCTTTTGAATAGGAACCCATGTCCGGAAACGTAACGTTGCCGTGCTAAAACCATTTCAAATAAAATGGGCTCGTCGGTACAGCCGTGCGGGAACCACGTGCAGAAGTCAACACGTGGTGCAAAATCGGCTGGAAGCAAAGACTGTACCCTTTGGAGGCGGTAAGGATGTAGTAGTTGCTCATTCAGAACCTCCCAGACAATGCTGGGAGCAACACTCGTCGCACGCGCAATTGTTCGCGTACTCGCTGACGGGCTCTGTTCAACGTGATGCAGTACAGCCTCTTGCAATTCGGAATGCGGCGTCTCTTTGGAGCACCACAGTCGTTCCTATCGGCGGTGAAGGTACCTTGTTCTCGAAGCTTTTGCGTAACTGTTGCAAAAAGGGTATGCGATGGTGTCGCACGTTGTGGAAAACGCTCTTGATACAGCCGACGAGCTGTTCTTCCACGACCTTCAGCTGTGCCATATACGAGGATCATGCCTGTGTATTCAGCAAACGTGTACTCAGCCATGCTAATCGGAAACGCAAAGGCGCGTGAATGCGGCTCGAGGCAGGGTAGAGGTCGCGTGCCCATCAGGTGATCGTCTGACATAGTGTGCTGCCTACCCGGTTGCATACCAACACAGGCACATCCGAGACATTCCTCTTTCCTTCAGAGTGATAAACCTGATTTGAAATAGTTGTAGCACGATAACGGTACGTTTCCGGACATGGGTTCCTATTCAAAAGATCATCTACTCAGTTCCCTCTAAAAGTTCTAGAAGTTTGTAAGGGGAATTTACGAGTATAGCGTATGTTTCTACATTTTTACAGCTAAATAAACATTTTTGTCGGAAATTCACTACTCTGCTCTGATTGCACGTTGCTCTATGCGCCTGCATAAGAAATGCAATATGATCATTCCCTTCACGTACTGTCTCGGGACCTCGCATGCACGCCCATGCGCAGTTGTGAAGCGATCGGTTAGAAATCATAGCGCTCCGTTATTTTGCACACGACCTATGATTTATGGTTACCGTTAAGGCGTTCATACAATGAAAAAACTAAGCAGGAAGCATTAAGAAGTAACTAGTAGTCGTCAGGCTCCAAAAATTGAATTGACACAATAACGACCCTACTGCCTAAGTTCGACCTGTAGAAAAGTATTTTGCAGTGTGTTATTTTAAAATAAGTGTAGAAGCAGGTTTTTATTTAAAAGCGTTTTTGGAGTCGACAAATGTTTTCAGGAGCAGCGCAACATAAATAAATCTTGAACGTATACCTCATTTGCGCAAGCGTAGTAAGCACACATTTTGCGTAAGACTCATAACTATTTAAGCCAAACTTTTATATACTAAGTACAAATTGATACAAAAATATTTATTTGTAGTAAAGTTTATTACGGCTGTTCGACCACGTCTTACAAGTTCTACAAATTCTGTAACTACTACTATATTTATTTTTATCTTTTTAGTTAATTTTTTATCGATAAGTTCCTGCATTTTGGCAAGCAGAAGATAAGGTATTAAATAACTAGCAAATTGTGAATTTCCTATTATCAAACATTTACAATAATGCCTCTGAAACTGAAATTATTACAAGAGAACGAAGAATTTCTGCGTATTACGTGTAGCCGAGCCTTAGGAGTCGCCCGTATCTCTGCCATGCACGCCACATTATTATTGGTGTGCTTCCCGCAACGAGCATACAGGTACCAGAGACGTCACTCAAGGCAAAGCAGAAGAACACTTATTTTTTTGCCCAGTGAAAATGTGCCAATGTCAAAACAAAAACAAATTGTGTTCACAGGTTGGTGCTACTACACATGAACAGTTTCCTGCATAACATTTCAATCGTCTAATTCCACCCATTTTAATTCAAATATGTTTAATATTCACATCTCAAATATGTAGAATTACATCGAAAAATAAACTGCCACTGTGAGCTGTCAAGTGTCGGTACACAACGCCAAATGGTTTTTAAAACACTTAGCTAGCTCACATCCACGACAATGCACGGCCGTACGACAATGTAATGCTCAAATTACCACCAACAGCTTAAAAATAACAGTAGATTTATATAAATCATTGCAATTCAGTCTCTGCAATTGAATCAATATTACAATATTATTTTCAGTTCCGTTGAAATATATTCATAAAACGATAAGCAGTTTATTTGCATTATATCAAACAATACAAATTATCTTCCGTTTTTATACTGCCGATATTGGACTGGGCAATTAAACAAAATCGAATCGGAAATAAATTTAGCGTTCTGTTTACTCCTATCCAGTGTGTGCGGGTTAGCTGCTCGTGTGGCAATGCTGCTTCTGCAGGTGAGAGTTCCGGAGCAGCATGAGGTCTCTGTAGAGGGAAGTCGTGATTCGCTCGCCCTGCCCGCCAACAAAGCGCAGGAAGCAGCTGGCCTGCAATCAAGGCGGGCAGATGGCGTCTGCCGGCCTCCAACGGACCCGGGAGCATCTCGCCCCCTCTCTCCGCTGGCAGTGATGTGCTTCGAGAAATACCTGCAGCTCAGGAAGACGGTTGAATGGCCGACGTTCTAATGGAACTTTAAAAGTTGTTTCCGGTCAACTTATCACTTTTTAAATGCTCCCTTGAGGTTACTTGTATGCACATTGTGTATTCTTCCACCACGTGCAAAACTAAGATTGCCGTGGGCCCGACCATTTTATTCATGCTCAGGTGAAGGCAAACTGTGAACTTATTAGAAGAGTAAATAGCTTATAAATATGTTAATTAAAAATACAGGGAAAAAAAAGAAGAAAACACTTCAGTATACACTACTGTTTACCTAACTTATATAATTCAAATTTAAAACATATGACTACTTACCTTCCGTCGTTCTTACCAACTTCACTGATCACGTGTTACCATTCATAACAGACAAATTAATAAATAATAATTCAGCGAAAATTAATTAATTTTGGCAGTTAATCGTTGGTGTTACGTGATGTTCAGTCGTGCTAAGTTTCACGCGGCTCTGCTGGTTTAGATTGGCCCTTTGTCACAAAGTTTTAAAAATTTCATGTTGAGTTATACAACTTGAGCACTCTCTAATCTTGCTGCTATCATTTAAAAACTTGTGTGTAATCGTATGCTATTTCGTATTTTTTTATTTCGAGTCTTTCGCTATAGGCTGTTCACGGT
This sequence comes from Dryococelus australis, assembly GCA_029891345.1. Lineage (NCBI taxonomy): Eukaryota > Metazoa > Arthropoda > Insecta > Phasmatodea > Phasmatidae > Dryococelus > Dryococelus australis. Next base: position 317,624,916 of record CM056993.1, on the reverse strand, counting down.
AAAATAAGCACTTTTGAAAGCCCTGATTAAAATCTACTTGTGTACACATTGTGTGTTATTCCGCCTTGTGTAAAATTAACATTGTCATGGGCCTCGTCACTTTATTCGTGCGTCGGTCAAGTGAAACTGTGACATTATTATTAAAGTAAATACTGTATAGATTTATACAGTGCTCATTTTTGCATTTAGATGTATTAAAAGACACAGAAAGCGAGAGAAATAATTTAAGTTATCACAAACGGTTACCTAATATTTTCTGTTCGACGTTAATAAATGGAACTGCTTTCCCCTCCTTCGTTACCAACTTTACTGAGTGAATGTCACTCGTTGCGCCCGTCAAAATATATGCAGGTAGGGGCAGTGACATCTTTCAAAGGTTGATTTCAAAAGCGTTCACTTCATCGTGAACAGCCTTTACTACTTCTGCTTAAGCCTTACCTTAATACCTATTATCCTATTATGTGCATACTTTTTTAAATTCCTGTCAATTATATCTTTGCGATGTGCTGGCAAGGCAGATAGATTGAAGTAAGTGTGTGTGTGTGTGTGTGTGTATATATATATATATATATATATATATATAATAGGATAATTAATATTATAGTTTACATCCATTCTAAACAGGAAATAAATGCAGTCACATTGATAATATTCTGTTCATTCCTAAGCAGTTTGCTTATTTGTTATTCGAAGGTTATTTTCGTGTGTTTTACTAGCTTAACTCGAGACCTTGTAGTTTCTGTTCAGAAGTTTTTTTTTTTTCAAACCGTAATGTGTTCACCATGTTGGTGCTGCCATCTAGAAGAACTAAATGGGTGAAAAGTATATAATAATAGTGTAGTAATAGTGTAAGTAACAGGTAGCTATCGTATTCTAGGTCGAATTAAGGTATTTCAATGGCAGTTGCCTTTTTTATCCAACTTGAAAAGTCAGGGTGTTCAGTACCTACACTTCTTAAAAGTACACATCCGTACTATTTTTTCTAATGCAACAGGACGTTATAGTGTGGTTGCAGTCTAAAATCGCTGGACTTTCGAAAACTGCGCCCTAAGCCGTCAAAGATGTATTTCATCCTGTGTTTTAGACAGCTGAGTAATGATCCAAAACGTTACTCTGCGAGTAAACTTTTCTTCGTGACTGTCCCAAAACACTTCGAGTAAAGGTTTTACTAGCTCTTGGCAGTGTTCGAAAACTGTCCCAAAAAGTCTGACAAGGACTTCAAAGACATATGTGTAAACTGTCAAAGGAAAGGACAGTCACATGAGCACACGGTGGACTCAAGGGAATGCCTGGCTTGCCGAAAAACCCTTTCTGTGGAACTCACCAGGATAGATTATGGCCTGTAATCACATTATCAGATTTGGGCAGCTCAATATGCAGTGGTCAGCAATGGTTGCACAGTTGAACATAATAATTACTGTGAAGCAGAACTTACACATAGTCCTGCTTCAAGAGTCTTACATGCCATTTGAGAATGTTGTGTGATTGCAAGGCGCAGTGTTCACCAGTGAGATACGTCCGCAGGCTGGAGTATTGAGGGCCAACATGAACATAGATGTGGTCATGATGTATAGTGTTTCTAACACACATCATGTTTGTGTACAATTAATTAAAGGCACAACGGAATGCTGATTGGTGTCCTCTTACTTTCAGTTTGGGGATGATACGCAAATGCACTTAGATAGACGGGAGATAATGGTTTAAAACACTCCGAAATAAGTAATTAATAATGGGCGCGGATGTAAATGCCAACTTAGAACTCTGGTACTCCCCTCTGACTGACAAGGCCGATGAGCTTATCAGTCAGTTTATACTGATAAACGATATAGATGTGGCTAATAAAGAATGGTAATTACCCACTCATGTCTCGCAGCACATGACACGGATATATATATATATATATATATATATATATATATATATATATATATATATATATATATATATATATAATATATATCCGTGTCATGTGCTGCGATTATATATATATATATATATATATATATATATATATATATCCGTGTCATGTGCTGCGATATATATATGTATATATATATATAACTGTCATGAACAGTAAGGCTAAGGACTATGTCGGAAATCGAAAAGTACTAGATGAATGTTATAATGACCACAGACTAATTGACTATTAAATATATGGTGTTGGATGGAGAGAAAGCACTTCAAATATGGAGAGGGAAGTCAGATGTATCGACAGAACAGCTGATTGGCCGACTCTTGATCGGCCTCTGTTGAGTATGCCAAGATGTCCTGAGCTGCAACAAGAGGACGTGGAAAGAAGAGTCGCAGCTATCACCATGATCATTCATGACACATCGAAATCTACGCATGGGTTACCAAACCTGTCATTGTGGGATAGGGATATGGAGACAGAGAAAAAAGACTTGCGAAAGGAGAGAAGGAAACTTCACAGACTATGAGGAGAAGAGCGTTAGCAATTCTCTCGCACATATACTTCAATAGGGTTCGGCAGATGATCAAGGCAAGGGAAGAATTTATCATGTAAGCTAGAAATGAGGATCCATTTGGCCTGGTGTATAAGTTGGCTGATAATAAATTGAAAAGGGCTACTTCCCCCGCCATACATCAAAGAGAATGGTGAAATAATAACAGATCTGCAAAGATCTATGGATGTACTGCTATACTCGCTTCTGCTTGATGACTGCCAGGATGAAGAGGGGGAGGAGCATGCCAGAAAATGACAGTCCATGACTATAATCCCGGATACTGAGAACATGCCAGAATTCAACCTAGAAGAATTAACAGCATTGGTCTACCAAATGAAAAATGGAAAAGTACGTGGAAAGAATGGCCTTGCTACAGAAATAGTTAATAAATGCTACTCCAGGATAAAGGTCAATTTGTTGGTGATATATATAATGATTGTTTCAGAACCGGTGCGATTCCTGCCCCTTGGAAACAAGGATGTCTAAGGACACTGTACAAAGGCGATAATAAGGATCCTGAGAACCCTATATCGTATCGGCTGTTGACATTGCTTCCGGTGCTGGGAAAAGTCTTAGAGGAATTAATAAACAGAAGACTAATAATGGCTCTAGAAGTTGAAGGCACAATGTGTGAGAAGCAATATGGCTTTAAAAAAGGAAAGAGAACAGACTTCGTTCTCTATGACATTATGAAAACAATAAGAGAATTTACAGCTAAGTATGTAATGGGAGTGTTCCTGGACATATCAGGAGCATTCGACAATTCCTCGTGGCCGGTAGTGATGCATCAACTTAAAAGCAAGAGATTTCCAGCGAACATCTATAGGCTAATTCTGGATTTCTTCATTGTCAAATGGAGTATGTATACCGCCAAAACCGTCCAGGTGAAGAAAAGGCTAACGAGGGATGTCCCCAGTGATTGGTCCTAGGGCCGGTCTTATGGAACATTCTCTTCGACAGATTCCTGGAGCTGGGTCTCCCGCCTGGTTGCATGGTCTTTGGCTATGCAGATGACGGGTTGGTGTAGACTAATCACTACACCACCGCGACCGCATTAGTTAATGGACCACTTTGAGACAGTTAGCAGTGTTCAGTTACATTCAGTGCCATAAATTGTGATTGTATGAACACTGACACCGCACATAGTCGTCACACTTACAATGAAATGAGTATAGAAAGAGCAGGGCGCTCAGATTCTCTACAAGAAACTTATCCGCAGCGACGATATACAGCCAGAGTCTTACAGGGTTTTGGTCAACAATTTTTTTCGCCTGCTACAGCTACTTGGGGCAACGTTATGTTTGTGAGGAAAAACGTTTGAATATGAAAGCGCGACTAGGTTTAAATATACGGGACCATCATAATAAAGTGATAGCTGTTTTCCGCATAGTCATAAATGGAGATTATTCAAGGTTATCTTCGCGTTCAGATAATGGACACTCGTATGGCCAACTGATAAGTGTTGTTGACGGCATCTACAAACACAGCTGTGCCGTATAAAGTTGACTGCAGCACCAATATGCTGCGAAATAAGTAGGCCTTTTAGTACAAAATATTGAATCGGATGGAAAGTGTGACGTGTAAATTTATGAACCGTGAATATATTTAATTTAGTTTGTGCTTTCATGAGCGGAGGTGTAAGTTATTTACTATAGCAAAAACTTACAATGTTTATATTTCAGCCATGAATATTGTCTTACTACATACATGGCACTTGGAAGTTTGACCTGGTGCTGTTAGGAACACATCTTCAGCCCTTGCGGTCTGCAGTAGTGACTGATTGATAGTAGCAGTGTTTTATGCACACTGCCACAGTATCTTGAAGACGAGCCTTAAACAATTATTTATAGTAAAATTGCTCACTACAAAAAAAGTTACTTTTAAAAACAGTTATTATTGGTACAAATATTTTTGATAGTTTTAACTGTCTACGCATTTCTAACAACATTTTCATCTCATCCTACTTTATGAGCCACCGAGAGGTGCAATTAAATTTCTGAAAGAAAAAAAAACAATAGGTATAGGGGAAAGGAAGCAAACAGTTACACAGATAAACTCTTATTTTATTCATCGACGTAGGTGCCTGGATTATTATTCGCTAGTGACAAAACGTCCGAACATTCATACCACAATTCTTGACTTTCTGAAGCAAACATTTGAATTTGTGTCGTTCAATCTATCTACGTTGCCAGCAGTTTGTTAAGAATTTTATTCAGATACTCTGAAACATCTTCAAAACTCATGCCAAAAAAAACCCAGCCTCAATTAAAAAAATCTGTTTATTAGTAAGAAATTGGCATTATTAACGATTTCACAGTTACTCTTGACTATAGTCCATTCAGGGTTACCTCCAACCATTCTGTAGATATACGTAAGTTCTACTTCCAGGGTATTCCTCCAACTGATGCAAATGAAGCTTAACTGAGTCTAGAAAATTACACCAGATAAATAGAGCACCGCATTCGTGCGAACACAGTGTAATAATATTTCGCATAAGATGTATATTTTACTGGGCATTGCCAACACACGTATTTTCTGCCGGTTTATGTTAACATTAATTACAAATGAAATATTTAAACTTATAAATAAAATATATCTAGGCGTTCAGTTTAACCAAAAATAAGGCACATTTACATTATTACAAGTGTAAAACGTTTGTAATACATATAATTTAGGAAACAACCAAACGCGTCATACATGGGGTAATTTTTCAATGGTTTGTTTAAAAAATAGTGAAGTTACGGCGAATAGATTATACCGCATGAATAAAGGGACTTGGTTCATGGTAATGTTAATTTTTCATATGTGGGAGGATACAAATTGCAGTAGGAAAGTAGATGACTTTATACCGTGAACAGTGTTTTAAAGGCTGTTCACGATAAACTGAGCACTTTTGAAATTAACCTTAGAAAAATGCCACTTGCACAACCTGTATATATTTCAACGGGCGCACTGAGTTGCATGCGCCCAGTAAAGTTGGTAACGATTGGTGGGAAGTAGTTTTACATACTAACGCCAGAGAAGAAGTGTTAGGTAACTATTTGTGATAACTTAAACTATTTTTTCTTTGGCTTTCTGAATTTTTTAATGCATCAAAGTGTAAAAATGAACAGATTTGTAAAATATTTACTTTTCAAATAATTTCACAGTTTTTCTTGACCGACGCATGAATAAAGAGATGAGGCCCGTGGCAATGTGAATTTCACATAAGGCGGAATAATACACAACGTGCATACAAGTAGATCTTAAGCAGGGCTTTCAAAAGTGCTCATTTTACCGTGAATAGCCTATAACTACGCGTTATTACGGGGAATGTTCTAAAAAAAGGCGGTATGTGCAAGGAAATAACTAAACTTCTACTTCGTGCATTTTCAAGGAATTTTCCACCATTTATTACAAACACTTTGCGAATCTAGAAAATCACTGCAAGCATTCCGTCGGCGTACCATTTCCACCTCTTACATACGTTATGTGATTTAGGTTGTGGTTTGTTTGATAGTGAACTGCAAGTTATTGTAGTGTAAATGGCGATGCAGTATGGATACATTGTAATTTAGATGTTAAGTTTGTAATACATAGATATTTATTAAATTATTAATTGTTCTGAAACGAAAGTAATTATTGTTGTGGTAGTTTTGAAATCATCAAACTATTTTATCTGTTTTAATGCATCCTAACCCAACCTACCCTAACTTGTTTGACCAAGGCCCACTATAAATTTATTTGGGATAGCTTCCTTAAAAACATTGGAATCTATATTTCTCTGGGTGCATGAAAATAACTGGCGTAAAGAGCAGTTTAGTTGGACACCCGTCATACCTATTGGGTGGTCCTGTGCATACTTCCCCCCTGGTAATGCATATGCACTTCACCCCCACGGGAGTAATGACTTGCCTTTCTAAGAGTCCTCTAAACATCTCAACTAACTAATAAGGAGGAGTAATATGATTACATTGATCGCTAAAGCATCGCAATATCGCGGCAAGCAGGGGCAAACTGACGCATCCGGCTGTATGCATATCCGCCCAGAGTAGAATAGAATACAAGTCGCAGCGGTGTGTCCCGCACATTATGTTCATAAACAAGGCCACGGCGACGGGGAACCGAGGGGATGTCAGTGGTTAAAACGTCATGCATTCGGCCATTTTAATTCGTTCGTGTCCTTATTTCCCAGTTAACTAAGCGAACAGCAAAAGTGTGGTACGATGTGCACATTTGCATATATCACAGATTTTGTTTTCCAACTTTCCCACTGTTTTTAATTCGTTCTCTCCTAACTTTGTTTATTTTCCCTGTAGAATAACTAATCATTGTCTTTGCTCCGATGGGAGAAATACGCATGGTTCAATATCAATTATATAAATGGTAAAAATGTACATTAATTTTATTACGTTTACGTCTACCAATTATTGCAAAATTATGGTAATGTAATTTACATTACTACTGAGGTTAATTATGTGCCACTATTTCCCCCCAAAATATAATTTTGTATTATCGCAAAGGTTATTTCAGATTTATAATTGTCACTACAGCTTAAAGCAGAGTATGTATTATGCAACAAGAAAAAATTTAAATTATGCACTCTTATGTACAGCTGGCCAACTGACGTATTTTAATGTATGACTGTGTACTATACCTTCCAAAAAATAATTGCACTTAAAGAAATTAGATTTTATGCTATACAATAAATTTCTATTAAAACTCTGAGAAAAACGTATTAAAAATAGTAGAATATCTGTCAGACTGCATTATGATATCTAATTATGCGAATATACATTTTACTGCAACCATGCGCATACATACACGCGCGCATTGATGCCGCTGCCAGTGAGATGCTGCAGAACTGAAGTGTGAGTTGAATTCACTAGTGTAGCTCCAAACGTAAAATATGTACACTCACAAACAAATTCTTTACAGTACGAGTATATATTTATTTTAAATTAAAGCAAACATATCGGGCATTCGAAACTGTAGTTGAAACATAAATCTCCTCAGTGCTTCGCAGTCAAGAATTTAACACAATTGTGAAGCATGCAACACATTACGATATCACTGAGGCAAGATACTTGCCTTTACAGGTAATGTAAGATATCTCATAAGGCCATGTGTAATTTAAAAATCACGAGTGCTAACATAGACAAAAATGTAGACAAATGTAAACACATGAATACCATAAAGTTTTACAAAGTTAATTTGTAAAAACGATATTGTCATAATCAGTGCACCACTAACAAATTTTTGTATAAACTGTTCACAGTAAAATTATCACTTTTGAAAGCCCTAATTAAGATCTAATTGTATGCGTGTTGTGTATTCTTCCACCTTGTGTAAAATTAAAATTGCCATGGGCCTCATCACTTTATTCATGCGTCGGCCAAGCGAAACTGTGAAATTATTACAAAAGTAATTATTATACAAAACTGGTCATTTTTACACTTCCGTTTATTAAAAACATAAAGCGAAAGAAATAATTTAACATATCACAAATGGTTACCTAACACTTTTTATTCGCCTTGAAGATGTGGAACTATTTTCCGTCTATCATTAACAACTTTAATGGGTACATTGAAATATACTGCAACAGTGGGTTAACGGACGTGTAATGTGTACCGTAAGGTCACCAATATGAAATATAGCTTATATTTCATATAAATATGTACCATAGTGTGTAGGGAGCTGTCAAGAACACACACAAGGCCTCCTCGTTGCGATAGCCAATATGAGATATAATCATATATATATGATTATATCTCATATATATATGATTATATCTCATATTGGCTATCGCAACGAGGATATATATATATATATATATGTGTGTGTGTGCTGTGTATGGTGTAGAATTAGCATACGCAACAATGGGACAACACATATAACACTTGAGTGACCAGGCTGCACAGCTGACTTGCAATAAATCAGTGGGAAAGGATGTGATCCTACCTAGGCTGCCTGTGTATAATTGCCCGGTGCAGTCCTGGGCCAGTAGAGGAACAAGTTTATTACCATTACAACCCTCTAGAAACTAACATTTGAGTACGTACGTCAAAATAAGGCAGACAATTGAAAACTACACGTATGTAAGACACTGGGTAAGAAATAGGTTAACTTGACACTACAGTAAAGAAAACGACAAAACAGATACGCCTTTTGAATATATTTTATTAATTTTACTTTTCATTTCCTTTTGTATTGTAATTGTGTAAATCAGAAATAATTAAAAACCCTGTTGTCAATATGAGAAAAACTATTAAGACAACACACTATCCTAACAACGCTAAAAGTGGTCATGTCTAGCCTACTTGAACCCTTTTACGGTTACGTGACATAGCTTGCCAGAGTTTGAATATACTGGATTCAAAATCAAATTAATTAAACTGTTCTCTGTAGTAAATATTACGTTAAAATAAATTGTGTTCTAACTAAACAGTCTAGCTCTGGTAGAAACTACTCTTATCACAGGTTTTGCAGTGGGCGTATGCGTGCTGGAAATTTACGTACTTATAAAGGTCAAGATGGCGTCGCTTGGATACTGATGCAAACGGACATCGAGCTGAATCAAACTGTAAATAAAATTAGGTCCAGATGAAAATGTCTGATCTTTTGGTAGGACTTATCTTTTAATCACCAAGCGGATTGAAGGTAGGATGCTCTTGCAGGATTTGGCGTAGCAGGATTAAGGTGGAGATACGTGGAGCTCCGCTCTACACGTATGTAGACGGCGTGTTAAAACTATCTAACTCCTGACCAGTTAACCTCGCGAATGGGCGACCATTGACACAAGCTCCATTGCTGGTTGCAAGTTTTTATTTAAAAGTTGGTTCAGCGACACGTCTACACACCCTAAAACTAACTTAAAGTCCTACCTCTCCGTCCACTTCAAACGGGAGGTCCTGCCCTACGTCTGACGTCGTTGGAGGCTGCTAGCGAAGAAAGCGCTAGTCTCTGCAGGCTGACGCTAGCTTAAGGAGGCCTATAGCGCCAGCCAGTCAAGAATCAGGATTTAAACCTGCGGGCCAATGGGGATCAAAACTATTCAAACCACCCACATGAACCACTTCTAACGACCTAAATGAAGAAAAATCAAAGAATACGTGATTTCGGAACCGAGATATAATACAATGAAAAGTAGAAAGACACAAAATTGAGATCACACCAAAAGTAAATATTAATTTTATAAAAATTAATACACAATGAAAAATGAGCTAGTATATCAAAATTACACAATTATTATTGCTACCATACACCTAAGTTTTAGAAATATTGCATGTTAAGAAAAATTAAATTAATTAAAATAAATAAAATATTCATAGGCACTTGAAATCATATGTGACATGTGTGAAAAATATTACCTTAACTCTTGCATGACAATCTGTGTAGCAATAAGAACAGGAAAAATAATATAAGTTAATTGTATGCATAAAAACCCTATTTTCATGGGCGTTACAGCATGTCACTCGGTGGGTCCGTTAAAATATATGCAGTCATAGGCACTGACATTTTTCTAAGGTTGATTTCAATGGTGTTCACTTTATCGTAAACAGTCTTTAACATTATTTTGGCTACCATCTTGTTGTGCAAGTACTGTATAAATTTGTGTAGCCTACAAGTAGACAATTAAATGTAATAACGATTGTTTCTGTGTGAACTTTAAATTACTGAAAACAGTATCACCAACGTGGTCGATAGACGAAATTCTGAATGCAGCACCATAATTGTTTTTTTTCCCAGTAAGTTTTAAACAAGTTTTATACCACTGAAAAGCCAGACACTGGCTACGTACGTTACTGGCATACAAAAATAAATTAATCCAGATTCACAGAATTAGAAAAACATATAGTTTAAAACATTTAAAAAAGTACCATGCGCTTAATGCGAATGCAATCAGTCTCCCTAGGCACGCAAAAATTTATAAACTTTTTTAGATTTCCAATTACAACGAAGTCTTTTTCACAATTTCTTATTGTCTACCACAAAGCTATTATAATTTCACGTACACACACTACTTGAATTGTAGGTACAGATCTGCAAATGAGCAAAAATATCCATTGGGATACCTATAACCTATTGCTCCTCGGTGAAATGTAACAGTTACAGGACATACCTGTTTTCCTCGAACCGGAGAGTATAAGTTCTTTGTCAAATCAAATATTTTCTTGTATAATCAGTTCTTCTCTTATTGTACCTGTAATAACAAAGGGCGATGGCTAGTAAATCTAACTATAGGCTGTTCACGGTAAAATGAGCACTTTTGAAAGCCCTGCTTAAGATCTACTTGTATACACATTGTGTATTCTTCCGCCTTATGTGAAATTAACATTGCCACGGACCTCATCACTTTATTCATGCGTCGGTCAAATAAAACTGTTAAATTATTAAGAAAGTAAATACTTTACAAATCTGCTCATTTTTACACTCTGATGCATTAAAAAAAGAAAAAGCGAAAGAAATGATTTTAAGTTATCACAAATGGTTACCTAACTATTTATAAGATATCGAATTACTTGACATTCATCGTTACCAACTTTACTGAGCGAATGTCACTCAGTGCGCCTCATTAAAATATGTGCATGCAGGGGCAGTGACATTTTTCAAAGGTTGAGTTCAAATGTGCTCACTTTATAGTGAATAGGCTTTACCATTAATAACCAATTGTAAAATCTGAACTGAACTAATCAACGTCTAGCAGTCTAAAACTACCATCCAGCAACATGGATTTTTAAAATGTTATTCCTTACGGGAAGCTAAACAACCTGATTCCTTGCTGGAAATGGAAGAACCCGAGATGTGAAGGCAATGCATTACAGATTTCCGCAGCACACTTCCTTACTATAAAGTAGCTTTGGTGTTGTTGGGACCATGATTACGGAGCGGTTAGCCTGCTCACTTCCTACCAAGGCGATCCGGGTTCAATCCCCGGCCGGGTCACTCCGGATTTTCGCATTTGGGAATCGTGCCGGACGATTCCGTTACGATTTCGTGCCGGACGATTCCGTTGGTCGGCGGGTCTTCTCGGGGATCTCCTACTCCCCCCGTCCCTTCATTCCGGCACTGCTCCAGACTCACCTCAATCACCCTCATCGTGCTCTCAAGACCCCGCTAAGAGCCGTCCAACTCTCTTCGCTCACTTTGATGATGTGTACAAAATGTTATAATGAAGCAAGAAATATGACCAACAGTTTCAGCACCAATATACTTTACTTTAAGCTGCGATATTGTGAAGTTGACGCTGTGAAGTTGTTAAATCCTCTGAAGAAACCCCTCGAGTTCAACTCGGCCTCCGTAGAAACATCACTTTTAAGCTGTATAAGATTGAAAATATAATTGGTGTCCACAGACAACCTTTTATGTTTATTCTCGTGAATCCTCTTCCTGAAAACTACCAGTTCCAACATTGCTCTTTTAATGTCATGTAGATTGTGGTTTTACGTTCACTGCTCTAAGTAATTAATCCTGGCTTGCGTGATCACTTTCCGAGCATGGGAACAGGGTTCCTTAACGTTATATTCTCTTCGCAGAACAGATTTATAGTCAGCCGCGATCTGATAAAAAGCTGGAGGGTTCCGCACCCACAGACAATGCAACAGGTTGTTATGCATGGCTCTGCTTGAGTACACGTGTGTGTGTGCGCGCACACACACACGGGGCGAGGGGATGTGTATGTTATCCCAGAGGTATTATTTGCATAACTTCTGTTCTTTGCTCCGCGGGCTGAAAAATGCGCTGGTTTCCATTACGATTCAGTCGACGTGACTCAGCTCTCTGCATAAACAGGATGTAAATACCATTCAGCGGTCTTGGGACGAAACTCTGAAGTAACTGTTGGGCGTGTGCAGTTACATGTTCTGCAGTGATTCACACTGCGTTCATACATTCGGGATACAATTTTCATTGCCAACGTTTCCCCGTCTCATCTCCCAAAGTGGACCGTCTGGTGTCAATGTAATGATATAATACTACCTATTGCTGTATTTATAAAACAAGCAAAGCTGAAGAAGAATTCTTCTAACTTAAAAAATATATTTAGAGTTTAGGTACCGTTACTACAGGCAAGCTGCGTTAAATGAAAAGGCTTAACTGTGCGAACTGAAAATGGTGCTAAATTTATATTAGTTGCAGCAGTTAAAATGAAAGGTGAAGTGAACTCCTAACATACACTTTTATACATTATGGAATAGAACAATAGAACACACTCAACAACAGTCAGTTACATAACACTAATGCATTGGTAACATAGGTCCTTGGGGTTGGAAGTATTAAACCAAAAGTCGTTGTTTTTATAGAAATAAATGATTTTAATTTAATTATAAAATTCGCGCGACCTGAAATAACAACTTTCCTATTTAAAATATAAGACCCCGCTAAATTACAAAATACATAGTGATAGAAGGGGGGGGGGGGGCACCTTCAGTTTTGACACTTACTGCAATTATAGAGCGAAGTAATACAAAAGAGATAAGTATGCCTATAAATTAACTTTCGTGAAGAAATGAAGTTTTGTACACCAAACATCACATTTCTTCAAGTCTTTTGAAATGTTTTGAACTGAATCTTCGCGATGTTGGACGTGATCGTAAAGAAACAAACCCGTCTAAGTATATATTTTACATTTAATTTTCTCGTGGAATTTACATTTGCATTTTGTAGAAGTTTCCGAATTAGGTCTCGTATACTTGTAACGGCAGTTATTATTTATTATTGCCAAGCATTATTCTTCCTCTCTCTCTTCCAAGGCATGTAGGCCAAGGTTTTCAAGCTTCATTTGTAGTTGTAGTTGTTCCGTTTTCAACTACGCTTCATCAAGTCGCCGCGGCCTTTGTCTTTTGTTTGAACAGGTCGCGGATCTTCGTAGATATACTTACTTTTATTGTGAAATGCCTACTTTAATGGACCAAAAGAGAGATGCGCCATTTCGAGGAATGTGAGTGCTGTTTACAAAAGTGGTGTTGCAATCGACTGCTCGTACATTTCAAATTGCTAGTAGAGCACCATGCATCTGGATTAATTTCATGAGTGGAGAAGTGTGTTCCCAACAAAGGAACCAACAAGGAAACTTCAAAAGCTGGGGTTTTAGCTTACACGATTACGCACAGAAAGGATGAAGATAACCGGAACACTGCGATTATGGTGGGCTCTGGATGACAGGACATCCAAATTAGTTCTCATAAATCGAATCATGGCCCGGGTTGCGCGAGATCCACACAGAAGAGGCCCGGCATGGGCATCACTTTGCAATGGGTGGAACTATTTGTAAGGGCTAGGAGAGTGAAATGCTCGAATGGGCGTCATATGAGATAGGACTTGTATGAGTTTAATGAATACATGTGTGAGACGAAACATAGTATTTGCACTGGACCTCATTACCTTTTACCTTAGGTAGAACATATTGCAGACTCTAGAACTCTGCAATACTTAGGAAAGACAGCAAACTCATGCAAATGAACACTAGGATGATGTAAGCCAATGAAAACAAACCACTGGAATAACTGGATTTTAATTAAAGAAAATATTGAACCATAAAAATAACCATTAATAATTCCAATGACCTTATGTGAAAAATACTTTACTAAATGAAAAGTTATGCGTCTGTCAAAATTAATTAATTGATTGAATTTTGTCAGAACTAAAGTGTAAGCAATTCATATGTACTGTGTATCAGATTTTATACCACCATCCTTTCAAGGATGAAAAATTAATGAAACTTTAAATATTAAGTTGTAAAAGAAAATATTAAAATCTGACACAAAATAAAAATTACTCAAACTTTCAAAAATAAAATAACTTTTAATTATAACTTCCCAGAAGTAGTTAATTTTAAGTGCTTCCTTTCCTAACATGCGTTTAAAGAGCTTCATATCAGTTTCATGCAGATCGTTAAACACAGTCTCGTAGTCACTGTAGCTTTAAAATTTATTATTCACAAACAAGTCTAAGCTCAGGTAAAAATTAATATTGCAGAAAGTTCACTACTCCTTAAACTTATTTTGTGTGTTATATAATTAATTAGTACTCTTTTGCTTCATTGTTTAACTCATCAGTAGAGCTGGACTAGTCGGTATTACGTCTCCATTAAACATGAAAATCACAAATGAAAAAGTCTGTCGTTAATCTGACCAAAAGTACAGATAATTTAATATTCGCAGAACACATCAAACGTAATCAAATGAATATCAGACTTCAAAAATAAGGTAGCGTCACCTGGACGTAAGCCAAACCTCAAGCCTTTAACATGGCGTCGACGAAGTCCGTCGCGTCTCTTCCTTGGCCTAACACACTCATAAAACAACTAACGTTTATAAGAAGCGCAGCTCTCTTCTTCTCTTGGCTGGTTCTCAAAATAATCACTAGAACCTCTGGGTAAGAAAAATTTGTCTACCCTTATGCTGATGCTGGGCATTTTCCTAGTGAAAATCCCAGCGAAAACTTATGCTGCTGGACCCTTTAAAGGTCCCAACCAGAAGCAAGCCCTTCCGACAACTTTTCTAAAACGTGACAACGTGACGTGATAGGAGCTTAACTACTTCCGGTTACCAAAACGAAGGAAATTATTAAAGCTTAAATGGCTTTAAAACAACAAACAAAATAATAAATACGTTTCAAAATTAAGGAACATAATTATGCAAACATGTAAATTAATCAGAAAATAGAAATTAACGTATCCAAGTTATAACGTCTTATCTCAGAATACATGTACACATGTCATAGAATAACAAAAATAATAATATAAATATAAGCAAAATTAGGAATGGTGGTTCACTACAAAAATAATATTACGTGTGTGAAATTAAAATATTCATAAGCCTAGGAGGGTTAAAATAATTATTCTTATGCAAAAAAACATGTAAATTGACATGTAATAGTGTCCAAAACACATATGCAAATAATCACGATGCCTGTCAACTAACATAAACACAGGTGCAATTTGAAACCATGATAACGTTTTGGGTTGAACGGCTAATGGCGATAAGAAAAAAAAATTGTAATCATCTTACTTATACTAATATAATAAAGAGGTAATGTGAGTTTGTCTGTTTATTTGTTTATATGTAACGGCTAATCTCGGAAACTACAAGACCGGTTCTTTTCATTTTCATAGTTAGGAAGCTACATTCTTCCAGATGGTCATAGGCTATATTTAATTTTTTTTTAATTTTTACTTGAGAAATTTCAAAATTTGTTAATCAAATCACAGAAAAATGAGCTACTAGGCTACTTTCTAAGCATATTCTACCAAAAACATTAAAGATAAATTGAAACAATGTTACAAGAAAATGTAAGTTGTCGCAGATAGTCGCAGGTAGTCGCAATTAGTCACGGGTAGTCTCAGATAGTCACAGGTGGTCGCGGGTAGTTGCAGGTAGTCACGGGTAGTCGCTGTAGGTATGTATTTCAATAACTCCATAAAATCTGAGCGAAGCGATGGCGGGCTGCTAGTAACTATAAAACAACCCTGAAATCGGAAACTAGTTACAAGAACTTGCCTAAACATAAATCGCTTAGGTATTATTAACCCTTTCAGACCCTGTATCCTACATTATGGGACGTTGTCACAGGAAGTGGCTTTGATGGTCTTCTCTGAACACAGTACTTATGAAACAGGCCAATAAGGGAAGTCCGTAACTTTGCGGAGATACAGTTCGTTGTTCAAAATATATTCTGCAAATTCAAGCACAACAAATTATTTATTGGCCCATGTATACTTAATATAGTCCATTCACTTTTACTGCCAACGTTTCTGAAGTCGTGCCTAAGTTCTATTTCCAGGATATTCCTCCGCCTCATGCAAAGAAACCATAACAAAATCTAGAAAGTTACACACCAAAGGGACAATGCACCGCATTAGTGTGCATTCAGGTCGATAATATTTTGCGTCAGAACTATTTCTTACTATATATTTAGAACTATTTCTTATCAATACACCTATGTTCTCAATGCTTTCATTCATTTTAATAAATAATTATAATAAAAAAATTTTATAAAATAAAATTTAAAGTTTGATTTATTAAGAAAAATAAGGTACTTTTCTTATAACACTAGTGTAAAACACTTGCTATACATTATGTACTTAGGAAACAACAAAGCACGACATGCATGGATTGATTTTTCAAAGGTTTCATTAAAAAAGTGTGAAGAAAGCGTCAATAGACTAAACAGCGTTACCAACACCACTACAGTGCCAAAAAAAGACATGTTTGTTGTAAGCGTGAAGTGAATACAGGGTAGCTGCGCAAAACCAGTCTCCCCGTGTCCCAACACTAAACTGCTTTTCTGCCAATGCGACTTTCATAAAGGACGTGGATAGAAATTGCGGTTAGAAACACTGTTCACGTAAACATGTACTTTGAGATGGTTGTATAGGTATTTGCTCTGGCCAATTTCAATGTAATTATATTAAATTAAAATTTGTAAACGTATTTAAAGGCTGTTCACGATAAAGTGAGCACTTTTGAAATCGACCTTAGAAAAATGTCACTGTACATGTCTGCATGTATTTTAACGGGCTCACTGAGTGACATGCATCCGGTAAAGTTGGTAATGAAGGATGGAAAGTAGTGCCATATCTTAACATCGAATAAACAGTGTTAGGTAACCATTTGTGATCATTTAAATTATTTCTTATGCTTTGTTTTTTTAACGCCTTAGTGTATAAAAATCAGCAGATTTATCAAATGTTTACTTATCTAATAATTTCACAGTTCCACTTTACCGACGCATGAATAAAGTGATGAGGCCCATGGGAATATTAATTTTACATAAGGTGGAATTTTACATAAAGTGGAATGATCACAACGTGCATACAAGTAGATCTTAAGCAGGGCTTTCAAAAGTGTTCATTTTACTGCGAAAAGCCTACAGTTCGTTTAAAAGGGCTTGTCTTTTGAAAGTTAAAATGTGAACAAACACGTTCGTCACCGCTGACCACGTGACTTTGACAATCGTACTGGTGTGGGGTAGGTCATTGGTGGGATACATGCGGAGAAAACGATAATCGGTCTATATCATCTTTCTACTACGGTTGCAAGGCTTGAAATTGTATACTTATAGGCTGTTCTATGCACGTTTGGAAGCCTTGCTTAAGATCTACTTGTATGCACGTTGTGTGTTAATCCGCCTTATGTGAGATTAACATTGTCATGGGTCTCATCACTTTTATTCATGCGTTGGTTAAGTTGAACTGTGAAATTGTTAGAAAAGTAAATCTTTTACAAATCTGCTCACTTTTACACATCGACGCATTAAAAAAACTTCAAAAAGGAAAGAAATAATTTAGGTTATCATAAATGGTTGCCTAACACTTTTTATTCGACGTTAAAATATGGAACTACTTCTTATCCATCGATACCAACTTTATTGGGCGCATGTCACTCATTGCGCCCGTTAAAATATATGCGGGTAGGGACGGTGAATTTTTTCAAAGGTTGATTTTGAAAGTGCTCACTTTATCGTGAACAGCCTTTATCAATGTGTTGGAAATACAATCGAAATGCTTATGAGGTGATGGGTGTAACACTGGGTCCCAGAAGACTGTCATTTCAAAACGTGTTGCTCATCCGTCGTGTTATTTTATTACTTTCTCTGCGACAATAAAGAAGCGTGTCTTGGTTACCACCATGCAGTTTTATGGGAGAATTGTTAACCACGGTGTACTTCAGAACACATTGAGGTGAAACGGGCGCTTATGCCGCGAGCCTCATCCCGCGCGCGCCGGCAAAACTGCGTAACCGGCTAGCAATGTATCAGGAAACCGTACGCCAAGCAGCGCCTGGTAAGTTAATATTCTTACAAAATAGAAATCTATAGCATTTGACATTACGTTTCCTTTCCTCTAACGAAACCACCGATACACAATACAGTTGTAAAGTCAGAGTTTAGACAATTGAACATCGGTTCTGCCAGCTTCGTAAAAATGCGTATCTTATTATGTAAATATTTATGGTATTATTCTGGAATACATTTTACGTGCCTTTTAAAAATACAGGCTTAACATTTATATTAAAAGTTTATTTCAAAACAAAAAACTTATTTGTTTAATTTATTAAAATATGCCAATTCGTATATTTCCTCTTCACATTATATATGTTTGCAATTTATTTGATTTAAGACGAGCTTTGTTTAATATACCGAGATTAAAATCGTCCTACAATAAAATAATGCACTTTACATATAACCTATGTTAGATTCTCGGCAAAATGGCTGCTTGACTTTGACTTTAAATTCCAACTTTTCTAAATCGTGAAGTCAAGAGTGCTTGACTTTACTTTTGACAGTTCTATTGTGTCAAGCTCCGTAAAAACAACATGTCGGAAAGCAAACATAAAGTCAAATGGTAAAGTCAAATGTTAAAGTTTTCAATTGTGTAAGGGCCTTTACTCGCGCACCTGGTAGCTCAATTAGTAAATAATTCTTCGCAGCACGCAGTAGCCAATCAGACATACGGTTCGTTACAGTGCCTCGCGCAGCCAATCAGCGAATGGGTTAGCCCACGACAGAAGGAACTACCACGCAGTTTCACCTCTGTTGTGTCTTTAACAGTATCTACTCTGTGTTCTTAAGGGGAATGGTGCGCGGAAGCTAAATATTTACCAAATTTTTGTCACAAGTTGTTTTCCAAAGGATTCTTCGAAATTTTCGGCAGGTCAAGACATTAATAATTATTGTGAAAACCTTCTTAAATTTTTAGATACTAACTGCCTTTATTATTCTCGGAGCACTGATGGAAGATAATAAAGAATATCTTATTTCTTATCTTCCATCAGTTCTCCGAGAGTAACTACGACAGTGAATATCTAACAGTGTAAAAAGGTGTTCACGATTACTTTTTACGTCTTGTGGTGCCAAAAAATCCAATAATACCCTCTGAAAAACAACTTACGACGTAAATCGGGTTAAATATACTACTTTCGTGCTCCATTCCCCTTAAAGGCTGTTTACGATAAAGTGAGTTTGAGCTCAACATTAGAAATAAGTCATTGCTTTTACCTGCATATATTTTAACGGGCGTAATGAGTGACATACGCCCAGTAACGTTGGTAACGATGGAGGGAAAGTAGTTCCTTATCTTAATGTTGAATATAAAGTGTTAGGTGTCCATTTGTGATAACCTAAGTAATTTCTTTCGATTACTGTTTTATTTAACGCACAGAAGTGTAAAAGTCAGCACATCTGTAAAATATTTACTTTTCTAATAATTTCACAGTTTCACTTGACCGACGCTTATGCGTGATGAGGCCCATGTTAGATCCTAAGCAGGACTTTCAAAAGTGCTCATTTTACCGTGAACAGCTTATACCAACACTCAAGCCCCTGTCACACTGTCAAATTTTTGCCTTCAACTATATTTGACGACAAAATTTGAAGACAAAAATACGGCCATAATTTTTTTTTCTTACAGCAAATTTTATCAAATATTCTTGAATGTGTTTGAAAATGTCACACTGTCAATTTTTTTTTTTTTTTACTGAAAGAATCTAATTTGCATAATTATTTAAAATTTATTTTCGTAGCGAGATATTGCTTGTGTTTTTCCGTGCAGTCCATTACAGGAAGCAATGTAGTGTTGTAATATATTTTCGCGTCCTTACTAAATTAAAATTTTGTTTAGCAGATATGTTTCCTGCACAATAAAATTCAATGCCTCTTGAGTTCGTAATACTATATTCAATATTCACTTAAAATAGCATTCATGCCCAAACAGCTTCTACATAAATTAATTATCTTCAAAACTAACTTCGTTCCCAGTAACTGTTCGTTATTTTAAAGTTTCTTGATGTCAATTCTTTTTGTGCAAGATTCTGATTGGCTGAGACCGTCTAACATAAAATAAATATTAGAAGCTGTCCAATCTTCAAATGTTTGATTGAAACTGAAGGCATCCAACTTTTTCAGACAAATATGGCGGCGTTTATGACTTTTCGATGACGTCGTAACAGTCCAACTTTATTTGTCCAAACTTATTGGAAGCAGTCTGATGGGAAAATTTGAAAGTGTGACAGTGCCCTAAGTAAACCTAGGAAGTTAGCCACTGACCGTAGACTTGCGAAGGGGAAAAACTGTAACAATGACAGGCGCAGCACAGTGGAATGCGGTGCCATTCAGACGCTAATAGAACGTGAAGAGTTTCTAAACATTTTACAATACATAGCGACTGGAAAGTGTCTCCGTACTTCTCTGGGCCGAGGAGGGGAAGGCGGGTTTCAACTAGGCAGTATCGTACATGATGTTGCCATCAAGGCAGACAGAACCTCTTACGGTTGTGATAAAAAGCGCGGGTAGGGTCTTGTATGTACATAATTTGGCGCCCCTGGTTCTTGAAAAAGCAGACCTTCCCTAAACACAGTTTTGAAATAGATTGCATCAGTCCTTACGCACATACATGCTTCCTGTTATAGACTGTTCACGGTAAATTGAGCATTTTTTAGGACCTAGTTACTTTGTCCTGACAGGTATTTCTTATCCTTTAATCACCTTTTCAAATAAATACTGCCACGTAAGTAATAAACACAGCGTGTGTATTCCACCGCACTTTGAAGTTAACGTCTAAGGCTAAAATAAAACGTATTTAATGCTTATTACTTCAAATGAAAGGGATTTTAAAAAGTGCTCACTTTACCGTGAATAGCCTATAGTATATTTTAACACAAAATGCTTACGAATGAAAACATTTCTATTTGGCATTATTATAGACCTGCATATTTAATACATATAAAGCACGAAAGTTAATCTACATTGTTTTCATGTGATCCTTTCTGGCGAAGTATTTGGCGTCCCCTAGTGGGACTAAAGCCTGTGTGCAACGATACAGTGTTGTGCACAAGCTCCGGCAGAAGCTTCTACGAGACCTGATATCCGAGCGTACACGCAAACGAGTGTGGAGGTTTCTAAGGAATAAACGGTCACACGAGTGCATTTGTGTTGATTTTACTTTTTAAACTGTAATTATTTCCGCCGGAGTTTATTTGCTAATTTACGCTAGTTTTATTTAATGGTTTATCGCTGTTTCTCGAAACCAAATAAACAGAATTATACCTATAGCCACTGCCTTACCTCTCTCTGATTAGCTAAAATTAAAAGTTCGACCTTGTAGAAAACCTTCCACTGAAAATTGCACACGACCAATTACGGAAACCATCATGATAACGGCCAGCAGTCGACTAAATATTCCATAGAATTATCCATCATACAAGCGACCATGCAGGCTTGCATTTAATCTTCCAAGGTTGCAGTTATGAAATTACATTTTGTTTAATAAATGTGTGCAAAATGTTTATTAGTATTGAAATTATTATTTATTATTATTATTATTATTTAAGTAGGCGTTTCTACAGCAATACCCTCAAGTTTTTTTTTGTAACCCTCAGTGCCGTATACTTGTTGCCATTTACAATACGTTTCCTACTCCTGCTCTAGAACAACTCATTATTTTGTAGATGTACTGGAGGGCACGAACATGGGCTTTGTTCGAACGGTACAGAAACATTGTATGTCAAGATGTTTGAGTGGTCGAAATGACGGCCGTACGATGAGATGTACGAGAGTATAAAATTATATTTATTTTTGAAAGTTTAGGAGGGTGCTTATAACTGGGTGACGTGAACTACCCACGCGACCACGTAAAATGAGGCGATACCCACAACGCAAAGGCGACGACATGCAGTGGTGTGGAAAATCGGAGCACCATGATGCAACCCACCGGCCGAAGGGGAGAAACTGGCGTGTTTATCTCTTCCTTTCCGCTGTGGCCTTTCGGAAATTTTCCTGTTTTTCGATTTTCAGATGAAATGATCTCTCCAAGATTAAAAAAAAAGAATGTCTCTGTTACTAACGCGTTTTATTAGATTGTTACAGGAGGAGGCCTACATTTTAAGAATCTTACACTTTTCTGTTAAAGCTATTTTTTTTTTTTTTTTTTTTTTTTTTTTTTTTTTTTTTTTTTGTTGAGAAATGGGCAAAGTACGTTCCATCTTATCAAAATAAAATCCTCTCACCACGTTGAAAAAGCGGATCGAATATCAAACATTTCGTCTGCACTTCATCCACAATAAAGAATTTTTTTCCCATATTCATCAAATATAAAATTGGTGAATAGGTTAGTCCCCATTATTTCTCGGTATAAAAAGTGGTATTATAAATTCAGCTCCAAATCATTATCACTTATCAAAGAGTAACTATTTTTTACATGTTTTGAATGGCTGCCATTTTAAAATTCTTTCACTCTCTTGCCTGTACACGTTAATATATAAACCTATTTATGTTAATATAGTACGTAACAATATCGAGCAAATCTCATAATTAAGAATAATTGATGTACTGGTTGACTTAAGTTCCAAGATCAGTGATAAGTTTCCTAAAGTAGGATTTATTGAGAGAACGACGACGAAGTTGGGTGCTGCAACTGCATTACTTAATGTCTTGAAATACTACCAATAATTAATACAAAATATTTCAATCTGCATGTTCATTTTTTTTCCAGATGGATGCTTACAGCCTTTATGAACTCCCTGAAGAAGTATTTTATTTTAAATTATAAGCATCACGTACTATGATCTGGCTGCGAGCATGTCAGAGAACTAACTCCGAGGTAAGAATTTATTTTGGTAGATTAGAATTTCATCTTGGTTCTTTTCAGGTGTAAAAACAGTATGCTTGCCGTTGCAGAAGTCAATTTAATGTGTGATGCATTTTTGTCTGCACACATCTTATTTAGCTTGAAGATGAGACTGAGTTCTTTTTGTACTTGAACTGTAACTTATGGCGTGAGGCTACATTTAGTAATTTGTTATGATGTTTTTTTTTTTTTTTTCATTTTGAACACCTAGTACAAGTTCCTTATGGTTCTCCAAAGCACATCAGGTAAGTTGGAAAATTAGTTAATATTAAACATTTCAAGGAAACTGCTTCTTCCACGTTATTATTGTGAACCTAATTTGCGATTATTTTCCCATTACCTCGCTGAAACTAGCGGCACCCGTTGTTGTCAACTGATCAAATAAAAAAAAAACGCATCATTATGACTCAAAATTATTGTACGATGATAAAACATATACTGTTTTTGAAAGAGCTGCAGGTATCACCTAATTGTGCTGTGTTTTTTCTAGGTGAGTACTGATACGAAAATTCTCTTAATTGAAAACACCGTTCGTAATAACGAACATCCATTGCTGTTTTTACAAGATCTGCCACAAAGAGTGACGTGTTGAGGTTACGCAGTAGGTGAAAGAGGGATCTGTGCGGTGCAACCAAATACTATAGAGACCAATTCCGGACAGCTGACGACTTTCCGTGCGAAAAGTGATTGCCCTGCGCTCTACCGGCTTGAGGTGGCGACACGTTTGTTTACATTTACCGTAGTGCATTTTTAACTGGGGATTGCTTATGTTTTATATAGTTTGAATGATTTTAGTGCTTCACGTTCATTGAATTGCCATGGCAGGTGGCATTTGCACTGTGTATAATAGTTTGTTACACTATTAGTTCTGCTAAATCTACTTCATCTTCGGATTTGCTTTTCCACTAACAAATATCTTTGAAATATTTTCAGTCGTTATTTCCAACACATACATAACATGAAACATAAGTTTCCGAAGCTTGACAGTCATGTTTTGGTACAAACAATTTACTAAACAAAACCTTACTTTAGAATTGAAAATAAAAAAGGTGGTGTGGGCAGACGCCAACTTTGCCCTCCCCCTTTTTTTCTCTTTCTCCTTAAGAAAAAACTTGACGAGATCCAACACTGGCCAGTAAAACAAAATTAACTGACATTAACATGTCTTTGATTAAAAAATAAAGGGTAGTGATATATATTTAGGATTAATTTAGCCTTGTTTGGGACTACAAAGTCGTGGATCACAACAAACATACAATCAACACAGCAGCAGCTTTCAAGAAGCTAATTTTCAAAAATATTTTACTGTGTGGGAACTAAAGCTATTTGTTCATTAAAAATTTTTGATATTCGTACGCTGGAGATACGCATTAATTCGGTATTTAGCTAGAGAGTCTACTCATACTTGCCAAAGCAACAAATTTTGTTTTAGCACTTTTTATTTTTGCAATGAGGAAGGTCACTAATGTTGTTTTTAGAACATAATTCTTACACAAAAATTACCAACACAATAGTATTAATTCGCGATAAAAGTCACGAAACAGTATTTAAAAAACGTATGTGTGTTATAGGTTAGATATTAGGCCTAGTGAGGAAAAAGAAAAACAAGCATAAGTTATATTTTTAATGTATTTCTGTAGCATACACACATGTACAAAAATTAAAAACAAATCATGCTTAATCACTGTGGGTTCCAGATCTTCAGATGTGTCCAGAACATTACAAGATAAATTTTACAGTTATTATTGTAAAGATTGTAGAGTTCACATATTATTCGAAATTTTCGGCATTAAATACCGCCCTTTTTTTAAAATAAAAACTACTGTACACGCATTAAGACACCTGTACTACAATATAAAATAAAAATAAAAATGTTTCAAACAAAATACTTTGTAGGAATACTCCATTTCGTGCACAAATGCACTTGTAATGTCCACTGTGCGTATACACAGATTCAAAATTCGCGGGTGTTTGCCACCTCAAGCCGCTAGGTTCGCTGCTGCTGCTGTTCACACGCTCGCCTGTGTTGTTCGTATACAGTTGTCCGGTATTAGTCTCTATTGTATTTGGGGCAACGATTGATGTCTTTAACACCGATGAAGGAGTCGGAATGCGGGGTTGGAGGAAGCGGAAGAACCTTTAGGAACCCACCCGCCAGCGGCAACGTCCACTACGTCAACCACACGCAACAATTTGTGTTCGGTCCCGCCGAGACTTCAACCCGTTGCCATGGTGACAGACAAGTGGTCTGACCACTACGCCACCGCGGCCCCCGTAACATAACATAGGCTGTTCACGGTAAAATGAGCACTTTGGAAAGCCCTGTTTAAGTACTACTTTTGTGCACGTCGTGTATTATTTTCGCCATATGTAAAATTAACATTGCCATGAGCCTCGTCACTTTATTCATGTGCCGGTAAACTGAAATTGTAAAAATATTATTAAAGTAAATATTTCACAAATCTGCTCAGTTTACGCTTTGATGCATTAAAAACAGGAAGCGAAAAAATAATTTAAATTGTCTCAAAATTGTTTCCTATCATTTTGAATTCGACGTTAAGACGCGGAACTACATTTCCTCCATCGTTACAAACTTTACTGGGCGTATATCACTCGGTGCGCAAGTAAGGACAGTAACATTTTTCTTAGATTGATTTCAAAAGTGCTCACCTTATCGTGAACAGCCTTTAATATATTTAACACAGTGTACCATGTTCAGAACAACATTGCCCACAGCGGACATACGTTCCAGGCACACTGTAATAGAGGAGCTTTCACTTGTAACGTAACAACAGCCCACTGCGCGTCAAATTTTGCGTCTACAAACAAACTACGTATACAAAGACAGATATTTATGAAAACTCAGAGTTGCTTGCACCCTGAGAATGGCAAATTAATTGCATTTTAATTTTGTATTATACTATCATGTTTTGTGCTATATTATTGACAAATCTTGTGCAGTTACTGACAGAATAGCGGTTAAAATAAAATGAAATAAGTTATTTGTTAAAAATCACTTTCACTAAATTATGTATTTCATTAGTATGTGTTTGACTGTTAGAACATACGACGAATGCATTCACTATGCAGTACACACTTTTTTGTAATCGTTCTATGCAGACGTCTCTTACGAGAAGGCTTAAGGCGCTCACTGTTGCCAGATTGATTCAGCTGTGTGCTGTATTTGGCAAGCTGAGAAACAAATGGGCGGTGAAGGAAACGGCCTGATTAAGATAATTTTTATCTGTATACCTCCCTGCCAACTTGTAAAGGAATCCAATCCTGCGACGCAAAGCTAAGCGGCTCCTTTGAAACTGAAGCCTGTGAGAAACCCTATTATTGTGATTGGATGGCGCGCACGTAACATAGATAGTTTTCTTTTTCCAAGTTGCACAAATATAGCTTATCAGGCAACAGTGCCCGCAGGAACAAGGACAGCATTAAGAGGGCGTAGGACATGTGGCTGCAAGCCGCGAAATCGACGTTCGTGGCACAAGAGATACTGTGAAAACCGTTACATATTTTGAAATCAGGGTAATATTAAGATACTGTGTAAGGTTGGATTTTTGATTTCCATTAAACGAAATTTTGAAATGTGTTTTATTTTACTAATTACATAGCCGTCAATATGACGAACTTCAATAGGCGAATACTAATAAATTTGCATTGCAAATGGAAAACTGAAAGTGCCAATCCACAACATATTTGTGTACATGACGTTGAAAAATGCAGGATGCATGTAGAAGCAATACAAGCTGTAAAATTTATTGCGCCTCAAGCCTTGAAAACTGCACTTCACACGGGATTTTGCACTGATTAGATACGTCGTAGTTTACGCGTCCATCCATAGATAACGGGCTGTCCGCGCGCAGTGATTCATTACAGTAACACATACACAGGTGTCGCCCGTGCTGGAGGCCATCATTGTTCACTTTATAGTATCGCAAAACCACTCTTTTGAATTTGGCGGGAGACACCACAATGAGTGGTAATAAGACACGATTGGCGTAAAAGAAGCCAAGGGAAATCACTTTATTTATTTATTTATTCGCATCCCGTATTCCAATACACTTTGGAAAGGACTTGTCAGTATTATTATTTTTTCATATTTGTGATACAATATGGATATTTGCACACAATTACATTAACATAAAAATATATAACAGATAAATAATTTAATTTACACACTTCTTAATTATAGCAGCTCTACAAACATGTAAAGACTACATTTTGGTTGCAGTACAAGTTATTACAATTCATATACATATAGATATGAAAGTATAAATATGTAAAGTCTACATTAGATTGAAATACAAGGTATTACATGAAGTCTCCTTATATCAGTCTTGTTCTGCATTATAGAAATGTATTTGTATGTAAGTATTCTTCTACGGAATAGAAGGCCTTTTTTAAAAAGTATCATTTAACAGTTCTTTTTAATTTCAGTAAACTATTAATTGACTTCAAATGACTGGGTAGGTTATTTATTAGTTTTGCCCCAGCATAGTATGCATTTGATGTAAATTTTGAGGTTCTGTGGGAGAATAGGTGAAGATGATTAGTTTGTCTGATGTAGTAATAGTGTATATTACTATTTTTAACTTTTTAATGTTTTCCATGTAAAAACGAATAATACGGTACATATACATGCCATGGAAGAGTGATAATTTTGTTATTTGTAAACTAGGGGTTAGCCCGTGACAGTGTTTTTAGTATTGTCACGTGCCTAGAACAGTTAGGATGTTACACAATGTTGTTATCATACAAAGACTGAAAAAAAAATATGACGTGAAATTAACTCAACATTGGATATAGTTCTGTCCACTAAGTCACTGCAGCACCACTTGTAATTGCTCTATCCACTGAGTCACTAAGGCCCTACTTGCAATCGCTCTAGCCACTGAGCTACTAAGACCCCATTTGATATATATCTATCCACTTGGCCACTGCGGCCCCACTTAACATAGGTCTATCCACTGAGCCACTAAGTCCCACTTGGAATCGCTCTATCCACTGAGCCACTGTGGCCCCATTTAATTAACTCAACATTGACGCGAGACATTTAAAGTAAACAAAGATGATATTCCATTACCTTCATATCTCTATGCAATATTCTCTATGCATTAAAACAAAACTTTTCATAGGGAAAAAAGTCATTAAAAAATAAGTTTTGTGGGTAAAAAGGTAATGATTGAGTAATCTGATCTTGCTGAAGTTCGAACTTGACCTGTATTTTACCCTGAGGATTCTCTCTGCAAAATTAGAACAACTTCTGTTGGGTTTCAAAGAACTTAGAGGTATTAAAGACGTACAGATAGAGAGAGATCGTCTACTTATTATATAGGGTAGCGGCCTACAATGACTTATTTTTTCCTTATTACTTATTAATCTCACTATATTCTTCTGTAATCTAAAAGCCTTTTTCCATTTTGTCGATTTACTCCAAAATATGATTCCATAATTTATTATGGACTGAATATTTGAGAAATAGTATGCAAGTATTGTATTATTATTACAAATCTTTTTCAAGGTTTGTACCGCAAAACACAATGAACTCAGTTTTTTTACAGGCACTATCAACATGCTCAGTCCATGTTAAATTACTGTCTACAATGAGCCCTAGAAATTTAGTATTATTTACTGTTTGTAACCCCTAGTTTTCTATTGTTGTGCATCTTTCATCGAGCATTGTATGTTTATTTCTTCGCATGAAACTCATGAGCACAGATTTGTTTACATTTAATATTAATTTATTATATTGGAACCAACTGGACGTCTCAATTACTGTTTGTTCTATATTTCCTTCAAGAACATCGTTATTTGAACTAGTTACCAAAATTGTTCTATCATCCGCAAACATTATAGCTGAGCAGTTGGTTATTTGTTCTGGAAAATCGTTAATAAATATTAAGAATAAAATTTTCCCAGTATTGATCCCTGTGGCACTTCTACTCGAGTAGTTCTGGTATTGGACATAACATCTGTATTGTGATTTTTGTCATATCTTATGGAAGTGATCTGTTTTCTGTCTTCAAGATATGATTTAAACAGATTATTGGTTACGACTCTTATTCCACACTGTTCAAGTTTTTGCAATAAAATATTGTGGTCGACACAATTAAAAGCTTTTGAAAGGTCTGCGAATATACATGTAGAGAATTGCCTTTTATTAAAATAAGTTAATATTTTTTTTCAGTAAAACTGTAAATAGCTTGTTCTGTGGATCTCCCCTCTACGAAGCCATGCTGATGCAATGAAATAACCTTGTTTTTTAATTGCGAATTGGGTCAGTTTATTTGCTATCAATTTCTGTACATTTTTTTAAAAGGACGTAAGAAGGGCAATAGGCCTATAGTTATCCATAAATGCCGTGTCACCTTTTTTATGTATTGGTACTACTTTTGCATATTTGAGTCTATCAGAAAAAAATCCCTGGGCAACATATCATTAAAAATGTAAGTCAAAGACAGTTTTATTAAATAAGAACACTTTTTTTTTTAGCAAAGTCATAGGTACCTCTTCTATTCCACAGGAACTTTTACTTTCGAAATTTTTAATTACATTTATGATGTCGTCTTTATAGATAGGTGTGAAAAACAGCGTGGTGGAAGAAAAAAAGGGAAGTAAAAATAATAATTAATAACAGAAATATGCGGTCCTTATGATGATGTTAGAAATTGATTAAAGGTATGTCAATACTGTTGCTTATGACTGATTAATCATAGATTTAAGTGGTTTGTATTTTTTCGCAAATGCAGTAGTATTACAAA
Organism: Dryococelus australis; assembly: GCA_029891345.1. NCBI lineage: Eukaryota > Metazoa > Arthropoda > Insecta > Phasmatodea > Phasmatidae > Dryococelus > Dryococelus australis. Next base: position 317,595,079 of record CM056993.1, on the reverse strand, counting down.
GTAAAAGAAATAAATTACAGCTGAGAGCTTATAATGAACTATTGCGATATTTTTGCACCATTAAAAGACGAAATATAATAAAATTATACTTATAAGAAACTATGCTTATAAGCAGTATTTAATTTTTTTCTAGGTCGAATACATGGATGCGACGAATTGCTAGTCACAATTATTTGATGTATAAATATAATATTTGGTGATTTGGCATATGGATTATAGTTTTCATAAATCTTTATTAAAACAATAGTAAAACGGCATTGATAATGTGACTAACGTATTTAAAACTATTATCACTGGCTCGCGGTGTGTATGTGTATATATGTGGCCTATGTATATCAAATGACAACACTGATTAATACCGTTATTTGACATTCACATTCTAACTAGATTCTTCGTTAACTGACTAAGTTTGATTAGTTATTTCTGTCCTAATGAAAGCTGAACGAGTAAAATCAAACTGACCGAGCAAGTAGTAATAGTAGTAAACACTGAGCTATCATTCTGCAGTGCAGGGGTTTGAATCCCTGTCCGGGCATCCTCATTTCAGCTTTCCATGGTTTCCTGAAATAACTCGAGGCAAATGCCGAGATGGTTCCTTACTAAAGACTATTGAGGGTTCATTTTTCAGTTCCCTTGAACGATGTTGTAGTCGGGGGTACGGTAGCGTAGCGGCTATAGTTCCCGCCGCCCACCAAAGATTTCGATTTCGATTTCCGGCCGGGTTACACTAGAATTTTCACATGTCAAAAACGCGGTAGACGTTGCCATTGGTGGGTGGGTGGCTTTTCTCAGGGTTCTGTACTCTCGTTCCACACGTATGTTTTCCATCACTGTTCCATCTCCACCTCACTTCAACCTGATCTGCTGTTAAAGTGCCTTTTTATAAATAAATAAAGATATACACATAAATAAATATATAGAAATAATTAAATAAAAATAAATAAATAAATAAATAGAAATAATTAAATAAAAATAAATAAATAAATAGAAATAATTAAATAAAAATAAATAAATAAAAATAATTAAATAAAAGTAAATAAATAAAAATAAATATACATATATATATAAAAATATATAAGTTATATATATATACACTACTACTGTTTGGTTCCCATTAGCGTAAAATCACCCCTTTTATTTCAGTACTTACTCGGATTTTCTGCACAGTGTTTCGGACAACAGATAAGAGAAGCTACTTTTATAAGTCTAGATTTAGAGCTACAATAGCTCTTATGTGTCCGTAGAGAACTCTGACAAAGTGTTTTGAAGCTGACAGAATTGAGCTGATATTTGTCTCTAATTAGACTTGGAATACTCTTAAAATCTTATGTAACTAACTCAGGACCGTTTACATTGGGAACACGGTTTAGGATGAGAGCAGGTGTCAGTAGAGTGTATCTATAGAAAATCAGAGGCCACAATTAGTTGATGCTATGTCGGAATCACATTTCAGTAGTACTAATTTTTCATGTGGTGAAAGATACAGAGCATAGGTACTAAGCAATATTCATTAACTGTCAATTTTACTTGCGGGGTCACTCCCGGATTTTCGCATGTAGGAATCGTGCCTGGACGATGCAGTAGGTCGACGGGCTTTCTCGGAGATCTTCGGTTTCCCTTCTTCCGCGTCATTGCATTACTAGGCGCTTCTCTGTATCCGCCTCATTCATCTCTCATCGGCTCTAAAGACCTTAGCTTAGATGTTAAGAGCCGTCAAAACCTCTCGGTAACTTATACTGCATTATTAACGTAATTATTCATGGCATCAGCGACTGGTTTGCAATGTCAAAATTTAATATGATCAAGTTTGTAAAAAAGACTGTGTGTGGGAAAACTTGGAGAGAGAGATATAGTTTACGTATGCCCAGGTATGAGTATTAGCCCCTGTAAGAAAACGGGTGACCCCTGCTATGGTTTTCTAGTCAAATGTAATGTATACAGGCAGAACTGCATAGTTAAAGTGCAACGAACTGGGAGAAATCCATAGCAATAAAATGAACATCAAGCATTAGCCAACTGGGAGTTATTTTGCATACCGCAAACCATCGTCGAGGTTGCTGGCATTCCACACCAACAGAATTTCAATTACCTGGATAGCCCTGCTCACAATCAGGTTCTGTGCAGCCCCCTGCATAGCTATACGACACTACAAATCGCACCGGAAGACATAGGAACCAACTATGTATTTATTTAAAGCAGTGAAAGGCTTCCAATTTTTAAGCAATAATTTAATGTGGGAAAATATCATAGAGATAAATTGCCTGAAAGTTTAATTCCTGGGTAGTGTTTAAAATGCAAGGGATATACACGCAGCAGCTGGACTAGGTCTGTAAAGATATCTCTCATCATGCCTGCTACAAATGCCAATTAAGTGAATAGAGTACTTGAAAGTAAAAAAAAAGAAATATATATTATCTAGACATCTTGAATGTTGCACACACTTGAAGTTTAGCAGAGTAGATTTAATTCAGTTCAAAATAAAAGTCGCTAATGTTTTCACACTTGGCCGTTACAATAAATTACGTGCCTGTATAATTACATATTTAAAATGCTCCTGGCTAGCACAGTTTATGTTGGTAGACCAATAAGATACTTATTTATATCTCAGGCACTTTGCGACCACTGAAAAATGTCGGGAAATGATGCTGCTTACTTTAAAATTGTATTAAGCACTCTCAAGTACGTGTCACGGTCACTGTACATTAAGGTTGGATCATACCTTATATAAATGTAGAGTTTCTCACACTTATTTTATATGTAGACCTGTTCTGGCGGTAGTACCGTGTACCGTTGTCTTATCACTCAAATTTTAATATACTTTTTTGGGTCTAATTAACATTAAAACATTTAATTTATACTTTTAACTTAGAACTAAGGTCTCACTGGCCTGCAGCCGTTGTGATCCACTTAATTAAAGATGGAGTATGGAACATTTCGTCACCATCCATTATCGGCAGCGGTTGAATATTCAAATTAATACAGAGTACATAGGGCTTAACTCAGGGTGCTTTCCAATACTGGGACAATTCAAAAGTGTGCGCCTAAATGTTGCCAACTTGCACACAAACAAGTTACTTGAAACCTGATAGAAGAAAATAAAATTACAACTCACATATGGAAAATTAACATTTTAGATGCTGCGTGTACATAATTATTACGTAGAATTAAGGAAATACAATTATGATATAACAATATTACATGTGAAACCTTTCGTTTGATTAGACCCCCGAATAACCCAGATATCCAGAAGTTAACATATCGAAAATTTTTTTATAGATGTAAGAAATATTTTAGTATCATATTTGGCATCCAAGTCATAGTTTGGGACAGTGACATCGTTTTATGTCAGTGACCGCAAAACAGACAACTATAAAGTAACCGTGGCATAAAGTTTCTCATGCATCTGAAGCTGGCCGCGCTGAGAGAATATTATTTTGAAACTCAGTTTAAGGCTTTTGAACTATAATTAATTATTAGTTTAATTTACTGACTTTTACGATAAGTCTAAGAATATTTTCAGTAGCAGAATTAACGTTTACAAGTACATTTTATCATGCTATCGTGTTTTACAACCATGCGTTTTCAAGTTTATTCTATTGGAATGCGAGTTATAATTATTGATTTTCTGAATATCCGAGTCAATATTACAATATATAATATAATAATACATTATATTAAATAAGATGCAGCAAAATTTTTTTGATATATGTATTTTTTGGAGTTAGACATTCTTCTGAGTGATATTTGTTAACGTTAAGTGTACTGCATATGAAAGAACAGAAAACTCTACATTCCAAATAATTTCAAACATTGAGATCAACTATCTTACTCATCTTTTCGTACTTTTATTCATAATTATTTTATGCACAACTCACACGATTGCGCCAAAAATAAACTACTAAAAATCAAAACGCACATGAAAATACACTATAATTCAGTTTTGATGAAAACAATTCAATTATACTAGTGATATAAATATAAAACCAATTTCTTAGCACATAACAGAGCATAGTGCTTGTTATGTGAGGACAATATCAGTATGTCTCAGTTACCTACCCAAAATAAATTGATAAACTACAGAAGTATATCATAAACGTGTTTGCCTGTCTAATACCGCTTCTCCGTCTTACACTTCCTATTATAAATGTTTTTAATAATAGTTTCTTCAATTGCAATTACCATGATCATAGTGCGCGACTATGAAAAAGGTATGCATCACTTGCGTATTCAATTACAATTAGGATATTCTGTAAAATCAGCGTTATCTTCCGTTTATTATCATCTGGAATCCACTCTACATTAATTACTAAATATAATCTGGCCAACGTATAAAACGTAGCTTCTCGCGAGGACTGAACACGGAATATTAATCTTCTAATCTATTCCACCATTATTTTTTATTCAGTAACAGAGTAGTATGCCCGTTAGGTAAGTAATCCTTGGAGAGTGTTGAGCCAACAACTAAAAGAAACTATACAATACGATTCACTAACCTGAATAAATAACATTAATTTGAATAGGTGGTTCACAAATATGTCGGCACTTAAAAAATGCCATTGACGATTTTAAATATAAAATATCAAGTAACTTAACATTTCACCAAGATGGAATTACGTAAAAAAAATAACTTTAATTTTATTATATTCGGTTATCTTGCCCTCGTAACCGTATCTAATTATTGTTTCCTGATCAGCCATTTATATCACATCTAACTTTCCACCTGCCACGATTTCGGGAAACCTTAGAAAACCCTAATTAGGATAGCCGGCCAGAGATTCCAACCCAGGTCCTCCCGAAAGTGAGTTCAGTGTTTTACACCTTCGCCACCTTGTTCGGTCCAGGTGTATAGTAGGTAGAAATAAGTTTGTTCAAAAAGTGTCCTGAACATTTTTATAGACCTAAATATGAATGTTGTTTATTAGCAGTGTAACAGAAAAACTTTTCCACATGTATTCAGGTATTGTCCATTTCATATAAGTGGTCTCAAATTTGACAGACAATGTGAACAACCTACCCATTATGTAAACAATGAAGTGATACAAATATAATTTCCGTATATAAGTTTAAGTTTGTTTGTATCAGGAAACGTGCGCAGCGTTGATTTTACTGAATGATTTTGCAAATAAATTATTTAATGCTAGTGACGAAAAAACGTGATGTTAGTGAATTAAACTCGCAAGGATTGCCATAGAAAAACACGTGTTCAAGAGGTTACAACCGTAAATTTATGTGTTTTGAAAATTTATTTGTAAACCGTTAATATAATTATTGAAATGCACGTGGCCTGAAAAATGCCGCACTTTCTACACTTTTATAGTGAGTGAATAATATTTGTTTGTCTACATCGTAAATTCGAGTGTAAGGGTAACTTCGGTCTAAGTGTGTGCGTGTATATATTACTGCATCTGTACGAATATGACAGCGACGATGTATCGCGTGTTGTATTTTCAGTAAAGTTATAATTTTCGAAGTTAAATAATTTAAATGTTATTTCCATACGAGCAAAATTCTCCACTGCTACATCAAAACAATATGCAACTCAAAATGCCACACACTCATGCCGGAATCACATAGTCCCGACCAACATAGCACGATACGACCAAAAACGCAATCACGACACATTTCAATGTGACTGCTTGAATTTACAGCACGACCGACACCACGCTCTCGGCATTTAACCTAACTATTTAGAAGGCGCTGATAGGTTACGTCAGTCTCTAAGGCGGTGAACAAGAGGGAAATTGTAATGCATAATGATGACAAATTGTTATCGCTAATGCATACGAAAGTAAAATTATTATTTTTAAGAGTTAGATACTGTAGTTTTCAATTAATTTTTCTTTTATGCTGCTTATTTACCACTGTAGGGAAAGCTTACAATACAATATTATTTTACACTGTTGTACATTTTGTGCATAGTGCCGCACGACTCGACGAAGAATAGAAATCATTTCTAAATCAAAATTGCTGGTCGGACGACAGAATCGGTCGGGCTTACGACGACCTATCTTGTATTTCATTGGCTGTTGGCCGTCGTGTCGTGCACGTTGGGGCTATGTGATTCCGGCATCGTAAGAACATCAAAATAATCCATAATCCAATCTCACGAAAGACGATAAACTAAAGCCTCCCCCCCCCCCCAACTCTGCTCACTTTTTCCTTTCTCCCCTCGAAATAAAATAAAGATTTTTACCTTAATTAGGCCCACATTTCATTGCTATGGACATTTATCTGTTATTATTATTGACTGAAACTCTAACACACTGGTTCTGGAGGGTTTCGAAATGTAAAGCTTACTGGCCATACAAACTTGTAAGGTGTATCACTTTATTTTTTTAGAACGTATATAAAATTTTTCAAGCTTGTTACGCAGGGATACTTGTTAGCAAATTAATTTCAAAGTTTTTACTGTTTTTAAGGGTTGTATTTGAAAGTAACATAATGGCATGTAGGTTTCATCTTTGGAGTCTTTCATAAACGTTTTGAGAATATTTTTTCTAGAAATTAAAAGCGCTCATATGTTTTTGACATACTTTAAGAATATTGTAAGAGTCGGAAGAATAATTTACATAAACAGGATTTACATTGGAAAGACAACTTTCGATATTAAGTAAATTACAACATGCTTATCAAACAAATTTCTTTCAATTTAAGCACCCAACGAAGGTGCTCCAACATCATAAAGAAGTGTCTCATGCATCAGCAGAAACTGCGACATTCCAAAATTTATCGCTAAGGAAAATGAACTTTATGATGTCTTCAATCTTGGGTAGGTGGGGCATCTTTTTAGTGAGTAAGTAATATGTTCGTTTGATATATTGTTGCTGTAGGTCACATCTGCTTCTCTAGAGCGCTTTGTAACATCTCTGAACTGAAATACAGTTTTTCATTAGGTACCCGAGAACAAGCCTAGGGCTGTATTCACAATTTTGATGAGGGAGGTTGTGCGACTGAACTTCAGTGTAAATATAAACACAGAGTTAGTCAGAAATAAGTTTTTATTCACAGCATGACAATCTGAACACGTAGTTATTTCAGAAAACTTATTTATGTATTTTGTATGTAGACCTTCAATACTTCACATTTGAGTTACTAAATGAGAGTTATTAAAATTATTGAAAATAAGTAACATTTGCTTAAATATTATTTTGGCTACCTACACACTTTAACATCCTGAGAATTATAACCACCATAAACGTATCAGGCTGTACAGAGTTTGTTGTCATATCATACCCAAAAGCTGAATTATGTACTTTTAATGCAATAGTAGGTATAGCCTGCCTGTATGTAAGAACGTATACTGTCTTTGAAAAGGTGTGGGAGGAGGCACATGCAGTTTGTTTACAAAAACAGGCAGTCATATGTTGTTTGTTTACAAATACTGGCAGTCACATGGTGTTTGTTTGCAAACAGTCACCTTCAATGACAGGTCAGCTGTGGCGGAAGGATACGTAGCCACCCAGATGTCATTGGCACTACTTTCCTAGAACTGTCAAATTTGAGATCACTTATATGATCTTATACTTGTTAGAGACTGTTAAATGCCTTAAATTGCTATGCATTAAATTGGCAAAAGAGTTACACGAATATGTGGTAATTTAAAAATTCCACAGAAGGTGCAGGCATTTTCTTTGAAGTAGCATATAATGTACTGTTTAATCGGACACAGATGCAAAGTATTTACAGTTATGAGTGTGTCTAAAAGCGCAATGATCAAAATATGTATTTTAAGGCCATCAAGTATTTCTTTTTATACTATTGATCGACATCAAAGATCCGGAGAAAGCCTATTAGCTAACAGCAACATCCGCCTCGTAAAAAAAAAAAAAAAAAAAAAAAAAAAAAAAAAATGCGTAAAATTCGGATTTGACTTTGCCTGGATTTGAACCTGTGAGAGCACTGTTAGCCGTTGCACCACCGCGGCACTTCCTGGATGTATAAAACTCGAATTCCTAGTATGGTATAAATAGGTTAATTTACATAAAAACCAGTACATTTACAGGCTAACTGGCCACTGTTGCCATTGATAAAGCAGTTCTACCGTTGATTGGTTCAGTTGTATAAATTTGAGCTGCTCATTACAAAGCCGATCACTGACTCACATCACAAGCATGCAACCTGCCTACAGATATCCTTATCTGCCTATCATCTTTCTCCACTCTTATTCCCCTTCTGCCTCTCACAACAAAGCTCGTACGCATTGTGCTGCTAGTTCAAGGTAGCTCCGCTTAGATCACGCTGCGCACATTGTAGCCGTATGTGGCTCTATCCTACGAGTAACTAAAAAACCACACACAGCCCAGGCGCTGTTAAAACTTTTTCTCCCACGCATTCCTAACGACAGAAATCGTACATTGGAAAGAGAGAGTGAATGCCCATTACACCGCACACTGCAATCTAAGAGTGAGACGCTCTAATAGCCAACAGCACGGCCAGCTTACAATCACCTGGTTCGGAGCTGACTGTAATCTTGGCGTCTTTAACCTTTCTTTACGAAGCCCTGTGTAGTAAAACTCACACATCACAAACATTAATTTTACCTGGAGTACTATGCTCGTGATAAACTGTAAATGCTTTGTGGATTTTCCAGAAATGTTCGGATAGACTTTGAGGATTTCTCATGCCACGAGAAGAAAAGAAGGATCATCTTGGAAGGGTAAACTGATGAAACCATCAAGCCTTGAGAGTCATTGGACCACGTGTTGTAGAGAACAAAGGACGGCCATGATGGAATGTGTAGAAGCTTTGTTGGCCTTCGCGGAACGAGGTGATCTTCTGTAATGTCTACTACACATTAAGTCGTAACTACCTACCGCCTGCATTCACTCTTACCCTCAACGCTCGAGTCGCATAGGTTTGGTCTTTTTTTTAAAGAGCAATTAGAGAAGTTGTCCCATTAGCCGCTGCATGGGGAAAATAATGTTATTACAAACCCACGGTCGAGGAAGACAGAATTCATTCTTGCTGCTATTCCCGAATTTCTGGAAGTTGCAATCGAGCGAGGTAGTGGTAACACACTGGATTCGTATTCGGGAGGACCCGGGTTCGATTCCCAGTCCGGCCATCCTGATTTCGGTTTTCCATGGTTTTCCGAAATCACTCCAGGCGACTGCTAGGATGGGTCCCAAACAAAGGCCATGGCCGATTCCTTCCAAATCCTTCCCCAAGCCCTCTCCTTGTGCAACTTGCACCGTCTCTAATGACCTCGCTGTCGACAGCCGGATAGTGCAGTATCTCATTGTCGATAGTTCTGTAGTAGAGCGTTTATAATTTGATGGTTAGCGTGCCTGACTTCAGCTTGAAGGTTCGGCTCCTGCTGGCTGAGCTAGACGCGTTTTTCTCCCAAATTGTTTTTCACCAAAGCGCTCGCAAAGGAAGTTGTTTTTTATTCAGTACGTACTGCTACTTGAATTTCGTTTTACCGATTATTCCTGAGAAATTTGAGTTTTGCTTTTGTAGCTTTCTGTCCTTAAGCAAGTTCTCAGATGCCACTGAAATGGGTGAAAGGCATAGTGGACTCTCTTTTTCAGTATTAGCAGTTCGCCGGGCGGTAAACATAGTGAAATGGAAGCCTGTAGTTAAAGAATAAGATGGACTATAGGCTATTCGCGGTTAATAGAGAACTTTTGAAATCATTGTTTCAAATATGTCACTGCTACCTGCATATATTATAATAGGCACACTGACTGACATGCGCCCAGTAAAGTTGGTAACGATGGAGGGGAAGTAGTTCCACGTCTTAAAGTTTAATTAAAAGTGTTAAGTAAACATTTGTGAATACCGAAATCGTTAATTTTACTTTATGTTTTTAATGCGTTGTGTAAATTTGTAAAAATGAGCAAACTTGTAAAATATTTACTTTTATAATCATTTCACAGCTCCTCTTGACAGACGTATGAATAAAGTTAACAGGCTCATGGCAATGTTAATTTTACATATAGTGGAAGAACACACAGTATGCATACAACTAGATAATAAGCAGGGTTTTCAAAAGTGCTCAGTTTACCAGGAACGGCCCATACCATTTTATTCACGCATGCTGTGCAATGAAGGTATTTAGATTTCGAACACCATGGGATAGAGATGTCTGTTAAGTTACAAAATTACAAATTACTTTCCTTGAACTCGCACCCTTTGGTAACTTTCAAAAACATTTACAAACGACTGTCTGTGTGGAAAACCAAACCGAGTCTTCAAGACGCGGAGTCTCCATAAAATTTTTGATACTACCTTATCAAGAAATAGTAAAAATATATTTCCTTTCAGTGTACTAAAAATACGCAAATGCTTACACCACATCTCGATGACTTTTCAGTTTTACAACAGTAATACATTTAAAAAAAGTGTGACTAATTTTAGTTTAGATTTAGTATTTTTTCTAGAAATCTAAGAGTGTTAATTTTAACATTTATTTAATCTGAAGAATAGCGCAACTGTAACTGAGCTGAAACGTGCATATTTGTGTACAAAATTCAAAGGGACCCACTACACAGTTCGTCAGCAAAATTGACAGCCAAATAGAGTCACTGTATAGCTGCTCGTGACACCTCTTTTATGGCTGGTTCACTATTGATATAGCTCTTGCAGAAGCCCTGTTTACTTTCTTTCAGTCCCGGTTTGTATGCTTCCTTCATATGTAAATGTATACAATTCTATTCCGATTATTTCAAATGTACACTGTTTGCACTCCGCTGCTTTGAAAATTACAATAGCAATGCTTAAGCAGCTATTATTAACTACGATGATACACACCTGTACTTGAATTCAATAAAATAATATTGATTTGTGAATATCGATATTCGTGATTTTTTTTAACCTCGCGCCTGTTACAATATCATCTGCAAAAATATCATTCTGTAGCACCTTAGCTGCTTCCGGGTAGCGAGCGTCTTTGTCCAATGCCAGCTACTCAAGTACTGTTGTAACTAAAAATGAGGCAGTTGATACCCCATTCCCTTCTGCAATTTTTGCTCTTCCAACAAGATGTCATTGAGAGATGTTCCTGATGGGGTCACAGCCTAAGCATCAACACAAGGTGCAACTCTGTTGTTGAGCTAGTTTCTTATACAATGCTGTGCGATGTAGTAGTTGTTGTTTCTTACGTGTTCTGAAGTAACGTGTTCTATGTGCGAATGATCTTCATACTCGTTCATGAATTCGGCATACTTTCCCTTCAGTGTAGGTAGGTTGGACAGCTATTTTTCTAAATTATGAAAATTATTCAAAGTCTTTTGGCGAAATTCCTCCAACCGATTCACTGGGTGCCCGGAAGTCAGATTGAGAATGGACACGTGTTGGCAGTGCTTTAAATATTCGCTATGATGGTGTATATTCTCCCGACTCCCGAAAAGAAGAATAACTATGCCCAGTGGGGCAGGTGGCTAAGGAGAATAAGCCTAAGTGGAGTAAACGGACACAGGACTCCAAGGGCCGGAAAGCTGATTACCAGTCTGAGAACCGAGAAGGCCGGTGCCCGCGGAAACCACAAATGGCAAGAAACTACTAGAGTATGATAAAACCCTGGATGGCCTTTTGGCTAAGGAAGGTCCATGAAGTTAAATATGTATGCAAATCAGGAACACAGTAGACATTGATGGGTAATTTCACAATGTACCATCCAGTGTTATCACGAGGATGAGTTGGATGAAAATGCAGTTCACACTTAAGATCATTGGGATCCTTGTGCTCACAAAATTGGTGGCTCCTCCACCGCCCAAAACTGTTTCATCGTATCATCAAGAGATCTCTCTGTATACATGCCAAGTAAGAATTGATCAAAAAATTATGTGTAGGGCTGATGGGAAACCATTGGTCCCAATGATCTGCCCACCATCACCTACCTCAGGGAATAGTTCTGCAATGTGCGTCTCGAAAGCACCTGGACTATGAAATGTGAGATCAGATAAATGAATTTCACAAAACATTTTCTAGATTTCAAGTGGTAGACCAACTGCAGACATTTCGGAGGTTATCTTCCGTGAGCCTCCGTACATGGACCACATGCATTGCATGGTTCCAGCACATGTGTGTCTTGCGATACTGAAAACACAAGCCCACTGCACACTCTTCAGTGATGAGTGAGGGTTGCGAAGTTTACTGGAACTAACTGACCACCTGGAACTGACCCAACACACACTTGACGTGCACTAAGACTGCTCCGAGCAGGACAGTTGATGGAACAGAGCTTGAACTTGTCAGATAATGCATTTCTGCAGCTGCCTCTTGAGGTTCAGCAGTCTCTTTATCACCACTAGTCCCGTTGGTTGTAGACTTTGGTTTCTTCTGAGGTGGGCTTTGTGCATGCAATCAGCTGTGCTGATGCTGTCCAGAATGTAGGCAAGTTGCCTTATATGAGCGGTTTTCAGCCTGATGGCCTTTCATGCAATTAAAACATGCTCGATGGTGTCTAAACATTCTTCGTCGCTGATCAGATGATTTTTCTGAAAATTTAAGACATCTATAGATGATGTAATCAGCGTTACAGATGCTGCATTGGTGCTGTTATATGTCAACCACAGACACTTTTAACTGTATTCGTATGCGATACTCTGGTCTCTGTTGCCCCTAGATGGATGATCATTTTTCCTGCCATGTTCGCCAACTTTGTGGCAGTAGTAAGAGCCTTACACTGACTCTCCAACATAACCGTTCTAATGTTGGTAACTTTACCATTGCATTGAGTCCCCAAGACCACAGGACACCCCAAGTAACGCATTTTTAACCATACATAAAACCAAAGTATGTTTAAAAACCACCATGAAAATAGGAAATAGCATGGAGTTGTAAATCAACTAAGGCGGAATGTATCCTGCCAAACTGCATTAATATACAAGAGGTAAAAACTACACTACAAAGTGACAGATTGGAATTATCAATAGTATATTTTAATATTTCTTAACATTTTCCCTCTTTTCTTTGCACAAATATTACAAAGACCTCAAGGGGATCAAAACAACAATCCATTTTACCATCTTAAAACAAACGAGTATTTTACAATAATATTTAGAAAATATGCATAAAAAATATTCTTTCCCAAATGAACGTTTAATTATTTGCTTTCTCATTACATTTCTTGTCCCACATGGACTCTTAAAAGGTTCATTTCCACACGGAATAATAAATTAATTTTTTTCCTCATAATAATTGGTTAAAAACATTTACAAAAGTCACTTAAGTGTTGAGCCAAGAGAATTTCAACATTAAAATTCACAAAAATTATTAAAAATAGGCAAGCGATGACTCATACTGTCGTTCCAGCCTTAAATTTCCCTATCCATAGCATTTACCGCCATTAAAATTTTTATCTTTGGCTTGTACAACAAACACAAAAATTTATGTCTGCCAAACCTGGCCACCTAAGATGTTCCATGGCCATTGCGATGCCCTTCCCAAGGGCGTGACAAGCGGAACTTATACACAGCCCTTCAAAAACCAATCCACAAGAGGATAAGAAAAAGATCAAATCTATTAAAATATTTCTGTGTAAAAAGACAGACAAATACATGACTTCCTTGGCGTAGCATGCATGATTTATTTATATAAATGTTTCAAAGTTTACACAGGATTATGGAAAATATTCATAATTTGTTATTTATCTATATTCCCAGTCTTCCAAAAAAAATTTGACACTGATTAAACATCACATGGGCTCAGAAACTTATACAATGGTACCATTTTCAAATATAAAATACAAATGCCCATTAAAAACGGTGCTAGAATTCCACATACAAATGGTACTTTAAACAATTCCAAGTTAAATCTTATGTCTCTCTTGTGTTCCTTAACGCAAATCCATGTCACTACTGTACTCCTCCAGGTTTAAGGGCATTATCATAAAATATTAAAGATAAAAAAAAAAGCCTGGGTGATATGTCGCTTTCAAAACCAATAGAAAAACATGCTCTCAACTCCTTTTAAAACCCCACAAGGCCAAATTTTCATGTTTAGAGTTTTCTTAACAATTTTCTTAGTACTTAAACATTTCTCTCTAATGCTTGCTAGATACAAAGTCTAGAATTGGAGTATTTTCTAACTCCTAATGTAAGCATACTCTTTACTACTGTACTCACGATACTGACATTGACAATAGTCAATATTTTAGTAAAGTCCAACAAAGACACGTATTACTCTTATTTTCCCATTTTATTACACGTTAAGAATTTTCGGTTGTCTTTAAAAACACGAATGGTAACTCTTATCAGCCGATAGTTAACACAGAAATTTTCTGTCTTGGAATACGGAAATTCCTAATTTTTTTTCTACCTCCCATCACGCAAAAGTCGTCATCCTGACAATGACCAGAGGGGACAAAAATATTATTTCTGTTACGACATTATTTTTGTACTTAACTATGAGCTGTACGTCCAAGAATGCTGGCCTCTGCCTACACGACCAAACTCCTGGCGTTTTTTTCAAAACTTTTACCCCTCCCAGGAAGGGAGCAACGGGAGTCCGGTCAATCAGAGCCCAAGAAACTCTCGGAAAGCTTTTATACAATTCCAAATTATTAGTGAACAGCCACTTCCAGCGCCACAGTTCCATGCCACGTGGTTAAATCCGGCCACCCAACCGCCGCGACTGCAGCGCGGTCTGACGCGGGCGGATCAACAATCCCCTACCCACAGCGGCCAGTCTACCTCGGATGCGCGCCGCAGCTGGAAGCTATGTCTGATTGCCGGACGACACCTTGCTGTCGCACATAAGTAGGCTTTTCGTCGCAGACCATCACATGCGTGTATAATTTGAGTAAGTAAAGTCACTAAGTAAATTAATTTTATTAATTGTGGATAGATAGCAACACATATTTTTCACGTAAAAAGTTCGTTTTATGCGGGCTATAGGTCCCGCGCTGAACATATAGTCTTCCTCGTCGCGCCGGTGTCGAAGCGGGCAGGCATAACGAGAGTGAGGCGCATGCCTCACCATTAACAGGTATTTTTAAGGTAAAGTTGGTTTACTTCAATTCACAATTCAATAATTTAAATCCACCACTATTTTCAAATTAAAACAGAGAAAATCTCTGGCTTCTAAGTTCTGGCAGAGGCCATTTAATCTTCCCGAACAGCCCGTTTCCAAAACGGTGGGCGAAACAAGACCAAGAATGAAGCTATTCGATCAGCCCAAAAATGGCAGATAACTGACAACATACAGAGTCATTTTCAAGAAAATATAAATTATTTCTGACAAGAAAAATTCAAGGTTCCCATCCTCTCATAATTACTAATATATCATATTAGAAAATTTGAAGCGGTTCCTTATGTCGTGCAGAAAATACCTATCCTGCTCATATTATCCAAAAATATCCTGACTGTAAATTAAAAACTAGAGCCTCGAAATGACGTTCCTGTAACCCTCAAGAGCTTTACATTTTTATTTAACCAGTGATCAAACCGAAATACCTGACCTGTTAACTGAGGAGACTTCCCTCGCAGCCAAGCGTCTGACCCTGATACCAGGTTTTGGTAACGCTTAAATACAAACCTCGAGAATTGCCTCACTATGGGGGTAGGTACAATCATTCATCCACCAACAGCGAGCCAATGTCGAAGAAAACCTCCTCGCAATTATCCCCTAGCGGGGTACCCAAAATTCACTACGTGTAAAGAACAGTCCAGTTCGTTATCTATGACGTAAAGTCCGCCGATTCAAATTCAGCCATTCAAATTGGTACGGGTCAGGTGGGTGGTTTCCGCTACACGGTGAACAAGGAATACTGCTGACATCTGGTGGGCGCCGCGTCCAACTCCCGCCGGCACCATGCGGCTAGACAGTTTAACGTTGACATTGCTGCGGTCGGGAGCATGTCCAACAAAACAATTATCTGTGCTGTAATTATGCGACTGTGAACCGAAACTCGATCAACGTGGACATCCCTATTCAGAAATGTAAGTGTTCTTAAATATAAAAATTAGTTCTGTATTATATTTAGTTCATTTTTCACATAATTTGTTTTCATCACATGTCGCTCGATCAATAATTTTCTATGGCGGAGAGACACAACGCGTAATTATTAGCATACGTGTCTCAGCATTTGCAAATAAAATCGCTCATGTGTTTCTGGATCAAGTTTAGTTAGGGTCAAATTCAGCATGGCATAGCTCCACTCATCCACAAATAACTACAAAATCTCAAATGCTCCAAGATTTTCCGTAAATGTTTTTGTAACTTGACAGGTTAGTTAGGTGTAATAGCAGGAAACTGCTTCCCCCCCCCCCCCCAATTGAGTTGCCACAATTACATGTAGATTTTGGAATTAGTGTCTCATCAAAGCATCCCATGCCAGAGCATAATTGTCATCAATCAATGGAAGCCCTGTCACTAACTCAGTGGTTCACCCTTCAGTGAAGTCGCCAAATAGCGGAACCTTTACACTGGACGTGAGTCCATGTACCAGTGATGTAAATATGTCATAGTAACCCTTCCACTGAGTGCCTTGTTCCATCAAATCCAGGTAATGAAAACCTTAGCAATTTGACATTACCTGACACTGACGTCTTTCCTGGCTGATTACTTGGCTTATCTTGCGATAAACTAGCGATGGTCTTCGTGATTGTGTAGTATGCAGTCTCAAAATGAATAATCAACTTGTCATG
Organism: Dryococelus australis; assembly: GCA_029891345.1. Lineage (NCBI taxonomy): Eukaryota > Metazoa > Arthropoda > Insecta > Phasmatodea > Phasmatidae > Dryococelus > Dryococelus australis. Next base: position 317,578,487 of record CM056993.1, on the reverse strand, counting down.
TTGGTCACAATCAAATTTTTCGTGAGTTACATGTTTCACACTTCGGGATATATGATTGTTTTAAAACTCAACCTTTAACTGCTCCAAGGTCCTTCTGTGTGCATTGGAGACCGGTCTTTTTCGATGCGTCATGTTGGTATGTTGGTCGCCATCAAATATTTCGTTCAGTCACATGTTTTACATTTAGGAAGAGATATGTGATTTTTTTTTTTTTTCCAGAATCTGCTTATAATTGCTCCAAGCTCCTACAGAGTGCATTGGAAAGCTCTAAAATTCGAGGGGTCTTTCGCGATGAATGCCGCTATACGTAAAATTCGGTTTACGTGGTCTGATGCAAGCTTCAGCTATGCTTCCTAATTACCGTAGTTATATTTTACAGAAATATAACCAGTAATTGTAAATTAAATTGACCATATTATGCGGGTGTAGTATCGTAAAAAATTGTCGCGTAAAATGTAAACAAAGCATCAATTGCTTCCGCGCGACGCCATGTTTGACCACTAGGAACACCAACAAAGTTATACTGCGCAGTGCATGATCAATGCGTAAAAGAGGCGTCGATCCGGTCCGGAGGACCAAAATGATCACACGAACCTTGTTTGGAGGACCAGTAAACGCCTGCGGTTACACGAACGTCGCGGCTGATCACGAGTTCAGATAATTAATGCGTCTAATGGGGCCACATCAATACCACACTACGCAAATGTCATTTTGTCTCAACCGTCCGTCTTGCATTGATATATACCACCCGTACTTCCTTTGTTCTTTATGTTATCCCCCAACACAACAAAAACAACATGCCAAACACATTATTTAGCATCTACAGTCATTCCGAAAGGAGTGTTTATACAAAATAAGGCGTTTTTATCTGATTAGAGAAACATACTTGTAGCAGCATTTTTAACATCTTTTCAGCTTGTGATATGTTCTGCAATTTTGTAACAAATCTTAGTGAAAGAAAACTGATTTGAATGATGCAAGGAAAACTCTTCATGTAACCTACTGCGTTTCGAACAATCATTTTCACGATGAAACTACTTTAAAGGACTCAATTTATCTCTCTGTAGCTGAGTGATAGCTCTTGCAACAACATATGTAGAAGACTGGTAATTAGACAGGATACATACAGAGCTACGATTCGGTGAAGGTGCACGGTGTTCGTGTATAGGCCAACAAACAAATTTTTAAATTATTTCTCGAAATGTTAGACGGATCTTCGCCCGATGAAGCCATTGTTTCGGTGTCGCCTGAAGGTTATGTAAAGCGTGCACACGGTGCTGCAATCGCATCTGTGTTCACAGACCTTGAATTATAAGCAGGTCACACGTTGTGATGCTAATGCAAGTGCTAGGTCTCGCTGTCGATTCCCTTTGTGCTTGAGCGATAATGGATCTTCATTATCCCGTCGTCGGTTTGGATGCGCTAGTTAGCGTGTTGGAATGGTTCACTCGATGCAGAACTTCATGGTGTTTAAGTTGCAGGTTCGCGGGGATCTAAACTATGCGAGATCCGGTCTGTTTCCTTTGGAATATGCCATTCGCCGACGCCGATAACCAACACTTCATTTCGGCTTCCCCGGTACTTGAAGTCTGTGCAGGCTATAGGCGCTGCGCATTTGGGAGCACCCTGGTTCGATTCTCGGTCGGCCTTTCTGATTTAGGCTTTCCATGGTTTCCCGAGATTACTCCAGGCAAATGCTGGGATAGTTTCTTACTACACGCCATTGCCGATTCCATACCTGATCGTGCTTTCCTGAGCAACTAACTCCGTATCTAACGACCTAGCTGTTCACTAACCGTTACGCTCAAGATACATATATACCTGCATATGTATAGGGGTTCAGGTTCTTATGCTGAGAATTACAATTCTGTCGTCCGAATAAAAATGAAATGTTATTTTTCATTTCCTACGCTTACTGCAAAGCGATGCACAATATTGTTTTTAGCTATTCTACTGCACAAAGAGGGCGGGTTCCCCATTTCATACTATGACAGGGGTTTTTGTCGGTAGTAAATAGTTTCATACCTGCATAACCTCGTACAATAATACAGAATACATACCAACATTGTTCCACCTACAATAGGTATTGGTTTATTGTAAATCCACCGTACCACTTTTATGAGGATGTACCGCTGTCAGGAATAGTTTCATGCCATATATCGTGGCTAAATGTTTTGGACATATCTTGTCGAGAACCACCACCCAAAATGTTTCGGTCTAATTGAGAATAATCCTGTACATACGTTAAATATAAAATATTTCTCTTAAATGCCAGTCCGTTTTGAGGAAGTCGTGAAACGCGTTTCATCATATCTGGCCTATATAATGAGAAAAAAAAAAGGGGGGGGGGGGGAAGAGCTGTACATTAATGCTAGACATACCCACTAAACTTATGTTTCTATCGTGATAACACCGACAAACCTGTTTATAAATTATCAGTACTTCACTTAGAAAAGAGTTGACAAGTAACCAACATTGGTTTTTGTAACTTTTCAGGTAATGGAAGTTAGTATTTCAGTGAATAATATTTAATATTCATTGTCACGGATATACACCGTTGCAGACCTGTGTTGTATGTCACAAGAAACCCGAAGTGACACAAAGTACATACAGTAAGCGGTGATAAACTGTTGTCGACAGATACGTCAATCTAATAGGTAATTCCGCTGAAGGGATTGACTCAGTAACCACAAATTAAACGAAGAATAAAACACACTGAGTTATTACACAAACGAATGACGGACGTATACGGTTATATGCACATAACTTTGGATAGCACAAAGAAGACAACAAATATGCACGTAGAAGCAAAGAGACAAAACTGAATAGCCCAACGAAAATATTATAGACGACCAACACGTCCCACATAATACCACGAAAGATGCCTAGAAGGCCAAATTGAACGATTTTTATACTATATACCAGTAGTTTTACTGAGAATAACGAGACAATTAGGTAACAAATTCGGATTAGAGACAGGTCCATGGTTACCACAATGAAACCAACCATAAACCGATTAAAAACCCATAACTGTGTTAACACGATCTATTGCGAATAGAAAGAAACTGGCAGGCTCCATTCCCACACGCATTAAATATAACAAAGATAAGACTAGGAAAGGTAAGGTGGGGATTCCCAAACAAGTTTGGGATAGCAGTCGGAAAATACTTCAGGGGAGAATCTATTCCACTTATCCTGCACAAGTGCCTCAGATAAATATGAAGAGAAACAATTTAGCATTCATTGTAAGCAATAGAGATGCTTTGAGAAGTATTAATTTAAAAAAAAAAATGGAGGGGAGGAACTATAAAATAAAGGCAAAATTCACTTAATGCCCGAAGACAGTTTTTTTTTTCGTCGGCTAGTATGTTGAGAAAACGTTTGTGATTTGTGTATAAAAAGCGGATTTCATCATGCGGCAGGGCTTTTTACGCGTAGGTAGGCGGTGACCTTTAACTATCTGCGTGTACAAGCGTACCGAGTAGAAACCTAACAACATAAATGCGGTAGAGAGGTTGCCTTTCTAAGTGATTGGAACTGTACCATTGCAGCAAAATTTTCAGTTAACTTGCCATAGATCCCAAACATAGTAGGAAAATACCACACTTCCATTCTAAGTTGATGAATGAGTTAATATTGTAGCCAACACGATTATAGCAGTTATGGTCTCCTGTGGAGTTTTTGGTCGAGCATATCGTTAATCTGTTATCCACTCCACTTAAAGCCAAGGACTTTGATTTAGAGTAACATTATAACGATAGTAAGTACAACTGAAGATGCACTACAAAAACAATTAAAATGACATAACTCGTCTGAGAAGATACCTGTTTGGCGTCAAATGTAATGCATTCTACGAATAAAGGTACGCTATATCAAATAAACAGAAAATAAAAACAGGCATATACAGTAATATAGCACAAACAGTTGCACTATTTCCATGTCGTCACAAATGCAACACCTATTGAGAAACGAATTTGTAATCAACGCTAACACGTTACTGTTAAATTATGTCGTGAAAATTAAGTTTAAAAAGCTCTTTTAGGCAATGTAATAAATTATTCAACTCTTTTAGTCCATTTATATTTTGTTTGACATGGAAAAATACGTGTTACGGGAAAAATAATAACACTGTTACGTGTCACTGGTCTGCGTTGACTTTGGCCTGTCCCGCGCGAGCGAAATAAGACAGAGTTGATATCTGAGAGTGGGCGGCGAGTCACAAGGGATGTTTTAATGACAGGCGAGCAATAATCCAGGGCACGCATATCTTGTTACGAAAAGCGTACCGCCGCGATAATCCTTTTGCGGCCCACACTCCTGATCTTCAGCTGATTGAATTAATGCATTTTTCTGAATAATTTTGTAGTGGTTTCAGCCTTAGTTTCTCTCAGCGTGACTCGGGGTGCGGCCAGAGGCTATAAAGGCGCCTCGGGCCTCCAAGCCAAGAGTTGATGAGTGTCTGTAGTTTAAAGCTCCTGTCACACGTCAATTTATTCCGTCAAACTGCTTCCAATAAGTTTGGGCAAATCAGTTATGACGTCATCGAAATGTCATAAACGCTATATATGTTTGAGAAAGTTGGATGGCTTCAGTTTCCATCTAACATTTGAAAATTGGGCTGGTTCTAAAATTTCTTTGATGTTTAATCGTCTCAGCCAATCAGAATCGTGCACGACAAAAATGGACGGCAAGAAACTTAAAAATAATGAACAATTGCTGGAAACGAAGTAGGTTACGAAGTAAATTAATTTATGTAGAAGCTGTCTGGGCATGGATGGTATTTTTAAATGAATATTGCACACAATATTACGAACCTAGAGGCATTAAATTTCATTCTGCAGGAAACACGGCTGATAAATAAAATTTTTATTTAGTAAAGAAGCGGAAATAAATTAAAACATTCCTTACATTCCTTCCTGTAATTTACTGTATATAAAAACAGAAGTAGTTACTCGCTATGAACATAATTTTTAAATAATAATACAAATTAGATTCTCCCATTAAAATTTTTTTTTACAGCGTGACACATTTGTAAACATATTGAAGATTATTTGATAAAATTTGCTAAAAGGAAAAATTTGATGGACGTATTTTGTCTTCAAATTTCATTGTTAAATATAGTTGAAGGGGAAAATTTGACAGCGTGACAGGAGCTTAAGCGATAGATGACGAGCGACGATTGGCGAGAGAAGTGACCAGCGGGAGGAAAATCTGCGACTGCGAACATCGGGGCAGTGAGGAGTGCGACGGGCAGGCTGGACTACTGGACTGTATGCGTGAGTGAAAGACAAATGATAGCAACAGTCAGGCAGAACGTGTGTTAATGATGAGTATGTGATAATTGATTATAACCAAGCAGACACATTAAGGACGTCAATTGGTGTTGAAATAGACATTAAATATCACGCTCATTGAGAAATAAAAAGAGTAATAGTAGAGATAGGCAAATTAATGATGTAAATAATATTTGTGTGAATAAATTAGAAATTAAATGTAGTTCTTTTATTTTTATTAATATCTCCATCCCTCACGAACTCAGATACGCCCCCCAGGCGACTTGTAACAACAAATATTCACGGTCATTTATTTATCGTTATGAATTTTCGTGTATGCCTGAGAGAAAATTGTAATCATGGATTTCTCAGCTTACCTTCTAAATTTATGAGTTATTTTACGGAACTTTGGGCACACATTTTGCGTACATCTCAAAATGTTACTATCAAGAAACATGTTTAACTGATCTGAAAATGAGTACAAGTGTTGCTGTATGTATGCAATTAGCATGCTACGTTTCCTGGAACTTTTTTTTCTTCTAGAAATGGAGATTCCAACCTGCCGCTTAGAAAGTTTTTTCTTTTATCTTCAGATGTTTTTTTAAATCATAACAGGCAGGTTGAAAGCCTTAGTAAAGCTGCACTCTATATATTTTATTTTAATTTATGTTGCTTGTAATTTATTTAATTTTTGCACCGGTGGCGTAACTTCAAGCAACTCTCCCCAATGTATTATATTAATAATAATAAAAAAAAAAAACTATTCGTTTGAAAAGTAGCGCGATTCAAAATGTGTTACTTTTTGGAGTGGCTGGTCGGCGCATGGTGCAAGACGATTAGTGGATGGAGACTTTTTTTTAACAGCGTGTGAATGAATATTTTCATTTCGCAAGCATCAGAACACACAATGTTAATTGCCCAACCCCGAAAGCAAAAAAAAAAAAAAAAAAAAAAAAAGCCCGACATAAGCAAGAAGCTGAGGTACACAAAGCTTACCTAAACACAAGTTACGCAACCACGTAGTAGTCCCGACAAAGAGAGGGAGAGTTCTAATTAAACTTCACCGCTTGCAGGTGCGTGATTACTAAGCTGCAAGATTAGAAACGCACGAAGTACAACTGCTACGCTTCTCCCGGAGTTAGATAAACTATACGAGACTTCGATTATAGTCACGGCTTTTAAGGTATATAGTCACAGACGTTATGCACAACTGTTACGAAAGATACTATTTCACATCAACTCGGCACGTTTATTGACTTAGAACACCTAACAGAAAAATTAAGTACACTAGGCCTATACAACTTTTATTCTCATCGGAACAACTACGGGTTGATACTTGAACACTGGGCTTATTCTTAACGATGTTTTGTAATAATAATAATAATAATAAAAATAAAAAAAAACTTGTGCTGTACGTTGAGTTGGGTGGCGGTTAAATATTTGGTGTTTGACGCAGTGCAGTTATCCACAGGAAAACTAAAGATTGGGACGTAGAGATTTTAGTGTGCTATCAATCACATGGATACCGACTCGGTGCTCGTAAACTAAGCCGACAGTCATGTCGGAGTATGGATGTGAGCCACAACTTTTACGGCCTTCTCGCCGAATGAAAGTTACACGTTAGCGCACACGGCCGACTGTAGAGGATCCCGCTGTGAAAGTTGCCGCTTCAAACTTTGCATGTTGCAGCATTGAAATAGGTCATATATATTTAATATATTCGAGGATCATTTAAATTTTCTATATTTCAGTACAGGATAGTAACTAATTTAACATTTAAAAGGTCGTAGCAATTGTAAATTGTTTGTTTTTGTTTACATACATTTTCGTTTTTCCAAATTTATTATTTTCCTCATTTTATCAGTATTAACAGACTTCATCAACAGACGTCATAGCATGACATCGCACTTTTTCACTGGGTTAGTAAACTAGACACGCAGCCGTCGCATTGCACGACATGGCGAAACAAGGAAAATACGGCCGCCCTTGACTGACGTGATCGGCCACTCGAATGCAAAGCTTTGATTTCTAGTGCCACGTCCGAGTTAGTGGGCTGTTAGACATTACCGCACCATGCGAGGCCACGATGGACCACAATATATATGGGAAGCACGACCTTTCTCGGACATCACAATAGTTTGTCAGTTGTCAGTCGAACAGTCTGCAACGAGTGATCATGTAACTCGTATCGACAAGCGCCTGCGACTTTAACCTTCTTTTGATTTCGGACATTTCTAAAATCTATCAAATTTATTTACCGTCGGCGCGAGGAGTCGTTAGGGCGCCGGGAGAGAAAAGTAGTTATTCTCTCCCGTCTTCGTAATTAACGATTCTCGAGGTGAGAAATTTTACTTGAAAAGGCTGCCATTTTATCTTTTGTTTTTTCTTATTTCTACTGAAAGTGTCAATTTTTTTTTGCCGACAATTTGAAGAAACGGCAATAAACTTTCAGTGTTCAGTATCAATCATCTTTTATTTCAACGAACCTTTTGATGTTTTGATCAGTGTTTCGTGCTTTCATGTGATCTAATTTTGAGCTAATGTTTACTGCGGAGTTCACCTTAGTATCGTGCAGTAAACATTACAATGTATACAACATTCATTAAGACAGTTTAGTGGCAGGAACGCCATTGGATTAAAATTATAAAAAGTTATCAAAAACATATCAAAATTAAACCCAGCATTCTGGGACAGAGAAAGGCAGAGAAAAGAAGGAAAGAGGGGAGTGGAGAAATTTGGGCGGCTCTTAACATCGAGGTCTTGAGAGACGATGAGGGTGAAGTGAGGCGAGTACGTAGCAGCGCAGGAATGTAAGTGCGGGGAAAACACAAAATCCCCGAGAAAACCCGCCGACCAGCGGCATCGTCTGGCACGATTCCCACGTGCAAAAATCCGGTAGCTACCTCGCCGGGAGGTGGAAGGCGAGTAGTCTGGCCACTACTCCACCGCGGCCCCCAAGAGGGAGAGAAACAGAGCGAAGAAATAAACGGTATGAAAAGAAAAAGGGAGTGGAGAGAAAAGCAGTGTGAAGGGAGAAACACGAACGAAGAGAGAAACAGCAAGATCAGAATGAGTTTGTTGCAATTTTGCTGTATTCAGCTGTACGCCACCGAAGATAGCTAAAGCGGCACTTCAAAGAACTCCCGCTCTGCAGACATGCTTCCGAGTGTACACAAACATGCTTATCTCGAAAACGGAGGTAAATTGAAGACCTGTACCAATAGCATTAATGGTTTAGTATTGAGGAGAGAGAGAGAGAGAGTGAAGAGATTTTGGACGGTTCTTAACAGCGAGGTCTTGGGAGCCGATGAGGGAGATTGAGGGGTGTATGGAGCAGCGCCGGAATGAAGGGAGGGGGGAAATGGGAGACCAGAAAACCCGCCGACCAGCGGCATAGTCCGGCACGGTTCTCACTTGCGAAAATCCGGAAGTAACCCGTCCGGGGATTGATCCCGGTTCACCGTGGTGGGAGGCGAACAGGATAACCGCTCATCCACCGCGGTCCCTTTTAATGTCGAAGATTTACTTTATCGAGGTGATACATTTTTAGTTATTTTGGTTCTGTGAATAATCTCATTTCCCTGTTAACTGGTGTCAGCACGGAGCTTTATTTCGTGGGTTTTAGCACGTTTCCTTATTCACTTATTTTATCATTTTCATTTAGTATAAAACAAAGTCGCCCGGCCGCGTGTGTCTGTGTATTTGGATAAGGCTTCTAAACTACCTGATGGATTTTGATGCGGTTTTTACCTTCTTTTAGAGAATTTCTTGAGAAAGGGTTAGGTGTAAAATACATTAAAATATAATTTAAGGATAGTAGAGAAATGTCGACGTTTTCTTAATCAAGTCGTAAAAAGCCGATTTTCGAGCGCTCACATGGCTTACGTTTACTAAACCGTAAGAGATACATCAAATTAGTGTACTATATAATTGTAGATCTCAAAAAGGTCTACAAAAAAGTCCGCAACAGCATATGTGTATCTTTTAAGGATGACCCACGGTAATCATTTTTATGTTTTTTAAAAATAGGGGTCCACTTACGAAGACCTTGTGAACAATACAGTATCAATCCTATGTTAGTTACCTGAAGCATTTAGTGTAGGTATATACCTGCTGTACACCTAAACAACGCCATATTTGTAAATCGCACCCGAGCGAGGCCGGGACGGGTAGTCAGTAATTACTAGGGCAGTCAATAGCTGTGAGAATTTAATTTAGTTCCACAGGCTAAACATACTTAGCTAGTTAAGTGATTAGGCCTACGTGCCATACAACTATTTTAAGCGTAATTTTTTTTTTTTTAACTTTACATCAAATGCAATTTTACGATCACTTTGTAACTGTGACTTTCACAATGTTTCACAGTTGATTGATGCTATAGAAAGTGTCACTACAAGCTCCGGTAAAGTAATGCTACTAGAAAGAAAATATAATTTCCGAATTTATTTACATTAACAAATATAAAAACTACAGTTGGGACAGTGCAAATAGTCACGGTATCTCTCTATTGAAAACAGCAATTATTTTTTTAGCATATATAATGAGTAAAATATTTGCTGTACTAAATAATTAGTTCAAAAACTGTAGTAGTTACCTCATATAGGCTACGTTTGATGCAGATGTTTTATTAGATTCTGCATTCACAACATTCTACATTTTGAAGTGTGAAATTACTTTGTACTCATTTTCGATTTAGTACGCGCATTCGTCGGAACTAGGGAGCCAAAGCTCGCGTGTAACATCCGAGTACAATCACCGCGAGTTTAATTTCGCTGCGTGTTTGATGTTAAAGGCTGTTCACGATAAAGTGAACACTTTTGAAATGAAGCTTAGAAAAAAGTCACTTACCCTGCCTGCATATATTTTAATGGGTGCACCGAGTGACATTCGCCCAGTAAAGTTGGTAACGATGGGTGGAAAGTACTTCCATTCCTATCGGTGATTAAAAAGTGTTATGTAACCATTTTTGACAACTTAAATTATTTATTCAGCTTTCTGTTTTTTTTAATGCACAAAGATTTGTAAAATATTTACTTCCCTAATAATTTCACAGTTTCACTTGACCGACGCATGAATGAAGTGATGAGGCCCATGGCAATGTTAACTTTACCCACAAGGCGGAAGAATACATTACATGCATACAAGTAGAACCTTAGCAGGGCTTTCAAAAGTGCTCATTTTTACAGTGAACAGCCTATACAAACGGGAAGCTACCAAGCGAATAGTTATTTTCATTCCAAGAAAGTAACGAGATGCACGGAACTCGTGACCGTCGCTTCCCAGTTTCAAACTAGCTGGACCACCCCATGGTGGTACTGAGCATGTTACGCGACAGTTGCAGAGCGTCTTATCCGTAGATTGCAGACTAATGGGTATTCACTGTCTTGTTTCCAGTACCCACTATAGCTTCAGTTATTGCTTGCTGTCCTCGTTTCGTCATGTGTTATTGCCAAATCTCTTAATATCTTGAAATAAGAATTTTTAGCTTGTAAAGTATGTTTGTTATGGTACGCCAGAAAATGTTTTTTTTTTTTTTGTTTGGACTTGTTGTATTGCATCCGTAAGATCTTTTTTTCAATACGTTGCTGTACAACGATATTGGACAAGTCAAATATACAAAGTATACAAAGTTTATACACTGGACATAGCAAAAACACACACACATATATGTCACATTACACGTACACGCATTATATTAGGCTAGGTGAATTTCACATTAACAAAATAATTTTCTATGAGTGAAAAACTAACAATGTACATTTGTACTCTTAGTATATGTGTTGACGTAGCGAAAACTATATAAAATCATAAATCCTCAAGTAATTGTGAAAAAGCATTATCATGCTTTTAATTGTATATATTTTTTGGTTATATCGAAAGCGTGCGTTGCCTAAAACTCCTCACAAATAAAAAATAAACTTCTATGCTAGAGCCGTGCATACTTATAAAATTAGACTTTTAAAAGTTGCACAGGGGTAAACAGTTTTTTTTTTTTAAAATGTTTTTTGGGGAATTACAACAAAACTATTGTCGCGCGTGGACCGCCCCCACCCTACCCCGATTTGCGTCCATTCTCGCGTTCGCTCTCGGTGCAGCAGGGGGTTGGTCACCACGACTCGACTCGCCCCTCCCCTAGGTGGTCCCGGAGGTTGGGGAGAGGGTGATTGACACCTGACCTGAACTGGAGTCACCACACCCCACCCTGCTGGAGGGGTGTGGTGACAGTTGCGGACTGGTACATGAACTGTCTCATCATCATCTCCCTCGGCATAATTCGGCGTGTGAAGAAGGGTCTGGGTTAAGGCCAGTGGTGCACGAAAACCTTAATTTTGGCCAAAAGTTGTTTTTCAGAGATTTTTTTCAAACTTTTTGGCACAAGACATAAAGAATAATTTCTAACATCTTGTTACATTGGTAGATATTCACTACCATTACTACTATCGAAGAACTAATGGGAGATGAAAATTAATATCTCATTTCTCATCTTCCACCAGTGCTCACAGAGTAACTATGGTAATGAATATTTAACAATGCAAGAAGTTGTTAAAAATTAATATTTGCATATTGTCATGCCAAAAATTTCGGTAAACCCTCTGAAAAACAACTTATAACGAAAATCGGGGATAACATACAGCTTTCGTGCCACATTGGCCTTAAGGCACACCGACACCATAAATGTCGCCGTAGCCGGAGAGCTGGGAGTCTGTGATAGACACCTGGCGAAGTGCGACCAATGGTGAACGGAGAACGTTCCATTGAAGCGAGGCCAGGGCTCCCACTCTTTGTAGCTAAAAAATTTCAAGCACTTTTTTTCCTTCAAAACTTTAGAGGTCCCAAAATTTTCTGTAAAGGGCATTACAATGATAAAGACAAATCGAAAGCTAAAGAATTTGCACGATATAGCAGACAAGGGGAAGTACCCAGGAATATTTTTCTTACATCTGATAGGGGAGGAGTAATTTCATTGTTACAGCCACAAAAGACGCTTTGTTCACGGTTAGGGGATAAAACTCTCTCCTAATTGTAATTTTTGCTAGTGCAGGTTCTCAAAATTCTCATATAAAAACGCACGTGATCAGATGTTATCGATCGTAACGTACACAAACCCTATATTCTCGTGTCTATCTACTAGAATTCCCGTACGTTTGGCAATACTGGAAAAGTGAATTGTCTTATCAGAACAAAAACACGAGTATGGCATCACAACTGGCGATAATAATTGTATACAGAACAATCGTGCAGGCCCGCTACTGTACACTCTAAAGCAGGCATAAATCTCCATAGAAACTATTCAAATTTTCCTGTAAATATACTTAATGTCTGCACACCACTTTTAAACTTTTCACGAATAAATAGCATGCAAATAAACTCTATGAAAATTAAGTGATTTAAGCACCTGAAGATTTTCCAAGCACTTTTAAACACCTCAGTATTTTATTCAAGTACTTTCAAGGAGTGTGGGAACCATGGAGAACAAGAGTGTGTGGGTCGGCGATGGACGAGCGTATGAGTGCTGCGGAGGGCTTTATCCGACGAGTAGAGGGCGGATGTGTACGGGAGCGCTCCAGAATGTTCCGGAGAGGAATTACTGGTGATATCTGCGTCGAAACAGGTACTTAATGGACGAGTAATACAGACTTCATTTTAAATACAGGAACTGTTTGATATCAAATGTATAATTTCAACGATAATTCAGTTAGTTTTAGAAAGCTGGTTACTAAGATAGGTTTTAAGTGCTCGATAGTTCAATTACTGTGAGTTTGTAGACGATTATGTAAATATTTTTTTGCAAATAGCAAGAACTAGTCATTATTGTCGAACTATTAAGTCTAGAGTTTTTTTATTGTTTATAAATAAATTAGGAAATTATTAATAGCTTTTTATCTAATTATGACCTCCATCCCTTAAAGAACCTGGCGAGATGTCATGTCTTCAACCATTGATTCCATCTTCATACTGTAGCAGAGTGTTCGATCGCAGTGGTAACATTGATACCTCACTGCTTGTAGCATCTCTTCAGGTCCTTTTGATGATGCTGATGCTGACGTCACAGATGGCGAGTCTTCAACTAATGATGTCATCTTCATATTGTAGCAGAGTACACGATCGTACTAGATTAATATAGTTGTAACGGTCTGCTTCTCACCACCATGCTTGCTGGCGAAATTACACATGTTTTACATGATACTCGCTTGTATACTATTCACACCACATGCCAGTTTATGTTGCCCATCTCGGTTTGTCGCAGTAGATGACTGTATGGTTGCTGTTGGACTGAAAATATGTTACCTTATCCAGTCGTTCGATGTATAGCCTGCGAAGCTGACAATTCGACCTCTTAACTTCTTTACTTTCGTTCATCTTACATGCACAACTTAGTCTTTATTCGAGCAATTCCTGCTGTAAACGTGCCGGTCACTCTGATTTGCATATACTGCACAGCAGTTAATACATGGGTAGGTCTTTTAGACGGTGGCATATGGACAGTTACTCTCTTCATGACATCTGGCACCAGTGTGCTTAGTGAATGTCTTGCCACAATACTTGCACTCACTTCCCGATGAACGTCGAACATTTCCTTTACACGTCTTGTTATGTCTATATTGGCTATCGCTGCGGGCAAGCACTACATCGCACTTATTAGAGTGGAACGTCTTGTATGCTGGGCTGAAGAGGCAATGACTATTTTCATGTCGGTGTGCATTACACCTATGGCTAAAAGTATTTCCACAGTAGTAACATTCATAATGTAATGCTTGCAGCGACTCTTCAGGACCCATTGCTGATGTCGATGCTGGTGGTTTTATAGATGGTAGGTCTTCAACCATTGATTCCATGTTCATATGACAGCAGAGTATGCAATCGCAGTGGTAACATGGATACCGTAATGCTTCTAGCTACTCTTCAGGGTCCCTTGCTGTTGCCGATGTTGGCCATGTTACAGGTGACAAGTCTTCAACCGTTGATTCTGTCTTCATGTTGTAGCAGATTACACTATCGTAGTAGATTAATTAAGTTGTAATGATCCACTTTTCACCACCACACTCACCGACGAACTGACGTCTGTTTTACATTATGTACACCCATAATACTGTTCACACAGTGTGCTAGTTTGCATTGCTCATCTCGGGTTGTCTCAGTAGATGACTGCTGGCTGCGTGACTGAAATATGTTACATTATCTGATTGTTCGCTGTCTAGCCTGCGAAGTTGGCAATTAGACCGCTCAACCTCTTTACGTCCATTCATCTTACATGTTCAACTTAGTCTTCATTCGAGTAATTCCTGCTGTGAGCAATCAAGGCTGTATATGCTTATTCGCATATACAGCATTGCAATTAACACATGTGTAGACCTTGTAGTTGATTGCAAATGAGCAGTTATTATCTTCATTATATTTGGCACTGGTGCGGTTAGCGAATGTCTTGCCGAAATACATGCAGTTGCTTCCTGATGAACGACGAACGTTTCCTTTGCATTTCTTGTTACGTCTATACAGGTTATCACTATGGGTAAACACTGCATCGTAGTTATCACAGTGGAATACCTTTTATGCTGGGCTAAACAAGCAATTGTAACTTTAATGTCGTCGTGTACGTGCATATGCACGAAGGTCTTCCTTAGGCATGCTATCACTACGGCGTCGTGTATTACAGTGTTTACTAAAGGTATTTCAACACTGGTAACGATGGTACCATCATGATTTTCAGGCTCCTTGCTGTTGACGATAATGACGGTGTTTTACAGATTTTAAGTCTTCAACCATTGATTTCATATGTAAGTGAATGTAGATGAAGCGATATGCTGCCCTGCCATGCTCGACGACCAAGTGCTTTTATACAATCATCACTACATGATGATGGTTCGTGTCTTGGTTTGTCACAGTGTGACCTGCTTGTTACCTATGACTGGCAGGTTGCAAGTATTTTTGATGGTATGCTGGGCTGCATATGCAATGACTGCTTTCTACTGGCTGCATGGTTGCTGAACTGGTTACATTATCTGACTGTTCTCTGTTGAGCATGTCACGTTGGCCTCTAAACTTCTTTACACTCGTCCATCTTACACGATCAACTTAGTCTTCATTCGAACACTTCCTGACGTATGCATGCAAGGCACCCACTTATTTCACTTATACCTGCACCACACGGGTAGGTCTTGTAGTTGATGGTAAATGAGCAGTTACTATCTTCACGATGTTTAGTAGGGGGGTTGTTAGCGAATGTCTTGCTACAATACTTCCACTCGCTTCCCAGCGAATGACATGCAATGATTACTTTCATGTTGGTGTGCGTTACCACCAATTTTATTTTTTTACCTGTGAAATTATTGGGCTCTACGGTAATTGAACCTACGATACCTTATTTTCAAGGACGAAATAATGTCTTTCAATAGAGTACATGCATTAGTCCCTTGCAATGGCGCATGTAACAAGTGTAGTTTTGTTAAGGGTGTTGGTGATGTACTTATAGTACTTGCAGGTGTCGAGTTGCTTTCTTGGTTGGTAATGTATACCATGCACAGAAAGGCAGACCGGTCATTGTAGTCTCTGCTTCCAGCGAGTTCATGATGACCGCTACGAGATGTGCTCGCGACATACAGGTGTTCACTCCTACACTAGTTAAGGTAAACTTCTGCTCTGTTTTTTTTTCGCATCTTCTAAATGCTGAGTACTGTAACGGTGTCGTCTCTCATGAGTGACTAATGGTTTACATGTATGTTGTATCAAATGTGCGTACGGTTCTGGCACTAGGTACTGTATAACTGAATTCCTTTCATAAAGGGGGACATACATGTGTGCCTCGACTGATCTACCACCCTGGTGTCTCTCACAACTAGTGTTATTTACCATCCTTCCACTTGCCTGCTCGATGCTCGCACTGTCGGTCGACTGCTTGAGGTAGCCTTACAGATTATCGCACTGCTCGTTTGGTAGGTCAGCTGCGTTCGGCTGCTAGTGTTGGCTGGTTTAATTTTACTCGGTTCATACGGAATATGTTCTGCCAAGGATGGTGTGGTCATGTTTAGCATCGGTGATGGCTGCGCGAACATATGTGAGATATAGTATGACTGTTCTTCATCTTCATTACATGCACCAGGGTCTCGGTACACGACGACGACCTGCGAGTGGTGTGGGTGCAGGCCGGTCCCCAGTGGTAGTGGTGAGTTACAGACCAGCTGCGAGCCTTGTAGGAGCGAGTGCGGATTGGAGAGAGAGTATGACTGTGAGTGCAGAGTATGGCTATCTGTCAAGGAGGGATTTAACAAGTGTTCAGTGCACGGCATTTGCCTGGGTTAATGGTGACATATGAACTGTCTATAATAGTTATCTCATGCAGATCGAAGATCCAGTGGCTGACTTTTCCTCTGTGCTCACCACCGCACCGCCTCCCGCAGGGCACTGAACTGGTTTCTCAACTCTGATACTGGTACACTGCTGGCACACTCAGCACAAAGGCGGGCATGGGAGGAATGCACGAGAGACTCTTGATCTGCACGCATGCACTGTGTTTGAAATACGCGTTTTACAATGAAACTGGTAAGGCTGTCTGCTGTATTTAACTCAGTGTTAATTACTTTTTCGATGATTAATGTAAACATCTTTTATTTTACATAGTGTGCGATAACCTTCTTGAGGCAGGCTATCACTGCAGGTGTCGTTGTGCATTAGTAAAGGTATTTCCACAACTGGTAACATTGATATTGTAATACCTGCCAAGGCATCTTGCTCTTGACGATACAGGAGGTAGCCATTTTTGGTTGATAACTTTTTTCCTTTTGTGCATTCTAGCTGATGGTTGGGGAGAGCAAGCAGCTGCCTTTAGGGACCTGGGTTCGAGACTTGTCACTATGGGTAAACACAACATCGCAGTTATCATGGTGGAACAGTGGGCTGCTGGATGGAACTGTCTAAGGGCATACATTAAAGGTTCGGGAAGGGCTAACTGCTTGTAATTGCAAAGGCTTGGTACATGCATTGAAGGTTCGGGCAGAGCCAGCAAAGTATGGCTGCCTGTAACTGTAGACCCTGCAATTGCAACGGTTCGGTTCATGAGTGCAGGTATGAAACATAGTATGACTGTCATGGCCGCTACATGTTCGTCTTCATGTGCAGTGGGACCGACGACGAATAATTGTCTGCAGGTGTGTCAGCATCCACACTCAACGGGAATCGAACCTGCGATAACTTATTTATTCAGGTAGGGCACAGAAAAAATGTTTCAGATGCGGAGATTCGACCCCACGCTCCCTTTTACTGGAACCAGACCTTATATCAGACATCGTAGGCCGCTCGGCCAACCTGTCTATTTGTATTAGTGATGGAATTACATGTCTTTTGGTGAATGACATACGATGTATGTCGTGTCTAGCCATCGCTTGTGCAATACACACGTGTGTGTGGGCTTGGTACGCTAATGCAGGTCGGAGACTGACTGTTTGTAATTACTAACACTTTTATAGATAACATGTCGGCTTTTATGTCGACTTGTATTACCACTCTCTACGAGAATCGAACCTGCAATACCTCGAGGTTGGTTCAGGGCACATGCATTGTTTCCTTTAGATAGTATATCGGTAAGTACGTTGACAAGGGGAGGTGGTGGTGGTGGATATTCAGTACTTGGTCGGAATCTACCATGCGGTCTCCGCTTCCAGCGAGGAAACGTCGATGACGAGATGTGCTCGCAGCTTACGGGTATTCACTGCTACCCCAGATAAGGCAGGGGAATAATTTGTTTCGTAATAATCGTTCTAGCATGTGTTGATGTTGTATGTGTAAGGACTGGGCTGTCTAGCGAAAACTGTGTATTAATTGCGAGTGACATCACATTACATACATCGAAGTCTCGGTACACGACACACGAGTGCAAGGCCGATCCTCCCTAGTGAAGTGGTACTAACAGTCTGTCTGGAAGTAAGGATGTGCAATGAAGGGTCGAGTATGACTGTAATTATTACCTGCTTCGGTACACGTGTGCGGGTCGGAGATAAAAAAAATGGATTTACTAAATTCCTAGATATTACAACCACATTCGTGGCCTACACGTATTCAGTGCTACACCAGTTAAGGTAGAGGATAATTCGTTTCGTAATAGGAAGCATATCGTTCTAGCATGTGTTGTATGTGCGGGTCGACAACTCGTGCATGGGGGCGTTCGTGAATGTGTGCATGTGTCTACCGGTTTAAACAGTTACAATTATAATGCTTTCTTTTGAGCTTGTGGATGTATTGTTTCCTTACCAATATGGTTGGGCTATGAATTTGACAACTAAACGGTTTGGACGACCAGAACTTCCGGCTTTGTCAATTCGGTCCACCATCTTGGAAGTCATACTGTCTAGCAAAATGGCGGCTGGAGACAAGTGTGCCGACGGCGTCCAATTGCACACATTACGGGCGGTGGTGGAGGGGGGAGTGTGGCGGCAGGTAGTACACTGACGACTGTCAATTTTTGTATGGATGACTTCTTAATCTTGGCATTCTCACTGTCTAACACATTGGCAGCTGGTGGTGGGGCGGGCAGTGCGTCGACGACGGCCATTTGTACAATAATGCTCGCCGATGGTGGTGGGTGCCAATGATGGCGGCTAGTAGGCCAACGAGTAGGAAGTGCTGCCAGGGTGACCTCCACACACCTACAATTGATGCCTATGCTATACGGTTCGGATATTACAGCCACCTATGCTTCTAAGTTGACATTGGGCATACTTGTCCCTGCGACCCTTTTCCTAGTCGCTGTTGATGTCTATGTTATGAATATGGCAACTAGGGCATATAACTCAAATGGTTTGGAACTTGTAGCCACCTTTGCTTATATGTTATCATAGGACATGCTTGACCCACCACCCTTCTTCTAGTCAGGGTGGATGCCTATGTTATGCCCTGAGCACGAGGGTTGGAAAGGGTGTCTGCTCTATGATATACGTATGCTCGGGTGGGGTGGGGGTCGGCATGTGGCGATGTAGCTGGAGCTTGGCCAGGCAAGTGGCGTGTACGAGGAAGTTTGACCAGGGATGATGGTGGCAGGTGGAGAGTGGGGGAGGACAAGAGCTAGTGAACACGAGGAAGTGTGTTTGGCCTTGCCGTGGCGCCGAGGGAACAGGTGAGAGGGAGAGGTGAGCACGAAAAGGCTGGCAGGCAGGCCGACATGGCTTCTTGTCATCGGGAATTATGCATACGTTACACTTTTGGTAGTTGTATCTCAAATAGTTCGGAAATAGTTCGTAAATTACAGCCAACTATGCTTATATGCAAGCATAGCTCATACTTGACCTGCGGCTGGCAGGGTGTATTGGAATGGGGTTTCCCCTTACTCCAAATGGAATGGATGAGTGGGACATACACATTTTCGGTACAAAGGAAAGAAACTAATAGTATCGGTTGAGAGCACCCAAAGAACACCGACCAGAATGCAAGAGCTGGAAGTGCTGTCAGGGTGATCCCCAACTGACTGCCAAGATGGCCACCATTGGTAGTGGAGGTGGTGTACGTGTGCATTAGCATGCGGTGTCGTCGCCCTCCTCATGGCAGCTGCTGGCTCCTAAAATTACCATCGAAATCTTATGTGATTGTTGACTGGCTATCAAAATGGCCACCAACATCGTCGTTTGCACTCATTGTGTTACTAGGAAATAGCTTTTGACGAATGGCGGTGCATAACTTACAGCCATCTAGCATAGTTGTGGTTGATGTCTATGTTATGAATTTGGCAATGTTAACTCAAATGGTTCGGAAATGACAGCCAACTATGCTTATAAGTTGATATAGGGCATACTTGTCCCTGCAACTCCTCTCCTCGTTGTGGTGGATGTCTATGTTATGAATTTGCCAATTATAATTCAAACAGTTCGGAAATTACACCCAACTATGCTTATACACTGGCATAGGGCCTACTTATCCTTGTGACCCCTCTTGTAGGTATGGCGGATGTCTATGATATGAATTTGACAACAATAACTTAAATGGTTCGGCAATTACAGCTAACTATGCTTGCAAGTTGACATGGGGCATATTTGTCCCCACGACCCTTCTTCTAGTCCTATGTTATGAATTTGACAACTATAACTTAAACAGCTCGGAAATTATAGCCAACTATACTTATGAGTGTTATGCACACACACACACACACAGACTTGAGGAGGCAGTGTTACACAATGTTGATCGCTCGTGATGCCTTGCTACCACACCGACGCCGCCAGCGAGGTGCTGGCCACCCAAATGGCCGACACCCTCAGCTGATCGCCAATTGTCGTGGGTTGACATAGGTCGTCGATACCAATATGGCCACCGAATAAGTGTTATGCCTCAATCTTGCAGAAATACCTCAATTTTTGCACGATTTAGTCACATTGGGCAAACCTCTGCCACAAAGGGCAAACTGCTTGCCGGATTGTGTGAAGGCACTTTCTGGCACTGGCTGCCATGATGGCCGCCGGGAATGATATACATTTGAGAGAAGCTGCGGCCGATTCAGCCACATTGGGAAGACCTCTGCCACAAAGGGCAAACTGCCAGCTGGATTATTAAATAGCACTTTCTGACACTGGCTGCCAATATGGCCTCTGGGAATGATAGGGATTTGAGAGGAGCTCCGACCGATTCAGCCACGTTGGTAAAACCAACACAAAGGGAAAACTGCCAGCCGTATTCCTCAAAGGCACTTTCTGGCACTGGCTGCCAATATGGCCTCCGGCGGCGGGAGGGAATGTCGGGAAATTTTAAGGGAAAAAGGGGGAAATGGCGTTTTTGTATGCTAAATCAACCATTTTGGTTGGAAAAATGAAAAAAGGGAAATTATCGCTCCTGGGAGCCTGGTAATATGCTAATTAGGCTTCTCGGGTCCTCAGCCTGCTTTTTACTGGCTGGCAAAATGGCCGCCGTCGGTATAGAATGGTACGTTCTAGAATTTTCCGGGAAGAGAGGATAATTTTCGAAACGTTTTATGGGCGTTTACCTTGATGTGCTAATTGCATTCCACCAGTCCGCAGCCAGAACATACTATTTTATACTACTATCGAGGCTTTCTTGATGGTAATCGAACCATCGGGGAGATTGCCGGCTCCAAGGACGGGCGCTGTGACTACTTAGGTTATTCTTATGGGCGTGCAACGTCGCCGCTTTAATGCAGGAAGCGGCCTTCGGGGTCAACCTCCCCCCCCCCCCCCCAATACACCCTTGAGGCAACCAATATTACGTGGCGCGTCTGGTGTCAGCGCCGCAGAAAGTAACTATTGCTCATTGTCCCAACGCGCAGACAGGCGACAGTCAACTCGACTTGGTTGTCAACAGCCATTTACTGCAAATTGCAGGCTGGATCGTGCAACAGAACGTCACACCCGTACCAATCTATCACGTAATTGTTACTTTTGTTTATCAGAATTTCTCGCTTTGGAGGATTCGATAGCTACCGGATAACTTACTCGCTGCAGGTACTCCAGTAAAGATCCAGCAAAGATTTAAATTATGCTGGAAAAGAGGACAAAAGTGTTCTTTCAGTACTATTGACTGTTTAGTGGTACTGAATTGAAAATATTATAAAAACGTTTGTATAAAATTGGTTTTTAAATTCTATATTCCCTACCCTAACCAATTTTAATCCAGAAAATGCTAACAAGTTATTATGATATCTTATTCGTAAATGTATACAAGGTTTTCGTTGGACTGAAAACGTATGTTAAAAACTCTACCACTTCAAATCACTTCCTCGAAAAAACTGCACTATAACAGAGGTTTTGCAGTGTTCTTAAAACGCACCGTAGCGACGGTTCCAGTGGGAAAAAAAATCTATCTTAAGAGTAATCACTCGTCGTTCATGAAGCCACTGTGTTGTTTAGTTTGTTAGCTGTGCTCTATTATACTTCCGACAAAACAGTGCGTGGAGTTAATATTAACAGATCAGTAGATAAATACGTTTTCATCTCCTTTCTCTAAAATTCTTGTGAAAATAAGGTGACGAAAACGTTTGTTAAATGCTTATTGCGTAGCCAGGCACCTCCGAAAATAACACATTCAGCGTTATTTTTACAAGCTTCTTTACTTGTTTTTATGTACGGTAGGTGTCTGTGAGGTGTCTGTCCGGCGCTCACCGAATCACTAACAATCATGATTTATTAGGTGTTTGCGTGTAGAGTTTCAGTGTCGGGGAAGTCCTCATTTACACATGGCTGTGTGGGTAAAAGACCATCCAAACTTTGAAACACAAGGAGGAGTTAAAATGATCGAACTTCACCAAACTCGCTACAATAATATGATCCTAGTAAGTAAACTAAAATTCTATAGTTTTGTACTATGCCGGATGCTTATTTCGAAGAAAAGGCAGCCAAATTAAGAATTTAGTGGCCAGTCCATATATATAGAGGAAGCATTCAAGCGATTGAAGTGTTGAATTTTGTCACACACATTCACATTAATAAGCCACAGTGGAAAATAGTGCAACTTGAAAAAAAATACTTTACATAGTACACTATCTACCAAAAAGTAATTGGCACCCATGAAGATAGGTAATTCAGTACGTCAGTTGACTTATGTTTCACACAGGAATTTCCCTTTCCCCCCTTAGAATTTCCAGGTTTTTCCTAGGAATATCCCTTTTTCCCCTCTGAATTTCCTTTTTTCCTCATAATTTCTCTCTTTCCCTCCTGCTGCCAGCAGCCATCTTAGATTTTCAACTTCACACTCTTGAATTCCATCCTTGCACAATCAGGCGGGCTTATACTCGATGTGGACGAATCCAGCAGAAAGTGAGCAAAGTCCAGCCACATTGTGCAATCATTGAACAGCCACTCCCGGCGGCCATATTATTAACCAGTACACTTCGACACTTTCTCTCATTGTCTCTTCATCTCTCTTCCTCTTAGAGGGATTTTCTCATATTCATTCCACCCTTCCATCGTCGTCTGCTGCAGACGTCCATCTTGTTTTTCTTCTGCCATCCATCTTGTTTGATATAGTCTGTTGGTGGCGGCCATCTTGTGGGTCGTCTGCAGGAGGCAGCCATCCTCTTTGTCGTCCATCTTTGATTCCCACATCAGCTACCAGTGTGTGCTGATTCCCATGGCCATCTTTGATTCATGCACTCGAATCCAGAGTGTGTTGGGAAGTTCCACTGGTGTTGGCTAGGGATGCTAGCAGCCATCTTGTGTTCACTCATCGGCCGCCAGGATAACTGGTATTTTATTTTAAGTGTTAACTCAAAAAATGCTGGAGTTGTGTGGTTTAATTTTGACGACACTTGAGTCGGCAGTCCAGTGTGCTAACCACAAGACCACCATTGCATGCGGACCAATAGGAGTTGAAATAAGGCATATATGCACATCGCATCAGACAAACTTGTAATAATGAAAAAAACATAGCACTGTACATATTAGTATAGTTGACTATAATTTTCGAACAGTTTACGACATAATTGTCAAATTCATAACATAGACATCACCCGAGATGGTGAGAAGGGTCCTAGGGTTAAGAATATCCTATGTCTTCATATAAGCATAGTTGGCCGAAATTTCCGAAGCATTTAAGATATAGACAACAAATTCATAACATAAACACCACCCGAAATGGCGAAGGGTCGTAGGGTCTAGTATGTACTATGTCTACTTATAAGCATAGGTGGCTGTAACTTCCGAACAATCTAAGATATAGTTGCCAAATCCATAACATAGACATCACCCAAGGCGACAGGAAGGGTCCTAGGGTTAAGTATGTACTTTCTCTACATATAAGTGTAGTTGGCTGTAATTTCCGAACCGTTTAAGGTATAGTTATCAAATTCATAATATAGGTATCACCAACAGCAACGAAAAAGAACTAAGAGCTAAGTATTACCTCAGCGCACATATAAACATAGTTGGCTGTAATTTCCGAACTGTTTAAGGTACAACTACCAAAATTATACCATATGCATCACCAAAGACAAAGAAAATGACAAAAGAGTCAAGTATGACCTAAGTGTACACATAACAATAGTTGGCTGTAATTTCCTATCTGTTTGAGATACAATTAACAACATCATAACATAGGCATCACTCTGGACAAGAAAATGACCAACTGATCAAGAACGACCTAAGCACACTTATAAGCATAGTTTGCTGTATTTCCGAACCATTTAAGATAAAACTATAAATATCACAATGTAGGCATCGCCTGAAACAACAAAAAAAGAACCAAGGGGCATGTATGACCTAAGAGCACATATATACATAGTTGGCTTTAATTTACGAACTGTATGAGATACAACTACCAAAATTATAATTTAGACATCGCCCCAGAAAACGAAAGAACAGAAGGGTCATGTATGACCTAAGAGCTCTCATGTTCTGTCAGTCCAAAGATGTCTTCACATATGTTGCAACTATATTTTAAACAGTTCGGGAATCAAAGCCAACTATGCTTATTTGTAGATATAGGACATACTTGACCCTAGGAACCTTCTTGCTGTCTCGGGTGATGGGTATGTTATGAATTTGGTGTCTATCTTAAATGGTTTGGAAGTTAACCCAATTATGCTTATAAGTAGACATAGCACATACTTGACCCTAATACCCTTCTCACCATATCGGGTGATGTTTATGTTATGAATTTGACAACTATATCTTAAATGGTTCGGAAATTACAGCCAATTATGCTTATATATACAATGCTAATTTTTTTCATTATTACAAGTTCGTCTGAAGTGATGTACATATAGACTTCATTTTAACTCCTTTCGGTCCACATGCAATGGTGGTCTTGTGGTTAGCACTCCGGACTGCTGACCCAAGGGTTGTCGGAACGAAACCGCACGACTACAGCATTTTTTGTGTTTACACTTAAAATAAAATACCATTTATCCTGGTGGCAGACGTGTGAACACAAGATGGCTGCTATTGCCCCTAGCTGCCACCAGTGGAACGACAAACAAGATGGCCGCCACCAGCAGTCAACATCAAACAAGTTTGACGGCAGACGGCATACAAATTGATGTCTGCAGCAGACGACGATGGAGGGATGGAAGAAATATGAGAAAACCCCTCCAAGAGGAAGATAAGAAGAGGAAGTTTCGAGGCGTACTGGCTACCAATATGGCCTCCGGGAGTGGTTGCTCAATGATTGCACAATGCGGCTGGCCTTTCTGCTGGATTCATCCGCATCGAACAAAAGTCTGCCTGATTGTGCAAGAATGGAATGCAAGAGCGTGAAGTTGGGAATCTAAGGTGGCTGCCGGCAGCAGGAGGGAGAAAAAGGGTCATCTCGGTGTACTGACTGTCGCCATATTGAATCCTCAATCCTCCAGCCCCATCCCTTTCCTTCATACCGACTACTCCCTGCTACTGAAATACAAGGTTAGGGGGTTCTGTGTGCTCATTTGAACATATTAGATAGGACTGCTACTACAAGGTTATAAATGTGTGAACAGTCGATACTCGGTGTTTGAAAGTCAAAAGAAAATCGCTTGCCAAAGTTAAAGATAAAATGAAATGCTACATTTAGCCTGACAAATGAGCGTTTGGAGTTAGTCGAGCAATTCTGGGCTGTTTTAAGATAGATTTAAGTACCTAAGGTCCAGGATGTGACATGACGTCAACTCTTGTGTTTTTTTCACCTTCCGTTTTGCTCCGATAACGGCAAATTGCTCTGTGTGGGGTTCGTCTCGCGTGGAAAACAAAAACTGGTCGCAATGCGTGTATACACATAGACCCATGTTCGCCTCTACTGCAAGACTTCTATCTTTTGTGAAATAAACGTGCTTTTTCGTAGCTCTTAGTTGGCAATGTAACTCCTTAGTGCTGTGGCCAGAAGTTATTAAATACATTCCAGGATCTATGGCTTGACTGAGATACGCTTTGTTGATATCCGCGGCTCCATCCAAAATCCTGGCAGCACGAGAAGTGTTTCTTACAGGGATGCTCAAGTATGTAGTATGGCGGGCTGTTACTGCACAAGAGAGATAAATACGTAGTTAGATAGGAATAGGAAGGAAGAAGGGGGGGGGGGAGAGAAAGGAGGAAGTGGTTCTTCGGGGTATTCCCATTTTCTCCGCCTTCGCTTTCTCGCCGTTCTCATCGCACCTCGTTCACTCTTCAAGCGGAAGCGTCAAATTTCTTCACTCACTCAAAGCCTTGCTCGTAGCCGAAGTTGGGTCACTCGATGCGCGCGGCAGTATCGCCCTTATGAAGACTCTGTACTGAAACTTTTCTGAAAAACCGTAGTTTGCGCGTAAACGCGTATCTCAGTAAATAAAAGTTCTGTAAATAGGACATTTTGCCAGAAAAGATCAAAAACTATTTTCTCTAACCCCTATCTTTTAACTTTATCATATTAAGTGTATTAATGGAGGAAAAAATTCTTCAATGCGGTCAAGTATAGCATGTTTAAATCTTGCCTATGCAGTTTCCTTAAGGTTGAAGTAAAGTAACAGCCTATGGAGCACTACACCCGGCTATACAATGTGAAAAACTCATAAATTAATAGTAGTACAGACACCATAAATATTATTAGAAAATATTGCGATTTATGCTGTATGCGAAAGAAGAATGTATAGACCCTATATTTTGCAACATTGTGAAATATTCTACTAAAATATACTTTTGAAATGTGAAAAAAATAATAGGTTATAATAGTAGGCATTTTTAACAATATTTAAGCGCATTTCCATTCTGGATGATTCAGAAAGAAGAATTTGCAAGAAAATCCTCGTCATGCAATATCGTCATAATGTTTACTATGCTTATGTGTGTAAGAAAATTGTAATAATAATGACGGAAATAATTTTAATAGTTATTTTCATGCGCGTCCATTTGTCACAAATACTTATGCCTGAAACTGATGTAAATAATAAAGTTAATTATAAAATTGATATGTAGCATCGTGACTATGATTTTATTACACATTATCACAGTAAGTATTATGACGATCTTTCTTGAAGATTTTCTTGCAAATTATGCTTTCCGAAGCATCCAGAATGGAAATGCGCTTAAATATTGTTAAAAATACAGACTAGTTTGATCGATTTTTTTTTGCATTTAAAAAGTATATTTTAGTAAAATATGTTATAATATTGCGAAGTATTTACATTCTTCTTCCAAATACAGCATAAATCGCACTTTTCTTACAATTTCTGTGTTGTATTTTTTTCATGAGCTCTTCACATTGTATAGTAGTGTGCAGTACTCCATAGGATGTTGCTTTACTTTAACCTTAAGAGGCAAGAGAAAAGTAAGACTATAAGCACGTAGTTTGATCTGTGGGCTTTCATCGCGTGTAATAAAACCCCTATGTTACAGATTTAATTTGCACAGTAGAACGGCACTACGTAAAAACTGCAAGGCTTGCGCGTAGGAGCGAGTAGATGCTAGGAGTGTGAGTTATTGTCCATTTCATGTAAGTGGGGTAAATTTTGATAGTTCTAGAAAAGTAGCACGGCCACAGTGTATCCTTCCACCGCAGCTGTTTTGTCACTGAAGAAAAATACGTTTGTAAACAAATGTTTTGAGTCCAATGCACACTGGCATTTTTCTCCTTCTTTATGTCCCCTGTCATGGCAGGCACTGGAAGGTCGACGTAAGCTAACTTCCGTCCAGTAATTAATGTAGGCTATTACAGCTAGGTCGACATTCCAACTTGTTTTATTTTTTAATTACAGAGTTAAATTTGTTGGGGTTCTGTTATTTTATTTCGAGGGAAAAAAGAAAAGTAGGGGCGGGGACTTAAGATTAACGTCTTTCGTGAGACGGGATATTTTGATGTTCTTATGAGTGTGTGGCATTTTGAGCTGCATATGGTTTTGATGGAGCAGTGGAAAATTTTGTTCGTATGGAAATAATTTAGATTATTTAACTTCGAAAATTATAACTTTAATGAAAACACAAAACGCGATACATACGTCGCTGTACGTATTCGTACAGGTGCAGCAATATACACACGTTTACACTTTGACCGAAGTTAACCTTACACTCGAATTTACGATGTAGACAAACACATATTATTCACTCACTGCAAATGTGTAGAAAGTGCGGCTTTTTTCAGGTTACATGCATTTCAATCATTATATTAACGGTTTACAAATACATTTACAAAACACGCAAACTTACCGTTTGCAATATTTGAAACCTCTTGAACACGTGTTTTTCTATGGCAATCCTTGCGAGTTTACTTCACTAAAATCACGTTTGTTCGTCACTAGCATTAAATAATTTATTTACAAAATCATTCAGAAAAATGAACACTGCGCACGTTTCCTGATACAAATAAACTTAATCTTAGATACTTAAATTATATTCGTGTCACTTCATTGTGGAAGACGGTAAGGAAAATGGCGGAAGGGACGCGGTAAAACACGTGGCGATAATGTTACATTTCACTCAAGAAAATGCACAACGGTACCTACAACCAACTATGCTTGAAAAAAGCAAATAAAAAATTATTAGCTACCGATGAAATATTCCGACAACACCAATAAGATATTCCTATAATAAACACGATGAGAAAAAAAGCACACGTACGACTGCATTCACCGGCCTGGAAACTGGAAAAACAAACATGGTTAGCCATTGGCTGGAAACTTTCTGTTCGTATATGTCGACATACTCTGTCATTAATGCTAAACGTGTTTTCAAAGTCCAGTTACTAATAGCCAAGAAAATCTAATATTGCTTCAAAAACATAATTTAAACGATAAATGTAGAAAATATGATTAAGATTTTAAATTACAACTTTTAGTTCCGAGTACTATTTTCTTCCAAAGTCATAATCAAAATAGCCAACCTAACAACACGGATCCCGCACCAGTTCATCAGCTGATACAATACTGTACGAGCGAGAGCATTTACTGTTTACATGTTGTGTAGGTTGGTCACATTGTCTGTCAGATTTTACCCTACTTTATGAAATGAACAGTAGTTGGCTCCCTCGCTCCTTGACCTGGGACGCGCAGCTATATGGTCCTCTTATCGTCCCCGCGCTATTGGATCGCGCAGTGTAGGCGCGAGTAGACAGTAGAGGCTACTCAGTTCTCCTCGAACACCAGACCTCGAGTCATGAAAGTGTTTTGGACTGCTGCCAGCTGATAAGATAAGGCAGTATTGCCTCCTGCATGTGTACACACGCAGCACTGATAGTGATTGAACAGCGAGTTTCGTGTATATAGGTCGTTCACTCGTGTATATAGGTCGTTCACGGTTACTTCACACTTTTCTGAAGCCCTGCTAAAGTTAATCTTTTTTTTTTTCACTGTTTACGTATCCTTCCGCTACATGTAAACTGAAACACTGCCATGTGACTAGGTTTTAACTGTCAAATGCTTGTTTACTGTTTTCAGCTGTTCAAAGAATTCAGTCATATTTCACATAGTATTCCGTAATAATGTCCACAATTCAGGCCTATAACCATATCAAGGTCATATTTATAACTTTTAAACAATGTGTATGTTGACGATAGTTCTTACGATTATTATTTTACATTAACATATTTGTTATACACGACATAGCACATTACACATAATACACTTTCATATTTTGCCGCGACTGTCTTTAACCCTATTATAACTGCGGGGGAAAGAACTGTTAGTATTCAACCTCTTGTTATTTATATGTGTTGGGTTATTTCGTTAAAAGTACGACCTTAGTTGGAATAACAATTATAACGAAGGGACAGCCAGTCCAACGAAAAGACACAGTAAATTCAAGCACCTAACTCTTGTCACTTTGTACGTAGCAATGACAAACTTAAAATATAATTGTGGACATGCACATAAATAAGGCTACCGTAACTTTTATTCCGCTCATATTTAGATGCATTGGTACTTACTGTTTTCTAAATTTTTCATTATTTATTTAAATTTATCTGGCTGGGCTTAGTATTTCGTTCGGTTTATGGCAAACATTCAAGTCACAGAAACGTAAGCATGTTGCACGATTGTGTTTCAAACACCTAGGGCAAGATTACAACGATGTGATAAACAGACGTGACTTTCAAACAATTAATTTTGTATTAAAACAGTTTATGGTTAAAACGTATAAATTTCACACGTCTGATATTTGTTATATATATATATATATATATATATATATATATATATATATATATATATATATATATATATATATATATATATATATATATATATATATATATATATATATATCGCACACACAGAGAGAGGTCACGACGCATTTTACAGTATTTTTATTCCTGCAGTAGAAAAACATATTTACCACATCTTAACTTGCTCTGGTAAGTTAAAAAAACAAAACGTGTACGAACTTGATGCTTCTTTCAGAAAGACGTCATGTCGTCGGCGTAGCCATTCGCCACTTCTACCAACTTCAGATTTGTAACCGTCCCGCCATCACATCTCAATATATTATAATAAGTATTGAAACAATAAAATCTCGTTTCAGTTGTAAAAACCAAATTCAAAAATCATTATTTTTGCTGTAATAAATATTAAATATGCTAAAATTTAAAACGTGTATAACTTTCCTGCTACTACAAACACTGCGAAACTTCCCGAGAGAGAGAGAGAGAGAGAAAGATAAATAGGGAGAAATAGAGAAAGAAGGGAGAAAGAGAGAGAGAGAGAGAGAGAGAGAGAGAGAGAGAGAGAGAGAGAGAGCAAGAGCGACAAGCTCCGCTGCGCCTGTTGAATTCTCTTTCTCGTACGAAAAAAAAAAATACCAGTCCACTAGGGCCTATGCACAGTAATTTGCGCTGATATTTTTAACTGTAACAATGAAATATGTTTTCTTTAGTGCTGCCTAAAAATTAATATATATCAACAGGCAACGTTTAATTTACGAATAGCCTACCAAAAAAACTAGGTTAAAACAATATTTTTCTGTCAACTATTTCTTGCTAGCCGTTGCCAACACATCGCTGCTCTCACTGTTTTAATCCGTATTTAATACGAATTAATTATTACAAGTTATAGAAGACATTAAGTTAAAGTTAATTTATTAAAAAATACAGTACTTTGAAGTTAGTCAGTGTTATGTATTTGTGTTGTTCATGTTATTGAAAAAAAAAAAAAAAAAAAAAAACAGGTTGACATGTTACGCGTAGGGTGATTTTTCAAAGGTTCGTTTCGAAACATCCGAAGAAACACACTGGACTATAAAAGTCGCAGTGTGGCCGTGCGTCCATAACAGCAAGGCGCACAGTACGAGTTACCACACTGGATAGAATAGACAGATAGCGAGGCTGTGTGATCAGGGATAATTTGAGTGTGTACATTTTTTTTTCTAGTCGCGTGCTACTCCACTCGAAGTGACGCAAGGGAGAGAAGAAAAAAAAAAAAAAAAAGCAATCGTACAAGGGGGGGGGGGGGTAGGAGGGGAAGGAAGCTCGACGGAGTCAAGTCCGCGACTTGGAGGACACCGCCTCAGTTCAGCTCCGCCGGTCGGTACGCGGGGTTGGATCAGATGGAACTCTCGCAGACGTTCGCGTTAACGACGGGCAGTTCACTCGACTAGTTGGCCTGGGAGAAACATTGCTCAAATTTTTTTTTTTCTCCCCTTCACATTCATTGTTTGCGTAACGAAATTGCTTGTGTTCGCCGGCACGCGTGAACGGCGCACCGTCTAACTAAAACGCGTTGCTGTCATGGTAGCTGAGCGAGCTGGTGTGCAGGAGGTCGAGGTTTCAAGCATGCAGATGAGTTTCGCTCGCTTGTAGTTGTTAACCCTACTTCGAGAAAATTGGCGTGGTTCATCATCTGTAAGCCTCACGCACGTCGATAAGTGGGTAAGTGTTTATTAGTATACGGCAAGTATTATAATTTAATGCTAGCTGATGTGGGTTGTGAAAGGTCTACCTTGGTATGAACTCCCTCTGTATTCCTTTTCATGTGGCAGCGACCTGTGGCCAAATTGTGCGCAGCATCGAGATTTGTTCATGTAATCCACCGACTTCGTTCTAGGCAATACGAAATTACACAATTCTGGATAAAATTTTCAAGAATATTTTTTAACGCGATTTTTATTTATTTAAATATTTAAGTGAATTATTTAAAACTGCTTTAGTAGCAACATTTTAAATATTTTTGAACACAAAAAGTTGTCACAAACAACCCTTACAGCCCCGAAGAGGCCCTATGAAATGAATAAGTGACTTACTACTATCCTTCGTTAGCAGGAACTTTTTATTTATTCCTAAAAACTTACTTAGGTATTAAGAACTGGTTCTAGCGTAGCTGGCTAGGTTAGCAGCGCGTGAGCTGTCGTTCAAATAAAAATTAGCAATACGATATTAAGTTAGAATGATAAATGGATTGCAGGTCGAGAAATTGCATTACTTGCATCATAAACATTCATTTGCATCACGAACCACGAGTCATTATCATTCGCCATATTTCGGCCAACAGCTGCAATTATATATATATATAAAATTGTTTTTCTAACTGGAAACGGTAAGCGACGTGACCGAATTTATTATACTGGCCAAGATAACCCAAGTCAAAACATGCATCTGTTTGTTTAGTTAAGAATGTCTTCTTATCGAATTGTAACGGTTAATGAAACCCGGAGTTGATTTCTTGCGCTATTTAATACTTTTTTTCTATTAAATATTAAAGCGTTGGCATAGTTGTTAAATTTAACGAATTATATAAATTGTGCTTCAGTGGCTGACTGCATCAAAAGTAGGTATATTTTGAAAATAGTGCACCAGTGCAGTGATTGAAAATTTCGTTATGGCTGATCAGATTCAAATATTGATTCGATGTGTATTTATCAAGTTATTATGAATTGGGACGTTTGGAGCTTATGTATATTTGCTTTATTTATCTAGTTTTTATCACTATGACTTTTCTGTATAAAACTAAGTGTATGTGGCTACTCTATAGTAAAAGATGTGTAGGTGGGTCTTTAAAAACTATTTCAGAGATTCTGTTTCGTGGAAAAGTGTTAATGTAGTTCACAATTATGAATTATGTCTTTGAAAAACTACCCGATATTAACTGCGTAGCATATATTTCCACGTAAACAGGCACGTACATGTTTAAAGTAATAATGAATGTGAATAAGGAAATGGGGTCCTAACGTCTTGTTGAGTTTGAACTAATAGCCAGGCAAATGGGTTTCGTATCTTATGATTTTATACACATTATAATAGATATCGGCTTAGTACATTCTGTCCGTTTTACAATGTCATTCGATCGATGCATGGAAACTTTTCATTAACTCTGTACCAGTGTTAGTTTCCACCTTTAGCAGGAGGATACAGAATTGTCTGAAAGGAGAGATCAAGTTAAAGTGTACAGTTAACCGCAAGCGAGATATAAAGAATATACTATTGAAAATGCGTATTTGCTAATTAAAAGCTCGGGTTCGCCAATACTCGGCGAAAGGGAAGTAATTTTTTTTGTGAGAAAATGTAGATTTGGAGAAAGGGGTTCGAAATACGTGAAAGTGATTTCTCATTCCTTTCTAAGGCAAAGGGCTAATTAACGCTTAAAAGCGACTAATGAGTCACCATTAGCGCGCGCACACACAATTTTCTTGTGCCGTCTAGCGTGTGCATTCTCAGTAAGAGCGTAGGCCTACTTGCCTCGTTATCAGAAATCGTATATTTATTCCCGTAAATTGTATTGCCAGGAAACATATTATAATAGCAATTTTTTTTAGATTTCAAGTCGTAGATAGGTATCTAAAATATCTTACCGTTCCATTTCAAATCCAAATTTTATTGGAATGATTACAAATAGTATCCAGCGTTGTTTGTATTAGATTGTGATTGAGGAAGTGCAGATGAGACAAGTTCTATTAGTGCGAATTTCTTATTAGCATACTTCCCAACCGGAAAGAAACTACTATGAAATAATTATTCTGTTCATACCTGTCTGTTCCTTTCACTCGTAAAAACTCTGTTCTCGTCAAGACTGTTCCGATTAAATATAATTATTGACTTTAATAATAAATTAACAGGTTTTGATTGACTGTCGAAACTGTTCTAAAAACACTTGCACTTCACTGACGCTTTAAATAACATGATTTGCAATGTCCCTGAAAATATGCGTTGCACCAAAAAAAAAAAAAAAACTCTAAAAATGGTTTCAGTTCTTGATTCTATGCTCAAAAATTGCCGTTGATAAAAACAAATTCTGATTTTAATTCAATATTTAAATTGCTTCCTCTTGAAACATTAGTCTTAAATTTGGTAATGATTATGGAACGAAGCTACTTAAAAAATATATAGGTAGTAGTTCAAGAAGTGTTACTTTTAGGGTGTACCGAATGTGCTTACCTGAAGGGAGTTTCAGAATTTGTTCTCCGCCCTAAGACTTTTGATACTGATTAGGACTATGAATATCAGGGCAATTTCGGTGTTAAACCCAGAGGAAAAGCTTAAACATTCATCAAGTAGTCGTTTCTGTGCAGCCCGCGTGACTAAGAGGATCAATGCTCGTCAAAACTTGCATTAATACAGCAATAGGTTTAATTATTGCTTTCTAACGCTCTTAATTTATGCCGGAGGGTAATCGGAGCACGGCTTACATACTATACTGACCCAAATATACATCTAAAAACGCTGCATTCCAATGACCGCGCTCATGACCCTGTCTTCGCCCCTTCTTTTGAGCTGACACTAATGAGTAAGAGATTAGGACGACCCTCAACGAGATCCGATAAGGGTGAAGCGAGGTGAGTATGGAGCAGCAGATGCTTTATAATAGGGCTCAACCCCCTTATTTTTTAAAATAATAATTATACAAATTTTATTAATTCAAAATTACGCGTTTTGTCAGTAAAATCACTCCATTTTTCATCGAAAATAACATTTTTTCATTAAAATTATTTAATTTTTCAACAAAAACTGGATTTTTCATTAAAAAAAATAAATAACTTTTTAACATAAATGAACGCAGTTCAAGCACAAGATAGGTGAATTGCGACGGCGTTCTCCAGGCATCCCGCACTTTCTGAGCACCTGGAGACTTGGCATATCTGCCCAGACACGTTGGTGCCAATTTCCATCGTTTCCGCGGCATCCCTTCACGTCGAGATTTTGCTCCCTTCTGACGAGTGCATATTTTTATTTTGTTGATAAATTATAAAACGGATGCGTAAGGTAGCAGCGAGCGGAAAACAAAAGTGAAATGATGGAACCATGTTTTAAATAGTGGCAAAACTCCCAAATTTTGACTGATATTTCGTAAGATATTGCCTGCATCCTCAAAGGAAAACAAATATTGGGAAACACAATCGTGCGTCAATCATAATTTGTGCCGATAATGAACAGGTCAAGTCAGAAATTTGCAGTAAATTAGCGTACGCTATTCCACCTAATCCTAGTTTTCCTTATCGGCTGGCCGCGTTTTCCCGTGCGATGGTATAGCTGTCACATTCGGGAAGGCATGTGTGGATTCCATCCCGACCAGCTGGATCGGCAAGAAGGAGGTTCACAAGTAATTTTCTTTGTCATTTCAGACAAAGGCCATTGCTGTTACTTAATGTGTATATCCCCACATCCTCAGCCTTTGTCTCTCATTTCCTTATTTGCAGGAAAGGAATAAAGATTATTATTACGATTTTATTACAGATCATGCAGCAACAAGCCCAAAAAAATGTTCAGAAGAAAATACTTGACAATCCATAGTTTCTGAGTAAATAAACTTCAATACTTGTTGATGTTCTAATTTATTGATCCGGAACAAGTGCGCGTAGTTTAGTTTATTAAAAATCTTAGCTTTTTTTTTTTTTTTTTTTCTCTTGAAGTTCTTTACGTGTAGCTTACTTTTGTGCCACAACCCAAATCAAACATCTTTTGAGAATTAAGGGTTTGTATTTGTATTAAATAGATACAGTAGATTGGATAATTTTAGAACAAAATGTTTTCTAACTAATTAATAATCGCCCAAAAACCATACGGAGCAAGTAGGGGTATATGTATTTGGCTTTTGTTAAAATGTAAAATCGGTGTTCTGGTTGAGTAATTCAGCAAGGCGAATATTTATTTAATTTATTTTTAATTCGCCACAACTAAAATTCAGAAACTCGACCAAAAAAAAAAAAAAAAAAAAAGTTATTGTGTGCTTTTGAAACATTTTATAAGGCGGTTGACTGGATGTGTATGCGTAACAAAAATCCTGTTTCTTACAGGATAGATGTGACACACTGCCAGAAGATCAATTTCAACATATGCTTTCTGCAATATCTCCATTTTGTAAGGCAGTGAAAACGCTGCTGCGTACACGATTACAAGTTTTCGTTTTCACGACATTTAAAAAGCGTCACTGTTATATGGCTATCTTCCTTTTGGTCCTCGATTGGGAAATTCTCTATTCTGTATTAAAGCAATAAGTGAATAACAGGAACATTGTTATTCTCGTGAATTGTCTTCGCTTCAACAACAATTTATGTGGCGGAATTACGCAAAATATGCATTAAATGTGGTACTAATAATTCCTAACGTACAAAAACGTGCGCATATGAATGAGGGAAGTGTGCCTCAAAATGTATAATTATTAGGCATTCATATTTCGACTCTACGCTTCCTTAGCGGCTGGATAGGTTAGCCGGCTCGATCGTGTTCGAGTCCGCAGTTTTGAATGTCGGCGCCGTCGAGTTAAAGCCGCACGTTTCAGTATCGATTCGAGGAAACCTTAGCCGCACGTTTCAGTATCGATTCGAGGAAACCTTCCACGGGAGAATTGTTTCCTCAGCTACTGGGTACTCCACGGCGATTTTTTGTCTGGGTAAAGGCTTTTCACGATAAAGTGAGCACTTTTGAAATCAACCCTAGAAAAAAGTCACTGCTCCTGCCTCAATATATTGTTACAATTCCTCTCTCTAGACATTAAGTAGGCTAAACAAAGTTCATTAAGGGATGGAGGTCTTAATCAAATAAAAGAATTATAATTTCCTTAATTTATTCACAATAACTACAGCAAAATTCTCTGAACTCAAATTCTCACAATAAATTGATATCACTTACTGTTCACAATTTGCACCAATTAATAAAATTTATAATTACGGCAAGGGAATCAATGAAATTTAACAATTAAAGATCAGTCCCAATAGACAGTGTATCAACCTATTCAATTATTTTATAATTTATGCGTCCATATTTGACAGTTCGAATATTTACAATAGAAACAGTATTACACTTCCATCCAGTCCCACCTAATTTTAGTCCATGTCCCGACAGTCGCGATGTTTTAGAATCTTCCAAGCGCCATCGCGCACAGTAGGGCTTCACTAGTATGTTTCACACCCTCTAGTCCATTCAAGCCACGAACATCTCACTCGCCGTCGTCCCGCAATCTCCGGTAGTCGTCCACACTTCATTTCGCTCGCGCACGCTCGGCCTGGCGGCCTCCATATGACTGCCGGCCGCTGGGTTGCGGCAGTATATGTAGGTCTTAGGCCACCACCTAGAATCTTCCCCAACTCGCGTAATGCGTCGCGGAGATCTGAGGCGCCAGCCAGTCTCACCAGAACATTCTTGCGTCGTCGCTAAACGTATCGGAAACTCTAGCAGCCGAGAGGAGGTCTGTGAGGCCAACAAGTCTCGCTGCTGTCGGCATTCACGGGATTCCCAGAAGGGGAGCAGACACCCACGAGCGCCTCGTTCCTGGAAGAGGGAAGGGCGAGGTGGGTCTAAGATTATGGCGCGGAGCAGCGGAGTCGGCGCCAGCTGCAGCACGTAACAATATTTTAACGGGCACGTTGAATTACATGCGCCCAGTAAAGTTGGTAACGTTGGATGGAAATTAGTTACATATTTTAACATCGCATAAAAAGTGTTAGATAACAATTTGCGATAACTTAAATTATTTTTCTCGCTTCCTGTTTTTTTTTAATGCATAAAAACGTAAAAATGAGTAAATTTGTAAAATATTTAATTATATAATCTTTTTACAGTTTCACTTGAAAGATGTATGAATAAAGTGACGAGGCCCGTGGCAAAGTTAATATTACATAAGGCGGGACAATACACAACGTAAATATAAGTAGACTCTAAGAAGGGCTTCCGAAAGTGCTCAGTTTATCGTGAACAACCTATAGTTACATATCTCGCTCTGCTTGCAACAAGTTTGTTTGGGAGTGATTCTGAAGTATACACTGGTGGAAATACTTTCGTCACGAGTACATAGAAAAAAATTAATTTGGAATACCGTGTCTTTTTTTTGTTGTTGTGAACGGAGTAATTTACTGGGCTTTTATCATGTGCTCAGTAAATGGATACGTGATTTTCGCTTGTGTGTTGAAGTGATGTACTGGTTCAACTGCCACGCAGTTGACATATTCTCGGCGTGTTTGCTCGGTGGCTTCCTACGGCTACTCACCGCGCGAAGTACTAGCAGTCTACGACCTCAGCGTCTTCATTGCTAATTAATTTAGCACCGACTCGTGATGAGAACTGAGCGTCCTTGACCAACCTGGTAGTTACGGACGTCGTTTCCTCCATCGGCCTTGAGCCCCCTCTCCCTATGTAGCTTCGTGACCAGGTTCTTGTCCTATTAATAAACAGCGTAAATTGAAATTGTTGCCGTGATGTTACAAGGATAGTGATGCATCAGCACTATTGCAGCACTCGGATACTTCCTCAATAGTTGAGTGGTATGTGTCACGTGTTTTCTTGCACTTATGAAATAAAATCTGATGACGATGCTGCTGCTGACGACGTTGTAGGAGGGGGGGTAACGCCCACCGAGTGAAGACTCTGTCGTTCCTGGGGGCTTATTCTAACTTATTCTTTTCGTTTCCTGTCGACAAAAATATTCGTGACGACTCGAATTTTCGTTCATTAACGGAAGGAGCTATTCTAAGCGCATTCTAGTGTTCGTTTGACAACTCGAAACGATAACGAAGCCCTCCGGACTTTCGTTACCAACTTTTATTATAAAACTTTGCGGGCGTGTGTAACAGATCGTGTTTTTGAGACTGTGAAAGAAGAGAATCGTGGAGTAATGTGTCTTCATGCATTATAAAACTTTGCGGGCGTGTGTAACAGATCGTGTTTTTGAGACTGTGAAAGAAGAGAATCGTGGAGTAATGTCTCTTCATGCATTATAAAAACATGGAAATATATTTCAGAAGAAATATTTTAAAAGCACCGATTAATCTTTCTCTTTTAACTTGTGGACTATGTAAGCAACAGTGTAGGCTGGCTATCGCGGGAGTATTTATTGTTCTATTACAGTTGTTTACAATGAAATAAGAGAAGAAACACTGATTTATTCAAAAAATCTGTGAATAATGTGGTTGTTCTTTAATCTGAGCCGCAAGATAAATAGCTTATTATAATTTATAATACCTTGGTTGACGTTTACCGCTCGTGAGGAGTTCACATAAATATTTTAACAGATAATTTACGGAAATAGGTAATTCACTTTTTTATATACATATTTGAATAAATTGGGATCGTGTTAAGGAGGTTGACATCTTGGTTTGAATCAATTTATTTTTAACATATTCAGGAAAAAATTACGGAAGTGGCGTATAACTGGAAATACGAATAGTCGTACAAATTACCTGCGATATCATGTCGTTGGTATCAAATGTAAAGCATTATACAAAATTGGTACTGATCATTTGATTTATCTCGGAGATATCTGTAACCTATGCTGAATACGCCTAATTCGTTGGACGATGGTTTGCCAATATACGTTAATTCTTGGACATAATTTACATATGCATTTTGGCTCACTAGGAATCTGTCTGCATATTTTAAAAGGTGGAATTAATTTAATTCTTATCTTTTTATTTTGGTTTGCTGATGTTTGTTGCATTCAGGCTATTTCTTGAGATATTCGGGGAAACATACATTCATCTGAAATTACGTCTCGAAACAGGAAGTAGTACGCATATCAAACAGAAATTTGTGAAGCACTTCTTTAAGAAATGGGATTGAGATGTGTATAGTTAGGTTAGGATGCGTCTCCGCTCAAAATTTTTTTTTAGAACATACACAATAGTATTTCACATTCACACTCGCGCTTATTCTTATACTAGCATATACGCTGTTATTCATTTGAAAATACAATTTCCTTGAGCACTCTGAGAAAACAATTGATTTTTTTTCCCCTAGTATATCCTAAATTTTAGATGTAAGTCTGAAATTCCTCCGAGGTTCGCAGTAGGAGTATTAGCTACAGCACACCGCGACTTTTCTGAGGTTGGGCAAACATAGCTATAGTGGGAACTACGGTTGCCTCCCACACTTGGTGACTAACCTATTCTCCGCGGACTAGAATAGCAAAATTGCGTGTAAAGTGTATGGTATAAAATGTAAATCTATGAGAAACAAAGGATGGGAAAGAATATATTCATTAAAAATAGCTTTGAGGCGTTAGAAGAGGAAAATGGTTGATTTGGTCATTTGGTCGGGGCTTGGGTTCATTGTTTATGACCAGTGGTGTAGGGGATGCCACACATTTTGTGGAAGGGAGGGTACGCAATACAGCATGCACTGAGAAAAATTGTTTGTTGAATCAAAGTTTTTTTTTGGCGCAATTAAATTATTTTTCCGTTGAAAACAAATTATTTTGTAGTTCTTGTTTAGTTGCAGTAAATTAATAGTTGCTTGGTTTCGGGTAATATAAATAATTTATGCCCGACTGAGATTCGAACATAGACCATTTGCACGTGTGCGCTACGCCTCAGCAAGATTAGCTAAAGTTACTACTGATTAAATACTGATGTTTTTAAAGTATACAATTCGAAAACTGGACAATATGCTCAAATGAATATTTCAAATTTTCCAGCTTTACTTTTTAGTTTCTTGTTGAACTCGTTTTATTATAATGTTTATACCATTACTAAGCATCAATAAACGCACTAACACACACTGTTACTATCTTAATTGTCACAAAAAATACAAAGTCTCAGACTGTATTTCCGAACGAAGGCAATTAAATGAGTGGCCAAACACAACTAATTCAACGGTTTTGTTGACAGTCTAATTTATTTTGTCCCAATACATAGGTTTCGTTCATTCAAGCATGTATTTTGTTGTTCTAGTTTAGTTTACTGAACGTTTTGTTGGGCAACTAAATATATTTTTTGCCCTCTAAAACAAGGCCAAACCTCCCTCTGAGTGCGCCTTCTCTCGTGTCCCGCCGACTGGCACCTGGGGCTCATTTCTCGTCCACTTTCCAGCTTATCGGAGACATTTGCGTGAGTATCGCTGGCTGGGCGTAGTGATAAAAGCTGTTCAAGATAAAGTAAGCACTTCAGAAATGAGCCTTAGAAAAAAAATTCACTGACCCATCATCCATGTAATTCGATGAGCGCACGGAGTGACATTCGCCCAGTAAAGTTGGTAATGATGGATAGATAACAGTTCCATATTTTAACGTCGAATGAAAAGTGCTAGGTAACTATTTGTGATAACTTAAAATTATTTATTTCTCTGTCTGTTTTATGCAAAGAAGTGTAAAAATAAGCAGATTTGCAAAATATTTACTTTTCTAATAACTCTGCTGTTTCACTTGACCGACGCATGAATAAAGTGATGAGGCCCATAGCAATATTAATTTTACATAGGGCGGAGGAATACACAACGTGTTTACAAGTAGATTTTAAGCAAGGCTTTCAAAAGTGCTCATTTTACCGTGAACAACGTATAGGCAGGTGAGCACTACACTTCGTGCCACGACAACTTCCAGTTCACGCAGTGTCTCTACGACGTAAATCTGCTCCCGACGAGCGGAAACGCGAACGAGAATCGTGCTTTTGAGAAGCGAAAATGACTCTTAGTCGAACAGCCTGTCTCGGGCAATTTTTATTAATTGGTGTACTAGAGAACACTGCCGCTGCACCATGAAAGGATAACTGCTAGTCGGCCATACATAGTGCTCAACTCTATTCTGAGGTGCGATTGTCACTGTAGCGTGGAACCTTGAACGAGCGTCTTCCAGATGGCGAATCTGCAACTTGAAGCCTTCGACTCTTGAACTTGGAAGTTATTCTGGAACGTCTCGCAGTCAAGGTCTGGCAGTGTGTGTCACGCAATGCGACGAAGGGCCTCGGACAACCAACAAGGGACTGTTCGGCGTATTTGCAGCCTCGATCTGCGCACGTTACTTTGTCGACGTTTGTGATAATTGCAAAACGTTCCCGTTTAGTGGAGTGCGTATAAATAAATTTTGAAATGTCAATTTAAGGGGAAATCACTTTTATACGAACTGATCGTATATTTGTGTAATAGGCCATATCCTTTTCTCGCTTAAATGCTCGTAATGAAAACGTAACTTTCGGACAGGACTTTTCATATCGGCTGTTCACAGTAAAGTGAGCACTTTCGAGGCCCTAGTTACTTTTACCTTTCAGCCATTCTTTTTTGTCCTTTTACCACTTTTTAAAATAAATACTACCATCTAAGTAATAAACATAAGAGTGTATATTCCACGGCACTCTGAAACTAACATCTAAGGCTTAAAAAAAATACATTTATTGATTTTTATTCCAAATGAAAGGGCTTCAAAAAGGGGTAACTTTTCCGTGAATAGTCTATAGTCTGGAGTATGAATAATGGTTGTAGTATACTTATCTACTATGCAGGGCCCAGCCAGGATTAGTTTTTT
This sequence comes from Dryococelus australis, assembly GCA_029891345.1. NCBI lineage: Eukaryota > Metazoa > Arthropoda > Insecta > Phasmatodea > Phasmatidae > Dryococelus > Dryococelus australis. The sequence goes on along the minus strand of CM056993.1, from coordinate 317,535,710 downwards.
TTTTTGGGGGGGGGGGGGGAGGGTGGTCCTTTTTCCATGTTAAGAATTCTAAAATTATTTAAAACCTTTATTCTTGTTGCATAATGTACATAATTAAGTTTTAACACACGAAAATGATAAGTTTACATATTCTTGTTTAGTTTTAACTGTAGCACGAGATTAAAAAAAAATGCAATATGATATTTAGCCGTTGTCGTTTTTTTTTAGGTAAATGGCCCAGCACTTACTGTGGTGATTCCACAATGTTTTCATGGATGGAAGTTAAAGCAAGGCCGTTCAGACAATCTTCTCCAGTCGAGTTCCTAAAGTAGATCAATGTAGTGCAACAGTACGTGAAATATGCAATACGCAAACTATCTGCGCTGATTTACTTTTTTTTGTATAAGTCGTTTTTCTCGTAAATAATTACGGTATAAGCCATTTAAAGTTCACATATTCCACACACATAATAATGTGATTATCCATTATGAATGGCACGTTTAATGATACTATTCATTTTTTATATACTATACTTACTTTTGGGCGGCACGCATATAAGGATTCCTAGAGGCGAGAAACCCTTACTTCACAATAAATGTTAAATTTTTTTTTTTAAATATACGTTTAAGAAGAAAAATTTTCGGAATACATTTCAAGTGCTCCAGCTTGTAACACTGATCTTTCGGTTCGATAAAATGCCGTCTCTGAGTTTTCGGGTTTTGTTTTCCGGAACCGTTGTGTGGATGATATAAGGTTATAACCCGTTACTCGTAATTGGTTTCTGAATGACAAGTGACACTCGGGACGTATTTGGCAAAACCATTGAACCGACGGCGGCAGGTCTGCATTACTGTGGTTTGTTCTTTGGCACCGGGCGTTAAAGAGAGAGAAAAAAATGGGATAGCGAGCCGTGATTATTGCTTTATAGGATGGACAAAATTACGCGTAGTTTCTTCAAGTGGCTACTAGGCTGTAGCTAGGTTCATGGTTTGACTTAACCTCGAACACTGACTGCCTTAGTCCCTGTAATGTTGGCAGTGAAATATGTAAAGCATTTTCGTGTGAACATCTGAAGGCTCTTCACAGCGAAGTGAGCACAATTTAAACCAACCTTCGAAAAATGTCACTGCCTGTAATTACACGCTTGCTACAGTACACGTGCTCGCAGTTAAGTTGATAACGAATCAATAAATATAGTTCCAAGACTGGACTTGTATTGCTAGTGTAAACTTTCACTTAATGACCACTGATATTCTGCGGCGTAGCCAGTAGGATGAGTTGGGGGTTGTAACCCCTCGCCACATTGTAATGCTATGGTTGCCTTTATTAAGCCTTTATTATGATAAAAATATGTAATTGCTGTAAGCTATGATCTATTTTACTAAAGTGATACTTATCCTGGCATTTTCGTAACTAACCTTTGTGTGTGTGAGGACTGGTGACTGTGGTGTAACCTTCCTCCTTCCACCCTTTAGACATTTCTGGCTGTCACTGTCGAAATTACTATTTATTGTTGTACATACATTGGATTACGAATTTGCCTAAGCTATTACTAACACATTTACGTTGCTAATAATTCCACGGCTTCACTTGGATGGCGCATGAATAATGTGCTCAGACCCATGCCAGTGTGAATTTTACATATGGCGAAAGGCTACAAAATGAGAAGGAAATTAGATCCTAAACAGGGCTTTCAAAAGTGGTAAATTAACAGTGAACAGCCTATAAATAAAATTATGTACTGTGTTTAACTTAGTGGTCAATTTAATCAGTTTATTTCTGTTTTATATACATATTAAAGTAATAATTGGTGTAATAGTAATATTTACAACTATTTACGTACCAAATAGTTTTAGGTGTTAGTTCATAGATATGTGGATAAAAGTGTACAGCAATGTTAATTTTCACGAGTGGCAAAAGGATACACGAATCAAAACTAAGCACAGCTTAAGAAAAAAAAGCTCAGTCTAATTCGAATCAACTGTAGGCAATTACTTGTGTTGGTGTAATGCGAAACACTTGTGCATGTCAGTGTAAGGGTATCCGATGAGGAAGGATCGTACATGGCTAACACTTTTTCTAGTTGCCCTATAGGGACGTGGGGTGTCTTAAAATGGCTTGCCTTCGCTTTAATGGGCTAGCCGTACGGGCCTCTTCACAAATAGGACGTGCTAGAGTTGCAGTTGTATGTTATCGTTGGGTTTGGATTGCTATCCTAACAGGTCGAAAGTGGTTTGTTTCAGCTTACGGCTTCTGAAAATAAAAACTGCCCCTTGGCAGGTTGTCACGAAGGCGTTTCTTTCTATGTTTTTAAAATAAATTTTTTTATGAATGTTCTAATATTCCGTGGTTACATAGATACAAATGTACGTGCACAATGTTGTTAATAGGGGAGCCGCGGTAGCACAGCGGCTAGAGCGCTCGCCTCACACCTCTACGAACCGGGTTCGATTACCGGCGGGGTCACTCGTAAATTCACACCTGGGGATCGTGCCGGACGATGCCGCTGGTCAGCGGGTTTTCTCTGGGATCTCCCGTTTCCCCCGCCCTTGCATTCCGGTGGTGTTCCATCCTCACATCGCTTCACCCTCATCGGTTTGTGTGTATCTGTGAGTTGGTGCGTACGCTTAAAGACTGATACAGACGGACAAATTTTGTGGACAAGGAGAAAACCTTGTATTGAAGTCTCATGTACATACTGTACACACAGTGTAGGCTGTTCACGGTTAAATGAGCACTTTTGAAAGCCCTGATTAAGATCTGCCTGTATGCATGTTGTGTATTTTTCCGCCTTATGTAGAATTAACATTGCCATGGCCCTTATCACTTTATTCATGCGTCGGTAAAGCGAAAGTGTGGAATGATTAGAAAAGTAATTATTGTACAAAACTGGTAATTTCTCTACTTCCGTGCATTAGATAAAAAACAGAAAGCGAAAGAAATAATTTAAGACATCACAAGTGGTTATCTAACACTTTTAATTTGACTTTAAGATGTGGAACTACTTTCCATCCATCATTACCAACTTTACTGGGCGAATGCCACTCGGTACGTCCGTCAAATTGTATGCAGGCAGGGGCAGTGTTTTTTTTTTCTAGGGTTGATTTCAATAGTGCTCACTTTATCGTGAACAGTCTTTAGTAGTACTTGAATGTTGCAGCATGCTCAGTAACTTATTTCCACCACAACACACACATATTTTACAAACCAAACAAATCACTAATACGGAGTTAAAATCTGTGCTCTACTCTCAAATTAACAATATTAGCATAACTAAATGCACGGGAACTACACAAACTTATAAAACGAAAAATTTATTCAGACTACTTGCTCAAGAAAGTGAGCGGAAGATAAAACCGTCTCTTAAAACCTTTGCATGCACGCCACTTGCACACAAGTTAGCCAGTCGCACGGTGCAAGTTGATTTGAACAACAAGGTGTACGTACACCTTCTTGTACAAGAAAGTGAACCGCGTGTAACAGGCATGAAAGAAGAACGAATGTTCCGCCACTTCGCGAACCTCCCCGAGCTCTGAATGGATCGTAGTTTTGGCAGACCTTGGAGATTGCGTTCCTCTACCACAAGAAACATGCAAACAAAACTTAAATAAACGTAGAAAATTACACCAAAGGGACAACGTGACGCATTTGAGCGCACTCGGCATAATACTCTGCATTGGAATTATTTCTTACTAAAGGCTGTTCACGATAAAGTGAGCACTTTTGAAATCAACCTTAGAAAAATGTCACTGCCCCTACCTGCATATGATTTAACGGGCGCACTGGGTGACATGCGCCCAGTAAAGTTGGCAACGATGGATGGGAAGTAGTTCCTTATCTTAACGCCGAATAAAAAGTGTTAGGTAAGCATTTCTGATAACTTAAATTATTTCTTTCGCGTTTGTGTTTTTTAATGCATCGAAGTCTAAAAATTAACATATTTGTTCAATCTTTACTTCTTTAATAATGCCCCATTTTCACTTGACCGATGCATGAATAAAGTTACGAGGCCCATGACAATGTCAATCTTACATAAGGTGGCAAAAAATACAACTTGTATACGAGTAGATCTTAAGCAGGGCTTTCAAAAGTGCTGATTTTACCGTGAACAGCCTATAGTCATTTTCAGCACACTTGTTTTCTTCGTGCTTTTATTCATTTGAATTATAAGGGAAGTATTATAATTGATAAAGAAAATATATGTAGGCACTTGAAGTTAAATCTAACCAAAATGAAGATACTTTTATGTTAACAGAGGTATGAAACTCTCGAGATATTATATATGTTTACGAAACAGCCAAACTAAATATCATACATTAGGTGATTTTTCGCTATAGTTAGACACCTGAAGAATTCGTGGATTCATTTTGGGACAAGCTAGAATTCAAAACACGTGTGTTGAAATAACTTTAGCCATTGGTCCACATAGTGTTTGACACCTCCTGGAGAACGCTGGCCCAATCGTCGCCTTCTACTGTGACAGCAGTCAACCAATGCGCAGTTGATATCGGCATATTTGTACATAAAACTGTAGAGTATAGTCTGCAGTTCACTGAACTCGCAAATTTTTCAGGTCTCTAATAATTAATAAAAACAAATAATCCAACATGGCGCGTTGAGTTATACGGTAAGGTAAAGGCTGTTCACGATAAACTGAGTACTTTCGAAAGCCGTGGCTGGAATCTACTTGTATGCACTATATGTAAAATTAATATTGTCGGTGGCCCCATCACTTTATTCATGCGTAGGTCAAGTGAAAAATTATGATAAAATTAAATGTTACATATTTGCTATTTATTACACTTAATGCATTAAAAAGAAACAGAAAGCAAAATGAATTATTTCGGTATTCACAAATGTTTACTTTACAGATAATTCAATGTTAAAACACGGAACTTATTTCCCCTCGTCGAGTTGCCAACTTAACCGGGCGCGTGTCAGTCAGTGTGCCCGTTAAAGTATATGCAGATAGGGACAGTGACATTTTCCAAAGGTTGATTTAAAATCTGCTCACTTTACCGCGAACAGCCTATATAGTCCATTCACGGTTTCTTCGGCTTTTTGGAATCAAATCTTTGAAAAACCTCCCCATGTATGCCGTGTTTAGTTATTTCCTAAATACGCATGTATCACAACCGTTTTATAATTATGTTCATAAGTTATTTTCCCTGTTGAATTGAAATGTTAATATATTGTCTATAAATTATAATGCTTCATTTATAAATACTTTGGATAAAAAACAGGGAGAAAATAGGTATGTTGGTAGCGCCTAGTGAGAAATAGTGGCTGAGAAACACTGTTACAGCCGAGTGCGCACGAATGCGGTGCGTTGTCCATCTGGTGTAATTTTGCAGACTTAGTTACGCTTAGTTTGTACGAGGCGGAGGAATATCCCAGAAGTATAACTTTAGCAGGGCTTCAGAAAAGGCTGAAGTAACATTGAATGGATTATAAAGGCTGTTCACGATAACGTTAGCACTTTCGAAATTAACCTTAGAAGAACGTCACTGGCCCTGAATGCATATATTTTAATGGGCGCACTGAGTGGAATTAGGCCAGTAAAGTTGGTAACTATGGATGGAAAATAGTTCCATATCTTGACTGTGAATACAAAGTGTTAGGTAACCACCTGTGATGACTTAAATTATTTCGTTCGCTTTCTGGTTTTTTTTTTTTTTTTTTTTTTAGTGCACCGAAGTGCAAAAATGAGCAGATTTGTATAAAATTTATTTTGCTAGTAATTTAACAGTTTTACTTTACCGACGCATGAATAAATTGATGAGGCCAATGGCAATGTTAATTTTACATAAGGCGGAAGAATACACAACGAGCATACAAGTAGATCTTAAGCAGGGCTTTCAAAAGTGGTCACTTAACCGCGAACAGTGTTAATGTAGGTGGCAGTTGAGGGTTGCGTGTGTTGTGTCGGCAGGCGGCGGCGGTGGCCCCACCTGGTGGCGACGACGCGATGCAGTGCCCCAGAAGCGTGAAGAGCCTGGCGCTGCTGTCGCTGGTCTGCACCACCACGCTCCTGCTACTCCTCTCCCAGGACAACGAGCTGCGGCCGCAGTACCTCGTCACGGCGCCCGACGACGCCGCCGCAGCCGCCTCCTGGAGGGGACTGTCCCCTGAAGAGGTGCGTCTTCGTGCCTTACATCCCCCCTTCCCTATCTTATCACCGCGGCTTCACATCGTTAAGGGGGTAGTATCCACTCCATCTTCGAATTTTCTTGCAAATCTTCGTAATGAAAATGTATGACCAGAAATAAAAAATCAAAGGTAGACATGACATGGACGACTACTTAACGATTTCTTTTTTAATTTGCAGGGTTTCAGATGTACCTGTATTTTCCCATGTGAGACTGAAATTATTAAATAATTAGATAATATTTGATTACGGTTAAAGATGTGACACTAACCATGTAAAAAAGTGGGATTTAGAAATAATATTTAAAAACCAAGCTAGTCATGGCATAGGGAACATTTTAACAGTTGACTCCGAAAATTAAGTTAATGAGGAAAATACGTAAATCCAAGATAGCAAGGATACTCCCCTCTTAAGACGAGGTTCTTGAGAGCCAAGGGTGAAGAGACGTGAGGACGGAGCAGCAGCGCCGGAATGAGAGATCCCTGAGAAAACCCGCTGACCAGCGGCATCGCCCGGCACGATACCCACGCGAGCGACTTCGTCGGGAATCGAACCCGATTCGTTTAGGTGGGAGGCAAGTAGTCTTACCACTACGCCACCGCGGCTCCTGGTTAGTGTTGACCACTGACCTTCCTACCAAGGCGAACCTGGTTCGATTCCCGACGAAATTAGCCAAGTTTTTCGCATGTGATAAACGTGGAGGTCGTTGCCTTTGTTCCTCTCAACTCAACGTCCAACCATCACGATGTCTGACGTACATGCTTGAGGATCTTTTGTTCGTGATAATTGATGCTAACTTTACTCGTACATTTAATTCGTAAGCCGTCGAGTGTGAGATCCTAAGTACGAGAACTCATGTAAACACAGAAAAAAAAATTTATCTACATTAAAAACTGTACTTTTAAAATCTTGAACAGTTTGCGCTACAAGGAGAGAGTCGTATATTTTTCGACTCTCGTTGGATGTCTCTTAAAGCTTCTGTCTACCTAGAGAATTTTTTCCGCGTTTGAAACAACGTGGGCGCGATATGGACGACACTGCCCTAACGCCGCTAAGCGCAAGGCTCTGAACCTGCGTGCAGTGTTGTCGCACTGCATGTAGGCCTACTTTTTTTATTAGTGAAAAGTCTGCAGGAAGGTTCAATGCAGGGCTCTTGAGTAGTTTTGTATGCACCTGATGCGTATATTTTGAGACACATGGATTTGAAAGGAAAAAAAAAACGTTTTTAGCCTTTTTGTAGTGCTCTGAAATGGTGTTTCTGATGTGCGTGACGTTTTGAAAGCACTCGACAGCCCTCGTATGAAAAGTATGTTCTTTTCGTAGATCAGCATTTGGACGCATGTTTAGTAGTTTCGTTGATAAACGAATTTTTCAAACGCATTTGATTGCAGTTCAAGCCGGACACCTATTTTTATCGACGAGTGTGAGGTTGTTCAGATCGAATGCTTATGTTAGGGTTTATTATTAAGCTTAATCTTACAAATGTAGGACTGACAGTATTTGTTCACACGATCAGACTCTCACATTAGTGTGACTGGCGGTAATCAGAAATTCAAAAAATTCTCCCCCCCCCCCCCCCCTTTTGGTTTTTGTTTTTAAATCACTTTTTTAAACAAGCAATGGCGTGTTTCCGTTTGGTCTATATATTTTATGACGAGGCTTTGAAAAAAAAAAAGGTTAAATCCCCTTACATCTAAGGGAATCTAATCACCTACACATGTAAGGTAAAATTCCCTCTTAAAAAGAGTAAATTTACATATGTACTATTCCGTAGTCGTACGGAAGTACCTTAGCAGATTGGGGGAAAATCCCATACAAGTAAGGGATTATTAACTATATTGTATAATAAAATTATATTAACAAATATCCCGGAGTGTTAGAATTGTTAATTTATCACCCATATCTTCTTACTACTAGTAGCCGAAACCTCAATTCTAAAATCCTCCACTCTTGCTGGTGGGTCGGCGCGAACCATGGTCTTATATCACGATGGGCCGGTGCGATTTCTATTACACCAAGACGACAGCGTGATATGAGTGAATATTAGCCTGTTAAATAATTTATTCCTCCGCCCGTCCTCCCACTTAGCTGTTGAGACAATGCTGAAGAGATGCACGCGTCGTAAGGTAATTTTCCCATACATTTATGGGATTTTCCAACGCTATGTACGTGAATTTTAAACCAGAGTGCGGTAATTATACCTTACCCGTAAGGAAAGCTATGTTTCCCACACAAGTTTGCCAATATTACCTTACAATGGTCCGGTGATTTTTCCATTATTTTTACAGTGTAGGTTAACATATTACGTATGTTGTGCACAACACTTGTGAAAATGATTTTCGTATAATACACGTGATATTCACTAAATTTCAGCCTGTTTTGTAACATACCGTGCAACATTTGGCCTATATACAGCATCCGCAGTATCAAACTATATTTACAGACGATTTTGCAGATATTCGAACATGTTATGTTTACTTTTCAATTTCTGGAGTAGCGCAATCCCGGATAACGGTAGGCCGTTTCCCAAATTGAAAGTGTGTTCACGCATACTCTCCACACTTACTATCGCACACTGATTCACTCTAAGCGAATTGTGACATACACCCTCTGTAAGCCTTCGGTATTATTTATCTGGCAGTAAAGGTAAGAAATTGTAAAATAAAATAAAACAGTGGTCGTCCCTCCCATTTCTTGAAGGAATTCACATTGTTTTTTTTTTTTAATACCAACTTATTTTGAATTTGCTTATTTTGAATTTGCTTATTTTCATGTTGTCAAATACTTATACGCGCAAAGCAGAGTATTTAACAATATGTGCACACCTATTGTAAGTGAAACCTGAACACAACCACATCATAATCTATATATTTCATATCACACAAGATATTGTTGGTATTACACATTTCGCAATCGTAATAATGATGTTAAGTCAATAAAATATTTCTAACACAGCTGGATACACAAGAAATATAGGGGCCGCTGTGGCTGGACGGTTACCCTGCTCACCTCCCACCAAGGCGAACCGGGTTCAATCCCCGCTTGGTCACTCCCTGATTTTCGCGTGTGGGAATCGTGCCGGACGATACCGCCGGTCGACGGGTTTTCTCAGGGATCTCTCATTCCGGCGCTACTCTATACTCCCTCCCCTCAATCACCCCCGTCGGCTCTCAAGACCTCGCTGTTAAGGTTGAAAACTGCCTATGGAGCACTGCACCTGACTATACAACTTGAACTCATAAAAAAAGTAGAACAGACTCGATAAAAATTGCCAGAAAAGTGCGATTTATGCTTTGTATGAAAGAAAAATGTGTATATTTTACAAAATTATAAATTTTTTTACTAAAATATGCTCTTTAAATGTAAGAAAATAATCTATTAAGATTTTCTGTATTTTTAATAAAATTTAAGCGCATTTCCATTCTGGATACATCGGAAAGCAGAATTTGCAAGAAAATGTTCTTCACGAAAGATTGTCATAATATTTACTGTAATCATGTCTAATACAATTATAGTAATAATGTATTGTATCAATTTTATAACTAACTTTATTTAATTTAGTTTCAGCACGAAAATTATTATTACAATTTTCGGACACACAATCATAGTAAGCATGACTACATTCCATGACGAAAATTTTCTTGCAAATTCTGCTTTCTGAAACATCCAGATTGGAAGTGTGCTTAAATTTGGTTAAAAATACATACTATTTTAATCGATTGTTTTTTTTTACATTTTAAAAGCACATTTTAGTAAAATATTTTTAATTGTTGCTAAATATGTACATGCTTCTTTCATTTACTGTATAAATCGTACTTTTCTGGCAATTTCTGTTGTGCCTGTGATACTTTTTTTATGAGTTCTTCACATTGTATAGTCGAGTGCAGTGCTCCATAAGCAGTTGCTTTACTTCATCTTTAAGAGCCGCCCAAATCTCTTCGCTCTCCACTCACTCACAAGAAATACACGTCTGAAAGTTAGGGGTTAGCTTTAAAATGGCTGCCACACAGGGTCGCGAGAGTGACCAGCAAACTCTCCTCCTCGCGCTGTCTCCTCATAGTTAGAATAGCAGCACTGTGATGTCAAGAGTGGGCGAGAGAGCACTCTCTCGGCGAATTAGGTCACGGTCTTAAAAATGTTTAGGTCATTGCGTAATTCTTTCGTGGGTGGATATTCTTGGTTTCTTGTACCTTCGCCCGGTAGCAACGTTACTGTCTCACATGTTAGTGATAATGGCAATATATTTTGTAAACAGTGTTGCATACTGTTGTTTGAAAATTTTCTGTAGTTGCCTTTTTTTATCTGCCCTTTTGGTAGTCGTGATTTATAAAACACGTCAACTGCATTTGGCGAGATCGATGAATCAGAGTGGTGTGAAATATTTATCGCGAGAGAAATATGCCAGCAGAATGTCACGTTTGTGCACTTGCGAACAACCACGGATACGACTTTTATTAATGCTATTCCAATGGTAGGCTTACATGTCGCAAGAACTGCCTGTAAAGAGGTTCGCTCGAGAACTCGAGAAGAGAGTTAGGTATAGCTCAACAAGATTGCCATAAGTTGAACGTGATGCACTGCCGATACGCTGATAAACAGGGGCGTGTGTTTTCCCCTAAGCCCGCGCATGCCTACTGTGTTGTAAAAAAAAAATTGGGTTTAGCTGTGTTGGGGACACGGCCGTTTGTTTTGCATGAATACGTCTACGTTGACGCGCTCGGACGCCTTTGTTTATTTTACGTTCCCGGCACCTCCTTATTCGATCGTATGGTTTTGTGGGTATCACTGGATTGCTTTTAAGATTCTCTTTCCAACCGTATACGATTTCTGTATTTCGACTTGGTTTTTTGACGAGTGTAGGCCGAAATTGGTTTTCTTAATTTTCTTACATTAAAAGCATACAATTTCACCATAACCACGCCACACGAATGTTTTTATACACGAAATCGATTGATCTTGACGTGAGCTGTCGATTGAAACTTGAAACGAGCGCTGTAGCTTGTCCTGGTCAAAAGTTATACTACGCGGAAGTTATGAGACGCGACGAAACGAACTAAAAATTGCAACCCCCCCCCCCCCCCCCCCCCCCCGCTCGATGATGCTTAGCAGTCCTCACTCAACGCAACATATTATTTGATCCTTTGGCAATCGAATGGTGTAATTGAATTATGAATATAAACAATAGAATCGGAGCTGCAATGCCAGATTGTATCCCCCGAATTTGTTACCGTCGGATTTTCTGGATTGCCTACCGCTATGGTCGCAAGTTTAAAGACTTATTCACGTCAAAATGTTACCTAGCTGGAAGTCTGATTTGTCTATTAGACGAATTCGGGAAGTGTTGATGAGTGCAGTTTTGTAAAATTATTGCATGTTAGCATCTCAGATTTCATACCGGGAAGCTAAATTAGGAGATTGCGCCACCAGCAAAGTTCGGAAATAAAAAATAGTCAATATTGTGCATGTTCTTCGAATGCAATTGATGTGCATTCGACTGCAATGGTCAAAAGGATCAATATTGTATATATTGTAAGAAGAAGAATCGTCGGGCGTCTAGAGGAAGGTCAAACTTCCATGGTGGTCTCTCAATAATTGCACGCTCCTTAGTGTTATTTCCAAGGTGTATTGGAAATTCCGGCGTAATGGAAATATCAGTCTATCCATCAGGAGTGGGTGTTAACAAGGAGCACAACGTCATGAGAATCAGATCGTTGCTTCACCCTAACTGCCACACTGCAGTCGGTGTACAGCAGACGACTTTGCCCCGGACTTCAGAACAGTAATCGGACGAGCATTTTTCTGGGGCACTATATGCACACACTTGCGCTAAGTGGGAATGTATGCTTAGCGATTTGGACCAGAGAATAGTAGGGAGACGCCATTTCAGGTTCACACTTCGCCATGCTCCTGACGTGTTTTTATGAGGCGAGATCGGGCGGGTAAGTGCAGTCCAACTGCCATCTAAGTGGACCATTTTGAAGTGGCGGTATCTTAATGTGATCGTTACACCCCTATAGCTGCTCTAAATAGACAGTGCATTCGTGGGTGATAACCTGGAAACCAAGTAGATAACCTATTTTGAATTAGTCGGTCAGACCTCTTTCGACATCAGCCCTATTCAGCATTTTTAGGATCAACTCTTACGTCGTTTTCAGCGGCATCCACGAACCGTCAAAGATTTTCGCATATTTACTTTTTTTTTTTTTTCGGACAAATGGGACTTTATACTACGAACTATTGGTAATATTTTTCTCCACATCGTGGCCTGTCGTGCTACATATGTAGCTGTCATAGGTGATATCACGTCATATAGACTCTTCACCACATTGCTCTCCATCGGTGGCATGTCATAGGTCGAGTCAGACCTATTTGGTCTATTTACAAGGACTTTTAAATTTAGAGTGGGGAAAAATTTGTTATAAATGTTTTCAGATGTGCTGTTGAAATAAACTTGTAGTTTGTTGTTCCTCATGTTGGTGGAAATACATTAGCTCACTGTATTCTTATTTTTTCATATGAGTGTATTTAGAATATCACACACAGAGCCGTAGTGCCTAACTCAGTGATTTGTGTGTGCTTTTAAGGCTGTTCAAGGTACTTTTTTTCCTTCAAGATTCTAAAGATATTTTAAGATTTCGTAACCTGGTATCGATGATCCCAAGATAACTTTAAAAAATCACTTGAAAAATAAAGTTAATCATATTTTTTAGCGTGAATATGATAATTCTGATTAAAAATAACGTTTTGAAATTTGTACAAATTAAGATTTTAACAAAAAGTTTGGTTTCAGCTGAAATGCTCATTGAAGTAACAGTACTGGCAAGTTGCGATTTCAATATTTTATCTAAGACTTTCATATTTAAATACGGGTGAACCCCATAACGAATTTCCAAGAAATAATCTTTATGGCGTGATCAGTTTTATTGTTTGAGCTGAAGCATAACAATTTTGTTCCAATTTGAAATTTGTACGAAGAAATATACAAACTTACAATTTATATTGCTCTTTTAATTCTTTTTTGAAAATAAATTTTTCCCTATTGTCGTACATTTTTCATAATGTTGTTTAGTATCACAAAGGAAAAGAATGTAATATGCTAGAAATCCTCTTGAACGTCCAAGCGGTGTTTTAGTCTGCCCATGTAATATGCCTTTAAAATTCAGTGACAGATGAATTATTACTTATTTTTACTTTCATTTGGTCAGTATGTTGATACTTAATGGTCCCAATGTTACTTTTCGATATTTTGTTGCAGATTAACAAGTTGTCTGTTATGGGTCGTCGTTTGTTTCTTGGCGAGAATCGGGGCTTTGTCCAGAAAGACAGAAATTTTACCATTTTGGTGTGGAAGCACGGACTGAACATAGAAACGAGGTTAATTTACCACTACGGCAAAGAACGGTAAGTATGCTAATTACCAAGTGATAATATACTCTGCCTCTTTTTTTTAGTTGCAACTTTTAACTATGGTGCTTATCTTTCCCAACTATTTTCCCACCAGTGAAATAACTGAAATATTTAAGTTGAGAGAAAACTCTTGGACGAAATAATTTTTTATTATTTACAGTAGTTACCATTTTCTTTTATGTTCATTGTAAAGGCAAATTTTAATGATATGACTATAGATTGCAACGCCCAGCATATTCTATGTAGTCCTATTTTATCCTTTGTGATTGAATACTGTCGCCATAATATCTCCCAATATAATCACAAAATCGTTTTATCCGAAGTATTCCTGTGTTGCTATTGTATTGTTTTGATTTCTCATAGTATTTAAAGCTGGAAACTTACTTTATACTGTTGCAAATGATTTTGAGTGCTGTAATACATTTTAATCACCAATATTAATATTTTGACCTTTTTCTTCAGTGAATCTCGGGCATGATTTTGGCCTGTAGTTGAGCAGCAACGTTTTGTTTCTTTAGTAAAGGCTGTTCACGGTAAAATAACCACTTTTTAAAGCCCTGCTTTAGATCTACTTGTATGCACATTGTGTATTCTTCCGCCGTATGTAAAATTAACATTCCCATGGGCCTCGTGCGTCGGTCAAGTGAAACTGTGAAATAATCATGAAATGAAGTATTTCTAAATCTTTTCATTTTTATACGTCGATGCATAAAAATAACAGTAAGTGAAATAAATGATCTATATCATCCCACGTGGTTACCTATGAATTTTGATTTGACGTTGAGGCATGGAACAACTATCCCCTCCATCGTTACCAACTTTACTGGGCATACGTCACTCAGTGCGCCCGTTAAAACATATGCAGGTAGGAGCAGTGACTTTTTTCGAATGTTTATTTCAAAAGTGCTCACTTATCGTGAATGGCCTTTAAGGGACAATTGGCGACATGTTTGTGATTTCTGAACTTACGTCTCGGCTGCATGCTGTCTGTCCGCAGTCGCTCTCCGTTCGAAAACTGCTCGGTGTCCAACTGCCACATCTCGTACAACCAGTCGCTTGTGCCGACGGCGGACGCCGTGTTGGTGCACCTGCACCGCACCGCGGGCTACGGCAGCCTCCCACAGGCGGGTCGCCGTCCTTACCAGAGATGGGTCTTCCTCACGGACGAGAGCCCCTACCACACGTTCAACGTGCCGGGAAACAGGCTGTCCGACTACAATGGCATCTTCAACTGGTCCATGTCGTACCGCATGGACGCAGACGTGCCGGTGCCCTACGGCAGGACGGTGCCCCTCTCCGAGCTGGAGAGACTCGAGGCCGCCGCCATGCAGCAAGTGGATTGCCACAGCCTCAACACGAAGCTGGCCGCCATCATGATCTCAAACTGCGGGGGGACCAACGGCAGGATGGCCTACCTGCACGAGCTCAAGAAACATCTGCCTCTGGACGTGTATGGAGGCTGCGGTACCCTCAAGTAAGCATTACTCCACCATGCCGTACCTATAAATCCACTTGTAGTGTATAGGCTGTTCTCGGTAAAATGAGTACTTTTGAAAGTCCTGCTTAAGATCTATTTGTATGCACGTTGTGTATTCTTCCATCTTATGTAAAATTAACATTGCCATGAGCCTTATCACTTTATCAATGCGTCGGTGAAGTGAAACTGTGAAATTATTATAAAAGTAAATACTTTACAAATCTGCTAATTTTACACACTGAGCCATTAAAAAAAAACCATAAGCATAAGAAATACTTTAAATGATCATGAATGATTACCTAACACTTTTTATTCGACGTTAATATATGGAACTACTTTCCATCCACCGTTACCAACTTTACAGGGCGCATGTCACTCAATGCGCCCGTTAAAATACATGCAGGTAGGGGCAGTGACATTTTTCTAAGGTTGATTTCAAAAGTGCTCACTTTGTCGTGAACAGCCTTTACTTGAATATACCTCTCGTCCAACGTAGGCCATGAATTAGGTAGGGCTGGCATTTTGACGGCCTTCTCAGTCCGCTTATTATATGGGCGTCTTATTTTAAAAAAATTTGGGCAGCGGTGGCTTAGGACGCTCGCCTCCCACCCCGGCGATCCGGGTTCGGTACCCGGCATGTGGGAATCGTGCTGAACGATGTCGCTTGCCGGTGGGTTTTCTCGGGGTACTCCTGTTTCCCCCATAGTCAAGCAAGATGTTACTCTACACATTACTGAAGATGAAGTTATCCCCCTCGAATAACGGAATGGAAACCTATTTCCGAATACAATGTTGTAGAAAACAATGTGTCCTGTCAGACTGCCGGAAGAAGAAAATGGGCTTATATTCGAGAATGTGTACTTGTACTCCAAATTTCTCCAGCAACCAAAATACCAGCATCTAGCATGAGTACTGCAAGCCATACATGGTGTGAAATATTTTCCTTGCAGCAAATGACGAGGCCCTCGTGCCACAGAGCGAAGCATTGCCAAACTCGGTGTTTATTTTCGACGATGTGGCATGTGAGAAACAGATGTGCATCCAGAACTACTTTAGCATGGGACTGTATGCGAATGTGGACTGTATGCATCTCGGTCAGACATATTCGTGCCTACCCTAACAACTGCTTCACGATAATGCTAATGTGTTAATGCTGTTTTGTATTGAAGATATGAATTTGCGACATGTGTACGATGACCACATCAATATGGACATATCGGATTTCAATAGCCTGTGTTCTTTGCGATGGTAAGCTAAGTACAGTTTTTTGTGATCATAAAAGACTGGGCTCTGTATAATGGCAGGTACTGGTGTGGATTCGATCAGTTCATCATCGATCGTCGAGAATGAGCTACATCATAGCGAAATTTGGGTAGAGTAGCCTCAAGCTGCAGCTTGACAAAGATGAAGATGGAGCTTGTCTCGTACCAAGACATGATTAAACTTGCGATGCTAGTAGAAGAATAATTCGAAATGTGGCGAACCTGAAAAATCCGAAAATTCTGCTACTAAATATTTTGTCCTGGAAACTGGCAATGGCTTCATCTCGGAATTACGCAATGTGGTAGCTGATCAGAGCAAATTCTTTCGCACTTGTCCGAGCTTGGGGCGAAGATGGATCGTGTGAAGACAGAGATCATTCGCGTTTTAATGGCAATGGACGATCACGTTCAAAGGCAAACTACTGACAGACTGATTGTGGCATAGGCACAAAATGATGAGATCTAAAAGTGCTGAAAAAATTCCAAAAAGCATACATTTACCACCTCGATTTCATGCCTCGCCACAAAAACAGAAATTCAAAACCATTGCAAGAACATATTGGATATCTGCATTGAATGCCTAGAAAGGATCGAAAATTATTTGTTGGAGACACACCTATCTATACTTATAAAAGAGAGCAATAGTAAAGATTTTTATTTAGCGCGATGTTGGACATTTTGCTTGCGAACTGCATCAAGTGATACAGTCAGTTCACTCTAAGTATTTGCTCACCAAGAGAGCTAGACTTTCGCACGACCTTAATAATGAAGAAATCTTTAATCCTATTACTCGCCGTATCGATGTACTCGGGAAGAGCGATGGAGTTCCTGTAGTCGTGAAGACTGAAGTCGATGATACTGCTGAGCCTACGAAGAAAAGGAAACATAATGATGTACAAACAGGCTGAAATGAAGGATCGGATGTGGATTTGGCACACAAGAAAAAGGTATTGAAGAAAGCCCTAAAATCTAATGCTCTGGCTCGGCAGTACCTACTATCGTTCACATCTCGTAATAATGTTACATCATACAGTGTATACAGGTAAAATGATAAATGGTTCCTCAGTGCTGATGAAAAAGAGTTTCTATCAAGTGGTATAATCCAAGTAGGCGATTACAAGGCATGTGGAACACCCAGGCTTTACAAACTTCTATTTTGCAAGGAACCCAGGGAGTTTACAGAATATGACCTGCTGGAATACAAGAAAGTGTTCGAACTCGCACACTCGCTTTATTAAGTTAACAATCCGGAGACCGGTGCTTATAAGTATGAAGACCATGAAAAAAATACATT
Source organism: Dryococelus australis (assembly GCA_029891345.1). Taxonomy (NCBI): domain Eukaryota; kingdom Metazoa; phylum Arthropoda; class Insecta; order Phasmatodea; family Phasmatidae; genus Dryococelus; species Dryococelus australis. The sequence continues at coordinate 317,518,143 of CM056993.1, read as the reverse complement.
CTTGCAGACCTTTTCAGTGGCCTAGCACTGAAAAGTGGGGATGGTCTGAAGAAGATAGACGACTACAAGAACATCGATTATGTGTTTTGGGACAACCAGAACGAACAGGTGGGTAGACTAAGACTATTGGTAGCTTTGCAAAGGGCTGAAAATGACTCGCACACCAACAATATCATATCCGTCATCGAAGAACTGAAGTAGGGAGGCTACATACAATGACTCGAATGGGAATCGCCCACGAACTGCATGCGGCCACTAGGTGTAACTACCACCATCGCGAGGTCATGATTTGTGGGATGAACTACCTGTTTTAAGCCGACCTCGTCGAGATGATACTGTATGCTTGGGTTAACAGGGGCTACAAATACATGTCAGTCATCGATGCCTATAGCAAATTCGCCTGGGCCAGGCCGGTCAAGTCAAAGAACGTGCATGACGTCACCGAAGCCATGGCGGATGTGTTGTACGAAGGATGCATCCCCACTAATTTGCAAACCGACCAGGGCAAAGAATTCTACAATGCAAAGTTCAAGGCCCTAATGAAGAAACATAAAATAAATCATTATTCCACATAGAGCAATCTCAAAGCATCTATCTTCGAGCGGTTCAACAGGACTCTGAAGGGCAAGATGTGGAAGAATTTCACGGTGCAGAAACTACAAGTGGTTTGAGCTACTGCTGAAACTCGTCCGCGAGTATAATTCTACCGTTCATTCTACCTCTAGCATGAAGCCCGAGGATGTAAAGGATGACGTCCTGGTTTGGACCGTGTATACCGTTCCGAAGAGGAAGGATCCACGCAAGCCTAAAGCCAAAATCGGTGACCTGGTGCTCATCTCCAAACAGAAAGGTGTCTTCGAGAAACGGTTCACAGCGAATTGGAGCTCCGAACTGTTTCGTGAGCGACATATGTGAAACTATGCTCTGAGGACCTACTACCTTATTAATTTAAAAAAAAATTAAGAGATTGTCAGTTACGTTTGGAGTCGCCAAAGAAAGTTAAGAAATGAATGACATGTGACATAGCAATGTAAAATTGTTACATACTAAACACAATGTGAACGTAAGATAATTAGTTTAGGGGAGACCTCCAAGAAAACTGCTCAAGCACAGACAAATATCCATGGACTACTGCTAGGAATCATGTTCCTGTACACTGTGGAGAGGATTCAAGTCGAAGCTACCAACTGATACTGTACAGGAATCATCAAGTGTATCATTTAAAATAAACTGACGGATGTGGTACGGCGAATTTCACTTTATCTATTTACAATGGGAAAAATAGCGATTAATTTATTATTATTTAAATGATGCACTCAGCTTTTGTCGAAATAATTTTATGGTGTCCTGCTCGAATAATATGCAGCTCGTTAAGCACACGGGCTACAGTAGTGTTATTTCCCTCATTCTCAATTATTATACAACGACGAAACTTTTTCCTACCACTGTACTCTATTCCTGAAACACATTTTTTTATGGTATTCTGCACACAAATTAAAAAAGATTTTGTTCTGCAGTAATGCAAACTTTACATGTCCAGTCAAGCGGTAGAAGAAGAAGAAGAAGCACTTCTGTTGCCTACAAAACTTAAATTGTTCTAAAATGACTACATTTATTTATATCACACAATCAGTTAATTTATAGGGTACTCGTGTTACGGGATATGCCTGCGGAAATGAAATAAGTATAATATTTAATTTTTAAAACACAATTTATCTTCCTGTTCCAGTATTTCGTTATTGCGAAACTATTGACAGATAATTAAGTCTAACAATCCCCCGTATTGATGGTTAACTTTAGGATTGAATTTTTGTGTGGGTTTGATAGTAACCTGTAGACTATAAAATAACATTAGTATATATAATTTTTTTTTGTGTCTAAGAAAAGCAAACGTACTTTAGTGTCTGCTTACAAATGCACAATCTGGCTAAGATAGAGGGAAAATGGCAATAATATTGAAAATGGATGTAGTAACAGAATTTTTTTTCTCGACTCTTTACCCAACTGCAATCAAACTGTCGGCGAATATTGTATGTCTTATCTTAAAGTACATGCGCGCGTGTTTACAATGTCGAATCTGCATAAGTGTGTGTACAGAGCCGCGAGTTTTGACACACGTGTACGTGTGCTTGTATTATAAAATTTTGTTTCCTGCATAAGATAAATTGAATTTGATTTGTAGAGACACGCACCTGTACGAACAGGTATTTTACCTGTAATAAACATAATTTGCACCGGCAGGCTCGGATGGCGTGGTGGCCGCAAAGCCTACGACTGCAGCTCAAAATGCAAGACTTTCCCCACCTCACTGCTGCTCAAACACCCTATCCCTCCTCCCACCACCTCAGACTGGCAGATATTAGTATCACGCACGTCAGTCTAGCCACTGCATGTAGGTGCCTTACTCTAAGGACCCATCTACAACCAACATAGCATTATAGCATGGAATTCAATATTTGTAGTTGAATGGCAGCTCACGTCAGTATGTAATGTGGCATTAAACTTTCTTATAATATTTTTTTTTGTGCCAGCCAATCGGAGTGCCATGGAAATAATTGTTCCCGCCTATGAATATTTATTCCCCGTTTCCTGTCGTCGCTCTCATGTCTGAGATAGACGTTTCCAAAACAGCACCATAACGCACCTCGGAAAACAATTTAGATAATCTCGGTTGTAAATAGCAGATTATCTTATGCCGTGTTTTATGTCAGCTACACTGTGATGACATTTTTGATAGACGGTCCTTAATTACGGTTGACAATATATCACAAATACAGTTCCATTATGAAATTTGATCTAAAACATGATTTATTACTTTAAATTGAGAATTAATTGTTTTATTATTTATTACCTGTTATCGTTGGCGAATTTTACTGAGAAAATTAAATTCCTATCACTAATTAGTAAGTGACTTCTATTTCCTTACGCATGCACGTGTATGTGAATAAACCAAATTAAATTTAAAAAAAATGACATTCTAATACAGCAATTGATGCATGGCGTCCAAGACAGCACAGCAGCTGATGTGCGATCAAGGTCAGTTCACGTGCACTTGGCTCGGAGGTCGTCAACACTCGACCCCTTCTTTTCCCCGCAGTTGCATTATGTTATCACCTGCACTCTTCGCCTATTATGACAGGTGCGTCACGAGCCTACCCTCACATCCTGGCGGTTTAATTTTAATAAATCGTAAAGCTGAATACCATATTTTTTTTTCGTTAAATATTTTTCCTAAAACATAAAAGTATTGATATTCGCATATATTTTTTACAAGGCCCTAACTGGAATGCACTATCGTACTATACTAAAAAGTTAAGAGTGTGATTGCAGGGGGGTTTCTGGCCTACTGTACATTTGATTTCATGGAAAATGATTTATATCGGACGAATTTAATGTTTTTATTTTAAGTTGCTTTTATAATTCCTCCCGCGTATGGAAAATGACATCTTTGAATTCGTAAATAAACATATACGCTGGCGATCGGCACTCTAACAGGAGTCGCGGTAGTCGAGCAAGTGGAGGTTTCTACGCAAACAAGCATTTTTTTTAAAAGGAAAATCAATAAAAATCCAAAGTGGCTAGCCGATATATCTAATTTTTTGTTGAAATACAATTTTTATTCAATTTGTTTTTTTTTATAAAAGAAAATTCGTATTAAAATAATTTCTATGATTGGGAGCGGCGAGAGGGCAGATGAACAAGGCCGCCGGCCGCGCCTGTGACGTCATCAAGATGGCGGACAACTCCTTACTCCTCCTGAAATCCTGTGCCTCAAACTCTGCTATACCCTACTATTATTAAAGTCGTATACGAACTGTTTTGATCGTTTAAGGTGTTATGATTTTTATTTACTACTACAGTCTTCATGTACGACGTTTCAGTCTTTCTAAAATGGTAGAATATATTTGCAGGTGTGAAGGACACTTCACGCAAGACTGCCCACGCCTCAGTGGCTACAAGTTCTACCTGGCGTTCGAGAACTCCAACTGCCGAGAGTACGTGACGGAGAAGGCATGGTGGAATGCATACCACAAGGGGTCGGTCCCCGTAGTGATGGGCATAACGCGCGAAGACTGCCGGCGGCTTCTGCCGCCTCACTCCTACATACACGTAGATGACTTCTCCTCGCCACGTGACCTCGCCCGACACCTGCTGCTTCTGCAGGACGACCCGGCCCAGTACAACTCCCTCTTCAACTGGAAGAAGGCATTCAAGGTGGTCAACGAGCACGGCTACTTCCAATCGCCTGTTTTCCACTACTGCAGGCTGTGCGAGGCTCTTAATTACAATGATCCACACCCGAAAACGTATCGCAAAATGGAAGACTTTTTAAGCGTCAGGAGGGACTGTCGTAAGGGCTTCAGCAGAAAACTTTAGCAAATTTACCTTTCAAACGGCATTCGTTTGATCATGGCTGTGATATTTTAGTAATATTAGTGATCTTAAACGTAACTATACTATGACTTTTTCTTTCAGAAGTCACCCATAAAACTGCTGCAAAGTTTACCTTTTTTTTTTTGTGCTAGACGTAGTCCAAAGTTGTGTAGTAATTAGAAATTCGCTGCAATGAGACGTGTACGTCATATTTCTGTGAAATCTATACAGTTTGCTGACCAGATTTATGCGCGTGGACACGCGTTATTTAGCAGGCCTCATTGGATGTTTTACTGACAGAATATTTGGACTTTATTTGTGTAACCCAAACCTACCCGCATATTTCTTAGATAAACATTGTATAATCATTCATACATTGCTTATAATTCACTATCACGTTTAAACACGTTTTTTATAGCTTAAAATTTAATTTTTTGAATTATTTGTATGTTGCGAAGAACATTTTATTCCTTATTACAACTTTCCTATACAGTGTATATTTTATTTTTCACAAATAGCATTTGACTATGGTATGGCTACTTCAGATCAACACAGAGAAATGTTCAACTAAGTGACATCTGTCAGAGGGCTACTTGAATGTGAATTCTGCTGCTTACGGTTGCCAGGCCTGCAGTCTGTGTTTTACGGTAAACAGAGTGCTTAAAAATTATTACTGGCAAATATATTTTAGTATGTCTTTTAACTATACATTTGATTTAAAAGTGGAAAATATGTAACTTCCTGTCTAAGATTTGACGATTTTCAATTTTTAACGGTTATTCATAAAACCGCATTGAAGTAAGTAAAATTCGTCCTGTTAGTAAGTTATTAGCCAAAAAACTGCGTTTGGGCTGATTGAAAATAGTTTCATAATCATATCATATTATATTTCTGTAATAGTATTTGCTTACCTTTACAGTAACTGTGTTTAGAAGTAGTGGTATTGGTGGTCGCTTGAGGTAGGGGCTATGTCAAAGTCCATGATATACCTGGAACGTCAGGAAACTGCAACTACGTACGGTGCGTAGTTTAGTCTAGTCTATGGTCTTTCATTGTGTGGACTAAAGTTTCACTGTTACAGATCTAATTCGCATAGTAAAGCGCACTGATAAAGACACTGCACGCCTTGCGCGTAAGGGCGATACGGTTTTAGGTACGTGTGTTAGTGTCGCCTGTATCTCCCTCGCATCTCTGCCTCGAACACGTAATAAAAAAAAAAGAAGTTTTATTATTATAGCTCCTGCTCTCATGTTCTCTTATGCACAATCCACATGTAAACCAAATGCACCAAGATGAGGTAAAGGTTGTTGACAATAAAGTGAGCACTTTTGAAATCAACGTAAGAAAATTGTCACTGCTCCTACCTGCATGTATTTTAACGGGCGAACTAAGTGACATGCGCCCAGTAAAGTTGGAAACGATGGAGGGAAAGTAATTCCATATCTTAATGTCGGATAAAAAATGTTGGATTATCATCGATGGTAACTCGAATTATTTCGTTCACTTTCCGTTTTTTTTAATGCACCGAAGTGTAAAAATGAGCATATTTGTAAAATATTTACTTTTCTAATAATTTTACATAGTTACTTGACCGACGCATGAATAAAGTGCCGAGGTCCATGGAAATGTTAATTTTACATAAGGCGGAAGTATACACAACGTGCATACATGTATATCTTGAGCAGGGCTTTCAACAGTGCTCGGTTTACCGTGAACAGCCAACAACGCAGGTCAATCCATAACTGTTCATATTCCTTCAGATTTTCTGCGTTGTCATGGAGGTATTTGTGTACAAGCATATCATACGACAAGATTGGTTTGTTTATTATTGAATAGCACGTGACCAAAGTAATTACTGGACAAGGTACACACTACAGATGCTTTAATTATACTTTGGTTAACATAATGTTGTGCACATTTTGCACCAAATAAATTTGTTTGAATAATTTTGCTGTGCAATTTTAAAGTACCTTGTATTTGTAACCTGTTCATGTATACTAAACAATCTGCGTGTAACAGGTGTTTAAAGTATAATATTATAACTATATATTTAATTTTGAATACATATAGTTGAATCGGAGACCACGTTAAACTTAATTGTATGATTAGTAGGACTATTGGCGAAAACGTGTGACTGTAAACCTCAAGGAACATCATCTAAGCCCGTTGATCCAGCGTGCCGAAATTTTGATGCGAGTTCAATTTCTTGACGAAACTCGTGGGGAAAAAGAGTTCTGGTTAGCCGTTTGTTTTCCTTTGTTACTCTCTGGTGTTATTGATGTACACGTGGACTAAACTTAACTTGCATTTCAACCCTGAAAGCAACCGGGCCATCGCAAGTTAAATCTGTTCATTTGTGTGCTAATGGATGTCGATTTACATAAAAAGATGGGCATCATTATCATCTTCACGCGTGAGATTATTAACATACTGTAATGTAACAAGTCTCAACATGTTGTGTTTCTTCAAAAATGTCTTTGATTTTGTAAAGAAACTTTACGAGTGTGCTTTTATCTAGTCCTTTTTTTTTGTAAGATTGAATCGTATTTTGTTTTATGTGCATATTTTAACCAGCCTCAGAAGAAAGGATTTGAAAGTCACGATACTGCGTTCGTTGAAATAGCAGAAATTTTTATGATTTATACGAGTTGCACGATTTAAACGCATTAACTGTATGAGTGATGCAGCATGTGTGTTAGCATAGTTTTAAATGCATAAAAAATAACCTAGAATGTAAAAATATTGCGCAAATATGTTACAATATTTATCAAAGTGTTTATGTTGACCGAGTGTTGTTCATTTATTAAATAAATCTTGTATTAATACACTGGAAATGACAGACCATTGTTAAGGGGAGAAACCTTCGTGATTAAAAATGTTTTAAAAATGGCGTTTTATCATATTTGCCTTGTGTGAATATCTTGTCAATTCCTTAAGGATATACTGTCTACTGGTAGGCAGCTGCGAAATTTTAATAGGAAATCCCATGTTAAGGAAATTTCGTCTCAATGTGCTAATTTTGACGATAGGCGATTAAAACAAAATGTATTCTTCACTCCCTACGAGCGTATATTATCAATATAGATGTGAAGTATTCAATTTTTTTAAAGCGTGAATTTTAAAAATTCCTTGCAAACAGGCTATACAAGTTATGGAAACATCTCTGCTGTAGTGAACTTCTTCTAAAAAAAAACTGTAAAGAATACATTTCGTGTGAAACGCCTATCTTTAAATTAACGCACTAAGGCGAAATTTCCGTAATATGAGATTTCTTATTTAAATTTCGCAGCTGTCGGCCAATAGGCAGTACTCTTAAAAGTATAAAATACACAAAAGTTGATTACGAGACTGATATCTATAGGATTCTACCATACTCTTGCGTATGGTATCACTGTTATAAAGTGACAGATTTTGAATATGCACGAAAAAACATATTTTAAAGTTAATATAACTGAATTTAATTCGGTGAGCGGAGTAGGCGAAGCCAGGCAACAAAATGAGTAATTCCTAATCAGTAAAGGACATCAATTCAAGCAAGCCTATGCATGGTGGCCTTGAGCCAACTGACTAGCTTTCATGCATGTGATAAATTATATTTGTGGGGGATGGATGTGAGGTAAAGATAATGGTGAAAGCGTGGATGGTTAAAGGGGGAGAGGGGATAATCTATTTTAATATCAAATACGAATGTAATAAAAAGTGATAAATATGAAATTTTCATAACTGAACTTAATAAAAGATCACTTTGCTCCATGATATCAGAAAAATTACGTTGTATAATGAAATAGATACATTTCCTTATGTGCATTAAAATATTTATGAAAACCAACAAAAAATATGCACCTAAAAGTTAAAACATAAATTTTGAAATATAGAAATTATAAAAGTAAAATTAAGAAAATATGAAATACAAACACATAAATTAAAAACTAATTATAAATAAAAAAAAATGTAATATGTCAAAACTTTGAAATAAAAAAATATAAATGTATGAAAACATGAAAGATAAAAATATGAAATATAAAGCTTTAAAACCATAAGCACAAATAAAAAATAAAAAACAAAAACCGAGAAAATTTTATGAAAAAGCTACGAGACACTGTAAAATAAATATTCCACTAAAATAAAAAAAATTCCAAAAATATATAATTATTAAATATAAAAATTAAAACCACAGACAATAAAAACAAAAGTATTTGTGTAATAAAACTACATTTTAAAATATTACAAAAGCAAATTGATATATGAATATAGAAATATAAAATAAAGTTGAATTTTAATACAGGAAGTAAATTTAAATATATACATATGCAATTAAGTTATTTATATATTTTGAAACGGACAAGTCACTTCAAATAGATACACACTTTTAAATATAAAACCATTTAACAACGCAAATCGTTCAAGACATATCTTTATGTCTGCCGTTGTGTGTAACTTGTTTAAATATATAAATTAATACCATAGTTAAAACTTTATTATGAATTTTAAAATCTGTAATTTGCTTCAGTATAAAAAAACAAATGAAAAACATTGAAAGCATTTAAACGAACATGTAGATGTATGTAGATATATATATATATATATATATATATATATATATATATATATATATATATATATATATATATATATATATAATATATACACACACAATAAAATTAAATCTGCATATTAGAAATTGTAATTGTCTTATTATTTAATATATATCAATCATATATTAAATAATTAAGTTTTATTTCCGGCTCTAACATCTAAGACAGTATAATTCTATCTGCTATTGTTGATTTATAAAATGCAGCACTATTAGTTAAAAATAATACTGAACTTTATAAAGTCAAACATTGTTTCTGATGAACAGTAGCTATACCAGTTTCTAGGTCATAATTTCATGATATAAATTAATCATTCCATAAGCTAAATACAAAGTTAATTTGTAGTTTTACAAAATTAATATTAAAATTTCTACTACAACATATTCTTTTATCTTTTATACTGTGGATAGACAATCAACTAACTATTACACTAATTTCATATTCAACTTCATTTTATATTGTTTACTTCTCAACATATATGATTACTTTAAAAAAGGTCGAATATGTGTCCTTTTTTGAATAAATTTTTCTCAGTTTATGTAAATTATATTATAACAGTGTTATTATATTCAGTGCATCGAATTTAAAATAGTGTTGTTATATTTACTGTAACTAGTTGTTATATTCAGTTGACACAGCTGAATGACCAGTGATCATTATTTTTTATTCATAATAAATATTACTAGTATATCGGTGCATTGAGGACAGCCCGAATTTTGTCACAAATTCCTCGAATTTTGCCCCAAAACAAGCAATTTTACCCCAAAATCAAGCAATTTCAATTTGTTATAATTGCAGTATTTCTTTTTGAAATAGCCCCCAAAACAATAAAAAAAGAATCCAAAAATGGCCAAAAAAAACACCATTTTTCAAACCGTCCTTTTATCCACACGAATAGTGAACACGGGATTTAACCCAAAATCAACCATTTACCACAAAATCGAGCAATTTTACCCCAAAATAAGCAAATATTCACATTTTGTAGAAATATCAATTTTGCAAGCGAGTAATCTAAATCAAGCAAAATTAAGACGAAATCAAGCAAAAATAAGCAAAAAAACAAATGAAATATTATCTTACTATTTTTGCACTTTTTATTCGAAGTTCTAACAATTTTTTTTTTAAAACTTCTTATATTTGCTCTAGATTTTCGCCAATATCTCAGTTCATATTTATCGTCAATGATATGATAATTGTAAGCTTTGTAAATTTGAATGAAATTTGCGAACCATATTTTTAAGATCTTCAGAGGCATTATCTAATCTTTATGAGGGTGGTCTTGAACCACTACCACCTTTTTAAAATGTTAGTCAGTGTGCAAGAGAAGACAGGTATTTTTATTTATAAAGAAAATGAATTTATTAAGAGAGAGAAAAATCTCATTTAAAATGATGAAAAAGATTTTTTTATTTGATCAAATAATTCATCTATATTTCTAAAAAATTTGTAAAACTTTTAAATGTAACCACGTAACTATAAGTCTAAACTAGTGTATTAAAATATCGAAACATTTTGTTAATCCTTCCATTTATTAATTAAAAAAATTTGTATATATTCAGTAATTCTCTCTTTAAAATAATCGTAAGTAAGATTTCTCTTACTAATTAGAACAACATTACAAACTGTACCTGCTTCAATTTCTTTATTAAAATCAACACTAATTTTATATTTGTTTTTTTTTTCTTCAACTACTGTTGTTTTTTTGTATAAGCAATCAATAATATACAACGGTCTTCATCCAAAAAATTAATAATTTATACGGCCTTCGAAGTTTACAGTTGGTTTATAATAAAGTTCGTTATTTCCACATATAGCATCTAGTTCTGTTTTAAAATTTCTAAAATCACTATAAGCAAGAAACATTTTATCATAAAAACCATTTTCATTATATAGATTACAATTTTCTTTTGGAAAAATTTCATTTCTACCATTTTTAACACACATTTTACACATTACAATGGTCAAACATAGAAGCGTGGACATTCTGCTCAGCACGATTTTTTCTATTTTGAAAGCCTACAATTACACAATCGGGTATGTTAAATTGTAAATTATTAAACTGATCTATTATATCAAAGTTAAAAATAGTTGCTTTAGCAGGGACTTCTTTTTTCTAAATAGTGCCAATAATCAAAATTAATAGGTATTTTAGAAATGTATATTTTTTCTTTAAATGCAATGGCCGTGTTATATTCATATTCAACAATAGGCCACATAATTTCTGATTTTTAAATTACGATTTTACCTGGATCAGCATAGCTTTTCTGAACCATACCATCTGCATTTTGTTTAATAACAAGTAAACAATACTTAACAGATGAATTTCTAAAAACAGTAATTTTATAACCGCCTTTCCAATAAATTTAATTGTTGTCATGAATAAAACCAAACAAATACCTAATAGGATACATTATTTCATTTGTTTTAAGACTATGAACAGATTTTACTCGATATTTGTCAACAACACCAGAAAATTCTAACTAATTTTGTTCACCTGGGGATATTATTGAAGCATTCATCATTGTTGATGTTATACCTGGATTCAATAATATTTCAGCTTCAATAATATTTCCGTGTTTCGAAATTTCTACTCTAGAAAATTGAAAAGGAAAAAAGTTCGAACGAACATCAATATTGTCTTCTTTTACATAATTTGTCGCATCTCCAACTTTAGCTCTTTTTAAATTTATATTGCTCATAAACATAAGCATAATTTGGAAAATAAGCCATCTCACGTAGGAATATCAAATTCTATTGTATTATTGTAAACATTTCAGTTCCCTCCCAGTTTGATCAGTTGGAGAAAAGTTTGTCTCTCGAAACTATTAATACTTTTATAACTCATTTAAAAGAAAAATTATATGTAAAATGAAAGATTCGAAGAACGTTTCTCGAGTTAGATTACTCATTGGAAAAAAAAAAAAAAAAAAAAACCATGAAGTGGAATATGAAAAAAATACGAAGAAAGATCTACCTTTAATTGACGAACTACGCAATATTGGTAAAAAAAAAAAAAAAAAAAAAGTTATTGCAGAAAATAACAACACTAGTTCCTGTTGCAGTAAAAATTTAGATTATTCATCAACACCAGAAGAAACATCATTCGAAAGAGAATTATTCTCAGAACAAAAATCTCCTAATTAGAAGAGCGAGTGGGCATTTTACCCATAAATAGTACCGTGTCTGATTCTACTATAAATCTCCGTAAATAAATTTCAAAAAGAATAAATGGTTTACATGCTGGAGGACAAATTTTTACATTGGTGATACACAGTAACGATAAATAATAATACATTATTTGTTAAGGATGAAGAATATAAATTAACTGCAGGACTTTGTAATTTGTTAACAGAAAATTTACAAGAAGCCCTTGAGAATAAATTTGATAATGGGGATTATGAAAACTACACGAAATTTTTTTAGATACCAATGTTGCATTCCAAGAATATAATCCAAGAAAGAAAATAAACTCGAATAAAAGTTGGAAATACAGAAAAATAATTGGACCAATTTATCATAACAATATATAAAAAAACACATTCAAGATCAGAGCCAAACACACTAGAAAAAAAGATTTCTACAAGAACTCCTAGATCTGGAGAAGGTATAAAAAATACAACTTGCCAAAATAATTTGTTGGATGGGAGATGTTGGAGAGAGAATTGGACGACAGATTATTAGTTATTCATGGTGAAGAAAATGCTGAAAATAAAAATTATTTAAATGGAAAGTAAGCATAATTAAAATGTTAAACAATAAATTCAGATTTGGTTATTAATAATCCAAAAGAAATGACTTGTCTTATAACAGTTTTAAATGTGATTCCACATTAATTTTGGAATTCAGAACATCATGGTAAAGGTATTGTAAATTGGGCACTAAATAATTTAAATTTGCCTAAAATGCATTTGCCCGGCTATAATTATTGTGGACCATTTACAAAATTAAATTAAATGAAAGGTTAGAAAGAGGAGAGACAGGAATAAATAAATTAGATGAAGCATGTAAATATCACAAAGTTGCTTAGAGATAACAAAGATTTAGAATCTAGACATGAAACTGATAAAATTTTACAAAAAGAAGCAAAAGAAATTGTTAAATAAATATACTCCAATCGGAGAAAAAATTGCATCTGCTACTGTGGTTAACTTCGATATTTCAACAAACCCTGGTACTCATTGGGTTTGCTATTTTTAATAAAACAACGTTTACTACTTCGACTCATTTGGAGGCAATATTCCTACACATTTAACTAATTACGTCAAAAATATAAATGTTTATTACAATGATGATAGAATTCAGAATTTTGATTCAGTTATTTGTGGACATCTAGGTTTAATAGTTTTACACCTTTTTTTTCGAAAGATTTTAAGTTTAACGGTATAATTTCTTTGCTGTTAAATTACTGATATATTCGGAAAACCATTTATAAAATATTTAAATTAAATTTTTAACACTAGTACTAGTATTTTAAATCAACATATTTTTTTAAAAGTATAACTATTGCTTCTGAGTACGCTTTAAAGACATATGTCGATTCACAATGCAATCCGGGTGTGTCTGATGTAACACAACATTTTCACCATCTGATTCTATTTGTAATAATTTGTTTGTTTCACGTATTGGACACCATCATGCATAATATTTGTAATTATACCTGTGTTTCACATACGTTTGATTTTTTGTAATTTTTATTTTTATTTTTATTTTTATTTTTATTTTTGCATTTTTCGTATGATTATAGAATATTTAAACTTAGATGTAGGAATAGCAATAATTAATGTTTAATTGAAATAGATAGCTAGATTTTCTTTTGTTTGTATTTTAAATTAATAACGTAGTATTTTGCAAAAATTTTTGGTCTCACTTTATTGTTAATGTTTCAGGGAATTTCTTGTATATTTTTTTGATTAACTTCTACGAGACCCGTAACTCTATGGAATAGGGATTTAGGCCGTTTGGAGTGTGTCATTTTAGATCTTTAGTCAGGAAGCCTTACGATCGGCTAACAGGTTAAAATCCTGTACTCCGATTGGCCGGAGAGCTCAGCATAGGGTTAGGACGCGCGGGCCGTTTGAAAGTTCGCTCTCTCTGCCGCCAAATTTCAACTACGATAGACGTACGGCTAGGACGCTAGTCCTACAGTTGGATGCAGCGAAGGAATTTTAATTAGAGTTAGGGTGTTCTAGTTTTTAACAGCTTTCAATGGTTTTTGATTTGTGTTTTGCATCGAGTTTGATAGAATAAGCACTCCGCAGATTTATATTTTAAGCAGCTGGTTAGGAGTATAGGTAGCTAGCTAGACCTGTAACGTCCGTGAGCCGTTGAACCACGTAAAGCACTACCGCACCCAAATCTACATGTTTTCCCCACCTCCGTTCCTTCTACGTGTTACACGGTCCTACCTTCATCTACAACCTGGTATTTAACTACAGAACAGTTTTTTTTTCTATCAAGTTTTAAATTTTATTTCATGTTGTACTTTGTTACATTACGCCATGGGCATAGAACATTCAACGGATGCCATGTTCACAGGGCGCCTAAATTAGCTTCAGCCATTTTTTTTAACCATAATTTAACCTTATAGAGAAAGTCAAGTGTTTTAACGTATTGAGACAGTTACATTTTTTTCTGAACTATTTTCAAGTGCATTAAGTCAGACTGTTAAATGTCAAGTAAGGATTTTGAAATATGACCGTTATGCCTGTTCACTTCCCAACAGCGGCTTAGTTTAAACATTATTAATTTTCTTGTTTATTGCCATTCAGAGATTTTTGATCCTTCTTTAATTATTTTTCGAAAACAGATATTTTGAATTTTCCCGTTTTGAATCTTTTGAATAAATAAGTTTAAGCTGGATTTGACACGCCTGACACTTCTGAATATGCACGTTTCATCATATCCCTCCTCTACACATTTTCAGTTGCAAATAATTAAACAAGTGCTTTAGTATGTGTGTAGTTGTGTAAATTAAGTTTCTCAGCTGCATGTGTGGCAAAAAATCATTTGCCAGTAACGAAGGTGGTGTAGGTAAAGTGAGGTTCTACGCATCTTACGTACTGGGCCCTAAACTGAGGACAACCGAGCACAAACAGATTTCTTTGGAACAGTATTTATTTAATTCTATCCGCTTACTGAACCACAAGTATTGCCAACACATTATATTTTATTTTGTCATTTGGTGCATAAATTAAATTTCTGGATATTACGCTGAGTTGGCCTAGGTTATGTTTTTCACATTTTCAGAATAAAAAGTGGCCACTCCAACATATGGGTAATGATGATGCTGTGTTTACCCCAGAGGGCACTACATTTGACATTATTTTAAGAGTGCCGCACACCCATTTACAATGTTACAGGATAAAAGCGGTGCACAACGTAAAGACTTCAGACACGCTGAAGCTACAGTAACCGAGGTTAAGTCGGTAAATGCGTAGAAGTGAGCGTACGCCCTACCGATTGAGAGAAACGATACCTATTAATTACAGAAACCTAGAGTACGTTGTGTTTGAAATTGAGGAGACAACGGAAATTACTGACACGTACACTAAAGTACCCCAGGCAGCAGACAATGCAAACATTGATAGTAATGAAGCGCAGCCCAATCAGTTATCGGAACAAGAAACTACAGCAGCTAATGTTTCGCAAACATCAATGCTACAGCAACGAGCAGCGCTGATGCAATCTCAAATGACTGAAATGCAAACAAAATTAACCGAGTCAGTACAACACAGCTTAGTGGGGTTAAAGTAAAACCAGAGTCGCAAACACGCATGACAGAGGCTGTACAAACACAGTTGGGTGAGGTTAAGTCACAGCTAACAGAAACTATACACTAGCATGTTTCACTGTTAAGAGAAGACGTAGCAGCTAATCTGCAACAGCTGACGTCAGAGGTAAACATTGTACATCAGGAAGTGACTGAGGCACGAGAGGAGTTGGAGAAGGTTAAGAGGACTTGTAATGTACAGTTTAGTGAAGTGGAACAACGGATGAACAGATTAGAAGGGCGACCAGCTGCCACAACTGACTTGAATGCTCTAGATCAGTTAGTAACTGAAAAAATCTACCTCGCAGAACACTCGCTTAGAGAACTAACTGGGGCAAGTAGACAAAGCGATTGCTGATAAGCTTGCGAGAGTAGCTGATCAGGTGGATCAGCTAACCCAGGTCGTGGAATGAGTGAGAAATCTTCACCTGAGTGTACACGATTTTGACCCGAGGGGTCATCGCTACCAATAGTCTACACACTGAGCCCAGAAACAATACATTTATTTCTGAACCGAATGCCACACAAATGTCTGCTATTCCAGTAATAAATGCGCCGATTAGCTCTCTACTACATCACCCATCGAAACTGTGGGCTGAGCAGATGCCCAAATTCGAGGGAAAATCCAATAATTTTCCCACTGAAATTTGAGGAATATTCTGGTTTGTTTGGACTAAGTGACCACGACAAATTGAGATGGCTTAGTCTAGTACTCAAGTCGACGGGCTTCTATTGGTGGGAAGTAGAGAAAAGCACCACAACAAGCTACGCGGAATTCAAGCCCAAATTTACAGATTATTCCTGGAATGCAAAAGTGAAGGGAAACCTGAGAGCGCAGCTCCACGCAGAAAGGTTTATCCCCTGCCGAGGTCGTAGCCTGGAAACCCACAGCTCTAATATGTACGAAAAGTCAAGACACTTAAGCCCACCGGTTAGCGTTGAGGAATTTACAGCAATGGTGTTATTGCAGTTACCCTACCAAGCACACTGGTCAGGACGCAGAGATACAGACATAGTATCATTCCGCGAGGGGCTACTTGCGCTCGATCAAATCGACAAAACGCAGACACAACAGAGTGGAAGAGAAGGCGACAAGCAAGGGCCTATTGAACGACCGCCGCCATTGTACCTTGGAAACCAGCAAAACCAGTGCATGGGGAGGTTTCAGGCAGAACAATAATGGGCATCCTAAAGTGCAAGCTTTTCGCGTAGACTACTACGAATCGTATCCACTAAACCAAGGCTCTGATCAGAGAAACAGCCAACACTCTTTCAGAGGCCGAAAGTATTATTCAGGCAGGAGAGGTCAGATGACCCGTGGACACGGTCTGGACCATGAAGAGAGATTAGGTAAACAGGAAGAAAGGTCAGAGGAGGACCAAAGCCCTCTATCGCCTACGACTCGTGGTACGCCTGTTTTTAGGGCAGCGCACAGTTTCTCGCCCGCGTCCGTACAGTAGAACATAAATGGAATAGCACATGGAAACCAAGCACCGCAGTCAGTTGGAGTCAGCTATAAACAGAGACACACAGGCTATTTACTGCCACAGCCAGGCGGTTATTTCGATAGTCAGACACCACTTGACCCATGAATGCCACCGTTTGTGCCGACACCGCCTACGATAAACTGGAGAGAGGCGAGTCCGCAGAATGCAAAAGCAAGTAATAATACTAAGTTAAACTAGTAAGGGTCAGGGAAACAGGATCCCAGTCGCTGGCCCAAATCACCAAGTGTAGTACCAAGGGGTTATCCCAGTCTAACAGTGTGATTGATTTTTCGAAAAAAAAAATAGAAGTTTATCTGAATAGTGTGGAAAGTGTTATTGTAAGTTCTGTATTACTAGGAAATACCGACAGGGAATTTTTGCTAGACAATACTGCAGAAGGTGATGTTGTTATGGAGGAAACTTTGTGTCCTGAGTTGAAGTTAATTGTAAGTGGTTTGTCAGTGCCATGTTTAATATAGTGGAGCTGAGATAAACTGCGTGACGGTAGCATTTGTAAGTGATATCTATGCCACCGGATATAAATTACTTGTCGTACCAGTACCCAGGCTCAGCATTATTGGTGCAACAGCAAAATCAAGCCCGATGTTAGCAGACAAGTTTTACTAACTATTGAGGGCTTAGGCAGCACAAAACAAATTTCATCTTTGGTAATTAAAGGCTTGACAAAGACTGTGATACTATAAATTGGTTTTCTGACACGTTACAAAATCAATTTGGATTTTGGCGGATGCTTAGTGCGCACCGCAGACAGGGAGTCTAGCACTGCAACCATTCCGGACTGCTGGAGGTGTTTGGGTCAATTTGTATGTCAGCTACAAGTAGCAGAGTTTTACCTGAGTAAATCGCCAGCTGTGAACGCAACCGCTTCTATTGAAGATATTTTACGTACTGTGAGCAGTATTGACGGTATTGATCGGCAGCAGAAGTATGTTTTAGAGCAGTTATTACTGGCTAACCAGGCTATTTTCTCCGAGCAGCCAGGCCGGAACGAGTTCTACAAAGCCTATGTAAAAGTGGAACATGGACAAGTATTTCATTGCAAATCATATCCGATCCCCGTAAAGTATGCGAAAGAAGCGGAAGATTATTTGAATCTAATGTTGTCATGGAATGTAATAAAACCTGCAGCGAGTCCGTACTGTAATCCTATGATTTGCGTAAGGAAAAAGTAGGATCAGTCAGATTATGTTTGGATGCACGTAAACTAAATAGCATTACAATTAAATCCAGCGAAAGCGCGAGACCTACTGACGAACTATTAAGGCTGTAAAAGGGAGTTCGCTATATGTCTACGACAGACTTGACCCATGGCTACTGGCAAGTTCCCTGACTGAAGAATCAAAACAGTACACCGCATTTTTGTTTCGTAACCAGCAATTTTGTTTTGAAGTGCTACCTTTTGGTCTTTGTAATGCCGTATCACAGTTCACGAGGTGTATGACAGTCACCCTAGGCGAGGAATGTTCAGAATTCACACGTTGTTACGCAGGCGATATTTTGGTTACGTCGGCTACCTTTGATGATCATTTGGGGCACCTGTAGATTGTGCTAAACAAGTGGACAGCCGCAGGGGTGGCAGTTAAATTAAGAAAGTCACTTTTCTGTCGCGAGGAAGTGCCGTTTCTAGGGCATGTTTTGACCCCAGAAGATATACGCACGGCGCCGGATAAGCTAGCCGCTATTACGGAGTTTCCTGTGCCCAGGAACGTAAGACAGTTCCTAGGAGTGGTCGGTCGGTTTTTACAGCAACTATTCAGATAAAGTTGCGCAAGTGTGTGCACCGTTGTTTGAGCTGTTGAGAAAGGATGTAACCTGGAAGTGGACAGAAGAGAAACAGCAGGCTTTCGAAGCTGTGAAGGAACTATTTTTGAGTGAACATGTAATTCAAGATGCCACGTATTATTTGTACACGGACGCATCAAATTACGCTTTGGGAGTGAAGCTCGCACAACTGAGCTCTGGCACCATTGAAAAGACAATCGATATGGCGAGCCGAACACTCAATAAGACAGAGAAAATTATACTGTGACTGAGAAAGAGATGCTAGATGTAGTGTGGGCGTAACAGCATTTTCGCAACTTATTACTGGGCGAGCGCATTGTACTGTAGACTGAACACCAAGCATTGATAAGTTTACGCACAGGAAAAATGTTAGGTAGTCACGTGACAAGATGGTCACTGCTAATACAGGAATTTACCCTAGGGTTTCAGCACATTAAAGGAAGCGAGAATGTCGCAGCTGACTACATCAGTCGTATTCTGGATGGAGAACCGGATGTGGAGAATAAGAATCCGAACGAATTTTTCTTTGCGCAAGCTGGTACGCAACCAGAGTTGTCACGGCTATCGCAAGAGATTTTTGATAATATTTTGCAAGATCAGAAAGCAGATCATTTTTGCAGCAAGGTACTGAATAAGCTTGAAGGAGTTACAGCTGAGCATCCACTAAGGAATTATTTTTGTACAAGTTCCGATGGAGTTTTGTTTCAACGTGGTTTGCATCAGAAATAATTTGAAACGGAATGGAAGATTGTCGTACTGGAGAAATTACAAGAACAGCCTATTATTGGTACGCACGAGTTGGTTGGCCATGTAGGCATGAGAAAAACGTACGAAGCAATGCGCAGACAATTTTTCTGGAAGAGAATGCTACAGAAAGTTACCGACACTGTAAGAGCACGTGACTTATGACAGAAATGTAAACATCCACAAGAAAACTTGGTAGGAGAAATAAAACCTATTATTCCAGAAAATCCGTTGGATTTAGTGTCAGTCGATCTGTTCGGTTCATTGCCACGTTCAAAGGCTGGAGTGACCTATATTTTCGTAGTTATGGATGTGTTTTCTAAGTACACGAAATTATACGCACTAGCTCGTGTCAATGCGAAGACAGTCGTAAGCAAACTGGAACAGTTCATTAAGGAAGTTGGAAAACCGGTATGTGTGTTATCAGACAGATGAACAAAGTTGGTGAGATAAAATCCCACTAGTAGAATTTATTTTTAATTACACAATTCATGAGAGCACTAATTTTACCGCTTGGGAAACATTGACGGGCCAACGATCAGTTATTTTCTACCCTAGTAAGCAACCACAACTTCCAAGGATTGAACAAGGCGACGAACAATAGTCGGAGAAGTTAAGAGAGGAAATTACGCTACTGGTAAGACGTAGATTGCATTTAGCAGCTGAGAGATGAGCCAAATATGCAAAGAAGTCGAAGATAAATAAACTGCTGCTAGGTCAGCTTGTTTTGACTAGAGTGGTAGGTGTGAGTAAACACTTTGATTAGTTTGAGTAAGTTAATGTCATATTCTGGACCACTGGAGGTAAAGAGAGAAGTATTTCACAACTGTTGCCATTTGGTTATCCCAGGCACTAATGAATTAGTTGGCAGGCAAAATATGAGTAATCTACATGTTTATCGATCTCGTGAACAAGATGGTCTAGCGCGTGCTTGAAAACAAACAGTGCAAGGCGAAGGGACTTACCGTCTTGTAGAACGCAGGCTAGCGGAAGGCATTATTATGATTTATAAATAGTGAGTACTTGGTAAGAGGATTTTTTTTACATGATGTTACGAGAAGAGTGCGCGTCTGGTGTGTTTGCTGCCTCTCGTTGAGCTATGCAAGTTAATTAGTTACCTCCCAAGGTTTTTTTTTTAGAGCCGCGCACCGCGTGTCTTCGAGGAAGACTAGAGAAAAAAATATGTAAAAACTGGCTAATCGCCGCGCCGGAGTTTTTACGACACGTCTGAGAGAGAAGTTATCTGCTCGACACAGAAGTTACGCTTGCTGCCTAATTACCAGGGTCCCTAAACAGGGAGGAAGACGATCTAAGCTGCCTAGAAGATACATTAAGCTACCTCAACGCGAAAATTGCTTAGTAGGCTCCCTACCTCGTGTCTGAGACTCTGCTCGATCTTATGTATCTGAAAATAAACAAACAGATGGACCCAAGGGTCTTTTTGGGGACGAACAAAGCAACTGTGCTCAGATCAACATGATGTAACCACTGTAGTACTGGTTTGTACGTAACGTGGTTTATTCTGCGTTGCTGTTGACTCAAAGTAATCCAATTGGTATAGAAGTCTTTTCAAATATCCAAGGATAAAATAGCGATGTTTTGTTGTGTTGATAATATTTTCTTCTCGTCCTTGCTTTGTGCCGCTGAAGTTCTTGAGAGTTGTGATGTCTGCACATAGTATAATAAGTTTGTTGTCGAATTATCTTGTGTCATCTATTCTTCGTTGTTTTGTTTATATGCTGCAGTATGGTTAGGCAACATGATATGACGTTATTCCAGATGAAACGCCTATAGTTTTCAGGCGTAGCTTCCTATTGATGCAATTGTTTTTATGTTATTTATGTATTTATTCCTCTTCTAGTGTTGTGTATTCTGTTTTATGCTGCCTACGAAATAGTTAGGGAAGCTAACATTTTAGGCAGTGGTCACGTAAATACCCTGATAAATATTTATGTGCTGTGTAAACAATGAATGAAGTAAGAGTGAGCAAGTGTCGCTAGTGAACTGTTTATCACCAGACATTTATGGCGCCGCGATTACAGACACTTGGCGTAAGCGATGGTGACGCACATCACTACACACGCCAGTGAACGTAAACACACGCGCTCGTAAACACACGTTTTTGCTAGAGACTGTCTAGCCTCGACAGCAGCGATTTTTAGTGCTACGATCTTCAGTATGAGTGAGACAATGTGTTGTCTCAGGAGGTGCAGAACTGTTTTTTACAGGTGGGACCTGTACCTGATCCAGTGCGTCGCCGAACCACGAGCGAGAAGAGTTCTTCAGAGATATCGACGTACGACGCCTGCATGCCTGCTCGCACGCGCGCACCTAGACTGCAGACTGTTTGGGGCGATTTTGAGCGTGGGACACGGCTCGTGTTACTTCGACAGTTCGGCGAGGAGACCCGAACTGCTTGTAACAGGGTACTGTCCTGTCCACTCGTAGATCTCAGTGAACATCAACGGACTAGCTCAGCGTGAGTTGGAGACTTTGACTAGATAATAATGAAAGTTTGCTGATACCAGGATTGCCAATAAATAAAAGAAGTTAAATGTTTACTGGAGATTTATTGTCGTCTCTGCAAAACAAGCTATTGGCAAATATCTATTGACAATCGCAGCCGACGAACAAAAATTAACTAGACAGAATGGCAGCCTTCATAAAACAAAACTTCTCACTTCGAGAGTTACGAAGACGAGAGAGAATCTTTACTTTTCTCTTCCGGCGCCCTATTGACTCCTCGCACCGACGGAAAATAAATTTAATAGATATTTGAATCAAAGTGTCCGAAATAAAAAAGATTAAAGTCGCGGGCGCAGGTCGGTGCGAGTAACGTGATCACACGTTGCAGACTGTCCGATTGGCAGCTGACAAACGATCGTGCTGCGACGAACTGTTGTGATACCAGAGAAAGGTCGTGCTTCCTTAAATATTCGTAGAAAGTTTCCTCATTGAAAACATATTGTTTTCCAGCAGTCGGTCACGTCAGCTAAAGGTGACCTCTTGTTATTTTCCTAGTTTCACCATGTTGTGCCTTGCGGTGGCGATGTTTTTAGTTGACTAATCCAGCGAAAAGGAAAAGATGTACTGTCGTCCTATTACGTTTGTTGTTGACGTCTGTTACTATTGATGAAATGAGGAAAAAAAAATTATAAATTTGGAAAAAGGAAAATATATGATAAACAAGTTGTCATTGCCACGACCTTTCAAATATTATATGAATTACTATCCTTGATTGAAATATAGACAGTTGAAATACTTTCCGAACATACCAATTTTATATATATATATATATATATATATATATATATATATATATAAATCTAGCTGCAATGCTACATGCTCTACGAATCATGTTACCGGAGCAGACAACACGCCGCCACCGTGTCTCGTCTGCACAGCTGCACACTAGTTAAAAATAGACGGTAAAAAGTGGATTAAAAAAAGTAACAGAGACGGTTGCCACAGTGTCTCCTAAAAGAACTTGTGTATTTTTATTTTCAGACAGTTCAACAATGAGAGTTCTCTCACCCAATGCATTGCCATTTAATTTGTACCATATTGAGTGTTTTTCTTTTTCAGCTTCATGAGATGAGTATAATTAAGTGCGATTTTTTTTTTACGATGTGAATATTAACACATACACAGATACGTACTGAACATTTTGTTCCGTTGTTTTGTTTTTATGTCCAGACGTCACATTAAGGAGATATTTCTATCCAGGAGGTGCAGTCAGTAACACAACATTTTCACCATCTGATTCTATTTGTAATAATTTACGTTTGTTTGACGTATTGGACACCATCATGCATAATATTTGTAATTATACCTGTGTTTCACATACGTTTGATTTTTTGTAATTTTTATTTTTATTTTTATTTTTATTTTTATTTTTGCATTTTTCGTATGATTATAGAATATTTAAACTTAGATGTAGGAATAGCAATAATTAATGTTTAATTGAAATAGATAGCTAGATTTTCTTTTGTTTGTATTTTAAATTAATAACGTAGTATTTTGCAAAAATTTTTGGTCTCACTTTATTGTTAATGTTTCAGGGAATTTCTTGTATATTTTTTTGATTAACTTCTACGAGACCCGTAACTCTATGGAATAGGGATTTAGGCCGTTTGGAGTGTGTCATTTTAGATCTTTAGTCAGGAAGCCTTACGATCGGCTAACAGGTTAAAATCCTGTACTCCGATTGGCCGGAGAGCTCAGCATAGGGTTAGGACGCGCGGGCCGTTTGAAAGTTCGCTCTCTCTGCCGCCAAATTTCAACTACGATAGACGTACGGCTAGGACGCTAGTCCTACAGTTGGATGCAGCGAAGGAATTTTAATTAGAGTTAGGGTGTTCTAGTTTTTAACAGCTTTCAATGGTTTTTGATTTGTGTTTTGCATCGAGTTTGATAGAATAAGCACTCCGCAGATTTATATTTTAAGCAGCTGGTTAGGAGTATAGGTAGCTAGCTAGACCTGTAACGTCCGTGAGCCGTTGAACCACGTAAAGCACTACCGCACCCAAATCTACATGTTTTCCCCACCTCCGTTCCTTCTACGTGTTACACGGTCCTACCTTCATCTACAACCTGGTATTTAACTACAGAACAGTTTTTTTTTCTATCAAGTTTTAAATTTTATTTCATGTTGTACTTTGTTACATTACGCCATGGGCATAGAACATTCAACGGATGCCATGTTCACAGGGCGCCTAAATTAGCTTCAGCCATTTTTTTTAACCATAATTTAACCTTATAGAGAAAGTCAAGTGTTTTAACGTATTGAGACAGTTACATTTTTTTCTGAACTATTTTCAAGTGCATTAAGTCAGACTGTTAAATGTCAAGTAAGGATTTTGAAATATGACCGTTATGCCTGTTCACTTCCCAACAGCGGCTTAGTTTAAACATTATTAATTTTCTTGTTTATTGCCATTCAGAGATTTTTGATCCTTCTTTAATTATTTTTCGAAAACAGATATTTTGAATTTTCCCGTTTTGAATCTTTTGAATAAATAAGTTTAAGCTGGATTTGACACGCCTGACACTTCTGAATATGCACGTTTCATCATATCCCTCCTCTACACATTTTCAGTTGCAAATAATTAAACAAGTGCTTTAGTATGTGTGTAGTTGTGTAAATTAAGTTTCTCAGCTGCATGTGTGGCAAAAAATCATTTGCCAGTAACGAAGGTGGTGTAGGTAAAGTGAGGTTCTACGCATCTTACGTACTGGGCCCTAAACTGAGGACAACCGAGCACAAACAGATTTCTTTGGAACAGTATTTATTTAATTCTATCCGCTTACTGAACCACAAGTATTGCCAACACATTATATTTTATTTTGTCATTTGGTGCATAAATTAAATTTCTGGATATTACGCTGAGTTGGCCTAGGTTATGTTTTTCACATTTTCAGAATAAAAAGTGGCCACTCCAACATATGGGTAATGATGATGCTGTGTTTACCCCAGAGGGCACTACATTTGACATTATTTTAAGGGTACCACGCTTTGATTATACAAAATCTCGTGTTTCTTTTTTAGGTCACAACATTGTTAATATAGGTGATCCTAGATACGATAAAGATGCAGTCAATTAAAGATTTTTTTAATAAACAAATATCTGATTATGCTTCAAAAGAGCATACACAGTTATAATTCAGCAATACTATTGCTGTTTATATAAAACGAATAAATAATGCGAAACAGACATTAAAAAAAAAAGATGTAGATTCAAAATACAAAACTATTGTTTCTGATTATGCATTAAATCATGTGTAGATTCAAGATACAACACTATTGCTTCTGATTATGCCTAAGCATCGTATTTAGAATCGGTATGCACTGCATTAAAATGGATATAGAGTCAAGATATAATAATAAAGAAATAGACAAACTGCAAAATCGAAACCAATCTGTAGAAATATATAAGGAAGAAAAATCTCAAATTTTTATTCCACCTACCATGTAAATAAAATATAACGTTTTTCGCATAGACGTTGATGCAAATTTCTTTTTTGATGGATTGTACTGTTTATAAAATAATTACTGATAGTTTACCTGATCATACTCTGACTATTATTAAGGGAACTACAAAAATAGATTACAGTAACCCTTTTGATGTAAACAGAGGCGAGCTTTTAATAATAAATAAATAAATAAATAATCGAATTATTTTGTTGTTGAAATGTTGACTACAATACGATTATTCGTGAAATATAAATATTAAATAAATAAATAAATAAAAATAAATAAATAAATATAAATATATATATAATACATACACTATAAAATGGAGAACACTTGTGTTTGAAGTGCAAGGAAGTCACCAAAAATAATAATATAAGAAATGAAAATACAAAAATTGACTATTAGTTAAGAAAAGTAAATGTTCTACATTCAATTCTAATAAATCAAAGTATAATCAATTAACTATGTAAATCTGCACGAAAAATTTTCCAACAAGAAAAATAATTTTACGTGGAATTCATGATTTATGAAAAATTGATCGTGTAGAGATGGATACTGGTAATTTAAATGGCATATCACATACAAACAATGGTTGCAAATATATTATGACAATTATCAATGTTTTTTTTTCTACATTTGCATTTGATATACCAATTAGAAATAAAACACCCAAAAATGTAGTAAATGCCTTAGAATGTATATTGTTGAAAAGAAAACTACGTAACATTCAAAGCAATGCTGGCTTAGAATTTTATAATAAAATATTTAATGAACATGCAAAAATATACCATCAATCACTATTCTACATTCAGTGGACTTAAAACCAGTTGTGTGGAAAGATATAATCGTACAATGAAGAACAAAATTGGGAAGAAATTGGTTTTGAATTGCAATTACAATTGAGTAAATATATTATATAATTTAGTGAAAGAATACAATAATACCAAACACAGAACCATTGGTATGAAGCCAATTGAAGGTAATAAAAAAAATGAAAAAAATTAAGGCAACAAGAATTTGCGAATGTGATTACTAAACCGAAATACAAAGTTGGCATAATTGTCCGTGTGAGTAAGAGTATACGAATCTTTGAAAATGGTTATACAGCATAATTGGACAACATAATTATTTATCATTTTTGAAGTTTTAAATTATGATGTGCCCACTTACAAACTGAAAGATAACAATGACGAAGAAATAAAAGGCAGTTTTTATGAATACAAAATTATGAAAACAAACTATCCTGATGAATATTTGGTTGAAAAAATCTTAAAAACAAAAGATGATAACATTTATGTAAAATGGTTGGGGTTTTGATAACTCGCATAACTATTTAATTAATAAAACAGATGTATTGTGAATTTTACATAACATAACCCAAAACTAATTAAATGTAATTGTAATTTTTGTATTGTTATAATTAAATGTTTTTTTTACTATCTTTCCAATCTAATAATTTTTTTATTTCAGTCCAAATTTTGTATTACCTGTGTTGTCTAATTCTAATCTCTTTATAGGCTGTTCACAGTAAAGTAAGCACTTTTTAAGGTCCTGCTAAATTTTTTCTTTCCATTTATTTCTACCTTTCTGCCAATTTTTAATGTAATCATTGCAACATGGCTAATAATCACAGTGTAACATTTCATTATTACCAAAAGTTAACATTTTATGCTGCAATAGGATATATATATTAGGGGATGGTACCTTTTGGAAGGGCCTTAAAAAGAGCTCACTTTACCGTGAACAGCCTATACTTAATCTTTATGCAATATTTTTAATTCGTTTTCGCAATGAAGTCATCCAATATTTTAAATAATTTTTGTTTTTGCAGATTAGATAATGATTCATCGCCATCACTTGAAGACACTGGTTCTGGAATAGCTGGTTCAAAAGAATACATTTCTGCTAGATGATTAAATTATTGTTGTAATAAAAATGTTTATTTGTGTCTTCAATTACCATTTCTACAATTTCAAGTAAATATGTGTAATGTAAAACAAATATTTCTCTATTCGTTTTATCGCGAAAATCATCTAAATGCTCATGAATCGCCTTTTCTGTTTCGTTTACATCATAAACTTTCTTATGGAAACAAATATAAAATTTATCTTGTTCATTAAGTGAAGAATTAAATTAAATGATCGGTTTTACCAACTTGAAATTATTAATTGAAGTGTATCGTTTAGATGTTGCAATGTTCATATAACCATTATTTGTTTTCTGTTTAACTTTGTCTATAACATTTTTCATATTCAAGTTAAAGTGTTCTAGTTTTTTATTTTCTAAAGCAAGTTGTTAATTTTTAAGTTTTTCTTCTTGATTTTGAATAGTAAGTTGTTCGGATATATGTTATATCATTTTTATCTTCTGGTCTTTTATTTCAGTGTTTTTTTTTTTTTTGTAGTTTATAAGAGCCATATTTTCTAACTAAAGGAAGAATTTCTTTAGCAACCCATTTTAAAAATTATTTAGCTTCTTCTTTCTTAGAGGATAAAATTAAAGAATATAAACCAGATTCTTTAATAAATATAGAAGAGTTTTCCTTTCTTATCAGTGACTCCACATCGGGGTGTTTCAAACTTGCTAAGGTAATTTTGTCATCATCAATGTGTCTAATATAATACACACATCTTTTCCTCTAAACCAAGGTTCATTATTCTCGCCCAACACAACAGTTATCTTTTTATTATTAAAAATTAAATTATTTAAATAAAAGTAGGAACTGATAATGCATTGACTACATTATTTTAAGTTCTCTAGTAGTTTGTCTATGTATTTTTAATATATATTCTTTTTTAATAATAAAATTAAAAATTAAAGAAAATAAAATTAAAGAATATTGACTAGATTCATTAATAAATATGGGAAATTTTTCATTTCCAACCAACCCCATCTTGTAGATGGGGTTTTAAATTTCCAGTGTTCAAATTTATAAATTTTCCTGTAATTGTATAGCTCTTAAGAAGTTAAATTTCCTAAGTCATTAACAATATCTTTCATTTTATTTATAATTTCGTTATAAGATTCACACTTTATACCAAACATAGAAATGCTATTTTTAGCAACTTTAGTCAATTTATTTGTAATTTCGTTATATTCCATAACAGTTTCGTTGCTAAAGAAATACAGTACGCAATTTGTATATCCAAAAGCCGACTCCATCAAATTTGGTAAATGAGGTAAAATTTCTTGCTAATTACGTCATTGTCTTTTATTTGGAAACCACATTACTCTATTTACGAATAATACACCATTAGTAGAACATCCCTACTTCACCACTGGCCGGCCATAATTTTTTTTTGTGATGAAGTGGGGAAGTTTTAATTTTTAAAAAATTTTTTATTTCTATTGCGGTTCCATATGATATGGCATTTCACACATATGGGAAATACAGCATTTATATGCACCAATACTCATTTATAGAATATATGAGCAAGATTTTTTGGCTCAAATTTTTTGAATGATTTGGTGATGATCTAATAATGCAAATATGGGCATCTTATATTCACATTAATAAATTATCCTCTCTGACCAGGGTTTCGAACCCATGACTTTTGAGTTTGAAATCAGACGCCTTGCTGCTGAGCCACTGCGACAAGATGGGCGAGGCGATGATTAAAAGTCCTCATGTGGTGAAATGTGTTGAGTTGGAAGCCTTTTATCAAGAGTTGCATTGCTGACTGTTAGCTACACTCCAATAGATATCACTTTCGTGGTAAAGCTTCTTCCTGTTGTGGTGAGTACTCGTCAAAATGAGGAATACTGGCGATGCGTGAAAGTGAGATATCATAAAAGTGAGATATCTAGATGTGAGTTACTTACCACTGTTCATCTTTCCACTAAAATCTATTGTGATAAAACCATAGTCTTCATCCCAACGTTATGCACATAGCTCTTTAAAATTATCATGAGGCATATTACCACCAACAAAATCATTATAAATATGTATTAGGCTCGTGTCATCTTGTCTAACTATACATAGAAAGTTCGTGTTGTCTCTCACAAATTTTTTGGGCACTCTGGAATATGTTTGTGCAAGATAACAATACATCTGTGATCTTGTGTCTCCTGCTAGTAAAGTACTCGTGGATTATATTTT
This sequence comes from Dryococelus australis, assembly GCA_029891345.1. Lineage (NCBI taxonomy): Eukaryota > Metazoa > Arthropoda > Insecta > Phasmatodea > Phasmatidae > Dryococelus > Dryococelus australis. Next base: position 317,488,298 of record CM056993.1, on the reverse strand, counting down.
GATCATCTAAAATAACATCATCAAATATGACTAAAGAATTATTCTCACATTCATCTAGGGAAATCATTTTGCATTGTAATTAAAAAAGTATGCCATTTTTTCATTAAACTTGTTTGATATGACATCAAAGTAATTTTGTAACTGAATATATTTTGGTTGACTTAAACTTTTATGGCAAACATGCAATTTATTAAAATTTACCTATCCTGTCTTATAAATAACTTAATCATCAAGTTGGTTTTCCCAATGGGCTCGACGATAATTGCTCTTATGTTATCAAGCAAAAGTTTGCCATTCTTTTTATTTTGTATTTAGTTCGGAAATTAAAATACCAACACCCCAATCGACTTTTTTCATTTAATTAGATAATTTTTGTAATAAATGGAGAAAAAGTATTTAAGTTAGCAAACAGTTGTGTACTAAAGAAAAAACTTCAATATTATATCATTCATAGTGAAAATCGATTGCTTTAATTAATTTTCATGTGAAATTTTAGCTCCTAATATAGACATCAATACTATAACAACAATTAAAAATATGATTGCTGTCATTGATAAAAATGTAGTTATCACTATTCCTAAAGGACAATACAATATTTAATCCTTAAAAGAAGCTATGAATTCAATCAATCCATTTTCAACAAATAGAATTGAACTAGCATCAGATAATGTGAAAAATAGACTTGTAGTTAAATCTAAGTTTGATATTAATCTTGATTATCGACTATCTGATATTTTTGGTTTTGAGAGAAATAGGACTATTGAAAAAGACAAAATTTTTGTATGCACTAAGTTACCTAATTTTAATCCAGTTAAAACAATAAGTGTTCATTGTAATAGGGCATATGGAATGTTCATAAAGAATGACGAATCTAATCATTTAGAAACATATATAATTCCTAGTTTTCCTCCAAAACTATGTTTGGCTTTAGAGATTGTTATTTATGAGCCCGCATATCCAATTTTTTATAGAATAAATGATAAATGGTTTAATTACATTGTTCTAGAAATGAAGGAAGAAAATCGTAAAATGATTCATTTTGATGGTGTTGATATTGACATTGCTTTAGGGATTAAAGATGTTTAAAATATAATAAAATAAAATATAAAATTATTTGATTAATAACCCCATGTTAATGTATCTATAATATTGTCTTTTTCATTCAAAATCATGCATTTCTCATAGTTAAAATTAAATTCTTTTACCATAAACTTGCTCATCAAATTTTTTAATTTTCTTATCTCTTGTAATCATATTGTTTTTTATAATCACATTTTTCTTAGTTTTTTGTACCAATTCACCCATTGATTTCATGTTTAATTGTAATGGTTTTTCGTGATTCAGAGTGAACCCTTTAATTGTTGTAACTTGTTATCCCAAAAAAGTTTAATAACCATAGCTTCTAGGCCCTGTACTTAGCCAATTTATAGCATAATCATTTTTTCCAAATTTGTCTGTCCATTCTCCAAGCATGCAGCCTGTTTTAACAGTATTTTTGCCATCATGAATGTAAACCACACGGTCTGTGTCATAACGTACTACTTTATCACCTAATTTATCTAACATTTCGTATGAAAGTAATGGTGCATTTGATGTGGTTAAAGTTGCCATAAATATGTTTTTGCTGTGCTCTCTTCTACATAATTATCATTGTATTTATATGATACTTCAATTTTTTTCATTGATATAAATAACATAGAATAGGAGTAAATAATCATCTAATAACAATTCGTACCAACGATCTGGAATAGTAACATATTCTGTTTGGGGAAAATTTGGACAAGAAAATAATTTTATACTAAGTGAATTTCAACAAATTTTGGCAACAGCATGTTTCCCTGGAATTTGATCGATTTTTTCAATATTTAAATAAATATTATGTTCTTTTATTATAACACGAATATATTCATCTTTTGATTTGCAATATTCTTCCCAAGGACTAGTTTCTAATTTTATTTTCAGTAATGTTTTAATGTAGTCTATGAGTATTTTATTATTTTTGTTTGAAATTTGTAACCTTTTTCAATAGCTTGTTTAGTTCCAATGTAGTCCATGTACTGTATATTGCTCTTTCTTCATCACTATGTTTACGTTCTCCTTTTCCCTCTACAACACATTTGGAGCATAAAGTAAACAATGTTTTTTCTAGCTTAATTGGAAGTACTGGATGATATAAATTTCGTGGTGATAAAATCTTTACATTTGATCAATCCAAACCAATTTTCGTCGTAATATTTAGGATTAAATATTTTAATAGGATGACCAACTGGGTAATAATCATAAAATATCACTGTTGGATATAAACCACACGCACGCACGCACGGGCACGCACGTGCACGCACGCGCACGCACGCACGCACGCGCGCACACGCACACACACATGCACACACACGCGCACGCGCGCGCACACGCACACGCGCGCGCGCACGCACGCATGCGCACACACGCGCACACACGCACGCACGCACACGCGCGCACACGCACGCACACACGCACGCACGCGCACACACGCGCGCGCACGCACACGCACGCACGCACATATATATATACTCTTAACTTTTTCATGAAACTTATGATTTTGAAGCATTGGTTCTACCTCCAAAAATGCATATCTAGGACTGTAATGGTTCTATTACATTTTTAGCTTTTTCTAAATTATTTTAGTAGAAAATCGATTTTTTCAATTTGCTAGGCTACATTACTCCTTACTTTGTAACCATTTTGTCTTAAAGTGTCGTTCGATTGTTTGGTTTAGTAATCAAATCATCCATACTTTCATTGTTACAATTATTTATTGAGTCTGGTGAATATCATTCAGGATATCCATGCCAAAAACAGCCATGATATTGATTATATTGTTTTAGTTTTGTCATCATAATCATCAACTTTTGCTCCACAAATAGTAACTTCTCCTACCATTGAATGCATGTCGAACATTTGGAAATGTATTTAACCACAAAATTGATTCTTTACTAAACATTTTTTTTATCATCTTTAAATACTGCAATAGTATTTTCCTTAAGAAATTTTAATCTATAAACAGCCATACCAACACCTGCGATTGCTATGTAGCAAAATGGTTCTATATTTGCTATTTCTAGAAAGGATTCTCTAAAATTAAGACATCCGCATCGTAAAATATCAACATAAGAATCACAATATTCAGCAAGTTCTTTTTTGAAATAGAAGATATAATTTCCATTTGTTTTTTCAGCATGCCACTTTATACAGTCTTTTCATTGTTCTTCTTTCATTGTATTGACTCCATAATATTTTGTAGCTGGTATTTTCCCAATATAATTTTGATTTTCTGTTATATTAAAAAAGTGTGGAAAATATCCTTTTTTAAACTCTTTCAAGCCAAATGTTTTGGGAAATGTTTCAACACTTCTTTGAATAAAGTTTATGCCAGCCATTATTTTGATATTTAGACTCGATATTTTAAGTTGCGTAATTTTTGAGCCTTGATATATTGTTTGAGGTTTTATACTATTTCTAACACAATATTGTAAAATAAAATATGAATCGTAGCCTTTTGAATTATGTGCAATAAATGCATAGCCTTTATTTTTTCAGATATCGCCTATTCGAAGAACTCATCATTTGTAATAAAATGTATTTTGTTTCCGTTAAAGTTTTGAACAGATATAAAGTTTGGTGTATGAAAACCAGTATCTTGTGTGGCTTTATAGACAAAAAAGTAGTATTTTTCAGTGTAAGAACAATCCATATTTTTTTCTTGTATTTGCATTACAAGTACAATCTCTTATACAAATACCCCCTTTTTGTTGTCTCTCTTGCATATATAATTTATGTTCAGCAGTATTCACAAATTCCGTACAATTCCAACATTTGATATAACCACAGTTGTGTTTTTTATTTCTCAAACATATTTCGTAATAAATTTTTACACTTATAGACTGCCTTACACACAACATCGTGATTAGCAAAATATTCCTGTCGAAAACAATATCTATTGCATTTTTGGCAATATATTCTAAATCGATCTTCATTTTTGTGCTGTGGTTTTTTTTTTTACATAAATTGCATATATTTTTATTACACTCATGTTGATCTTTATTATTGTATGGTTTGTCATAATTTTTACAATAATAAACACTGCCTAAAAATGCTTTCTTACTATTAATTACATTGTAATGTTCATTGTGTAAATACAAATAAATAGTTGTTTTTTTTTTTTTAACCAGACTATATAATTGAATTGAAATGTTCAGCTGAAACAACTTTAATTTGAACATTTAGAAAATTTTCTGCACCCATAATATCTTCCAAACTGAAGTCAATTTCACAACTTTTCCACATTATTTTACAAAGTTCATGAGCTAATTCTCCTTGTAGTGTTCTTCCTTTTCTAATGTAAATAAGTTCATTATTAGTTAATTCTCTATCCAAAATGATATTGGTTTTGTATGTTAAAGCTGTAATTATTGCTCTAGGTCGACATAAATTATCATCATTGTTAATCTTAGTAATACATTGTTTTGCTTTTATATCATTAGTTAAATTGACAATTTTTTGACCTTAATTTACTCTTGGAATTCTATAAATATCAATATCTAAAGTAGTTTAATTTATATCTATATTTTCATTCGATGTAATTACTTTTTCAATTTGACTAAGTAAATTTTCGGCGTTTAAATTGTTATTTCTTGCGGCCAAAATAGTGAGGTGAAAATTCTGGTTATTTGCATATATTCTCATTTCATCACCATATTATAACCAGTTAATTTTCTTACTGCTTTTATTGCTGTGAGAACAGCATTTCGAGCAGCATTCATTTTTTCTATTGGAGTCCTTTCTAAATTATTTATACGAATACCGAATATTGTTTGCCAATTGTTGAAAGCTTCATTAAAATTAGGACTAATTTCGCGAATTTCAAATGGTTGTCTTGTTTCTACGCGTTCATTAAAAAACTTTTGTTTGAAAGGAAAAATTTGGCCTAAACTTTAATTTTCTTCTTTATTTCGGGAATTGAGAAGGGATAATTTTTGTTGGTTATATTTTTTGGGGGTACAAATATCTGTTTAGAAAAGGGGAATATTTTTTTAATGTTTTTATATTTTTTCTGATTATTTTATAACCTGGAAAGGGTAAATTTGTAAAATTATTCTTTGTTTGTTCATCTCTAATAAATGGTATAAGTGTTATAATTAAACTATATTCCTTCAATTATATATATTTATTATGTTAAAGCTTTTAGCTTTAGTTCTTAATTCTGTGCTGTTAAATCATTAAGAATCTCGATAGGATCTTTAAATTTATATTCTCTTTTTTGAATGATCTTTTTAATAAAATCATATTTACATGATTCATATAAATTTTCTATTTTTAATTTTCTACCTATTATTCTCAACTCGGTCATTCTCCTTTCGTGCAGATCTGCTACTGTATAATCCATAGCCATATTTGTATATTTATAAAAAATATAAAAATTTGAAAAATAAAGAAGTGAAGAAGTGTAAAAATAATGAAAATACTAGAATGAAAATGGAAAATTGCTTAAATAATAATGATAATAATTTCTAAAATATTTAAATTTTTCTGCGATAATATTTCTCATTACATTTTTTTTGCATATTGTTGGATGTTTGTCTTTAGTGTTTTTTCTAATAAGAATATTGTTGTACATTTATTCTGAATACAATCTGTGCATGTTTAAGTTGAATAATCATCATTTTGAAATTCATTAAGAATATCTATTGATGTATTGTGTGATTTAGTTTTTATGTTCTTTGAGATATATAATACAAACATATTTTCCACATTCACATGTTTTCTCAATAAAACATTCTTTACATTCTGTTGTATATTTGTGTTTCTGAGGATAAAATGAATCCATAGATTTATTCTCATTACATACTACACATGGCTTAGTTGAATAATAATCATGTTGAATTTCTTTTCTGTTGTGTAATTTACTATCTTTATGCTTTTTGAGGTATAGTTTAGAAACATATTTTCCGCATTAGCATAATACTTTCTCTTTATTTAAATCATAAAGATTTCTGGCATAATCGGATGCCATATTTTTTACACGTGTTAATATGTTTCTATTTTGTGTGTGTTTATATGATGCAAAACATTCAATGTTTAATACTTCACCACCTTTTTTACATTGCTTTGATGTGGTATTATTTTCAATTTCGAGCATAGTTTTCATTTTTTATTAAGAAAATTTATTTATTAGAATAATGAAAAAATATTTTTCTTTAATAATTTGTTTCTTTATAAATTACACATAACAAAAAATGGAGGGCCTGTTCAATAGGTGTAGAAGGCGGGTTCTGGTGCAGCGCACGTTTTCTTTAAAAACCACGACTTTGGAGCAAAAAGGAGCAAAAAAAAACATAATTTTTTCAAGTTTCCCAAAATAGTCATACAGGATTTGACACAAGGTAAAACAAGCAAAAGAATGCAAAATCGAGCTAATTTAAGCTAAAAAAAAATTAAATATTAAAAAAGATAATTGATAGAATTTATCGATTTTATTCAACAAAAGTAAAACGCCAATAAGATTTTTTAAAGTCTAATAATAAGGAAATATTTGAAGCATAACCATTACTGAATCCATAATCCCACCAATCGCAGCAATCCAAATCATAAACATTGTCTTCAAAATTAGAAAATTAATCTGATCTGAGATTATTTTTATTGATTTTTAAAACAATTTTGAAATGAACAATGTCCAATTCTTTATCAATGGAAGTTGCTGTTTTTATAATTTCATATTCAATATCCCAATCATCTAAAAGTTATATAATTTTATCCATTTTTGGTTTATATGTGAAGAAAAGAAATTTATTAAGAGAAAGAAAAAACTTATTTGGAATTGTGAAAATAATGTTTTATTCGATCAAACAACTTAACAATACTTATAAAAATTGTATTAAAATATCGAAACATTTTCTTGTTTCTATAAAATCGTTTACATCATCCATTTAATAAAATTAAAAATTCACATATCTTCAGTAATCCATTCTTCCAAGTATTCATAAGTTAAATTTCGTTGGCTAGTTAAAACAACATTACAAATTGTCCCATCTTTAACATTTGTATCAAAATCAACACATATTTTTATATTTGTTTTTTTCTTTAACTACAGTTTTGCTATGTGAACAATCAATGATATGCAATGGTCTTCGACCCCACAATGAATAATAATTGGTTTTACCTCAAATGATACAACCAGGTTATAATAAAGTACTTAATTTCTACATAGAGTAACTAGTTTTGTTTTCAAATTTCTAAAATGGTGATTATCAAGATATGCTTTATCACAAAAATGATTAGCAATGTCTAAATTACAATTTTGTCATGGAAAAATTTCATTTCTTCCATTTTTAACATAAATATTTTTCAAATTACAGTGATCAAACATAGAAGCATGAACAGTTTGGTCAGCACAATTTTTTCTATTATTTTGAAAGCCCACAATTACAAAATCGGGCATGTCAATTTGTAAATTATTAAACTGATCATTCATATCATAGTTAAAAACAGTTGTATTCTTGGGAACTACTTTTTCAAAACTAATTAGTACTATATGTTCTCTTTAAATTTTTTCTTTATTTGCAATGGCTTTGCTTGCTTCGTATTCAACAATAGGCCACATAATTTCTAATTTTTGTATAACAATTTTGCCTGGATCAGCATATTTCTATAAATTGCACCATCAGCTTTTTTATTTCGATAAACAAATAAGCAGTTGTCGGAGGAATTACGAATGAAAGTTATCCTATAGCCGCCTTTCCAATAAATTTAATTTTTATCATTAATAAAACCAAACAAATATCTTAGAGGATGGATTATTTCATTTAGTCTATCACTACGAGTAGCCTTTACTCGATAATAATCATCAGCACGAAACAATTATAAATAGTTTTGTTCACCAAGGTGATCTTAACAAAGTATCCATTATTGTTGATGTTATTCCAGGATTATCAACAGCTTAAATAATCTGCCCATGTTTTGAAATTTCTACTCTAGAAAACTGAAAACTAAAAAAGTTAGAACAAACATCAATGTTATCTCATTTTTCGTATTTTGCCTCAGCTCCAACTTTATCTCTTTTTTAGTGAACTAAATTGCTCATGCACATAAGCATCATTTGGCAAATAAAATCTATTGCCTATAGGATTATCGAACTTGATTATGTCATTGTAAACATTTAAATTATTCTTCGTTTGATCAGTTAAAGAAAAAGTTCGTCTCTCGAAACTATAAATTCTTTTATAACTCATTTATAATTAAAAAATATATGTATATGAATGGCAGAATCGAAAGGAGTTTCTCGAGTTAAATTGCTAATTGAAAGATATAAAAAATATAAAAAACATAATGAAAAAGAATATAAAAAAAGAAGAAAGAGGAATTATAATGATGAATTGCGAAATATTGGTAAAAAAAAAAGTAGAAAATTAAGTGCAGAAAATAAAAGTTTAATAAATATAGTTGTTCCAGTAGCAGTAAAAAATTTAGATTATCTGCCAACACCAGAAGAAACATCGTTTGAAAGGAAATTATTTGGATAACAAAAATACCGCAAAGAGCAATTAGTTATTATATCATTGAAAAATTTGCCACCTATAGCTGATGTTTTTGCTATAAATCTAGGAAAATTTCTTTCCGAAAATATTAATGTTATTATTTATAGATTTGGTTTATGCGGAGTTGGTCAAGATTTTTACAATGGTGATACAAAAGTAAAGATAAATGGTGATGATTTATTTGTCAAAGAAAAAAATATGAATTAAGACATGGTCTTATTGATTTGTTAACAAAAAAAAAAAGCAATGGATCTTGTACATGAAATAGTTTACTAAAGATGATTATAAAAATTATGCAGAAATTGTTATAGCAATAAATGCATTATATCAAAATTATGATCCTAATATGAAAACAGCTTCGAGTGGAGTTGGAAGTATACTGAAATAATTAGTCCAATTTATCGTGAATATATAAAAAATTTATAAAAAAAATTAATTTCTACAATTTCTCCTAAATCTGTAGAAGGTATCAATAAATATAATAGGTAGTCGAAATAATACGTTTGGATGGACGATGTTAGAAAATTAGTTGATAGATTGTTAATTATTCAAGGCGAAGAAAATGCTGGAAATAATAGTTTTTACAATGAAAAAGTAAGCATAATGAATCTGCTAAACAATAAATTTTCTGAATTTGTTATAAATAATCCAAAAGGTGTTATATATCTAATAAGGTTTTTAAACATAATTCCGCACTCATTTTGGAACTCTGAATATCATGGTAAAGGTGTGATAAACTGGGCACTAAACAATTTAAATTTGCCTGAATTACATTTGCCAGGTTATAATTATTGTGGACCATTTGTAAAATTAAATGAATGATTGGAAAGAGGTGACAAAGGATTAAATAAATTAGATGAAGTATGCAAATATCATCATATTGCACATAGAAATCATAAAGATTTGGAATCCAGGCATGAAACAGATAAAATTTCCAAAAAGAAGCAAAATCAATTATGTTAGATAAAAATACACCAATTGGTGAAAAAATTGCTACTGCTGCTGTTACCTGAACTATGTTTACAAAAAGAAAACTAGGATGAGGCATTAAAATGTTTTCTCAATCAATTATATATTTTTTCAACTCATTATTGAATTTAAAAAAAAACTTTACAAATTAATCATTTCATAAATAACAATTAATATATTTTATTAATTATATATATATATACATATATAAATATATTTTACTTACAAATGAAGATAACAAAATAACTTTCAATATTCACTCTAAGGAATTAAAATATTTGCGTATAGATTAATTTTAATCAGATGATCAAATTGCGAGAAAAAAAAATTAACATTTGAAAGAAGGCAAAAGTTTCGAATTAACTTTATCATTGCCAACAGTCAAAAAGATGGCCAAGAAAAAATCTGGAAATGATTTACATCATGAAGGAATTATTCTACTCTTACTTCCTGCTTTAGGCACACTCGGTGGTTAAGCAACAGCAGTTGGTGCAATTTATGGCACTGTTTTTCAAGTCAATAAAAATAAAAAAGTTGAAAAAGACATAATTTAGCAATGGAAAGCAAAGTTAGAAAAGCTTTTAAAAGAGGATGGCCACAAAATTTTAGTTCCACTATCTAATATTTATATCGAAAAATATGTAAAAATATTAAATATAAAAATTTTCAGAAATGTTTATATCATTGATGAGCTACCAAAAATATGCACAAACATGAATGTGCAGTACTTAATTTTGATATTTCAGTATATCCAGGAACTCATGTTTATTACAATGATGATAGAATTCAGAATTTTAACTCAATGATATGTGGGCATCTATGTTTAATTGTATTACATCTTTTTATAGAATGGATTTAAGTTTAATGATATAATTTGTTTTATTAAATTATGGATATATGTGGGAAACCATGAATAAAATCATTAAATAAAATTTTTGACACTACGTATAATCAAAATACAATATCATTGTTTCTGTTTTATGAGACTAATTAAGTTTTTTTTTACAACAGACTATGTTTATATTAAGAATCGTAGAATTAATAAAATGGCTGATTCAATAGATGGAAAAAATGCTGTCAATAAAAGATATTTCGATAAAGAAATAGCTGACAAATTGCAAAATTCAAATAAATCTGTATTGAATTACTGCGATACATTTGTTAACTTGAAAGTCGAAAAATGTAACGAAGAAAAGTCTTATATATTTTATTTAACTGCAAAGTGGAATAAAAAAACTCGTAATTTTCATTTAGATAATCTGTTTTTTCTTTTACTTTTTTTATGGATTATACTGTTTATAAAATAATTTCTGATAATTTACCCGATGATACTCTAACTGTTGTTAAGGATTCCAAAAAAAGAAGATAAATGTAATCCATTTTATGTTAAAGAGGTGATAAATTCGTTTTAAAAATATAAATAAAATATCTGAATATTCAGATGGGTTTATGACTATAATAGGAATATTCGTGATATAAATAATTAAAAACATTTTTTTGCCCGCAGCGAGAGATAGCATAATTAATTAATGATATAAGCCATCGAGAAGAAGTTTTCCAAGACGAAAAGTAATTTAGTATGGTATTGATGATTTATGGCAAATTGATATTTTTTGAGATGGACACTGGTAATTTGAAAAGTATATCTCGCATAAACAATGGATACAAATATATTATGGCAATTATTGACATTTTTTTTAAAATATGCATTCGCCATTCCAATTAAAGATAAAACAGCAAAAAATGTAGTAAATGGTTTAGAATCTATATTTGTTCAAAGAAATCAAATAATTTACAAAGTGACAGTCGTTCGGAATTTTATAATAAAACATTCAATGAACTCATGCAAAGATATAGAATCAATCATTATTCTTCATTTCGTGAACTCAAAGCAAATGTTGTAGAAAGGTTTAATCGAACGTTGAATAATATAATGTGGAAGAAATTTGCTTTGAATGGTAACTATAAATTGACATATATATTAGACAATTTAGAGAAAGAATACAACAATACACAATATATAACTATTGGTATTAAGCCAATTGCAGTTAATAAAAACAATGAAAAAGCAACAGCTAAGGCAGCCTATGCTGCACAAAATTTAATGCAAATAAATTTTGTGTTTACTGAACTAAATATTCAAGCTAAATATAAAGTTGGCGATGCCCGTGTGAGCAAGCTTAAACGAAATTTCGAAAAAGGTTATTTTGCTAATTTCTCGACTGAATGATTTACTATTTGCAAAGTTTTAAATTATGATGTACCAACTTACAAATTATGAAAACCAACTATCCCAATGAATACCTGGTTGAAAAAGTTTTAAAAACTAAAGGCGAGAAAATTTATGTAAAATGGTTAGGTTTTGATAATTCACACAACTCGTGGATTAATAAAACAGATGTTTGCGCAGCAAAGTCTGCTTTAGCTGATGTTTTGTAAAATTAAAATATTTTTTTATAATTATACAATTTAAACACAAAAATGTATGCATAACATACGTTCTGCATTCGTTCTAATGTTCTTTTGCCATTGTCATTGTGTCGTTGTCATTGTGTTGTCGTCGTTGTGTTGTTGTGTCATTGTCATTTGTTTTAACATAAACATGTTTTCTTAAAATTTTAATTTGATAAAGTTTTTAATTTTAGTTCTATACTTTCCTTTTATTTTTCTACTCAAATCTATTATGATAAAGCCATAATTTCTGCCCCAGCATTTTGAACAAATTTCTTTAAATTTATTATAAGTCATATCACCTCCAACAAAATATTATAAATATGTTTTAAATTAGTGTAATCTTGTCTAAATATTCACAAAAATTTGTATTATCTCTTATCAATTATTTTGGTACTTTTGAATAAGTTTGAGCTAAACAAAATACATTGAAATTTTTGTGTCTACCTCGAGTAAAATAATCGCGAATAATGTATTGATTTTCTAAAATTACATCATCAAATATAACTAGCAGATCATCTTCACATTCATCTAAAGGAGGCATATTGTAAGTGTTATTTAAAAAGTGAGTCATTTTGTCATTAATTTTTAGTTTTATAGTTGCCTCATCGACATCCTTTTGTAACTGATTATATTTAGTTTGGTCTAAACTTTTTGAGCAAACATACAGTTTTCTAAAATTTATCCATCCTTCCTTATAAAAAAAATTTATCATCAAATTTGTTTTTCCGCAACTGCTCGGGCCAACTAATACTGCTCTAATATTGCAATAATTCTCCATTCCTTTTATTTTTAAAGTGTTCTTAAGCTTCAGAAATTAATACACCAATGCCCCAATTAAGCTTGCATTTCATAGGCTGCTTTAGCTGTCATTTTGCCATTTAAATAAGATAATTTTTTTAATATGTATAATAAAATATTCAAGCTAAGGTCTAATAGTTCTATACTAAAAAAGAAACTTCATTATGATATAATCCGTACTTAAAAGTCGATTGCTTTGATTAGTTTTTATACAACATTTTAACACCAATTATAGACAATAATACTACAGCTACAATTGAAAAAATTAGTGCTGTTGTCGATAAAAATGAAGTTATAGCTATTCCCAGAGGTCAGTATGATATCGAATCGTTAAAAGAAATTATAAACTCGATTGAACCATTTTCAACAAATAATATTGAATTAACAGCAGATAATGTGAAAAAATAGAATATCGATCAAATCTAAGTATGATATTAAACTTGATTATCGATTATCTGATACCCTTGGTTTTGAAAGAAATTTTACTATTGAAAAGGACAAAATTGCTGTATAGCACTAAATTATCTAATATTAATCCATTCAAAACAATAAATGTCCATTTAATTTAGTATATGGAATGTTTATAAAACAAGATTAATCTAGTAATTTAGAAACATATATAATTGCTAGTTTTCCACCAAAACCTATGTTTGAATTTAAAGATAATATTTTTTATGAGCCCGCATATCCAATTTTAAAAAAAGTTAATAATGAGCATTTTAATCACATTGTTTTAGACATTAGAGACAAAAATGATAAACTGATTGATTTTGATGGTGCTGATATTGATACTGTTTTAGAAACTGAAGAAGTTTAAAATATAATATAGAAATATAATTATATGAAATTAATTAAAATTATGATTTTTGATATCCATATGGAAATGTATCGAATTTATTTTCTAATATAATCCTTTTGTCATCACGAGGACTTTATGCGATTTTATTAACTTCGACTGTATATATTTCATGTTTCTTACTTCTCATTGAATTAATTGTTCTATATTGTTTTCTCATTAAACAAACAATTCTTATAATCGTCAAATGTAATTCTGTTATTAACTACACATTTTTTCACAGCTTTCGATTTTTTGTTTTCTTTATCATCAACTCTATGTGCATACATTTTTGCTCGCAAACCAACAAATTCTTTCATTATTTCACCATTACATTTGTCTTTCATTTTACCTAAGACTTTGTTATTAATTTGTGGCATGTTATATATGTTATTAGTTGGATAATCACTTGTATCAAATTTATCTAACATTTTCACATCTTCATAAAAATATTCAGTTTTTATGTTTTAATCGTACGAATCAATATCTTGATAGCACAATTCAATTTTATCTCCATATTTTGGTTTTATTACGCTATAATGAAAATCGTACATTAACTTTTGATATTTCTAAAATTGACATGCCAACATAAATAGGGTTATTATATTTTACATTTGTTTTGTTCATATTATAGCATCAAGATTTTCATTAAATATAGTACTTCTTTTGAAATTTGGGTTTGCTACTAATTTCTCACATTTTCAGCATCTGATACTAGTTTTATATCAACTCTGTTTCTTATATTTTCCATTGATTTACAAAGCATAGAATTATTCATCAGTTTGTAAAAATCATTTTCAAAGTTTTTTTTTGCATTAGTTCTCATCGCAGTATTTAAATCTACATATTTATTCAGCCAATCAGATTGTTTAAACATTAATATTCCATGTATTTTAGTAAGTATTAAACCATTCTTTAGACAGTTTTAATTTGCGATATTGTATTGCATACTTTTCTTTTTTATATAATGTCGTTAATAATTTAGATTGTTTTGTTCCAGAAACTGCCTTACTTAGAGGACAAAATGGTAGATCTTTATGTAAATTATGCAGTTCTTGTGGATTTTTTAAATCAACTTCTAATATATAACCACGCTCATAATTGTCCTCCAAATTTAATATTTTTTTCACTCCAGTAATCTAAATCATATAATGTATAATAAACTCAGTCAAAACCACCATATGGTAAATATTGTGACATTGCTCAATCATATAAATTATTAGCATCCAGATATGCTAAATAATTTAATTCTTGATTTGAGTTGAAAATTCCAAATATTTGTTATTAGCTTTAACATATCGTTTACAACATTGTGATATGCCTCCTCTAATACCCTTTTCTATCATAAAATCATATCATAATTGTGTAGTAATTCTAATGGATGTTTAGTCATTTTAAGCATTGCTTCCCACGATAAACCTGGTGCTGTAAAAATACAACACGGGATCTAAATCATAAGAATTTATTCATATTTTCCTAAAATTTTCCAAAATATCTGCTAACAATAATACATCCCTTTTTAAATATAAATCGTGGTATTCGCCAAGATTTTTAATATTAAATTGATTCCATACACATTTTGCATGTTCATAATCATCATCAGTTATATAATATTTGTTTAATTTATTATAAAATTCGCTTTTTGTGAAAGTTCTGTTTAATAAAATTACTTCCAACTATCCATATAATTGTATGGTTAAACACCTTTCTTAATAACAAAACCTACTTGTTCTTTTGGAAAATGTTTTTGTGTGTGTTTCATTTGATTTTTTGTTGAATTATATGATAATATATCTAAATATCATTTCGCTCAACAAAGCTGTAAGATTGTTCACTGGCATTTTGATTGCTATATTTAGTAAGAAACCAATTTATAAATAAAATGTAAAAACAGATATACTGAATAAATAAAAAAAGTTCTTAAATTACTAGGAAACAATATTTATCTTCTTGTTATGACGATAATTCTTCATATAATCACTAAAACATTTTTTACATGTGATTGAATATTTGTCCGTAGTATTTTTATTAGGAGGAAATAATTTTATAGATTTATTACCTTTACAGACTTTACATGTTTTTGCTGGATAATTATCGTGATTTTCGTTAAAATTATATAATGCTGTATTGCGTAACTTACTATTTTTATGCTTTTTGAGAGATGTATTATGAACATATATATTTCACATTCGCACTTCACTCTCTCTTTTTTAAAATTCATAACGATTACTAGCATATTCACTATAACATTTTTTTACATATATTAAACTGTTTATCTTTTGTGTGTTTATGTGG
The DNA here is from genome assembly GCA_029891345.1 of Dryococelus australis. Lineage (NCBI taxonomy): Eukaryota > Metazoa > Arthropoda > Insecta > Phasmatodea > Phasmatidae > Dryococelus > Dryococelus australis. The sequence goes on along the minus strand of CM056993.1, from coordinate 317,472,377 downwards.
TGCAAGACTTTCTATGTTTAATACCTCACCACATTTTCTCATTTCTTGTTATTATTTTCCATTTCGAGCATAGATTCCATTTTATTTATTAAGAAAATGTATTTATGAAAAGAATGAAAAAAAATCTTTTATATATTTCTTCTCTATAAATAAAAAAAACAAAAAAAAATGGAATCTCTCCTCAAGAAGTTGAACGATTCGAATGAATTGACTCAACTACAATATCTTGAAAAAATTAATGGTTTACTGCTACAGATTCTAAAATTTATGAGTAATTGGTAAAAAATTAATTGTATTCTAGATTGTAAGTATAAAATTACATTACCCGATCGATATGTACAGCTTTTTGATAAAAATTCTTTAAAATTAATAAATGATAAACAAATTTTTATCATGTATAAATACTTAAATTAAATGAAAAATGGAAAATCTGTAAATGATAATGAATTCTTTTAAAATATATAACTTCTATTGATTTGAATCGTTTCAATATTGCAGTTTATTTTTAACTTAAATTAGCTTGATTTTTGCATAATTTTGCTTATTTTACCTTGTGTCAAATCCTGCATGACTAATTTGGAAATTTGAAAAATTAAGGTATTTCTGCTCCTTCTTGCTCCAAAATCGTGATACTTGATGAAATTGTTCGCTGTGCCAGAACCCGCCTTTTACATCTACTCTGATCGGCAAATTGAACAATTCGTTTGAATCCACCAAACTATATGATCTAGAAAAATAATGGTTTACTGCCACAGATTTTGAAATTTATTAATCTAATTTTGGCGAAAAAATTCATTGTACTTTAGATGGTAAGTATAAAGTTTCATTTCCAGAGCACCATGTGAAAATATTAGATAAAAGTGCCTTGACACTATATTTTTAGGTTAAATTTGCTTGGTTTATATTACTCGCTTGCAAAATTGACATTTATAAAAAAGATGACAATTTTCTTGGTTTTGGGGTAAAATTGCTTGATGATTGGTCTAACTATCGCGTTCACTATTTGTGTGGATAAAAGGCCGGTTTGAAAAATGGTGTTTTTTTTTGGCAGTTCTGGACATTTTTGGATGCTATTTTGAGTGTTTTTGGTGATTTTTAAAAAAAAAATTTTGATGTGTTTTTTGGGTGTTTTTGGGGGCTAATTTAAAAAAATACTGCAATTATAAAAAATTGAAATTACTTGGTTTTGGGGTAAAATTCGATGCATTTCGGGCAAAAATTAGATCGTCCTCAAGGTACCCATACACTACAAATATTTCTTTCAAAAATAAGCTACAACTACTTTCAAAATTTTACTAAATTTCTATGCAAAAATTTTGTAATGAATGAAATAAAAAATTGGCTAAGGTGTTAGGGTTATAATCTCGAAAATAAAATAAACTGAAAATAATGACAGTTTTTCATGGGACCTATATGAGCAGTGGATGTTGATTCAAGTTATAAAGCTTGAAACAGCCAAAGTAATTAAATCATTTTAAAGCATTTTAAAATTTCCAAATAATTTTAAAATATGTTTATTAAGTTTAACACTAATGAAAAATAAAATTCTTTACATTTGTGTCAAAATAAACATTTTGTCTTACCTGATGATTTGGAGTTAAACAATCCGATCATTAAAGAATTATTTTTCGAACAGTAAACAAAAAATATACATTGCTGTTAATGGCATGAAACTTATTCAAGTACTGATACAAATAGAGGCAATATACATTTTCTTTCTAATTTTATAAAAATAAAACAGATTTAAAACACAATTGTTATTTTTTAGTGTAGAAATGAATTACTAAAAATATTTTGAAATGTGTACAAAATGTTGCAATGATGACTATCATTCTGTTGCTGTAGTCATGAGAAGCAAAAATAATGACAGAGAATGGGGAAATAAAATTACAAATTAAATCAATTGTTAAAATAATCTTTAGTGTTCTTTCAGATATTAAATTCAGCATTTTATTACACACATTACATTGAATTGTTGATATGTTACATTCCGATGTTCAAATAGTTATGTTCAGATATTACATTGAAACATTCGAACATTACATTTAAAGGTTCAAATTTTAGTTCTTATTTGTATTCAAATATCCAAATTACTGTTAAATCTATATATACATTTTATCTTGTATGTGGGGTTGTACACAATTTAAACATTTTTACATTTGGTGATAAGAGTCGTATATTGTGGAATATAAAGGTCCAGTAAATTCAGTAACATTGCATATATACACAGTTAATTACAACATAATATAAAAAAAGTCTGGAGATTGAGATTTTCAAAAGTCAACAGAAAATATAAATTTACAATATTCATTAACGAACCGAGTATTTAATCTTTTCTAATGCCAGCAGCAGAATTATTAAAAAAACTAGTCGATGGTAAAGTTTTAATTACCTTCTGTTAAGAGACACGTTTGGAAAATATGTACTTAAAAATTGAATTGTAAATTTATTCATAGAAACAAGTAATTAGAAGGAACTAATGAATTAAATAAAAATATGTAAATCCAGGTAAATACATTTTTGGCTTGGAACTGCTAATATTGCTTTTGATGCCAAATTTTTATAGTAATGAAATGGCATTAAATGTTTCCAGATCTCAAAATCATAATTAAATCCAACTTTTATATTTTAAAATGATTTGATGATGATTGTTCTTATGTTTTTTTAGAGAATTCGGAGAAAAAATGTTAGGTTACCAAAGTATATAATTACTGATAGACATGTGATCCGTGATGCGATATGAAATATGAAATGTGAACCTAGTTATACAGGATTATATCACCAAATTATAATAAATTTGAAGAATATATGATGTAGAAATAATGTAAAATGAAAATTAATATTTTTCTAAACGGATTTTTAAATTTAACTAATGAAATTTGGTACAAACCAAAGTATTAAACGTTTCTTCATATTTTATTTTTTATTTTTTCAAGAATTGTGTAATGTATCGTAGAATATATTGTTGCCTTTCGAGTTAGTTATTTATCTCGATAAGCTCTTCGTTATTTAATTTTCATGAAATTTACTTGCATCTTTTAATATTGTTACATATAGCCACTCCGCAATCCCTTCCCTTGTCCTCGCCCGGGACATGCGAAATGCAGTGTTTCAAGGACATTACTGGTAACTGGAGAAGAGAGCACAATTATAAACTAAACTGGCTGCCATATAACACTTAACGCGTGCAGTGATAAGGCTATCAGGACTCGTTCTGTTCCTGTCTTTGGAGGACTGGATGTCTTGGGAAGACGCTGTGCGAATTTTCGTGTCATTGCCCCACCTGTAAATGAAAATGTGGACAGTGTAAACAAAAGAATGGACAGTGTCAGCGGGAGAGTGGACAATGTAGAGAATGAAATAAAACAGGAAATGTGTGCATTAAAGAAGGAATGGCACAGGAATTTATCCAGCAGCGAAGTTGCAAGCTTGGTGTGATTGGGATAGTCGGGCCAGCAGCCAAAGAAAGTGGGGATAAAGGGCCGTCACCGTCAATTTTCTTTCTTAGTCAATTCTCATATTCCCTATTTAGCTAATTCTCTCTATTTTCTTATGTACATTTTCATTTCTAGTTTATTATTTTCTTATCTATGCTATTTTCTTGTATGCTAAAAACACTTACATTAGTTATCTGACTATTCATATTCTCACTAACACTGTTTAGAGCATTTTTATTTTGTTGTTTATATCCTCATTGACACTATCTACATTTTCTTTCTGGCTGTTTACTTCTTGCTTCTAACTATTTACACTTGTGTTCACTTAGCTACTCAACCACTCAATTAATGATTGTAGTGCTTTCAGCTTCACAGGCATTTTTCTTGTTACAATTCACTGCGATTCTTGCAGAAACGGTCTTGACATTTCTGCCTACATATGTGTAATAAACTCATCAAAAATCACTTATTACTACCCAATAGCCTAACTTTATTTACAAGTGAATGCCTTTATCCCACCACCGACACCAGTGTTGCTAGTCAACTGGGGCGTTTCTGAGTTCGTGAGGGATGGAGGACTTAATAAAATTACTAAATTTAATTTCTTTATTTATTTACAATGTTATAAAATTAAAAATAGCTATTTTACACAACATTAAATAGCATGTCTCTACTATTTCACTTATTATTCTATCAATGAGTGCAATGATTAATACCATTAAACTATAATTAACATTTTTTAACCTACCACTGTGTGCACTTAATCCTCACCTGTTATGTACACATACTCAATCAAAAAGGCTATTGCCATAAGTCCAAATGCCTGCCACTTACACATAAAGTTCCACAGCCAGTCGACCCTTTCTCTCTACTCTCCCGATGCTCGCAGACTTCATTTATGGTCACCGAGTCGTCACTCGTTGCTCCGAGGGTACTACAGATCCGGAGCTGATGGCCGTACACAGGTCCAGACACGACACAATTCCACACTGTGGCTTATACAAGATATTGCAAAATTGCATTTCAATACTTCGGCGAAACATTCCTCACATCTGGAGGATGAAAATATGTTATATGAACATAGGTCCGCAAACGCTGTGTTTCTTCACTACAGCCCATAATACATAACTTAAAATGTATGGCCCGCGGGCTGGATAATATTACTATGGAATGCCATCACAGCGTTCGTTTGCATGATAAACGACATCTCACACTACGACACTACACATTGAACAGTTGAAATTGCTCAGTAATTAATGACACATGTGTGAAAGCTTACCCTAGTCACTAAAGGAAATGTTCAAAATGCCCTCCATCAGCACGAACACATGCATCAACCCGCCATTGCATGGACACCCTGGCGCCTAGCAATGTCTCGGCGCTGTTAAACCCAAGTGCGGGTATGCCGATATCCTGCTAGTGGGAAGGTCACAGAGTCTCGAACATAAGTTATTATATCTGGTGGCACCAGCTAACCAATCGAGAGGGAATCCGCTCGGGTTAACACAAGACTCTAGAGGTGGGCCGTGGTAGAAAAGCCCAGACTAAATGACTGCTGTGTTCCTCTGATGTCTGGTTAAGGTTATTGTTATGCGAGTTGTTGCAGACTGGCATTAAATTAAAATATACACTCGAGCTGGGCTATTGTGGTTTCCCAACACGCCTTTGTTACACTGCAAAACTTCCAACATAAATCATACATAAATTATTCCATAAATTACACGATCACACATGCGTGTAGGTATTTGAAAAATAAATTGTACGCAACAAAATACTGTGAATAAACTTCTGAATATCCAATATTGCTGATAAACAATAATGATGATAGACAATTGAAATTGACGGGTATGCAACTTGAAGCTCTCACTGACTGAAGTGGCAAAATGGTGTAGGCGCACTGAGAAAGAAAATATTAAAGTATCGTTATGCCGGAGTGGCAGCGAGTCTGCTCCAGTTTGGGAGGCATACTCGGAGGTGCACAAAAATTGATGAAAACTTTCCGGACAAATTTAAAGTCTATTGTAGTTACTGACCATCACAAAGAAATGCTTCACCTCCGAGACGTGAGGTATGCGACCTGCCCTTAGGCCCGTCAAACCAAGACTAAAGAGGAGACATGGCATCGATGCCGCTCCACAACAGAAAATCCCTTGCAAAAATATTTACATGTATGATATGCAACACAATACAGGATGTCACATACATCTAAACTTTGTGGTGTATTTTTCCCTGTTAAATATGAAACCTAAAACATATAAAAATTACGGAGTGTTAAACTTTATAGGGAATATTATTTTCATTCAAATGTCTTTATTTCCTGAAAAGACAAAAGATACATATTACACTTATAGAATAAGGAAGAAACACATTGCGTTAATTAGCACCATTACAACTGAGTATTTAGGATATGAAAAATATCTCAAGTAAATTTTATGTTGTGCGGTTTGAAGAGTCTGCATCGGACTGCACGCACCACTTCAAAAATGTAAGGAATTAAATATTGCACTGTTTCAAAAGGGCTCACTATGTGCCTGATAACTCTTTTAATTATGTGTTTAAGATACTGTAAACTTTTTCGTACAATGTAAGCGGATGGCTAAGAACTGGGTGTCCACGTGGTTGCTACTTTGCACTAGGATAGCTACGTGATTTCACTGGGGATTTCCCTACATCCATTTAGAGTTTGTTATTTTATTAGGAGACTAATTTTAAGGTATGTGGTATTGCATAAAACACTGTGTAAAACAAATCACGCCTCGTAGCATTAAAAGTTACTAAACTGACTCACGTGCTCTTCAATGTAACTGTTGGCCTTCGGTAGAGCGCTGCGCAGTCAGCGGTCTGCATCAAGTAGTTCACGTCGCTCCTACTAGACAGCACGCGGGTAGACAAGGGCTTGTTGCTAGCCGCGGACTGTGTCAACCCTGATGTGTTGATGAATCCCTGGAAAATTCCTGTTACGGAGGGTGCCCTCACTGTTTACTGCTGGGGTTGCATGCACAAGTGTCTTTAAATGCATATATGGAAGTTGAGGAACTAGCAGAAGTGATTATATCACAGCTGCCACCTAGGTATCAGGACAGGTGGGCAGATAGGCCGATCATAAACTTGTCTGATTTCCGCCAACAAATACTTAAGATCGATCAGTCTGAAAAGCAGATGCAAGTGCAGTATCGTGATCCCAAGAGACTAGTTCAAGTTCGCACATCACCATTGTACCGGCAGGCACACACTAGGTCTCAACCAAATCCAAGGAACACTAACAATAATCCTAGTGTGCACTTTATTCAGTACGACACTGAAGATGAAAAAGTAGGGAAATTTGATCAAAGAGGTATACATGTACAAGGTCAGTTGTACAATATTAAGGCAGGGAAGAAGCATGGCAAACATTCACCAGGCTACCATAAGAAAAAATGCAAGGGTTCTAAAGTTGAGGAAACCTCGCCTAAACCAAATGTGTATGTACATACGGGCGGCACTGTGTACTCATTTCAAGGTATTAATGCAGCAAGTCAGAATAGGCCAGCTTCTCCTATTGATACAGGTTCCACCAGAAGTAATCAAAAACACTAGCAAGCACAACCTATTGGTATAGTCCAGCCAGGATTTGTGGTAACGAATTATTATTTCTACAAGGCAGTTAAAATGCCAGATTCAATGGATTTAAGTGATCATTGTGTTGGAAATACCCTTGCTGATTACCATTTCCATTGCTCGCATGATAATAATGATATTGTTTGGGTACCGACATATTACTCTGCGATCCAGTATGACATTGCTATACTGGTTGCTGGTTAATTTGAAAACTCTGTGGTATGAGCATGAGAGAGTGATGTAGGTTGTAGGCCCTTGTGGCTTCTCCTGAGAGATCGAAGTGGTTAATCAATCATGTTATGCCTGCCTGGTGAAATTGTAGACCCTCTCAGACACCACTAAATAAGGCGAGACTCTTCTGTGGGCCAGCTTTTATGCCTGAAAAAAACATAATAGGCCACTATGACATCATTTTCGGTAACAGCTATTGGAACAACTGGACAGCATGTGGGCACGAAAGTGGCAATTTTTGGATGGTGAGGCAACACCACCCCACCACCCACCTCCTCAATGCTGGACAAAAGAGGGCGAACCCCGCACCTCTACATGTTTTGCTACAACGTCAACACCAGCTGGGGAGTATCGATTAGACAGTGGATCATAGTTGGCTGTAATTTGGAACCATTTGAGATATAACTAACAAAACCATACTATAGACATTACCCCATGCAAGGAAAATAGATTACCTCAGGACTCGCCTAAGCCACTTGTCATACATTTCATGTTTGGATAAGATCGCATGGGCCTACATACTTGACAAAAATTGCAGAAGGAGGTGCGGGGATCGTTCCGGCTTCTCCGAGGTTACCAGTCCGATACCTTGACCACTATTGTTTGAGACATGTAAGGAGATGAAATAGCGTACATTGGCCTAAGCACCCGAAAGACAATGAACTGTTAAAATACATGCATTGGTCTACATACTCGCCAGACTCGTCATCGCGAGACTCGTCATCGCGAGACTCGCCTTCGATGTTAGAGAATCGCACAGCGCTACACACCTACTTTGCCTAAGCCAATGATGCATTCGACAGGCAGAAACGATATTGGTTACACACAGATGCAAACAGAAAAACACAATGCAAAGGAAAAAAAATATTTATATGTACTTACCAACCAGCACAAGCGCAGGGGTGCTAGACAAGATCAGATCAGCATAACAGAACGACCTAATTACAAAAAACCGAAATCATCAGGCATCGCTCACGACCATAAAAGCAGCCGACCATCGTTGCATAGTCCGTAAGGGAGCCCAAGCAGTAGAAGGGACGGGGGACAACACTAGCCGAGACAGAGACGTGTGAGAGTTCCACACCAGCAGAGTAACACACTTGCCAACCAACATCTGGTGCTGCAACACGACCTGACCGTCCTTAAGAACTAGCTGAAATGAAACTTACCAAGAGAGTGATGACACCGAAACAAGCAGCATTTAACAACCAATGTGCAAGCATTGATTTATGTTACGCGAAAAAAAATCACTCTTGTGAAGTGTGCGGGAACAATTAGACCAACACATCGATGCAAGAGAAAATAGTTATAAGTACTTATCAACCAGCACACACGCAGGGTCTTAAATGATGCTAGACAAGACCAGACCACCCTGGTCAGAACCACCTCTTTACGAAACATAATCATCACATGCTGCCATCACTAGAAGCGGAACACACATCTGACCTGAACCTGTGTACTGATCCTTCAATGATAGTAATTTCAGACCGCAATACTCTGTGCTTGCATACCGAACCCTAACTTACAGACATTCGTACTATATCTCCAACCAGGACTCGTGTACTGAACATTCATTGCATGTACTTATAGACTATCTCTGCGCACTTGTGTACTAAGACTACAGTCTCCGACCTTCCATGTCCATACTTAAAAAGTAGTCATACTCGTGTACTGAGCCTGTAATTATAGGTAGACCTAATCTGTCCGACCATCATTGCTCGTACTTACATCATGTGTCCCACCACTGGAGCCCAATATCATGCTCGGCCTACACACCTATGTTTCGTAATGTACTGCGCCTTCAATGCAAAGGACAGCCATCGCTGACATGACCATCATGGGGGCAGAATGTCGTCTGTATGTACCGAATGAAACCAACCAACAGCAAAAACATATCCGAAACTGCTGCTGCACGAGTAGCTTATAAGTATGCGATCGACCGACAACACGCAAGTCGAAGGATGCTACTAGCAGATATATATATATATGCCAGGGTTGCATGCCAGTCGAGTGCATGTTCCTCTATGAGAGGGTGCCTAGTGCCAGAACCATAAGCACATACGAAAAACAACATACATAAGTCGTGCAAGAGAGAGATGACATTTATGATTTAGAAGCTCATTATGAAACGAATTACCCATGACAAGTAAGGAGGTATCGCAAAAAAAAAAAAAAAAAAAAAAACCACACACACACACACACACACACACACACACACACACACACACACACACACACACACACACACACACACACACACACACACACACACACACACACACACACACACACACACACACACACACACACACACACACACACACACACACACACACACACACACACACACACACACACACACACACACACACACACACACACACACACACACACACACACACACACACACACACACACACACACACACACACACACACACACACACACACACACACACACACACACACACACACACACACACACACACACACACACACACACACACACTTCAACTAAGTATTTACTCTGCTTTTAAAAGATGCAGAGCAGAGGTTTAACTTAATTTGTGTAGCAGTGAAGACCTGTATGCCACGAGCGCATCTCGTCGATGTGAACTTACTGGAAGCAATGGCCGTCCTGTTTTACTGCTCACGGGAAACATTGCTACCAAGAAAGCAACACTGAAACTACACCACCCTTGACAACATGTTCATACATTATATAGGAAATAAATCATGTGGCCTGATGACGGTGGAAACAATGCACCATCCTTGGAAAATAAGGTATCGCAGGTTCGATTCTCTGTAGAGAGAGAGAGAGAGTGAGAGAGAGTCCAATCATTTCACTGGTCATGCATTAAGACATGAAAGTAGTCATTATATGTTCGCCCGCAGTGAATAGACAATCGTTCGTTGGGGGAAGTAAGGCCCCGCTGCCAAATGCAACAAAGAGCCATCGACTACAAGACATACCCATACGGTACGAGCAAAATAAATGTATGCCTGTCATGCTCACAGCAGGAAGTGTTCGAATGAAGACTAAGTTGAACATGTAAGATGAATGGATGCAAATAAAGTTGAGAGGTCGAATTGACAACTTCGCAGGCTAGACAGCGAACTATCGGATAATGCAACATATTTCAGTCCAGCAACCATGCCGACACATGCATCACACAGCCAGCAGTCATCTACTGAGATAACCCGAGACGAGCAATGCAAAAGCAAGTTCGTTACAACTACATTAATCTACTACGATCATGTACTCTGGTGCAACATGAAGATGGAATCAATGGTTGAAGACTTGTCACCTGTAACACAGCCAACATCGTCAACAGCAAGGGACACTGAAGAGTTGCTACAACCATTACGATATCCATATTACCACTGCAATTGCTTACTATGTAACCATATGAAGATGGAACCAATGGTCGAAGACTTACCATCTATTACACCACCAGCATCGACATCAGCAATGGGTCCAGAAGAGTCGCTGCAAGCATTACATTATGAATGTTACTACTGTGGAAATACTTTTAGCAAAAATTGTAATGTATGCTGACATGAAAGTAGTCATTGCTTGTTCAGCCCAGCATACAAGGCATTCCACTGCGATAACTGCGATGTAGTGCTTACCTGCAGCGATGACCTGTATAGACATAACAAGACGTGTAAAGGAAATGTTCATCATTCATCGGGAAGTGAGTGCAAGTATTGTGGTAAGACATTCGCTAAGTGCACCGGTGCCATATGTCAGAAGAGAGTCACTGTCCATTTGACACAATCCACAAGACCTACCCAGTGTTAACCGCTGTGCTGTATATGCGAATTAGAGTGCGTGTTATGTTCACAGCAGGAATTTCTTGAATAAAGACTAAGCTGGGCATTGAAGATGAACGAACGTAAAGACGTTGAGAGGTATAATTGGCAACTTCACAGGCTATACATCGAAAGACTGGATAAAGTAACATATTTCAGTCCAATAACAACCACCATGCAGTCATCTACTGAGACAACCCGAAATGGACAACACAAACTAGCATGCAGTGCGAATATTATACAACGAGCATTATGAAACACAAATGTCATTTCGCCAGCAAGCACTGTGGTGGAAAGCAGACCATTATGACTACATTCATCTAGTATGTTCGTGTACTCTGCTACACCACAAAGATAGCATCACTGGTTGAAGACATACCATCTGTAACACCGTCGACATCAGCAACAGCAAGAGGCCCTGAAGAGTCGCTACAATCAGTGCGGTATCAATGTTACCACTGCAATCATATACTCTGCTACAATATGAAGCTGGAATCAATGGTTGCAGACTTGCCATCTGTAAAACTGTCAGTATCATCAACAGCAATAGGTCCTGAATATACGGTACAACCATTACGTTATCAGTAATATTACTGTGGAAATACATTTAGTAAAAGTTTTCGTGCATGTCGACATGAAAGTAGCCATTGCTTGTTCAGACCAGCATACAAGTTGTTCCACTGTGATAACTGCGATAATCTTTACAAACATAACAAGAAGTGTAAAGGATTTTTCCGTCGTTCATCGCGAAGAGAGTTCAAGTATTGCGGCAAGACATGTTCTAAGTGAGCCGGTCCCAAATGTCGTGAACAGAGTCACTGTTCATTTGCCAACGTCTACAAGATTTACCCATGTGAGTAGATGTATAATGCGGGTCCTGGCGCAGTGCGATTTTTCTGGTAATTTCTGCCAAAAGTATAAGGAAAAATATAATTAGCTGTTTCTTGTTATTTTTTATGAAAGTACAGGAAAAAATTTAAAAACTGAAAATCTGACATTTGATGGAAAAACTATTAAAATCTGGCAAATTTAAGCTAAAATCATGCAAATTTCTCGTTTTCAAGCCAATTTTTCATATTTCTAGAAGCATCAATTTTCTATTAAAAAACTATTTTCATCGAAAATCAAACAATGTAAGCTCAGAATCACACAAATTTTGCAATATTTTACAAAAGGGCTATGCAGAACTTTTCGTACTACGAAAACAAGCAATTTCCATCAAAAGTACAATAAAAACTAGTATTAACATTTTACCGTTCTTTTTAATGAAAGTACCGGAAAAAATTAAAAACCCAAATTCTGAAATTCGATGAAAAAACGATCACAAACAAACAAATTTAAGCTAAAATCAAGGAAAAGGTACAAATTAATAGAATTTATGTATTTAACACAACTTTAAATCATGCATAGATTTTCTAATTTTCATTAATTTTAATCCTTTATATGTTATATATTTTCGATTCTCATTTATCATCTTTAAAATATTTTTACTAAACATACTTACATAGCGATCTGGTAAAGTAATTTTTAACTTTGAATCAAGAATACAATTAATTTTTTTTTCAAACTTAGAATCATATAATTGAAAATCTGTAGCAATATACTTTTAAATTTATCTTGATCCTGTAGCTTAGTCAACTCGAACGAATTGTTAAAATTGGCATGCAGCGATTCCATTTTTTGTTTATTTATTAAGAAAGAATTTTTAATTTTTATTTTTATTTTATTATTTAAATTTTAATATTTTAATTTTAATCTAAATTAAAATAAAAATCAACAATTCTTTCTTTATAAATAAACAAAAGATGGAATCAAGGATCAAAATAGAAAATAATAAAATTTGTAATAAATGTAATAAATTATTAAATAAAGTTTTTACTTTAATAATTATGCAAAATATATGCTTTATAACATCTTTAAAAAATGTGACATTGGAAAAGGTACAAAGCATTATGAATTGAATAAAGAGAAGGTATTATGTGAATGTGGAAAATATGTTTATAATGCATGTCTCAAAAAGCATAAAAATTCTAAATTACAAAATACAGCACTAGATATTTTTAATGAAACTCAACGCGATAATTATCCAACAAAAACATATAAAGTGTGTCATGAGAATAAATCATTAAAACTATTTTATCATCATGGAAATAATGACTAAAATATAACAAAATTAAAAAGCTTGTTATAATGAATATATGAAGGAATATAATCATAGTAAGAAGTTAAATAATTAATAAATATTGCTTTCTATATTAACATTAAATAAAACCTTGTGTTATTTGAAGGAAAAAAAAGCAAAGTTCCAAATAGCCCATCAAAATTAAAACATAATTAATTAATTTTTTTTAAATACAACAATAAAAATCGAGGCTTCTAATATTACTACTATCTTGAGCGAAAAGACAGTGTGGGAACTAAGAACTATAGGTAGAGATTAAAAAAATAAAAATAGTTATAATCTAAGGAAAGATGATTTAATTGGACTTTGATGTACTATAAGGAAAGATGATTTAATTACAGCTATTATACCAATTACTATCTACGAACAAAGAGAACAAAAATTTGCAAAGTTTTTTTTTTTGTACCAATATCGAACAACTATATTCAAAAGATAGTAATGAATTAAAAGCAATATTTACATTCTCTAATAATCTATTTGTACAACCTTGAAATAAAAGTAAGCGGGTAACAGAATTGATAACAAAGAATAATTTTACAAATTTACCTTTGGCTGATGCACACATCAATTATATCCCAAATATATAAAAGGGTTAATAAAAATCTTTCCGTTCTATAATAATTTATTTGTTAACAGAAGAAATAGAATAGGCAATAATTATTAATTATTTTAAAAGATGCTAAAGCTAGGCCATCAACTTATAACATCAAGACTTCCTTTAATTTAGTACAGCCTAACCAATTTTCATTATTTATAAAAACTATAGTTTTTGAGATAATACACAATAATCTAAGGAAATTTAGAGGGCTGAAAACTAGCATTAAATTATAAACCAATTGTCGCAAGCAGGAAAATATCCAAGTAGAATTATTTATATTTCAGTCATTTAATCATAGAATATTAAATTAAGGAGAATTGATAAATATTTATAAAATTATAAAACAGTAATTACTGGCACAAATATCCGAATTTAAAAGAAGAGGTTCAGGATGGACTTTAAATAGAGTGATTGGAATACAATTAGTTATAAATAAGTATAACCCATTCAATGGAGCATCATATTGTAAGGAGTTCCCTTACAGTTGTTCCTCACTTATGATCTCACTCATTATTAATTTATCTTACTTGTTTCATCATAAATTATTGTATCCTTAAAATGTCCATCCATGTATGTTTTCTATTTAAAACATGATTTTATTAAGGCTATGTCACGAATGGAACTTCGTTGTAAGATGTTTATGTGAAACAACAGAATTTATCCACACTCTACTGTGTGTTTTTAACTAAATATTTGATTTGTTTTCAACGCACATACAAGCTGATGAATTCCTATTAAATTTATCATACACTTTGTGTCGACATGGAGAACAATTTTATGACCATAAAAAATGCCGATGTCAGGAATGGTTGCTAAGTGGAGCTTTTGTCTTTCAGTTGGTTTGGAACATTTTTGAGTAAAACGTTTTGGCTGGAGAAGTAAAAAGTTATTACGTTCTGGAGATTATGGCTGCATGATTGTACGAGGCAGTTTCCATGCTGGAGAAGGAGAGCCAGAAACTGATTAAAAGGATGATGTCTCATTGGCCTGGAGTTCCGTTCCTCTGCTGAGAACGGCGACGAGATGGGCCGGGGAGTCCGCCTGAATCCTATTCAGAACTGCTCTGGTTCCCTGCGCTTCGAAGGCATCGAGAACTTATAGTCTACTAGTCGTCGCAAATTAATGTAAGATTGCAATATCCTATTTTGCATGCTATTTCAGCTTAAAGCCAAGAATGTGTTTCAAATTACAGTAGCAAGCTAATCAGATACCCAGTGGCTAGAGACTTGGGACAAGAGATCGTGAATCTAAAAAGGATTGAGCTATGACTGGTCGGACACTTACATGTTTAATTTATTAGAAGTTTCCAAGAGACAGTGTAAGATTATTAAAGTTACGATTGCACATGAATCCACAATCATGTATACAGACGAAATTTTTTTGGGGAAACTAGTAAATGTTTTTCAAGCCATTAAAACTAAACTCATTAAATTTATTTCCACATCTGGCAGCAAATATAATCATCACTTTGCTATTTTAATCATTGAATATTATTTTAATGTGAAACCTGTCATTTTTCAATAGAAATAGTGTGTTTCGTCTTATTAAAAATGGTAGAATATTTTAATCGTCCTCCACTGCAATATATAGAGTTACCAGAAGCAATAAAAAAGCATGTATAAATGTAAAGAATGACGATCAAAAATGTTTTCTTGGGACAGTAAAATCAGCATTGTTTCCAGCAGAAAAAGTTCCACAAAGAGTATCTAAATATAAAAAAGTGGGGCTTGATATAGATAAAGCAACTGATGACATACCAAAAATATAAAATCAAATTGATACATCTATAAATGTGTACTCTTTTGAAGAGGAAGGTAAGTCCACAGTATATACACTAAAACTTACAAAACATAAAAAGGACAAACATATTAATTTACTTTATTTCAAAGATTATTATAATTCTCATTATTGTTGGATAAAATGCTTATCGAAGTTGCATTCTGCACAAAAAAATAATCATAAAAGTGAAACTTATATTTGTGATGTGTCTTCAATTCTTTTATTCTCAAGAGAAATTAAATAAACATACAGAAAACTGCTCTAAAAACGAAGCAGTGAAAATCACTTGAGCCTCGAAAGGAGCGCAAATATCTTAAAAAATTATAAACACACAATGAAGGTTCTTTTCAAAATGTATGCAGATTTTGAATCAATATTGAAGAAAATATAAAACACCAAATCAAATCCGAGAGAACTAAGTAAATTTGACATCAAAAATATCCTATTTTAACCGAAGCTATTATTGATAATGTTTTTATAAGGAGATACTTTAAGAAAGATATAATCTTATTATGATAAAATAAATACCATTGATTTAAAATTGAATGATGGATCATATACTATGAAATATCAATTACATGAAGTGTCTGATTTTTGTAATTATATTGTATCTAATTATGGTGATTATATGTCTTCAGTAGTATGTCCAGGTCCAAATACAAATAAAGTTAGCCAATTTTGTTCCAATTAATTTTCATAATTTAGTCGGGTGCTCATTTATTTATTAACGAGTCAGGATGTGATGGCAAAACTATTGATTTAACTGCCAGTAACTAAGAACAGTTAATCACTTTTGGGAAAGCAACAGAAAATTTAAATAAAGATATGATTTATAGACACATTTAAATTTATAGCAAGTAGTTTAGATAAATTATCTTCTAATTTTAGTAGAGAACTAAAACACACTCGAAAACATTTCCCAAAAGATCAAGTTGATTTAGTCATTAGAAATGGTGTTTACCCATATGATTATATAGATAGTTGGAAGAAATTCGAAGAAACTGAACTTCGACCAAAAAGCGAATTTTGCAATAAATTTAATGATTCTGACATAATTGTGCCATGATTTTTATTTAAAAAGTGATGTATTAATGTTAGCAGATATATCCGAAAATTTTAGAAATACATGTTTAAATGCACATGATTTAGATCCTGCATCGTGTTTCACAGCACCATGCTTATCTTAGGATGCAATGTTAAAAATGACAAAAAAAAAACTGCTACATTTATTATATAATTATGATATGATTTTAATATCACAATGTTGTAATCGATATGTTAAAGCTAATAACAAATTTATAGAAAATTTTAATCCAAATCAAGAGTTCAACTATTTAGCATATCTTGTTGCTAATAATTTATACGGTTGGGCAATGTCACAATAGTTACCATATTGTGGTTTCGATTGGGTTATATATACAATATCCAATTTGGATTACTGGAGTGAAGAAATATTAGGTTTGGAGGATGATAATCATTATGGTTATATATTAGAAGTTGATTTAGAATACCTGCAAGAACTGCATAATTTATATAAAGATCTACAATTTCGCCAAGAAAGAAAGTTCCAGGAACAAAGCTATCTAAATTGTTAATAAATTTAAATAAAAAATTAAAGTATGTAATACATTGTCATAATTTAAAAGTGTCTAAATAATGCTTAAAACTTTCTAAAATACATAGAATATTGATGTTTAAGCAGTCTGATTGGTTGAAGTATATAGATTTTAATACATAAATGAATACTAATGCAAAAAATGACTTTGAAAAGGTTTTATAAGCTGATGAATAATTCTGTGTTTGGTAAAACAATGGAAAATATAAGATGCAGAGTAGATATAAGATTAATATCAGATGCAGAAAAAATGTGAAAAAATAGTAGCAAAACCAGTTTTTAAGAAAATACTATATTTAATGTGAATCTTGCAGCCCTATATATAAATAAAACAAATGTATGATTTAATAAACCAAGTTCTATGGGTATGTCAATTTTAGACAGATCGAAAGAGTTAATGTACACTTTTCATTATAAAATTATGAGTCCAAAATATGGCGTTAAAATAGGAATGTACTATCGAGACACTTATTTGTATATTTATAACAAAAAAAAGGAGACTTTTATGAAGATATGAAGTCACTGATAGAAACATTTGATACAAGTGATTATTCAAATGACAGTATCCATAACATGCCACAAATAAATAAGAAAGTTATTGGTAAAATAAAAAACGAATTTAGTGCCAAAATAATGAAGAATTTGTTAGTTTATCAGCAAAAATATATGCATGTAGAGATGATGATAGAGAAAATAAAAGATCAAAAGGAGTAAAGAAGTGTGTTATTAACAAGAGAATTATATTTGAAGACTATAAGAATTGTTTGTTTAAAGAGAAAATATAATATAGAACAATGAATTTAATATAAACCAAAAAAACATGAAATATATACAGTAGAAGTTAATAAAATTACATTAAGTCCTTATGATGACAAAAGGATTGTACAAGAAAGTAAAATAGATACATTACCATATGGGTATCAAAATGAATAGTTTTTAGTTAATTTTTATATTACTGTATTGTATTTTGGAGGTATTAAATGCATCAGAGAGACGCCTTTAATCTTAATTAGTTTCTAAAACAATATCGATATCAGCACCATCAAAATCAATCAGTTTTCCATTTTCATCCCTAGTTTCCAAAACAATAGGATTAAAACATTCATTATTTTATTTATTTTTAAATTGGATAGCGGGCTCATTTATAGTATAATCTCAAAACCTGTTTTATTGTTTTTGGTGGAAAATGGCTGTTATATCTGTTTCTAAATGGTTTGACTCATCATATATGATAAACATACCATGAACCAAGTTATACTGAACATTTATTGTTTTAAAAGGGTGAATAATTAGGTAATTTATTACCCTCAACAATTTTGTCTTTTTGAATAAGCATATTTATTTCAAAACCAAGCATATCAGATATTCGTTCATCAAATTTAATATCGAACTTAGATTTAATAGGTATTGTGTTTTTCCCATTGTCTGCTGTCAATTCAACATTATTTGTTGAAAATAGATTGATTGAATTTATAGCTTCTTTTAAAGATTCAACAATGTATTGGCCTCTAGGATTAGTGATAAGTTCATTCTTATCAACCACAGAACTTAATTTTCCATTTTGTTATAGTATTATTGTCTATATTTGGTGTTAAAAATTTCGCATGAAAACTAACTGATGCAATTACTTTATCTTTATGAAATATATCATAGTGAAACTTCTTCCTTAGAATATAACTATTATTTGTTAACTTAAATGCTTTACTATCAATTTATTACAAAAATTATATTAAATTAAATGAAAAAAGTTAATTAGGGTCTTGGTGAATTATTGCCTGATAACACAAGAAACATAATTGTTGGGCCAAGTATTTGTGGCAAGACAAATTCAATGATTCATTTTATTTATACACCAGGATAACTAAATTTTAATAAATGCTATATTTGCTCAGAAAGTTTAAACCAACATAAATATATTGAGTTACAAAAAGACTTCGATGAAATATCCAAAGACTTTAATGAAAAGTTGGCTTATTTTTATATAGCAATGATTAAATGATTCCTTTAGATCAGTGTGAAAACGAATCTCTAATTGTACTTGACAATGTCATTTTAGAAAGCCAGGATGTCATCCACAAATATTTTACTCTGGGAGGGCATAAAAATACTGATATATTGTATTTGGCAAAAACATATTCGAAAGTACCTAAACAATTAGTAAAGAACAATGCGAATTTTTTTATGCATATTTCGGCAAGATAATACAAATTTAAGTCATATTCATACTGATTTTGTTGGTGGAGATATGAGTTTTGATAAATTCAAAGAGCTTTGTGCAAAGTGCTGGGACAAAGATTTTTGTTTTATCACAATAGATTTGACCAGAAAAATGAGGGAATGGAAGTACAAAAATCAAATTAAAATTGTTATATTCTTGTTAATGAGAATCATTTATCTATTTCAGCAATGAGCACACTATCTAATTGGCAGCAAGAAAAAATAACAATCTTGAATTGCAGGCTGCCTCAACACGAGTTTTTTCTTTTTTGCCAACAATAGCGAGCTCTCTCCATGACAGGAAGTATGTTATCACAACTGTGACACTATCTAGGAATCATGTTCCAAACACTCTGCATGACTCGATAACGAGCTTCCAACTCACCACATCTCAATGTGGTGAGTTGGAAGCTATCAAACCAAAGACCACAGCTTCACTGTGATATTTGGTTCGATACTCAGTCTGAACAGATAATTTAATAGTGTGAATATGAGGTGCCCATATTTGCACTATTAAATTATCACCAAATCATTCAAAATCTGAGCCAAAAACCTTGTTTTTGCTTATACAGCAATACATATGAGAATTGATGCAAATAAAAATGGAACACTCAAGCTTCCGTTTCAAATGCTCTCCATATTACACTTGATGTTTTTAAAAATAAAATACCCATCATAGGTGAAATGTGCGTTCAATGAATGTTGAATGAACTATGAACGAATGAGGAACAAATGTTGAATAAACGATGAACGTATGACAAACAAACATTGAAAATGTTTTATGTATGTTAAACAATGTTGCATTTGAAATGATTAGGCTTCATGTTCATGTTCCTGCATGATTGTGATCCTTACAGAAAAATATTTAAATTCACAAAACATCTGTTTTAGAAATCCAAAAGTTATGGAAGTTATCAAAACCTAACCACTTTACACAAATTTTTTCACATTTAGTTTTTAAAACTTTTTCAACAAAATATTCATTTGCATAGGTGGTTTTCATAATTTCATATTCATAAAAACTACCTTTTAGTTCTCCTTTGTCATCTTTCAATTTGTAAGGGGGTACATCATTTTTTAAAACCTCAAAAATTGTAAATAATTCTGTTGTCCAATTAGCTGTATAACCATTTTCAAAGATCCGTTTACTCTTTCTCACTCAGATGATATTGCTAACTTTGTATTTTGGTTTAGTAATCACAATCGCAAAATCTTGTTGCCTTCGATTTTTTAAATTGGTTTATTAACATCAATTGGTTTAATACCACTAGTACTATGTTTTGAATTAATGAATTCTTTCACTAAATCATCTAATATATTTACTGATTTGCAATTGCCATTTAAAGCAAATTTCCTCCACATTTTGTTCTTCATTGTATGATTATATCATTCCACACAATTGGCTTTAAATTCACTGAATGTAGAATAGTTATTGATGTTATATTTTTGCATAAGTTCTTTAAATACTTTATTATAAATCTCTAAGCCAGCGTCACTTTGAATATTATGTGGTTTCCTTTTAACAATACACATTCTAAGGCATTTGCTACATTCTTGGTTGTGTTATCTTTAATTGGTATAGCAAATGCAAATTTTGAAAAACATTAATAATTGTCATAATACATTTGCAACCACTGTTTATTTGTGATATGCCTATTAATTTACTAGTATCCCTCTCTACAAGATCTATTTGTCATAAGCCATCATATCCATATGAAATTACTTTTCTTCTTGGAAATTTTTTGTGTAGGTTTTATAATTCATTGATCAGTTTTTTTTTTTTTTTTTTTAGAAATGTTGATTTTTTAGAATTACATATCGAGAATATGTTTTTCTGAACTAATCGGCAATTTTTCGTATTTTAATTTTATATTATCATTTTTGGTGAATTCTTATACTTCAAACACCAAGTGTTCTCCATTTGATAGTAAAAAATATATACATATATAATTAATCTTTATATTTCATTATTACTCCTACTGTAGTTTTCATGCTATCTTTATAATTAAATATTTTCTCTTTTCTAATTTTAAAAGATAAAGTATCGCCTCTGTAAACATCAAAAGGCTATTTTTGTAGTTCCCTTAACAGTCAGAGCATTAAAAAAAATAAGATTAGCTGTAGTTATTTTATAAACAGTATGATCCATAAAAAAGAAAAATAGATTATTATTATATAAGCAAAATATATTACTAATTTTTTCCCACCTTACAGGTGATTAAAATATGTATGATGTTTTATCAACTTTCGAGTTAATTAATGCTATACCATTTTGCAAAGTTTGTATAGTTAAAAGTTGCAATTTATCAGCTATTTATTTATCGAAATATCTCTTATTGACAGCATCTTTTCTATCCATGGGATCAAGCATATTATTAATTCTACGATTTTGAATAGAAACATAGTCTTTTGTGTAAACAAAAACTTCGCTTAGATGATCTTGTAAAGCAGTGACAATAATATTGTGTTTTGAATCTACATATGTTTTTAATGCATAAGCAAAAATAATATTACTCTATTTTGAATTTACATCCTTTTTTAATACACAATCTGCTATATGTATAGAAAAGATTTATATTGACTGCATCTTTTCCATGTGTATGATCACCCATATTAACAATTCTGCATCCTAAAAAATAAATATAAGATTTTGTAAAATCATAGCAATTGATTAGTTTACTTTGTAAAGGAGAAACACTCGAATTGCATTGCGAATCTACATATGATTTTAATGTGTAAGTACTAGTGTCAAAGTTTTTATTTAAATATTTTATTAATGATTTCCCAAATATATACTCCATTTAATAACAAAGAAATTATATATTTAAAACAAATTCCTCTCGAATTTAGATATAATACAATTAAACATATATGCCAACAAATAATTTAATTAGAATTCTGAATGCAATCATCATTGTAATAAACATTGCTATTTTTTAAATAATTGATTGAGTTACTAGGAATATTGCCTCCAAATGAATCAAAATAGTAAACATCATTATTTTCTTTAAACTAGCACACCGAATGAGCACCGGTATTTCCCGAAATGTCGAAATTAAACACAGCACATTCATTTTTGTGCATATTTTTGGTAATTTGCCATTCGTAGAAAAATTTCTGAAATTTTTTATATTTAATAGTTTTACATATTTTTCTATATCAATATAAGATAGTGGAGTTAAATTTTTTCGGTCTTCCCCTTTTTAATCCACTTATGTGTTGTTCTTCTAATTCGTTATTATTTTTTCTAATTTGTTCAACAACACCATAGATTGCACTTGCTCCACCTGCTAATGCACTAAGTGTACTTAAAGCAGCAGCTGTAATAGGAATAATTCTGCCATGATGTAAACCGCTGCCAGTTATTTCTTTGGTCATCTTTTTGACTTTTGACAATGATAAAGTTAATTTGAAACTTTTGCCTTCTTTCAATTTTTTAATTCTTCTCTCAATTTTATAATTTGTTAAAAACTTATCTATGCCCAAATATTTTAATTCCTCGAAGGGAATAATGAAAGTTATACTTATCTTAATATATATATAAAACTAATAAAACATTTTAATTCCCCATCCTATTTTTCTTTTTGTAAACATAGTTGAAGCAACTGCAGCAGAAACAATTTTTTCTCCAGTTGAAGTATTTTTATCTAACATGATCTCCATTGCTTCTTTTTGTAAAATCTTATCACCTTCGTGTATAAATTCAATATCTTTATGATCGCTATAAGCAATATCATGAAATTTGCATGCTTCATCTAATTTATTTGTTCTTGTATCACCCCTTTCCAATGTTTAATTAAATTTTGTAAATGGACCACGATTATTATAGTCTGGCAAATGCATTTCAGGAAGATTTAAATTGGTTAGTGGCCAATATATTATACCTTTACCATGATATTCAGAGCTCCAAAATGTGTGTGGAATTACATTTAAAATTCTTATAAGATAGGGTATACCTTTTGGATTGTTTATAACAAAATCAGAAAATTTATTGCTTAACATATTCATTATGCTTAATTTTTCATTGTAATAATTGTTATTTCCAGCATTTTCTTCCCCATGAATAACTAATAATCTATCAATCAAGTTTCTCTCATCATTCATCGAAATGTGTTCTTTTGGAAAACTGTTGTATTCGTTTATACCATATCCAGATCTAGGAATTCTTGGAGAAGTAGGTCTTTCAGGCTTGTTTGGTGCTGATTTTGAATGTGATTATTTTATATAGTTATGATAAATTAGTCCAATAATTTTTCTATATTTCCAACTGCTATTTGAGTTTATTTTCTTTTTTGGATTGGATTATTGGAATGCGACATTGGGATCGAAAACAATTTTCCTGTTTTTTTTTTGTAGTCATTGTCAGTGAAATTATCATTAAAAACTTCTTTTTGTTTAGTTAACAAATTAGAAAGTCCTTCTGTTAATTCATATTCTTTATTTTTAACAGATATTTGATCATCGTCTATCTTCACTTTTGTATCCCCAATGTAAAATTATGTCCATCTCCTCGTAAACTATAATGTGTATTTGATAACAGTAATTTTCCAGAAGTTTCTTTTCCATGATTTATAGTAGAATCAGACACATTATGTGTAGAATCAGACACAGTATGCGTCGAATCAGATGCTGCATGTGGTAAATTTTTCAATAGCACAATTCCTATTTGCTTTTCCAAACTAGGAGATTTTGAGAATAATTCTCTTTCAAATGATGTTTCTTCATGAGTTGATGGATAATCTAAATTTTTTCTGCTGTTGGAACTAATGTTGTTATGAATTTTTTTTTTTTCACTTACTTGTTCTACTTTTTTAAACCAATATTTCGTAATTCGTCGATTAATAGTTGCTCTTTCGTCTTACTTTTTATAATATTTTTTATAATTTTTACATCTTTCAACGAGTAATTTAACTCTAGAAACTCCCTCTGATTCTACCTTTTATATATCAATTTTTTACTAATATATAATTTATAATATATAATACTATATAAACTAATAATAATATATAATTTTACTAATGTAATCTAAGGGTCGTTCGGCCGACAACCAATTGATCTTCCCCCAGTCGTCAGCATCTTGCAGGTTAAGTGTCGATTATGATTAAGTTCTCCGCCAGTCATATACTATACCCAGTTTGCCTAGTCTGGTAAGGGCTGTTGGTCTCCCTTACACACGAATACACTCCTGGTGGATTATTCTGGCTGCGTGCAATCGTGCATAATGCAGAGCGAAACAAAACATGACACTAAAAGTGTTGCACTGAAGAGTAACCTTAATCTAAAAGGACACTGACATGTGTCATGGCAGCAATACTTAGGTAAGTAAACAAACAGGCTGAACACACAGTACACTCCCTCACACTCCCCTAATCAATTAAAAAGACCATGAAAAATACCTTGTCTATACTTTCTTCCTAAATGCTGCACAATAACAGACGCACACGTGGAGCTGGTTCAGGGACGCAGGTGCTTCTCTATGATATTGTGGTTCATTCCGATGTTTCAGCTGGCACGACATGGGGAATGGCCTAGGGCCAAGGCACTGTCGACATCACTCGGTACATGGGTGCAGGTCAGATATGTGTTTTGCTGCTAGTGATAAGAGCATGCGATGATTATGTTTCGTTAGGAGGTAGTTATGACCAGAGTGGCCTAGTCTTGTCTAGCATTGTTTATCACCCTGTGTTTGTGCTCATTGATAAGTACTTATACCTATTTTGCTTTGCATCGATGTGTTGGTCTAATTGTTCGCGCAAACTTCACAAGAGTAATTTTTGTTTCTCCTAACATAAATCAATGCTTGCACATTGGTTGTTACATGCTGCTTGCTTCTGTGTCATCTCTCTCTTGGTAAGTTTCGTTTCAGCGAGTTCCTTGGGCGGCCATGTCGTCTCACGGCACCGGATTCTGGTTGGCAAGTGTGTGACTCGGCTGGTGTGGAGCTCTGACACAACTCTATTTCTCTCTCTCTCTCTCTCTCCCTCTTGGCTAGTGTTTTGCGCTGTCCCTTTGACTCCTTGGGTTACCTTATGGATCATGTAGCTATGGTCGACTGCTCTTAGTGTTGTGAGTGATGCTTGATGATTTTAGTTTTTTTTTTTGTAATTAAGTTGTTCTCTTATGCTGAACTAGTCTTATATAACACCAGTGTGCTTGTGCTGGTTGGTAATTAAGTATAACGGTTCTTTTCCTTTACATTGTATTTTTCTGTTTGCATCGGTGTGTAACCCATATTGATCCTGCATGTCCAAAGCATCATCATATAAGGCGAAGTGGGTGTAGACCTGTGCGACTATCCACCATCGAAGGCGAATATCGCGATGATGAGTCTGGCAAGAGTGTAGGACAATGCAGGTATTTTAACCATACACTTTCTGTTGGATGCGTAGACTGATGTATGCTATTTAAATTCCTCACATATCTCATGCAATGGTGGTAAAGGTATCCTAGTGGTAACCTAAAGGAAATTGGAACTATCCCTGCACCACCTCCTGCATTTCTTGTCGAGAGTATAGGCCCATGCAATCTTCTCCAAGAATGCAGTGTCTGTCGAGTGGCTTCTGTGAGTACTGACATCATCTATTTTTGTTGCATGGGGCAATGTCTATATTATGATTTTGGTAGTGTTGTCTCAAATGGTTTGGCAATTACTGCTAACTATGCTTATAAGTAGACATATGGTCTACTTGACACTACGACCCTTCTTGTCATCCTGAGTGATACCTGTGTTACAAGTTTGACGGTTGCATCTAAAATGGTTCGGAAGTTATGGCCAACTATGCTTTTAAGTAGTTACTGGATCTACTTGACTCTATTACCTTTCTCATTGTTGTGGGTGATGCCTATGTTGTAAAATTGAAACTATATCTCAAACAGTTCTGAAATTACTTCCAAGTATGCTTATAAGTAGATATAGGGGCTACTTGGGTATGCAACCCTTCTCATCAACAGGGGTGATGCCTATGTTATTATGAATTTGCTTGTTGTATCTTAAATGGTCCAGAAATTACTGCTAACTATGCTTATAAGTATATATAGATTCAACTTGACTCTGCGACCCTTCTCGGCAACAGGGGTTATGCCTATGTTATATATTTGGTAGTTGTATCTCAAATGGTTCGAAAATTAAACCTAACTATGCTTATAAGTTGACATAGCATCTACTTGACACTACGACCCTTCTCATATTCATAGGTGATGCCTATGTTATGAACTTGACAACTATATCTTAAACAATTCGGAAATTTTGGCCACTGTGTTTATAAGTAGACATAGGGTTTATTGGCCCCACGTCCCTTCTCGTCATCGTGGGTGAAGCCTATGTTATGAATTTGACAATTATATCTCAACTGGTTCAAAAATTACAGCGAACTATGCTTATAAGTAGACATAGTTCGTATTTGGCCCTACATCCCTTCTCTTCGTCGGGGGTTAAGCATATGTTACGATTTTGGTAGCTGTATCTCACACTGTTCATAAGGCTGGGTGGCTTACTGCTGGGGACACAACCGCCATTTTGATGGTCAGTGCTGGGTTGCTTAGGGCTCGAGACACAGCTTCCATTGGTCAGTGGTGGTGGGTTGGCTTTGGACTGGGGATGGAGCTGCCATTTTGCTGGTCAGTGTTGGGTGGCTTCGGGCTGAAGATGCAGTTGCCATTTTGCCAGTCAGTGTTTGGCAGCTTTGGGTTGGGGACACACAGCTGCCATTTTGCTGGTCAGTGGTTGGAAGGTTTTCGCCATGTCTTGCTAGGTAGTGCGACACTCGGTTTGGCTTGGATGGTGGTCACCATTTTGATGGTCATTAGGGAAGGGGGAATCGGGCTGCGGGAACAGACTTGTGGTGGGAGTAGTGTTACAGAATGATAGAGCGGGAAGTGGAGACATTCCGTGAGCTTCCAGATATTTTAACTGGCCTGTCTAACATAATGACCATTGTCAGTGTACTGGCTGCGAACATGGCTACCTCCATATTACTGGTCACCAAAATGGCCACTGCTTACTGGCCAACCAAATGGCAGCCTGTAGTAAAATCCCTCATCCCTCATAGGTTATGAGTAAAATGCCAAAATGTGGTGTCATCAGTGGAATGCAGGAGCATGAAGTCTAGATTACAGAATGCTAGAGCAGAAAGGAGAGACAATTTTTTATGACTTGCAATTAAGATGTGTTTCAGATGTTTTGAATTGTAGCAACATAATTTACATCCTCCAATTAGCGGATTGATCTATTAAGTTTAAAAAAGGGAATCGTAAATTAACACACACAACATTTGTCAAGGCAGGCAACTTGTACACTGCTATGTATGTATAAGTCTACTGTCTTAAGTTTTGTAAATTTTATATTTTAATTGTGGCTTTAAATGTTTTCCAAGTATTATGTAAGAGTTCATATTATGTTTAACGTCACAATCATTCATCCAGCATCAATATTTTTAATACCTTAAATAATAAACTGCAAATAACGGTACTTGGATACCGAGGCGGGAATGGCCAGCCACTCAGAGGGCAGCACGCCATAGCCAAGGCAATTGTGATTGTCTCACCCATCGAGCGGACGTGCGGTTCGCATCCTCCCCAGGCCTTCAAGCTTATAACCAATCATATAGAGTATAAAAATTGTAATATGTAATCTAGGAACATTTTCCAAGTTTTATTTCATCCAGGGAGAGTGCTGATCGAAAACCCAACACATTATTAAACGTCTGGGACGTAATATACATGTAATTCTTTGTATCGGCGTTCACACCCTTTTATCTGCTTCAGAGTACTCTGCGCTTTACTGGAGCATGTGAATATTTGTGGTTCATACGAGGGAAGATAATGTATAAAATTGATTGTTGCATAAAGTACATAATTTTATTTGTTCTGGTTTATATCTTGATTAATATTTTTGTTGATCATGTTTTCTACGACAGTTAAGTAATATGAATGAAACGTATCTGCGACTCATTTAGGGTCTAAGGTATATGCAGTCAATTACTGTTAGGTTTTAAACAGTACGCTGCTCTTTGTTCTTCCTGTTGTGTTTTTTTTTTGCAATATTCCATGTAGTTTTATTTTGTTTTGAGAATTCTTTATGAGCTTACAGAAAAAATCCTTTTTTTACAAATTTTATGACCTTACTCAAAATTTTGCAGTATTTCTTGTAGTGATTCATTGTGTCAGGGTTGCTGCTGGTTCTTGCGACCTTATATAGTTTTATTTTGTTTTCTCAGGAAATTTTTATTCCTTTGGTGAGCCATTAATTTTTCTTTGGATTTGTATTTCTGTGGGTCAGTCGGGATGGGAAACATTTTTCAAAACAGTGGAAAACTTAGTTAAGAAAAGAGTTAAATTTTTCATTTGCTTCGGTACAAGTATACAATGTTGACCATTGCTCCCTGCTGAGCTCACTTTTGAATACTAAGATAATTCCCAGCGATAGATTTCTTTTCTTCTTTTAAGAAATGCTTATGGAGGGTATTTCTTTGAAGACATTACTAATATTTGTGCATCATGATCTGATAAGACATCTATTATTGGGAGACAGTGGAACTCTGCAACTGCGTTAGTATCAATGAAAATGTTATCAATTGCTGTTTGACTGGTTCCTTCTATTCTGGTAGCAAAGTTTACTACGGATTTAAGGTTGAAGGTACTGAGTAGACTATCGAGTTCAGTTCTTTTGTTGCTTTATTTTAAATAATCATCCTTAAAGTCTCCTCAGAGAGTAACTTCTGGATTGGCTCTGTAAATGGCTACAAGATTTCCTTCAAGAAATTTTGAGAAATTACTGAAGTTGGCACAAGGGCTATAGTATATAGTGGCAAGGTATATAGGGCAAGGTATATAGTGAGGACCACCACTTTTTTTTTTTTAATTTGTTAGTTATTACCACGGAGGTAATAGATCATGGAGTGGCAACAGCCTATCTTCTACACGTTTATCAAGTGAAGCCGATGCCTTGCCTGACTTCTTTCAATTGCGCTTGCGCAGACTGGTTATTTACGTCAGCCGCCATATTATGAGTGGCAAAAGTTACATAGCAAGCAATTTAAAACATGCACCTTTTTGCCACTGCTTGTCCTGTCCTTGTCTTTCATTATCTGCTTCACTTTCGTGTCTCGGCTTCCACTCCATAGATTAATACCTCCATGGTTATTACTTCCACATAACTGCATTCAACGACAGCAAAACTTAATTATACTCTGCAATAGCCCGTGGGCACATGAAGGCTGTTTGTTAGGGCTTTTGATGTTCCCGCATGTCCAGGCGTGACATAGCGTTGCCTTTTAGAACACTTTTAGTAATTATGCACATGGTTGCTATTTTTATGAAATTCGTACCCGTTAAGCGCACGTGGCTGGATGACCACCCTGCCTTTGGTCACACGACACTTTTCTCTGCTTTACACACGCATCACTGCTGCTACCCTGTTTGCACTGATGCGTTGTGTTCGAGTTCTATCGAAGTTGAGCCTGGTAGAGTCCGGATGACAGTTGTTTAATTTTGGAACGGCGGGCAAACGGGCTAGAGGGTCGTTGTCGGCTTCAATTTTTCCTGAGACTTTTTCGAACACACTGCTTTATCCAATATGAAGTAAAAAGTATATAGCTGTTATAATTCTATGCGTGACACAAACGCAAACGTGGGTCAAAGAACATGAGAGGGCAGAAGTAGTAGGAAGTCAATGCCTCCCGAACACGTAAAGAGATGCCGTTTTGTATGGTTTTGTCGATTAATGTTTTTCGTGATGTATTGTTTTCTGCAATTATAAATTTATGAAGTGTTGTGGTGAGGTACATGGCTTAAGGTTATTGGGAGGGTGCTTGATTGATATGTCGATTTGTCCGAAGGTGTTTGAAAAACTCGAACTTGAAATGTTCATGAATTGCAACAGCATAATATAAGTATTTAATATTTGGACACTATTTTGTACACGGTACGTATATATATATATATATATTTTTTTTTTGTTTCCTATATTCGTTTTTTCAGTTGATGTGTATAGTAAGCTGGTTAAACCAACAGTATGACTTGTACGCAATTTTTAACTTCCGTTGGTCATGGAGTGGCTTTATTTGGAAGGTTATGGTTGCACGGTTGGAGTTGGTAACTGGTACTCTTCATCAACAGGACGTCGTCGTTATCTGCTAAACATTAGCGAGTCAAGAAGATAACTTGACGCAATGGATGAGGACATTCCTGGTCTCGACTCTCCCATGTTGGCAAGCCCCGCAGCAATGATGCCTCCGACGGACCTCCCTTCGTTACCAGTGATGGCCGGAATGTTTCCCGGGGGACCGTTGGGTAGTCCTGTGTCGGGCACGCGGTTACCGCAGCATTCTCCGGGGGGGCCTGCCCTGCCAGGGCAATCTAAGTATGCTCAACTACTTGCGGTGATAGAGGAAATGGGTAAGGACATAAGACCAACATATGCAGGCAGCAAGAGCTCTGCAGAAAGACTGAAGCGATGCATTGTACATGCCCGCATATTGGTAAGAGAGTGCCTTGTGGAGACTGAACGTAGTGCGAGACAATGACCCAAGGGGGCCAGTGACATTTCTTTTGACCAGGTCCTCCACAGCCTACTGGAAGAGTATGTGCATAAAAAGTGATTTCACTTGAGCCTCTATTATAAGCCAAATAATTAGCTAACATTGTTAGGTGCAGTAGTTCTCTGGAATTCCACCGCACCCCCTTTTATTTATTGACAAGAATGTGTTGTGTCGTCACTGTCTGTTAACTAGTGGGATGCCAGAGAAGCAGATTGATTGTGTAAAATACAGCTTATTTGTACTGAAATGCAGACTATATCTGTAGTGAGCACCATCAAGGAGTAACGTTTTGAAGGAAAGTTTTCCAGCTGCATCGTAGGCCTACTACATAAACAACTGGATAGCCTGGCATTATTTATGAAATTAAATTATGTCTAGAATTTCAGTACAAATTAATATGCTCTGATCACATAGAAAAATCATCAGTATTTACTAAACTTTGAATAAACTTAACTGTGCAGAGATACCTTCAAAGTTTTATGAAATAATTTTTTTTTTTTTTTAACTCTTAAAACAGATGTGAAGTTTGTGTATAACTATGCGCAAGTGAAATTTAGAATAAAATTTCCAGAGATTCAAATTTCACTGTGGAAAAATTTGTATTTGGACCAAAATACAGAAATGAAGGCAGATTGAAGTTGAGCTAAAAAAAAAAACAAAAAAGAGAGAGTTCTTTCTTTTGGTGGTAGTCAAAAGTTTTAATAAAATCTTGAGTTTTAAGATTTCTTTTACAGTCCAGTTTCTCATGCCCTTGAAAAAAGGTAGTCTATGTAGTCTTAATGATTTTCTGTTAACCTCTATAAACATCACATATGGATATGGATCATGATATAAGCTTAATGTAAAACTGCTTGTGGTATGTTATTTAAATTCATTTAGACGTAGAAATAATTTTTGATTTTGATTTATTATTCCAGTCAAATTGTAATTTTTAGTCCTGTACTGGTGTTATTTTGAGTATGTGTAGTGTTACTGACAATCATGATGATTCAATAAATTCATAGTTCATTTTGGACTGAAATGTATACTTTTAAAAAGGGTATTAAACTTACCGTACCATGCAAGGAAAATTGAAAAACTCCTTATCTACCTGTAAATAAAATGCACATTTGGCGTGTTATTTTTTTGGTCATGGTTTTGGTTGTGTTGTGTGTGTTTGCCCTAAAATTTATTTTCACATCTTAACTAACTTCTTATAGGCTAATAAGTTTTCTTTCTTAAGCACTAATTAAGTCCATTTTGAATACTGAATCTGAATGGTTTCATGCTGGCCGTGTTCCAATCGGCACTTTTTGTTAACAAAATGGTCGTATGAATCAATTTTTGTCAACAAAATTGATTGCATATTTTTGTATTTTACTTTTTGTGAATTTTGAAGCAGACAAATGACCAACTATGAAATATACCAAATCATCACCATATTAGTTTTGCCTTTTTGAAATGTTTTAATATACATACAGGCGAGGGTATTTGAATAAAGAAATTTCCTATTGTACTCATAATAATAATTTCTCGCAGTAAGTTTCTAAACATTTTTTGCAAGGTATTTGCTCAAGAGAGAGTTTTTGTTTAGGAGCAATTTTACATCATAATTGTTTTACATTGTTGATTCTAAATTTGAAACTCCCCTCGTAACTTTCGGGAATAATTACTGTTTATTTTAAGACTGAATGGATTTTAAATTTGGTATTATAATACAACAAAATAATAGTTACACGTCTTGCTAGACAGTTGAATGTCATGGTGTTCCAACTTGCACAATACAAAATGCTGAATTTGAGTGGCCAAAACAACTCAAAATTATTTGGAACATGGCCGCAATAAAACACAGTTGCTAAGTTGGAAGTGCAAGCATAGCATTTGTGATTGTTACGAAGCTTGTAGGTTATGAACTATGGAAATTTAACTTTTAATTAAGGGATTTTGTTACTGTAATTGGGTTTGGTATGCATATACTAACTAGTCAATTCCAATAAAAAATTAATAATTTTACTCAAACATTTTCTGAAAAAATGAAATTTCTAGCCTTAAAAATCATTTGTCATCTCATAAGTATACAAACACACTTGCAGAAAAATGGGGAAGGGAAAAAAGAACCGTGGAAGGGGGTGGTGGAGAAAGGTATGCATAGATACTATGTAAGGCTGTTGATGTAGATGTATTGTTAAACCCAAGTTTTGGTGTAAGAGTTTCAAATACATTGAAACACAAATCAGCTGGTTTAGTATAACGTAGTACCATTCCCCAACAAATTGTGTGTATGATTGCACCGGTCACACATTTTTTTCCCCAGGATTAGGTGCTGGTGGTTAACTCATTGTGGGTGTATTGGTTGGCACATGAGCAAACTGTACTGCCGTAGTTGTGGCACATGTTAGTCAGCTTTGGCGTTCTTTTTTCTTTCCAGGTGCACCAGCATAATTTACCATGTTTGAGCCCTTTTGGAGGTCTGTCACAGCTTTCTAGTATACATTAGTTTCGGTGCAATACTTTAATATTTTAATAGTGTATCAGTTTGTACATATTGTATTTTGTATTTCCTCAACACATTTTCACCCAAAATTATGTTCTCCAAATTTGTAGTGGATTGCATATTGTGTACCTGTGGTTGGTTTATGTGCAGTTAAGCATAGTAGTTTAGATTACGGTAGTGTTGCCACTTTTGCAGCTTTTGTAATAATAAAATAGCTTAATGGTAGTTATAAAACAATGGGGGAAAGGGAAAGGTACTCTGCAGAGGTGCGGCAACACTGGAAGTGGGCAAATAGGCCATTGGTCCCC
Organism: Dryococelus australis; assembly: GCA_029891345.1. Lineage (NCBI taxonomy): Eukaryota > Metazoa > Arthropoda > Insecta > Phasmatodea > Phasmatidae > Dryococelus > Dryococelus australis. The sequence continues at coordinate 317,438,588 of CM056993.1, read as the reverse complement.
TCCTTGGAAGTCGAGAGCGAAAAAGGGGGGGGGGGGAGGAGGAGGAGGAAAGGATGCAAGGTGTTTTGAAAAATGAAATTAATTGTCATAAATGTAGCCTATCACAATTTTCACTACCTATGTGAGTTTTTATGTTGAGATATGCATTACCATACTTTGAAAATTTATTCCCATCAGCTTATGAGGAAAGGAGAAAGTGTGTCTATCTTTAGAGCAGACACTGACTAAACGTAGAGTGCCTGTGGATAGGAAACATTCTTCACCAAATGAAACTACACCAGTTATTTAGCGTTTTGTACACTTCATTAAGTATGTACTGCGACGTGCTAGGTGATGCAGTAGTTTTTCATTTTAAGTTCATTGTTAACAACTATTACCATTTACAATAAATATAATTAAGTTACTGCATGTACTCGTATTTTCATACTGATTTGTGCCAGCACTCTGGATATAATATTTTCTGAATATCTTGATGTCAAGAACAGCGTAGTGTTAGAAACAGTTTACCATATTAAAACAGAAAGGCTTATATGAAGTTGACATGAAAGCAGGCCTTTGCCTTGACCATCCCTGAGATTGATGATGCTGTGCTCCTGGGATTATCTGAACCTGATATTGCACAATCACTGTCCATACCTGAATACTTTTATTCAGCTCTTTCTCCCCCGTCTTCCACTATTTAAACATATTTTCACTTTAGGGTCAATATGAACATGTTTTACGGTTGTTTTCCAGTGTGTTTCTCTAATATGTGGTTGCAACAGAAAACATTAGTAAGACAGCCATGAATCGGAGAAACAGAACCACACACCATGTCGAGTGCATCAGAAAGGAGGCAAGGGCAGATTTTTTCATCAACTAGGCTTGTTTCAGTACATATTCTTACAGTAATCACAGTAATAATAACAGAAGTATTATGCCCATAGTGAACAAAAAGCATTGACGTATTTCCCTTGTATAATGCGAGTGAAGAACAGCTGATAATGTGTAAACCACAATTGTGTAACAAAAATATTTATTGACAGGTGTAATTTGTTTGTCAAATACTATAGTGATTATCTTGGCTGTAATGTAATTGAGGAAATGATACATGAACAATAAGGCTGAGTGAATTAGCAAATATGTAATATTAGGTCACAGTGATCATATATGTCATAAGAATCAGTATTGTGCCGGGACTTTTTTTTATGTATATTGCTTAGTATATGAATAGTATGGTAAAGTAAATATGTAAAGTGATGATAAATGTAAATTTGGCATTTGTAAGATTTTAATGTTATTTTATAAATACTGTGTTTGTACATGTGACTATATTGGTTTAATCCATGTTGATTTTTCCTGTTCTCTTTGCTTTAGTGAACTTGCTTACAGCAATTCAACAGACTGGCTTTATTGATCAGTAGTGTTTGCTTAAATATTTATTTTTACTTCGTATGTTATGTTAAATTCTAATCTGCTACTGTGTACAACTGGAGTGTGTTGCTGTAGCTCAGATTACCACGCATAATGTAGCATTAAAAGATTTAAAGGAATCATTTATACATGTCATGTCTTAAGCATTTTTGGGTGAGAGGAAATGTGAAAAAGAGCCAAGTTTTACCATTAATACTTTGTATAGCAATCATGATGGAATCAGAGACAACAGAGTGATGTTCTGGTTGGCAGGCCTGTGATTTTGCCACCTCTGCAACACTTCATATCGCAGCAATCAAATACTCCACAAATTATGCATCATGTGGTTCATGCGACACATATTACAGTGCGATCTTCAGTTTCAACACGCTTTTCACTCTGCTTTCAAGACCTCAATGTTAAGAGCTGCCCATATCTCTTCAGCACTCACACTTTTTACATTGTGACATAAATTACACACAACAGAGTATTAAAGCACTCTGTTCCAATTGTGTAGCTAGTTAATGAACATTACAGTGTCATTAGTTGGCATTCGACAAAAGACACTTGTATGAAATAGGCCGCACCAAGATGACAAAAAATATATTGTGCATGTGTGTGTGTATATTCATGTGTGTGTATATTCATGTGTATGTATACCTACACTTTCTACTGTGTTGCAAACCAGTCTCATGATTTAGAGTTTAGTCTGAAATTATTAACCACTGCAATAAATGAAATGCTCTATGTGCTAATTTGGGAACAAAATGAAATACGACACAGTAATCTTACAGTGTTGCATTGAATGAGAAAAATTAATAGGTGATAAATGTATATCAGAGAAAATGATTGAACTGCCTTTGGTTTTCTCTCTACAGACATATAGACGCACACACACACAAACACACACACGTAATGATGGAAGAAACATTAATGGCGGCAGGACAGACAAAAATGGTAGAATGGTTCATCTGGAACAGGCAGTTGAACATAGAAAGATGTGATCTTAAAATCTTCAACTCATCTGATAGTCATGTGTTCTGTCAAAGGATCACTGACCAGAGTGCATGGTGCAGTAACGGTTTTATGCATCAATATTTGAAGTGTATGGCATTTTGCAATAGCTTGCTCTTAGTGTCCACTCGGTGCACACCGAAAACTATAGAAGTGCATGTGTGCATGATTATCGAAAATGGGTGCTTGTTTATTGGCCACATTTGCACCAAAAGTGTTGCACCGACTCTGTAGATAGTGCAGAAAAACTTGCATTCAGTGCATGCTTCTTTAATGCAGTTTACTGGAACATAACCACTGCAGTCTAACTGAAGACGCATCTTGTCAAAATTGTTCTTGCAATGTATGAAATAACAAGTATGTAATTTTGAGATCTGATTGCCCTAAAGTATATCTAATTTGTGTGGAAGTGTGATAAAATAACTTGAAACGCGTAGCAGTTCTTGGTTCTCAGCTTGAACTGCAGTACAGGATATTAATCAAATTATTGTTGACCAGTTAGGCCGCGTCCAAATTCAGGTATATACTTGTGTACTCGCAGCCTTTGCATACTTTACTTACTCTTAGTACCACACTAGATGAATTCGGACAGGCAGTCTTGTTGGCTTTGTCTACATCTATTAGCCAACTGATCACTTTTAATGATGTATATGCCTACAAATAACTAGACAAATGCAGAAAGTTATATGTAATATTAAATAACAGATTAAATTATATTTCAATTTGATTTACGCAACTTTTGTTGTCTTGCTGATTGTACGCGAGTTTGCAATTTTGGTGGCTTTGTTTTACTGTAGCTTTTGTAGGTTATGAACATTAGCCTAGTGCAAATTTATTGTTTAAGCCCTCTTCACAGTAACGCGACTCAAAGTGATGTGACGTCTTACCGAACCAGTCAATCGTAATTCATTTCGTTCACGACGAGCGACAGCTCACAAAGAGAGCGCTAGTGTCAAGTCTGACTTGCCACGGAGGCGACGTCACTGATGACATCAGAGAAAACAGCCAATCAGGAGCAAGACTGTGAAAAAGAAGAAAAGTAGATATTTTCATGTTTGTAAACAAAGCATCTTCCATTTGTGAACAATGTTTTAAAAACTGGTGGAATAGTGTTTACTTGAAGCCGAGTGTTGAACTTCTGATTAAAGAGGCAGAGATTAGGCAGTATTTGTACAATGCAAAACTATAAGGCTTGACTGCAGGTATCTAGCAGTTTCAGCATCTAAAGTTTGGTTTACTGTATAATACAGTTACCAAAACTATGTTTAAATATGTGATGTAAAATATCACTCGGCAGATGGGAGGATTACTTCAATTTTTTTTTCCATCAGCTGTATTGCATCGCGTTGCACTATTGTGAAGGGCACTGTCAATGATACTTTGTCTCATCACTGCCTTTCGCTTAATTGCATCACTGCATTGCACTATTGCAAAGAGGGCTTTAGACGTTCTTTAAGATACACCTTATGATAATTATTTACTCAGTTCTTAATTCCAAGCTACCAAGCAGTAAGGTAGCCCTACTAAAATTGATACAAAATAATTACTTTGCATGTTAGTAGTAACCTACAAATTGCTTCTCAAAATGACAGTAAAATATAGTTGATAGTTAGATTGTGTGTAACGTACATAAACAGACTCAATTGCAAAAAAATGTTATCATTATGAACTAAATGTGTGTTCATTACAAAGGTTGCCTCACAGCATCATCATAGTCCAATATGTGTCCCATTTTGGTTCAGTGCGGTTTACTTGTATCAATGTGCCACTATGAGCATACATGTCCCTCCATCATTCATAGTTGCAAGATGCAAAATAAGGCCGTAGTAGCAGCATACACACTGTGAGCCACAAAACCAAGTTCAGTGAACATGCAGCATGTACTGATGGAGCATTCGACAAACCTTCACCTAGCTGGATGAGTTTGAGGAGGCAGATTTTGTTATTAATTATGTAGACCGTAAATTTTGATGAAACTACGATGTCATTGTAAAAATATTTAAAGAAGGTGGTCATTTCCATTTAGAAAGAGTGAGATCAGAGTACTGGGATGTGGCAATTGTCGTGACTCACCAAACAATATACAAAACCACTAGCGCTTTTGTATATTGATTACCACCCCAACTGATCACATCCAAGTGTATATATGTTTGGCTGGCTGGAGGTGTATCATTTAAAAACTGGTAAACTGGGACCTACACAAAATGTTACCATAGAATGGTCCCATGTGCAAACATCAGGTTTCGAAGATGTGTTGACTGCTGTTTAACATTCACTAATAATATTTTGGAGGTAGTAAATACATGAGTTGGGTGATATGCCAAAGTTCTCTATGAAAGGGGTTACAATATACATATATCATTATAGTCCAGGCAAACTAGACCAAAAAAGTCTAAATAGAGGAACTAAAACATGTTGTTCCAAAATTTTCAGGAATGTATAGGGGTAGGTCCCCTGAACAACGTAACATAAAGTATAATCTATGTTCGGGTCCAAGGGTTGGGGGGAGGGGGAGGTTTAAAGGTTTTTTTTTTTTCTTTCTTCAGTTTTTCGCTTATAACTTGAAAACGGTGCTTCACAGAGAAAATTTATATGAAAGCAAGATGAAAAGAGGATTAAATTTCCTACAAAATGGTGTGTATATATAAAATTGTTCCTATCTGTTTTAGTTTCCAAGATATCCGTTGGCAAAAATTTATAATTTTTGAAAAAAATTGTTTCGCCTCACGATTTTCGCCAAACTTGACCTTATAGCTCTTCACTCTTTCGTTTTACATAAACATAGTCAGAGAGAACGTCGTAGAGCATCAAATCTTTATATATATATATATATATATATATATATATATATGACACACACGACCCCCCCCCCCCCCCCCCCCCCCCCCCCCCAATTTATCTTCAACTGGTCGAAAGTTAGAGCAATTTGAATTTATAAGGTAAATTTTGAGATTCTGCTAGAAAACTGCTCATTTCTGTTTTTCATCTTTGAGGGCTATAACTATCTATACAACCTTGTATATGGTTTATTTATCTATATTACCTTATATATAGTGTATTTATAAATTTTCTATTTAAAAAAAAAATTTCAATTAAAAATAATTTTTTAATGACTTTATAGTATATTTAGCCTAAGTATTTAGAAGTAAATGTATAGGTTTATAATAACTATGTATGAAGTATGTACCGTGGAAACCGGTAATTGGGGACACCGGTTTAAAGAGAGAAATTTGTTAATGGGGACATATTTGTTAGTTCTGAACAGACGTATATACCATGTTTTTTGTTCAGTTCAGCGGATACATAAAGTGGGTAATATGGAAATGAAGGGTACCGCCTGATGTGTCCCAAATAAACAATGTTCACTGTGCATACATCATGTACCTACATAATCATCCAAAAATACGTCTCGTCAATTTAGGAAAAATTCACTTTCTTCAAAAAATCGCTAATATACCAGGTAGGAATAAAGTAACTAAATGCAAATTAGAACAAAATAGTTTTATTTACAAAAAAAAAAGTAGAAAATATCAAGTACTTTATTTTCAAAATATCTTCAAAGTTCAGTCATATCTTCAAAATCCATAAAATATTCATCTGCTTTCACGTCTTCCTTTTGTATCTGTGTGCTGTTCATATAGGCTCCATCGCATCCACAGATATATGAGCAGTGGATACCTGCCTTCCGGCATCCACATCTGCCACCACAGCCAGTAACACAACTGCAAAAAATTGAATTCAGGATGCTGTCAGGAGCTATTGGATCCGTTGTTTTGATGGGGTTGAGGACTCCACCGTGGTCTCCTACCCAACCCCAACATGCCGGATTGAGAGAGTCGTCAAGCCATTGTTATGTCTGTAAATACACTCTGTTAGAGTGTTACTTCGCTGCACCTTTGGTCGGTGGCAATGAAGCTAGGTTGGCTTTCACCTTGGTGGAGGATTTCACGAAGGAGTTGTATCTGTGATTGTTCAATTCACGTTCACTTGGGGGGCCTGGCACCTGGTGAGAAACATCTCCTCTCCAGCTTGGGCTACTGCATCAGGTGTTGATGTGGGGCTGTACAAGAGGTCAGCTATGGCTTTAGTCTCATTTGGCATTTTTAGGAAACACTTCACGATCAACAATTAAGCTTTTGTTGAATATCGCACATGTTGTGTCACAACCTGTGAAACTGTGGATGAACAGAATAAATCCACTAAAGGGTAGCTCCTGCAATTGTCTGGTGGAGTATACCTTGTCCTCAGTGTTTCCTCTTCCAGGCTTCATGAAATATACATTTCTGTCTGGTGGTGTGAGAGCTGTTAGTAGGATTAGCAGGTCAACATCTTCTCCAATAACAACCACAGATGAATGAGAAGTAACCTTGTTTAAGCTACATTTTACGATACTACCATCTGCATCTCTTGTAGCGGTACTTGCCTCTATCCCTCTTGCAGTCAATGTCTCAACTAACAACTCAATCAGCTTGGTCTTGTTCTTTTCATTTGCAAGAAAGTTCTCCTGCTGAACAGTTGCCAACATGTTTTCATCAAAGTTAACACCCGCTGGTGTTTTAGATGTTCCTCTCCGCTTCTGTTTGGCGCATTTAGTGCAATTAACGTCTTCATACCCATCAAAAACTACAGCAGAGTTGGCAGCGTAATGATTGATAAGGTATGATACGTACTGCTCGCAGATGGGAGAGAACTTGGTACCAACATTCCATAACTCTATGAAGGAAGCCACCATCCACTACAATGAAACTTGTTTTGAGGTCTACTGAACTGCTGCATAGAGGGAAGGCATCGTACAGAGCTGACATTTTAGTTTTCCGCATGCACCCTTTGTCAAAATGAGTCATTGGGTATGGAGATAACTCATACTTCAAGAGGTCTGCTACATCCTCATCCCTTTTAGTGCTTATCAGTGTTCTTTGAAAAATCATCATAGGGTCGACCATCAATATTTCATTGTTTACTTTGATGATATTGCTCATAGCAGTCAAAAGGACTACTGCATTCTTCTTAGATTGTTTCATGTCTGCAAAGTTCGTCCCAACATATGTTCCCATTGTACAGGAGCCAATTTCCGCTGCTTTGTGACAATTTATGTTGCTGTTACCTATTAATCCTGTCGAAAGGGACATGAGAGAATCACGTACAGCAAAACGTGTGTGCTAACCATTGAGCAAACTTTCCTCTATCCTGGTCATCTCTGTTTATTCGTGACACACAAAAGTCAACGTGTTGTTCTCCACTCATAAAATGGACACTGGCAAACACCTCCAGTGACGAACACATGGCAGTTGCAGTGCGCGCACTTCCAACCCACTTTGCCAATACGGAATCACTCAAACCTCTCCCTTGTGTTAGTCCCCCTTTGCTTTTCATGTCGGACATCAGTGTCTGCTCAATTGCCATGTCAGACCACATCCCTGCCCATCATGTGCCACTTCTATTCACACTGATGTATCCAAAATCTGTGTGGTGGCTTAAATGTATTATAAAGGCATTAAAAAAATATATTTTTAATTGAAAAAATCTTTAAAAATGAAATAATAAATACAGAATATATAAGGTAATATAGAGAAATAAACCATATACCATGTTATATAGAGAGTTATAGCCCTCAAAGATGAGAAAAAGGAATGAGCAGTTTTCTAGCAGAAACATGAAATTTGAATTGCTCTAACTTTCGACCAGTTGAAGATAAATGGGTGTATGTTTTTTTTTTCAAGCAAATTTAATGCTCTACAACTTTCTTTCCGACAATGTTTCTGTAAAATGAAAGAGTGAAGAGTTAGAAGGTCAAGTTTGACGAAAAAGCGTGAGGCAAAACAACTTTTTAAAAAAATTATCAATTTTTAGCTGGCGGATATCTTGGAAACTATAACAGATAGGAACAATATACATATATAATCCTCTTTCATTTTGCTTCCGTATAAATTTTCTGTGTGAGACACCGTTTTTGAGTTATAAGTGAAAAACTTAAAAAAGAGACCTTAAAAACCCCCACCCACGGAACCGAAAATAGATGGACTTTATTTTACGTTGTTCACATTCCTGATACTTTTGGAACTACATGTTTTAGTTTGTGTATTTTTCCTATTTTGCCTGGACTATTAGTCTTCCTCACCAGAATCAGTTTTGCTGGTGTTTTTTCATTACAAGGAGAATCAGCATTTTTTTTGGTTGTGCACTATGAAGCAACAAAACATGTTGGATGTGATAGTCTTGCAATAAACATGGTGATCCTTTAACCAGAATGCCAGTTGAGCTCGTATGTACCAGCAGCAAGTTATTCTCTGCATTTGACCAAAATTATTAATTACATACTTGTGGCCCGTGTTTGCTGCTATATTGAATTCGGTTGGTCCACACACATTCACAGGGGATGTGGTTCCATTGTGATTGTTCTCCAGCTCACTGTGCAGTAGTACTGCACTAACTGCTATACATAATGTATGTTTGTGGGTGGAAGCCACCAAGGTCATCAGACCCCACATCACTGAATTACTTTCTGTTAGAATCAGCGTAAAACATGTTTTTACCCGTCTGATGTACATTAGTCACACTAGGCATCATAACATACTGTAGTTCATGTGGTTGCTATGTAGTTGATGTCTCCATGCCGCTCTGTCTACTTGCGTAGATGCTGGCTACCATACAGAGTAGTGCATTACTTTGGGCAGAACAAACTTTGAACACATCTTGTGAAGTATATGAAGGGTTCTCCCCTTTTCCTTTTCATCTTCCCTCAGTATGTTCATGTTGGTTTCCTCAAAACCTAATGGGCTCAACATATTTTATACCCTAAAGTATTTTCAGCTGAAATTTTCTTAATATTATTATCCATATCCGTGGTATAAAGTACAGTGTAGGTGTTCAACAAAAGAAAAAGTAGTATGTCAACGCTATGAACTGCCTAGGAAATGATTCCATTTATACTATGCAGACAAAAGTACAAACTGACTTACCTGTATCACAGTACAATAGTGTATTTTACTGTAAATCTGTTGTTAATTTTGTATACCATTTTAATCCATGTCACTGTTAATTTTTGACAGGTGGAATAATTTTTGTACTAGTGTAGTAAATGCAGTAAATGGAACATTAAAATTTTAGATTTAAATGATGATGTGATCATGGTACTGGACACACTAAAAACCTAGTCAAAATCATCTGAAACACTTTCATGGTTGCCATGATAGGAAATATTTGCCAATATTTCTTTGTTAACTTGCAGAACCCATAACTTTTTGGCATGAGCTACATGTGTAGTAAAAATGTGGTGATATACCGTACTTAATAACGGATACATTATGTAATTCTGTAGTTTTTTAATCTGGCCAAAAGGAGCTGGTTGGTATCAAGTCTTCAGTAAAATGAATCCTACTACAGTCCACAGTGTAGTAAGGTATAATACATGAGCGACCAGTTTTGGTTACCAATGAGTATTAGTAGCACCAAATTGGTGAAATAGAGTAAACAAATAATCCCAAGAAAATTTAATTTTTTTTATGTCTTACGATAGAAAACTAAAATAATGGTGAGTAAAATGTCAAGATAAAAATATAAAATTTTTCACAGTTTTTACTTGCTGAGCTTAGGCAACATCAACATGTAGCTGAGGATTTCAATTAACTTGGCTTTCAAACATGACCTTTTAATGTAGTGCCCTCAGGATGTTTTTTTATGCAGCGTCATCATTGTGTGCTAATTCAGGTTCTGTGTAGACTAGTTCCGAGGAACCTTTGCATGTAGTTAAACTCCAATTTTAACCTCCTCCACTTCTGAATCTAAAGAATATCGAAGGATTGTAGGTTGGTGGCGACACTTACGGCAGTCGCCTATCTAGAGCCGATTTCTCGTTTGAGGCTCAGAAGTTTGGGAGCGATAAGGGTTAATATGATGTGCACATCAAGTATGCTATTACTGCCATATACAAGACTGTGAACTGGCATGCTGTGTTTTTGTTGTGTTGCATGTACCTAAGGGACTTTAAGCATTGACCGTATAATTTTATTGGTGGAAAGTCTATAGCAAAGTTCAATACAGGCTCCTGTCATAGTTTCTTTATGTCTGGGTAGTAGGTATGTTTTCAGATATTACAATCTGAGAAACCAATTTTTGACAATGTTGGAGGTCTCTAAAATAATATTTATATCATATATGATATCTTTAAAGAACTGTTCCTTCCTCTTCTGGGTTGTGTTTTTCTTTTTGTAGGTAACCTAGTGGAAACACATTTAATAGTTTCAAAAAACATGTATTTCAAACATGCTACAATTCAGTTCTCACTCCAGACAGGTGCTCACCACCTTAATGCATAGTAGAAATTGATTATAGAATTGGTGTAGTGTGGTTATTGTTGCTAAACTTCTTAAAAGGAAGAATACTAAAAAGTTTAATGTTTTTTAATACCTGTGGTGGTGCTACAAGTGAGATGCAGTATGTGATGACAAAAATAACTATACACATTTCATTGGAACATTTTGACAAATGTGATGCACAGGTTCTATCAAAATAGTTGCAACGGATGTATAACTTGTTGGTCAGTTGGTGTGCAACAGAAAGGCTATTATGTTTATTATCTGTGATTCTGTCATAATGACTTAATAGCATCTTGTATTTAATATTGCTAAATGATTGAATAGCAATTTTTAGATGTATTAATTATTTCTTCTAAAAATATCTCTATTATAATGAGGCCATAATCATGTTCTGCTGAAATAGGGTGGATTGTAATGGATTCATTGTACTGATTGCCTGTCTTGGTTGTTTTTGGTGGTCTTTTATTCGGGGTCTTTGAAGTATGAGTTGCCGAAGGTTTTATAGTTGTCATTGTTACCTGTGGGGCACATTCTTTGTAATGGATCCCACAAGGATTGAGTACGGTATAGATTAAAAATAATTATTGGTGTTTACAAACTAAAAAATTTTTCGGATGGTCTGGTACTATGATTAAATTGTACCTCTAGAAATTTTGAACTGTAGCCAATTTTTTATGTAAAATAACTGTTAAGTATTTTAAAGTGCCCTTGATGTAGTATCAGAGTATGAAACATTCTTGATTTTCTTTTTTTGTGGTCAGACTATAAGATGTATTTTCTTTGTAATTGCATGCTCAGTGGTAGTGAATAGTACTCAGTGTCATTGAACTTTGTAATAGAAAATGGTGGCAATAATAACTGTAGATAAGCATGGTCGTAATGATGTTAGAAACTTGAGAAGCACATGCAAATGAAAAATTTCAAATTAGTATAATGGCTTTTATGAAAGAGAAAAATGTTTTTTTGAAAGGGAAGTAAAGTACATATTGCATGCTAGCAGCTTACCATATTTTGCTGAAATGCTTGATCTGTAAGCAGGATTACAGGTGCTCTCATTTACTTAATGTTATTAAACATAGACTCAGTATATTAAAATTTATTTTGTTATGAATTTATGCCTGTAAATTTTCTTGTTTACACTTTTACCAAAAGACAAGGTGGAAGAAAAGATGTATCCAAGTTTATTGAGTATAGGAGGTTAATAGAGAGTGAAATTGAGTGAATTGAAAAGAATAACAGTTTTTTTGAGATGTGTTATTCACAGTACAGAAATTTCTATTGACAAGTACTTAAAGTAAATGGTCCCTAATGGTGGTATGAAAATTTGTTCCATTGCAATATTGAATAAATATCTGAAATACATTTTGTTATAATAATCGGTTTGTACAATTTCAGAAATTATTTTTGTCTGTTATAATAGAGTTGTTTGGTGACAAAATGGGTTATACATTGTGTCCCTCTAGTTTTGTGTTTGTCACATTCTAGTTGCTTCATGGATTTGTTGGCATGAGGAAATGGAAAATCAAGACAAGCGCACACATTTTTATTTTGCTTTGTATCACACATTTACATGTGGGACATTGCAAAGAAGAATTGTGTATGTGCACTTCATAGTAGGAATAAAAATCGTAAACACGTTTGATTTTGTTGAAATATGTTGCTGTGTACTCAATTTTCGGTTGGTATCTATCAACTGTTGTACACACTGGCATCTTTCCCAAGCAACAAGAACAACTTCTTTTGCACTCCATCTATAAAATTTGAGTTTGTTGGTACCCCAGGGGACTGAAAACTGTGGTGTACAATTTATCATTGCATACCTTTTGAATATAGTGGTTTCGGTTCTTTGTGTGATATCTGTTCATCATATGTGTATGCTCTTTAAACAATTAATTAGTAATTATCTAACATTCATTTGTTAATACACTAGTGTCCAAAATTAAAACAACAAACAGACAACCATCCTTCCTGTGATCATTTTTCCACAAGCTAGTATCTAGAGATAGTAAATTATAAAGCTTAAACAAAGTAAACACTGTAAGATTGTTTAACTAATAGGAAAAAACAACACATTATCTGCTTTTAAAAAGTTAGTCCCTTTCACACACGTCCAGTAAACCGGTTATGTTAGCTCAATATGGCATATGATATCTCTGGCAGCAATACAGGCCTGACAACAATGTGGTATGCTCCAAACGTCATCAATCGCAGTTTGTGATATTAACACCCATTCATCCTGTAAAGCTGCTTGTAAGCTCTGGAGAGTGAGTGGTGGATTTTAATGTGAAGCAATTCATCTCCCTAGAGCATCCAACACATGTTCTATGTTTAAGTCAGGAGGGCGAGCAGGCCAGTCCATCTTCAGTCTCCAGGAAGACATCAACCATCTGGTCTCTATGAGGCCAAGCATTATTCATCTGTAGGAAATCTAAGCTCACAACACCTTGAAACAACTGAACATGAGGTGCCAAAATCTCCTCACAATACCTGGCAGCAATTAAACCTTGCTGACCCATACAAAATCGTGGAGAAGTGTTTGAGTTTTAGCAAAATGCCTCCCCATGCCATTATTGTCACCTCTGTATTTGTCTCTTTCCACAATATTTGGGGGCTGAAATTGTGTTCCAGATTCTCTTCAGATGCGATCCCATTGAGAATCATTGTGAAAACAGATTCGGGACTCGTCCACAAAGAGAATATTGGCCCACTGTTAGACTGTCCAGTGGCCATGTTGATGGCTCAACTAGAAGACATCTTCGTCTGTGAACACTCATCAGGGGTACACATACAGCAGGTCTCCAATAATAAAGACCTCTCTACCTAAACAGTCTGTATACTGTTTGCCTTGATACAACTGTTCCAGTGGCTGCTGTATAGTACTATGGCGGTACTGTCTTGCCCATATGGTTAAATAAAGGTCCCCTCTTTCTGATATCGCTCTTGGTGGTCCTTGCCCTTGTCTTTGGGATACAGTTCTGGATGCTAAAAACTGCGGCCACGTCTGAGAAATGTTCACATTAAGCCATCTGGCCACATCAGCTTGAGACTGTGCAGCTTCCATTCTCCCTCTTATTCTGCATCATAGGGAGTCTTCCAGGTATCTTATTTGTGTGTACCATAGTTGAATGTGTACACAATAAACGTTGCTGTTTGACTAATACAGCAGTAAACACTACACACACCATTTGGTAGGGGCACTGATGTCAACTCTTTCATATTTGTAAGAAGAATATGTAATTATTATATCAGAATATGTAATTATTCCATTTATTTCCATTTTGCTATCACCCGATACTATTTTGTGACAAAGTGATCATGGGAGGAATTGATGTGTGTCTGTTGCTTCAATTTTAGACACCAGTGTTGTTGGTTATTTCTAGTATCTATTTGTCTAAATAATATAATAATGCGTACTTATTTAGATAGCTAAGTCTATTTGATGTTGTTACTGAAATATCATTTTCCATACAGTAGCAATCATCACACTGAAATATTCACATCCTTGTACAGAAAACATACTACATACCGTATTTTGGCGTGTATAGGCAGCAAAAGAAGTTTTTGATGAAAAATTAGGGATAATTAATACTTCCAAGTATAGGCCGCACTGAATTTTTGTATTCCTGTAAATATTGTTGAGTCACAATTTCGTACAAACACAATAAATTCCGACTTAATTTCTCCCCTACAAACATTTGTGACAGAAAATTTGTGTTATGTTGCAATGTTTACGAATATACATCACGCTATTACCATTCCACAGATGGTAATGTGACTTGAGAAAGCAAAACCACAGCAACATGTTACACAAAATGGCGTCTTATCGATGTGCATTGGCGTGCCAACTACGTAAGATATCTTTCTATCTATTGTACAGTAGAGAAATTATTTTCCCATGTACGACATCTATGGGCGCGCTAAAACATGCTAACATTTTACACGTGTGGGATGAAGGTTATTTTGTTTATGAACACGAGTGAACAAATAACTGCTTAAATGATGGTTTTTTTTAAATGCCAATATCTTGTATAAGCTGCACCCCACTATTTGTAGTCTTTTTTTTGTATAAATGTGCGGCCTATACTTGCCGAAATACAGTATTTAGAATTTTTTGGATACATAAAAATAACATTAGTTTACTAACTCCAGACTACTTGCTTATTTAAACAGTTTTTACAAAAGTGAAAATTTTCAAAATGTAAGTGTTATTGCTAAACAAAACATTATTAAATATTTCCAAAATGTATATGCACAATATTAATTTTAAATGTTTTTTTTTGCAGTCACAGTTTATGAAAATGTTTGAAGTGTTTTAACTGAAATGAGGTTATATGCAGCATAAAGTAATCAAACGCAATTGAGTTTAATTAAAGTAACTGTCGTTTATGAAACTGAGCAAAGGGATTAAAGCCATATGTTTCTTCAAACTATAATTAACCTTTGTGTAAGATAGTGTCATATTTATAACCAATGTGTTTTTTGTTTTCACTGCATTATAATCACGTGAAACCTTGGATGTTAGAACCGAATGTGAAAGAAGGCACTTGTTATGAAATCGTCAAAATATTGTATGCTTTGTTGACAGTTCTTATTCATGTACTATCTACCTTCTGAAATAATGGAAAAAAGTGGGTCACATATTTAAAAACAGATTGCAAAACAAAATATTAGAGTATTGTATTTTTTACCAGTGAAGTAAAGAAAAAAGTTAGAAATTCCCCAACCTTTTTATTGTATTGTTCCCCTCCCCCCCTCCCCTCCTTCTGTAGATGCCATTTTACATTACAGTTTTTATGTTGTGAAGCTGAATGTAGCATACATTCGATGAGTAAAACAGCAAACTGACATTTATAAACATGCTGAACAAAATTATGTCATCAATAATCAATGTATTTCATCCTTACTCTTCAGTCAGAATAGTGCTATGGAGAGGTTTTCGTAATCACCACCCAGACCTTCCTACCACTAGAAAATTTCCAATGGTTGATGCTGGGAATCAGACCCACATTGTTTGGGTGAGGTGCAGCAGAATGCCACCCGTTATATGAAAGATTTGTTGTTGTATAACTATTTTAAATGTAAATTCATTGTATTTTCACACCAGAAAAACAACTTCCACGTATGGTAGACAATATGAATGTAGGTGCTTGGTTAATTTTCCACTTTTCATGTTCATATTTATGGTCAAGAAAGATGTCCATGTGCAACAACTGGATTTATTTTACATAGGTAGTTACAGTCCCAACCTTTATAAAGAAAAGTGACCCTGTTTTTGAGCTATGATGATGGTTTCCTGTAAATCATCCTCAAAATATTACGAGACTTTATAATTTTATGGCTATATTTAAAACAGATTATTTTACTCAATAAGTATGGTTCCTGATAGAGATGGTAGGACAACTATGACTATGTTTAGTTTCGTGGTGTTCATTTGTACTTGAATCTAGATGGAAAAAAAAAAAAAAAAAAAAAAGCATTATTGTGAGTGTGGAGCATTATTGTGTGATATTGTTGAAGGAAAAATTTTCCAAAAAGTAACAAATAGCAATATTTTGCATTTTATTAGCACATTGCAACTATGTATGAACTTAAAAAATGCTTGTATGTAAAACTGTAAACAAACAGTTTAGGTGTTATTTTCCTTCTGTTTATGACTTGTGTGAAAGTTTGCAGCCAGTGCAACATGATATTCCATAGTAATTACTGGACAAGACAAGAAACTGAGCTGGCCTTGTAACATAGCTGCATTATAACAATGTAATTTTGTCAAGCAGTTCAAAAGAGGAATGTAATGAAAACACTGTGACACTGTAATGCAAGCTAAATATCAATCATATTTTTCATTTGTGAATGTTTCTGAATTTATTGTGTATTTACATAATTTTGAGTTGCATCACTATCAATTTTTTTGTGTATGTTAAGTCACAGAAACATTACAAATTTTTAAGGATCTGAAGATTACAGTTTTGACAGGTAAATTTCCTTTGTTTGAGGTTGGTGTTTAAGAATTATTTGAAAACGTAATACTGGGTTGTGATCTGTAATTAGTGTAGTTTTGTGATTAATGTTCATAAATACATTAATGTAATTATTAGCTGTATAACTTACCTATGTGGAAGAAACTAGTAATGTTCAGCTATGTGTTTGCCAGTGCCGGAGCACAAATAAACTTAGTGTATCACATGTGCTTACAAGAGTGGGCACATTTATTGTGAAACATGAAAATAAGTTCTGTGTAATTACTGAAGAAAGGCATGTATTTTATGTGCTGTGAACTGTCTTAGCTGCAGAAACCAGTAGTGAATTATTTTCCTTGTGTCTGATGTAATGTCAAATGGCACTTCATATTTAAAATAAGTTCCATTAGACTTGCAATTTCATTTAATGTTTTAGGTTTAACAGAGTGTAAGGCTTCCAAATAATCCCGCTTGTTAGGTACACCTGAAATTTCAGATACCAGTGACATCATATTCTGCACTGAAAATAGTTTTAAATACTACCATATCATTCATTGTCAGTGTGTATTTTGTCATCCTATTTTGAGAGAAATCAATTTCTTCCCCTGATATTCCTGAAGTATAGCTGTGTTTGTAAACTCTTTGGATGGTAATGATAATAATTTGTATTTATTATAAGTAACTCGTGTATCTCATAACTAAAAATGTTCCTAAATAACACCATAGGGTAGCCTTAACGTTGGATTTAGATGACTACTAATTGATTCTGTCTTGAAAGAATAGATAGAACCAAAGTAGCTGTACAAACTGTTATATACATAAAAAGTACAATTTACTGTGTTCAGCTCAGAACAAGTTTGGGGATGTTTTAACATTAGGATGTCTTCAGTGTGGTAGAAAGACTCGTCCAGTTTTCATCATTCGTGTAAAAAATTAATGGGGATTATTATTAAATGCAGCATTAAAATTAAATGAGGCAAACCATGGGTGTTCTCAGAAGAAAACTAATTTGATATATTGGGGCTAAACATTATATACACTCATTTTGTAACCACTCCATTATCAAGTTCTCTCCAGGTTATTGGAGCCTACTGTTTTGTTACCTTTTATTTCCATGGTTAAGAGAGATTTTTTTTCGTAGGAATGGGATAGGTATCAGTTGGTTATGTTTTTTTTTTTTTTTAAATACATTTTTGCCAAAAGATCACAGATGCCATTTAAAGGCTTATTTGAGGTTGATTAAATGCTATGGCAGATTCATTCCAGGTATGTCGGCCAAGTTGAAACCATTATAAAATTTGTTGGCACAAGTAGCTTCATAGATATGAATTGTACATTGTCAGCAGTACTTGAAGAAAGTAAAGAATGGATTCTCCTGGCTCTGGTGCTAGTGCCTTTTGACACCAGATTGCATAGAACGACCCATTTTATTTGCATCAAAAACTCTGTCCAAAGCAGAGCAGAGCTGTTTTCAATTACAGAGTAAGGTTTCTTTTGAGCATTGTTATTGTGGTGCAGAAGTTCCACACATATGTATATGGCAACCATTTCACACTACACTGATCATCGTCCTTTGACCGCCATTTCTGGGCCTAATAAGGCAGTTACACCTCTAGCAGGGTATTGGTGCGCTGTGCTTCTTTTGGCATAGAGTACACAAAAGGATGTACGAAATGCGTAATGCTAACGACGTTATCACTATCTCAAGCATGGACCATAGAGTAATCAGTCTTCCAGGTTCAGCATCTTCAGGACTTTCCAATCAGGGTAGTGGAGATTGCTGTAGAAACAGGATAGGATCAAGAATTGAAAACTGTAGAGAACTATGCTATGTAAGAATAGTCAAAGTACGTTATTGAGTCCAGCATCAAACTTTACGCTCACCGTAAGGATGAGTTGACTGTGGGAGACAACTGTGTAATCTGGGGAGACATGGTAGTAATTCAATAAGTACTAAGAAAAATGGTGTTGCAGATATTGCACGAGGGTCATCCAGGGGTAGTTTGAATGAAAGTACTGGGGAAAAGTTGTGTTTGGTGGCTGGGAATGGACAAAGAGATTGAGTATGCTCTTAGAGGTGCTTTGCTTGTCAGTTATCTAGACAACACAGTTCAAAGGTTGCGGACAAACATCAACTTTGCGGAAAAGGAATTAAAGAGTCTATTGATCTTGGTGGATGACAATTCAGAATGGGTAGAGAACCATGTTGGAGAAGACCATTTAGAAGTTACGAACAGCTTTTATAGCATTTGGCTTGCCAGAAAGGATGGAGACAGATAACAGGCCTCAGTTTCGTTCAGAGAAATTGGGTAATTTTGTAAAGTAAATGCCATCAGACTTCAGCTGACTCCACCTTTTTACCCTCAATCAAATGGAGCAGCAGAGAGAACAGTGCACAATGAGTGAAGACAGCACACTTGAAGCAGACAGTGGAGAATAGTTTAACCGGGGGGGATTTTCTTGTAACATTCAGCCGACCTCCCGTGGCGCAGTCGGTTGGTGCCCCGCCAACCTGGGGTGCGGGAGGCTCTGGGTTTGAATCCCAGGTAAGGTATGGGTGTTAATTTAAGTTGGGTTATAAGTTAGTCTGTAAGCTGTCCCCTTGCTAAACTTTGTAGCATAAAACCCAGAGATGTTAAAAAGCCCTTTACAGTACCATACAATTGAACATACAACCAATAAGTGGTTTGTTTACATACTGCAGTACACACCACACAACAACTGGGAAGCCTCCAGCTGAAATGTTTTTGAAGAAGAAACAACGTACAAAGTGGTTGTTGGTGAAGCCAAACCTACTGGAATATCATGACAAGATGAGCAAACTAAGTTGGGTTCAGGTAACTCGGTTCAGGGTGCAGGTCCTAGTGTTGGAAAAAAGATTGTCCGAGGGGAACAGCCAAGATGGCTACTAATGTGCATTGTAGAAGTTGCGAGTCTGTTGACATACAGGGTCAAATTAGTAGTCGTTAGGTTTTGTCATTGAAAGCACTTATGCGAGTGTCACCTGCAAGAGGAGAAATCCCTGCATGAACTGAGGAACTCACCTAGTACTGCTCCTAGACAAGAGGTGGGAAGGAGCTGAGTGTCATCAAAGGAAGCAGGAACAGTTCTGACAAATGGGGTTGAAGACAGGGAGTGGAAGCATTGGTAGTCGGAGCAGGGGGGACCAGTGATGATAGCAGCATCAAGAGTTGAAGCAGCAGCATTGGCACTAGAGCTGCCAGCGGCAGGATTTTGAAGACCTGCAGACTGAATGTGTTTTTGTTTGTACTTGGAGTGTGTGTTCTGAAGCAAGTAACAAATGCCATCTGTCAGTGGAGAGTTGAACATTGAGCAAGAAGTGAATCAAAACAACAGCCGCAGTTCCTTGTCCATGTGTACACCAAGGTAATTTTCAGAATCAGTAGAAGCCTAATTATGTTATATGAGGATTACAAAACACAGAGAAATTTAATTTAATTAGCTATTAGTTTACATTTTCTTCCAATAAGACATTAGTACATGGAACTACTTTATTAGAGAAACCTATTTAATTTGCCACTATTTCACATTCATATTCACATATTGTTCCAATAAGATGTTAATATGTGGAACTGAACTACTTTTAGTAGTTTGTTACCAACTTTACAGAGAGCGAGTTAACACATCTTAGTGTTGAATTGTACAGGGTAATGAGCAATGATTTTTTCAAAGGTTGATTTGAAAAGTTTTAAGTTGTTTATATAAAAAAGTTGGCAATTTTTAAAAGTTTCAGCTATGTTGAAATTTGTTTTATTCTCCAATATATTTTAAGCCTACATATGATGCTGACAGGCATGTGGGCTGTCACCAATGTAGAGAAGTTGAACTTCTTGAGAGAGGGGCTGGTGATGACACAATTTCATGAAATAAATTGTATTTCCACACTTTCTCATTTAATCTCAGCAGGATAAAGTTATTGCAACATAAATTTGTTTGGGTTCAGATGCTACAATGGTTCCTTTGTTAGTGTATAGGCCACTCACCAAGTCAGTGTGGGTTTGATTTCCAGCAGAGTCACACTTGGGTTTAATATGTGTAGGCTGTTCACTGTAAAGTGAGTACTTTTGAAATCAACCTTTGAAAAACTAAAATCACTGCCCGTTCACTGTACGTGTGCTGCTGTACACACTAGCATGCAGGTTCCCAGTTAAGTTGCCAGCAAATTCAGAAAAATAGTTCCAAGTCGTGATGTGGTATTGCGAGTGTAATGTTATAAGTTTATGGCAGATCTTGTTGGTGGCCCTCCCACCCTCCCCCCCCCCCAAACACTCTCCTGTACCATGTACTTTAAAGTATGAATGTGCGTATTAGTAACACATTTAGATTCCCAACAATTTCATGTTTGGACGTGACTAGACACATGAATAAAATCATTAGGCTCGTGGCAGTGTAAATTTTATGTATGGCAGAAAGATGCACAATTAGGAGAAAAGGTAGATTGTAAGCAGTGCTTAAATAACTGGTCACTTTACCATGACTATCCTATAGGAAATATTGCAGGCATTTTTTCTCAAGGTGCTCCATTTTCTCCTGCCCTTGAATTTTGTTGCTGCCCCATACATTGAAGATATAACTTGTTAAAATGCCTTCCAGATATCTCATTTCATGTCACTGTATAATAAATTATGAAACAATACATATTTAATTAATATTTCGCCAACATATTTTGTGATACAGTTATTACAAGGGTGATTTCCATACACTTATAACTTCAAGTGTATTCATGTTACGTATTTCTAATAGCCAAACTAATGATGGTGATCTGATAATTTGTATTTGATAAGTTGCCATCTTCTAATCTGGCAAAAAATTAAATGTGGGCTATAAAAATACCTCGTCGGTTAGCAGAAAATCAACTGTGTTAATATTTTGTTAATAAACAGTGTTGGTTGGGAAACTATCTCAAACCAAGCACATCAAGTAGGAAGCATCATAATGCTGTTTATGGCCTGTTGTGGATAAATATATATATATATTTTTTTTTCTTTTTCTTTTAACAAAATGCTAGTGCTGTGTTTAACTTACACAGGATCCTGTACGTAGAGATTTTGCTTATTCCTCATGTATAAATTTAGTTTACTACATTAATAGTTAGTATTAGAATTTGAATACATGCATTGTTTCTGCAATTTAATTACATTATTGCAGAGAAAAAATTTCTGTTTGATTTTTATGTTTACAGAATGTTCTAAGAATGGTTAGTGATTTTCACCCAGTGTACTAATACAGTTGTGTCGAAACATCCCCTCAACATGTTCTTGAGCATTCCAGTCTACAAACAGAATAGCATATCATTAGCTTATTTTCAAAATGTGTGTTGCAATATTTTTATATGTAAGATCATAACCACATTGTTGAAACTTTATATTCTTAAAACTGATTTGAAAGTATATCAATGGCATTAAACATTAAAGTTTTATCCAAGCAGAAATTATTTTTTGGAAGTAAGCCAGTGATATGTTACAAGTAATCTTTGTTGCCTCTGGACTTTTGTCCAGTCCAATTCCACAGATATACATTCTAAACTGATGTTACTCAGCATACACTTGTAAAAACTGTAGAAGTTAGCAGCTTAGTTGTACCATATTTTAATAGGATTTAAACCAATGTACATTGTGTGTGATATATATATATATATATTATACACTGTAGTGGAGTGCGTGATTTTGTGATTTAGATAGTGAACTGCTGTACACTTCTGCCATGGAAGGTTTTGAACTGTATATCATGTTTGTTCATAAAGAGTTGATTGCAAATGAAAAATGAGTAGTTTTCGTTGTGTCCAATTTTCATGATAACCTACTTGCCTATAATTTTCACAAAATTCACCATAATCATTGTCTAAACAACTCTTTAGCATATGTAAGTTGTTTTAGTGTACCTTATTTTATTTGTGTGTTTAGCATAAAAGTTCTTTTGCATGTTGGAATTCAAATGATTAGAAAGACTTAACTACTGATTGAGGAAATGACTTGGGTTTTCTATGATGAAATTGAATTAATGATATCATCTTGATTGTGGTGAAGATTGTGAAAGTTCTCTTTCCTTTTTTTGGTGCAGAGTTGTTTGTAACCTTTTTTATTCTGGAGAAACTGAGAAACAACTATGATTTTTTGGCTAGTTGTTGTAAACAAGCATTATTAAAGTGTTATTTTATTAACAGCCAAACTTCTCTGCAGATATGTGCTTAACTGTCGGATATTTTTGTGAATTGGAAAATTGAATTTTCCATTTCACAAAAACACCTGACAGTTAAGCACATACATCTGCAGAGAAGTTTCGCTGTTAACAAAATAGCATTGTGAATGTGAATTTTTTTGCTGCCCACCTAATCTGTTTTTTTTTTTTACATGATTCTGTAGGCAATAAAAAAAAAAAAGGGCATTTGCCCAAACAGTTTAGCTTAGAAGTATTAAAAATTTTCTCTTGGACAGAAAGATTGAGCACACTTCTGCACAGCAGTTTAGCTGTTGGTGATCACTTCTGTAATACTGGTCTACAGTAACTAGCCATAAGTAACATAGCTTGTACAAAATTGTTATAAAGTTACATTTTAATGATTAGTATACCTGATCACATGATTTCAAATATATGTAGTTGGCAAATGTGACTTATAAAACACTTGTCCGGGACTCAAGTACAGTACGTGCCTTTAGAGACCATCACGTAAATTAAACAGACAGACCTGCTTCGTCACATCCATTGGTGCCAACAAATTGAACAATGCTAAACCATGTGCATGGAAAATCCCTAAACTGTTTGGTCAATAGCTTCTTCCTTCATAATCTGCGAAACACATTTGCTTTAGGAAATTTGTACAAATCAATGACAGCAATAATGAATTTTAACTTGTTTAATTTAAGCACTCTATTTTTCTTAAATGCACAAACTTATTACAGTTTTCACAATGTGGGCAAGCATTTTGTATGTGCTGCTGTTCTATTTAAACACCTCTCTTTATATGATATGGTTAACACTTCTCAAATAAATGCCTCACGTTCAGAAACAATGTTCATCAATTAGGTAATGTCAGGTAATTTTTTTGTGCACATGTGTATTTAGATACAAATACCTGTAACCCATATGTTTATATTTTATAATTTTATATATGCTCATTTATTCCATATGCAGTTGTACATGTGATAGATCATATCTTCTAATGACCACCCCTCAAATACATTTTCCAGGAAGCAGTATTCTGAAAATTCACATGTATAAAAGGACTATTTAATTAAATTTTTAATATAATTTTTTGCAGCTTTGGATTGCAGCAGCTTTATGACTTACTAAGAGCAGAACTCACCATGTTTGCTACATCTGTGGTGCAATTCTCATTTACTGTCCTGTTTATCGGGAGGCAATTTAAATTGTGGAAACACAAGCAGGGTGTAAGTTGTCATGACGTGAAGTGTAGTAGTCACCTGCCTATCAGAATATTGTGAACTTCACTACGCCTGGCTAGGGATGCTTACGTAATTTGGTTCCCGATAATAAGAAAAGTGAATGAGCTTCATGCCCCTGGTGTGCTTTTAATAGGATGTTTGTTAGGTGACCATGACAACATTCGTTAACAAATTTAATAATGCATTTCTGGCAGCCAACGAATGGGAATTGAGTGCTGTTGACCTAATTTTTAATCTGTCATATTGTTTTGTAAGCGAGACAATGTATCCAAGATTTAATGACCATATATTTGATTACATGTATTGTGCTAACATAGATTATTTAGGGGTGTAGATTGAAACCCAGTCAAAGAACTTCAAACCCAAGGGACCTATGTACAATTTAATTATGAGCGCAGTGTGTGTACAATGATAGTGGGGTTTCAAAGTAACTTAGTTTCATAAATGATTGGTTGTTTTCCTTTATTTTTCCTCTCTCCTGTTCTGATACACATTTCATTGCTATTGAAAGACACAACTTTATTGTATTATCAACCCTGTGAGAACTATTTATCATTGGCAGCAATTCTTATGTTGAATAAGTTCTTAAACATAAAAATAATTTTTTAAAATTTTTTATTTAAGAAGTTTTTGTTTATAGTGTTTGGTTTCCATTTCTAAATATTTATGTGACATGTTGACAAACATGTCTGTTCCTTGAAGGTTTCAGTTTTGAGGAAGGACAGTGTACCTACTCTTCAATAATTCAGTAAAATTTGAACACCTTGGAATGTCTCACTTTCTTTGGCAACCCTACATTTATAATTTGCACTGCATTGGAGTGGAATGTTATGTATATTACTAACACCTTTTACAAATTATCACTGTTATTTTATTGTCATAATAGAGTGGGTAGGTACCTTCAAAGAACATGTTAACACATTTTAAACTTTGAACCAGTAGCGTAGCATTGTAAGATGCTAGATGTCCAACATTCCCATGAAAAACATTTAATAATTATGTTATAAATCTTTTGTAGTGTCAGCCATTTGTAAATTTTGTAACATAGACATGCAGAATTTAGTGAGCAACAGTTGCGTATTCCCTGTCCTGCTTCACTGCTCATCAAACCTTAACCATACCTGGGCGAAAAGACATATGCACTACGAGCTGGCATTTCATCTCTATACATTTGTAAGCCATGGACATGAGAGCAAGTGAGGGATTGTCTGGTTTGAACAACCAGTGAAAACTATATCTGTCTTTGTGTATCACTGCATGTAATGCCAGCATAGAGGCAGGGAATAATGAAGACAGCCTTTGCCCTCTAGCCTTGGTGCCATGGAATGTTGATAGTGAAGATATCTCATTTTTTTCTATATAAGAGGTAGTATTAAAAACAAGAAATTACTGATATAATTTATGAGCCTGCTTTCCTCAACATGCTGCAGTTAAATTTTAATAATTTCTTAAAAGCTCTGTTGGTAGGTAGGACTTATTTAGTTGAAAACAATATTATTAGTGATTAAACCAGAAACATATGCAAAAGGAGTGAGTTAAAAGACGTGCCTTACCCAGGACTCAAAACCAGAAAACCTTGTACCATAAGCTAGTCTGCAATCTACTGCATTACGGAGGTCGGATTCGAGCATCAAATTCGAATTTAATCAGTCTAATGTTTCAAGTGATAAGATTTACTAACCAAAAATATTTACAGGACCATCGTTTTGAAAATAAGTGACTGAGCAACTTGAAACACGCAAGTTTATACGGCCCACGATAGCGCTACTTGTGTGAACGATTTGGCAAAAATCGATTGATTAGTCCCCGAGGTGTTGCATAAAACCTCCATATTTTTCATGGAGGACAAAAAATTTAAGTATTAGCACATTCAATGATTGTATACTGCCAATATGCAAAGTAAAGCTAAAATAGATTATATAATTTCATAGATGTAGCATGCTAAGCTAAAATTAATTTATAGTCATTCTGAAAATAAGTGTCTGCCACACTTAAAAATTCAAATAGTTACATGGCGTACCACAGTTCAGCTCCTTCGCCAAATTTGGTAAGAATGTGTAGATTGTTTCCCGAGATATGACATAAAAATTTATTTATTCATGTGGTGCTATTTTACAAAATGGGAGACAATAGTGGATGCTCCATGTAGACACATGTGATAGTTTTAATATATACTGCCAGCATTCAAAATTAAGTGAGAATCTACTACATGATTTTGCTGATGTAACATTCTAAGCTTAAATGACCATATGGCCGCCATTTTGAAAATGAGTGTCTGGAATACCTGGAACACATAATTTAACATAATCTGCCACATTACTACATGTTTGCCAAATTTGGTAGGAATCTGTTCATTATTTACCGAGATAAGACATAAAAACTTTGGTGCTATCGTAAAAAATGGCTAGTAAAAGTTTGTGTGTGTTGGCATATATGATGCTTATAATAAATACTTTCAGCATACAAAATTTGGTCAAAATTTGTTAAATGGTATAGTAGATACACCAAATATTTGTATGGCCACCATTTTTAAAATAATCATCTTATCAAGTTTAATCACGTTTACCTGACCTGTCATAGTATTACTTTACATACTAGAATTTAGTGGGAATTGCTTTGATATATGGCGAACAAACAATATCCATTTCAAAATTTAATGCTTACACAATACTCATCCAGCATACAATTTGGTTAAAATTGGTTGAAAAGTTCCCGAGATATAACCACACTAAATATTTAAGTGGTTGCCATTTTGAAAGTAAGTTCCCAGTATGGTTGAAAATTATAAAAGTCAGGTGTCCTTACTAAGTACTATATGAATACAGAGTATGGTGAAATTCAGACACCTGTTCAAAATTTGAAAGAGGGGAGTCGTGCACATGCGTGTGTACACACACGCATACAGGAAAGTGATCGCGTAAGCCTTTCTTTCCTTCGGAAAGCAGGCTAAAAAACAAGCTAATGCACAAAATGAGAATGATAAAAAGTTATAGATCACCGTTGGCCAAATTATGTAGGAATTGTAACTGGTTTAGCAGCTAAAACTGATTTATTACTCTTGCCCACTAGGTTTTTATATTTGTTTATTAATATTTTCTGAACTCTTAGTGGTTATTTAACAAGAAATAATTTTTTTTTGTCTTGTCATTGTCCCGCAAATGCTGAAAGTAACATTTATAAACATAAATTAAAATGATTGTTACTCGTAAAGCATGCAGACAATTTAATTTCTTGGTTAATTATCTTGCATGCAGTACCAGGGTACTGAAAATTTTTGTGGTTTCACTGTCCTCGATAATGTTCCTCCTTTCCCTTCCTTCTGTAGGCAATGCTTAACTGGGAAAGTAGGTGGTGGTGTGCATCTGTTCACAGAAATTAGTTGTAAGGTTGTGAGAAAGAGATAGTTTTCACCCATTTTTTACCATAAATAACTATGATGCCGGTAACACAGATACTTTGCATGTGCTATTTGTAATCTTGTCTTTAATTGTTATTGGAAAAATGTGAAGTGAAGAAAATTATTTATATACTAGTTGAGAACTGAAACGCGTAGTTTTCGCAGAGAACCAGATTGGCAATAATTAATTTTATATATTCTGTGGTCAGTGTTTATATTAACTGAAAGTAAATTTGAATACATAAGGAGTGAGACAGATAATGCACGTAAACGATAATAAAACTGCTGTCCAAATTACTGGTATAGTCCATGCACGGTTTCTTCCCACTTTTCTGAAGTCCTGCTTAAGTTCTAGACTAGAAAATTACACCAAAGGGCCACACACCGCATTTGTGCACATTAAGTGCAATAATATTTTGCATAAGAACTATTTTTTACTGGGAATTACCAACATGCCTTTTTTCTCACTGTTTTAATTCATATTAATTATAAATCAAATAAAATGACTACAATTTACAGGTAAGATGAAAATAAAAATTCAATTTAATCAAAAATATGATAGTTTTGTGTCAACAAAAGTACAAAACGCGATACGTGGCATATGTTGGAAACAACCAGGCACATGATACATAGGGTCATTTTTAAAATGTTTGATTCTAAAAGTGTGAAGAAACCGCAAATAGACTACATGCAGACACTACCGCAGAGAACACAATCCATTTAGTGTAAATTGGCAGGTTTCTGATCATATAATTTAACCAGGCTAGGCTTAAACACTGAGATAACATGAAAAATATATAAACAAAAGTTTTTTATTTCCTGGGAGAGAAATCCTTTTATCCACATTTGCCTAATCAAAAGATGTACGTGCAAAATCAGGTATTCCCATTTCAAAACAATGTGCTAGGTCATTGCATTGAGCAATCAAATTGATGAAGCTACACTGCTATGGCCTCGGACTGAGAGTGCACGTAGAATTGTTGCTTGTTTGCTGGCTTGCCACACTTCTATCCTGCTTAACACTGTGAAGATAGACTTGCAAACCAGAAACATAGTTTAGAGTCCTTTTCACCTCGGTTCTTAGGCATATGAATTTTATTTAAATGTAATGTACATCAAATATATGCCAAACTGTTATTGCCTATTGGCCTTCATGTAAAGCTGTAAGTAAATAAATAAAGAGATGTGTATTTTGTTTCATCAGAAAAGATTAATGCACATAATTAATAATAGAGTAAGAGTTAAAAATGATTATAAATTTGGTTCCTTATAGAATGAATGTACAGTGGAACCAGTGTTATCCTCACTAATAGTGACCAAACATGCAAATAATTTGAAAATGAAGGGGCATGGTTGTGTCTCATGGCATCTAGTGCCAGTGATTTTGTGGTATACCTGTTCTTCAGAGTTCTCCACAATAAAAAATCTAACTGCATTAAATCTGAAGATCTTGATGGATACTCAACATTTTCTCCCCTGCATATCCACCTCTCAACAAATGTTTCATCCAAGAGCGACCGTGGGCCTCGATGGTAATGTGGTGGTGCACCATTCTGCTGGTAAAAGTAATCATCTGGATATAGTTGGTGAATAGTAGGCACAATGTTTTCCTGCATGGTACAGTAACTCTCACATGTCATTTTGTTGAAGAAGAATGGCCCCACACGTCCTCCGGCAGACTTATCACACCATACTGTTAACTAAGGAAGATTGACTCCTTGCTCAACCACAAGGTAGGGGTTTTTATCTGCCAAGTACACACATTTGGGGCAAGTGATCTTTCTATTCAACTTAAAAGTTGCCTCATCTGATCAAACAATCACGTCAGTAAAATGTTCATTGTCACTACTTATGTTCATAATCCACTCACAAAATTTAACACACCTATCTGGGTCGTCTTCATTCACAGTGTGAAGTGATGTGAGAGTGTAGGGCTTCAACGTTACTCGTTTTAAAATGTGATGAACTCTTGATTTACCGACATCTGACCCACAACCAGCTTGCAATACAGGCATCGACTTCCTGGGGGAATATGTCAATGTGTGCAACACAGCCACCACACTTCCTTTGTCCATCGTCGTCCTGTTCCTGCTGCACGCTCTTTTCTTCACATCTCGCACAGTTCCGTCCCTTTCAGTCTTGTCACATAATTGTGTCATCATTACACATGATGGTGGTAGTGCAGTTGTTTCATTGCGGTTTTTCAGGTTTTTATTTTGTCTTTTGCTGTCGGATTATTTGGTTTTGGTGGCGAGTCATTAATATAATTTTCAGATTGAGATTTAGTGGATTATTTAAGCAGAGTGCAGTGTATATCTGGTTATTTCATGAGTTTTTTGGTGTAGAGGTCAGTTGGAGGTTATTCTTCATTAGCCCCTAAAGGGTAGTAAATATTGCATTTTGTCGGTCATGTGAATTTAAAGGAAAGTATCCTGATTCGCTCTCATCTCACCATTGCTGATTGGAGGAGTAGGGTATAGTCCATTCATGATTTCTTCAGCCTTTTTGAATCAAACCTTTGGAAAATCTCCCCATGTATGATGTGTTTAGTTATTTCCTGAATACATCCTATATCACAAGCTTTTGTACTTTTTTCATAAAACTTACTTTTTTTTTCCTGTTAAATTGATGCATTATTTATATTTTATCTATAAATTATAACTCGTGTATAAATAATTTGAGTAAAAACAGGGAGAAAGTAGGTGTGTTGGTAGCACCTATTAAGAAATAGTACTTATACAAAATACTGTTGTACTGAGTGCGCATGAATGTGGTGCGTTGTCCCTCTGGTGTAATTCTCCAGGCTTAGTTAAGCTTAGTTTACACTAGGCAGAGGAATATCCTGAATGTAGAACTTTAGCAAGGCTTCAGAAAAGGTTGAAGTAACTGAATGGATTATAGAGTGGTCAGCCAGCCGACAGCCAATCAGAGCACAGGTTATAGTAGGGTGACACTGAAGGTTGACTCAAGCACATTTTTCTTCCACAAATACCGCTACCATCGCCAAGAACAGACATGTGTGCTGAGGGGCTGTAACCCCAGAAGTAAAATGATGTATTGAGTGTAGAAAGTTTACTGTGCATGGTTAGCACCTGTGGCTTACCTTCTATAATGTTTTTGGACTGAGCAGTTGTTTCTAATAAATTATTTTATGCCCACATATGTAGCCAATAAGGTGTAGGTAGCTTCATGTTTGCCTCCTTCGTAAATTTAGACGTGAGCAGTTCATCTGTAATTGCTGCAAGATGTTTTAAGTTGACGCCGTCAGGTGAGACACGAGACAAACGATGACATAAATACTTACTGGTAATTTGGGCGCCAGCGGTGCTTCCCAATCACCACACTATTGAGACTCAGGGTTCTCAGGGGTTTTGTGGATTATGTGTGTTCCTCTCACCCGTGCGTACTTACAAACACATAGGCAGTATTAAATTTTTAATAAAATCACTGAAATAAACAATTGATAAAACATATGTGGCTAGGACACTGTCACTACTGAATAAAAAATGGCGTTCACTGTAGACTTGTTTTTATTGATATTGTTCATACACATAAACGTGCCAATGAAATGGTTATTTCGGTCATGACTAGCCAATTCTGCTTGGGTGCCCCCCAGCCCGTGATTAACCTAGAGCACGTCTAAATGGATGATCTCACTGAGGTGCATGAAAGCACAGCCTTCACAAGGGAAGAGGGCCGACAGCCGCTAGGGTGGACTGACGGTTTTTCCCTAAGACAGGACACAGTGAATTACAAATGAAAACCCATTATACACATTAACAACCGTGATTGCTCGGCATCACTAATGCAAACTTGTTGGGGCTCGCCTTCCAGCACGTGGTTAGTGTGGTGACGGCCTATACACAGAGCCGGCTAGGACGGGAATAATTGCACCGTACACTAATTACACAATTACAATAGACCCTTGAATGATACATGAAATAAGATGGGACACGAGATGAATATTCACAATAAACACACACACATGTGTGAAAATAAGCTTACGTGGCGTGAGTGCCACTGGATGAAGTTCGTAGCAGACCACATGGTGCAGGTGAAAGTGCAATATTTCTGTGTGGAAACGACAAACTAAATTCAGATAAAATATTATTCGTGTTGAGCAAGTTATTCTCTTTATGATTAGACTCGTTACAGGCTTATAACATGCCTGATGGCGGTGAAATCAAACATTACTGTGACCGCGTGGTCAAGTACAAAAAGCATGAAAAATACATTGAACCCTGAAATAAATGATTGCACATACAATGTTTATACAAATAAGCTTTTAAAACGTAATGATAGCATATACAATGACTGGGCTTCAGTCAGCTATGTGGTTATGCGTGATGTTGTCATAAAATATTCAAACACAAAAATTACCCTCAAATACATACATAAAAATAAAGCTCTTAAAATTGCGTGTAGCAATTGTGCAGAAGTTACACTGAAATACCATAAACATATGCAGATGGCGTCAGATTAAAATGTGCGGGTCGCGTGACCACTCCGACATTTTTCTCCTCCTCCTCGATTAAGTTAAAAATGCCACAAGGGCATAAGAATTAGTTAACCGGAAGCACAATGCTGGGTAAAATGTCTGGCAAAAATGTACGCAAGCAAAGATTAACCGGTAAACTACATTGACTATGGAAACCTAAATCAGTGAACAAATGTAGTGCACACGTGACAGTGGCCAGCTCTCCTCGACAGACTGTCCAGATACAAGCGTCGCACGGACCTACCATGGCTGCCTACGGGGTTCACATGAGCGGAAGTACTATGCACGCCGAGTGAAATTTTTTTGTATCGAAAATAAAATGCCACAAATTAAATTTAATATTGTTTTACATTTCTATAACTTTCTTATGAATTTCAATACTATTTTAATGTCTCTTTGTGATGACGTTCATGCCAGAATATTAAGTGTTCTTAATCTCGGTGCCGCAGGCACTTTGAATATTCATAACCAAACAATTAAAATTAGTACAAGGACTTTAAAACATTTTAAGACATATTAAACACTGTAAAGACAATATAACACATTTTACCCTGAAATTAACATTTATAGGAAAGTTCAAAATTATTGGCCTCCTTGTGCACATGCGGGACACGTGACACGTGAGCACCGTCATGGGCTCTAGCGCCACTGGCTGTTAGCCGGCATCAAAGTTTCATCATTAATGATGGAAATAGAGTGATATTTGTTTTTTGTTTGAGAATAAAAATGAGTCATTAAAAAATGAGAACAAAATTTTGGCATTCTAATTCAAAAGAACTGTACTAACCTCTATCTGCACAATTCACTGAGATAACTTGTCCAATGTCATTATTCCCAGCCTGCTGTAGTTGGGAAATATCATTTATAAATAAGGTTAATGTCAATGCACATGAAAAGAACTGAAATGTTACACAGTATTGAATTGTGTCCTGCATCGTCCCTGCACCTCTGTCATGTTGTCACATTTCCAATAACACTTTAAAATCCGCTTATGATGTTCAATAGAAAATCTTATTACCTCCATCATTTCCTCTACAATTGTAGTGCTACTGCTTATGGCTGCAAACATAATTAACAACTGAATGGCTTCATGCGCTTGCACACACCTAAGGTTGTTCTTTAGTTTTAAACAAATGCAGTCCCAGCAGATTTTCTGTAATAATTTCTCTGTTATTCCTATTCAAAGAGTGTAAACATTAATTTGGGATACCTGGTATCCTTTAGTTGAATGTGTTTGTTTATTCACTATACAAAGTATAAGTAACAAATTAAAAAAATACTGCTACTGATGATAATTGAAAACTAAATCTATATTATAGCTTACTATATATTAAATAATGACTTTATATTTCAATACTTAAGAGTTATTTTAAAATTTCTTTAAGAAAAGGGAAGGCTTCGTCATATCAATCATTGCATTGCTATTGCAAATTTTCTTGCAAGTAGGGTGTCATGGTGGTGTAGTGGTTACACTACTTGCCTCTCATGAAGGTGAACCAGGCTTGATTCCTGGTTGAGTCACCTGGATTTTTGTGTGTGGGAAGAATGACATGTTGCAGTTGGCTGGCAGGCTTTCTCTGGACACCCCGGTTTCTGCCCTGCCTTTGCATTCCATCACTGCTCCATCTCTACATTGATAAAACACACTCAACTGTAAACTCTTTTATGTATTTTTTTAAAAATAAAGTAATGTTAATTACTATTAAAGCATCATGTTTTGTAGGGTTCTTGAAAGAAATATAAAGATATATGTTTAACATTGTCTTTTTAAAAAATATATATAATTGTTTTTTAAATTTATAATGCAATATTTTTGTTAATAGTGTTAATACCGCAGAAATTTGAATCACTTTACGTAACTGGTAATACAGGATGGTCCGCCTAATAACGTGGACACCCCCAAAATTTCAAAACGGTTGCAGATCATGAAATACAGTTTTTGCTAAATGAAATTACATTTGGGGATAAGTATTTTGACGCAAAGTAACTATTCGTAACAGTGTGTGGACAGAAATAATTAACACGTATATGATTTTTTTTCCGTGGAAACATACATTTATTTCAGCAGCATCTGAAAGCACGTGCAAAGAGAAATTCATTGATATAGAATATGTAACAGAAAGTAACATAGAAATGCCAAGAAATAATGCGCAAATATGATTAAGTTAAGTGAACCGGTAACAGAGAGGCAGTGGACTTGTACTCACAGCTGTAAGAAAATTCTTTGTATAGTTTCATATAGCCACAAACTGCAATACCATTTACCATAACATATTACGGGGACTGGTGCTGTGCTGCTATTAGGAAGCGGAGCCAGGATGAGTCATGGTGCGTGTTGCTTGCTTACATCTGTGAGTACAGGTCCACTGCCTTCCTGCTACCGGTTCACTTAACTGAATTACATTTACATATTTTTTGACGTTTCTGTATTTCTTTCCACTGCATATGCTATATCACTGAATTCCTCTTTGCACGTATCTTCAGATGCCATTGAAATAAACGTAGATTTCCTGGGGAAAAATCATTTGGTTTAATTATTTCTGTCCATACACGTTACGAAGTCACTTTGCTGCAAATTACTTGCCCCCGTACGTAATTTCATTTAGCATAAACCACATTTCGTAATCTGCAACCGTTCCATACATTTTGGTGGGTGTCCACGTTTGGCGGACCATCCTGTACATGCGTAATGTGTTTGTAAGAATAATGTGTAATTATGAGTAATGTGAAGAGGTACTTTATTTATGGCAGTGATGTTTGTACTTGGATGTAACATGTAGTTTATATGAGATAAGTAAATAGTAAGCTATGTTTTTTTCCATCTAACATATTTTTTCTACTTGTAGTTTGAGAAGGAACACTTCATTTTGGATCATGCAGCAAGCAACTGTGACAAACCTGTACTGTTGGGACACTGTGTACAGTGCAGACTCAGTCGAGTGGTGCCCCATTGACTCTAATAAAGACATACTTGTATGTGGAACGTACCAGGTAGAGCCTTCAGATCAAGAGGGCTTGCAGCAGAACTACAGGAGATTAGGTCGCTTGTATTTGTTCAAGGTTGATATTTCTGGGCTAAATTTGCTAGAGAAACACGACCTCCCTGCTGTACTTGACCTCAAGTGGTGCCATGTCACAGTGAGTGACAAGATACTCCTGGCTGTTGCAAATGCTCTGGGGGAGGTACTGATATATGAACTCAGTGAGACAGACTATGATGGAGATGGTAGCAGGTGCTCCAACATGTTGAAATTTGTTACAAAGAAGTCCATTCACTGCAAAGAATTTGATACCGGTGAAACCCTAGTGCTATCCATGGATTGGTGTACAGCACGAAAAAGCATGATCAATGAAGGTGAAACAACAAATGAAGCATTACTTGTGGTGAGTGACTCACGAGGCAGGATAACTGTTCTGACTGTTACACGTACTGAAATTGTGACTAAACATACATGGAAAGCCCATGAATTTGAAGCGTGGATTGCTGCATTTGATTATTGGAGCACCAACATAATTTATTCAGGTACAGCATAGACAAAAGAGGTGCCAGTACAGTATGCTTACATAACTAAGGTACCTCGTGTACTATATAAAAATAGGCCATATTTCTATTATTGTTGCTTAATCCTAAGTTTTTGAAGACTGAAGATGGCAGGTTTGTATTCAGGCGTATGCTGATAGGGTAAAGTGGTTACGTAATTCATACATTTTAAAGAAATTATTGATGTATAATTTAATTCTGATGCAATCATATATGCCAGTGATTTATGATTTAAAGTATTTAATCTGGGATCTTAAATTGTTTGCTATTTGTCGCACTGTCTGTCAACATTTGAATGACGTAAAATTATATGATAAAATTTAATCACTGCACTGGCATGTATTGCCATTAATCAATTTCATCTCATGTTGCAACTATGCCAAAATTACATTTGGTGTTGTGCTGTTGTCTTAATCTAGAACTTTAATACTAATTTGCATATTCTTAAAATTAAACTTAAATATAAAAATTGCTATATTTGTATATTAATTTGTTTTTACACATGCTATAAGGCTATTAGCATTGAGGCAAATATAATCCAAAGCATGTGACAAGAACTCCATCCTGCCATCCAATCAGTGTATTCTGCATGTGTGTGTGCATGCATGCATGTAAAAAGTAAAATTGGGGGTTGGTACCCTAATTACGCATGTACACACCTGTAACTGTGGGCCATAAGAAACCTATCTAGGCAGTTCAGTAATCTGCATATCATAATTAACAAAAAAGGTGTTCTTGTCCGAAATTGCTCGGATTAACTGTTTTAGAAATACAAGCACTCTAATTGTGAGCACCGTGACCATGTCTACAAGCAAGAAACCTTTCATCACACGCATCACAACGCATCCAGCCTGAGGATCACTAATGATGTACACCCATAGAGGTATGCAACACACATAATGGGATATGGGGGAGAGGATGGACGTCTGCAGAGCAGCAGGGTGAACGGCACCCAGTGCAGTCACAGCAGTCAACTAACGCGACATTGTAGGCAGCCACATGGAATACAGCATATATGAATACTGTGACATGTACCGCACACTTGGTGAGTGTCACGATAATGCTCATGCCACAGTGTGATTGTACAGAGTTGTGTATCATGGTGGTTGTCACACAACAGTGAATGTCATCCGAAGGTTGCATCAACAAACACAATAAATGGGGCACACACTTCCTCTGTTAAATGTCAATTGCGCAAGACAACCGTATCAATGTGCTCTGCGGATCACATAGAGACAGATGTTCACCACGAATCCTACCTTGTGCTCATGCACTTCCGGATGGCACGTCGGTGTGATCCATACCCTCGTACAGACCATAAATGGGCTATATCCCTATCACTACAGTGCCATACAACATTTAATGGAAGAGGGTTGGCCTCGCTGCCTAGAGTACTGTCACTAGATGCTGACAACACTGAACCAAGACCCATACTTCATGGGTCACATCATTTGGGCGGACGAAGTACATTTTACCTGCAAAGGTATGTTTAATTGGTACAACAACCATTATTGACATCACTGCAATCCGCATGTAACTCGTGACAGAGGACGTCAGGATTGATTAAGCATAAATGTTTGATTCAGTATCATGAGCACCAGGTTATTGGGACCATATCTGTTGCCAGACACACAATACCAGATGCGAGTATGTGGTGTTCGTGAGGTTCTGCTGTAGCTGCTAGAAGATATTACACTGGCAATCCAAAGAGTTATGTGTTGCCAACATGCCGGGCACCACCTCATTACAGCAGAGCAGCTGTCTGGGAACTGGATCACATCTGTCCGCAGTGGTAGATCGGTTAAGGAGGGCTGTATCCTGGCCACCAAGGTCACTGGACCACAACCCCGTGAACTTCTTCTTGTGGGGATTCCTGAAGAAACTAAAGGACCTAGTGTACCATGATCCTGTGGACAGCATTTAGCAATACATTGCTGAATGCATGTTGCTGTGGAACGTGTAACCAATGATTACTTGCGCTGGGTACATGCGGCTGTTCCACGACATGTGCATGCCTATATTAAGATGGAGGGCAGTCAATTTGAAGATCTGTTGGTTTGAAACCATTTAAGTGTAAAGTCCCCTGGCCGCATGTGTTGCGATGCACGTATTGAAAGAGTTGCCTGCTTGTAAGCAGGGTCACGGCGCTCACAATTAAAGTGCTTGTATCGCTAAAATGGTTAGTCTAAGCAATTTTGGACAAGAGCACCTGTTTTGTTAATTATGATATGTCAATTACTAAAATGCCTAGTGAGTCTCTTACAGTCCACAGTCACAGACGTACGTGCATAATTAGGGTGGTAACCCCTAGTTTTTTACTGACGGGGTTGGATGGCACTCACAATTTGTTTGCTGCACGCGTATCTCCATGCACGTGAATGGAATCTAGAAGGTAAATGTTACATTTGGTTTTTGTTTTATTGTCACTTGTATCTGAACTCTACTTTCAAGAGGGTTGTATGCCCCTACTGTTCGAGATAGAGGGGTGGTTTCTATGCTCATTATTATTGATTTAGGCCTGGCTACCATGGGCTACGAGATAATTTGCTATTTCCATTTCACCCTGTTTACATTGTGTATGATTTTGTACAGTCTTCTGTGCACTTTAGTTAAGAATGTAAAATTTGATAATTCATGAACACTGTGCTTTATAAAGTGCAAATATAAGACAAAACAAATATAAGCAATTTTATTCTGGGTTTAACAGATTTACCATAGTTTGCAATGTATGCCACATTATACAGTTTTTATTTTGTTGATTTGAAAATATGATTGATTTTGTGTGTTTTGTCATGTGTTGAGTCTTGTGTTAAAATGTGTACAACTGACAATCCAGGAAAATTATCTGCGTATGATTGCCTCCTTTCAAAGGTGGTTATGGAGTTTTGCTAGATTGCAAGGGCAAGGGAAATATCCCCAAGAAAACTTGCCTACTAGCAGCATTGTCTGGCATGATTCTCACATATGAAAATCTGGATGTGACCCTGCTAGGAATGTAGCCCAATTTGCCTTGGCAAGAGGTGAGCACTCTAGCTGCTACCGCAACCGTGGCCTCACCTGTAGTAACTGAAGACACTTTGCAATGAGAGGCATTCATCACCGAGAGTGTCCACTGCAGCATTCTTCACCTGCTTTAATTTTTATACTTTCAACAAAAGCATGCAGCATGTGTTCAGAATCGTGCAGAATAATGTTATCTTTCATTGAGTTATGAATCAGTATTCTCCATTAGTTATAGAAATAGTACCTTTAATTTTAATTATTATGAAGTCTGGTACGTTGATATTTGTAAAATTAAAACAACACAGCTTTTTTTTTTAGGTGGAGATGATTCAAAACTGCATGTGTTTGATCTGAGAGTTGGGACAAGTGCATCAGTCCAGTCTAGCAAGGCACATAATGCAGGAGTAACAAGTCTTCACTGCAATGCTGCCACAGAGAACTGGCTTGTTTCTGGAAGGTAAACATGTTAAATTGCAGGGTGAAATTTATTAAACTAGAATTGTTTTAATAATTTCTTTTCAGGGCCTTGGAGAGCTGGCCTAGGCCCAAAGGAAAACAATTTTTGAGGCCACTAAATGATAGTTTATAGTAAAAAATATGTAAGAAATGTTGACATATTTTGTTTATTGTGGTTTTTAAATAGATGATTAACTGTTGAATGTTATTATTATAGCAATACATGTATTTCCAGTAAAGCATATCCATTCTCATTTTACAATGTAGCAACATTGTAGTACTTCAAGCAACAAATTGTTGCACACGATTTACAACGCTCTCAGTCCCATCCCTGAAGAAACATGGCTCCTGTGAGACGAGGACATCCTGGAATTCACACTCTGCACTATCCCTATTTTTTTTTTTAACATCTTGTCTTTCAGGGCGTGACCGAGATGCATAACCATGAGATAGTGTGATGGTGCTAAGTGTAGAGAATGTGGAGGATGCCGGATTATTTAAACCACAAGTCTTTCATTTTCTGTTTCGTAATTTTTGCCACAAGGGATTAGTTTAACACATTGAAAATCTTACCCATTTCTGTACGTTTAATTGTACATTGAAAAGATTATGCAATGTAATATAGCAAAAAGTGTCATTTTCTCTGGACTTGTTATGAACACATGGCCCACACGCACACATTGTCAGTGCCTGAGGATGATGGAAGGGGTAAATGGCCTGATGTTACAAAGTAAAATACCTAACAACAATGCCACATGGGGCAAAGCTTTGTTCTGGTTAGTAGGATAGTAGGGATGGGATAGATCTCAACTTCTTGGTACACATATAGCCTAGTACTAAGTTAGGACATCTGAATTGGTGACCTTTTTTTTTTTATTTAGGGTACTATGTTATCTTGGCACCCATTGAATCGATTTGAACCTAATTTGGTATATTGACAGTGCATCATGCAAACATTGAAATTAGAGTCAGATATTGTTATTGTTCTGCCATTTTGGAAGATAGAGCTACCTGAAAAAACAATGGTTGTACATCATATCTTGGAAACTACTCAACCGATAACCACCAAATTTGGCTTGTAAGTAATAGTATAATAGTCTATTTAAACATAAGCTATTTGACTATGAAGCCCTTGCTACGCTCTGCAATGCAAGGCGACACAAGGAACATACTTTCACAAAACATGATCCAAGTCGCTCAGAAGTTGACCAAAACTTTTGAGAGCAGAAAATGCATAATTCATCAATACTACAAAGCACACACACAAATCGTTAGGAAAAATCATTTACAGTTCAATAAATATCCAAACTACTGCAATATTCATGTATTTCAATTTTATAAACCTTTTTATGAAACACTATTTCTCTTTTCACCACACTACAAGTGCATAATACTGACTGGAATAATTTAATTACAAAAATTACATAATAAAACATTAATGAGGTTTCTTACCATTTAACCACAATACGTACATGATCTATAAAACTTTAAAAGGGTAGATTCTTGGGCATTAAACATAATTGAATAATCTCACTATTCTGGTACTTTCCTTCTCTGTAGGTTGATATAAAAATACAATCATAAAACAGCCTTAAAAATTTGACTTTCAAAACTATGATGCCACAGCATGATTTTTACGTAAAAATTACAAAGTCTTGTTAAGGAACTCTGACTTACATGAAATATTGTCCGCTCTGACACTTTCAAACATTTGTCTTAATTTCCTGTGATACTAAAACTTTCTGTACATTAAAAGTTTTAAATGACATCTTTAGGGAAAATCAATATCATTGGCAATGCTTGTGACATTATGTTTCCTTAGAACATGAATGACAATTAATTCCATTATCATTTGTGTGTCCTAACTTTTACGTTACGTGACATTTAAATAATGAGGCTGAACCATTTATTAAGTTTCACTAACAGCCTTAATGCCATACAAAATAGTCTACATTTTAATATCTTTAATATTATCTTGAATATCCGTCAAAGTCATGTCTTTAGACTACTAAATATAAGTTCTACCAGCAATAAGGATATCAAGAAGTCCATTTCTACATTTTGGCCTGACAGGCCCTAAATACGCCTAGTTTTCACTTATCTTTTGGTCTTGTCCCCAGCAGCTGAGTCTCTCTGACCACCAGTTAGCTGCGGGGATATTTATATGACTTTTGGTAGGGTAATTCACCCCACCACATTTGGGGACATGGATATTAATTTAATTGTGTCCAATGAAATTCATGGCAAATTCCAGAGAATCACGTTTTCCAGGAATTTAAACACTCGTGGCGCAGTCTATACACATTGAAACTTCACACGACGCTATGCGGGTGACGTGACTGCAGCGCTCCAAGGCGGGAAGGCCGCAAACCAACGTCGTTGCCTCTTAGTATATCTAGCACCTCCATGCTGTTCTACTGCTGTGCTTCGATGAACTTCACATTACAACACTTAAACGTTGTTGTGCGCCGAAAGCAGATATCAATTCAAGTCATCAGAGATAAGGAAATACTCCTTTAGTGTAGGTATTTTGCTGGAAATTAATAGCTGATCAATATTGCATCATAAGTAAGTGGGCAACCAGTAACTTTCTGCTGGTAATGAGACAATCCATCTCAAATAGACAAAGCACTTATTTTCAAAACGGCAGTCATATAAACGTTTTTGCTGAGTACCTACACTATATTTATGAAACTATATAACAAATTTCAGCTTAATTTGGTATGCTCGCAGTAGCTATTACCACCACCAAATGTGTCCATACAAAGCCTCTTTCCTCAACCATTGTTTCAGTTAGTGCCACACAAAAAAATAAGGTTTTTAAGTCATCTGGGGAAATAGTTAACCAATCTCCACCAAATTCAGGCAACAAGTTATACTTTTGTAGCCTATCTAAATTTGTATGACTTAGGGGGGTTGTCACTTATCTTCAACATAACAGCCTTGTAAATATTTCAGGTTAGTACGCCGATGTGTGCCAAATAATATAAGTGCAAATGCTGGCATTAGCTACGGCACATCAACTGTGCCATTACATATATTTTTTTTTGCACCTTTTGTGAAGATTGCACTACATGAGAAAATGGGGCTTGTATGCGAATCAATGATGTATCTAAAATGTTTTTTTCTCCTTTTTTCTCCCCGCTGTTTTAATCTGCCCAGGTCAATTTTTTAAATGTGATATTAGGAATGTCTAATTTATGTAACATACAATGTACTGCAATTTTGGACTATTGCCATATCAACCCGCTTATGTATTATATACTAGGGGTTAGCCTGTGACCTTTTTTTTTTGTATTGTCACAGGGCTAGAACAGCTACCATGGTAAAAAATTTGGTTATCATTCAAAGACTGAAAAAATATTGCATAGATAATTGTTGGTAGTAATGAAATGATGTGAAATTAACTCAACATTGAAGTGACTGTGGTCCCATTTGATATTTCTCTATCCACTTTGCCACTGCGGTTCCACTAAACATAGTTCTATCCACTGAGCCACTAAGGCCCCACTAGGAATCGCTCTGTTCACTGAGCCAATAAGGCCCCACTTGGAATTGCTCTATCCACTGAGCTACTAAGGTCCCACTTGATATATATGTATTCACTTGGCCACTGTGGCCCCACTTGGTATAGTTCTATCCACTGAGCCACTGCGGCCCCACTTGGAATCTCTCTATGCACTGAGCCAGTAAGGCCCTACTTAGAATCGCGCTATCCACTGAGCCACTGTGGCCCCACTTAATTAACGCAACATTAAGCGAGACATTTAAAGTAAACAAAAATTATATTCCATTACCTTCGTATCTGTATGCATTGATACAAAACTTTCAGACGAAACAAAGTAGTTTTTAGGGTAAAAGGTAATGATTGCATGATCTGATCTTGTTGAAATTCAAACTTGACCTGTATTTTACCCTAAGGATTCGCTTGCAAAATTTGAAAAACTTCTGTTGAGTTTCAAGGGATTTAGACGTAGTAAAGATAGACAGGCAGACAGATATCGTCTACTTATATAGTGTTTTATTCTGTTATTTGAGGTTGGTTGTTAACTAAACAATATTCCAAGCTGATTTCCATTGCTTTACTTTCACAAGTATACACACAACAAATATAACATACAACAGGGCCGTATGTGGGCTTCCGCCCGCAAGGCTGCCAGCTCTATGTGAGGTTGCCAGCTCTGGCACACAGATAACATCTACAACACCTTCCCTCTTTAATCAATATCAACAAACACTTTCAGATTAACAGTTAAATATAGATTAACTGTTTAGCAGGTTCATTACATCTACAACACTACAAGAATGCCAAAATATACAATCCTAATTACACACAAATTGAACACAACACACTACAAGAATGCCACAATATACAATCCTGATTACACACAGATTGATAACTACAACAACAAACTATACACACTACAAGAATTCCAACCCTGATTACATGCAGATTGAACACAACACATTACAAGAATGCCAAAATACACAATCCTGATTACACACAGATTGATAATTACAACATATTGATAACTACACAAACTATACACCCTCCCTCGTAGTCAATATTCTGGGCCTTAAATAGGCATTATTGAGACATCTGACGTGGTGTCATGTGGTCAGATGAGGATTGAGGTTATGTTAGAGGAGCGGTAAATAGAAAATGTTTAAATTGGAAGTTTAGGAATTTTGGTTACCCGGGGTGCTAGACATTATTCTCCAGAATAATGCCAATGATGTTGGTAGAGCTGACTCGTCCTCAGGATCGTTTGGCCGACGTCCACGGCGTAATCCCTCCAGGGATTAGAAGTACTCCGCTGAAAAGTATTGTCGATTCTTGCTTGCTGCGCTGTGGAATATCAGGGCTCCCCACACGCCCGTACGACACTTTACTTACGACGTCGCTGTTACATGTGACCATTTAAAACACTCTTGCACTCTGTATGCTTACTGAAAATTTGACGGGAGAAGGCCCGTACCTTAAATGCCTTGTGGCTACCTGAAATAAATACCAGCTGTATTTTGCATCACTGCGTAATTTATTAGGTATTGTTCCACACACCTCATCTGAGGTAACTTACACTTGCTGCTGAGCTACACCCGTCAGCATAGGTTATACAGAATAAACAGAATCGTGGTCACAATGTATTAGGTTGTACAGATAAAATCCACCCAGGCGATGCAAGCTCTGGGTGGTATGAGGGCTGGTGTCTTGGCGGAAGATGAACAGCGGTTCCGGTTAATTAGTAAAGTCTATTGCTGAAGAAATGATTGTGCAAAAAGTTGATGGCCGCCGAGCACGCAAAATGTGAGTTGCGACATAACGCACTACACCCCTTGCTAGACGAATTATAACAGACTGGAAAAATGCGGTATGCTAACTGGCTTGGCAGGCTAGTACCTCGTGTGGAACTACTTTCTAGACATCACCCTTCATGAAAAACACTTTACACTTACCTTAAGTTGAATCCCGCACGTTGCTAAAATTACCTCTTGCATTATAAAAGAATATACATGCATAATAACCCTGTGATGTGAGATGAGGATGGTTACATGTGAGATTGAATAATACGTACATAAAGAAAAACACTGCAAAATAAATATATTAGGGCGTTAAAGGTATTTAATTGGGGTGTTTATGTGTACACGTGTTCTTGTGTACCATTTGCATTGCTGTTAAGCCCTTTAGAATAGAAAATGTGGGAATCTCCTTTCGTATCACTGCGTTCGGGCTCTTACTACACTTGCGTTGCTCCGGTGACACTACCACTGCACTGCACCTGCGGCGTAGTCCGCACACTCGCT
Source organism: Dryococelus australis (assembly GCA_029891345.1). Lineage (NCBI taxonomy): Eukaryota > Metazoa > Arthropoda > Insecta > Phasmatodea > Phasmatidae > Dryococelus > Dryococelus australis. Next base: position 317,393,786 of record CM056993.1, on the reverse strand, counting down.
ATGTTGCTTGTGGAGTCTTTATTGGTTTGGTGTGGCAGGCAAACAGACTTCTGGGAGGGGGTACGCAGCACGCATCACATCTTTGTTTACAGATTTAATCGCTTGACTGGTTTGACAACTCTTCCACATCTAGTTGTGTTACACTGGTCGGCTGCATTCATGCTCAGCTCAAATTCTCTGAAATCTGATTCTGATGGGGAATAACACGGAGACTGTCTCAGCTGTTCAATACTAGTTTGAAACTTATCACCCTCTGACTTGGTCCCATAATCCCGTTCCATCAGGACTGGAGTCGCTTCTCTAGACATACGTGAAACTTTGAACTCCTGACTGTAGATAACATTGCAGCGAACCGTGTTACCCTCCAACATTCGTACCCAACAAGAATGGGGAGATGAATGTTGTTCTACTATCACGCCAGGGTTCAAGGTGTCACAGCGGCTGGTCCTAACAACCACTTTTTCACCCTGGACAAACTTGACTTCCTGTCTACGAGCATTCTATAATGAGCATTCTTCATCTGTTGCTTCTTAAAGCCCAGAGCCTGGACCACATGACGAGGCTGGATGACCTTTGGTTTCAGGGAGTTATACAGCACAGATAATTTGGTGCAGAGTCTCCTGTTAAATAGCAGTTGAGTCGGAGACCAGTCCAAACCAGGAAGGGGAGTGTTCCTGTAGTCTTGAAGCATCTCTCTGTAGTCAGTACCCTGGCTTTTGCGTAATAACATCTTACTGACTTTAACCCCCATCTCTGCCAACCCATTGCTGCGGGGGTAATGTGGGCTGCTGGTGCACAGCTCAATTTCGTTCTGAATATAATATTGACGGCACTCAAAAGAACTGAATGAATTATTGTCTGCTAACAATATTCGTGGGAGACCATGAGTAGCAGAGACAGTTTGCATTGCATTAACAACAGCAGTAGAAGTTTTGCTAGGGAGCTCACTTATATCAATCCACTTCAAATACTTATCCACAAGAACAAGGTATGACTTTCCTGAAAAATCAAAGATATCCGCACCCACTTTTTCATATGGAAGGTTCGGTGTGGGATGTGGAATCAACGCTCGAGGGCTTCCGCTCGCAAGGCTGCCAGCTCTATGCGAGGTTGCCAGCTCTGGCACACAGATTACATCTACAACATGTAGGATGTTTTGATTCAAAATCTCCGCCTAGCGCATCTGCTCAAGATCAGCTGTATTGTACATAATAATATACAGTACTATGTAACCTATTTGCCTAATAAATAAAAAACTAAAGAAAAAACATATATCAGAAAATTTTACACACAAGTAGTGCTATCGAGGGGTATGTAAACTCACATGATTAAAGTGACTCTCATACTTTATTTTCAAAATGACTTCCCTATAAATATTTCAGGTTAGTAAATTCTGTCTACCAAAGCTCAAAACTCATTACAACTAATGTTTAATGCTCCTTATCCTAACTCCATAATGCATTTTTTTGCATGTCAGCTTATGGTATAGTGGGTTATGGGTTCAAGTCCCATGTAAGGCTTGTGTGTATTTGTAATTGTCTCACTATTATTGCTTATGTTTCTGGTTCCATCTCTAATAATATCTCTGCCAACAAGATATCAAGACCTACTTACCATCTCATCTTTTAAGACCTTTATTAAAAATTATCTGTACCCATGTCGAGGAAAGTAGGCTCATTAGTTGTATTGGTAACTTATTGTTTTGTCCCCAATCACTCCCTTAACTATAAGTGGCAACTGAAAGTAGGAGATTTTACATAGCCATTACCCAACCAATGTGGCATGGCTTTGGGCTAGCAATCCAAAATTGAAATATTGTAAAACTGCATTGTACCAAAATTTAATTTGTAAACAAAATTTTTTATTTATGTTCTAAAAAGATGTGATGGGCAGTTGCATTTTTAAGGGCTGTTATTAGTGGTGCACACTATTTTAACCAGATAATAAAACATAATGTTGCAACCCTTCTTATTATGCATTTCTGACTTGCCATTAAATTTTAGTGGATCCATATACTACTATTCAGAAAGTATTTATATGACAAAAATTTTTTTTACTAGTGAAATGCATGAATATATTAATTGTTCACCAACAGAGCATCATTGTGAGAATTTATTACTGTATAACTTGAAATTAATGGCTGCATGTATAGTAATATTTTGGTGTAAGGGTGTATGGCTCAGTACACAATATTGTTGTTCTGCTCTCATTGGCAGTTATGATGAAAACTTACTCTCTTGGGATACTCGCTCCCTCAAGAGCCCCATCATGACAACATTTCTCGGAGGAGGTGTGTGGCGATTAAAATGGGACCCACGGTACTGGCGGTACCTTTTGGCAGCATGCATGAGCAATGGATTCCAGGTAGTTGGGTGTCCTGATCAATCAGAACTTCCCAGCATTGTGACTGAATATCAAGAGCATAAGAGCCTGGCATATGGTGCTGATTGGTGCCACTTGCCTGTAGAGGAATCACAGTGCCTCCTCAAGTTAGGGCAGAATCCTCAACCTAAGGATGCTGTTTTGATAGCAACATGTTCGTTTTATGATCACAAGATGGATATCTCTTACATTTATAACTTCCCGAGCTAGTAAATTACAATAAATTGTACTTTCAGAATTGTTGCAGAATACTGAAATAAGTAAGTCATAGTAACATAATTACATTAAGTTTTGTGGTTAAATGTGAACTGGCATATTTGTGATGAAAAGATGAAAGGATACCTGAATTAATTTAAGTTAACGTATTTGTAATATGCTCCCAGCCTAATTCTAAATGTATGTGTTCTTAAGGTTTTGTTGTCTGCATGATAATCATTTTGTAAGTAAGCAAGGGAAAGTAGCTCTTGAAAATTGTAGGGTAAAATTCTGGAAGGTCCACATTTGATCGGAGGGCTGGATGGGGGAAATATTTTTGTCTGCTTTTCATAACAAAAAAATATATAGCATTTGTCATAAAACATAGTGTCGTCTTATAGTATGTATTTACTATTCACTTAACATTGCGTTCATCACATCACTGCCATTATTACTGGAGTACTACTACCAACCTAACCTAACACATTCCACATATTTCCCAACACCACATCTCCCTTTCTTAACATAATAATTACAAGTCTGTCTGCCACATCACATATTATTTACACACTTTTACACAATGGCTGTCTGATCTCCAACACTCTCCACACTTCACAGATCCAACTTTCATGGTTGCATAACTCTTCGCCCACTCCTTGTTCTGTAGCCATCCCCTCGTCTTTGTTATTCCATAGGAAATCCTAGGAATGGTTGCCCTTCTGCAGACCGTGCTGCTTGCTGCATTTGCTCTGACTGCTGAGGCGTCTTACTCAAATTTCTTGCCGTGCCCTCTGAAGATAGCGATTCTGATGTCTCCCTCATCCCCTTGGAGGCTAAAGGTTCTGCTGTATCTTACCTGTTCTCTGCATGCACTTTAATTAATTGTCTTCTATTTCGCCGAACAACACTACTACTGATCAGTCTGTCGGACCCGGGATGCTGCGTGGATCACTGGATTGTGCCATATCTTTTGAGATCTGGTATCCACACCTGTGTACCTCGCCCCAGATGTTTCAGATCCTTGGCCCCATGTCTTCTGTCAAAGTTGCACTTACTGCATTCCTTCAGCAGGCAGTCACGCTCACAAATTGCTTGCAGTGTCTTTTGGTCCCACTCTGGTTGCAAAGTAGAGGGTGGTGCTGGCAGGGTAGTCCGCAGCTTCCTGCCAAACAACAATTCTAGCTTTGGATCCTTTGACTTTGACATAATTTTCTTCGCCTCTGCCACAGCACTTTCCGCTTCTCCATTTGACTGCGCAAACCTGGGACTGGACGTAAGAGGAACAAAACCATACTGTTTAGTGAACTGCTGGAATTCAATAGATGTTAATGTGTTCCACCGTAACTGCAGACTCTCTCTGGTATGCCATGCCTAGCAAATATGTTTTGTAACGTGGTAATGTCTGCTTCTGCTGTCATGTGATCCAGGCATACTAGTTCACTATATCTGGAATAATAGTCTTGCACTACCAAGTAACGTGCCTCTTGGAAGTTCCATAATATTGTTTGGCTCGGCCCGCTGCTGACTCTGCTGCAAACACCGCATACAATTTTCTACTAAAACTTTGACGCCCTGCAAAATGTTGGGCCACCATGCAGATTGCTACGTCCGTCAACGGCACTTCACAATACCCATGTGACCTTGGTGGATCCTGCTCAACATGCTAGCCCGTAGCACTTTAGTGATGAAAATTCTGGTGCCATACATGATGAGCCCATTCTGGTATGTCAGCAAGCCTCTGTAGGGCTAAAATGCAGAACTCTTATTGATGAATCCTCAAAGAATATCCTGCTTCAGCACTTGACACACTTTATAATTGTTATGCACCTTTGCTATTTCCTGTAGTCAGGCATCTGAAAAGGGGGTTGCTTGTATCACACTTTCGACAAAGAGCTCTTTTTCCATAACCTCTTAAGCATTGACTGTTGGCTTTTCTACTTGAGCCTGTGACAGTGCATTAGGCATGAAGAACTCTTTTCCTACAACATACACTATTATGTAATCAAAACACATTAGGTGCATCCACATCCGCTGCAATCTTACCGTAAGTTCAGCTACCGGCTTGGTTGACAGTAGGGTAACTAATGGCTTATGATCTGTCCTTATCATTATTTTGGCACCCAATACGTAATCTTTAAACCTTTCACATGCCTATGTGATGGCGAGGGCCTCTTTCTCAATTTGCATATAACGCTGCTCTATCTCATTCATGCTTCTGGAAGCATATGCCACTGGCTTCCATATTCCATTGTGGTGTTGTTTTAGAACACCTCCCACTCCATACGACAATGCATCTGCTGATATTCGTGACTCTGTTGTGTGGGAGTAGAGTGCGAGCATCTGCTATCGTGCAATTTCTTCCTTCAACTTCCACACGGCTTCTTGTTGAGGAGCACACCGTGTCCACTCTGTACCTTGGTGTAGCAGCACCCTCCATGGTTGTGTCTTCTCTGCTAGCTGTGGGATATGTTTCATTAGGTAATTCACCATACCGAGGAATCGTCAAAGTTCTGTCGTGTTTGTGGGGTTGGGCATGTTAGTTATTCATTACTTTTCTCAGGGTCAGGTTGTACAGTGCCTTCACTTACAATATGACCCAGGAACTTTACAGTTTTCTCTCTGAACCTGCACTTCTCTGTGCTGAGGGTAACACCATTTAGCTTCGACTTCTCAAGTACTGCCTCCAGTCTGGTCATGCTCCTCCACCGTGGCGCCACATACCAGTATGTCATCCTCCAGGTTTACAACTCCTGGCATTTCCCCAACAATCTGCTGCATCTGGCACTGATAATGTTCAGGCCCTGAGTTAATACTAAATAGTAGTCTGTTAAAGTTGATGCGTGCCTACATGCTTTGCAGCGCACATACGCTCTCTACAGGCAACTTCACCCCATCTCGAGCCAATGAGAGCTTGGGGCAAGTCAGTAACAGTGGCAAAAGTAATTTCATGTATCAAGCAAGGAGACTCCATGCATTGGACAGCCGCATACGTAAAAGTGAATTACGCGTTTAATTATGAAATGTACGGCCCGCCCGAAATCCCGCATGCAAGCGCTCTCCCGTAAATAAATAAAATATTTTTAATGAACCACTACCCTACATTTAGCTGTGGAAAAAGTGCCAGCGAACCCACAAGATAGCAGCACTCTTGCGGCCTTGTGATGTCACATCCTGCCAGCCTCAAAAAGAGGTGTTTTAATTTGTCGTAGCCTCCACGTGGGGGGATAATAAATGAGTGGTGCTGCCACAACCCTGATAAACCTACCCCTGTGCTGGAAGGTTACTCTACCCCGCACCCCCGGAAGATCTCTGATCAAGGGATTTTCTGTATATGAGGAAGTCCGCTAGCACGCTCCAGCAGAGATGCCGGACTCACCGGCCGCATAGGTCACTGAGCACTCCCTGGTCTCCGAAGACCTCTCTCCTCAGCCTGTGAACTGCTTCGAACTCCTACCCAGTAGCTTGTGAAGCTAGCACCCACACCAGTCCTGCAGCTTGTGAAGTTAGCATCCACACCAGCCCAGCAGCTTGAGAAGACTCGTCCATATCAGCTGACCGCAAGGACCTCTCTCTCTCCAGAGGTAATCCGACGTCCTGTACTCCTATAACCCTTTACCCCAGTCAACTTCCATGACTCCATGGTAGCAGGTTATCGCGATGCTTTTGCCCTTCTGGATAAATCCCCTTAATATTGGACATGCTGTAAAGAGCATGGAATTAGCATAAATTTTAATCTTAACCTTTTTAATCATTTTTCCAGGCTTACCTTTGCCTGTTTCCATTACGTTACGTAATCATGTAATATTTTAGTTAGTTAACAAATCTTGTATAAGTCAGCCTTGTCTTTCACATTTTCCTTTACCGTAATAAATATTATGTGAATTGAATTGAATTTGATTGGCTATCGTAATTTTAGCATTATATCCCTGATCATTTATCTAGTTAACTGTGGTAGAATTGGAACTTGTGCAATAGAAAATGCAGTTGAGGACTAACCGTGAGGTGCACCGAACTCCACAGGAGACGGAGCTTGTAAATGTTTTGAGTCCGAAAGGACATACCGTTGCTCCTGGGTTTCCGGTGTTCCCTCGTCTACCATCAATGTAACTAATATCGGACTGCACAGCTGTACTTCAGGGCCTTGGGTGCGACTGCCAAAGTCATACCCCCAGGACTGTATGTCCGCGGAAAGGTAGACGGCTGTACCAATGTGCACGTTAAACAAGGTGGTGTTAAAAGTTGCATAAGGCGTCAAGAGCGGCGTGCCTTACGACGTCAAGTTACTGTTGAAATTAATGTTGCAACCACGAACAAGGTAGAACTCTCGACGGAACCTGAGTTCATACCCCGGCCAAATTCGCCCCTCCTACCTCCCACACAAAAATCCACGTTAAGATTATTTATTAGGTGCTTGTTGGCCGGAATACAACCCAGAGGGGAGACACCCTATCCAATCTGAGACTTTACCACCTATAGCAAGCGTTAACCCAACCAAGGTAGTCCCGGAGAGGGACCTATCATATTCTTGCTTAATAAAGTTGGCTTTGGAAAAAATTATCCGAGTTTGACTCCCACCGAAGGTTGTCCCCAAACCTTGTGCAAACCCCTCCCTTGTCAACTATATTCCTATATTCCTGCATGCTGACCAACGAGACCTCTGTGAATAGCCCCTATATCTCCGGCTAGGTCACCCATCGCCAACATCACCCTCGTTTAAATACCCTTTTCTTTTCTACCACTCATACAACCCGAGACCGCTGGTGTCCTGCCTGTTGGCAATCCTAGTAGTGAGAAAGATTGAACTCCCTGGGCAGGAAACTATCTCAGTTCACCTCACTCTGGGGTTTGACTCCCGTCTCTTCCGATGAACCAGGGAGGGTGGTCAGCATCTTAACCTCTATCACCCAGATAACAAATAGGAGCGTGCGTCTAAGTGATAGCGCCCATATGATGTAATGAAGGTAGTGAGGGGTGCACTGTCATGGAATTTGCCAGAAGCCTCTAGAAACATCTAAAACTGTAACTGGGCCAGAGACTCTTCTACTGAAGGAAGCTGTAGCGTCTCTCTATTGAAATATATCTGTTGAGCTCTGTGTAGTCAACACATAGTCTAATAGAGCCATTTTTTTTTTGGTACTACAACTATTAATGCACACCATTCAGTTGGAGTGTGTATGGGAGTGATGACCTCTTCCTTCATCATTCTATCTAGCTCGTCCTTCAATTTCTCTCTAAATGTAGTGCCACCCACCTGGGGGCTGCCACAGAATATGGAGTAATCTGTTTTTGAAGTCTCACGTGGTATTCCTGACCCAATCTACCCAGGCCCTGAAATACTGTAGGAAATTTATCCATGTACCTGTTCGCTGCTCCTCTGACTTTTGCTGCCTTTTGTACTGCCACAATATTCAAAGCCTTAATTGCTGGACGACCCAGCTGTGGAACACACTGCTGCTGAACCACATAAATTTCTTGGCTGATCTGCTGTTCACCAAGTGACAAATGCACCCTGGCCATACCCTCCACCTGGGATGGGGTTTTTACCTGCCCCAAAAAGTTTCTTTCCAGTTCTGTTCACTAGCAGCCCTAACATTCACACAAGTCTTTGCCTATGACAGTCACATCTGCCCCAGTATCTATTTTGAATGTGGTTTTAACACCTTGCGCTTTCAGCTTAACGTACCATGGATCCGAACATACTTCCATTGCCACCTCACCCTTGTAATAGTATTGATATTTCTCCTTTACATCTCCTAACTCTTGCACACTGATATTTTTACTTTTGCAGCATTTCCCATAATGGCCTACCTTTTCATATCGAAAACATGTCACATTTCTCGCTAGGCAGTTTGACCACTGATGTATAGGTGCAATTCCACATTTTAAACACTTACTACTACTGTTACCACTGTATCCCCCACCGTTATGCCATTATTACTGGAGTACCACTACCAACCTTACCTAACACATTCCACATATTTCCCAACATCACACATAGCCTTATTGTCATGACACTATCTGTCATGTGTATGATGGAATGTTTCATATCGCTGCATGTATAGCAGCAAGAGAGGGCTCTATCCCATATTGAATACATACTGTGTGGATGTTAAACGACACACTCACTTTGTGTAAAACACAATCTTTTATCAGCCTGTACAAATCTTCACATAAAGAAAGAGAGTAACAATTTCCATGTCCAGCAGTATATCATGTCAATTTTGCTAGGAATGAGATTGATTTTGACATGCTTAACAGGTGAGAATTTGTAGTGCTGATTAGGCTAAAGTGGAGCGGAGATGGAGTGGCATAAAACAGTTATGTTAGGGATACCCTGAGAAAACCCATTTGCAAATTGCAATGTCCGCTACATTTTTCACATGCAGAAATCTGGGTTTGGCCTCACTGGGAAGTAAATCCAATTTGCCATGGTGGTGTACAAATGGTTTACCACTACACCACCATGAACTTTGTAGTAACAACTCGGTGTGTAAATTGCAGGAAATCGTTACAATTTTCCAATCTGACATTTGGTTCTGGATTACATATTTATATGCTTCTTACTGTAAAAATGTTTGTTCTCTGTTTCTGTGCATGTGACGAGATCAGTTCAACTCATGTGAATCTTATTCTAGATTATGTTCAGATATATTCTAAAGTATTGGTTATATTTGTTATAAAAATGATCTAGTGTATTATTACATATTAGTGTACTTTTGTGTTAAAGAGCACAACATTTCTATTGTTTTAGTATTTGTTGTATAGGAAATCAAAAACTATTTTTATATATTGCATGTTTAATTATTACAAATTGATTTCAGAAAGGACCCAAACAGAAAATGTTGTTTCAAATAATCTCTATATACAAAGTGAAGTGTCACTGACTCAATCAATCAACGCACAGGCCAAATTTCTCGATGCAAAAGCATAGCAATTTAGGGATAGCTTGCTTGTAGGGTGCAGGTAACCACTTAGAAAGGAATTTTCAAAATTTGACTCCAGAGGCTGAAAAGACATAAAATGTGTTTTTGAGGTTATCACTATGCTGTTAACTTCAAAAGTTAGCCTATGCAAATGCTTAAAAATTAATTTCAGTTGGTTATATTATATATATATATATATATATATATATATATATATATATATATATATATATATATATATATATATACATACATACATACATACATACATACATACATACATACATACATACATACATACATACATACATACATACATACACACACACATACACACACACACACACACACACACACACACACCCCCCCCCCCCCCTGAGAGGGTGAAGAGGAATAAAATGTGTTTTCAAGAACTCCATGATAGGGCATCAATACAATAAAATGTTATTCTATTTGCTTCGAAAGGCTAACTACATAAATAGGCCTACATTAAAATGAATTTCTAGGATTTTTTAAATTACATCTCCCTAGAGGATGAGAAGGTGTAAAATGTGTTTAAGACTCCACAATAGCTTAGTAACCTGATGAGCTATTATGTTATTTGCTTAAAAATTTAGCTGTATAAATACCTAAAAAATAATTTCAGGATTTTTCTATGTTAATCTTTGAGAGTGAAAAAGTTTAAAATATGTTTTCGATTTTGTGTTTCTTAAATTACATTGTTTCGATGCCTCTATAACATTCAATCCAACATGTTTTGTAAAAACTTATCAAACCAAAACATATGAATAAAAATAAAATCTGTATGTTACGGAAAAGAGTTGTTTTTTCCATTACAATCACATAAACAAGTTGTCAGAACTGAGCAGGCTAAATAATTAAATTGTTTATTTTTGTTAGACTGCACAGTTAGTGAAATACTTTGTGCTATGTTCCATTCCTAATGAGGTTCTATGTATATGTTTAAATCAAATGTTATACCGTGGTTAATAATTTCATACCTCATTTTCAATGAAAAGTGAATTGGGATATAATGCCCATTCCAACTGCACAGTAACCATCTTTGTGCTGCAACATTTGATTGGTTTCTTGTAGACAGAACTGTCAGAACTGAAACTTGTGCATCACCTAGTGAACTGTCAAAATCTCATGTTATAGCAATGGTGAGGCCTTTAGTTTATATTTGGTTTTTCGACCAACCTGAGGTTTTATTCAGTACAATAATATTTTATGTGTCTTGAATATATTTCAGTAACATACCAACTCCACTCAGAAGACAAAAATCAGTCTCTACAATCTATATTCTGTATTTTTGAAGTGAATTGTCAAGTAGTTTAAAGAAATTGCTATTGAAGATGTTGCAAGGATTGAACAATATTAACAATATAATAAATTAATAGCATAATTTGCCGAAGTTGTTCCAAGTGGTAGAGTAGAAATGGAGCAGAAATCTGTGGACACAGTTGTCAAAATGGATGATGCATTCCATTACCCTGAGGAATTCATCAACACCATCTATCCTCCTGGCCTATCACCACACAAGATTCTCCTCAAGGTTGGAGCTTCATTAATGTTACCACTAAAATGCTGGTATAACACCATGCTCAAAGTGAAGTCTTGGCAAAAAGATGTAACTGAGGCCATGTGCACAAGGCATGGAGAGGGCATAAAAGTTTTCATAATGTTCATACCATTTATTCCATTTTAGTACCTTTCAAGTTTAAGAGACTGCGCTCTCCTTCAAGGTTTGTTTTTCTGTGACTATATAGTGAGGCCCAGGGACAGTCGCCAAAGATGGCAGGGGTGACGGAAAGATTTGAGGAAGCAGAACTTTTCATGTTTGCAGCTATACATGGTCTGCTTTGGAGTAGGGTCTCCTAGTACTTCATAATTCAACCATCTGAGGGAAGAACCACTAACGTAGTCTATGAAGAGGTCCTTCGGTAAAGAAAATTAGTAAATGCTTTGTGTAATTCATCTGGGCAAAGCTGTGGCCAGACCCAGAAAGCTAGTACATTATTATTGTTAAAACACAAAGTGATTTGTAATGCTGTGTTAAGGACATAGAATTTATAATATTACTATGCGGTAGTAAATTTTATTTTGAATTTGAAGATGGACTTCTGAAAATATGTGGCTTATAGTGGGGTTGGTGTAGCAAACAATTCTTTTTAAAATAAATGGAAAACAACTACAAACTTGTCATTCTGTTCAGCATGTTTTGCTTGGAAATAAATCTGTGTAGCCAATCAGCAGTACAACTGACATGTTGTTTTAAAAAAAGGTTGTGTACAACTATTTTCTAAAGAAAATGAGCAAACACTATCTCTTCACCTATTTATATGGTATCATAACCATGAAAGCTAAAAATTAAGTGTTTTATGCTGTCAGTATTAGACTGCCAAACCTTTCCTTCTGAACATTTGTAAATAAACTTTAACCTTTTAGTGCATAGTGTTTCATATAAGATACATATGGACTATTTGATTTTTGTTCCTATGTATATTCATTAAATGATAACCATTTAAAAAACTCTAGTAGACATACAAACATTCTTACGTACACAAAGAAAAAACTCATTTCTACAACGGTCGAGTAGTGCAGTGGCTAGCGCTCTAGACTTGCAATCCAAGGGTCACAACTTCGAATCTCGGCATATACACTTTGAATTGAAAAAAAAATTTAAGTGTACATGCTGCGGGTTGCTCAAGCACCCTTCGTCATTGGGGATAAGATATAACTACAATCTATCGGAATAGTGAGCCAATGGATCAACAAGCCATCTAATACTCGTATTATGGACAATTTCGAGTTTGTCCCAACTATTACAAAATCGTTACTACGAAATTGTACAGCGAAACAAACGTGAAATGAGTTTGTTTGTTTGACGGGTTTTCGTGCCATGTATTTGGTAAAAAAATCATAACTCGTAATGATCACCTGTGAGCATGAAATGGTTAAGGAAAATTGACCCACAAATCTTGGATGTCAACTTTTGCCACAATGTCTATTGAAGGTGTGTTGAAATTTTTGGCACAACAAAGTGAAAAAAATATCTGAGTTTGAAGATATTTTCTGCAAGAAACTCAGCAAGATATATTTAGCATTTATTAGTAAACTTTTGTGATTTATTCCAACTTTACATTGACGCCTCTGGGTTGGTAGTAGTACAGGCTCTGAGGTTGTGTGGTGTTTAACCATGCATTGCTAGAGATGTGCCACTTAAATTCTATATGCCAGCTGCCTGGTGCTAACTCTGGGCTTGCCTCAGCATTTCTCCCACTTGTATTTGCTATCCCCCAAAGAAAGTTCTGGTTGGGTTCTGTCCTTACCCCCATTTCAGACTAATAGCTTAGGTGGGTCTGCTTTGCTTGGGTGCTAGATGCACTGATTTGTCTTTATTGCCTTGATTCTTTCTTCCCCACAGCTAAAATAGGGCATGGGATGAATTAAAAGGTGAAGTGGTAATTAGCAGGTTTGCAAGGTATGGGGTATAGAAGTTCCACGGTGTTCAATGACACAGTTGCTTACCATCCCTCTATGTATCTATGTATGGCCAGAGTTAGTAGGATATTTTCCTCCTTCCATTTCTCTGTCCCCGGCAGATTAAGATGCAGTGTGTCAGAGATTGGAGAGTCTGGTTCAATATCTTCCCCGTGCTGTGGCCTTGCCAGGGGCCTTGGTATCACGAGCTTTCATCCTCTGTCCATGGCAGATCAAAATGCAGTGGATCAAAAATAGTTTGGTGAGTAGAGAGGTGCAACTCCTGGTTCCTCCTCGATGTTGTGAGTATTAGCAGCCATTATCGTGCTTGTGAGCACTGTCCAAATGACCGGGGCTCAGGCAAGGACAGTCTGCACGGCCACTACACCTAACACCAGAGGCGGAAGTGACCCTTCTTCCCTCCTTAGGGCATAAACACAATCCCTGCTGCTGCTCACTGTCTTCAATCCACTCTCTGTTTCCCTTTCCATCCCTCTCATTGAGTGGTATGGTGGGTTGTATTCAATAAGGTGGTAATCAATGTGTGTAATGGGGTTGGAACTGCAACTCCTACTAACAGTAATTAAGTTTTATTGCCCTGAAGGCAAAAGCAGTTGGCAGACATATCATGAGTGTCTATTTGATGCACAAACATATCCGACAGTTTTGATCTCTATCGCTATCTAGTCACATGGCATGGTGTATACTGGAGTGGTGCAGTGAGCATGGTGGTGGCCAATGACTTAAGGAGTAAGGGACTGCTTAGCTTTGATACTTGCTGGATACTCTAGGTGCTTGCTTCCAGGCTCTACAAGTGGAAGAGAGAGCTCTGGAAGTGAAGGTAGCTGGAGATGTACTGGCATTCTTCCAGCTGCATCGCTATGAATAGCCACTGTGATGAGCCAGGGGTGTGTGGGGGTCTCGGCTAGGATATCCATCCCCACTCCACTGAGGTGGCATTGCCAGGCTGCATAAGTGAAAGGGGGTGGGGATGAATGGTTTGTCTAGCCAGCCCTTCTGGCTTTCAGGAAGTAGGCTTGGTGCTTGCTTAGGGGCAACACTCCATTGCCTATCCTTCCCTTGCAGACTGCCTGAGGTCTGGTAGAATGCACAGGAAACAAGATATCAGTGGTGGGGTTATGTGTCACAGGACATAACATGTGTCATTTCATCCTCCTGTCCCCCTTGTGCGATGCTCAATCATCTTATCAGTATGGTGATGGCAGCAGCTTGCTTGTCCCATCGCTGGTCATTTTGGGTGTGTGCTGGGCATTGTTTTGCTTCTGTAGCTGTACCTCTTCTGGCCCATAGCAGACCACTCCTACAGATGGTCTGCTCATGTCCCTTTCTTCTCCAGGCTTGCCAGATACCTTCCCCAGTCAAGGCCATTTACTCACGGACTGCAGTTGTATCATTTCTTCCATCTCTAATGGCTTTGCTTACAACTCGAGCTGAAGGCTTGGGTATGTACATGTCCTTTCAACACCTCCACAGTCCACCCTATATTCTGGTTACATTAACATAATCAAGCTATTCACATACAATTTATGTGTATTATGGCACTGAGAAAAAAAAACCAAACTGCATCTATTATGTTTGGTACCCCACTTCTGTTTACATGCTTGACTATACTCATGCTGTGCTCTTTAAATTACAATATTTACATCAAATAACCCCTCTGATCAACTCTTTGTTCAAAAATTCTTCTTCGCTTCCACCTTTCTTTCGAAAGTGCTTTCTTGCCATTAAAATATGTCAAGTTTTGGGTTAAGGCCTGTGTTAAGGCAACTGCTGGCAGTATTTACGGGGAAGCGGCTCCACTCTAGACTCTACGTTAAAATATGGCTTATAGAGCTTGTTAAACAAATCCCTATTTCTGGATTGCAGAACTTTGCGGAGCGTCTCTGCAAAAATCCAGTGATGAATGTGTGTATTTTATCCATATTATCCTGTTCATATCTCCCTGAAAAAGAACATAAAATCAATATAATTTATTTTGTGACTGAAGGCCTCTGTCTAGTTGAATAACAAATTTAGAGACACAGGTCCCACGAAGCTATGTGTTTATAAAGTTCTTTACTCTCACTCATTGCACTTAGGGAATGAAAAAGACTGACTGAAAAAATTTGAGGGGTGACTTATGTCAACCACACTGGCTTCTTCGTTGCGGAGGTTTTGTTTGCCTGTTACGTTGGCTGGTTGGCCAATGAAATGGTGGTGGGTGGCACTAGATAGATTCTTTGTAGACTCAATGTTGTGACTGACCACAGTATCCACACTGGCACCATGGGTGCTCTCTTTGGACTGGAACCTGGAACTGTTGCATCAGGGTCATCTCTCTGTAGTTGCACCAAGGCTATTCCTCCTTGGCTGGGACCTGGGATGTCTACAGCGAGGACAGCTAATGCAGATGTGCTCTCAGCCCTGGTGAACGGTATGGGGGCATGTTGCCCGCCTTTCACTTGTCCTTTTTGATTGGGCCCCACTTGTCTTCTGTTCAGTAGACTGTATTGCCTCTGTACAATTTGGTATAGGCTTTCCCATCTCTGCTTTCAGAATGGAAAATATGCTAGTCATTAGTGGCTGTTTTCATGTAGAGGTTTTTTTGTTTGCATTTAGCGCTGTCTTCTAAAATTTTTGGAAAAATGATTAATTTTTTGTTAGAAGGGAATGCCATACTCATGGAAGAGGTAATAAAGTAACAAAATTCACCATCGTTAGCATTTTTGCACAACAGATAGGATAGCAGTTACCTGTTTCTCATAGTTATATTCCATATAGGTTGTTCACGGTAAAGTGAGCACTGTTGAAAGCCCTGCATAAGATCTACTTGTTTGCACGTTGTGTCACTGTTGCATCAAATAATTACATGAACTGTATTATGATTTATAGGCACAATTAAATCACTGGACTGTATTCTTCTGCCATACGTAAAATTAAAATTGCCATGGGCCTGGTCAGTCAAGCAGATCTGTAAAAGTATTAGAAAAGTAAATATTTTACAAATTTGCTAATTCTTACATTTATATGTGAAGTCATCCTCACTGTTCCGCTCAGGAGGCAGACCAATGCTGCTCTGCTCATGCACCAGCTATGCACAAGGTGCGTTAATGCATGTGTCTCCAGAGTCATTCATGCACAAACATGTTGATGAACCGTTCCATGACCCGAACGACCCACCTTGCCAAGAGTAAACTACATTGTATGTGTTTATTGTAGTGAAGTGTTGTGTCCCCCAGAAAGCAGAGTCTAAAGTAAACACGGGAAAGTATTATCTCCCATTTGCTTCCCTTGAGTGTTGTGCTATTTAATAAAGAGTGCCCGGCCATGTGTCTTACCCATATTTACGAACCATTGTTTTGTGACACTCTTAAATTGCTTTTATAATTACACATTGCCCATGTGATATTTGTTTTGTGTTGCAAGGGCGTATTTTCATTTTTCAGTTTTGTTAAAAAGGTAAGTCAACAACCTTGGCTGTTCCTGCAACCCCCATGCCAAGCACCCTAAATTAAAATTCTCTGCTCACTTATCAAATTAATAGCTTAATTTAATAATGTTGATTTAAAAGGTCTTATGTGTGCAAAGTGCTTTTTATGTTTTATTTTACATTTCTTATGTGTTCTGCAAGCCGTCCTGGCTGTTCTCAGGTAAACTCATTTCCCACGACGCACATAGTAACAAGGACTGCAGACATTAAAGAAGCTTAACGTGTCGGAAATGATTATTTAAATTCACACAGTGTTTTGCTTTGTTTAAGTGCTTGTAAATGTATAATGTTCAGTATATATATTTTTGTGGTTTTTTCCTCACTGTGCTGGCGGAAGATCTTTGTTAGGCAACGGCATCTCTGAGCCACCATCTTTAGTCTTGACCAGCAGGCCAAAGAGGGTGGACGTGTCACGTGCGCCGCTAGAGCGTCATTCACTTCCATCAATCACAGTAGCTACAATAGTAACTTTATAATTTGCGGAATCTTTTTAAATGTTTTTTTTTTCCCCTTTCATACTAGTCATTTACACATGATGTTTAGCGCATTGTTCTGTGTCAGCCTATGGCAGGCGTGTGCTATGCCCTCTTAAATAGAGAGAAAGTGTATTGTTTTGTATGTGTGCTCTCATCATTCAATGTACAAAATTCAAACGTACCTCGTTTTATTTTATTTCTTAATGCTTAATGTAATTTCGAGATCTGGCCCTCTTTAGAAACAACCACATGCATAATATTTGAAGTATAAAAGTTTGCTAAGTGACTCTTGTGTTAGCTTCTTTTGTTAACGTGTGCTGCGAGGGGAAACCACCACATGGTTGTTGACCTGCTATTGCCCTGAAATACCATTCACACGTGCTCACCTGTGTATTAGATGAGCTGACACCCTGGGAATTTATAACATTTTTACTGAACTTTATCATCATGTATCAGAGTTTCTCTGAAACCCAGCATATCCCGCCCCTCGCTAGGAACCAAGCCACATTATACATGTTAAAAAGAGATATCAAAACAAATAATTTCAGTATTCACAAATTTTTCGTAACATTTTAAATTTAGTGTTAAGGCATGGAATTGCTTTCCCTATGTCTACTAACATTACTGGGTACACACCATTCACTATGGCCATTAAAATACATGTAGTTGGCAGCAGTGCCTTTTCAAAGTATGATTTTGAAAGTGCTCAATTAACTGTGAAAGCTTATATTTCAATTTATAAATTAATACATGTTTCTAGCTACAGGCTGGAAACTTTTACACTTACACAAGTACTCAACTGCTGTGGACACATGCAGATTCTATTTGGAAAACATCACATCAGACACTGGTGTCACAGTGCAAAATCATCACTGTACAACATTGTCTTCCTGGTCTGCATTTTTGTTCTGGTGTTGGCCTAATGATGTTGATTTGTGGTTATTTTGTCTGGATTTTTATCCCTTCTCTGTGTCCGAGCGCTGCTCGTAGCTCCATCGTGCATCACTCGACTCGCTTTTATGGCACAGTTGGCACGGATTACGCTCGTGTATTATAATGGCTTGCATCAGTTCGTCCACACTACTGTTCATTAGGGGCACTAATGTGGCACAATATTCTGGATGCACAGTTTCCGCTACCACTACCAATACTACTCGTTCAGGCAATTGGGGGTAGAAGCACTGGACAATATGCACTTTCCTTGTTATGAATGTGGTTAGCTTCTCATTGTGTTGTTGATCTTCCAGTGTCGGTTTACTTTGAGCCTGGAGTGACGTGAACACCCCTCCAAAACGGCACTGAAATGCATGCAGGAACTCCTCACAATAATGATTGAGAGAGTGTCACTAGGAACGTGTTTCTCTGGAGAGTTATGCTCCGATGCAGCTAAGCCACTCTTCTACACACACCCTATAGTGTTTTAAGCGTGACGTACAGTCATTCAAAAATGCCAATGGGTGACTTTCTTAGGAACTCTAGCTCGTTTGGGGTACCGTGAAATTATTTTCGCATAGGTGCTGCAGCTGTTGCTACTATTAATCACTTGGAAAGCCATAAATCCATTTGTGACAATATTGGGTCCTCGTCCTCTGTCACTTATATCATTGACCTTGCCAGGGCTATTGATTGGTAGCTGTATCACCAATGAATCACCTTAATTGTCACTGTACTCCTCTCCCACTCTGCGTGGGCATAACACTTTCCCTGTTGGTCGTGGTGGAGCTTCGCTCGGACGGAGGATCAGCAAAAACCTTGCGCAGACAACAATTGGTCAACATATCTGTGAAAGATGCTACTCCAGCCATGCCAAATGTTAAAAGTCCAACTTCACAACAACTGTTCCCTTGGTCCATGCATCACCAGTTTTAGAATAATCTTTATAAGAACGTTGTCACCCACTTCAAACAATGTGGTGCGGTGAGAGCAGCAAGAGGCCGCCGAAGTGAGCTGCCATGCTTCAACGACAGACACTGATGGGAGCAACAAGGACAGCCTGGTGTGGATGGTGAGGCTGAACATTAGGACACTGAGGGTTTCACCCGTAACTGCGTGCGGAGTAGTACGGTAATCCAGAACAAATTGAGGCAAGGCAAGATGAAAAAAGACTTGTGAGTGCATGATGGCACGGAGCTTACTCTTGAAAGTCTTGACCATGTTTTCTGCCAAGCCATTCGTGGCAGGGTGGTATGGTAGAGCAAAGGTATGTTTAATGTTGTTGAGTTTGCTGAAGGTAGAAATTTCTGCAGACGAGAATTGTGTCCCATTGTCCAAAATAAGATGTTCAAGTAATCCAAAAGTGGCAAACCAACCGCAAAGTTTGATCAAAACTGCCTCAGCTATAATGTTGGGCAATCCACATATTTCAGATCACTTGGAAAAACTGTTAACCAGAATCAAGAAGATTTTGCTCTTTAATGGCCCTGCAATGTCAATATGCACTCTTTGCCAAGGATAACGTGGCCACGTCCACGGCAACAGCACTGACTTTTCTGGCAGCGACTTCCCCTGTGTACATGCAGCACAATTTGCTACTGTATTTTCTAAGTGCGAATCAATTTTTACCACCAAACATACGAGTGTGCTAGTGCTTTCAGTTTATTTATCCCAAAATGACTGGAGTGTAGTTCTTGTAGAATTTGGTTTTGTAGCACAGCTGGTATAATCACCCTGTGTCCCCACAATAAACAACCCTGTTCGAGTGCGAGAGCATCTTTTCTGTTGTAGAAAGGCTTAAGTGATTCATCCAACGTGTGTGGCCAACCATCTCTGACGTAGTGGAGTACCATACTCAGTAAGACGTCTCTGGCAGTAACAAAACTAATTTCTTTGGGTGTAACAGGTAAAAACTCTGTTGCACTCATGTGAAGGTAGGAGAACTGCTGCGGTTCTCCCTGTGTTGGGAGAGGCAGGGGAAGTCTGGAAAGACCATCCGCATTGCCATTGTCTTGACATACTGTACATTGTACTCGAAACCTTGTAGAATGACTGTCCAACACTGTAGTCTGTTTGCCGCTAACTGCGGGATGCCTGCGTGTTCTCCCATGATATGTACCAGTGGCTGGTGTTTGGTGACAAGTTTAGGAAGAACTTGGAGATTCCAAAAACAATTCCTAGAGCCTCTCGATCTAGCTGGAAATATTTTTTTTGTACAGGGAGTGTGATGCAAAGGCCTTTCCAACCCATTTGCATAAACATGACAAATAACTGCGCCCACCCCATATGGTGATGCTTCACATGCCAGCTCAACAGGTAGTTCTGGATCGTAATGTGTCACTACTTGGGGTGATGCCATTTGTTCCTTAAGTTTGACAAATGCACTGTCACAATCTTTTGACCATTTCCATACACTGTCCTTTTTTAGTATGTCATGTAGTGGACTTAGTAAGGTAGAGAGGTTAGGTATTAACTTTGCATAGTAATTTACAAGTCCTAATCAAGCCTTTAATTGGGTTGTGTTCTTAGGAACTGGGTCGCTAACAATAGCTTTGACTTTGTCTTCGCAGGCATGCAACCCTTCACTGTCCACAGTGTAACCCAAAAAAAAAACGAACACGCTTTTGGAAAAATTTACATTTACCTTTATTCAGTTTGAACCTGACTTTACGAACCGCTCTAGTAGTTTGTGTAGGTTGTCTCTGTGGTGCTCCCTTGAAGTTCCTGTTACCAGTAAGTCGTCCTGAAAATAAACAACATTGTCCACTTGTTCCATTGTTCGCTGAAAAATTTCTGGACACAATGTTACCCCAAAAGGGAGGTGTGTATAACAGAAGAGACCACAGTGGGTGTTGATGGTGCATAACTCCTGTGACTGTGCATCCAACTTTAACTGTTGGTAAGCTTGGGACAAGTCGATAGTGGAAAATTCCACCCCTCCCTCTTCCCCCTTTCAGTCTGGCAAACAGGTCCTCTAAACATGGCATGGGATATTGCTGTCCAACAAGACACTCATTGATGGTGATTTTTAAGTTTATACAGATACGAACACTACCATCTCATTTTAGTACCAGTACGATGGGTGTTGCCCAATCGCTAAAACCAACTACTGGATGCAGCACACCTAACCTTAGCAGCCTGTCCAGTTCCACATCAATTTTGCATCGTAGTGTGAAGGGGGGTACATGGGGTGCAAGAAACTTGGGAACAGCCTTGTCATGTATGTATAATGAATCTTTTTCCCCTGTAAACTTCCCCAATCCCCCATCAAACATATCTGAAAATGTTTTTAGCAGCTTATCCATTTCTGGTACCACTTGTGCCTGATGTGAAGCAGCCGTGATGTTATTTATACACGGTTTCGGTAGGTTGAGGGCTTCGTATCAGTCCCTTCCCAACAAAGGGCTGCCCCCAATTCGGAATGACATACAAGGGGAGTTTAAAAGCCTCAGTTTCTTTCTTGCACTTCACGGGAACTGTTATTACCTTGCACAGGACAATCAGACTGCTTGTGTATGTCTTTAGATAAATGTCTGTTTTCTCCAACGTGAATTCTGTACACTGTTTGTTGTAGATCACTTCCGAGATGGCTGCACCACTGTCTGTTTCCATTTTCAACTTGCAGTTTCCTATATAAACTTGTACCACCCATGACTTCCATTCATGACTTGTTAGCCGATACTGCACTTGTAATTTCGTATCAAGTGTTTTCCCATCTTCACTTTTACCATCCACAACGAAATTTTGAAAGACCACCTCACCTTGCCTGTGTTCACTTGAATTTGGGCTTATTTTCTTCAGGTGCCCTGGGCTGTCGCAATCATGGCACCAATATGTGCGAAAATGACACTTCTGCTTCACATGATTTTCTAGACCGCATCCCCCTGAAAACCACATCTGTCAGGCGCACCAGCAATTGGATGGACTGTCGGATTGGGCCATGCCGCGATGCCCAACGTCCCTCTAGTTTTCATGACATCAACTGGCCAGAATATAGGCGCTGTGTGGCCCCAAATGGTTTCATTCAATAAGGAATAAAATTCCGCAAGTGCTCCCAAAGTTAGTTTCACATTAAACAAGTGATTTCACATATTTTCTTTCATAATATCCTCATGTTGAGAGTGTATGAACACACCCCGAGTGAAATACAACCATGTCACAGGAAGTGTAATGAATGTGGTGAACTGTTATTCGGCTCATTTCAAAGTCTAATTTCATGTAATGTTTTTAAGAGTGTAAACATTTTAATTTTCCAGCAGACTATGCCTACCCAAGCTCAATCATTCACAATATCATCCTTCTAGTGCTATGACATATTCGTGACATCATATTCTCAAGTCTGTTAAGAGCTTATGTATGCATGGGTATGTCATAATGTTAATGTAATCACCAACTAGAAATGTATAGTACGATTATTTGCTTTTCAATAGCAATAAAAGTGTAAATTATTAAATTCTGATGCTGGTCTCGGCCATCTTCCTCCCAGACAGATGCCAAGAGTTTATTCTCACTTGAGCACTTGGGTCTATTGACACCACGGGAGTTCTGCTCCACGTGGACCCCCTCGGCACTTTCAACTTTTGCTTAAATCACTTCAAGAAAATAGTAACTACAGGAACATTTTCATCATCAGTACTGTGGGGTTGATTATTCTGCAATCCTGAACAACAACCAGGGCATTATGCGCACCATATTTTCAACTTAATCACCACTTAAGGCGTAAACCATTGTTTGCCGTATCTGTCGCCAGTAGACGAGTGCCGTGTCAGTGTAAACTTGAAATGTAACGGCCTCACATATGTGTAACTGAATAGATCAATAAAATGTCTGAAATTGAAATACGGACTTTTATTTGTTCTTTATTTTCCAGGATATTTCGGGTACTGCGCCCTATAGCAGAATAACTTCAGTGTTTTTGTGAGTGTTGATCCTTAGAGATACTACACCTATGCCCTAGAGCAGAGTCACTTTAGTCTAAGTACAGCGTGTCCAACAACCTTGCCCTTTCATAAGCGTAATTTGTAACCAGTAAAGTATATTGCTAAACATAATTTTAACCCACATTGAACTTGACAGAGGACTCCAGGGTCTCACTGGGCCGTCTGCCACACAACCCTATCACTAACTCTTGCAACCCCGAGTTACGGCGCAGTGTAAATCCAACAGGTTTTTGCCTCAGCCTGATGTATCAGGCAGGGCGAAGAACCCAGCCCACCAGCCTTGGAATCCCTCAACATGTCACATGGTGCCCAACTAGTGGGGTTATTCTGTAAGTCACTGGCACATCATTATATGGTTTTTCCAACAGGGAGAAGTCTAACCAACAGTCACCAATAAAGCAAAAACGTGAGTACAGGTGCCTCGAACAAAACCAGTGCATCGAAACACATCCACGTCAAGTGTAGTACCTGTTTTTTCACACACTCGTGTACCATGAGACATTACTAGTGCACTTGTACAACTCTTTCATGTCAAACGACGTTCAGAATATTTTGTATCATTCTTTTCACATGCCAGAAGACATGTATGGTATTGTGTTCAATTTTAATGTCAATTTGATTCAAAATCAATGTCATAATTAAAGTCAATGCACCAATCACAACAGTAGTAACTGAAGACCCAACTAGGTTGCTCCATAGCATCACAACACCCAGCATCGTGGCGTTGACCTCCAAGGACGTCGCTGATGGCAAGTTAGTGGGACACCTGTGGGCGAGAACTCCCTGCAGGTAAGCTCCTCACCTGACTGCACCGTGGCTCCTCTGAAGCCACTCACCACGGATGACACCATGTCGAGGGACGACCGACCAAGCAACAGGGGGAGTGTAACAGGCTCCACAAGTCTGATTGCAGGGAACCATCCTGCCCCCTTGCCAACACAACAGCCACATCGGCATCCGCACAGGACAGTGGCAGCAGAAGCGGAGATGAAACTGCAAGGGAGCGGGACTCAAAACCCCCATCGTTCCAAGCAGCCATGCCGCCTGTATAGTCCTGCATTCACGACTTGCGGAGTGGCCACTCTTCTTAACTGCACGCATACTGCAGCTTATCATCATTGCCGGGACCCTAGCCCTGTTCCAGTAGCAGCCAGCATTACACAATCCTTACAACTTAAGGCCCTACCACAAGCTGCAGCCACCAACCACATGTTGCGCCTGACAGCATGATGGGTCACCTGGGGGACTGTGGGGTCAAGCAGTCACCAAAGTTTGACATGAACCATGCGTCCACATGTGCTGTCGTGCCCGCTTGCACCAAACACAGGCAACTACACCCCCTAGTGAACACCGGACCGATGCGAGTACTCGGCCAAGAGTACGTTAGTGCAGGTCAACAATACTGGCCTTTTACTCCGCCTCGCCGACCGGTACTACATGACTCAAGTGGCCGTCTTGCTTAATTTGTTCCGAGAGTTAACTGATAAATTAGAAAGCGCTTCAGAACGATGCCCTCCTGAAAGACACAGCCATCAGGAGCACCGGCAATGGGACGGAACATCAGATCGGTCCGCGCCGCGATGCCCGACATCCCTATAATTTGCATGACGACATTGAGCCTGCTGGCCGGAATATAAGTACTATGTGCCCCAAGTGCTTTCCCAAAGTTTGTTTTACATTAAACAAGTGGTTTCACATTTTTTTATTTCCTAATAAACTCATCTGACTACGAATTGATGCATGCCACACTTCTGCGCAGCACATCTGCATGCTCTACGGGTGACTTCGCCCTATCAACAAGTGCTAAAAAGCCTGGGGCAAGTCACAACAGTGGCGTACTAACTTCTCGTGCCGATAGAGTTGATTCCACAGCCTGTACAACCACGGTCACAATTATAATTAAAAGATTAATTATAAAATTGTACTGCCCGCCCAAATTCCGACATGCGGTCGCCACCTCCTCAACCCGAGATTGTTTTACCCATGGAGCTACGGATCCGCCAACTTAGATAAAGAAGTTGGAAAGCTACACACAAGGTCGCAGCACCCCTGAGCCCAGTGATGTCACAGATGCCGAGCCTCGGGCTGAGGACTCAAAACTGTTGTCAGCCTCAATCATGGGCGATAATAAAATACATTACGTCGCCTGCTACCAGAGATAACCTACCCCTGTGTCGAGAGGTTTACAACCCCCACACCCTTGGACAGCCACGAAGCAGAAACAGGGACTATATAAGGAAGCTTCAAACCGTCCTTGCCAGAGTTCGTCGGCTCGCCGACCGCACTGGTCAGCAAGCCCTCCTGCTCTCCCAACAGCCAGCTTGAAGAAGGCTCTCTCTCTCTCTCTCTCCAGCTCCAGCAGCCTGCCTAAGGCTCAACCTCCAACCACCAACAGCCTGTAAAAGGTTCTACTTCCAATACCGGCTCCTGCAGCTCTCCCGAGGTAACCTCTATGACCGCACTGTGCACTCTCTAACCCAGTCATCCCTGACTCCATGGTAGCAGGCCGTCACGACGCTGTGAGTCCTCCTCCCGAATCTGTCAATGTAAAACGTGACTTAGAAGTTGGAAGCTAGAGTGCTAGCTCAGTTTGGAAATTCCTAGGTTCGTCTTCACCTGGTTAAACGTAACTCACGAGGGGAAATTAGAAACACTTAGCAGTGTGTACCAATCTGCTTTCCCCATACTTTATATTAGTGTAAATAAACGCGCTTTAATTGAAACCATAATTATTTGAATAGTTAATTTCACTTGTTCCCGGTTCACATGAATATAAGCTGTTTACTTGTTGCATAATTTGGATCAAACCTAAGTCTAAAACCTACTCTGTCGGTCAAGTGTGAGCGGGCCGAATTTCTTAGTGTTGGAGGATCTTTAACGGGATCTCTAGTCTGCAAAGACATACTCTGGCATCTGGGTAAGCTCGGAACTCCCACACCTCTCCACGGACTCATACCAACTCCGACCGTGGTCATCCAGTAACGCCTCCGAGTGACTGAAAAGACACTCAAACAGGAATACTGGGCGACGGTTGGAGAAGGCATGACCAGTGCCGTAATTGGTGAGTCTAAAATAATTACAATTACCTGTGGGTCAACCATAATTGTTTGATAGAAATAAAATCTGATGACCAGGAAAGGCAGAGGCCTTCCTAGGAGACTACGTTGGAAGGTTCGACGTGCATTGCAACACAAATTGGAACGACCGGCTATCCCTCTGGCAACTGGTCCCCTTCAGGATAGTACTCCCCAGCCAACCGCACCCGAGATCACCTCATCTATACCGCAACCGATCTCGCCGGTAGTAATTTCCTCGCACAAATCAGAACTAGACTCTTAGTTAGGGATTTGTTGGCCATGGCCAAGCTGCGATGATTATTAGCTACTTATATGCTCCCCCCAACTACCCCGGTCAATTAACCGCCAGCTCCATCCCAGACTATAGGAAAGCAGACTACCAAGAGGTGTACCGTACACACCATAGCTGGGCAAGTAATTAAGGTGGTAACCCCACCAACCATTCAGAGGCGTAGGATCACTACTCCACCTCCAACTTACGTTCCTGTGCGACGACCCACCAAGCCCTCCCCTCTCGGGAGATGCCAGTACCAACTGAACACAGAGTAAGGATAGCAAGATCACCATATCCCCATCTCACCCTCAACTCGACATTAATTTAATTGACTTAGTTCACTATTCTTTTTTTTTTCTCATTACTTATTATTAATTCACCCCTGGATAACTGGCGTCCAGATTGTTGGCAACCATTACAGTGAGCAAAATCGTGCTGGGAGAGAGACATGTATTTTGAAGCTCATGTTGGGGTTCGATTCCCCTCTACCTCCCCTGCACCCTTCAGATAGGCGGTCTCCCCAACGTGGACAAACCCAGACCTGCCAGGCATGACAGTTACAAAGAATCACCGCCGAAGGGGCTACCACATCCACTAGGATTAAAAACAGAATCAACGTGCCTAAGGCATCATCTAGTTAGCCACTGTACCACAGCAGCTGCCTATGGCAGGGTATCGATGGATCGAACCATCGACCGAAGCCGAGAGAGTGCATCAGAATGAACGCATCCTATTTCAAAAGTGAACTCGACCAAGGCTCAAGTTGAGAGTGTATGAACACACCCCATCAAGTGAAATAGAACCACGTCACAGGAAGTGTAAAGCAATGCGGTGAACTGTTATTCAGCCCATTTAACCAGTATAATTTTATGTAATGTTTGTAAGAGTGCAAATATGTTAATTTTCCAGCAGATTATCTACCCATGCTCAATCATTCACAATATCATCTTTCAAATGCTATGACATACCCGTGACGTCACATTCTCAAGCCTAATAAGTGCTTGCGTATGCACTGGTATGTCATCATGTTTATGCAACCACCAACTAGAAATGTTTAGTATAATTTTTTGTTTCAATAGCAATAAAAGTGTAAATTATTAAATTCTCATGATTTCTGATGCCGGTCTTGCCCACTTCCCGCCTAGACAGACGCCAAGGGTTTAGTCTGACTTAAGCACTCGTGCCTATTGTTGGAAAGTACGGGAGTTCTGCTCCACTTGGACCCCGTCGGCACTTTCAACTTTTGCCTAAATCACTTCAAGGAAATAGTAACTAACTACAGGGAACATTTTCATAATCAGTGTTGAGGAGTTGACCATTCTGCAACCCTGAACAACAACAATCAAGGCATAATGCGCACTGCGTTTTTAATTTAAATCACCACTTAAGGTGTAGACCGTTGTTTGCCGTATCTGTCGCCAGTAGACGAGTGCCGTGTCAGTGTAAACTTGAAATGTAACGGCCTCACTTACGTGTAACTGAACAGATCAATAAAATGTATTTGTGTGTGTTGATCATTAGGGATACTACAGGTCCTGCTCCCTAGAGCAAAGTGACTTCAGTGTAAGTACGGCATGCAGGGCGGCCAACAGCCTTGCCCTTTCATAAATTTAATTTTTAATCAGTGCAGTTTATTGGTAAACGTAATTTTAACCCACATTGGACTTGACAGAGGACTCCAGGGTCTCACTGGTCCATCTTCCACATGACCCTATCATTAACTCTTGCAACCCTGAGTTGTGGTGCCGGGCAAGTCCAACAGGTTTTCGCCTCGGCCTGATGAATCAGGTGGGGCAAGAAACCCAATCCATCAGCCCTGGAATCCTTCAACACATCAGCTACACTTGAACATACCACCTTCATCTACTTACATAAAACATATTTGTTTTGTGTTCTGTAGATCTGTTTTAAATCTCTTACTACCTGCTCCAGTACCTAACCAAGCTATAATTTGATAAAACATATTCCACACTTGTAGACTTTTGTATAGGTTATTAATTTATGAACTCTGAAAAATGTGATTATTTAAACCACACATTATTTAGCCATATGAAAAATGAAACTAAAGGGAGACATTTCTGGTCACTTGATTACATGGTGATTTTTTCTAATTGATAAGAAAATCTTTATCATCCAGTCAAAGTTTAATATCAATCAAAATTCTTAATTTTTCAGCAATAATTTGAGCTCCTTCGACTACTGGACAAAACTTTAAGATTTACAATCAGTACTGTAACCTTGATGGTGTGCATTTGAAACTTTTACCCCATTTTAAGAACAACCTATATAATTTCGTCATGTAACAACCTGGCCCAACCATGAATTTTGGAATTTTATTTTAAGGCTGTGGCCGTAACTGTGATTATATGTACAACAAAACAAAATCTGCGATAGTAAATTCGAAAGTACCGTATTTACAGCCTAAAATATAACACGTTTGTTCCTGTTACGTGGTTCACAATTATTTTCTTTTTCATCATAAACATTTCCGTCATTGTCAATACACATAAGGCCTTAAGCTTTTGCTTATCCATTTGTACAACTATATGGCGGGAAGGAAACAGATTTCACGTATATCGTGTTGTTAAATTGCGTCGTATAGAAGGGAATATGGAGCGAATGGGCGAGATTTCATTGCAATTCTTGCGCAAGCGATTGCGTGAGAGAAGATAATTGGGTAGTGTAAAATCTGCTTTAGTATGGTAGTGGTGTGAGATGTTTGCTGTTGCCATCGTTTAAATTCTGGCAGTAGAGGAAAAAGAGGGAGGTGAGCTATAAAAAAGGCAAAGTATTTTAGACAAATTTAAACCATAGAACATAGATTTATCTTTTTTTTGTTTTGTTTTTATATTATGCAGTCTTCAACCTCCACTTCCATAATATATCAAATATTTTTGAGGGAGGGGACATACATGCGCTACTCTCCCCCTTCAAAAGTTAGGGCATTAAGGTGGAAAAATTCAAAACTACCAGCCGAAGGATACGTCCTTGTTTAGAAGTGCGATTTTACGAGATAATACCATTACGATTATTTAATCTATGAAAGAGATTTACTAATCTATTTAGTCATTGCTTTTACTACGTAATACTCTTTATTACAATGTTTTGAGACAGCGCCGCACCCGCTGACGGACGAGGACGTTTTGGTTTAGCTTTGAACCTGCTGGTATGTCGTAGTTAAACGCGGTGCCGACAGGTTGTGCTGCCAGTGCAGCGCCGACGGAGAATGTCGTTCTTAGTTTGACGCTGCGACTGCGAGCAAGGTTGCTGTGTTGACTGCAGTAGCGAGTTGCCTGCCAGTGTTGAAGCTATGTAAGGGAGGAGTGATTATTATTGTGCTCAGTGTGCGAAAGAAGATTTTTTGTCTTTTTGTTTTCTGGACCATACATCAAAGGTAAGATATTTTTAGAAACACTGTCTTGATGAACTTATTTCACGTGTCGTGTTTTATACGAATGTTCCTGTATTACTTCAGCAGAGATTTCCGAGTGCATCAAAAATAAATAATGCAAGGGGTTTGATATTGAAACCGGAATGTTTTGTTTCGTGCAGATTTATAACTCCAATTCAAGGCTGTAGGCAGCCTTTTTGCAACTTTAAAAGTGCTTTGTTTATGGAACGTACATAAATAATACCAATGTCGTGATGTTTCCAGACGAATTATTGAATAATTTCTTAACGAATCGACGTAGGCTAGACACTGTATCACTTTTGTTAATTTAATACGTGCAATGCCAAATTAGCTTTAAGTATGTATTTAATGAAACGAAATGTGACAATTTTAGAATTTTTTTGTAGTAAATAGTGACTAACTTCTACTTTTCCAAGCATTTCAAGGTCTACGAAATAAAAAAAAAAAGTCGCTTCAACCTGTAAAACATTAAGATTTCAAAAGGAATACGGCATTTAAGTAGCCGTTGCCGCCCCTTCGCTGTGTCCGTCATTGTCTGGAATGTTTTTTTTTTTTTTATTATGACCGCCTTCTCCACACATCGAATTCACACATCAATCCATCGAATATCTATAAAAAAAAAGTCATAAGATCCATATTTTTCAACTTGACCATAAACCATTAAGATGGGTAGTACGGAACATCACTGAATGGGCATTGCAATTTCATTGTGTAAAATTTGAGGTTAAAGTAAAAAATTCCTTCATATTTTGGCGTTAATTTTTTATTCTTCTTCCCCAATATCGTTACCGGTACGTCCCCAGTGATCGCAGAGAAAAGGGTGGTTACGACAGGTAATGGCGAATTCAAAAAGTCACCTCGGAAGCATGAGAAAGATGCAAGGGTTTCCTAGACGTGCCATAATGTCGTAAACGTCATCGCAATAACAATATTGAAATGCTCCAGTTTACCAGTTCAATGTGTCAACAGCATCTCTCCCACCGATCCACCCAGGGTGGGTGTGGCAAAACCGAGGCACTCTCGTTAACGAGTCATAAAGGAAACCGGATTTGTTTGTAAACTCGGTGACGTAAAATCACATTTATAACTCGCCAACACAAATTGGTGTTAGTGTATCCAGTGAATTGTGCAGGCACTGAGAGTTTCTTTTGCAGTCAGAGGACAAAATAAAAAAAAAGAGAGAATTCTTGAATACGGTACGCATCGGTCCTGCGTAATTGTTATTTGTGATTGACAAGACTTGGTTAGTGCATGTCACAAAGGACATAACTATTGCGAGAAATGTAGATCGTACTTCCCCCCCCCCCTTTTTTTTTTAAAGCTGGTAAATTTCCACATATAGAAAAATTCACATTATTTTATAAACTACGTTTTCCGAAGACGCTAATGAAATGCACAGCGATTGTTGTGAAGATTTTTTAAAATTATTAATTATGTTACAATGTTTAGTAACTATCGTTATTCTAAGCCCCATCCCATCCGAATCTTCAAACACAACAGTAGAATTTCGTAATTTGAATCCGGCCAAGAAATGCATATTATTAGTGCAACATCCCAATCGCGTGATTATTTTAGCATTAAAGCATTAACGGTGCCGCATTATTTAAATGTAAGTAATCCTAACTTGCATGTGACTTTTCCTACCTTTGTTTTGAACGATTTTCGCATTACAAACACGTTATTAAAATTTGGAAATGGTATTTTAAATGCAACTTTTCAAACAGTAAGGCCGTATTCAGATACCTTCACAATGCGCAATATGTGCTGTGAAGTAGTTCCGATCCCTTCTCACATGTCATGTTCTCCTATGTCATTCTACTTTCGGCCAATTTCACGCATCAACTGCAGGAGGCCTGGAGCACAGATGCTTCACGCGCTGAAAAAAAAAAAATGCAAAACTGTCTTAGTTCCGTTCTCAACTTAACCTAACGTAATCATTAGGACTATACACTGTATTGGTTCCTATGGTTTATGGTAGGCGTATTATATCTGAAATTATTTGCTGCGTGAACAACTAAAGGATTAACTTTGATTTAACATAATTTTGAAATAAATTTAACACATGTCGAAAAATATTTGTGAGATAGCCTGCGTTATAATGCAATAATTTTTGTGTACTCTCGTGCTTGCTTGTTGCAAGTTGTTTGCTTCACTATGGTAATTAAAAATTATTTTCACGTTTGGTGCCACTTTGATAGATATTTTGTCTACCAGTAATAATTGGCCCAAGTGAATATCCACTTATCCCAAGGTAAGATACATGCACTAGTGTACTTAAACATAGTGTAGGTAAGAATAGGAAAATAAACAAATATACTCTTATGCTGGAAAATATCTCTGGAATAACTGTGTGTCAATACATTAATACAATTACACTTCTGTTGTGCACCTGTAGTTACTGGATCTCTGGAATTTGCATACACAACACTGGCACTCATGACACTGAATTATTACTTAAAGAATGAAAGCCTTCATTAGAATTATATCATTTAATGAAAGAAAATTTGCATAATTCAGCATTCAAATAAAAGATAAATCTTGCCAAACATCTTTGAATTAAAACAAAGAAAAATTAATTAGATGAAATTATATTCTGCAAGCAGGTTGGAAAATAAAATGAAAAACTACCACAATTAGAACAGAACATGATTTACAGAAACCAATGAAATAAAAGGAAAAAAATATATATAAAAATACTGCTAACTGCAATTTAAATAAAAGTGAAGTGCAATAAACTGTTCTCTAATTAATTAACTTCTGTTAAGGCTGTGTTCCAAATAGCCAGCACTCACACTCACTCTTGGTTTTGCACTCGCACTCACTTCTTATGAAACTAACGTCACTCACACTTTCAAATGAATCGATACTGCCTGCGATCGATTGTTTTCCGTATGAACAAAAAAATATTTACTTAAAAAAAAAAAAAACAATATATTCGTTAATATTTACATTTCAATTAACAATGGCTCGATTAGTAGGGATGATGATGGGGATGACAGTAATGTATGAAAAGAGTCAGGTATAAATTTGATCTGAAATAAACAGTATTAGCTTGGAAATTTAGTACCATTTATTCTAAAATTATGAATTAATAATTTCCGAATCCATACTTATATTAAATATTTACTGAAAATACTCTACAGTGAAAAAATACTTGTGCCATTCCACTGTTGACAATACTTTAGAAAACAAACAAAGGAATGGCGGCTGTAGCGAGCACGTATAGCGAGCATGCATGTGCACACACTCCTAAACACACTCGCACTCGATGGATATTTGGAACAGCACTCTCTGACGTCATTGCCGAGTGCGAGTGCATCAGAGTGCGCATTTATTGCTAGTTGGAACACGGCCTGGGTACCTCTTATTTAGACTGTATGCAACGAGCTCCATTAAGAAAAGTATTGCCAAAGTTCATGTTACATTTCCACATATTAGGTACTTCTGTAATTCCTTCAGAAAAATAATAAATGTTTTCCAGTAAAATGATAAAATGTTCACCAAAGTAAATAATAATTTACTCTTCAATAAAATGAATCAAAGTCAATGATGCTCCTGCCACTGGGCCGTGTTCTAAGTGCGCACTCTCATGCACTTGCACTCGGCAATGACGTCAGAGAGTGCTGTTCCAAATGTTCATCGAGAGCGAGTGTTTGCACATGTATGCTCGCTACAACCGTCATTCTTGTTTGTTTTCTAACATAAAAAAATATAAATAAACTGTCTTAATTTCATTTTCCTTCGTGTGAATTTCGTAAACAGATATATTATAGGCCTATTTTGGGTTACGCATTATAATTTAAGAATTTATAAAGCAATACTACATTACTGAAAGCATTGGAATGGCACAGGAACAAGTATTATTTCACTGTAAAATATTTTCATTTAGTATTTCATGTATGTATATATTCGGAAATTATTCATTCGTAATTTTAGAATAAACTGTGCTAAAATTCCAAGCTCAAACTTGATTTCATATAAATTTATACCCGACTCTTTTCATACATTACTATCAGACCCATCATCATCCATACTAATCAATCCATTGTTAATTGACATGTAAATATTAATGAATATATATATATTTTTTTAAGTAAATATTATTTTGTTCATGCAGAATATCAACCGATTGCAGACGGCATCGATTCATTTTAAGAGTGCGAGTGTTAATGCTGGCTATGTGGAACACAGCCTCTGTAGGGTCAAGCTGGACCTCTGGGCTAGTAGCGATTTAACAATTTAAATCTGCAACTAAATCTTTAGTGGGAGTGACGTCCTTCATACAAATAATCTGAATACGGTTGAAAAAGATAATCGGCTCAAGTTCATTGGCCATAAAACTGACGGCGTCACCTTACTTAATATTCACCGCACTCGCCTCTGTGATGGCGTCCTGACGTCGTGATGCGTCCTCTGCGACAGTAACCACTAACAAGTATGCTAGACTTCAACCCTCTTCTTTACTTGGCTAAGTCAGCTCTAGCATATACTAACTTCTGGTGACTAATTAAACTGACTAACTTAGGTCGATGCCGGGGATTTTGCACATCAAAATCCCGGCGATAAAAATGCCGTCCAGAATACCCCTTAATGTCCTCCCCCAGAAACCTACTTCCGGCTTCTTTCTTAACTTATCACAAAATGGGGCTCACCTATTTCCGGTCAAAATGACACAAAGCCAAAATATTAAATTTACTTTAAACTTGCAAAAGAAATTAAATAATTAGTTTTAAAAATATAATAAAGGCATGAAAACTCATAAGTAATTAATTTAATCAGGTTAAGTTACTCAGAATAGCATATACTCATACCATAGAGTAGTATTAATAAAATAAAAATAATGGTGGTTCCTAAATTGTGTTAAATGTGAAAAATATCGAAATAAATATAAAAGCACAGGAGGGTAGAAATTAACCAAGAATCCACAAACCATATGCAAAACACTGTGTCCTAATGTCCAAAAAGACGTGTGTGCTTATTTAAATGGGTACCAACCAATATCTGCAAACATACAAATGAGTGTGAACTACAACAATAAAATCTTTGTTTATTTTTAATGGGATTTTACGAATTTATATTTGGAATATAACAGTGCTGCTTGGTCGAGTTTATAAGGGAGGAAAATCGTGCGACGATGCATGCAAATTTGGTTACACGTACGATAACACTGACATACATACATACATACATACATACATACATTACATACGTACGTGCGTACATGCATTCATTCATTCATTCATTCATTCATTCATGCTTGCATGCAACTTTCATACTGGAAGTGTAATACAGATTTGGGTGTATACGTGCCCCTTCTATCCCAGAAGTGTTACTGTATCAGCTCCGCTTTTACCTAACACGTTTTAATGAAATTGTTTAAGAAATGTTTTTGACCGTAAAGTCGATTATTTGGATGTTCACATTTTCTGGGATTATGTAGTTCGCGGTCGATATTACGCACAAAGTTATACGTATGCTGGACATACGATAAAATAGATTTCAGTAAATTTTGTGCAAAATTCGCAAAACTTCGATCACGTGAGCCATCGAATCAGCTGCGAGGAAAATTTTTTGCTTTGTGTTTGTTGGCGAGAGTTGGTCAATACAGCGGGACTGACATTTTGTTAAAAGTGCAACTTTTTGTTTTGTTCACGAAAATTGTGAATAATTTCTTCGTAAGTTGGCTTATTACAAGAAAGAAAAAATTTACAGGAGTAAATTTTTTCTTGCTAGATGGAGTGCTGTTACATGTCAAGACAATCTTTACATTACTGCCCCCTTTTTTTTTTTTAAATCAGCTGCTCAAATAGCACACGCTAGTTACTGCTAACTTATAAATATTAGCGGAACGCCATATTACAAGTGAAACCGTATGGATGAGATTTTATGTCGTAATGAATCTGTTTATGTTCAGTGAAACGAGCACGTGAAGAAAAATGTGTGTATACCTGTACCTAGACATAATGGAAAATTCAGGATTGTTTTCTTATTGGACGTAACGGTATTTTTGAAGTCACGAATGATATGGCGTGACGATAATGTCGCAAGCCTCAGCCAGGGTTCGAGCTACTGAGTACTACGTGTTAAGCTGGTTCCTCAATACAGCGACGCGATGCGTTGCGATGGGCAACGACAAGCTATACTTAACTGTTTCACAATTGAGCGACCTGTTGACGACGGAATCTGTCTGACATGGTGCTGCTATCTATTTCAAGTGTGAAAATTACATGTTCAGATCTCGCGAAGGTAACAAATGACCCGCAAAAAACATTGACACTGTATGTTTTAAGTGTATGGAAGATGAACAAGGCAGTATGAACGCGCTGCGCGTTGTACACTATGCAGCAACATACAGCGAGAACGAGAGACACAAGACGAAGGAGAATTATTTTGATTTTAATAGACGATTTTTTATGACATTTTCCGTATGTATAAGTAGCCCTGTCTCTAATTTTGCACATCCATGCAGCAACAATACAGATACAAAGACGTCAGTGTAAACGCGATCGTCGTTTTCAAGACGTAAGCATTTGTTTTTATTCTCCTTGTAAACAAACACTTCTCCGTCGCAGGCTGTCGCCGACAGTCGCAACGCAAGAATCTCGCGCAACGCACTCGCCGACGGACTGCGACAGTGTGCTGCTTCATCCTGATTGGCTACAGCCTGTCGCATGGTAACACATCGCAGTATTGTGGAACCAGCTTTGGTATCCCATCTATATTTGATTTAGTTTTGTTTCACAGTATTATTCTACTTTTATCCTTTTCAGATCAAATACTTGTAAACGGAAGTTAGGGCATCCTATGATATAATAGAACGATCCCTGCCTGTCTGTCCGCCCCTCTTTAATACTTCTAAGTCCCTTGAAACTCAACAGAAGTTCTTCAAATTTTGCAGAGAGAATCTTCAGGGTCAAATACAGCTCAAGTTCGAATTTCAGAAAGATCAGATTACGCAATCGTGAGACTTTTGACCCTAAAAAACTCATTTTTAAATATCTTCTTCCTATGAAAGTTTTGTATTGATGCATAGAGATATGAAGGTAAAGGCCATTCACGCTAAAAAGTGAGCACTTTTGAAAGCCGTCTTATTTGGAATAATTGTCAATACTTACACGGCAATATTTATTTTAAAATATGCTTAGAGGATAAGAAATGGCTGAAAGGAAATAGTAACCAGGCCGTCAAAAGTGCTCACTTTACCGTGAACAGTCTATAATGAAATATCATTTTTGTTTACTTTAAATGTCTCGCTTCAATGTTGAGTTAATTAAGTGGGGCCTTAGTGGCTCAGTGGATAGAGATATTCCAAGTGGGGCAGCAGTGGCTCAGTGGATATAACTATATCCAATGTTGAGTTAATCTGACGTCATATTTTTTTTTCAGTCTTTGTATGATAAAAAATTGTAACATCGTAACTGTTCTAGGCACGTGACAATACTAAAAAAAGGTCACGGGCTGGGCCCCTAGTATTTTAATATGGATTTATAGGTCCACGATATTTTGCTTATATTGCTTTTAACCCATTCATTATTTATTTTTCTTTTCAGCCTCGCATGAAAAAGTACAGTCTGAAAGCAGTCCAATCCGGTTTAAGGAACTTTGTAAAATGTTCTGTATGTAATGATAAGTTAATGAATTTGAATATTATATGTTAAAGGCTGTTTTAAAGTGAGCACTTTTTAAATCAGCCTTATAAATAAGTCACTGCTCCTAACTTGATATATTATAATGGGCGCACTGAGTGGCATGCGCCGAGCAAAGTTGGCAACGATGGAGGGGAAAGTAGTTCCATATCTTAACGTCGAATATAAAGTGTTAGGTAACCATTTGTGATAACTTAAATTATTATTATTATTTTATTATTATTTTTTTTTTTAAGTGTAAAAATTACCAGATTTGTAAAATATTTTCTTTTCCAATAGTTTCGCAGTTTCACTTGACCGACGCATGAAGTAAGTGGCGAGGCTCACGGCAATATTAATTTTACACGAGGCGGAAAAATTCACAACCTGCATGCAAGTAGATCTTAACCAGGGCTTTCAGAAGTGCTCATTTGACCGTGAACGGCCTATAACACGTAGTTATAAAGAGAGAAACACGATATGGCAAGGGTACCACCACATTAAGCCGACCACGATGTATCGCGAGCGACTACGAAGTCAACGGCCGTTGCAGGGATACAACTCGCGAGCGGAGGTGGGCGGAAACGCGAAAATAAATAATTGCGTTGTCCCGGTACTTGGGGTCTAGGAGTACGGGGGCTTATTTTAGACGTATCCCTGCCCTGGCCAAGGTTTATACTACTGAGGTTTGGGAAGCTCAGTGCTTTTAAAGGCTGTTCACGATAAAGTGAGCAGTTTTGAAATCAATCTTAGAAAAAAGTCGCTGCTCTTACCTACATAAATTTTAACGTCGAATATAAAGTATTAGGTAACCATTTGTGATAACTTAAACTATTTCTACCGCATTCTGTTTTTTTTTTTTAGCGTGGTAGTGTAAAAATTACCAGATTTCAAAAGTATATGTACTTTTCTAATACTTTACAGTTTCACTTGACCGATGCATGAAGAAAGCGATGAGGCCCATGGCAATGACAATTTTACATAAGGCGGAATAACACATAACGTGCTTACAAGTAGATCTTAAGCAGGGCTTTTAAAAGTGCTCATTTTACCGTGAACAGCCTATAGTTTGGCAACTACATGTTTCGCCGCCAGGGTGCACTGTTGTTACATGTGTACAGGATTGTTCAGTTTTGTGTTGTTACATGGGACACCTGAGGGGCGTATCAGAGTTCGTGAAGGATGGAGGTCTGAATAAAAGAAATTAAAAGAACTAAATTTGATTTATAGTTTATTCAGGCAACTATTATTTACAGCATTCAAATATCTATCTACATCCTTACTTTTTTTATTTCTTAGTGAGTGCAATATTTAATGCCTATCTCCATTTCAATAAATTAATGCCTTTATCTTTACACTTGCTAATGTCCCTGAAAGTGCTCAAGTAATTTCCACGTGTCTAGTTAAAACTGCCCATCTCCATAGTCTCGAATGTCTGTTCACTCACGCATCCAGTCCACAGTCACGCAGATCAGTCCCACTCTTCACATGCACACAAGCTCGCCGACACACTCTCGCAGATCGCTGCAGTTGTCCCTCGCCGCTCCGGAATCTCCCAACTGTCGCTTGAGGTCGCACGAGACGCCAAACTCTCGGCTCGTAGTCACTCTCCCCTCAGAGGCCCGCATGTGGCCTAGAACCTTCTCGGCAATCCAAGTTGCTCTGGGAAAGGTAATGGTGATGACATTCCTGCGTGATAAATTGAGAAATATGAGCTTCTCAGGATTAGCGAGGCGCCAGCTGCGGTAAGTTCATCGGCGTGTGGCGGCGGCGTCCTTTATGATAGGCCGCTCGCATCGTCTAACATTATAAACTTGACCTCGAGCTCTCGGCGCCTTCCCATGCGAAGGAAACACCGGACGGCGACATGCAACGCTATGCAAGTAAAAGGAATTATTGCAATTTTCATGAAATAAAAATAGCGAAAATCTTTCGATGTACCTGTGTACATCCCTGATAATCATATTTTCGGAACCGTTCGAGATATCTCGATGAAACAAAGACTAAGATGGTCCTGGGGTGTGTAAATTTGATTTCAATAGGTTCAGTGGTTTTTGAGTTAAAACCGATCTGACAGACACACAGACACGAACAAAATGGACATATATATGGTTCAGTAATCATTTATACTACTATATAAAAATAATTAAAAGTGGAAAATTCGAAAATCACAGACACACACACACACACACTTCTATTTTATTTAGTTGTATTGATGAGGACTAATTTAAAAAATGTGTGAAATTATTAAAAATATAAATTTTTTTGGGCTTTCCTACACGGTTTCCTGGAAGGAAAGGGGAAAATTACAGAGTTCATTTTGTAAACAGCTATTTTTATTTCGCACTTAAATTCGTAACATTTAAATCACATATGTTTCGCTATTTCAGTGGGATGTTTCAGCTTTTTAGTGGTGCCAATTGAACCACTGAACATTACAAATAACCTCTTTGAAATTGAAGGGAATGTAAATAACAGTGAAAAATCCTGTGTCACAATGTCACCTCCCATGTCCAAAGTTATCCCCTCTTATGGTACTTAAAAATTTTGCTGGGCCAAGTCTATGCAGTAATACAGTTCGAGCTAAACACGAACTTTTACACACAAATAAATATATTTTCTCCCGCCATATGTAAAATCAACATTACCTTAGACCTGATCACGTTATTCATGCGCCAGTAAAGGATAATTATTATAAAAGTAAATATTTTAAAATTTTGTTAATTTTTACACTTTTATACATTTAAAAATTCGGAAGGAGTAATAAATAATTGTAGTATTGACAGAAGTTTACCTGACACTTCAATTCAACGTTGAGACATGGAACTACTTTCCCTCCATTATTACTGGGCGCACGCCACTACGTGTGCCTGTTAAAAATACACGCAGATAAAGACAGTGACCCTTTTCAAAGGTTGATTTCAAAAGTGCTCACTTTACCGTGAATGGCCTTTTATTGAGCACTTGCCTTGCTTAGAACCTACTTTTCTTCTCATTTTGGGCCCTTCCACTATTTGCAAGATCAACATTGTAGTGGGCATTCTCACTTTATTCGTGCATTATACAAGGGAAATCTTGGATAGTAAACGTACTAACAACTTGCAAATTTGTGTTATTTTGTGTATAAAACACTTATTTAAGTTGCCGTCAGTTTACATATTACGCTCTCTCAACACGTCAATACTTAGAACTGTTTGTATCAGTTTGGTGCCAACTTAACTTGGAGCCTGCATGTAAATGTGTGTTGTAGCATATATGCATTTTTGGGCAGTAATTTTGTAATATGTTGATTCTAAAAGTGCTCACTTTACCGTGAACAACCTTAACCCCAATAAAATCTACTGTTTAAGATTCTGTAAGTCTGTAGTGGCTAGGATGTACGCTGCATTATTTTAAGGTGACATCTGAAAATGTACCTCTGTGCTAGGAGACTCGCTGTTCACAAGTAGGAGGTTTATAAGACGACGGGGATACCTTACTATAGTGAACCATTCATCGGTCCGGCCTCAAGTTTGTCGCTTAGGGCCATCTTGTATCCCGTGCGGGGTCCTCCGAATCACCACCGATACCACGGATGGCCTAATTAGTACTCAGTGGCTCCTTACACAATGGTGCCAGGAGTAATGTTGTGTCTCCACAGCATAAGGAGAATGTGCACTTTCCCCTTGGTCATACCATACACGCACATGGTCATATGTGGCGATGCAGAAATGAGATCTATCGCTGAACATGTGACACCACTCACATCCCGGGTATGACACCACTTGAAACGTCGTCGTCTCTGTTCCAGTGTTAACGGTAGCCTACGAATGTAACGTTAAAACCCAAATCCGGATGCTGCTAGACGCCTAAAAATAGCGTGGGATGATACCGGATGTTGTAGTGTGTCCAGTGACTGTCCGGATACAGACACCAGTGTCATAGGGTTGCATAATGCTTGGCGCATAAAAAGGCGATTCTCCTCTGGTATGGTCTCCCTTGGTCTACTGGAAACTTCACAGCGTATGTGGGTGCCCGCATGTACCGTTTGGTTCCAACATCGGTTTCACTGTGATATCGGAATGAGCCACTTGCCTAGTAGTTGCGCGATATGTCCACTTAACCTTATGCAGACCCACAGTGCAGCTCCTTATCAAATTTCAGGAATTGATATTGCTGTCTGATGAGTTTGCGAGGAATAAATTGTGTTCAGTTCACAGTGTAAACTGATTTAGACTGACTGTAGCTCCGCATACGCTTTTTAACTCTATCGCTATAATTGTGGTGGATCTACTGATGCATGGCTGTTTTAGGCGTTACAAATCATAGCAACTGTAGTCAATTACACCTACAATTATGCAATACCAAATTACGTCCAGTTTGGACAATTACTTATGGGTGTTAACTCTTTTTCAGTCGGTGAATAATTCAGTGCCATAATATGTAATAGCTTAAGCTCTCGAACAACTTCAACATCACCGTACAAACGAGGAACTTTGAGGACAATATTGTAACTTGGAGTACGTACGTTCCTTGTTGAAGCTTACGAGAGCCACTTGGAAATGTTTCTTCCCAAAGAATTTTGGGGAATGACATTCCCACCTCTCTCTTCTCTTTCTGTAGGTGCACTTTCTGTAGGATATGATGTCATGATCGCTCTGCAGCTAATGTGATGACTATCGATACCCGATAATATCTTATAGGCAGTAGGAAATAATACTATTATATTTGGGGCCGGAAGCACATAATACGATCCAGATTTTTTTTTGGTATTGGAAATTAGTGCAGGGTCTTAGATTACGATAAGCATAATTTATTTCTGCACAACTTGACTTTACGTATGAAAGGAGGGGGCAAGCAAGTTGGTGGAAGTCGTGTAAAGTTAGGGTTTCACGTTATTCAGGAATGTTATACAGCGAGACCTTCTCAGTGTAGTGGACTCCAAGCCACTTGTTACCGACTTTGCGATCAGAAATTTTTTAGTCATACCGGCGTTTAGGCTCGAACTGTTGTTTAACATATGCCAAATCGCCTTTGCTGGAAGTCACTGCGGCTCTACGAGCCTTTTCAGCTGCGATTCTACCATTTTATCACGTGATAATAAAGATAAAGGTTCACTGCATGTTCCCCTTCAACGTACAATAGTTTTCTCTGGGATATTCATTCCTATCGCGAAAACATGCGTTCTAGCTTAAACCGAACGAGGTAGCGCATTGATATCACATTGGACTCAGTCCAGCCACCCTAGTTTCAATTTCTCATTGTTTTCCCAGATTACTCGGGGGTTACTCTTGATACAAGCTATGGCAGATTCCGTCCTTGTTCCTGACTGTTTCAGCAACCCGATTCTGTCTTTAATGACGCTGATATCTACTGAACGTTATGAAATTATCAAATAATTAATAAACAAACATTTGGTCTATTTACTTTCTAGAAAAAAAAATTCAATTTTGAAGGAAAGGAGCAGTTTTTGAACAAAACTTTCATTAAGCTCTGTATACCGTTTGGTGGGCTAGGCTAGAGGTCACCTGGAGGTGTGTCCATATTCATAAATAACTCAGTGCAGTCATGAAGATATCAAGTATTGTTTGACAGCATGGGAGAGTAGGGCCCTTCTTACACGGTCGAAACGTGAGTCGCAGCACTGCAGTCATTCTGCACCGCGGCCAGCTCCCGCGGAATTCAATATCCCTCCCGTGCACTGTAATTATTCACCATTACTTCTTTTTTGCGTGTGGTGTTCCGGAGATCAATACTATGAACGTTTCAGTGCCAGCATCCCCATGAGTGCCATTTTGAGGGAGGGGGCAGATGGGTTCACTTCCCCATTCCTAGCAAAATTTGTGGCAGCTAACAATAGCTTTTAACATCTTTCACTTGAAAATTGTCTTATGTTCATTACAGTAGTAGCATAGGGCTTAAGTTATAACCTGTTTTCGTATCTCTACTCATGTCTTCACCTTTCCTTATCAGGTCACTTGAGCCCTTGACCACACTAGTACGAAACTCTTAGCACTCTAGGTTTGGTTTCCGTCCCCGTCATTTGCGTTCTTTGTGATTAAGTACTCAATATTGAAGGCATGTAACACAAGACCTGAAGCTAGCGTGGCTTGTATAATATTAGTAATACGTATTTTCAGCTTTTCAAGTAGTTTTCAAGGGCTAGACGCGGAATAAACAGAGCGCTAAGGGTGTTCAACCTTCTAGCTCGTAGATCAGGCTACGCATGGTCTACTCTCAACACCCACGAGATACTGGACTCGGCAAAATCTTAAGTAAGAGGAGCACAGCTGCGTTGACGTTGTCATATTCTGTAATTAGTTTTTTCTCCAGTTAAGTTGCGAAAATATCATTTACAACTGTTTTTAAGGAATCCAAATTAACACACGCAGTCTATCGTAAAGCAGTCTGTCGAGTAGCATGAAGTGAATTTTTTTTTTTTTTCAGGAAGATATACCTATTGAATATGTATATTTACGTCCTGGCTGCCGGTTGCATAGCAAGTGTGTTATTTTGGGGCAAATACGGTACTTTAGAAGTAAAATCCTGGGGGGGGGGGGGGTAGAACCCTTTTGCACAGGGGCCACCTTTTACTGCAGACTTTTACTACAGAATGTAATTTTGTTTGTTGGTTATACTAGCCTCGTTACTATTGACTAGTCAGTTTCAATTATCATGTAGCTACATGACA
The DNA here is from genome assembly GCA_029891345.1 of Dryococelus australis. Lineage (NCBI taxonomy): Eukaryota > Metazoa > Arthropoda > Insecta > Phasmatodea > Phasmatidae > Dryococelus > Dryococelus australis. The sequence continues at coordinate 317,349,906 of CM056993.1, read as the reverse complement.
GTCTTTAAGATATCGATGCGAGTAGTAGGGGCTGGATGGTTTCATTTTACTTTTGATTAAGCGGATTAACCCATTGATATCAAATTGATTGAAAGGGCTAATCCATAATCCGATCAGAAATTAATCCGATTTTAATCCGATGAAATTATTTTGGATTAATCCTTAATCCGATTTTTTTTGTATTTTTAGTATTTTCACCAAATAAAATGGTATGTAACTTTGATTGGTAGATCCAATTAATTTAATTTAATTAATCAATACAAATTGTATAATAAGTGTGTAGTTGTACTTTATTTTTTCTTTCTTTTTTGGTGGGGGTGAGGCGCAGTTGTGGTATGCCCTCACTCTTGGAGCTCTGGCACTCCATTGAGGTGTGACGTGTTGGGGGACAGGATATATATATGTTGTTTTGGGCAAGAGCGGCCTAAGTGTAAATTTTTTGGGTTGGTAGTGATATTGCTCGTAGACTGTGTTGGTAGATAGACGACTTTGAAAGATAATATTATTCCAAATGAATAACAGCATTGCAGATGAGAATTTCAGTGTGTTTAAACGATTTCTACGCATGAATAAATTACATGCATCGAATTGCAAATTTCAAACGATCACAACTACATGAATAACAAGTGCAATTACATGATTCTCCAGGTGTCTTAAACGCAAAGAGATGAATTAGTCTACCCAGAGCTGTATATTAGAAATATAATTTACACGAGAGAAGTATAACGAACAAACACTACTACATTGAGTCTCCAGTATGGAATTAATGACTTCTACCTACAATGAATAAAAAATGTCCCTATAAATTAAACGGCTAACGAACACAAGATATATGACACTACTTGACGCCTCTCGCACATACCTTACACGTCCATCTGTCTGTGAGACTGGTGAGGAGGAACTTTAGATACGTAAGCCACATGTAAGAAGAAATTAATTTATTAACACTCATAATGAAATCGCACCTCTCGCAAAACATGTTTGTATGGTTCGGAAGCTGGTGAAGGAATAAAGCGATCTTACGTCGACAGCCTGACTATATATATATATACATGTGGAGCATGTTCAGAGGCTGACAAGTGACTAAGGTTATAGCTACTCGGAAATATATATGAATACGATTTACATGACAAATGGATAAAAATTATGCTTATGATGTACATACTAATATATAAATTACACTAGTTGAATTTTAAAGTCACAATAGAAAATACACATTATTAAATCGCACCAGGAGCTCTGTGAAAACAAATCCGCCCACCTTGGAGGTCAATCGATGAATGAATGGATCATATGATGTGCACCTGCTTATAAGCTGTTATGTGAAGTGCAGCTGGCATCTTAAAGGCAACTGAGTTTAAATTTATGAGTTATAGAACCTTTTCCCTACAACTATGTGAATGTATAAAAGTGAATTATTTACAAATAACACACATACCACACATTTTTTCCATCAAGTCTGTATAATTCACGGCACTTGGTAACAAACACGCAATTTGAAAATGCTACAAAGTTTCGTCTACCGAACACAGAAATGAGGTTTACACTATAAACACACTTTCACGCAAAAATTTATATTTTATTCCCAATAAATTGAAAATAAATTATATTAAAACAAGTAACTCACTTGTCGCTGCACCCTGCCATGTTCTCTGTCGCGTTACTAACCCCGCTGACCGCTGCACCCGGTGAAGATGAGAGGGAGCTCCTGTGTATACATCTATGCAGCATGAGGCTTGGCAAAGAACTAAGATGGTGGTGGACAGCTACAAGTGTCCAGATCGCTCCTGGCTGCCTGGAGCCCCCATCCCTTCACCCCTTCAATGCAGAGTTCATTTTCGCCCGAAAAATCAGTTTCTTCTCCAAGGCCAACCACCCCCAGCCTTTCTCAATGACCATGTCTTCGGCGATCTGTCCCCCTCCAATGCAGAGTTCGTTTTCAGAGCGATGCACTGTCCAAGGTCATGCACCCTCACTCTCGATCCAGGCCAAGCACCTGGACCCCCTACCTTCACCATTAGTCCAAAACGTGTCTTTTGTCAACAACTACTTCAGGGACTCTCCAACTGCCAGACACCCCTCAAGACACCAAGTTGGACTCTTCCAAAACTTTTATTTATTTGCAAAAGTACACTTTACCCGTGAATTGTGGACTCTCCCAAAAATGTGCCTGGTCCTGTTCTGTGGCTTATCCCCTGACTTGCTATAGCTGGAGCTGGTCAACACCCTTCAAACCGTTGTGTTAGGGACTGTTTAAAAAAAATTCTCACATTTACACTCAAGTATTTGAATGTATATTTCCATTGAATAAATTCTAATAACTTTTGCTGGAAAATTATTCCCTTAACATTAATAACTATATTAAAAATATTAGCAGTCGATATGTAGCTGTATTTATGGAACTGTAATTTATTGTTTCCAAATAACTTTTGTTATAACGATAAGTGATTAACAGTTCTTCTATCAAAACCTACCAACTCACACTTGGCGAATTGAAAACTTTTTATAAATCTGTAATGAAAATTTTTCAAAAAACAATTTCTTCCATTGTTATTACTAATGAATTTAATGCTATGAAGAAAATGAAATTATAACATTTTATTAAAACCAGAAACCAAGCTTATATGTAGGATGTCTAAACCCATTCCGGATGTTTAAGAGAAATTAGGTGAAAGTATTGTTAGGAACATGCAATAATCATCAACCCAGGTTTAGTCCTATCCCTCCCATTTTCTGTCCTCTCTTTACATCCATGAATCCGATGGTTAACGCAGGAATAATATTCCCTTTCCTTTGTAATAGACAGCAGTTATGAAAAACTGGACAGTCTCCCTGCAAAGACTTATTTTTAGAAAAAAATTTAAGTTAAGAAAGAAATTAGTTTGTATAATTAAGATGATTTATACTCAGGATTATCGCTCAAATGTTAATCCAATGAAATGATGATCCAATTAACAAGGGGATTGATTACACAATAAATTGTACATCCAGCTATCTACAGCTGTATTAACACATAAAATAAAATTAAAAATACTTTATTTACTATTATAATGTACAAATATTGTATTACAATCTTTTAGGATCTTGCTTCTTAACCCAGAAGTCGCGTGCTTTTGAGAAACCCCTCCATCGAACCAAGGACATATATTATTTTCCTTTTAATGATTTTATCAACCAAATATTCATTTGCAGAACTGACCTTTTGCAGTTCATGTTCGTAAAAACCACCTCTTATTGGTTCTTAGTAATAGGTTTCTATGAAATACACTCTGGGATGTGTTTGTCTAATTTAAATAATTTTAAATATTTCAAAAACCAATTAACTGTAAACTTTTTTTTCAAAGATTCCTTTCTGCTTTGAGATACACATAAATATGTCAATTTCGAACTTCGATTTCCTTTCGATGGTGATTTCAACATTATTATAAATAGTTTTCATTAAACTATTATCCATAACTTCTTTGGGATCCATCTTGATAGTTCTATTTCTGGAACTATAAAATTTAACTATTTCAGACAAAATTTCAACCCATTTGTAAGTCCCCATCAATGTGAAATGTTTATATATTAACTGTGTAATCTATTTGTTATAACATTCTACAACACTGGCTTTAAGCTCCGAATATGTTGCGTAGTGATTAATACCATATTCAGTCATTAGTTTTCAGAACAGTGCAGAAAAAAAAATATGGTTCCTCTGTTGGTTTGGAGCGAATTTGTCTTTCTCTCTTTCAAAACAATCTTCATTGCATTGGTAACCTGTTTTCCAGTTTGTTTTTCAAAGGTATGCCCCAACCATATTTCGAATAAACGTCTTATTACGGTTAAAATATACTTTTATCCCTTATTGTATGCGGAAAACAATGTCATTTTACAGAAATCCACGTGAATAAGATGATTTAACCCATGACTTATAACTCTTCTTCTAGGATATCTTATCCTTTCTGGGGCAAGAAGCTTTTGATCAATCTTACTAAATTTCATTGGTAATATATAAGAAGATGGTTATCTTCTTTCAACTCTTCAATAATATAAACAATTTCATTTGTATGTGAATTATTCCCCTGCCACTCGAAGTAACAATAAGTTTTAATCTATCAACCAATTCATTATGATTGTTCCAATATATAGGAGAAAAACGATCACCAACTTCATCTTTATATATTTCACTTCAGACTATATCTCCTATTAAATGTATTTTTGGGTAATTTTCATCTCCTGAACGAATGTTAGCATTCGTTCGATGAACAAGTTCTTTATATTTCTGCAAATTGGTCTCAGAATATCCATTTGGAAAGTTTTTAAACAATTATTCAAATAATCCTTGACTCACATCAGTTATGCAATCACCTATTTTAATTTTATTGTCAGACAGAAACTTAATTACCGAATCTCCCAGGAACCAGATGTTATGTCGATAAACACCAAATATATCACACATAGACAAAGATAGTTTTAAAGCTAAATAACGTTGTGTTAATTGAGAAAGAGTTTGCTTTTTTTTTGTTAAAGGTCCTTTTTCCATTTTAATTTCCAAAGCTGTTTCATTATGTTTTTTCAACACCATGCAATGTATCCATTCTGCTCGTAACAGGTTTAAATATTTCTTTGTTTTAAACATCCTGTTCCATATGAACTCGTTTGGCTTGTAAATTTTTTTCCTTCACAACAGATATAACATTATGTAATTCCGAAGCAGAGGCAGACATGTTTTGACTATATTAGATTAAATTCAATATATGTGTATATTAAATAAATGTCATTGCTTTTCTAACTGATGTAGTAGGTCTAATAGTTTGCGCTTTTTCAATCTTATCGACTTTACTTAAAACATCTAATTTTATTAAAGTCTCAGCTTTCAAATCATTAATAATAATTTATTTGCATTTCCAAATCATTTTGTTTTTCAAATCTGTTTGCATAAATAAACAATCTTTTATTAATCAATTCATCTCATATATTGAGTTATTTCTTCAATTCACGCTTCAAGTTGATTTGTAATCATAGCATTTACCACTTCATTAATTACAACTCTAAAATTTTCTTGCATTTCTGCAAGTTGTTGTAAAAAATATGTTTGTCATATCATTAAAGTCCTTACAAAATTATTTAAAAGTTCTTCTATTTTGAGTTCATTACTCTGCAAATCATTGCTAATTTGGTTAAAATGTTACCAATTACACTCGTGATTTTATAATCATTATCATTTAATTCCTAAGTTTAATTTCTCTGGAATATTGCTCGGTTGAGATTTAAATATGTTTAGCGTGAGACTGTTTAATACTTCCACATTATGTTTATTTACCACATCAGTATCTTTTACAGTCATATCCATATTACATAATATATGTCCATTTAAATCAAAATTCCCATTGCAATTTTTGGTTAAACAGCTATTGTAATGATTGTTTTATACTGCTGTATCCAAACGTTGAAATACTCATTGTTCTTCGCCTGGAAGTATAAAACTGTCAAAACCAGTCCTATATCTGCCTTTATGTAGGGGAAGTGTTGGTATAATCAACAAAAAACCACACTTGTCTTTCCAACACTAAAAAGACATGTCCCATCTTGTAAATGTCATATCATGTAAATCATGATCATTGTAAATATGTTTGCAGATTCATATTGTCCATTTTAAACACAATTACCATATTTGCATTATCATTTAAATTATGTTTCGGAATAAGTGTGTAACTTTGCGATAGATAAAAACAATAAACGGAATGCCGACCAAAACTTAAATATTGCTGTATTTCACCCTGCTGTTCACAGCAGAAGTCGTCAAAAGTAAATACGGAATTGGATAATACTTCATTCAGAGGCACTATATCTTTTTTATTTGTAAAAGGGAAATATCACATTCCATCAATTTACGACAAAATGATAGCTAATCATTGATACTTCTCTTGTATTGTTTTAGAAAACACATATATGTTTTCAAATTTAAGACCATTTGAATGTTCTAACAGTGACATAACAAAAGTTTTTCGACATGAAGGACCGCTTATTATACAGTGTATATTTGATGGTAAAAGAATGCCATGCTTCTCTTCAATAAAGTTTTCTTCCGTATTTGCAATTAACTGGGAGATGTACATTTTGTTTAATAATTTTCATTTCTACACAATTAGTATTACGTAATGTACAAACTTAAAAGCGATAAATGTAGGTCTATATATAGGTTCACGTTCATTTGAAAACAATGGTTCATACTAAACATATCAAAAAAGGCTGCTGTGTATTGAATAAATTGATTAATAAATTACCGTTTTAATTGCTTTTACTGAAATACAATTATTGCCGACCAGGTACTAAACTTGCAAAACGTTTGGCACAGAACTATCAAGGAATAAACACACTGCATAATGAATCTAAAGAACACTATATAGTTAGGATCGAACAAACAATTTAAAAGAAAGACTTATAGCAGGTACAATCCTATCCGATAAAGCTGGAAATATGAGGAAGAATCCGTCTGCACATACAGGTGAAAAGCAAGGTGCTTTGGTTGTTGATAAAAGTGATGCATGCAAAAGTGAAGAGAGGCATGGGCATAAAACGTATAACTAAAAGAAAAACAAAGAAAGGAGGAATCATTCCATTCCTATTTCCAGCATTAAAAGTTCTTGAATAAATCCTCGGAGTCTCAGCAGTTAGTAGAGCAGTTAAATCAAAAGGCAAAGGAATGTATATGAAATCTTATAAAGTTGGACAGTGATGGAAAAAACTCCAAATGTGGAAAAAATGCAGAAAATCCTAAAGTCTTCCAAAATGTGCACTTACAAAGAAATATATTAATGTATTTGTAAATAAATTGGATATTCCCTATTTCTGAGGTGTGTATATGCGAGACAATTTACCAAAGAAACCAAATCTTCGTGAATCTATGATTTTTAATTTAGATTCGATAAAAAACTAATTGCATTAGGTTGCATTAATTAAAAATATAAATCAATCATTGTATTATGACAGTTTCGGCGATTTACGTTCTCCAATTGAAATATGTAATTATTTAAAAAGCATGCAATAAGATACAATTACAAAACGGAACAATTACTAAATACAAACATTTGCAGACATTTATATTTACATTTTTAAAACTATAAATAGGATACATAAGTACATGTAATAGTGAAACATATTAGTTATATGTCAATTACATTGATATTAAGTGGAAATTTGTCGCAATTACATGTGGTATATTTTCCTATGTTGGAGTTAGATGGAGATTGGCAAATAAGTATAATCGAATTTGTTACTTACAACAGCATACCAAACATTGATATGCACAGCCAAACATTTATGGCTAATATTGGTGAAAAAACCTACAAGATTGTGATACCGGTAAGATCTTATGTGTTGGATGATTTAGAAACATTAATTAAATAGGCTTTACCTAAAGATGTAAATTTCTAATTGCATGGTAATCCAAATACATTGACTAGTGCAATGTATAGTAATGTCGATATCGGTTTCTTGGAAGACAATTCAATTGCGAACATGTTAGGTTACGAAAGGAGAATATATCCAGCTAATCAATTAGACAAATCATCAAACAGGTTAATATATTATCAGTAAATGTATTTCGCATAAATGTTAATATTGTAGGTGGTTCATATTTGAATGAAAAGCCGACAAATACAATACATTAATTCATGTGTGCTGTGGATACAGGATATAAAATAATTGAAAAACTGAATACTTTGATATATCTTCCTGTAATAGTGAATAATTTTGATGAAATAGTTGTTTTAATTGTCGATCAAGATGGTAAACTTATAAATTTTCGAAAAATAAAAATTAGCATTCATTTACATTTTTTAAATGCTATATCAACAGTTGCATTCTGTTGCACATTACAATCATAATTGGCATTCTGTATAACACCCAATACGAATGAAAAGTAAGCAGTTCTCTTAAGAAATATGTCACTAAGGAACATATTTCAAAGAAGGGAAGTACAAAAAGACATAAATGCAAACTTAAAATGCTCACTTCAAATAAGTTACCCATGAAGTTGACACTAGGCCACAAATTATATTTAAAATAATTAGGATTTTCGGTTAATAGAAATGGAAAACATACTTAATTTTGAAGAAACTATCACTTATGAAAATGCAAACACCAATATGGAAATACATGTGTATGAACCATTATAAGTAGGTCTGTATACATTTCCTTTAGAAATAAGGGTTTGAATACAAAATCACAATATCTATATGTCACCATCGAAATCAAGTTTAATTTGAAGAACAATCAAAAATACAGCCAATACAAGTAATCCAGTAACTACAAAATAGTAATGGAATACTTTATTTAATCGACAGAATTGCATTTCTGCTAAATGGAGTGGAAATCGATCAAACACAAGATGTTGGAATTACTTCCATGATAAAGAACTAACTCTCTGGAACTGTAAAAAAATCATTATTCATGGCTTATGGCTGGGTGGAACAATGCTAGTGATTACCTACTACAAATTAACCCAGATGGAAAATACGAAGTTGTTAACTGTTAAGTATGGTTTTGGGATTTGCTGAAGACTACAAACATGCCATTTTAAATGCTAAACAAGAATTAGTTATTCTATTTGGTAATATACATTTGAATGCTATATACAATTCTGCTAATAACGAGGAAGGTATTACATTTGAGTTAAGCAGTGTGGAATGGTTAATGCCACATATTGAAATTAACACTCATGAATGTACAAAGTTTTTAAAATTTATCCAAAAAGGGAATAATTTAGACATTGCATTCAGATGGAGTGGTTTAGAGGTATTTCCAACTCTACCATTAGCTCAAAAAATAGTGTGTAGTGTGAATTCAAGTTTTTCGTAGGAAAAACCAAGACATGTTGTAATTTGTTTTCAAACAAATCAACAAAACAATTTAAAAGCTGATAGATCAGTAGTCATTAATTGTGATATGAAAAATATTAAACTGTTTCTAAACAGTCAAGCTTACCCATATGTATGAACTTTGCTAATGGCTAATTCCTTATTTAATATATGTATACAAAGTTTCAGGAAACATATTGTAACAAAAACAGTTGACCGATCCTAGAACCCCGAACATTTAAAAGTAGAGGAGAGTTATTTGTGTTTGATGTAAGCAAACAGGATGACACAATTACAAATAGCATGATTGATTCACAAATTGAAATTATTACAAATACACTAATTCTGGCAAATACACAAACTTGCACTCTGATAATTCATGATAAATTAGCGAGTTTTAATGTTTGAGATAAGCTGATGGAAATAATGAATTGAGTCAGTAGATGACAAACCACAGCTACAATGAGATGTTTTGCAATGTGCAAGGATTTCAATCTGCAGAAAAAAAATTTGCATTAAAGAATTAGCTATTACTGATATGGAAGAACATACAACTGTATTCAGCTTCAAATCACCGTTTAACTGGAAATATCTAACTCCAAAATAGAAGAAAACTAATAGATGGGTTATTAACCATTACCACAGTTTAAAATGGGAGAGTGGATGTATGGGGTATGAGAACATTGAATATATTTGTAAACATTATCTAAATAATTGTGAAATATATGTAGGTGGAGTCGAGCAAATACACATTTTACAAAATTTGTTTAATGATAAAGTAATAGATATTCAAAAAGAATAAAATTGCCCATTATTCAAACAGTTACATAAAATATACGGTTCTAATTAAACGCTTTTCACTGCAGAGGAAAACTTGAAATTAATGCTAACTTGGGCAATGATGTCTGACTGGGCTGAAACACTACAATGATTCTCCTCCCGAATCACCTGTGGCTATTATTTGAGTCTTAGACATTTGTGATGAGAGAACTAGTGTGTGAAATTTAATATAAAAAGTATTTGGTTGTATATGATTTACTACTTTGTAAAATTAATCAACAAGAAAATGAAATCACATGTTCTTGCACACATAAATCCAAATGTATAGTGAATATCAGCAAGTTATTAGCACATTGGCACAAACCACTTCGACTGTGTCCCAGAAAGAATTAATTGTGTAATTTGTGACACATCCTGTACTTGTTTATGTATTGTGACTCACCCTATACATGTTTGATGTTATGTTTTGGGATGTCCTGTAGTTATTTATGTTATGACTTATGATGTATTTTGTTTTGTCGAAAAAATAATAATTAAATATTTGTGTTTTTTGTCAATATTTTTCTTTTAAAACTGGTTTTCCTAGGAAAAAATATTTTACTCCACAGAGAGAGAGAGAGAGAGAGAGAAGTATGTTGCAATAACACGAAATAGTGGTGATAGAAAAATCTAGAGGAAAAGTTCTGGTAGTGACACTCTAACCACTTTTCCATAACTTACAATATAATATACCAACCCAGATGAGGCTTCATTGATATAAACTGGGTCTGAGTCCCAGTGAGGCCATGTATGATTGTAACCATGTAAACATAAAAGGAATAAAGAAGAAATCATTGTTACTTAAACAAATATAAATTCGTTCATGTGCGTGAAAAATCTAGATGTGCTCAATTTTATGATGTTTATCCTTGAATGAATTGGGTGGAAAATTTCCGATCAGACATTATTAGCTATCAAATATACATTAGCTTCGAAATCTTAGTGTTTGCCATTGTCTAAAGATGTGAAAAAAAAAACTGTTACATTACCATAACAGTGTGACCATGCCTTAAAGGTTAAATTTCAATACTACCAACTACAAATCCCCATATCTCGGAGGTTGGCAGCTTCAGTCCAACAAACCCCCGTAGAATGCTTTTGGTTTTATTATACCCTAGGCAAAGAGAGTCTTCTCACAAAGAATGCTGCCAAGGTTCATCCTGGTGGAGAGGAGACTTCAGGTCAACGATTTTAACCGTCAAGGAAAGCAAAGTCAAAACGCCTTCCTAGCTGTTTGAAAACTCTCGAGCAAAAAAATTAACATTGTGTCTTCTAGTTGATAAAATTTAATATTCACTTCGCAAGCTCCATTACACAGGAAATTATACATACATTAAAAATATATACAAGACATATTAAAAATGAATAAATATTTATGAAACAAGTTTGACTTCCCTGTATACACTAACCTTTACCAACAAATAAAAAAAAAAAACCTTATAAAACAGAATTTTAACCATATTGAAATCATGATCTAACACATTAACAGAAAAGAATTTCTATATATGTTTAGTGTAAATATAATTAACAATATATGGATTAAGAAAATGGGAATGTATATACTACAATTAGATTGGAAAGCATAATACGTTTCTTGACTTATATAAGATATAATGTGGATAAAAAATATTTTATGAAAATTTAAGGTTTGCAGAAATATTTGCTGATGTAATATTATGAAACATAATAGTTCATTCTATTAAACAGTAATTACATTTGAAGTTTCTAAAAAAAAGTAAATATTTCCTTTATAAGGTTAAATTAATTTTAGAGAAGCTGAAAGAGGGATAATAGCAAGCATGAATGGTTTTTATGGATTATAATGCTTTGTTTTTCTATAAATTATCCATTACTTTATTAACTATGTTGATCTCTAATACATTACTAGTGGTTTTAATTGATTATTAATTAAACTGAATTTATTTGTTATGAAGCAGAATTTATTTTAGTGATTAATTAAATATTATTTATTTCTTCGAGGAAGAATCTCAGCAGAGAGATTTGTGTCAGAGGCTTGGGGTGCTGGCTTGAAGATACTTGAAAGTCGATGGTGCGGGAGGAGGGGTGCTGGGTGTTTGGACTTCTGACTTCTGGTTGGAGGGGAGAAATCAGTCTTCTCAAATGTTTACCTGGGAATTTGAAATCTTTATAAATATGGCTTTAATGTCTATGTCCCCTTCCACTTATTCCAGTTTGTCACTTCAGCATGCCACTTCTATGATGATTATTTTCTTGGCCTATCTACCCAATATTTTAACCCAGAACATATCCTTTTAACTGGGATTGTTTTAATGGGATATTGAATGGACCAGATGCTTTGGCAAAAAATTTATTCAATTTTTTGGATGAAGATGAAGAAACCATCTGCTGTACAGCCGTTGCTCTTGTCAATGCCTTCAATGATAAGAGCACTTACAGTTACATCTACGCTGACAAATTGGACAGTAGTACCTTCAATATCGAGAGCAGTGATGTCAATGATAGAGAATTCTATATTAAGACCCTAAAATTCGAGATAATTAACGTCTAAATTAACGAAATCTACAGTAAGACCTTCTACATCGAAATCTACAAAGTCAAGGGTTACATTAACACCTGCGACGCCGAGGGTTATAGCACTGCTTGCGATGCCGAGGCCTGCAGCGACTCCGAGGGTTGTAGCACCTCCTGCGACGTCAAGGGCTATAGCAATACCCTCGACATCGACCTCAACACCTTCGATATTGAGTTTGGAACCTCTAGATTTATCATCAGTTATCAAATCAGGTGAGTTATGTATACAAAAACCAGCAATGTGTTCTAGCTGCAATCCACTGAATTTAATCTCAAATGTGCGGAAAGATATGCCAAAAAAAACCAGTTATACCAAGATTTGGAAGAGTTTTTAGAGTTCAATTTTGTGTTCTCACCAGAATAAAGTTTACCATCTCCTGAATTATTAGTCTCCAGAATCACCGCAGCATAAATTAATTTCCCCCACCTCTTCTTTTCATACCTTCACCACAGGAAATTAGTTATACTCTTATAAAATCAGCAATATTACCACCACCACCACCTGTTGTTCCAGTAAAGAAATTCAAATTCAACTTAGCTCTGAACAGAAATTTTATTGAAAAATAAAACAGTTTCTGATGCTACACAATTGAATAATTTTTTCAGTTTTACAATTGTAAGGATGTTCGGATGTCATATGGTGACATAGTTTTCAAGTGTAATATGATGTGTAAATTTTTAAAATAAATTTAATGATTTTCACTTGTAATAGACTCAGAAGTTTTAGTGATTGAAAATATAAAGTTGGAACAATTTAATAAAAATGTCATTGGACTTGTTAAAAAGTTTAACGATTTTAAGAAAATTTCTTTCAATTTGTTAAATAGTTTAAAGAAATATAATTCAGTTTGTTAAAAAGTTAAACGATTTTCATTCATGTCTTAACGATTTACTAAAAGTTTACCATGTAGAATGTTGGAAAGTTTTAATAAACTGTATGATTTCAATCATAAAATGATGGAAATATTTTTCAGTCGTAACATATTCCGTTGATTATTTTTGCAGTTTTATGACATATGATGGTGTTTTTGGTTAAACAGCTTGTATGGCTTTCACACGTAATGTTAAATATGTTTGATGATTTTCAGCCATAACACTCTGTTGTGATTATTTTTACAGTTTGATGCAAGATGGTGTTTTTGGTTAAAAAAAGCTTGTGGTGCTTTCAGTGGTAACATGTTGATAAATGTTTGCAATTATATTAATTGTATTATGTGTGATGTAGCAATATTTTTTAAAGCTTATAAGGTTTTCAGTAGTAGCACGTTTAAAGTTTTACGGTATTAGCATGTTGATGTGAATATATAAAGTATTTGTTTAACTAATTTTAACTGAGCTATGTTTTATGAATATAAAAAAATTTAATAAAATTTTTATATCCTGAAATTAAATGTTGTGACTTGTTATTTATTAGTTTAAAAATTTCTACCATGGCACTACTTTGTGAATAATTTGAGTCATAAGTACTTGTATATCAAATGTTTTAAATATTCTTGGTAAATTGGTTGAGGTTTGTTGAAAATATTTTGAAGTCAGGATACCTGTTTGCCAACTATCAAGAAATAAAAATTTACAAGTTTGTTGGAAAGGGAGAAAAACTAACATTTCAATTAAAATGTAATACACACACTCTGAAGAGCTAAGGAGAACTTACATAAAATGTTGGATAGAATCGAACACGTCGGAATTAATTTTTAAATGGAAGGAACAGGCTTGGATATCTAGAGGAAACTCAGCCGGGGCTGTTGGCTAAGTTCAAGAACTCTAGGGAATTTAACAAAACCAAAAGTTACACACAAAAACCTTTTTCAGGGCCAGGTTGAGCCCTTGGCATTACACCACATTGCTTCTCCGCTGTCCTACAACTTGGAGAGTTCAACCAACCTTTAAAATAAGAAATTTTTCTCACAGCACCAAGATTACATCTGTTGCAGCTGAAGAAACAACACAAAGATGCTTGCTGGTAAAAAAAATGTAATACTTAATACAAAACAGAAAACATAATTGGGAAACTTCTTTAAAAAAATAATCATTTATTCTTCCTTATTTAGTAAATGGATACAAAATGTTTGCCATTTTCTTTTAAATGTATGTTAAATTTGGTCATTTATGAAAATCAGTTGAAATATCATGAAATTTAACAGATTTCAGCTCCGATAGTCATTTAAAGCTGGATACATGTTCAGTAATATTACTTCGAAAAAATTTATTTTCCAGGGAAGATAAGTTAAAATATACCACGTTTTATTTTATATATTCAAAAGTGGGAAAACTACACGTAAAAAATGTGCACAAATATTTTTAGAAATATGGATTGGACGTATAAGATGTTTATCAAACATGTTTGTTTAAAGTACATTTTTAAATGTTTGAAAATGTTTAACTTGTATTTACTTACATAGTAATAGTTAAAACTTAAATAATCATGTGTGTTTGTCATTACTTAAAAAAAATTATGTATTATAGTTTTTTTGGTATAAAAAATAATGATTGATTAGTTTTAAAGTTTGCTGGAAATTGGAACGTATTTCTTAGTGATGAGGAACATTGTTTTATCGGCGGTATTTGTGAAATTTTTTATTTAACTGGGAATGTGCCAGGCTCTTGCCTTCCAAAATACAGGAGAAAGCTTCAGTGTCCGAGCGAAAATAACAGTTTAGTGCCTAGAAGAGAGAGGGGCAGGCAGCTAGCCTAGGTCAGTTCAAAATCCGCTGCTGCTCCTAGGGAAAGCGTCGCTTTGGTCTTGAACCAAACCTCCATTCATAGCCGAGGCAGCGCTCTGGGGGTGAAGGCTGGACCTCTGTAGATTGACCAGTTCCTGAGATATTCGAAAAATGTGTTCTTGGCCGCTGTAAGAGGAGGAGGTGGGTGGACTTGAATCGATAGCACCCTCAGTGGACAGGGGTAGTCAACCGAAAAAACAATTTCTGACTTTGAGGAGGGCAGGTTTTCGAAGCACCGCATGGGAAAGAACAGTTCTTAGACGGTATAGGCAGAGGGAGTGTTTGCTGTTAAACAGGTTCTTGCAGTGTTGAATCGATACCAAGGTGCATGGCCTGGAGCTTTGTAAATGACAAAAAGGGTACTCTGCGTTCGAGGGAAGGGGGATCGGAGCTGCGGGGATAGGGGCAGTTATTTGCCGGTGTAAAGGGAGGGGGTGGTTGGCCTTGAAGAAGAAACTGACGTTTCGGGCGAAAATGAACTCTGTGTTGGAGAGGTGTGGGGACGGGACTCCCGACAGCCAGGAGTGATATGGACATGTTTAGCTATCCACCGCCATCTTAGTTCTTCACAAAGTCTCATGCTGCATAGACACATACACAGGAGCTCTCTCATCTTGACCGGTACGGTGGTCAGAAGGTTTTCGTACCGTGGCAGTGAACATTACAGGGTGCTGCGGCCAGCGGGTTTCTCGTTTTAATATAAATAAAAAAAAATTATTGGGAATAAAATATAAATTTTCGTGTGATAGAGCGTTTGTCGTGTAAACCCTATTTGTGTTCGGTAGCCAAAACTTTGTAGCATGTTCAAATTGCGTGTTTGTTACCAAGTGCTGTGAATTTCACAGACTTGACAGAAAAAATTTGTATTACGTCCATTATTTTTAAATAATTCACTTTTATACATTCACGTAGTTGTAGGGAAATAGGTTCTGTCAGTCGTAAATTTAAACTCAGTTGCCTTTAAGACACAGGCCACGCTTCACGTAGCAACTTAAAAGCAGGCACACATCATACGATCTACCCATTCATTTACTGACATCCAAGGTGGACTGATGTGTTTTCGGGAGCTCCTGGTGCAATTTCATTACGTGTTTTTCTATTGTGTCTGTTTATAATCCAACTAGTCTAATTGATATATTAGTATGTGCACCATAAACATAATTTTTATCCATTTGTCACATAAATCGTATTCACATCTATTTCCGAGTAGCTATAACCTTATCCGCTTGTCAGCCTCCGAACGCACTACACATACACACACATTATATATATATATATATATATATATATATATATATATATATATATATATATATATATATATATATATATATATATATATATATATATATATATATATATATATATATATATATATATATATATATATATATATATATATTATATATATATATATATATATAATCAGGCTGTCAACATAAGATCGCTTCATTCCTCTACCAGCCTCCGAGCCGGACAAACGTCATTTACGAGAGGTGCGGTTTCATTACGCATGTCAATCAATTAAATTCTTCTTACGCGTGGCTTACGTTTTTAAAGTTCCTCTTCACCAGTCTTACAGGCAGACGGACGTGTAAGGTATGTGCGAGAGGCGTCAAGTAGTGTCATATATCTTGGTGTGTTCGTTAGCCGTTTAATTTAAAGGGACATTTTTTATTAGTTGTAGGTAGAAGTCCTTAATTCAATACTGGAGACTCGTGTAGTTGTGTTCGTTCGTTATACTTCTCTCGTGTAAATTATATTTCTAACATACAGCTCGGGGTAGACTAATTCATCTCTTTATGTTTGACACCTGGCGAGTCACATAATTGCACTTGTTATTCACGTAGTTGTGATCATTTGGAATTTGTTATTCGATGTGTGTAATTTATTTATACGTAGAAATCATTTAAACGCACTGAAATTCTCTTGTGCAATGCTGTTATTCATTTGGGATAATACTATCTTTCAAAGTCGTCTATCTACCAACACAGTCTACGATCAATATCACTACCAACCCAAAAAAAAATTACACTTAGGGTGCTCTTGCACAAAACACAACACATTTATACCCTGTCCCCAACACGTCACACCTCATCCGAGTGCCAGAGCTCCAAGGGTGAGGACGTACCACAACTGCATCCCACCCCCCACCCAAAAAGAAAGAAAAAATGAAGTTCAACAATGCACTTATCACACAATGTTTTATTGATTAATTAAATTAAATTAATTGGATCTATCAATCAATGTTACATACCATTTTATCCGGCGAAAAAAAATCGATTGGATTAAGGATTACTCCAAAACAATTTCACCGGATTAAAATCAGACTAACAGTTTTTGAGCGGATTAAGATCGATTTAATATCAAGTGGTTAATCCGATTAATCAAAAGTGAAATGAAACCATCCAAACCCTACTACTGATGCGCTGTCAGTCCTGTGAAGTATCGAAAAGGTGATGTATCACAATATCGCTCTTATTTTGTGCAATCAGGGTAGTTATGTCTGTGGTATCATGTAATTATTAATATAGTTTATAAATCAAATTATAGTGATTTATATAAATCTGTAAACGAGCAGAAAGAAGTAAGAAATATTTCCAAAACTGAACTGGAGAACGTGAGCGAAAGCATTGCTCTTGTATAACTTGATTCAGTCTTGTGCATCCAAAGCACGCCCGCGGGATGTATTTTTAAACTTGGCACCTCCAAGGGACAAGTGGAAATAGTTTTTTTTTTTTTCCTCGTTGAGAATTGTTGGCGTGTGTCGTCTGAGGGCGTTGCTGTAAATATCGTGCTCGTGTTGGGTTTGCTGCTGTAAAGTGGTTCTCCCTAGGCCGTTGGTCGTATAGTAGCAGTTATGTTGCTCATCTCGGCAGGAAAATCATTTATAATTTTCTTCTCTTTTACCATTTATATATTTCAGTTTACCAAAGTACATTTTGAATTGTCTCGTTCTTATTCATATACTTCGATTTTATGAAAATATAATTACGTTTCTGATAGCTAAATTATTATTTTTTCTCTTTCGTGTAACAAATGCATTTCTGAGCCATTCATTTAATTTATCATAAACAGTTTGTACAAAAATTGTAACGCAAAATACAACGTAAGACTACGAACATTAGACTTTTCTGTCTCTCATTGTTATCGACAAAACTTATAATACTGTCACAAATGCCGGGCTGCTTTCCCCTAATCACTAACTCCTATGCAACCCACATCGTCACATATATAGATAGAAGTGGGATCACTCGAGCTCGCTTGGGTTTTCATTCTACTAGTAGGGTTCCTTTAGTCTATTTTAATTTCTGCGTAGCGATTTGATAGATTTTCCTTTTTTAACATTACATTATTCTAAGGCTAGCGGGGATCGGAAAAAAAAAGGGGGGGGGGGGGTGCTAGATCATAAATAAATAAAGTTAACTACTCAGTTGAAAAAATGAATTTCTATTTAATAAGGCCTAAAACGAAAGAAAGAACATTTGACATTAATAAATTATGATTCTCTGGACCTAAAGCAATTAATTGAAATAAATTAAGCGTAATTCCGAACAAAACACCAATTTTTCTTTACCCCGTTGGGTAAAACATTAATTGTATAACAAAACATTATTTATCTGCGAAACACTTAGTCTGACTGTCGTTGTCAAGGGTAGCCCGTACAAGAATAAACTAAATACCTTAATTAAAATCGGTCGTTTGCCTTATCCTAACTTAATCTGAAATTTAACCGGGTTCTACATTACTGTTTTCTACGCCCCCCACAGGCCATGATTGTCCCCTCTCATCCGTCGAGAAGGGGGCAACATCACCTCCAGTGGCTGGACAGACCCCCCCCCCCCCACACACACACACAGGTACAGTGTTACATTAGTGGTTTGCAGCTCGTTCCCGCTAGAATGTGTAGAAAATGCCGTTGGAATTCGGACTTTGAAAAATGCACTTAATTTTTTACTTATCAATAATAATAGTATTTTTTCAGCGTAATGCATATTATTTTCTGTTTTTCTCTAACTGTGTAGAAAAGTTTTTTTTTTTTTTTTTGTAATAGGCATAGCTTGGCGTCCGTCAAGGTGCACTGACAGGATGCCAGATATTCGCCATTTAAACCGTACCATCAGCTATTTGTAATTATTTGAAATTTTCGTGAGGAATACTTGAGGGGGACAACTGGGGCGCAGAACGTCGTTGGAGTGGCAGCTTGTATTTGACAGCTGGGCGGAGCCACCTCGCCCTGTCACAGGAAGTCCATTGTGCGGCCCGCGCGTCAGGAGAACCTTGGGAGCCGACCTATCGCGACCGTGGCACCTGCAAGCAGGGCTGTCCAGTCCAGCTACAAGCTGACTTTGAATTTCTCGAATTCCAAGGTAGTACTTCCGCCAGGCTTAAAATGAGGAAAGGCGTCAGCTATAGATGTAGCGTCCTGAGTACTTCGCGGATTGAGTTGGCAACAAGATATGCTGGACAGCCCTCTTTACACTCGAGACATTATCGTTTGCTGCGAACAAGCGAGTGCTCTGTACAGCCGGACTGTTATTGTTTAAAGGCTGTTCACGATAAAGTGAGCACTTTCGAAATGAACCTTAGGAAAACGTCACTGACCCTGCATGAATAACTTGTATATAAATGTGTGCACTGAGTGACATTCGCCCAGTAAAGTTGGTAACGATGGATGGAAAGTAGGTCCATATATTAACGTCGAATAAAAAGTTTTAGGTAACTATTTGTGATAACTTAAAATTAATATTTTAATTTTCTGTTTTTTTTTTATGCATCGAATTGTAAAAATGAGCAAATATGTAAAGTATTAACTTTCTTAATAATTTCACAGTTTCATTTGACCGGCCACGAATATAGTAATGAGGCCCGTGGCAATGTTAATTTTATATAAGGCGGAGGAATACACAGCGTACATACAAGAAAATATTAAGCAGGGCTTTCAAATAGTGCTCGTTTTACCGTGAACAGTCAATACTAAATATGACGTGTATCACAAGGGTTTTTTACGTCTGTTAACATCAAAGCATCTATTTTTTGGTTAAACTGAACTTTTACTTACATTGTGTCTATAAATGATAATATTTCACATAAAATTAATGTGAATAAAAACGGAGAAAATAGGCGTGTGTTGGTAATACGTAGTAATAATTATTTATAATGCAAAATATTACTAAAGTGACTGCTCACGAATGTGGTGCACTGCCCCTTTGGTGTAGTTATCCTGGCATGGTTTAGCTTTGTGTGCATATGGCGGAGGAATATTCTGGAAGTAGAACTTCAGTAGGGTTTTAGAAAAGTTAGAAATAACCGTGAATGGATTATGCCGCGTCGAGTTTAGCATGCGACTCTATTTGAAATATTTCTGGGAGTGTTCATTTCAGGAAACAGTACAGTAGGGATTTCAATTAGTATAATTATATATATATATATATATATATATATATATAATTACAATGTACAGATATTAGCAAAAAAATAAAATTACCTTAGTTTTCTGAATTGGTTTTAATAGCACTTGATATGTATTTTATTTGAGGTTCCCGCCTACCTCGTACGTTGCAGTGTGTTTGAAATACTAGTTTTTTCACAAAATTGTTAAATGTGCGTTCAGTGTGCTATCGGCTGTTGAGTGCTTTCAAGTGCATTAGAAACACCATTTCAGAATACTCCAAAACGGCTCTTTAAATTTTCTGTATCTCAAAATATGCCAATTAAGTGCATACAAAATCACCCATGGGCCCTGCACTAAACCTTGCCAAAGAATTTCGACCAGCAAAATAATAGGGTCCCCGCTTGAGGTCTGCTATAAGTACACACGCAGCACAACGAGAGCACTACATGCCAGCTCAGAGCCTTGCGCTTAGTGCACTCTTAGTTAGTAATTATTGTTTGCCTTGCAAATAAGGCCTAACTTGGTGGAAGGTTGCTCGTGTTCTAAACATTCCTTCCCATCATATTATGTACAAAATCATCACGCAATCCCCCCCTTTTTTTCCTCCCACAATTGATTGGCGCTTAGAATTTCTTTTCGTTTCCATAAATTATCTTAGACCCCTATTTCCTTATGAATTAGTTTTTTCCATTCAACGGAAAACTCTCAAATACAGTCAGCCCGTTACTGGCCCTGTATTTTGTACAGGTGCATTATCTCTTGATAACTGGCGCGTTAAATTAGCATACTCCTTCTGAAAGGCCTACATGCTTTATCCCTTTTTTCAACTCTTTGTGTATGTCTACGTTGTGAGATTTGAGTTGAGATATTTGGACGGCTTTTAACAACGTCATGGAGGGTGAAATGAGGTTAAAATGGAGCAGCGCGGGAGTGTAAGGACGGGGGAAACGGGAGTTCCCCGAGAAAACCCGCCGATCAGCGGTATTATCCGGCTCGGTTCCCACTTGCGAAAATCCGGAGTGACCCGTCCGGGGATTGAACCTGGTTCGTTTTGGTGGGAGGCGAGCAGTCTAACCGCTGAGCCACTTCGACATCTACGTTGTAATAGTTGCGGTTTGCTTTTATTCCTATCATTTTTTAGAGACTGTGACTTACAATGTCAAGCCATTATCAATAGTGGTTTTAATGAGCTGGTGTATGATCAGCAATTCCCCAAGTTGTGATATCATTAGTCAGCGAACTTCATGAAACACTTTATTTTTTACTTAAATTAATGAATATTAACCTGACATTTTATTTATTTACCTTTTTTTTAATTATGTACTATACATAAATTTGTTTTGGGTTTACATTTGTCTGGTAGGATATTCTTGTACAAAAACTTAAACCATATATATTTTTTTAAAATTTAATGTGTATATTGTGTAAGACTTGAGCTAGCTCGTGTGGCTGAGTCAGAACGCTTAGTTGTGTACTCTGCGGTAATTACAATATCTCAGGTCAGTCAATAGCTCAATGTGTATCTTTCTTAGCTTCCGCGGGGAAATTCGTCGTTAGGAATCGACCTTGGGGAACTAAGATATTCTCTCTAGTTTGGAATTCCGTGCAAAACTATCTTTCAGTGGTATGGTAATTCCGTGAGTAAAACTGTAAATGTGGACCCTTTTTTTTTTTATCCTGGGCTCGTCGTGTAAATCATGTATCCTATTTAAACATTCATAGCCATATGGTTTTTACCTCGTAACAATGTATCTTACGGTATACAAGAATAACCTTAAATCGCTCGGATAGTAGGTTACTGGTAATGCCACGCGTTTTGTACGTGTACGCTTTTCTTTTCCTGGGTCGCTTCGAAGCGAAGCCTCCTGGCAGGCTGGCAGCACGAGTCGTGAAGATGTACGTTTTACGTCACGTCAGAAGCTGCCTGACCACTGGTGGACGGGTTTGTCGGCCTGCGTCAACTCCTGCCATGGTATTCGTCTTTTGTCTGGTCTCCCTACACTCCGAATGTGTCACATGTTTTAACATTTTTTTTTGTCCTGATACTGCTTTAAAAAGAAAATGACGTGTTGCTAAAACGTCATTTTTCCTTTCGAAAAAAATGTTTATATTAAATGATTAAATTTACAATCAAACTGTGAATAGCAATAGTATGATTATCTTCCGTCGAGGATACATGCATCATGCATCAGGAGGTAGGCCTAGGGGTTGTCTGCCATTTTGTTTGTCCTTCAAAATTTGCCATTTACCCCTTGAAATCGGTCTAGCGAACCCCCAAAAGGATATTTTTGAGCCATTTTGAATGACTGGGGGGGGGGGGGGCTTACTTAGTACTTTCAGGCCACCGCCCCTCACCCCACCCCTAGCCAACCTCACATAACCCCCTTCCCATCACCACCCATGGCAATTGTTATAAGAATTCGCCAAAAAATCTAAAACATTTCTAAAAAAAATTGAAGAAAATATAATGTTACCCTCACACTCATCCCACCACCCTCACCTCCCCCCCCCCCTCCTCATCACCAATCTTGACAATTATTATAAAAAGTCACAAAAATATTCTAAAAATCGAGGAACATATAACATTAGACCCCTTCCCCTTGCTCGCCCATCCAACCCCCTCGCCCTATCAGGACTCATAACTGTCACGAAAATCGTCGACCACCACCTTCTCCCTGCTCAACACCTCTTCCCACTCTGCTCTTGCGGGGCAGGTCTGGCTTGACCTTCGGCCTTCTCGCTCAAAGTCTGTTGGATCCAACCTATTGAGAATGTATTGCAATATCAATCCACTCTCGTACACATTCAGTGTCAGGCCATAACAGCAAATATTTAAGAATTAACATATTTTGTCCCACATCATTTCATTTATTTTTATTATCATACATTACCGACATATAGTGACAGATCTGAAAACCAAGACCATAACATTACCTATACCAGGAAAGCAGGAAGGGTATAATGCCAGTGAGAAATAAAATACTTTTTTTTATTTGTCATGTATATATTACATACTTCAGTTTACAATAATAATACAAAATCAGAATCCCAATAGTCTCTATACCATTGATTTAACATCTTTACAGCAACATACTCACTTTTCACGTAATGAATTTAATCTTTTTATACCCAGTTCAAGGAAGTCACGCTAGCAAGTGTCCAACCAGAACCCTTAGCCATATACTCCTCTACTTCGTCATATTTTGTAGGGCATTCTTCAACTTCTGTTAACTGATTAATTATCCTTTGCTTAATGTGGTCTAGGTATATAAATACCTTTCGTACCCACAAAAGTATTTCCAATTACATAATCCTTTAAAGTATCCTTGAAAGATTATTGTTTCAGGTAGAATCCATTCGTTGTTTTGTCGCCAACTGCTAGTACAGCTCGTTTCTTATCTGTATTAACTCTACCTATGCAGTTCTTCTTAAGTCTCTTCATCTTATTACTGCGCTTCAATAGATGTTTGCAATTGCCGCATAATTGCATAGTGTAGGATGGGCACTTCAAATAAGTAGTTTTTTCATGATTCCTTGCACTTTGACTGTAGGCAAATATCTTGTTGCAGTAACAGGAACGAAGCCTTGACGAACTCATAAATGGCTGCACTGCTGTAGATGCTCCATCTAAAGAAGTCTGTGGCGTTGTCGACATCATGCCTGAAGATGGCGATGGTGGTGCTGTTGCTGCACGTCCATCTGAAGAACTGGATAGCGCTTCTGCTGTACCCACTACTCGTATCTCTATCATATATGCCATTTGCTTACACGAGCAGATACGAAGTGTCTTTCACGACTGCCACTGTCAAACTAAGCTCCATAAAATGAACCCAGCTACTTATATACTTGCTGAATTTGACGCTGCCCTCTGCATTTGTTTCTGGTAACCATATTGATTTTGTATGCATAAGGTATGTCAATTAAAAAATTGCATTTATTATTCTATTTTCAAATTTCTTTAATTTTTTTATAACTTGTACTGAAGTTGGGCGTAGAGTACAGCCAAACAATGCAAATAGTTCTCTCAACTTAATTTACAGTCTCCTGTCTTGAAGTCTAATTATTACATGTCGGTATCTGTAAATTATTCGTTATATCTTAGGTTTTGTAAGAATAGAAGTATGCTACTCGGCATTTTTTAAATGTGTGTTTATGTGACTTAACCAAGCACCATCATATGAGTAACGACCCTCTGCAAAAGTATAATGTTATGGATCAGCATCTACATATACTTTTACAAGTATAGTTGTCTATAATATGACCAATTTCAAGCAATCCTCCTTTGTGATCCTCCTCCTACTTTACCTCCTCCACAATCAGCTCTGCATGCTCCGCAATCACTCCACAACCAGTACCAAATGCATCAAAATCAGCACCACAATCAGCACCCCTCGCACCACAAGCGGCACTGCAGTTAGCAGCGCATCTACTGCAGTCAGAACCACAACCAACACTGCACACACCTCAGTTAGCACCGCATGCACCACAGTTAGCATTGCACTTAGCACCACACACACCACAAATGACCCCTAAATGACCCCTAAATGTCCCAACCTACTCCACAAATGACCCATCATACTCTGAAAACGACCTCTAAATGACTGCTTATGCACCGCAAATGACCGTAAATGAACCCTTCTGCTCCGAAAAACGTCCCCCTCCTGCTCTGCAAATGCCGTCTCTTACTCAGCAAATGTTTTCTCTTACTCAGCAAATGACCCCTTAATTATTTTTCTAAAACTTCCATTTCTCCTTCATTATATATTCCTGAAACATTTTCCCATGACAGGGTAAAAACAGCATATTTTTTTGTAAGTTCGATAGAAAATTGGAGGCTCGAACTGGAGGCCCTACCACGTGCCTAAACGATGACTATTGCTTATATATTTATATCGGATGCGCATTGGAACACAATCAGAAAATCACATGCAAAGTTTGTTAAAAATGGTTTAATGCACAGGTCAGTATTTGGACTGTGGACCATATAATCACCCGACGTAATCGTTATTATTCGTCCAAAATTTGTCTTATGGCCTATTTTATGTCATATCATACATTTATACCTAATTTATCCCAGCGATTTTTAATAGTGTCACTTAGGTGGTTTTCCCATGGAAAGCCAGTAGTGTGTTTATGTTCCTTGTAGCAAGTATAACAAAAATTTCTACCATGACCTCATAAAATGATCGCTCCAGGCCTTCAAGGACGCCCCCGCGTGCTCACCGGCCGCGAGCGCTGGCTGTGACGCCATGGCGGACAACTCCTACCTCGTGATGCATGTGTCCCTGGAGGATGATAATCATACAACTGGCTTTCCATGTTCTTGGTCTTAGAAAATATAGGACAGCGTTTCCCGAGTGATGGGAGAATATCTTATTTAGCTGTGATGCATGCTGATACTGTTGTTCAGGCGTTGGGAAGTTAACTTCGATTTTGAAGAATTCTCTCGTTATACAGTTGCGGAGCAGGAGGGGACATTTTGCGGGCAGGAATGGTCATTTAGTGTCATTTACGTTGCAGGAGGATTCATTATGGGGTAATTTGCAGAGTAGGATGGATTATTTGTGGAGCAGGATGAGTCATTAGGAGTAATTTAGGGGTCATTTTGGAGCAGGAGGGGTCATTTAGGCGTCATTTGTGGCGTGTGCGTGTGAATGTGTGTGGTGCTAAGTGCGGTGCATGCAGTGCTAACTGCAGTACATGAAGTGCTGATTGTGGTGCTATCTTCATTGCTAACAGCAGTGCCGATTTTGGTACTGAAGAGCTGATTGTGGTGGGAGTGATTGCATATCGTAATGTATGTGTGGCTTATTGTAGAATGGTTGTGGAGCACGCGGAGTTGATTGTGGAGGAGGTGGAGGAAGATTGCTTGGGAGTGGTAAGGATTGAGGGAGTGGAGGAGGATTGCTTGGGATTGATCATGGACAACTATGTCTATAGAATGTTGGTAGATGCTGATCCATACCATGATGATTATACTTGTGCAGAGAGTCGTTACTCATATTAAGGTGCTTGATTTAGTCACATAAACATGCATTAAAAATAAGCCGAGTAGCATACTCCTATTCTTACAAAACCGACGAGATAATGAATAATTAACAGATACCGACATGTAATAATTAGACCTCAGAGAGATTGGAAATTAAGTTTAGGAAACTTTTGGAATTTTTCTTCCGCTGTACTCTAGCACAATTTCAGTACAAGCTAATAAATAAATATAAATAAATAAATAAAATCAAATATTAAATACAGATTTTTTTATTTGACATACCTATGCTTACCAGAAACAAATGCAGGGGACAATTTCAACATCAGCAGGTAAATAAGTAGCTGGGTTCATTTTACGTAGCTTAGTTTGACAGTGGCAGTCGTGAAAGACACTCTTGAAAGACACTTCGTTTCTGCTCGTGTAAGCAACTGGAATATATTGTGGAGATGCCAGTCGTGGGTTCAGCAGAAGCACCATCGAGTTCTTCAGATGGGGCACGTGCTACAACAGCACCGCCATCGATGACTTCGTCAAAGTTTCGTTGGTGTTACTGCGACAAGATATTTACCTATAGCCAAAATGCAAGGAATCATGAAAAAATGACTTGCGTGAAGGGTCCATACTGTGCTATACAACAATGCAGCAAGTGCAAACATCTGTTCAAGCGCAATGATAGCTGAAAAGACATAAGAAGAACTGCAAAGATAGTTGATACATCTAGGAAACCACCTGTGCTGTAGGCTGTTCATGGTAAAGAGAACACTTTTGAGCCCCTAGTTAATTTTTCTTTGAGCCGTTTTTTTTTTATCCTTTAACAATTTTTTTTACAATAAATATTACCATGCAAGTAATAGGCACAGTGTGTAGATTACACCATACTCGGAAGTTAACATCTAAGGCTAAAATAAAATTTATTTATTGACTTTTATTCTACACGAGAGTGCTTTCAAAAGTGCTCATTTTACCGTGAAGAGCCTATAGTAGTTGGTGACACCACATCGAATGGATTCTACCTGAAACGATAACTTTTCAAGGGTACTTTAAAGGATTATGTGATTAGAAATAATTTTGTAGGTACGAAAGACATTTACATACCTAGAGCACATTAAGCAAAGGATAATTAATCAGTTAACAGAAACTGAAGGAGGTCCTATAAAATATAATGTTTGGCTGGAGTGTACCTTCGAAAAGCCTCAGCCTTTGGATGAAGCTTTTACTCGCCGAGCATTTAAGACTGCGAATCAAGCACAATATTTTCTTCGATATTTTAGGTTTTAAATTTTTTTTTTGCGATTTTTATAATATATCCCAGGAGCGGGCGATGGGAAGGGTGAGGTGAGGGTGGTTGGGATGAGTGTGAGGGTAACATATATTTTCTTCAGTTTTTTACAAGTGTCTTTTTTTGCCAATTTTATATTAATTACCATGGGCGGCGGGAGGGGTGAGGTGAGGGTGGATGGATGAGCGAGGGGTAGCGTAGAGTAACATTATATGTTCTTCGATTTTTTGTTTTTTTTATTGCAATTTTTACAAGAATTGCCAGTGGTGGGGTGAGAGGGGTGGTGGCCTACAAGTACTAAGCAAGCCCCTCAAATCTTTCAAAATGGCTCGAAAATTGCTTTTCCTGGGCTCACTATTTCAATTTTGGGTTATGTATATTATTTTTTTTTAGGGAAAAAGGAAATTTATAGATAAAAAGCGAAAATTTTGAGTGAAAAAGACAGACCTCAAGGGGAAAAAGGTTGGATTTTGAGGGGGAAAAAACATTACAAAAAACTCCTACCTCCTGATGCATACTGTATGTGTCCCCGAGGGATGATAATCATACTACTTATAGTAATTATTTAAGTAAGTAGACTGTAATCGTTACTCAATTGAGTCAGTCATTACCACAGCTAGTAAATACCACACAGTGGAAGTGGTCTAGCGACTTTGAAGAGCTCTCTGTAAACTGTTTGGCAAACAAGGTTAACATCTCTCCAGATGTGTTTATCAGTAGAGGTTCTGCCTCCATGCCGCCAGTTATTCACAGCGCCAACTGCCGTGTTGTCGGTTGCTGCAGACTGCGAAGGTTTATTGGCGATACGGTTCACTGCCATAGTTGGTATCTCTTGACTTGGGGTTCAACTTCGTGCAGGGTTATCACATGTCTGAAGCATAACTATTGAACCCGTTCAGTATATTAAAATAAAGAGAATGTATTACAGAAAAGCATACAATTTTAACACATACAGGTTTTTAAAAAAAGCTCCTTTAATTTATCTTGTTAATATATCAGCGTGCGTGTTACACCGTTGTGAGAGCGAAGGCATCTCTTGTGTGGCAAAACGGCCGAACGAGTGATAGTTCGCTAACAACCATCACCATTATTGATTGTCAGCATTGAGGCGGTTCACTACATCCACTAGTAGGTTTTTACACCGTCAGTCTGTTAGTGCTTAGACATATGCAGTTTCTCCAAAAAGTTATTTGGACTCCTATGTTCGGAAGAATGTTCTAAAATAAGTACGCAAGTAGTAATACAAATAATTTATTCCATAACAGCAAAACAATGGCCGTAGTACTGGACAATTTGTCAGTGTGCAACCCCCGTCACAAAAAAAAAAAAACATTTTCGCCGCCAAAAAGTATTTGCATAATATGGGTACTGCAGAGAAATACATTTTAATGTGGTGCAAAAACGGAGATATCAGTATTTGGTATTCATTCTATTGGTATCAATAACGGCTAGCAACCTCCTTGGCATTGACTGTACCAACAGTTGGAAGAATGGGGTTAAATAACCCCAGAATTAATGCAAGAGACCGCTATTAAGCTGTTATTTGCTTGATATGGCCCTTTCTCGCACGTTAAAATTCGCCATTTGCCACAAATTCTCTATAGGGTTGAGATTTGGTGACTGCGGTGGTGTGTTCAGTCTTCGGGGCGTGCCCGTTGTACAACAACCACTCCTTCGTTTTAAAAGTGTCGTACTTGGGGTCGTGGTCAGGCATGAAATAAAATGTACCTTCGAGACCTAACTGTCCGGTAAATTGTGACGCAGTACTACAATGTGCATCAGAGCGTCCACAGTACCATCGATGAAAGTCATATTTCTAACGCCTGTGGAGGCCATGCATCCCCAAATCATCACATTACCCCCTCCGTGTTTCGTCGTAGGTTTCACACTGTCTCCTCGTGATTCTGCGTTTCGCTTGTACCACGCGTACGTTTTCATATCAAAGCCAAATATATTAAACTTGCATTCATCTGAAAAGATTACGGTGTTCCGAAATTCCGGAGGTTTTTCAAGTTAGGTTTTGGCAAACGAAGCGCTTTTACCTGTTTCTGTTAATAAACGGTTTCTTTCTAGCGCTTCTGCCAGAGAGGCCAGTGGAATATGTTGCGTATTATTTGGGCACTGACCTTTTTGACCGACCTTGATGCAATGCCAGCAGCTAAGGAGGTGGCACAGATGGTGTTCTCCTGACTTACCGAACTATGTACCGCCGTTCTTTGTAAGTTAGTGCTCTTGGCTTCCCTGGTCGCGGTTTGTTGTCTGTAGTTCAGGTCTCTCTGAATCTCTTTATGACGCACCTCACACTGGAGAAACACAGCGACAGTATTCGCGCTATTCCACGATAACTCTGACCTTCAGAGTGTATGGTCTCCTGTCGCACAGATGGATAAAGTTCCTTTTGCTTCGGACTCGTGGCTTTTCCTTCACTCACACTTTGACACAGCATTTAACTGTGCGTTATCTGGCCCCAATGAGTTCTTTTCCGTCCCGGAAAGTAATAGGATGGCTTTGATTGGCCCAATCATTCAAGGAAGGGGAGGCGGGCATATACTCTTTTGGCTGCGATGTTGTTTCACTTTCGCACTTTGCTAATGGCAATGAAGCTAAGGAAATCCAGTACGTTGATAATGAACTCGTCACAGGAAGGGATTATTATATATCTTATTTTCATTCGTTATGGACGGTTATTCGGGGACCTACAATTAACAATAGGGGTGTGCAAATATTTCTTGGAGCTACTGTATGTAACATTCATATAGAAAATACTCGTTTTGAGAAAAAAGAATTGTGTAAAGGCTGTTCACGATAAATTGAACACTTTTGAACTAAACCTTACGAAATAGTCACTGCCCCTGCTTGCATATATTTTAACGGGCGCACTGAGTGACGTTCTCACAGTAAAGTTGGCAACAAAGGATGGAAAATAGTTCCATATCTTAAAGTACGATTAAAAGTGCTAGGTAACCATTTATAATAACTCAAAATATTTATTTCGCTTTGTAATTCTCGTAATGTATCTGGAGTGAAAAAAAAAATCACATTTGTGACATATCTAACTTTTTTAATAATTTAAAGTTTTACATAAGGCGGGATAATACACAACGTGCATACAAGTATATCTTAAGCAGGGCTTTCAAAAGTGCTTATTTTACCGTGAACAGCCTTTAAATGGTTTTGCTGTGTAAAAAGCAGGGTGTGTTAGCATTGGGGTGCGAGATTGTTGGCTTAACTGATGAATTAGTCGTATTCCAGAAGGCAATGAATGCGTGGACAACCCTGACCACATTCCAACGAGAGAGACGCTGATAACGAGTGTAGCGTGCCTTCCGGATGTGTCGTCTTATGTAAGTGCTACGTAAAACACAGCACTCAAATAGTTTATTTGCCATACTTCCCTATTTACGGCTCCTTATCGCAAATGAAAAAAAAATACTGTATTGAAGTTAATAGTAATAAGTTGGTGAAGGATTGTTTGAGAGGTAAGATTAACTATCGTGTCCGGAAATTAATATTAGCTCTTGCCCCGAAAATGCCCGTGCTAAATGAAATTAATTTTGACGTTCAGTGTGTTTCTATCAATATGCTTCAGTTTGATTTTGTTTCACATCGCACAGTTATGAACAAAATAGCTAAGGTAGCGGGACCTTCATATTGTTGGCGTACTCTGTGCTCAGGAACTGAACCATATGTAAAATTAATCGTGTATATCGTTTCCGTCATCCTAGTTACATAAGGGTGTGTGAACGTATATCGTGGACCCTGTGAGAAAGATTCGCAGTCAAACAGATACAGCTGGTTATGCGGAGTATATAGTCTAAAAAAAAAATCACTCGATTTCCTGTAATAATGGCGTAGTCAAGCCTGACGTACGGGCAGGAAGTTACTTTGTATAGAAGCATGGGCCTTTTCACACGTTTTCCACCAACGGTATTCAATTTTTAATGCTTGATAACAATAGCGTTTGCATTTTTCAGGTTTTTAAGTTTATTTCGTTTTGTTTGTCCGAACATGTAATTTGGTAAAAGGGTGGGGTGGGCTAGGTATTAAAGTAACACTAATTTATTCCTAAAATGACATAGGCGTATATGTATGTTAATATTTTTCTAGTAATTAAACTGCAACATTCCAGCTTTTATACGGCGCCTTTCATAATACTGTTACAATTCCTCTCCATAGAAATCAAGTGGGCTATACCAAGTTTAAGGGACGGAGGTCTTAATCAAATAAAATAATTAATTATAATTTCCGTATTTTATTCACAATAACTACAGCAAAATTATCTTAACTCAAATTCTCACAATAAATTGAAATCACACCAATTAATAAAATGTATAATTACGACAAAAAAATCAATGAAATTAAATAATTATACATCAGTCCCAATAGACAGTGTATTAACCTATTCAATTATTTTATAATTTATGCGTCCATGTTTAACAGTTCGAATATATACTATAAAATCAGTATTACACTTCCATTCAGTCCCACTTCAGTTCAGTCCATGTCCCGCCAGTCTCAATGTTCAAGCGTCCTCAAGCACAGTAGGCTTCACTCGTCGATTTCACACCGTCTCGTCCATTCAAGCTACGAACACCTCACTCGCCGTCGTCCTGCTGTCTCCGGTCGTCGTCCACACTCCACTTGCTCGCGCACACTCGGCCAGACAGCCTCCGTCAAAGACTGCCGGCCGCTGGGTTGCGGCAGTATATATAGTGTCTTAGGCCGCCACCTAGAATCTTCCCCAACTCGCGTGATGCGTCGCGGAGGGCTGAGGCGCCAGCCAGTCTCACCAGAACATTCTTGCGTCGTCGCTAAACGTATCGGAAACAATAGCAGGCGAGAGGAGGTCTGTCGCACCAGCAAATCTCGCCGCTGTCACACCAGCAAGTCTCGCCGCTGTCGACATTCACGGGATTCCCAGAAGGGGAATCAACAGGCCGCGAGCGCATCGTTCCAGGGAGAGGGGAGGGCGAGATGGGTCTCCGATTACGGCGCGGGGCAATTGAGTTGGCGCCAACTGCAACACGTAACTATACTAACCTAAATTTACATTTAAAACCGGTGCACACATGCATGACTTACTCAGGATTTGAACCCGGAGCCTCTTCATCCAATGGTATTTCATTAAATACTATGCAACACCCTGGATTCGAATCCAGAATTTCCTCGCGCTGTAAGGTGGCGTACACCAAGTACAATCATTTAAGTCTATTAGTACTTGCAATTACGTATTTAAGCCCTTTCAGGTGCGGCGTACGTATATATTATGCGTTTGCTCTTTGACAAACAGCAATATAAAGTTATTAATAAAGTATTGAATAGTTGGGTTTGTTAAAAGTTTTGCTCTCTCTCGTTTTTTAAGTTTATTTACTTGCATTAACCTTTCCAGATATCTGCTTACGAACAGTTCACAATAATTTGTGCTCGTCGCTTGAATAGTATGCTTGTGTATGTTAATGTCGATGCTAACACTAAAATCGCTTTTGTCTTGCCGACATTTTTATTATTAAAATTACTGTTACCCTAATTCTCACGTAATTTAATCAGTTCCCGACTTATTTCTCCTAAGTTAAAATTTTATTTTTTTTATTAAATATTTTTCTACTCTTTACATTAAGAACATGTTTTCATGAATGTCTCCTCGATGCCTTGATCACTGAGTTTGCTGATTTTATTCCATCGCTTAGCATAATTTGAGTAACTCATCGCGACAGTTCACCCCACGAGGAGTGTGTGTATTTATTGGTAAAATGTTTGCTAATAACACACTGGGTCTGAATTACGTGAATGAGTTGCGTTGTGTCCAAGTCGAGATGCTCCGTTTCAGTAGAGCAAGTCACTTGGACCTTATTCTCGTAACTCTTGACGCGCTTGGTTAGGTTATGTGATATTTCGTTATTGAAACACGCTGGCGCCTTCCTTTCTTTTTTTTTTGTCTGGAGGCAAGGGTTGGCGTGGCACGTCGTCTTCACTCCCCCATGTTTCAGTGTTTCACAACCGACGCTCGGACAGTTCGTGTAAATAATGCTATTAACAGCTCCCATCATGTGCGTGGGGTGCGTTATCGATCTCGCCGCCGTCCGGTCTGCTGGTCAAGAGTGCGAACCACCTGGCGAGGAGCAAGGCGAATACGAAAACCTGCGTGTGACAGGAGTTCACCACACCGTTGCCACCCGGCTTGTCTAAACGGGGAACAAGAATGGCAAGGTAAAGGCTGTTCACGATAAAGTGAGCACTTTAGAAATGAACCTTAGAAAAAAGTAATATATTTTAACGGACGCACTGAGTGGCATTCGCCCAGTAAAGTTGGTAACGATGGATGGAAAGTAGTTCCAAATCTTAACGTCTAATAATAAGTGTCAGGTAACCATTTGTGATGACTAAAATTAAGCCTTTCACTTTCTGTTGTTTTAACGTATCGGAATGTGAAAATTAGCAGATTTGTGAAGTATTTACTTTCTTATAAATTTCACAGTTTAATTTGACCGACGCATGCATAAAGTGATGAGGCCCATGGCAATGTTAATTTTACACAAGGCGGAGGCTTACACAACGTGTATACAATAGATCTTAAGCAGGGCTTTCAAAAGTGCTCATTTTACCGCAAACAGCCTATATAAGCCATTCACGGTTACTTTACACTTTTCTTAAGCCCAGCTAGTTTCACTTCCATTATATTCCTCCGCCTTAGTCTATAAAATTACACCAAAGCGACAGTGCACCGTATTCGTGCACACTCAGTGTAATGAGGTTTCGCATAAAAACTGTTTCTTACTAGGCATTACCATCACGCCTTGTTTTTAGTCATGTTAATTATAAATTAAATGTTATAATTTGTAGATATAAGTAAAAGTTCAATATAACAAAAAATAAGGTACTTTTATGTTAATACATAAAAGCACT
The DNA here is from genome assembly GCA_029891345.1 of Dryococelus australis. NCBI lineage: Eukaryota > Metazoa > Arthropoda > Insecta > Phasmatodea > Phasmatidae > Dryococelus > Dryococelus australis. The sequence goes on along the minus strand of CM056993.1, from coordinate 317,315,402 downwards.
TGGGAAACATGGTATATTTAGGAAACAACAATGGAGGGTGTTCCGATGGAACACTGCACCCGACTGTACAACGCGCAGAGGGTAGAGTCGATTAAAATATAGTACACACGCATCCAAAGTTGTCAGGAAAGTTCGATACATGTTGCTTATAGAGGAAGGAAGAATATATTTTGTAAAATGAAAACTGTTTTGTTCTAATTTACTTAATTAAATATTACAAGAAATAAATTACAAAAGGTTCGTTTTGTAAACAGCTCGTAGTGTTGCATTTTGTGCATGTATAAATAAATAGATAAATAAAGAAATAAAGAAATTAAAAATTTAAGCTCATTTCCATTGTGGTTGCTTTATAAAGGAAAAAAGTCAAGGAAACTCATTTCACTGATAACTCCAGTTTATGTAAAAAAAAAATTGTAATACCTCTGACAAATATTTATATATATTTATTCACATCGGTCACGAAAGTTGTCATTTTCTTTTTACTGAAATGTATATCCCAAGAATTAGTTGTTAAAATATTTGTAAACATTATTACAAATATTTCATATACAGCCAGAGTAATTATTATAATGGTTTTGTTTGACTTTTTTTTAAAAGGTGCTTTCTAAAGCATCCTGATTAGAACTACGCTTACATTTTTGTTAAGAATAGATTCCTATTATTTTATTTTATTTTTTAACCTTTAAGTAATAAAATTGTAGCAAAATATTTTTTAGGGTTACAGCGTATACGCTTTCTTCTTTGAGAAGTAATTAAAATGTTTTTTTTTTTCGTGATAATTTTGGTAGGGTGTACCTTTTAATGAACTCTGCGTGTTGAACAGAGTCCATAGCTGTACTCTATTCGGAGACACTCAATGGGCGTCAGCAGGAGAGGGTAACGTTAAAAAAAGGGGGGGGGGGGGGCACGTGCCCTTTCTTGGAAACTGTATTTGTTCTCTGAAATGTGAAATAAACATTTTTATAAGAAATAAATTTCTTATTAGCGACGTCACTTCAAATGCAAGTCCCTGCTTGGAGGAGTAATTGAGTTCGTCCTGGTTTTCAATTATTTTGTTTTGATATTTGTTGGTGCATTTGTATTTAATATTAAATCGTATATTGTTAACTATAAACAAATTTATTCACATTGCAAGTAGTGGATGCTTGTTGCATGCATTTAGGGTAAGGCCCAGTTGTAAATCTCACACTCCTCTGACGAAATTTTTTTATAATTATTGTGCCTCCCCTTGGTAAAGCTGCTGGTGACGCCCATGGAGACACTCTACTTTGTACCTTTAGTAGGTATTGAATCTGGTGATACTTTTACACGCTAGCTATGCTGCGTTTACGGTTGTCTAGAAACATTTACAACAGTACTAACACTGAATATCATGTCACCATAAAAACTTTTCTAAAGGGTTTGCTTTGTTCTTTGTTTTCTAAGGATGTGTACTATCAAAGTATTGGATAAAAGAGGAAAGGGGAGGATTCCCGAGTGCCATTCTCACTGTAGTTGTTGAATCTTCACTTTCATGTGCGAGGACTACTGCTACTGAGCGACCCCAACGCATGGGTCAGTGGTTGGTGTCAAATCCAACAGTGCAGAGGTTCCCATTTCCATCCCAGACTGTCACAACTAGGAAGTTATTTGGAGTAGTTCGTGAGAATTTTCTCGTTCAATTTCCTCCCTTCGTGCCACTGCTGTATTACCCCACTAAACCCGTTACATATCTCCGTATCATTCTTTCACAATCTGTCGAGAACAAACAGCTGACCTCAGGGTGGGGAGCATACTCAACTTTAGCATTAGTCTCCTTTCTTTCCATCCACTCTTGTCGCTGCCTGGGAAATTTTTTGTGGGGAAAAAGGGGGGGGGGGGGGGGGGGGGGGGGGGGGTTGGGCTAGGTCTGCGGAACGTGAACGAAAAAAAAAAGTACATTTTAATTTTCTTGTTTTAATCGTTATTTCATTGTTATTACGGAAACAAATTTGAATCGTGGTAAGAAATTTGACGAGAGTGAAATTTGATACAGAGTCGGCTAACAGGATGATTCTTAAAGACCCTAAAAGTTGGGTGGCAGATCAATTGGCGCTGGAACTTGCCCCTTATGTAACTATGACGTAGCAGCTTGCGCTTGTTGTCCCGTGACATGCTCTGAGCGTGCTTAGAGGTCACTGTGACCTGGCGTCTTAGTAACTTTGTCAGGTCATTCGGCTATTGCAGTGAAGTAGAAACATGGAACAGGTAAGATGGCTTGCGCGAATTTCTAAAACTTTTTGTTGTTGAGAAATATAACTATTACATAGCTTCAAAATGATCGAAACATGGACAGTAACAACATATTATACGGCCCAGGTAAAATGTTGTTGACAATTACAGATCTCTAGCGCGAATTTTACAACCACTAACACAAATGGTACGAAATGAAAAATCCGTAAAATATGTGATTCTACAACGTACAAAGTATAGCAAAATTGCTGTCGTGAGACACCCCTTACCACCTTTCTCCATGCTGTTACGATGAAAGACTGCCGACCATCCGGCTGCGGTGGTGTTTATAGTGGCAGGCGTGCTGGTCCATAACCTTCTTCACATGTCGGGTTACGCAGAGGGTAGGGATTATCATAAAGTTCATTCTGTAGCCCACCGCCGACTTTACCGGAATGGATTTTGGGGGAAAAAAGGGGGACGGGACGGTGACTAATCCAGGCACCTGTCAATCATCCCCCGCCCATCGGGTGAGGTAACGATGGTCATGTCGTGTGTGACTCATCCCCTATTACCATAGAGGGACCATATACTAAAGATGTGGTAGACCGATCTCGTTGGCTGCGCACAACCAATCTCCGTGTCCTGGCATTGAACTGCTTCTCTGCCAATACGACTAGCAATAACGGCGTGGATTGGGTTTGAAGCTAGAACACTGTTTAGTAAACAAGTGCTTTGAGATTTTTTTGGTACTTCCCGAATCAATTTGTAATGCAGTTAGATAAATTGGAAATTGGTGAAAGTATTTTATTCAAATAAAAGTGCTTGTCTTTTGAAAATTAAGATGTAAACAAACATATTTATTGCCCATGACTATGTGACTTTTGTCAGTTGTGTTCCTTTAGGGTAGGTCATTGTTAGGTACATGCAGAGAAGCCGAATAATCTGCCTGCCTCATCTTTAGTCTATGGGCGGGATACATCCTGCGCCTGTCACAGGAATCCGCGCGTTAAGGCTGTTTACGATAAAGTGAGCACTTTTGAAATCAACCTTAGAAAAAAGTCATTGCTCCTACCTGCATGTATGTTAACGGGCGCAATGAGTGACATTTGTCCAGTAACGTTGCTAACGGTGGAGGGGAAATAGTTCCATATATTTCTCTCGATTTATGTTTTTTTTAAAGCATCGAAGTGTAAAATTAGCTAATTTGTACGATATTTACTTTTCTATTAATTTAACAGTTTCCCTTAACCGACGCATGAATAAAGTGATGAGACTCATGGCAATGTTATTTTACATAAGGCGGAAAAACACGCAGTGTGTATAAAAGTAGATCTTAAGCAGGACTTTCAAAAGTGCTCATTTTACCGTGGACAGCCTATAACAGTATTGGTGGCAGAAAACAGTAGCTTTAAGGGGAAAAATGCCGTTTTCAGTATTTTTATTAGCCTCGGTATGCAATTTCAATGTCGGTCGAGCAAATGAATGTGCTTGGAGTAGGTACATGGAATATGTATAGCCCTTAACCCCAAATTAAAATTGCATAGTATAATATGACGAAACAAGGCCGAAGTAAATCGAATTTTTAATGTCTGATGAATTTTGTCATAATTTTTATGTAAAGCGGTAGGAGATTTTTGGCGAAGTAAATTAATGTTCGACATTGCAGGCTGACGAAGAGCTCATAGGACATAATTAAATGCCAACCACGTTCACTGAAGACAAACACTTTGTAAGGCAACGTAGAAAAACAAAAACAAGGCGATACAACAGTGATTGTTGCCTATTTTGTAAGCGGATATTTTGCTGGTGTGATGATTTTCTGTCGAGCTGTTTCTTAGGCTGTAAATTTCCGCGTTTTATTTCGGCGAAAGATATTGTAATAAAGGGATGTGTACGAACCAAACATAACATCTATGCAGGTCGGAAACGAGCGATGTTATTGCAAACATTGCTTTGAGTCGTCTTCTTCCTCTTAGAGTATCTCAAAAAGCAAGCCTTAAATGAATTGTTTAAATATTTCAACGTATTAATTTCATAAGCAATTTTACGAAAGAATGAGTACGAAATCTGTATCTCCAAAAATATTCCTGAGGTAACTATTCTTAGAAAATTCAGTTACTGAGAATCACATTTGTGGCACAGATACAGTGTTGTCCGGGAAGTACTTTTAGGCGCAGTGACTGTTTAGTATATTCTTGGATACTTCTAAATTTAATGAAGCCCTGCTAAAGTTATACTTTCAGGATATTCCCCATCCTCGTTCAAACAAAGCCTAACCGGGTCTAGAAAATTACACCAAAAACACCGCATTCAAGCAATAATATTTTGCATAAGAACTATTTCTTACTAGGCATTAGCAACACACCTTTTTATCTCTGCTTATTCATATTAATTACAAATTAAATATTATAATTTATAGATAACATATAAGTAAAGGTTCAACTTAACCGAAAATAGTCTGTGGGTGCACGGTACTTAAGCCCCTGTTACACTGTCAAATTTTTCCGTCAAACTGCGTCCAATAAGTTTGGTCAAATAAAGTTGGACATTTGACGTCAGTGAAACGTCATAAACTCCGCCATATTTGTCTGAATAAGTTTGATTCGTTCAGTTTCCATCTAATATTTGAAAATTGGACCGGTTAAAAAATTTATTTGATGTTTGACGGTCTCAGCCAATCATAATCGTGCCCGACAAAAATGGACGTCAAGAAACTTAAAATAACGAACAACTGCTGGAAACAAAGTATGTTATGAAGATAATTAATTTATGTATAAGCTGTCTAGGTATGAATGTTATTTTAAGTGAATATTTATTTGCACATAAATATTACGAACTCAGAGGCATTGAATTTCATTGTGCAGAAAAAAATCTAATAAATAAATTTTGAATCTAGTAAAGAAGCGAAAATAAATTACAATATTCCTTGCATTTCTTCCTGTAATGGACTACATGGAAAATCGAAAACAATATCTTACTATGAAAAACATTTCAAAATAATATTTCAAATTAGATTCTCACAGTAAAAAAATTTGAGTGTGTGACACATTGTCAAACACATTCAAGATTATTTAATAAAATTAGTTGGAAGGAAAAAATTGATGGCCGTATTTTATCTTCAAATTTTATTGTCAAATTTAGTTGGCGAAAATTCGACAGTGTGACGGGGGTAGTATATATAGAAAACAGCCAAGAACGTCATATGGTGCGATTTTGCAAATGTTTTATTCTAAACGTGTGTAGAAACCGCGAATAGACAACACACATGAAGGCTGTGGGAATGTGAGGCGGGGCCTGCCAGCACTGCGACACTCTAGTTCATTAGGCACTGTCCGCGCTGCATTTGTCGGCGGAGGGACAGCGCGACGAGCGGGGACCGATGACCGCCGGATGACCGACATCTGCACGCTGGTCACGAATCAGCGCCGTGCATACAGTATGTACTTCTCTCGCCGGCTCGTGCCCGCCACATATATAACCGCCAGGGGGCGGTGGAGGCCAGCTGGCAATGCCGCGAATCCCGGCTCTGCGGCAGCGTCACATTGGTTCAAGTGCTTCTGCAGATGGGAATTTTAAACACTATCCTTATAAGTAATCTTCTACTTTTCACTTATTTAGTGGTGACGTTGATCCAGCTTTTAGCTTATAATATTATAAACTATTAGATATGAAAGAAATCATATTCGCCCAATGCATCATCAACAAACGAAGATGGTAAACTCTGGTAAGGTAGTTGTAACATTCCCAGTTGAAAATAAAATGTGCATGCTATTTATTCTCACGTCGCATTAAATGTTGTAGCCCTGATTATTTGCTAAAAATTACAAGACAGGTTATTAATTATCATGTCCAAATGGACAAAAAGTCGCCTTGTAACACAGTAACTCGCTTCTTTTGCAAGAAAACAGACCCCACCAATAAGGGTGGCCGTCCAATATCTTGTAGGTAAGCAAAGTGAGTGGCGTGCAAGTCGAAGTGAAAACGATTTTTCGATATCTTGGTAAAACCCTGGAGTGTTCTAAGTCCCTCCTTGTCTCTCCATATCTCTCTTTCCCTCTTTTTCTCCTCTTTTTCTTTTTCTCATATTTTTTCTCTCGCTTTGTCTTGTCCTTTCATTTCCTCCTCTCTCGTTCTCTCTCTGCCCCTCTCGTTTTCAGCACCTCTTGTTCTCTCTTTCTCTGCCTCTCTCGTTCTCTCTCTCTCTAGGTCAAGTTAAACTGAAATTGTTAGAAAAGTAAATATTTTACAGATCTGCTTATTTTTACACTTCACTGCATTAAAAAAAAAAACAGAAAGCCAATGAAATAATTCAAGCTATCGCAAATAATTACCAAACACTTTCTATTCGACGTTAAGATGGATAACTACTTCATTCAGCGTTACCAACTTTACTGGGTGCATGCCATTCAGTGTGCCCGTTAAAATATGTGCAGTTAGGAGCGGTGACTTATTCCTAACGTTGAGTTTAAAAGTGCTAACTTTATCGTGAACAGCCTTTACATAAAAATACACTTGTAAGTTCTATTTGACAAATATTTAAAACTTTAAATTTTTTGCTTTGTTTTGCTTATGGAAATTATTTCGTTTTGTGTTCCTAGATTTGGTTACGGACATCGGCGAAAGTAATTTTCAGTTGTTGCAGGAAAATATGTGTCTCTAGTAAAGTTAAGTATTTTGACTAATGTGCTTTTCCTGCTGACCGTAGTAGTCTTCTTGCATATTTGTATAAAGGCTGTTTACGATAAAGTGAGCACTTTAGAAATGAACCTTAGAAAAAGTCACTGCCTCTCAACACATATTTTAATGGCCGTACTGAGTGAAATTCATCCATTAAAATTGGTAACGATGGATGCAAAGTAGTTCCATATCTTAACGTTGATTAGAAAGTGTTAGGTAACCATCTGTGATAACATAAAATTACTTCTTTTACTTTCTGTTCCTTTTTTTAATGCATCAAAGTGTAAAATTAGCAGATTTGTGAAGTATTTACTATCTTAATAATTTCACAATTTCATTTGACCGACGTATGAACTAAGTGATGAGGCCCATGGCAATGTTAATTTTACACAAGATGGAAGAATACACAACGTGCATACAAGTAGATCTTAAGCAGGGCTTTCAAAAGTGCTCATTTTAACGTGAACAGGTTATAATACCTTTACCGATGCCGCTCAAACCTAGACTAGTTGCAGTCATGTAATATCGTGGCCTGTAGTATGTGGTGTTCTAATTCTCGCGCCAAAACTTTCGCAGCCATGCGTATCCGCCCAGTACTCGCATTTCGTGTAACTACATCATTGCAGTTACCGAATTATGGTAGTGGCAACGGCAGCAATATTTTCATTTTTATCGTGTGAGTAACCCTGGTAAAAATGGTGTATATTTATGCAGCAGGCCAGCGTGAATACAAAGCCGTGGACGTGGATAGCCTCCGGCCCGTGTCGTCGCAGGTTGTGCAAGGTGTTAACACCGGCCTGCTTCCTATACCGCCTGCGCTACCTTGTGTGTTATCGGCCGCTTTCGCCCTTCCTTTCGAGGCCGGGCTGAATGCCCCTCCCCCCCCCCCCCATATATTCACCCGTGACAACGTATGTCTGCCGCGTGACGCGAGTGGCGATAACCCCCAGGCTCGGGTCGTACTTGCGGTTAGTCGTTCACCGTCTTAAGAGTGCTGAGCAGTGTTGCCAAGTTAAGTGAAATTTCACTATATCTAGCGATGTTTTTAGTGCATCTGGGATTTAGTGAAACCTTTCGACATTTGCTAAAATCTAGAGATTTTATGCAGTTTTCACTTTATACATACAATTGTTGCAGTTCTAGGAAAAATTCGTCCCCCCCCCCCCTTTTTTTTTTACTGCGTTTGTTCAATCGACCCATCGTTTTCCCACGCAATCATCCAAAACATTTCCCTTCACATTATGGCATATTGCCTTGCTTGTGAGTTCTGTAGCCGCCGTCGGTGACGGTTCGGATTTTTGAACCTCTGCGTTGCGTATGCCACAATATTTTAAGTTTATGCCGTCTATAATGCTCGCAAGTTTTCATGGTCTCGTTTGTGGATTTTCGATTTAAAGTATTTTGCTGATGTGATAAAAAAACTGAGACCAGTGAAACAAGCGCTTGCTTTATTTTGCTTTTGATTTGCTCGCTGTAATTTTTGTTACTTGTTACATTTTCCAGTGTACATTTACATGAGATTGGTGTAATAAAAGAAAGAAGCTGGGATAAATAATATTCAAACTGTGTTGTGCTGATTAATTTATGTTAATATAAAGTATTAAGATGTTAGTAAAAATCTAGGGAAATTTAATAAAATTTTGGTGTGTTCTGGTGAAAATATGGCCTCAGTCTAGTGAATTTATTCTTTGATCTGGCAACATTGGCGCTGCGCCACTCGCCACTGATGCACAGTCGTCAGCAGGAGGGTTCAGGAGGGTGGGACTGGACATTTTTCTGTGAAATGTGAGGTATCCATTATAGCAGTCGTTTATGTGATTAGTTTTCGTAATTCTCGTAGCCAAGTGAAATAATTTAACAAATTGGTTAGTGGAGGCGTAACTCCAAAACATTTAAGTCCCTCCTTGAAAGAACAACAGAGTTCTTCCTGTTTCCCTATATTTTAGTTATCTATTTGTTTGTACTGTTGTATTAAATTTGATATTTTATTTAGTTAAATTTAAGCTAGTTTATTCATATGGCGCGCTATGGACGCCTGTTGTATTTATTTCGATTGAAGCCCAGTTGCAGAGCTCTCTCTCCACTAAAGGAAACTTATTGTGATTCTGTGTCCCCCTCCCCCCTCCTTAAAAAATATTGGTAATGCCCATGCGCCGATAAACGTCCTGGAAGCAGTTGGGGGAGGAGGAACTGGGGACTGCGGGCTTTATCCGCGCTATTCAACACGAGTTAGTGGCGGGGCTTGGCACCAACCCTGCGTTGTGCATATCGATTTGCGCTAGGCATTCCACCGCACACGCTGGGAGCCCCCGTACTTACTCTGCTCCACATGTTAACCTGTAACATTCCCACGAACCTCACTGGCTGCCTTGCTACCCGTGCGTAGATAAGTCACGCTACGGAAGTCTTGGAAATATGAAGTTGTTATAAAATGTCTGTAGCTAGCTCGTCTAGTATTGGCCTACTATGAAGTGTTATAAACAAAAAGGAAATAAAATGTGACCACCAATACATTATACTTTTTATGTGGAATTTAGATGTAGTTCGGCTCCCGAGACCTCGATGTGAAGAGCCGCCAATATTTTCACTGACTTAAGATGTAGCGCTGTTTTTCAGAATTCACTTTCGTTGTAAATGCTTAATCAATATACGCAGTCTCGGGCAGAAATTTAAATAAGGCTCATTTCATAAAGTGTTTCAGCTCAGGCATGGCCAGTAAAACGGAATTCCGGTAACATAGAATTTACCGTCAATCAACTTTGAGCCAAATTCTGACTATAGGTACTTCAAAAAGATGTCACCATTATTTTTTAAGGAGAAGAGGCATATAATCAGAACAAAGCCCGCGGCACACGGGATGATTTTTCCTGCGAGTTTCGCCAAGATGCTATTTAAGAGCAAGGGAAACAGCTATTATGTAACTTGGTTATTCGCGGGGTCCGTCACTGGTTTTGCGGTACACGGCATGGGCTTCCTTGCGAGCTACGCAGTTAGTTACATTTTAGGTTACGTTCGGTTGTTTACTTCAACAAACTTGCGTCATCGGCGCCACTTCCGCTATTCAGTGTTGATTTTCTTTCATAATGCTCAATATTGAACTGATTGCGGAGGTTATATAATTTCGTCTGGCATTCCTTAGCTTCTGTACCAGGCCTAACCTGATTAACACCCATACAATTTCTATGCAGAGCTGCTGCACGCAAATTCTTATGATAATTCGCATGCCGAACAGTATACAAACATGTTTCTTCCCTATAAGCATATATTAACACTGTTATTTGTTCCCTCGTCCACTTTTAATTTTCCATGTCCACGACAATACCGCCAAAAATTATGTTATGTAAATAAAATCACGTGACACGTTTCCTTGTTCTTATTGGCTGAGATCGGAAACTAGCAAAGATACACGTAGAGAAAATAGCGCCATTTCAATTACCGAAAAATAGACTAGCCAGCGGAAGTGCGCATAAGCAGCGGTATTTCCTGTGGGCGAGCATGCCCAGCAGCAGGCAACACGATCTCGTAGAAAAAAATCGTTCCGTGTGCGGAGGGCTTAAGAGTGCGTGGGAGAGAGAATTTTACCGTGGACGGGCTGATGGTGTGGTTTTTTAGTTCCCCGTAGGATAGCGCCACATACGGCTACGACGTATGCAGCGTGATCTAAGCGGAGCTACTTTGAACTAGTATAACACGATGCGTACGATGTTTGTTGTGACCCCTTACAGAAAAATAGCCTTCGCCTAAAATATTTTGATGGGTGTGGGAGGCGGAGGGAATTAGCTTCTCCTGCATTGCACTTGAGAACCGCCTGGGTGGTAAAGGGCCCGGGCTACCCCCGCTCTGAGCTTCGGCAGTGATCAGACCTGGAGGTGTTTGTTGTGAGAGGCAGAAGGGGGTTAAGAGTGGAGAAAGATGATAGTCAGGCAGATACGGATATCTCTAGGCAGGTGGCATGCTTGTGATGCGAGTCAGCGAGCGGCGTTACGATGAGCAGGCCACATTTATAAAAGTGAACCAAACAACGGTAGAACTGCTCTATCACTGGCAATTAATGCCAGTTAGCCTGTTAATGTACTGGATTTTATGTAAAGTAATCTATTTATACCCTACTAGCATTTAGAGTTTTATTCATCCAGGAATGGGCCCCGGTGGTGTAGCGGCTAACAGTGCTCGCACAGGTTCAAATCCAGGCGAAGTCAAATCCGAATTTTTCGCATTTTTTTAAACGAGGCGGATGTTGCTGTTGGCTAGTAGGCTTTTGCTTGGTCTTTGATATCGATCAATAATATGAAAAGAATTACTGGGTGCCCCCAAAATAGACATTTTAAGCATTGCGCTTTTAGACACACTCAAAATTGTAAACACTTTGCATGCGTCCGATTAAACAGTACATTATATGCTACTTCGAAGAAAATGACTGCGCCTTCTGTGAATTTTTTCAACTAACACGTATTCGTGTAAGCCAATTTAACGCATAACATTTTAAGGCATTTAACACTCTTTATCAAGTAGGTAGAAATATTTCATAGGATTCTGCCAAAACTGCATTGTCATACCTGAATAAATGTGGAAAAGTTTTTCTGTTACATTGCTAATAAACAGCATTCATTTCTAGGTTTATAAAAATGTCCAGTGCACTTTTTGAACAAACTTACTGTACACCTGGGTATAACAAGGTGGCGCAGGTGTAAAACACTAAACTCACTTTCGGGAGGACCTGGGTTGGAATCTCTGGCCGGCTATCCTAATTAGGGTTTTCTAAGGTTTCCCGAAATCGTGGCAGGTGGAAAGTTAGATGTGATATAAATGACTGATCAGGAAACAATAATTAGATACGGTTACGAGGGCAAGATAACTGAATATCATAAAATTAAAGTTTTTTTTTGTACGTAATTCCATCTTGGTGAAATGTTAAGTTACTTGATATTTTATATTTAAAATCGTCAATGGCATTTTTTTAAGTGCCGACGTATTTGTGAACGACCTATTCCAATTAATGTTATTTATTCAGGTTAGTGAATCGTATTGTATAGTTTCTTTTAGTTCATGTTACTTAATGTTGGCTCAACTCTCCAAGGATTACTTACCTAACGGGCATACTACTCTGTTACTGAATAAAAAATAATGGTGGAATAGATTAAAAGATTAATATTCCGTGTTCAGTCCTCGCGAGAAGCTACGTTTTATACGTTGGCCAGATTATATTTAGTAATTAATGTGGAGTGGATTGCAAATGATAATAAACGGAAGATAACGCTGATTTTACAGAATATCCTAATTGTAATTGAATACGCAAGTGATGCATACCTTTTTCATAGTCGTGCACTATGATCATGGTAATTGCAATTGAAGAAACTATTATTAAAAACATTTATAATAGGAAGTGTAAGACGGAGAATCGGTATTAGACAGGTAAACACGTTTATGATATACTTCTATAGTTTATCAATTTATTCTGGGTAGGTAACTGAGACATACTGATATTGTCCTCACATAACAAGCACTATGCTCTGTTGTGTGCTAAGAAATTGGTTTTATATTTATATCACTAGTATAATATAATTGTTTTCATCAAAACTGAATTATAGTGCATTTTCGTGTGCGTCTTGGTTTTTGGTAGTTTCTTTTGGCGCAATCGTGTGAGTTATGCATAAAATAATTATGAATAAAAGTACGAAAAGATGAGTAAGATAGTTGATCTCAACTTTTTAAATTATTTGGAATTGAAAATTTTTTTGTCCTTTTATATGCAGTATACTCAACGTTAGCAAATATCACTCAGACAAATGTCTAACTCAAAAGAATAAATAGATCAAAACTGTTTTGCTGCATCGTATTTAATATAATGTATTATTGTATTATATATTATAATGTTGACTCAGATATTCATAAAATTAATTATTTTAACTCACATTCGAATATAATAAACTTGAAAACGTATGTTTGTAAGACACGATAACGTGATAAAATGTACTTGTAAATGTTAATTCTGCCACTGCCACACAATATTCTTAGACTTATCGTAAAAGTCAGTAAATTAAAATAATAATTAATTAAATATAGTTCAAAAGCCTTAAACTGAGTTTCAAAATAATATTATCTCAGCGCGGCCGGCTTCGGATGCATGAGAATCTTTATGCCACGGTTACTTTATAGTTGTCTGTTTTGCGGTCACTGACATAAAACGATGTCACTGTCCCAAACTATAACTTGGATGCCAAAAATGTTACTAAAATATTTCTTACGTCTCCAAAGTTTGTTTCGATATTTTGACTTCTGGATATTTTGGTTATTCGGGGGGTCTAATCAAACGAAAAGTCATAATTTTACAATTTGCGTTATCGACCCCTACAAACGTCGCTATCGAAAACAAGCTTATTTAACACGCCATATCAGTGATAATATTTTAGGGCCTCTCCCTAGACTGTGCCCAAGGTAATTTGTACACAAATACCTGTCTTCAAGGTTCAAATATATAAGTGAAAACACTGACGAATTCTAATATGAAATTTCGGGTCGCAGCGATTTCGAAATCTCCCATAACTGCGGGCTGTTCATAAACGTTATTTAATTTTTCACGTGACTTGAGGAAGTCACGTGACTTGAAGTCACGTGACTTGAGGAAGATTGCGCAATGGCGAACGTTGTTGGACACACCTTCGTGACGTCACGCTCCAGAGAGCGAATGGTGTGTTCGGAATCTGTCACGTGACTTTAACAAAACATTGTACCATGTTGAACACACTTTTATGACGTCACACACCTTCTAGTGTATTATACCTCTGCGATATGTTATTAAATAAAATTTAATCATATTTAACTCTGACATTGCAAATCAGTCGCTGGTGCCATGAATAATTACGTTAATAGTACAGAACAAGTTAATAAGAGGTTTGGACGGCTCTTAACATCTAAGCTAAGGTCTTTAGAGCCGATGAGAGATGAATGAGGCGGATACGGAGAAGCGCCTTGAAATGCAATGACGCGGAAGAAGGGAAACCGAAGATCTCCGAGAAAACCCGTCAACCTACTGCATCGTCCAGGCACGATTCCTACATGCGAAAAACCGGGAGTGACCCCGCAAGTAAAATTGACAGTTAATGAATATTGCTTAGTACCTCTGCTCTGTATCTTTCACCACATGAAAAATTAGTACTGCTGAAATGTGATTCCGACATAGCATCAACTAATTGTGGCCTCTGATTTTCTATAGATACACTCTACTGACACCTTCTCTCATCTTAAACTGTGTTCCCAATGTAAACGGTCCTGAGTTAGTTACATAAGATTCTAAGAGTATTCCAGGTCTAATTAGAGACAAATATCAGCTCTATTCTGTCAGCTTCAGAACACTTTGTCAGAGTTCTCTACGGACACATAAGAGATATTGTAGCTCTAAATCTAGACTTATAAAAGTAGCTTCTCTTATCTGTTGTCCGAAACACTGTGCAGAAAATCCGAGTAAGTACTGAAATAAAAAGGGCGATTTTACGCTAATGGGAACCAAAAAGTAGAATCACCACCTGCCACTAAGAAACTTTGTAAATCCTTACAACCTGCACGCAAGAAACACTAATTTCTTTACTGCAATTTTGTTATGGCCTCATAGTCCTCTACGGCGAGGTCATTAATGACAGGGGATTATATATAATATATGTATTATATATTATATATAAAAGCAAATCAGGGTGAGGTGAATATGGTACCGTGATGGAAAACATCTACGTACCCCGAGAAAAGCCACCCCGCCCACCAATGGTAACGTCTGCTGTGTTTTGACATGTGAGAATTCTAGTGTAACCCGGCCGGAAATCGAAACTGGAAAGCTTTGGCAGGCGGCGGGAACTATAGCCGCTACGCTACCGTAGCCCCCGACTACAACATAGTTCAAGGGAACTGAAAAATGAACCCTCAATAGTCTTTAGTAAGGAACCATCTCGGCATTTGCCTCGAGTTATTTCAGGAAACCATGGAAAGCTGAAATGAGGATGCCCGGACAGGGATTCAAACCCCTGCACTGCAGAATGATAGCTCAGTGTTTACTACTATTACTACTTGCTCGGTCAGTTTGATTTTACTCGTTCAGCTTTCATTAGGACAGAAATAACTAATCAAGCTTAGTCAGTTAACGAAGAATCTAGTTAGAATGTGAATGTCAAATAACGGTATTAATCAGTGTTGTCATTTGATATACATAGGCCACATATATACACATACACACCGCGAGCCAGTGATATTAGTTTTAAATACGTTAGTCACATTATCAATGCCGTTTTACTATTGTTTTAATAAAGATTTATGAAAACTATAACCCACATGCACAAACACCAAAAATTATATTTATGCATCAAATAATTGTGACTAGCAATTCGTCGCATCCACTTACGGTCAAAAAAATTAAATACTGCATACAAGCATAGTTTCTAATAGGTATAATTTTATACCATTTTGTCTTTTAATGGTGCAAAAATTTCGCAATATTTCATATGTAGGCTCTCAACTATAATTGATTTCTTTTTACTTTGGAATACTACTGCATTTGCGTAAAATTCAAACCGTTTAAATGCATGTTTAATCAGGAATAAGCAACAGGATTGACATAACTTTAATCAATTGCCTCTATCCCTGTTCTTTTCAAATCGTGTCTTATTACCACCCATTGTGGTGTCTCCAGCCACATTCAAAAGTGGTTTCGCGATACTATAAAGTAAAAAATGGCGGCCTCCAGCACGGGCGACACCTGTGTATGTGTTACTGCAATGAATCACTGGGTGGGGAGAGCCCGTCACCTATGGGTAAACACGTGAACTACGACGTATCTAATCAGTACCAAATCCCGTGTGAACTGCGATTTTCAAGGCTTGCGGCGCAATAGATTTTACAGCTTGTATTGCTTCTACATGCATACTGCAATTTCCAACGTCACGTACACAAATGTGTTGTAGATTGACACTTTTCAGTTTTCCATTTGCAATACAAATTTATTAGTATTCGTCTGTTGAAGTTCGTCATATTGACGGCTATGTAATTAGTAAAATAAAACACATTTCAAAATTTCGAATAATGGCAATCTAAAATCCAAACTTACACAATATCTTAATATTACCCTGATTCCAAAATATGTAATGGTTTTTACAATATCTCTTGCGCCGCGAACGTCGATTTCGCAGGTCGCAGCCACATGTCCCACGCTCTCTTAAGTTATCGTTTAGTGGGTTGTTAGCTCTGCAACTGGGTTTCACGCGATATAAATGCAACATACATCCTTGACGTGCGATACAAATAAACTAGTTTATATTTAATAATACACAATATAATATAAAATAGTTCAAACCAAAAATTCAAAACTACAATAATGTGAAAAAATCAGGAAAAGGTTGGTTACTCCTCCCAAAAAGAACTTGTTACGCCGCATATAACAAAATTATTTATTAAAACTGTTTCTTTCACTTAGTTACCAGAATGATTACGAACACTAATAATTTATAAACTATTGTTCTAATGGATCTCTCCCATTTCATAGAAAAAATCCAGTTCCAGGGGAGGGCAAGTCCTCGCCCTCCCTCTAGCTTTTTCTTCGTGTCAATATAGATTTTTGGTAATCTGTATAGTGGTTAATTTTTTTGGGAACTTGAGATACTGTAATCCAATATTTTCACTTATTTAAGGGGTTTAATATTTTTTTTTAGGGTGGGGATTTTAGTTTGGAATTGTTCTTAATCTAATCCCTATATTTATTTCTGATTTTCTGCCACGCAAGAATAGTTACACTTTTAGTCTCTTGGTTTATTCTGCTACGAAAATTACTAGCAAGGAAATAAGTTAAGGTTTAGGTTAATGTTAAAGTGAAGTTTACTAACATAATATATTTGTTAATAAACTTCACTAACATTATACATACCTATTTTATTTATATCATACATATCTACATTTTTCAATACTTGGTATTTGTGTCTGCATGTTCGTGTAGTTATTATGGATTAGTGTACCCATCGGAATGACTTTTTCTGAGTTGGAAAGTAGTTGAAATGAAATAAAATGCATGGACGAACGTAATACTTAGACTATAAAGAACGGGAAAACGTAATCGTGCGTAATGCAATTGTCATGTATGAAACTAATTTTATAAAGTTTTTGTGAATACTGTTGCCAGCTCCCAACCCATACTGTTCATATTGCGAATTTATTTATGCATTCGGTATTTTCTCTTTCACGATTTACAAAAAGAAGATTTACGTAGCTACTGTAGTGCAGAGCTTCCTGAAATTCCGCAGGTTAGTATTTTCAGCTCACGCCGTTATTAACGTGCGTTTAAACTTTCGTATTGCATACAATACCAACATCCTTATTGACGAAGGACTACGAAGTATTATAAACGTAAGTCGTAATATCCAGAGATACGTTGGGAAAAAAGGGGGGAGTGTGGGGAGGCTTAACGAGGGAGCACCACAAGAAAACAAAGTATATTAAAATTCATACTTAACATTGCCCTATATTTACTAAAAACGTAGATCAATAGTATTAATAAAGAGTAGGCCTAATTTTTATATTGGTATAAATATTTTCTGTCGAAATATTCGAATAGGAAGCAAAGTGTGTTGTGTGTGTGTTTGTGGAAGTATAGCCATAGTTGATTTCAAAACAAAATTTTGGAAAGGGGCGCATTGCAGCAGCACCAAGGATGCCAAATCCTATAAAAGACCTTGCTTCCCCCCCTTTTTTTTTTCACTCTCTTTACTCCTTGCCAACCGACGAAGTTACATTAATGTCTCACTGTTAGAGACCTTCATAATTTTGGCAACAAAATAGATTTCACAGTTCTTCGTGTACAAAGGCGACCTCAATTTTTTGCTGTGCAAGTACAAAATTGTACGTGTTCGAAGTAGTCTGTTGCCAGGCAAGGCAGATTTTGTAGTTCTCTGCATTGCATGAGAAATAAATGCTGTGGTTTTTTTAACTCTACATAAAATGCGTGTCGCAAGCCGTGTATGCGCTTTACGTTTTTTTGGCAGCAGTTTGGGCTGTGATCGCTTTCGAGTTTGTGAATACACATGTTTGAAATTTATGAAAACTATGACATTATTATGAAGTAACCAGTAACCTAAAGATTGTCCACGATAAAGTGAGCACTTTTCAAATCAACCTTAGAAAAAAGTCACTGCCCCTACCTGCGTATATTTTAACGGGCGCCCTGAGTGACACGCTCCCAGTAAAGTTGGTAACGATGGATGGGAAATAGTTCCATATCTTAACGTCGAAAAAAATTTTTAGGTAAATATTTCTGATAATCTATATTATTTCTTTCACCTTCTGTTTTTTTTTTTAATGCTTCGAAGTGTTAAAATGAGCAGATTTGTAAAATATTTAGCCTACTTTTCTAATAATTGTACAGTTTCACTTGACCGACGCATGAATAAAGTTATAAGGCTTTTGGCAATGTTAATCTTACATAAGGCGGAAGAATACACAACGTGCATACAAGTAGATCTTAAGCAGGGCCTTCAAAAGTTCTCATTTTACCGTGTACAGTCTATACTCGCTAGACTGCATTCAAGCCATTAGGGAAACTTTCGCGGCATGCATTAAACAGACAGACAACAACAAGCTCCATTCCCAGAGCCGCGCGCAGCCAATCGTAGAACGGGTACACCCATATCAAAGGAACCGCTACTCCATTTCGCCTCTGTGTATCTCTGTCGTGTGACCGAGGTGAATGTCGGCAGCGCAGCGCTTTACGGTGGCGCTAACGGCTTGGAGTTCTCTCTTCTGCTAGCCTGAGCCTGCTCTCTGGGGAGCCGCGCCCTCCCAGTCTGCCACGACGCGAGCACCAAGTGGCGCGTCATTTGTCAGTCGACTGGCGGAACTACGCAACGCATCTGCTCGTCCTGTCTGTCGCAGAGCGATGACCCCCTCTGCTAGAGTTCTCCTTCCCTTTCGAACATTCGTCACTGATGACGTCATCGTCAGCCAATTTGGGACGAATACGCCGTCTCCAGCTGTCTGTGGAAAAGTTAAATTAGGGTTTTTTTTGGTACACTGTTTTGCGCAGGAAATCTAAATACTATTACGTGTAGGGGTTCAAAACACTTGATTATCAACGCTCAGCCTGTCAATTGAGCTGTAACGGAGGTTTGAGCGAGAATAATCGTCGACCCAATTTCATTGGTGTGCGAGCTTGGTGTGAGCGTGCAAGGCCAGCGAGGAGCTTGTACGCTGCAAAGAAATGCTTTTAAAAACGCACACTGTTAGTATTAACGCGGTTTTGGACTTTCGGCCTTGCAGATCTGTCAACGACTACGCTGGGAAATTTAGTTGTTTATGACTAACCTGTAAGTGACATTTGTATATGAATGGATGTTACTTTGAAGTGCTAGTTTGTGCTGAAAATTGACGTTTTGACTGTGGTGATGCATGTGAACAAAATAAACTTTGACTCAGGATTAATACACCATCATATATAGCCCAACTTTATTTAGATTTCAGAAGTGGATTACGAATTTTAGTTCAGAATAATGTATTATGTACTGAACTTGTATTTAGTGTTTATAAATGGTTTCTGGTATGTAATGTACAAAAATTTACAAATTATGTTTTTGAGTAGTTGCCTAACAAAATTGTTTTATTTGTAAAGCAGTAAGTTAGTGTAATTGAGAAAAAACTACAGTTAAATTGTTAAGATTTCCCTCTCTCATTTCAGGCCAGTATTGGGTTTGCTGTGGGGTAAAAATGTGAAATAATGCTGCGCGAATTCAGAGGTTAACAACAGACAATTTATTTATAAACGTTTGGCGTTATATGCATAGTAAATATATATTATATTATAAATAAAATAATAAATTAAGAATAATTGTTTAAACACTTGCGTACATAAAACAGGCATTATTCAAGAGAATGTGTAATGTAACCATTTTGATGTTTCGCAGTTAAGCCATTTTATGTGAACTAAATTATGTCAACAGGTGTCACACAAGGTACTTAATATTGGCACAAAGTTCGTAAAGTAGCCCTGTCCTAATGGAACCACATCGCCTGACGTGCATCCAAAGGGACATCCTCCAAGTACAGCGGTAGACTCCTGCAGAAAGTAAATAATGTAACACCGAGACGAGCAGGAAGAAATTTAGACCGATTATGTTTTCAACGACAATTACATCTTGAACATTAATAGAGAATCTCAATTGATAACTTGCTGTATGTATGGTATGTCACGTGACAGTTCCCAGGTTCGCACCTACACGCTCCACACTGCCTCTTCGAACCTGGGTTTGTGCACTCGCCATCTGACCTGCAGCTGTCACGATCTGGATTCTCGGCTTGACTGCATGGCTGGACGATATGCGTTTGCAGTCAGTGAAGACTGTATGTTCTTCGTAACTTGTACGTGCATTTTCGTGGTCTCTTTTTGTTTTGTCCGACGGTCTAGGGTCTCAAGATTTTTTTTTTCAGCCAACTTGTGTAATGGCTTAACAGTTGTGGCAACGGAGAGAACATGATGTTTGGTATTTCATTTTGCATACTCTTGCTATTTTAACAGGGTCTGATCGCGCCTCTCCTCTTGTGTGGCTGGCGGAGTGGAAGTCATGACGCGCTTGGGTAGCGCGCATCTACTGCGACTAACCCTGTAGTCGTCTCCCCCTGTTCCCTGGTACCCATTCGTCATCCACTCGGTTGCTTGATGTGTTCTTTTGTTCTGCTCCCTCGACGTTTCCGCTTTGCCCCCTTTTTTTTAATACACTTGAAACAATCTTCCTTTGCTCAAACAGATGACACTTATTCTTCCCGCTGCTTCGCCGGAATTCAATTTGCCAGGCTCGTCTTTGAACGAACCACTGCGGGCATGAAAAATTGACATCACCTTGATGTTGTTGCTACCGAATATTTATTGCGTAAAAAAGTACATTTTTTTCGTATCACTCTTTGCTTCCACGCCCTGAAGTTTGTCCTGTTTATCGGAAGTTCATAGTGCACTCTCAGAAGAGGAGTAATTTACCGATTCATCGTGCAGGAAGACCACCTTCCATACATCTTACGGTTATGCCATCGTTTTCTAGAAGTAAAAAGAGAAAAAAGTTAAGTTTTAATGTATGTGACCTCCACAGAAAATTTAAATCCTCTTGTTCCCGCGACACACGAGGATGTACCTCACTCTGCACCGAACACGTATGTTCGTCGCCGAATGAGGTGGTAGGTGCTGAAAAAGTGCAGGAGATTACACATCTTTTGGCATCAATGACTAGTGAATTATTGAGGTACTACGAGAGCACTGGATTGATCGGCCATATCGTGGCCCCTCAACCATAGGGGTCGAAGTGCGATATATGCATAATGGGAATGAAGTGTGGCAGCGACGTGATGTCGCGCAAATGGGACGGGCGTCGCTGCGCACCATCCACGAATATGTCACAGCAGCAGGGGATACGCCTTGTTACGAAAGACCCCGTCGTGAACCTGGTTACAAAAGGCTTCTGTTTAAACAACGAGCAGGTATTGAGGCCACAGCCCAGTTTACAAAACACGAAATCAAAACGCAGAGCCGAAATTGCAATCTATAAACTATCAAAGAAATTCGCCGAGGACGATCAAATGTGGGTCCGGCAAACTAAGTGATTTTCAGAAGCAAGCATAACAATCCTCCGGCAAAGTCCATCCACAGGGCACGACGGGGACCATCACAATCAATTACGTTAACAAATGCACGTGGTGGGGTGAGAAGTATGGACGGAGCCATGTGGTCTAGATCAGTCGCAGTCGACGGTGCTACAGCGGACGGCGCGGCCAAAGGTAAAGGTCAAGGGTGCGAGACCTGGTGAGTCCTTTCAACTTGAATTAACTTATCTGATGTGAAACTCCTATCTTCCTTTCATCTCTTCACTCTATATGCCATCTTTACTTATTCAGGTTGTAATTTGTAGTGTTCAAGGCTCTAGAAAAGGGGCTCTAGCCAATTATAAATTAATTAATCTCCTCTTTTAAATTTACCTTTCGCAATTTTCCATCTTTCTATCCTTCCAGTTTATGGTCCCAAGTTGAGATCATTACAGCCTGTCCCCATCAGAACCATATCCGGGCGGCTAGCAGAGCGGGATCTGTCGTCGCGGCGTCCCTTAAGACGTCTACCATTACGACCCGAGCATGGCAGAACACGTGTGATGTCCTGCCATGAACGGGTAGCATGGAATCCCGGTCCTATCTGGATATAGACAACCTCCAGACGTCCTGGCCAACACCGTGATCCCAACAAGATGTGTCATGGCGTGGGATGTAGTTTCCTATAATTCCTGCACCCCTTTGAAGGTGATTTAGAGCGCGGCGATATGTCCAGGAAATTGTGCAAAGATATGCGCTGCCCTTCCTTGTGCAGCACGGGTATCTCTGGCCTGCTTCCGTGATGTCTACATGCCTTGGTCAGCAATGTCCCCAGACCTCTTGTCCATCGATAACTTTTGGGACCAGATTGGACGGCAACGTTGGCCAGCGACAACTTCGGCGGATTTGGAAGGTCTGTTGCGCCAGTTGTGGCAGGATCTTCCTCAGGAGAACATCGGACGTCTTTGTCTCTATGCCTCCATGCTCAATCGTTTCGATGCCTCTCTCCGTGCTACAGGTGGTCAAACACCTTACTAAGTGCGCTCTGCAAGTACTAGTCCTCTGCAATACATGGTTGGTGTGGTACAATATTTTTATGTTTTCTGTATATGTACTACCATGTTCTGTGCATGTACTCACTTACATGCCTCTGCGATGGTACGTTCAGGGTGACCATTTTTATTGCAAATGAGAGTATAACGTCTGCCGTATCTGAAGCAGCTGTATCATGTGTATGATTCGGAGAATGGGCAACTGTAGAAAGCCGCACACGCACGATCCGCACCAGAAGGCTTTTCTCACGTTCCTCTTGCACTGCAAGTACAATGAAGCGGAAGTTAGTGCACAATACAGCGAGCGACTGCAAGGCGGAGGAGCGAAAAGCGTCCGCGGCCAGCGAATTAATTGGAGCGGGACGTGTAAATTGTGCGGCACCGCGTCTACTAGGAGCGACCTGCGGAACTTTTTGTTTCGCGAGGCTTGTTGCCAAACGAGCCGCCTGCCTGCAGGTATTCTGCACGTCCGAGGACTCTGAAACACGCAAGATACCTGACTTTCATGGCTCAAATCAATAAATATAGACAATGTCTTTCGTTAGGCATCAAAATCTGCATGCTAGTCCGTCGGAGTCGCGAAATACACTGTCCGAAAATGTTTGCCCACTCGCAAACTTGCCTCCAGTCGTCGTGGACCATCGCCTCGCTCATGCGCGGTGCAAACTCAAGGTCATGCTCGTATCGTAGTTCTATCCCCGATCGAACGAGACCACGTTTACTTCAATGATGTTACATATAGGCTGTTCTCGGTTAAATGAGCACTTTTGAAAGCCCTGCTTGAGATCTACTTGTATACATATTGCGTATTCCTCCGCCTTATGTAAAATTAACATTGCTATGGATAGGCCTCATCACTTTATTCATTCGTCGGTCAAATGAAAGTGTAAAATTATTAAGAAAGTAAATATTTTACAAATCTGCCAGTTTTTACACTTCGATGCATTAAAAAACAAAGCGAAAGAAATAATTCTAAGTTATCACAAATAACTATCCAACACTTTTGATTCAACGTTAAGATACGGAGCTACTTGGCATCCATAGTTACCAACTTTACTGGGCGAATATCACGAGTGCGCCAATTAAAATATATGCATGCAGGAGCAGTGACTTTTTTCTATGGTCCATTTATAAACTGCTCGTGTCTGAATGGATGATCCTGCAAACGTTACATCGCCGTTTCCATCGTGGTACCCCTTGTGTCGATCTGGTATTAAACACGTATTCGCGTCACGGTAAACCATTCACCCGGGATCGAACCGAGATCACAGCCCGCGCAGCCTTGCGGGAGTGTCGAGTGCTGTGACACGGCCCTAGCTTTGTTCCGGCAGCGTGCTGGCGGAGAACTGCAGGCCGCGCAGTGGCCTTGCGTCTGTGCGGGTGAGACGACCAGGCTGTCCCCCGAAACGGGCCGGGTTAATTCGGGATGGGCCCACGGCGAGTTCCCGCCCGGCATGCCACACGCGTGAGGCAGCGCGCCAGCTCCGGCTCCAGTCTGCCTACTATCTATCACCCTGCTTGCACTTCGTCAGCCCTCTGCAACAGTTTGTACACGGCGACCAGACAGAGCAGCCAAGCGGATTTAGTTTTATAGGCTGTTCAAGGTAAAATGAGCACTTCTGAAAGCCCTGCTTAAGATCTTAAGATCTACTTGTATGCACGTTGTGCATTCTTTTGCCTTATGTAAGATTAACATTGTCATGGGCCTTATCATTTTATTCATGCGTCGGTCAAGTGAAACTGTGAAATTATTAGAAAAGTAAACATTTTATAAAGCTGCTAATTTTCACACACTAATGCATTAAAAAACAGAAAGCGAAATAAATAATTAAAATTATCACAAATGGTTACCTTACACCTTTTATTCGACGTTAAGATGTGGAACTACTTTCCATCTATCGTCACCAACTTTACCGGGCGCATGTCACTCAGTGCGCCCGTTGAAGTATATGCAGGCATGGGCAATGACTTTTTTCTAAGGTTGATTTGAAAAGTGCCCACTTTATCGTGAACAGCCTTTAGTGATTCTCACGTTTCGCGTTATCTGACACTTTTTCGCAAATCGATAATTCCTCCCTCAACTGCCAACTAGTGGAGACTTCTACAAAATGCGTGCAAGGCATGCATTTGATTAAGGTTTGGGTAGTTCATTACGTATGCGGCCATAACATTGCAACCCTTAGAATGTATTGACGGAACTCTTAACTCAAAGATAGAATTAATTTTGAATTTTTGTGACAGTCAGTTTTTCGAACGAAACGTATCAGTATTTGCGAAAAATGTCATATATAAATTGATTCTTTTCATATGTAAATTTAATTTATTTTTAGCGCACACAATTTAAGTATAAAATATGGAAAATGTAATAGTTTTCCAAATTAAATGTACAACTTTCACAGTTTTAACAATAATTATATCAAACACACGCAACTATGTTTCTAAAAAAAATTATAAAAAATCTTTGCATTAAAAATTATGTATCCCTTTCAAATTAGAATAAGTTCCCACGAAATCGTTCCCGTCGATGTGTCACACAAAATATCATCTTTATTTCATATTATTCACAATGGAAAACGCGCACGTATCAGAAAAAATTTAATCTTATTAGTTTAATATAATTTTTTAAATTGTGCAATATCAATAACTGAAGCATCAAGTTATTATACATAATTATTATTTGGTGATTTTGTATCTGCACCACTATACGATTTGTGGTCACCATGTAGGTGTCATGTAGGAAGAATGCAAGTCTCTGATTGTAGCCATTTTGCTTGCCTTGGCCACCACACACTGAACTGTGGTTAATATCGGCGTGGTCTGTTGAGATCGGTTCAACTTTCCACCGCAGACAAGGCGGATCACGGCGAAGTGTGGCGAGATCTGCTATGTCTGCTCGGGCGGTTGTCCGTGGACGTGCGAATCCATCTTGGTCTTGGTCCACGCTTTAAAACGTGTACTTAACGAACGTGGAAGTATCAGAATGAAAGTGGGTATATTCTTTATGACACGGTTCTCACCGTCATCGTGTATGTCAGATCAAAACGCATGTACAGTATTTTAATATCATAAGATATTTTCACATGGCGAGACGATTGCTGTTCGTTTGACATTGTATTCTTTATGGGGCGTTAAGTGGGTGCCCAATGAGGACGAGTGGTCGCTTTGCCAACGCGTGATGTACAGTGTTTTGGACCGTGGAACGATCCCAGCAACCTCCACAATCATGTTACAAATTATAAAATAAATTAGTTTTAACACCGACAAAAATTCTTCGCATGTAATCCAGTGTGCACAAAATATCAGACACCATCTTACGCACGAATGAAGGAACAAAATAAAAGCACGTCCTACTTCTTATCCGCAGACATGGCAGTGAATACTATACCGTGACAGTGATTCCCCGTTTATTTGACTGACTCATCGGTTTGTAATAGCCTCTCGATTGACTTTTTGTGACTTTAACTAACTGATATTGCCGATTCGAGTTTCGAGTGTGTGGAAGTATTTGCCAAGTTCAGGTTCGGAATTCGCATAGCATCAGCTAAAAATATTCTTTGAAGGCTTTTATTGTAAGACAAAAAGATCTTTTTCAGGACAGTAAGCATTCAGCAGGGTATTTTTTGCGAAGCTCTGATTGCAAAAATTGTTGTTTTGCTCGAGATGAATCGTATAGATATTCAATTTTCTTGAGCACTTAGGTTAACACGAAATATACTTTACTACTTTTATTTATTTTTTGTGAAAATTACAATGCCTTCATTGGTTTTTGACATCAGACCTGTCCTCCCTCCGCTATT
The DNA here is from genome assembly GCA_029891345.1 of Dryococelus australis. Taxonomy (NCBI): domain Eukaryota; kingdom Metazoa; phylum Arthropoda; class Insecta; order Phasmatodea; family Phasmatidae; genus Dryococelus; species Dryococelus australis. The sequence goes on along the minus strand of CM056993.1, from coordinate 317,289,097 downwards.
CTTTTTCGACGAAGTTGCACGTAACAAAAATTTCGGACGACGCTTATGGTTATAGGCTGTTCACGGTAAAGTGAGCACTCGTGCACTTTGAGGCCCAGTAGCTTTTTTTTTCAGTCATCTATCCCATAACCACCTTTTTAAATAAATATTGTCATTTAAGTAATAAACACAGTGTGTGTATTCCACCACACACATAAGTTAACGTTCAAGGCTACAGTAAAATATGTTAATTGACGATTATTCCAAATAAGAGGGTTTCCAAAAGTGCTCACTTTACCGTGAATAGCCTATATACAGAAATGTTCTTCTCCAAGCTGTTCTTCATGGACGGGATGAGTTCTTTCGGAGCTGTTATCGATCCCTTGACCAAGGTCTGAAGTGGGGGAAGGGGACCTACATTCACTCGTCCCCCTTTTTCATTCTTCTTCCGAGCATGTGTGATAAACGACACTACTTGGCAGTCGGCCAGCGGACCAGCAACCGGCAGTCCACTGTGGTGGTGCGCCTGCGGCAGCCGGAACCACGCGAGCCTCTACATACATATCGTCTGCGCAAAAAATGTCTCTAATGCGTAGACGCTGTAAAGGCTGTTCACGATAAAGTGAGCACTTTTGAAATCAACCGTAGAAAAAGTCACTGGCCCTGCCTGCACAGGCGCATTGAGTGACGTGCGTCCAGTAAAATTGGTAACGAAGGTTTGAAAGTAGTTCCATACCTTAACGTCGAATAAAAAGTATTTGGGAACCATTTCTGATAACCTAAATAATTTCTTTTCCTTTCTGCTTTTTTAATGAATGACAGTGTAAAAGTGAGCATGGTTTTAAAATATTTACTTTCCTAATAATTTGACAGTTTCACTTGACCGACGCATGGATAAATTGCGGAGGCCTGTGGCAATGTTAATTTTACATAAGGTGGAAGAATACACAACGTGCATACAAGTAGACCTTAGGCAGAGCTTTCACAAGTGCTCATTTTACCATGAACAGTCTATAGGAGGAATGCATTAACAAAATCCTGTGGCCACATCGGGTATATTACTTGCTGAACAACTGTATATATTTAGCACAAGGACTGCAGCAGAGTGATGCGAATCTTACAGGAACGCAAGTAACTTTCGGAACATACTGAGGCATTGCTGGGCAAGATACATGACCCATTCTTGGTAATGTGAGCACTTTTTAAAGCACGACGTTATTTCTTAGCCAATTCGAATTTTTCTGCCGCGTGTAAATATAAATTTTGCCATTTTTTGGAACGCAACTTCTTTACTAGGAAAATTCCAGCCAACTGTGATAATTATTACTGAAATATACAAGTGATAATGTGATACGGTATTTGCATACCTGGAAAATAATGTGCGTATAGTAACGGTTTGTGTACTTTGGTTCGTTATTTTATACATTGCAGTTCGTCGTTGGGATGTTAATAGTTTTCTGAGGCCTCCAAAAAATAAATATTTTGCTGTTGGTGAAATAATTGCCCTCGTATACTGTCAAGGTAAGAAAACATATCTAGGTGGTTCATTTTTTGTGTAATTTCAAGATAAAATTACAGTGCGACAGTTTTCGGTCTGTGTTAAATAACTGTGTGTATAATGTTTCAAAAATAGCTACACATGCTATTTAAGTTACGTGTGTATAATTCAAACAGTTAAAGGATTTTTCATAATATATTTAAGATGTGAATAATTTTAACACCAAAGGAAATTAATGTATTAAATGCTGTAATGCAACGGTTGTAATTTGTATAATTGCCACAAGGCAACTATGAGTTTATCGTATTGATTTTTTAAGCGCGCGTGCTCACACGTACACACACACAGAGATATATACACTCAAACTAAGTAGTGGAAAACAAGTGATGGTTGCCCATACTCCATTCACGGTTACCTCCAACTTTTCTGAAGCCCTGCTAAAGTCCTATTTCCACGATATTCCTCCGCCTCGTACGAAGCTTAGAACATTACACCAAAGGACCAACGCACCGCATTCGTGCGCAGTGAGTGTGCATAAGAATCATTTATTACTAGGCATTACCAACACACCTTTCCTTATAGGAGTTATAAAATAAATATTTCAACTTACAGATAAAAATGATGAAATTAAATTTACAAAAATCAGGTACTTTTATGTCGGCAGAAGTATTTAACTCTTGTAACACGTGAGATATTAAGGAAACAACCAAACACTTCCAACGTGGGTGTTTTTTTTCAAAGGTTTGATGCAAAAAGTGTGAGGAAACCGCGAGTAGACTAGCATAATATCACTCAAGCGCTTACAAAGTGTAGCGTTAGTATAAAATAATTAGTGTGTGCTACGTCAGCAGGTGAGGAATGAGTTTCGTTGCGCGGGTCTGCGGACGGCGGGTGTCTCGCGTGATGGAGGCGGGCGCGTCACGGCCACTGCCCCAGCACAAAAGTTCACATGGCTATAGTGTAACTCCGTGACCCGGAAGGCGCGGGGGCGGAGGCTGGCTGGTTAGATCGCCTTACGTCCTGTAGCTCTGGCTGCCGTATCGGCTTTCTTCCCCTCCGTAGTTTCCGCTTCCCCCACCCGCAACTGATCCTCCCCCTACCAGGCGGCAGGTCTTATCGCAGCACTCGCACCTCGTGGTATGCCAGGAATGTGATACTATGGGCTCAAGCCAGCCTAGCGCTAACGCCGGCTTGCCTCTATGCTCGTGTTAATTAAAGGCTGTTCACGATAAAGTAAGCACTTTCGAAATCAACCTTGGAAAAAAAGTCACTGCCTCTAACTGCATCTTTTTTAACGGGCGCCCTGTGTGACATGCGCCCAGGAAGGTTGGTAACTTTGGATGGGAAGTAGAACCGTATCTTAACGTCGAATAAAAAGTGCTAGATAACCATTTGTCATAACTTAAATTATTTCTTTCGGTTTCTGTTTTTTTTTTTATTGCATCGAAGTGTAAAAATTAGCAGATTTGTTAACAATTTCGCAGTTTCACTTGACAGACGCATGAATAAAGTGATGGGCCCCATGTCAATGTTAATCTTACATAAGGCGGAAGAATACGCAACGTGCATGCAAGTAGATCTTAAGCAGGGCTTTCAAAAGTGATCATTTTACCGCGAGTAGCCTATACCATAGTTGATGCACCGTAATTGCGACGCCTTCTGCAACTGTATACGTTAATAGCTAATGTGACTTAATTTCTTTAAAGTTTCGAGCACTACAGAACTGTTGCATTAAAACAATATCGCTATTGTAGAAACTGTTTGGGCAATGCTTTGTTTTTAAGTGTGTGGTGATGAACTTCAGTGGCAGTTTGTACGTCGACCGTTCTCAGTGTTTATGCTCGGATTCCGGTAAAAATGATGACGATTAGTGGTGTGCAGAATGTTGCATTTTTGTTAATGTTGAGTAAATAAGGTGGACGGACACATGTGAAGGAGACGCCGAGGTCAGAAGCGAATGTAGTCATGGTGTGCATACGAAGGTATACCGAAAGAGCGTACGCGCTTAAGCAACGTTATTTGTTACGAGATATACCTTTCGTCCAGGAGTACAAAATTTGGCGGCGACCTACGTGATCGATGTCGCCATGACGTTATCTTCGTGTCGCGAGGTTGCGGGTTAGAATCCTGGGCGAAGCGGTGTGTCCATTTTTAAACCAAGTTGGCCCTTGCTTAATTTCGGAACATTAAAATTTGGGACGATTTCAAGCGATAATTAAATAATATACTTGACAATTTATATTTTGCTTTGAGAATAATCAAGAAACATAACACGCGCCAAAAATCTATTCCTGTAACAAAGCCGTGCATTAGGACCTATTTCTCTTTCCAAAAGAAACATGTTTGTTTAATCGTATGTTAATTCTACGTTGCCAGTTATTGCATTTGGAAAATAACCGTGGTCTTATAATGTAAGACAGCGTTATATTGATTCAGTAATACACATTACGGTTCAATGAAACATTTATAAGTCATCACGATAGTATGTGATGGCCTTACATTGTATTAGACATGGTTAATATATGACGAGTAACTTAATGCTCATTTTGAGTGCTTGTTTGGTATCATTTGTACTGCGATCTCTCCTCTGTCGGAATATTGCGTTATTTTTCACATTGTATCACTTGTTTTAGTTGTAAGATCCTGTCATATATCGAATAACTTGTAACTCTGAAGGGAGCGACCGGTAATTTCTGGTCCACGTGTTGTCCAGGCAGCGAAGGAGGATTTCACCCCTTTGCCCCTCCTTGGGCTCAAGGCCGTGTGCCGCGTTTTTTTTTATTTAATCTAAAAAGCAAGCAGAGTAAAGTGCGATGACTTAATGGGATTCATAGCAATTTTATTGTACATGCAGTTGGATGATGATAAATACATATTGAGTATTAGGAGGCCCATGCAACATTCTCAAGGCAAGGAGCAAGCAAAGCTGGACTCTCAACCATCAGTCGCTCGTCTGTCAAGTGGTACGTGATCTCCAACCAATCGCAGGCCAACTTTTTTTCTATCCATCATTCCGTCAAATATTTTCCAAACTTTAACTTTCGACAGATGGACGGATGAGCCACAACCACCTGACCACATTCCTTAGAAATTGCAAGGCGGTGGATCTGTTTATTTATCTTTTGGTGGCATATTCGAAAATTTAAGATGTAAAAAGTGGTGTATAATTTTATTGCGAAAAAATATTTTCCCAAAATGTTTTTCTCTTTGAAAATGTATTTCGAAACAAAATATACCTCCAACGAATGAAATTTCGTAATGCTGTCACACTGAAATTTTGTCGTACAGAAGGATTGACGGCCGACGGATTGTTGTGAATCACTTTCAAATGACGGACGAAAACACAGATGGATGACAGACTGACGAACGGACGACTAACGAATGTGACGGATGGTTGTGAGCCTAGCTTAAGTGGCATATGGCGGGTAGCATCGTCCCGTACTATATGGGCTGAGGCGATCTACCGGCTTCAAATAGAGGGTTGGAAGTTTTGGTCGGCAGCATACGGGACACTTGTGTAATATAAACTTTAAACGCTGGTTTAGGCTTTCCCAAGGAGCGAATAAGTTAACGTAACCACGAAGTCAATTAAATATTCGTCTCTACGATACGGTGTATGGCGGTGCGGCAGGTGTATCACTGAGAAACGAGTGTTTATTGTGGACCGCTGCTGTAGGCAAATAGCAAATTCTTATTTTACATTTTATAGAAAAAAAAGCATACCTGGCCGTTTTGAGTGGGTTTAGTACGAGGCAATATGGAACACACAAAACCACTATAGGCTATTCACGTTAAAGTGAGCACTTTTGAAAACTGTCTCTTTTGGAATAATAGTCAATAAATATATTTCGTTTTAGCTTTAGACGTTTACTTTAGAGTGCGGTGGAATCTACACACTGTGTTTATTACTTACATTGCAATATTTAATTAAAAAGTTAAATGATAAGCAATGGCTGAATTAAAGTATGTAACTAAGGTCTCCAAATTGCTCATTTTACCGTGAACAGCTTATACCTATTTATTGACTTAGAGTGAATGACGAGCTCGCCGAAGCATAACACTTGTGAATAAGAGACATTGCAATAATTAATAGATGTTATCGCTGATAGCGGGGTGTGAGTTGATTGCCACGACCAGAAGAGACATCGCAAGTAAAAAAACTACACAAAAAATAATTATTAAATAATTAAAATTTTAAGCCTTTAGAATTTTTCTGGTCCAGTAAGGTGTATTTCGTGGAAAATGCCGTCGATAGGCATTTAACCACGACTTTTTTACCCACACATGTATTCATAAACTTGCTGAAGAGGCAGTTGTGAAGCGTGCCACACACAGGAAGCTGTGAAATTTGTCGTCACGTGCCCCGAGATGATCCGTTGACGCGTGTCGAAGGTTGTTCCGAAATAGCTACGCTGTTTTGTGTATACTGCACTCGAGTGAAGCTGAACAGTTTACGAGGTGATGACTAGATAACGCGCGAATAGCGTGCCAACATCCAGTGTGCTCGGCGGCTCGCATTGCTCCTGAAAAGCTCCACTGTCTTTCTAGAGCTTGGTACGCCTCTGATGGCGCGTGACTGGCAGCTAAACAGTGCCCACTGCTATTAAAGGCTGTTCACAATAAAGTTAGCACTTACGGAATGAACCCTGGAAAAATGCCACTGCCCCTGTCTGTGTATACATTAATGGGCGCAGTAAAGTTGGTAACGAGGGATGTAAAGTAGTTCCGTACCCTTACATCGAATAAAAAGTGTTAGGTAACGATTTGTGATGACTTAAATTCTTTCTTTCGCTTTCTGTTTTTTTTTTTTTGTGCATCGAAGTGTAAAAATGAGCAGAGTTGTAAAGTATTTCCTTTCTTAACAATTTCACTGTTTCATTTGACCGTCACATGTATAAAGTGATAATACCCATGGCAATGTTAATTCTGTATAAAGCGGAGGAGTACATATTAACGTGTAAACAAGTAGATCTTAAGCTAAGCTTTCGACAGCCTCACTTTATCGTAAACAGCCTTTATCGTTTCGACATAAGTGTACTGTGAAAATATTCTCTGCATGATTCACGCTTACATTGACCAAGCCGAGATGACGGAGTGGACACAACAATAGTTCCGCTTACGAAGCACATTAGCTTCCGAAGTAGTTGCTGGCTACTCTATCAAACTTGTCGGACGAAGACAATGTTTTAAATAAAAGTGTAGGAATCATAGGCGGTATGTGTTTCTTTACATAAAATAGAAATTTTTATTTCCGTTTTATATTTTGAAACCTTTTTTATTTTCGTTCTACGTTTCAAATCGATTGTTGTATAAATGCTGTGTGTAGAATAAAATCAACAGTCTGTTATATTTTATGTATAAGTCAATAATGTTTGTAACTCGCGATGTAAAATTATGGCGTGGGACCATCTTCGTGGTCAAACTCTTAGCGAAATAGGAGACAGTGCATCCAGATTGGCTCTTCGGCGCTAATCTTTATCTGCTTGGCATTTGCGCATACGAGTGAATGCGGTTTTGTACGAATAGTTTTGAAGGCCGCAAGAGTGCAAAATTCCTGGTGGGAAATAATACATTAATCAATTGTCTTTATAAATCATTCGTTATGGATAACATTTTCGTCACATTAATTACTTGCAGAGAGGACGTTTAATAAACTTTCAAAGTAAGTATTCATTAAAAATTATGCTAATTTGTCATATTCAGGAATTTAAGTAATCTTTTGTACTTATTATAAATTCATTCTCAAATTTCTTTTACAGTTTTTGTAGCATTCCCACGAGTAGTGCCAAAAATGTTAAATTCGTTACAGTTTATATGCATGAAACAGCACTTACCCATGTTTATCACATGTATCATTTTGCCAACAAATGATTGGCCACAAATATTGTTGTGACCATTTGACGTTCTCGGTTGCCTTGATTGCTAGGGGAAAGGGGGTTTTGGCTTTTTCTCATGATGCATACATTCAAGTAAATGCGAAAACTGGGGAAACTCTGACCACAAGGTCCCGTAGCCGTCAGCATATTTAGTACCTACACAATAAGTATTCTCTCTCAAAAAAAATCCTGTAAAACTAGAAATTTAAATGTAGAAAAACACCTAGTTTCGTATGCACTGTATTTTTATGGTTCATTGAGACATTTCTTGTGCGGCATACATCCCACTTGTTAATGTCTTGTCATATCTGATGTAGCATCATTGACATAACTCCGGCAACTATGGCGGTGATTCATATTCGACCACGTTTTTTTGGTGAGAGTGGTACACGCGATCTTTAACAAGTACCTACCCCTGATAGAGAGTATGGTGTTAGATGCGGGGAAAGAGGTTCAACAACAGTTCCTCACATCAGTAAACTAATCGGTTGCTCTTTCCTCGTATCTAACACCTTCAGACGCTCTATCAGAGGTATTTGTTAAGAAGTACTTCAGCACTTCTTGGAGGTAGTGAAAGGATACATCCTCTTCCTGGTCGTCTTAATCAAGATGAGTGAGTAAAGAGATTTGGGTGACTATAAACAGAGAGGTCTTGAGAGCCGATGAGGGTGATTGAGATGTGTATGGAGCAGAGTCGGAATGAAGGGTCGGGGGAAAACTTGCCGACCAGCGGCATCGTCCGGCGCGTTTCCCACATGCGAAAATCCGGGAATGACCTGGCCGGGGATTGAACCCGGTTCGCCTTGGTGGGAGGCGAGCAGGTTAGCCGCTCAGCCATCGCGGCCCAATAAAGATGAGGAGTGAGGAACTGTTATAGCATCGAGATACAATTTTCCGGTTGGCCTCAATGATCACGCCCACGTAGGGGGATGAAGAAATACGCTGCTGAGTTCGTAAAACAACACAACTTACTGATTGTCACATACAGTTTCTAGGGTGCCACGACGATTTTCAGTGCCCCAAATCCTCAAATCTTTAATTTTGAGCGTTAGACGTTACCAATGATGAAAATCCTTCTGACCTTGCTGCGTCCTAACCCAAGAACGTGGCAAAGCAGGATTTGCATAAAGACCTAGCAAACCAACAGAACACTAAAATGACAAAAGCCATGCATAAAACGGTTTTCACTGTACAGTATAAGGGTAAGTTGATAGTGATAAACAATTTGTAACAGAAACAAGAAAGTGTGGTAATATTCTTTTATTTTGGTTGTTTCTTTCAATTCTTTTCATTTGCCATTAATCTTACATATGGACAAACTTTCATTGGTATTTATTTTATATACATGTGGAAAAGCTAAGGTTATCTCCTCTTCCTTCAGTAACAAATCAATTAAAAGGTTACATAAAAAGCCAGGTTGTCAAATATAGAGTAAAACGCAACCAGAAATTTCAGGTATAATAAATTCGCTGTTATTCAGCTAATACTTGTCAAATTCTACACAGATTATGTTTATGCCTCTAACTGGCCATATAATTAGTAAATACAGAAGGCCATCACAAAATCTATTCAGCAAATTACCCCAAATTATATTACAAAATGGCGGATTTATGTCTGCCACACCGACATTTACTTTGACATTACAAAATAATGTCTGTTCCTACACCAGGAAAACCAAATTGGTAACACCTTACTGGTCGGAAATCAATGAACATTACAACTTCAATGTTTAATACCTAATCTACTAGCGATCCCAAGTGGATGGGAGCATCTGCTCAGCAATACCAGCCTTAACTCCCGCGAGTAAATATGATTTTGCAAAATGCACTAAACTTCGTAAAGTCACACATAGCCTACCATTGCCTAGACTCTTTTTCAAAATGTTAAGACCATAATATTTGTTTTTGATTACCAGTGGTTATAACCACCCAACGCCTGGTTAATATTTGGTCACACACTTCCTTATGGGTTGTTCACAAAGCTGGTTACAGAAGGTAACCTTATCAAAGTTCGGTTAAGAGGCCATCATTGCGCAAGTTTTAAAATATTTTAAAATTTCCGGCCATAATGGCCCTCGTCTGTCAGAATGACGTAAAGGATCTATTCGCTTGAGGAGCCTACATTTGTGTATCAAACAAGAATGCTACTTATCTGGTAGAAGCTTTCCCCTTCGAGGCCGCTGACTGATCCAGAAGGAAGCGTGAACAGGCATTAAATTCAAAAGTCCGCCACATAGCGCTACCAATAAAATTAGAGATGTGTTATTTTCCCTTCAAAACACAGTAATTCCAAGAAATAGTTGGGGCTATCAATTGTCCCTGGGAGGGGTCGTGATATTCACGCCCAATGGTGCTTGATGTTACCTAATAAGGTGAACCGACGCAGCGGTCTTCACAATTGAAAAGTCAAACACCAATAACATTACAGTACGCCATCAAACTTCCGGCCTCTTGATCAAGTTGCCGGAAACTGCGCAACCAGACGTCACCCGTTTTGGGGTGCGCGCGCACCAGGGCAAGCAGTTCTCCTCGCTCGCCGTCGACGGTGCTGCTCTCAAGCAACGAACCGCTGAAACATAAGTCTTTTTAGGATAATGTGAACCTGGCGAAGACATTACAGTTTATTTATTACTTTTACGTTACTTTGGAGGATAGTCACACCAAAATCAACGTGATAAAGTGTTCGTACGTGTTGGACAGTTCGCCGCTCAAGTTATCAGGTAACCAAACACAGTAAATATGTCGAATGGGTGACTGGCGACGTGGTCCGGCCCGCTAATTACTTATTAATTTTAAATTTTCGAGGGCGTGTGCGACGTGGTCCAGCCCATTAATTTTAAGAGTTTTTAGTAGTAAATTTGATGATTATTCAAAGGCGTGCAGTGACGTGGTGCAGCCCGTCACATGATTTCATCATTGACTACTGAGTCGAGAAATCCTTCGTTGTCTTTGAAACCCCGCATCATTTCAGTACAAAATTCCGTACGAGCCACTGTATCACCGTCCCAGATGGTTTGTTTCATCGATAATTCGAACGCTTCGTAGTTACATCACACCGTCATATGTGTGAAATCTCACATTCCCGAGTTTACACTTTTCGTTGACTTGCATGGACTTGGAGCTAAGCTGTCATTTGTTTCGCGGCATCTTCAGGAACGCGTGGCCTTACCGGCTTTCTTGGTACCACACACAGGACATACAGTTTAAACAAAATGCCTGTGCTACGATAAATCCTGTTGGATTGTTTCTTGCGACAATGAGTGCAACATTTCCTTTGGACTTTGTGTCTTCGAACCAAAAAAACACAAGCAACTTAGTCCTCTTGCGCGAAAGAGCCACCTTGATTACACTAGCACACACTAAAAATGTTTGTGTAATTTTACACCAATGTTGGTGGCAGCACGAATCTCCAGAACAGTTGGTGTATTTTTACCCCAACACGTGTAGGTGTATTAAAACAGCTACAGTAGAGGGAAATATTCAATAACATATTTTAAAAATACAATAATACTGTTTGTGTAAAAATAGCCCATGAAATGTAAGTTTATACTTACATGGTCATTGTAAAATTATACACTTAAACATGTACAACTATATTGGTATTTGTGTAGTTTTACTAATTACACGTGTTTATTTGCCTGATTATGGTGTAATTTCACACACATGCATCTAGTTCTTAAATGTATACCAACATTCCTGGCAAAAATACATCGTGTTGGTGTTATTTTTCACATGGCGTGTCTTCAAGATAGCATAATAGCCACACATGAGTAAAATTACCCTAAATATATGCGTTGTTTTTCACTTTAGGTTATTGTTTAAATAATTTTTTTTGCAGCGGGTTTTTATGCTAGAACTGTCGTGTTTTTTTCTGCGTGGGTATGAGTTTTATTACAAGTACCCTATGTGTGTGATACACACACACACACACATGTGTTTTAATACATAATGTTTATGTTTTTATGCATGTACCTAGTGTTTTTCTTCTACACACCTAATTTTTGTGTAATAATACACTTTGTTGATGTGTTTAAACATATAAAACGTCGCTTTTAGGAAATTCAGGTATACTTTCGCGTAAAAACACACCAACACTGGCTGTGTAAAATTAAACTAATTTTTTACAGTGTAGTTGGGAGTGCTGAGAGTGGCGCCTTTCGATACTAAAGTTCATGTGCATGCAGCTTATTTGTGTAATTTGCATTAAAATATTTCACACTCCCTCTCCTTGCAAAATTGCAAATTTGCTTCTTGACACGGAGCATTTCCTCGTTAGGTCACCAATATACTACATCTGGAAACTTTTGTACGGTAGCCAAGCTTTTGGTGAATACTTGTACCTCCCAGCCGATTGAAATGCTGCCAGCCCTGCCAGAATTTTATATTATAATGAATGATTAAAGCAGTTAATAATTGTTAACGTAAATAAGTAATACAAGTTTCAGGTTTCTTCATATAATTGATTATACATATATTTAAATGACCATACTGTGTGTGTGTGTGAGAAAAAATCCAGTTTTATTGTATCGGGGCACTTGTAGCCTTTTTTCCTTAGTGGCTGGAAGCAACTCTTCTGTACAAAATGATAGCGAGTCTTTATTTAGGTTTTACAGCAAAATACAACTTAATCTACAGTGGTTAATGCTAGGCTACGAATCATGTCGGAGAATATTAGCTGACAGGCTGAAAAGTGAAGCTGAAGTTAAGAGGTTTGGTCGGCGAGGTCTTGAGTGTCTGTGAGGGTGGAATGAGATGAAAATGGAGCAGCGGTGGAATGCAAGGGCCGGGTAAATGGTAGTGCCCCGAGTAAATCCGCCGGCTAAAGGCAACGTCCGCCACGTTTCGCACATGCGCAAATGTGGGTGACCCCGCCGGGAACCAAACTCGGTTTTCCTTGAGGGGAGGCGATTCATGTGACTACTGCACCACCAAGGGCCAAAACTATTATAAAGTTTGCAGTTAACTTTTTCTTCTGTTAAAAATAGACCGCTTTGGATAGATAAGTAGGCAGGCCTACTGGGCGAGATTGCTAGGAACAGAATGCGTGCCCAGGGGTGCATCAATGTGATTAAACACTTTTAAACTGGAGTAAGTTACGTTAGTAAACCTATTATTAATATTATTATTACTACTACTAGTCTGCCTTTAGGGTGACATGTTTTTGATATCTCGATTATTGAATGTTGTCATACCATTCTTAATATTGTACAGTGATACCAGTTAATTAATTTACAAGCAATTGCCGACCTCCCGTGGTTATAAGTTAGTCTGTAATCTGTCTCCTGCTAAGCTTTCGAGCATAAAACCGGGGGACGTTAAAAAGCCCAATACAATACAAGCAATTGTCGAAGAATTTATAGTCATATTATGGATTGTTACATTAGCGTAGTGTACGTTATCCGTTAGTCATGATAGCTAGATATATTGATTTATGCAATTTTCTTTTTTTTTACTTCAATTATTGCTTTTATATATCGGATGTATATATGTGTACAATGGGTCCAGTGGTAGAGGAGGCAAATTATGCCTTAACCGCGCCCACAGAAAAATGAGTAATAAATAAATAAATAAATAAATAAACGCTCCTTCAACTGTTTACAGTGTCGAGCGGTGCAAAGCAACCCTCGCAGTCTACACGGGAGATGTTTTCCGTGGCGCAAAACAACGTTCCCGACAAGCTGTCTGGTTGCCTTGACCCACATACGGTCTGGTTGAGCAGTTCTATGGGGATGTCGGGAGGGGTGTGGGCTGGGTTGAACGTATCCAGTCGGAAAGCTTCCAACATATTTCAACATCACTTGGCGCCCTCCCCACACCTCTGCGCGACTCCTTGTCGCCAGTTGTAGTGCGCATAGTGCACCCATGCGGCATTACTCGCCGTGACGTAGCCGCACTGCCAAGTGGCGTCTGCAGCGTAGCGTCGTAAAACTAGCCGCATACTCGTTTACGAGCTCGCCACAAATGTTTGCTCTAAATGGAACTCCTGCTTTTGTTGTGCAAATTAATGTTTGTTTCGTGGGATTGGTCCACTTTGCATGTAATGGGATTTCGCGATGGTTTTGCTTGTGTGGGCTGTTGGTAAAAGGTATCTAACTCTCTTAAAAACGGATATAAATTCAGCTGCTATATCAGCATAAAAAAGTTGTGAAATTTTTACCATCTGTTACTGTTGGTTGAAATGTGAAACGGATCAGCGAGAACAATGGAATTAGGCCCGCTGGCTTAGTAATGGGTGGGAGGGGAGTGAGGGATGTTTGTAGTGCTCTCACGAATTTATTCTGCTTACAATTATTATGGTTAAGTATAGAAATTTTGTGTGGCGTTTGAAAGTACATAAACGATAGCATTTTCTTTCTCGTCGTCCTTATTTTTTTTCTTCATCAAAACGGTGAAAAAACTGCAAATATAGTTATGATTCGCTCAGAGATATCTCGTTGGGGGAAAGCTTCTGAAAGGTTTCTCGTAGTATAGCTGTCGGTCTGAATTTCTCGGTGGTGAATGGCGATTCATTGTAATAATTTTTATTCAGGAGGCATCACTTTTGATTCCTTCAGTAATTCTACTACCACAGTCAATAAGTCCGTGGAGTGGCGCTCCGAGTGTAGGCAACACGCAACACAGTGTCCACTTAGGCAGACGCACATTATCCCTCAAAATCGTTACCGTCGGCCTCTTCGTCTGCAAACGACACGTTTAACCGTTGGAAACGCTGCTGGAAGACGCTAAATTAAGTAGGAGTGTGAGCCGGCGATGGACGTGCCCCTGCGATGACACCGTCAGGAGGGGTCAATTTTTTTTTGCAAATGAGTGTAGTTAGACTTAAAAAAAAAAGTTCCGTGCTCGTCATGCTTCGGATGAGGAACCGAGAATATACGGTGCGTGAGATACAGTGCGAGTGCTAGAGAGGTGGATGTCAGTCCAGCTGTGTTAAAATAAAGTGCTGCAATTCCTAGCTGAAAGTGTTCAGTCCTATGCCAACAATTGTGTACTGGCGCTTTTTCAAACCGTGTTCTTGGTTGTAAAGTACTTTAATTTTTGTAATAATTTCAGCGAAAATAAAAGTTTTCGCGTAAATATATTATTATCAACGTTAGTTTCATTTTTATATGCTAACTTACTTGGTCAATGCGCGTGATGCAGCGACATCGTCTAAATATGCGTCGACGGTAGTATCGCCATTATCTGTTTCTATGGATCTTCTGCGATATGCAACCTGAATTTTTTTTCTTTTCTGAGATTCAGTGTAGATAGTCCATAAAAAAATCCGCTCTGTAACGAGACGGCCGAATAGGCGTGCAATCGCGTGGCTTCCTTACTTGTTGCCTATAGTGTCTCTTTTTTATGTAAAGGCTATTCACGATGAAGTGAGCACTTTTGAATTCAACACTTGAAAAATATCACTGCTCCTACCAACATATTTTAACGGATGCAGTGAGTGGCACGCGCCCAGTAAAGTTTGTAACATCGGAAAGGAGGCAGTTTCATATCTTAACGTTGCATTAAAAGTAAGGTAATCATTTGTGGAAATTGAAATTATTTCTTTTGCTTTCTTTTTTTTTTTAATACGTCTAGGTGTAAGAATTAGCATATTCGTAAAATATTTACTTTTCTAATAATTTCACAGTTTCACTTGACCGACGCCAGAATAAAGTGATCAAGCCCATAGCAGTGGTAAGTAATTTTACATATAGCGGTAGAATACACACTGTTCATACTCGTAGATCTTAAGCAGGGCTTTCAAAAGTGCTCAGTTTTCTGTGACTGGCCTTTAACTGGTGACGTAATAAAAAAACTGAATTAGATACGCTTGCCATGATTGTGTTGGCTGTTTGTTTCGGTTCGGGAATCGACATTAATTTACTATTACTTTTTATAGCCCAACAATTTTGCGATTTTCATATTTGTATCTTAACCAGCGTCACTCATATTCCAAAATATTACTAAGTTGGGAACTATTTAAAATTAAGTAAATTTTGGGACGAAATTTTATCGGTGTGTAATAACTTAACAAGGCTATAGTCCATTCACGGTTTATTCGGCCTATTTGAAAACAAGCCTTTGAAAAATCGCCCCATGTATAACGTGTTTAGTTATTTCCTAAAGACGCTCTGTATCACAAGCGTTTTAAACTTGTGTTCATAAAAGTTACTTTTTTTCCTGTTAAATTTAAACATTATTCATATTTTATCTATAAACTATAATGCTTCATTTATAAATAATTTGAATTAAAACAGTGAGAAAACCTGTGTGTTGGTAGCGCCTCGTGAGAAATAGTTCTTATACAAAGTACTGTTATAGCTGAGTGCGCACGCGAGAAATTCACCCATACGATGTACCGAGGGGAATGTGCGAAGAGAACGAGGGATGACTCAGGAAATGTACACTCCATAGGGCGATACTGATCATATTTTCGAGTTGCTGTATGCGAAATCTAACCTCACAGAAAATAATAATTTCACAGTTAATACTTTTGACTAAATATTCATTCATATAAAATAACTTTTTAGTATTACATTGGGTATCCTGTAATTTTATATGAGAATTTACTTATTGTTTTTTTTGTTAACTGTACTGTTTTGTAATCTTATGCATTTCGCGAATACCAGTGGCATTCGTGAAACATCTCAAAATGGCACGACGTATTATGGGTTGTGTGTGGAGTGGTATCGTGGTCAATAAATATTCATTTACCTCCGTATTTTTATACGTCTTCATTTAAACGAGGCAGAATTTGTTGGACGTATCAAACAGTGCTGCACGAAGGATTTTTTATACAGTTTTTCGTACTGCACTGCGAATATCGCTGCTATGTCCACGACAGTAAAATGCATTGTAGATAAGGCTTTAGACAGTGTAGTTTTTACCAATTTTATTTTAAAATAGTAGCGAATTGGTTTTCACGTTTGTCGTATTTTCGTTTTCTTATAGCAATTGGGACCAAAAAAAGGCGAACATTCAATATCATTGAATGCCCACTCATTTAATTTAAAAATTTTAATTTTTTTATAAGTTCCATAATATCACATAGTAGTCCTACAAGACTAGGGATGTAGAGAACGTTAATACAAATTCAAAACAATATACAATACAATATACATCAAACTAAGTATACAGTGATATAATACTTTAACATAGGTAATACAGAATAACTTAATACTAGTACATAATGTACTAAAACAAAAGAGGAATTAAAAGTTTAACAAATTGTAAAATATCCTATAGTAAAACATATAAAACATAAGAATCCATTACATTCCATACTAAATAATGTAGTGTTATTTTGACTAAGATTTTTTAGGTTACATGGTAATTTATTAAATAATAAAATATACGAAAAGTAGGTCCTCTTCTGGAAAAGTTTGAGATAGTTTCTTGTATGGTAAGAGTTAACTATATTAATTTTAAGAAAAATGTGATAATTATTGGTAACAAACACAAGGGATGCATAAATGTACTGTGACATAAAAGTAACAATACCAAGGTTTTTAAAATACTGCTGACATGATTCTCGAGGTTTCAATCCACGTATTATCCGAATTACTTTTTTTGAAGCAAAAAAATTTTTCCGCTCTGTACTAGTACTGTATTTACTCGATGGGATAGCTAGTATAAGATACTTGGCTCGCCAAACTTTGGCCCACGAGCAAAATGAAGTAACACAGTCATCAGGAAACTAGCTCCGAAATCGCGGAGTATTTTTGTGACAGCTTCATTCCTTCTACACGCTATTTAATATTCAATATGTCTTAGTTACTGTACAGTAAAGGCTGCTCATTCTAAAATACACACTTTCAAAATCGACCTTTAAAAAAAATGTTAACTGACTAATTATAGAAAGACTGTTCACGATAAAGTGAGTACTTTAGAAATGAATCTTAGAAAAAAGTCATTACCCCTAAACGCATATATTTTAATGGGCGCGCTGAGTGACATTTGCCCAGTTAAGTTGGTAACGATGGATAGAAAATAGTTCCACACCTTAACGTCGAATAAAAAGTGTTAGGTAACAATTTGTGATAACTTCAATTATTTCTTTCGCTTTCTGTTTTTTAATGCATCGAAGTGTGAAACTGAGCAGATCTGTTTAATATTTACTATAAATTTCACATTTTTACTTGATCGACGCATAAATAAAGTGAAGAAGCCCATGGCAACGTTAATTTTATATAAGCGAATTAATAAAAATATTTGTGTTATAACCTTGTATTGTGATTGTAGTGTTGAAATTTGTGGCCACTCAAATATTTCTTGTTTTATACATATTAAAGTAAGAATCTGCATGTAATACATGTATCTACATTCCTAACAATCCCACGGTTTCACTTATATGAAGCGTGAATAAAATTACGAGGCCCGTAGCAATTTTTATTCTGTTTGTGGCGGAAGAAAACAAAGTGAGAACAGCAGATTGTAAAACGCAACTAATCTTAGCCACCAAGCAAAACAAACGATGCATGAGGATCTATGTTGCCATGCACCTAGCAAAGAAAAGCAGCCACAGTTAGATACAGACAAGCACATATTTACAAAGTATAGTGTAGATTTTAATGGATTGAAATTTTCTAGGTGAAATCTCGATTAGACAACGTGGTAAACAAACAGGGCGAAGCAATAACGCATTTTCCAGTCATTGTAGTTTAAGACGAGACGTAGCATGCGGCAGTGCAAAGTGTTGGTAAATAGTAGGCCTACAATTTATTTTTAATTTGCGTTTGTAAAAAAACCGAGAATTTGCGATTAATTTCCTGTTGCCTTGCAAAATTGACGTCTTAACGAAAGAAACGTATATTCCAGTACAACAAGAAATGTTGCGCACCAGTGAGTTTTTTGGTCGTCTGGCCACGTGGGAAGCGCGCGTCCAGTAAGATTACCAGTGTAAACCCTGGGGTAAAGTTAATATTTTGTAGAAATGCGTGTATACAGCGATTTACGTAGTTGAGTCATTCTAATTGACATAAATACTGATAAAAATATTTTCCTGTGCACATGTTGTTATAAGCCATTCACAGTAAAGTGAGCACTTCAAAAGCGCTCTGGAATAATAGTCAATAAATATATTTTATTTTAGCGTTAGACGTTATCTTCCCAGATATCTACACATTGTGTTTATTACTTAAATGACAATATTTATTTTAAAAAGGGGGTTAAAAGATAAACAATGGCTGAATTGAAAAAAGTAACTAGGGTCTCGAAAATGCTCACTGTAGATACCGTAAACAGCCTGTAACGGAGTGTTAAGTATCTGTTAATTGCCTCTCGATTATGTTTTAATTCTGAAGTTAATTTTAGTGTTCTGCGTTGAAAATCCTCACCTTGGATTACCGATCTCCATGATACCAGTTTAGTATTTCATATCGTGTATCAGATGAATACGTTGACCTTGAAGTAGTTTGCTGTATCGGAGTCAGTACTGTTGTATGCTTAGAATGTTTTGCCGTTGTTTTTCTCTTCCACCTCACTGTTAGTGTGTATGTGGAGAGTAGAAATACTTCGTACGCGATTCTTTCTCTTAGTAGCGAGAATTACCCAGTGTTAACGTGTGGGCTACGTAAAGAGGAAGTTTGTCATCCGCCGATACAGTTTAGGATGGCGACTTTTTAATTTCGGACACTAGCGCAGGGAAACAGTGTAACTACTTATTCATTTTTAGCCATAAAATAAAGTTTTGAAAAAATAGTTTCGATTGGGGACACTACGTTTTCAACAGTATTAGAAATTTTTTTCGGCCGCTGTGTTATGTTCTCGTGTCCCTGAACCCCGTTTTAGCGTCGCAGGCTTCGGCACAGTGTGGTAATTAATTATTTAAATTATTTATTATTACTCATATTAATTTGCTCAAGGTAGTTAAGAAGCAACCTTCACTGTCCCGTGAACATGATGAGTTAAAGTTTGAGCAATGAAAAGGGAAGTAAAATATCCTCAAAAAAAATGCTAGGGAAGTGAAGATATAATATGTAAAATGAACAGTTCATAGGAATCGGTGTGCAACGTGCTAGGAACTTGTAGGAAATTGCAAATGCTTACTCCTTGAGAACGAATGTCGTAAAGCACCAAGTGGATAATAAATATTTTGTGAGCAAATTTGTCGGGAATCTCTACTACTATTATCCAACGTAGCGAGTTCGAGCCTTACAACACGCCACAGTAACTCTTTTATCTCTGCTGCATTCAGGTGTAAGTTTTTACAAGCGCGTAATAAAGAGAAGTTACATGTTTCGAATTGCTATTTGAGATTTTGAATAGGAATTATATCAATAACCAATATTTTAAATTATTTTCGCTATTTTCGTATAAAACTCTAGTACATGAAATTGTAGGCATTGATTTAGTAATTTTTAGTTCTTACTTCTACAAAGTCGTTTTGAACGTGATCAGAACTTTGCATCCGTGTGGTATAGTTCGTGAAATATTTGACGCAGAACCGACCAGAAAAGATAGTAGTCGTTGTGGCTAAATATCTAGGCCAATGTCTCATTAACTGGTGTTGCTTCATGGCCATTGCTTAAGATTACCTTCAGTGTGACCTTCATTATAAAATTATCTGAAAGCCTAGCGTCATTAACAGCATAGTTTGTGTCATAGGACATGTTACAGTGCTCTGGGTAACTCGTTCGAACTTATGATTTACAGATCCACTAGTTGTTTGATTTTAAACTGGGACATAACAGTGGCAGTAACGTATCGTAACGTGGTGAGCGCTTGGGAAGGACGGGGTGGCTAGGCGCAATTGAAGAATTACAGTGCATCTCCGGTTTGGACATTTTCCTGCCGGTGACCAGTGTCTGCAAGATGAGGAAGGTAGAGTAAACATATGAAGGATGGATAACAACGCGACACTTTAAAAGCATGTGCAGGCAAATCCACTCACCACTGCCAGGGAACTTGTCCGACAATACAACGTTCACAGTTTAACTATTCCTGAGCATCTACAAGTAGGAAAATTAGGGAGGGGGAGGTAAGCTCATCTTTAATAGAACGATGTTGCTGTCTTTTGTACTCTCCCTGAAGTGTTTATAGTGGCGTTCTGACTCGATGCACACAGTTGTGTGCGACACATGCCCGGTTGCACCATCATCTTCCCCGATCCGAGATCGAATGATCCTAGTTCCAGTTTGATCTTGGTTCAAATGTAAAAGTGTTGCACCAACGAAATTTCATGATTCTGGATCTCCAATTCGTCGATCTTGGTTCCAAAGTGAGAGATCGAGATTAAGTATGAGACAAATTTTGCTATTGGTTCGTATATGACGTTATGGAAGTAGGCGTATTTTTCACTATTATATAGAACTAGATGTGCGATGTTTTATCTATTTTAAGTGAATTATTGTTGTACAAATTTTACTGAATAATATTCACGTGGGTATAATGTCGTTTAAATTTTCCAAGAAAACAGTCGAACGTAGTTCTATCTGTTGGCGTATTCTCAAACTACATTTGTCGACGATGGCTGCTGATGTCTGATCGAGATTTCGAACCGCCAATTTGGGCAGTTCGAAATGAACTTCATCTCGATCTCCAGTTCAGCTCAGAACTCGAATGGTGCGACAGTTTTGAGTCGATCTTAGATTCTATCTCGGATCGAGTTTCGAACCATGATGGTGCAACCGGGTATTAGTGCCTCAGAACCCAATGATAATCCATGTGGTATCTTACTGGTAAAAAGTGCACTTGTTATAGGCCGTGAATAGCATACAACTTGTTTGTGAAGAGGAAGTAAGTGCTGTGTCGGCTTCGCATCAAAAAATTTACCTGCAACACCTGAAATCATGAGTTAAAAAAGTTGGCGTGAAAGTGCGAACTAGTGCCATTGAATATAAATAATACTTTGCAGGTACTTTATAAGGGACGCATATTTGCAACTAGTTGTTAGTGGCGCATGTGTTTGACTCTTCTATAAACAGGACCGAGGCTATTGTTAGTTACTTAGATTGCCGCACGATGATGCAACGGAAAAATGGAAGACATTACAGGGGCATGTTCAGCGGGCAAAGCGCTTCAGCAGAGATTTGCGCTGTATGTCATTCAGCCGTACCGCCGTTGAGTTTAGCAATGATTGTTTCAGAAACATGTAGACATTGTGCTGAGTTACGTATAGTGCAATTTGAAATGAGATATCCATATAACAGGATGAAGGCGGTGCACGATATATGGCGAGATTTTTACGTTGTTAGCAACTCGCGTGATTAATATTATTACTTTCGATCTGAAAATCAATTCTGGATACATTCAAAAACACTTACTTTAAATATCTCAAAACCACACAGCAGAAACCTACCACATAAATATTCATCTTGCAAACAAATTGTGTCGCTATAGTCCTTTCGCGGTTTCTTCACATTTTTAAAATCAATACTTTGAAAAATCACTCCATGCACGACGTGATTGGTTGTTTACCAGATACTCCATGTATCACAAGCATTTCATTTTATTTATTTAGACTTTATTTATAATGGAGTTAAGGCTTCAAGGCCTTCTCTTACACTTAACCAGGTATAACAGTGTACACATACGTAAACATAAAGAACAAGAAAACATACTTACATTAACAAGAGGCGAAACAGAAATATGATGGTTCAAATAAGTAGTATTTGCCCTTTGGTGTAATTTTCTAGACTGTTACGTAAGCTTTGTTTGCATGAGGCGGAGGAATGTCTTGGAATTAAAACTTCAGCAGGGCTTTAAAAAAGTTGGAAATAACCGTGAACGGACTATAGCAGCAGTTCATTAGACAGAATTTACAGCGTTGCTTGCGTCACTAACTGGCAGCGCTTTACCCGCTGAAGGCGCCTGTTATTTTAGGTTCATTTCTGTTAAATACTTAATCTTTTGTATGGTTTTTATATACGTATAAAGCTATTTGGTGCTAGTTAGCACTGCGAGTGGTTTTAATAGACTGAGCCTCGTCGGTTGGTTGATGCGCGGTGAGTCAGTCACCATCATCATCATTCCTTCATTCTCTTTCTTTCTAGTTCGCGTGGGCTTCCTCCTTACGTGCTGGAATGTGAAGCGTCGAAGGCCTGGGGGGAGGAGGGTGACGCAATTCATGCTCCACAGACGCCTGTTTGAAAACTATAGTCCATTCTCGATTGGAAGCGACTTAATGGAAATCAACCTTCGAAAAAACACTCTAGGCAAAATATGTCAACCTGTTTTTTCAATAACCTGTACTCAACAAATATGTAACACTGTGGTTAACTTTAGAGTACTTTATTATTGAATAAATTAACATTTACCTTAATATCTTCTATAACTTGTAATATTTATTCCTTTTTAAAATATGAATTAACAACAGCGAGTGCAGCGTCGTGTTGGCAACAACCGGTAAGAAATAGTTCACAGTTAAAATATTATTTTAACCCGGTTTTTTTAGTATACTATTCGTAAATTAAACGTTGCCTATCGAAATATTTAAATATTTAAGTAGCCCCGATGGCAACATATCTCATTTTTGCAGTTTAAAATATCAGCGGAAAATATCGTGAGTAGGCCGTAATGGTACGGTATTGTTTTATCGAGCGAGAAAGCAAATGATAAACTGTCTGCTGGCGGGGCTTGTCGCCCTTTTTCTCATTCTTCGTCTCTTTCACACTCGGGAGATTTCACTTCGCTAGTAAGCAAGGAAATTATACATAATTTTAATTGTAGCATATTTCATACTTATTACAGCAAAATAATGATTTTCGAATTTGTAATTTACAACTGAAAAGAGAGTTTAATGTTTGAATACGTATTTTAATATATTTAGATACGATGGCGGGGCAGTAACCTAGTGAAGTTGGCAGACGTGGCGAGCCATGACATGGCGTGTTGCTTTTTGTCAAACGAAACGTATATTATTCTTACTCCGACAAATACTTCAAATTAATACATCACGTTTGTAGACGTTGTGTTTTTTAAACCTACCTAGACAAGTTACGATGTTGTGATAAATCTGTGTTTACACGGCAGTAATAAATATACTGTGACGTGTGTTTCGTTAATCATTGCGTCTGTGAAATGGCGTGCTTTTGTGCATCGTGGTCGATGCGCTGGCCCTGTGTGTGCGTGATTTAAAATATTTGATTGGCACTATTTATATGTTTTAAATGTGAACTGTTTTTATGACGAAGTTATTTATTTACATCCACGTCTGTTTATTTATCACAACGTTGTACCTTTGCCCTAAGGGGTTTGAAACACAGTCCTGTAACGTAATTCGTCACAATCCCAGAAGAAAAATACTAAGCCCAGCCCGATAAATTTCAATGGACCTAATAAACAGTAAGTAGCAATACATAGAAATATGAGCGGAATAAAAGTTATCGTAGGCTTATTTGTGTGATGTTCACCGTTATCTTTTAAAGTTTGTATGACAAAAATGAGAAACACAAGTTGCGTGCTTGAATTCACTGTGCCTTTTTCGTGTGACTGGTTGCTCTTTTATTTTAATATTTATTCCAACTGAGGCCGTCCTTTTAGAGAAATGACCCAACACATATAAATAACAAAAGGATAATTATTACAACCCTTTCCCTCGCAGTTGTAACAGTGTTAAACACAGTCGCGGTAAAATACTAACTTGCATTACATGTATTGAGCTACGTCGTGGAAAACAAATATGTTAATGTAAAATAACCGTAAGAACTGTCTTCAATTCAGACATTTTTAAAACGTCATAAAACTGACCTAAATAATGTCGGAGGCCTAAACTGTGAATATTCATACGGAATGGTTTTTGGAATATGACAGAATTCTTTGAAAAGCTGTAAACAGTAAACAACACATTTGACAGGTATAAACGTAGAAGTTATATTTCAATGTGTATTTTCAGGTGTAGCGAAAGTATACGAACATATGTACACACACAATGGAATGTAAACATTGATTTTGACAGATGCAAATGGCAGTCACATGGCAATATTTGTTTACATTTGGCGTAAGGATACGAAACGGGTCTGCAAGTAGATATTTAGCAGGGCTCCGAGAAAGTTGCTTCCAATGGGGAATGGACTATAATAGTCGGTGTATTCTTGTTGTTACGTAATGTAAAAGGAAAACTGCTACGCTTACAGAAAATTTTAGTTTTTAATTTGGGAATTTGGGATCGGAAAGAGTTAGCTTTACTTGAGTTTGTCGTTAATATTGCAGCTAGTTTGGTTAACAAAACTTAAAAATTTAAATAAATGAGAGGGGCTAGTTAGTAATCAAGTCTGTACCAGCAACTACTTTCACAGGAAATAAATATTTATTTTCATTCATCATTCATTGCTGTGAGGAAATAAAAATAATCCAGAACTAGTACGTACGTACATTTTACGTTATTCCTTTTTTCTAAGAACGATTTTAAAAAAATAATAAATTGGTTTGTAGCAGTTCTGCCGATGTGCCTGCTCCTTCTTCACGCTCGCTGTTTCGCCCCTTCCCCATCCTTTCTCCACAAATCCAGAAACTTGGGAATGGATTCACATAGATTACAGCCAGGTGTGCAATTTCCAGCTCTCCCCTCCCACCAAGGCGAACCAGGTTCAGTCCCCGGCGCATTCTTTTTCTTAGTTCATTCTTCTATGTGTAGGCAGTTCACTGTAAAGTGAGCACTTTTCAGGCCCTAGTACTTTTTCCTTTCAGTAATTTTTTAAATCATTTAACCACACTTTAAAATAAATGTTGCTATGCAAGTAATACACAATGTGTATATTCCATCGCACTCGAAAGTTAACGTGTATGGCTAAAATAAAATATGTTAACCATCATTCCAAATGATAGGGCTTTCAAAAGTGCTCTATTCACCGTGAACAGCCTATAACAGAACTAATTAACAAGGAGTTATCGATACAAAAATTAGGCCAACTTTCTTCCATGCTCATAAATCTAATTTTTATGAGGTATTCGCAAGACTTCGATAATATAATCTTAAGTACAAAGAACTTCCTCGACATTTTACGGCAATGATTCGAGTACCGTAGTTCTTGAGATATTACGCAAGCCTCTAAACAAGATACCTTCCAAAAGTTGCGGATGAGCTGGACAAAGTTTTATTGCGAAGCACATGTGCGCCCAAAAATAGAGCCCAATTTCTTTGCAGTTGCATCACAAAAATCCTTCCTTATCATAAAAAAAGTCGATACTCGTGTTCATACAGTTCTATAGTTTTGCAACGTAAAATTAATTCAGGAAATAAAAGTATTACAAAGTATGAGGCGAAGAAAGTAGTTTAATTTATTAAAGAGAAAATTTTTAATACTAGCATTTTAATTTATTTCACTACAGATCCATTACAAAGAGAGACACTTTCTTTTTTACTAAATTTTAGCAAAGAAAAGTGAACATGCAAAATTATTCGTACGGCTTAGCAATGTCAGTGCCAATTAAGTCACACGCGCATGCACAGTTTATAGAATAATTTTTATGAAATTATTTTATTCAATTTTTTATTAGTACTGAAAATGCGACCTTTAAGGCTCTTAAAATAGAAAAAAACTTTCGCAAAGCCTATAAAACGAATACATATTTTAATATGAGTACTACCGTGCCAATGGTAATTTTACAATGGTGGAAGACCACACAATGTGCATACAAGTAGATATAGAATAGGACTTTTCAAAAGTGTTGAATTTATCGTGGACAGTTAACAATAATAATAATAATAATGATGCTGATAATAATAATAAGTGGATGAAATATTTGTGTTCGAACTAGTCGTCTGATAAAGTGGTGCGAGTAGCCAGTTCTCAGCTAGGAGCTTGAACCACGTGTATTCATCCCTGACGCGAGAGCTCATTAGCATGGCGCCTCAAGACCACAAACTGGTCCAGACTGTGAGAGATGCGATCTCCGCGTACATTAAAATCGCATTATATTCCTTCTAGGGTCTGGGGGGTACATATGCTGCAGTAATGGACTTATCTGGCTCGTGCTCTGTCGGCAAATACATTCTCTAGCTGCCACTTTCTCAGTAAAATCATCTGGGCGGTGCAGAGCACTCAGTCAATGCCCAGAAAGGAAGCTCGTTCATTTTATTTCTTCACCTATTAATTTTATGAACAAAGATTTAAAATTTGTATTATTTTGATGTGTGTATTTTGATGTGTGTATTTTGATGATAGTGTATTCTGGCTTAGTACGAGGGGCTCCGGTAAAATGTTAACGTCTATTAAGCCAACTAAAAACATAAACAGCCGGGATCTCGGGAGCATAAAATGGAAGGAGCGGATAAACAACTTCGTCATTCTGAAAGGGGAGACGTCCTGCACATTTCCTTTCTGCCGAAATCAGCCTTTTGCCCTCAATTATCCACAAAGCTTAGATTTCATTTACAAAGATAACACATTATTTGTGTGTTTTACCTACGCACTAACTTACACTATGCTCTCTGCAATGTTCAGTGACAGGAATATTTACTTTACCATCCCCCTTTTCTGTCATTTTGAAATCCACAAAAGTTAACAATAACACGCACTTTTACTCGTACAGTTCTAGCCGTTTCACCAGATTTTCAGATGTAGTACATACAAACTTATGCTGACAGAAATTAAAATCGTGGTTTGAAATATATTTTAGGTTACACTAAAAGATTTAATTAACTCCCTCACTCCGGTCATGAATAGACAAAATTTTCATTGTTTATACAGCTGTTTGTACTTTAGCTAAGGTGAGTTTTCATTTGCAATAAAAACATTGATCACGTGTAAGGTGCCATCGCAGGGGCACGTAAGTGGGTGTATGCACAGGACATGGTAGTACAGTCGCTCAAAGTGAAACTCGTACAGGGAACTACCAAACTATATACAATATAAGAAATGTGATATACACCTAAAAACGTGAAGACTGTTGTATTTCACGATATTATTCAGTGAAGATACAACATTTACACCTTGTAACAATACTAAAAAAAATAGTGTCACGTGACGTTGAACGTTTTCTTTCGCAAAATGAAACTCTTGCACACTGTGATTGCAGCAAACTAATAGTTTCTTTTGGCTCGGTCAGTTAGTTATTACTATTTTGTGGGAAAACCTTTATTGGAGATAACGTCTCTAATTTTCTCGGCGCAAATTTTACCAGTGTTTCACAATAAGTTACAGGAATCTTCGACCATTCCTCTAATATTGCTTTCTTCAAGTCTTGTTTGTTCCGTACGCCATTATGCTGTAGATATTTTAACTTTCAGTTCAAACCATTGATGCTCTATTACATTTGTGTCTGGTGACTGGGATGGAGTGTCCAACGCTTGGGGGCAATTATAAATAAGCCAGCTACGAACTTTCAGGGATTTATTTTTGATAAAATATATATGTTAAGACTAATTCATAATATGGTGAATACTACGCTAATATGACAATCGATGGTGCTATAAATAATGTAACTATACATGTGTCATCAAAGTGGTTATGACTAAGACAAGAATGATAATATTAGTGAATCAAGATAGTAAAAGAATGTCAATTTAAAGACAGACTGATGAGAATTAATGCAGTGAATCATTGAACAAATCCTAACCGGTAAGTATTCCACGTTAAACGTTATGTTAAACTCCGCATATAACGTTATGGCATAAAGTGATAGTATTAAATAGACACCACACGTACAAAGTAAAACTAATGAAATGATCACAATGTCGTGTTAAGTTGACGAATGCTAAGTTATACAAATATATATTTAAACAATTCATTACACAAGCAGACACAATGTGACATTTACAAGATTGAGGCATTATCAAAGAAATGTAATAAGTAAAAAAAGAGACACTAAGCGCGAATGAAATAAATCAGCTGACAACAATTTTAATTCCCTTTTCCACCTACCTAGTGATGACGTGAGTACTGTGGCAGTTCCGGCATTTTGCGTTTCGCCTGCAATCCAATTCCTTAAATCTCTTCCGGAGGAACGCCCGTTCCGTGTTTCCTTGCGACGTGACGGCATTGATTTAAACAAACTCGACTTTATCCGATCTCATTGGCGTATTTCATTGTTGTAAAAATCCTTTTGCTGCTGCAGCATTCGTGTTTGCTTTCTACTGATCCCGAGTACTAGCGGCATTAGAATACGAATATTAATTACTTGTTTTATAAAGTAATATCATCAGATGTTTTTTTTTTCAAGTGAAACGGCATGGGTAAAAATAAAACAACAGTTGCCTGAAATACAGGAAGGGCGGTTGGTTGAACTAAATTTATTTGTAAGTAACATACAGTAGTTTGCGGAAAATATTGCTAAACAACTGTAAGGCCAAATGATGGGTTACGATTGTTTTAAGTTTTTACAAATAGTGAAAAATTCTTTTACGAACCTCCACACATTTCCGTTTTCCCCGGCGACCTCCGTGGATGAGGCTGCTAAGGCGCCTTCGGGTCACGTGGCCCCGAGTTTGAATTTCTGGTAGGCTTTAGTTAGTTTGGATACCTGTTAGGCCTTGGAGTATGTGCTGTTTTTTGACGTAAGTTACGTACAGTACATCAGCATACCCTCGAAGAGCCTCTTCATATAACTGGGACAGAAGAGTCCCACACGAACTAGTACACTGCAGCGCTCCAAAGCTATTCAGATTCAAGGGAGCTTCAACAAGATTTTATAGGAGGAGCTCGTGTTACTGGTCATAGCATTTCGATGATCCAAGCTAGGTTTGGAATTTTACATTTGATAGTATAAAACGACTCTGATCGATTACAAGAATTCCTGTCCGACATCGACATCAGTGTGGCCGTAGATAGAATCTGGATGAACGTGACCGCTGTTGGCTGGAAAGATTCGTTTCAAGGGATAGGCGTTCATAACTGTAGCACATATCAGACTTAAGTGTTTGAGTCCGGATGAACATCAGCGTAAAAACTTTGCAACGGGCACTTCATGACAAGGGCTTAGGGGCCGATGCCCAGCATATGAGTACCATTTCTAACCACACTAAACAGAGCTGTACGTCTGGTCTGGGTTCGGGAACATCGTCATTGTACACTTGACGACTGGAAACTGAAAGACTGGTCTAACAAGCAGCATTTATAACAGATTAAGCGTGATCAAAATGTCCACGTATAGAGAACACCTCACGAATCCTTGGATCTCGCATGTCAATGAAGGATCGTACCGGCTGGCGGTGGCTCTGTAATGGTATGATGTGTATTCAGCTGGTAAGCATTAAGAACCTTTCGTACGTCTGCTAACATCAGTGACCGGTGAACATTACATCCACATCCTTTTGGACGTGTTACAATCAGTTCTGCATTCATCTTGACGGATTGGCCCATTCCAATAGGATGTTGCTCGAGCACGCATATCTGTGATATCTTCCAACACGCATTTGAAATCAGATACACTATAGCGGAACAGCACAGAATTGCAAACAGTTCTTAAATATGTATTATTTTTATATTATACAGAGTACTTCAGAAAGTTAGTGGCGTCCATGTCCTCGACGATGCAATGATAGAACCATATTGTATTAGACGAGTTTCCCGGTTTTTCTAGCACTTCGATGTATGTAAAGCATGGAAGTCAAATGGCAATAATTTTAATAAAGATCTTTATCTTCAACCCGCCCAGTAATGTAATGTGCGTCGCACTATGAAACTTCCGATTGCTAGTGTGTACGAGCTACGAGAAGGCTAGGAATGCAACACTGGGCATCAAGCGTTATAAATAAAACACTAGTTTGTTAAATGATGAGCAGGTAAATATACTTTCCCCATGGCGCCCCATGACTAGTACGACGAATGAAAAACCCGCAATGTATTTATGGTTGAATAAATATCTCAACAGCAGGCAGCTAATAGCACCTTTCATGCCAGCTTTCGTTATCGCTGTCGCTCTCTTCTGTCTGTCTGTCTGTCTGTCTGTCTGTCTGTCTGTCTGTCTCTCTCTCTCGCACACACACACGTCGCTCATTATCTATCACCAGCCCAGTTCGAGGAAACTGCCTGATGGTACAGAATGGTGACCCTGGGAGTACCGCAACTATACGATCAGGCTTCATGATGACAAATTGACTCTTCACGAAGCACACTTCCTCGGAACATTTTTCATATTATTCCCTAGTAACATTCCTGCTACCATGTGGATAACTTAACTTTCACTCAACAGGGGTTCCTAATTAGGGCATAACAGTATTATTACGTACGAGTATTCCCGCAAGCGTATTACAGTCGGCTGTATATTTCAGTTATTTGCATAAGCTGACTGTAACAGCTATATCATTCTACTCTTCTTATTTTTACGAAAATGCATATATCTACACACGGAAAGATCTTGTCATTTTTAATGGACGTACAGAATAACGAAATTCACAATAAGAAGTAGCCGTAAAACTATACAATGTGGAAAATGTTCCAATGATGTGCCATATGTTCATTACGTGGGGTAAGTGCTGTGCTAGCGTTTATAAACTGGTTCTCAACATATATAGTTTACATCTGTGTTGGATTGAACAGTCTTCTAAATGTAGTAAACAGTAACTACTCGTTTTAAACATTTTTATTCATGACTATAATTTGTATATATGTAATAAACATGCTAAATAGAATACTGGTTTCGGCGTTAGTCTATCAGCGTTTATGCATTAATATTTACTTCTGCTAAAATGAAAATAATTAAAACAACTCGCAAACTATTTCCAATTCACAATTATGAGTTAGCATTCTGATTTACGTTTTGGCCGTTTGGGCTAGAGCTATTTTGTAGGCTATGAAAACAGGTTTATGTATTCATAATTCATAATGCGAATTGTTGTACCTAAAACGACTGACTGACATATATGTGTGTGTGTGTGTGTGTGTGTGTGTGTGTGTGTGTGTATATATATATATATATATATATATATATATATATATATATATATATATATATATATATATATATATATATATATATATATATCCGCGGGGAAAGTGCGTAAAACGTCAAAATTAAAAATGGTAGCTAAGAAAACGACAGTTGGAAATTATCACCTATTCTTTAGGAAAACTTGAGCGTGGCATATATGTATACTTTAACATCTTAACGTTACTAAGAAAATATTAATTTTACAATTTTATATTTCAGTATTAATTTGATAACATTACCTTCATTTAAATATTTCAGTCCGTGAAAAAAAAGGGGGAGGGGGGTGATTACTTTATGTCATGTTTCAATTATATTAATGTAATCTAAAATTGTTATTTCATTATGAATTAAGTTACAAATTAAGAAAAATTTCGTAGAAATATGAACTTAAAGATTCAATACAAATTTTCCAAGCATTGCCGAATTTGCGATAGTCTACAGCTGAAGCTATTGGCGGTAACCGCTAAAAATTAACAAAAGATTATGAATTTTCAACTGCTTTCTTAAATACTCGTCAACGCAGATATTTTAGCCATTATTTATTTCTTACTCCATACCATATCATTACAGCTTTTCTCCCTGCGTCTACAATTTTGTTGTGGATTCTGTTGCAGAAAAAAACGTATGCTATTTCCTGAAGTTTGGTGCTAGTCATAAGCATGTTGATGTTGCTCTCCCAATTCCATAAGTGTGTGATGTTGATTCGCATCCAGTGAAAGCGCAAAGAAATAAATCTCTGTATGCTTTCTTACCAATTTTATGTTGTAATTTGTGTAGGAGGCTGAGTTTTTCCCATAAAATATCACTTTAAAAATTCAACGAAAAACCGCTGCCCTAAGATAAATGATTCAGCAATAGAATAAATAAATCAGAGACTTTCCCTATCACAACTGCATCCATTTTGTACCTTCCTCTACTATTAGTACATCCTTATGACATTTGGCGTTCAGATCTCGGCATTATTGGCTCTCTAAGTGCTTGTGTGATATTTAGATCATTTTGCACATATTCTGGGAATACAACAGCATTTTTTTTGTTGCCTATAAAACAGTCTGAGGGGTGAAATTCACTGTTGGGAGAGTTTTGGATACTAGAGTTTTTTCCATTTTTGCTGTATTTAATTGATGGTTTTTCGTCAACCTTCAAGAACGGTAGCAGCTTTACCATACTTTTTCAAACTGCATTTTGCACACGATTGAATTATGGAATCGTAGGTCTTCCTTGTTTCCCAGGTCACTTGATACAGTAGTAATCCATCTTCCAGTACATAGTTCTTATGTTCACCTGTTTCGATTGTTTCTTTAGGGTATATCTGTCTCTTTCTTGCCGATCCATCTGTTGATTTGATGTTTGCAAAGTGGGTTTACAGTAAAGTAGTAGTGTGCTGTCCGAGACTTCAGAGTCATGCTGAAAACTATTAGTGGATAGGAGCACAAGCTCATTTCAATGCACCTTAGAGATTTCGGGCTTGCTATAGGAATTAGGCGAAGGAAACAAGTCTAGGATCAATCCTGATGACTTAAACACCAATTTTTATTTTAAAGCTTTTCTGTGATATCATTGTTAGAACCTTATCACTCGTTTGAAATGGAACAAGGAAAACACCATTTCCTGTAAAAATCGCGAACGTTCAAAATATTGCCGTCATACGTCACACCAGTGATTTTATTTCTCAAAGGTTCTTATTTGAATGGTGAGAACTTACCAATAATCTGGAAGAGTATCATCATCTCTTCTGTTTTCGAAAAGTCTTGACTCGTGCATTTCTTTATGTTGCTCACTGGCAGAGTAAGAATCACCTGTTAAATTCTGCGCAGCATAAATAAATCTGTTTACAAACAAGCGCCGTGGAAACTGAAAAGACTTTATGTAGTGAGTTTGACCACATGTACATCCCTTCAAGTCTAACACAAAAATGTGGAGCGACAAAGTTACAGAGGCGTAGGAGGTAGAATGATAGTCTCGGAATTGTGTGCTTATGCTGTCGTAAAATAAAAATGATCAACAAAGTTAAGTACTTTTGTCCATAAGATCTTTAAATAAACGATCAGAAATTACCATGTGCCACATGCGGTAATTATATATACATTAGAAAAAAAATGCTCGAAAAAATTTGTTGCAAGCGGTTGGTGGCTAATTTACAAATTTCGTTGATTTTTATTGTCATTACAGAATATATTTATTCGTGATTACAGTTGTAATCACTTATTTGTCCTGGGTTAAATCGTATTATTTTTAAAAATAAATTATCGTGTAAAGTTCAAAGTTTATATATAAATAATACAAATATTGGTGGTAAAATATGTATTGCGAGGTGACAAATATAAGCTCTTAAGTTGCCAACATTGTACATAACGTAGAATGTTCTAAAGTGCATTCCGAAATTGGTGGATATATCTATCGGAGGACGATTGGAGTTATGCCTTAATGTTTATAGTTCTCGCACTACACTCTATGAAATTATTCTTAACATCACCATATCAGTGTATACGAATAGTAAGACAGTGTGAATGGTAAACTATTTTCTCATACATCCATGGTATCGTTTCTACATTCGCTCACGAACCAGTCAAATGCGTAGGGAAGTCCCCAACCTTGTATAGTAACGACGCTTAACATTCCTATGTTTGCAGTCTGGCATGTGGTAATATTTCCATACTATGGGTAAGTTAAAAATTTCCATTACAGTTTAGGAAGTTTACCAGAAAATTCTTTACAATGTAAGTACTGTTCGTGACTGATGGGAAGAACTCTGGAAGGTATGCGCTCGGCAGTCCTTGCCGAGCGCATGCCTTCGTACGTGATGTGAATAGGCAGATGTGCAAGCGTGCACTATTTTGCAAAGTAAAACGTTGACTTATTTTTCTACGCGTCGTAGGCGAAGGAGGCATATAGTTTTCATTTAGAACAAAAAAACCATGCAAAATGCGTACGTGAACAATGAATTGAATTATTTCTGCCGCATTCGAAATTATAAGTCCAATAAATATGCTGATTTATGCGCACAAATTAAATAAAGTGAAGTAAAGAAAAACTCCTTAACTGTATGGGAATACTCTTGTCAGGCAGCAACACACACTTCACTAGCATTAGGAGTAATGTAATAAATTAGTAAGATGGGTATCAGCAATTTTTTTTTTTTTTTTGGAAATTTTGGGGAAGAGGGGGGGACGAAGAACCAGCATTTTAAAGTCTATACTCACTAAGGAAACGCCATTTACTGGCTGATTTTTCAAATTATGTGCAATAATTATTTACATTTAAACATGGTACATTTACCGAGAATTCTAATTTCACTAGCAGAAAGCATCTGTAATTCATCTGTTTTACGTCGTACATACGGCCTAATCGTGTGCGCCATAGAAATACATTC
Source organism: Dryococelus australis (assembly GCA_029891345.1). Classification (NCBI taxonomy): domain Eukaryota; kingdom Metazoa; phylum Arthropoda; class Insecta; order Phasmatodea; family Phasmatidae; genus Dryococelus; species Dryococelus australis. The sequence continues at coordinate 317,254,585 of CM056993.1, read as the reverse complement.
CCCGTGCAAAATGTAACATGTAACCAGAAACACCGTGTCTTAAGACTAGTCTCAATACTGAATGTTCTCCCTCTCACCTTCCGTCTGAAATAATGCAAAAACTTGGCAATCGCATACTTTTGTTCTCTACTGAAAATATATAACTTAACCTTTATCTTGAACACACATCTGTAACACGTTCAACATGATTTCAGCTTGACAATGTCAATTCGCGTTTTCTAGCGAAATGGCTGACATCTAGCGGCAGAAATATGTACTGTTGTAGAGGGTAAAAACTGCTTTTGATGATATGATTGACTGCAATCAAATTAAATGCAATGTTTATGAAAACAATGATTTGGAACTGACAGTGTGTGAATGTCTATTCTCATAAATCAAATAACTTGTTGGAACAAATATATCAGTTCTGATGTGTAATAAAGGGCTTGTTTCAAGGCTGGGTATATTACGTTGGTACACAAATTTTCGAATGAAAAGGGGTGTAACAATGTTGATAAACAGACATTATGGGGGATTTTTAAAACAAGGAAATTATGGGATGGGAAATGTCAAAATAAAATACAGTTTAACTTTGACGAACGAACAAAAAGCTTCAGAAGAAAATCTCTGTAGTAAACTAGTAAAAAGTGACAATTATTAGTTCACCTCCTATCCCAGCTGACTAAAAATGTAATTTATCAACTTTCCTTCCAAGTGGGGGGAAAAAGAATGTAATACAAAAACACACGTATGTAATAATGCTTCATAAGCCCAAAAAATGTAGTTCTCAGATTTTTTGCAGTTTCCCAAAAATAAGCAATTCTCTTTAATATTACTAGTTGCATGTACATCTGCTAATGAAACATGTAATTTTTAATGTGCTTTGATGAAGACTGGCGTAGCTAAACAATTTTACACTCTATAAGATACGATCCTAATAACGTAAACATTCAACAAATGAGTGTATAAAATACCCTACATAATAAACGATTTCATGCAATTCAATTACAGGCTTAAACATTCCTGTTTCTTTGCCAAATATACTGTATCTGCAAACATGCCCAACATTCACATTTTGCTGGAATATTCAATGCAAGTGCAATTTTCGTCGATATGGTGCTGCGCTCTGGAGGCATCGAAAACGCAGATAGGAACCGATGTTCGGGCACACGACGTCACAGTGCTCTGGCGACGAGTAAACAACTGCTTGTTTTTCTGTAACTGGCCTGTCTCACCACAACCCCACCTTCCCCAATGCCCGACAGTACTTCAGCGCACCGAGTTTGGTTTATACAAGTTTAATGGCCCCAGAGATCACATATAACACCAAAAGAATGATTTGGCTGCTGTATATAAAAGTAAATTTCGTCGAGGTAAGTCTAATGGTTCTCTGGGTATGGTATACCAATCTAAAAATACAGTTCTGCCATATTGAAAATAATTGCCTTGACCATTAAACTAGCATTAACGGTCAAATTGCAACTTTATGCCTACGCCTAAATTGATGGGAATCGGTTGAGTGTAGTTGTCAAGATATGGTCGAAAAAGTTTTATTTATTCAAAGCTATACGAAGTGGCGGACTAATGAAAATACGTATTTTTGAACATAATGCTGATAGTGTGAACTTTCAACACAGCAATTTTTCTCAAATAGGTTGAATGGTCGCTTTCAAAACCCTCCTCATCCAAGCATTCCAATGTGTGTAATGATGTGGTACCTTTGAACACAGCAAATTGTGTAGTGCTCAACATTGTGGTGTACACTTTGTTCAAATCAATTTATATCATTCTGCGGGCTCTAAGACAAATGATGTTTGAATATCTTAAGAGCTGGAGTGGATACCTTTTGGCTAAAAGGCTTCATAATGTGTTCTTTTAGTGGAAATGCGTAATCATTTACAAGGACATGACTCATATTTTTCCCAGCGACACAATAACTGGTATTTATTTTCAGAAAAGCGGTAGTAATATATTTTGCGATGCCGTGTCATATGTTGGGTACCACTCAACCGGGGACATACTGACGTTGACGTGGACGTGGCTTTTACGTTGATTGCGCGTTGGGTACAACGCAACGCTGTTTTGTAGGACACACGGGCGTTAAAGCTGCGGCGCGTTAGGGTCGCCAGTCATGGCCTTGAGCGACTAAAATTGCACCTGTATTTACATTTTGTGGCTTGAAATATTTTTGCCACATAAATACGGGATGTACCACGTATGTAAAAATGTAGCCAGTATAAAAATATTAGTTGAATATAACGTTACTTTAATTAAGTATACATCCAACTGAAGGTTATTTACAATGTGAGTACTTTTAAAATAAGAAATTTAGATTTTAAGAAGTTGGGTATTGTATGGATTCTGACCATTTCCGACTGCAGATAACATTAAGAAATTGCCAACAACGCACAGTCGCAAACGAGTTTGTTATACTGTTTTTTATTTACGATTACATATAATAATCTTGTTAACATACAGTAATTTGTGTGTTCCATTTACGTTCAGTTACATAGTAATACACAATGCCATGGGGTACTTTCACACAAAGAATATCCACTTTTGATTCCCGGCCGGGAATATTAAATTTATTAATAATTAGATGAACCAATATACAAACCAACTGGACTGAGAAGTTCGGGTGGCTTCGAACAGCTAAGGTCTTGAGAGACAAGGAGGATGAAATGAAATAGATATGGAGCAGCGCAGAACTGAAAGTACAGGGAAAATTGGAAATCCCCGACAAAACCCGCTGGTCAATAATGTCGTTCGGCACTATTCCCACGTGAAAATTCTGGAATAACCTAACCGGGAATTAAACCCTAATTGCAGTGGAGAGGAGAGACGCAACCTCATCGCAGCAACCGCAGCCCAATAAACTAAACGGTAGAAATGCAATATATGCCACAAGTAAAAATATAGCTCACCTTGACTCTTCTAGGTCCTGTTTGCCAACGAATTCGTCGCCAAACAGCACTTCACAAACGTTTGTCCAAACTTTTGTATTTTTATTCTTATATCTACAAGTCGCTCGACTCGCATCTCAAATAATTGCTAGTTTTTGCACCTCACGAATTAAGAGCTCGGCATCCATTACCAGCTAGAACGCGTTGTACAGAATGCGAACGACAGCCATTCTTGAAACGTATTGCTGCTCCATTTTTCTGTGACGCGCGTGGGTAGAACTATGGAAATATTTTCATGTAGGCCGCGCGTATAACGCGCGTGCAGCTCGCGTGTTTGTCTGGCGATGTGTAACGCGCATCAGGCAGCAAAGTCCGCGTGTCTACACCATATCAGCCCTGTATAAGTATCTCTAGGCTGCTAGTTGCAAGCGCGTTGACCTCAATTAGCGTTGTGTGCAGCTCAGTGACGCCCGTGTTTCCCCGGCCTAAAGCCTGATCACGATAAAGCGAGCACTTTTTAAGGCCCTTCCAAATTTTTCCTTTCATCCAATTTCCATCTTCCTGCTGATTTAGTATAAACATTGCAATGTGACTAATAAACACATGTATACATTTCATCACCCTCAAAAACTTAATGCCGGAGGCTGCAATAATATATATTTATTAGTGGCTCATGACTGTTGGGAGGGCCTTAAAAAGTGCTCACTTTACCGTGAACAGCCTATAACAATAGATGGAAAGTAGTTCCACATATTTTCGCCGAAGAAAAGGTGCTAGGCAACCATTTGTAATCAATTCAGTTATTTCGGTTTCTGTTTTTTAATGCATCAGTGTATGACAATTAGCGGATTTATAAAGTGTTTACTTTTCTAATAATTTCCCAGTTTCGCTTGACGGACGCATAAATAACGTGGTGAGGCCCATTGCAATGTTAATTTTACCTAAGGCGGGGGAATACACAACGTGCGTACAAGTAGAACGCCCTCTTGTATTCAAGTCCCATGTACATACTGTACACACAGTTGTAGTACTTGAATGGTGCAGCATGCCACTCACTTATTTCCACCACAACACAAGAAGATTTTACAAAACAAACAAATCACTAATACAGAATTAAAATGTGTTTGTACTATCAAATTAACACTATCAGCATAAATAAATGCACGGGAACTACATAGATGTATAAAATGCAAATGTAAACAAACGACCTGCACAAGAAAGTTAACGAAAATAGGACAGTCTCTAAACGATTCTAGCTAGCATGCACGCGACTTGCATACAAGTTATCCAGTCACACGATGCAAGTTGACTTGAACAAGAAAGTGAATTGTGTGTAACAGGCATAAGACTTGAGTGCCCTGCACTGTTGTCTCGAGTTTGATGAAATGTGATGTACGGGTTTGAAAGTTTGCACAGGGCGTTGAACTAGTAAGCTTATCTTCCCTTCGATAGTAGGCTGTTAAACGAACCAGTAACTCTAACGTCGCCGCAGCGTAGTTTCGCTTTGTTCCTGGAAATCCACGTAAACCTTCTGAAACGGTGAATAGCAAGTAGCTTCTTGTCATCAGCATGCGAGTGACACGAGTACCATCTTGGGGAATGGTACGATCAAAGAAGTAGACACGTTTCCAAATGACTAGTATCGGGTGCCAAGTGGTTTTCAAGTTAGGTACTTCACGGGTGACGTAGAGGAACGTTAATTGAACTAATCGTATTTCACACGTAAACTAATGGGTTATGACAAATAGTTGTTTTTTTTTTTTGTTAGACACGCCTAAAACAGTCGTGAGCTCCCGGTAGTGTAGTGGCTTAAAGCCCGACCCTAACACGGAAGCTCATTGTCATAGTTAACCCTTAAAGGAGTAACTGAGTGTCAAATCAACGGCTCTGAATTTGGTGATTTATTGTAATGTTAAGCGCTTTACATGGATAATTTTGGAAATGTTAAAAATAATTATTTTTCTTTTGTTGTTCCTTTTTGCCGTGCTCATTGTCCCGAAAGTAAATTTATTCAAGTAGAAGATAGTGGAGCGAAATACATTTTGTGTGTGAGCGTGGTGTGTGTGTGGGGGGGGGGGGGGCGGGGGGGGCAGTATGTCGCTTGCATCCTCAGTTCTTACCGGTCTGCTAAACTCAGTTTGCCGCTTCCGCTGACCGCGGCTTTGGCACGGTTACGCAAATGGTCTAAACACGTTTCTTGTAAGTTCGTTCGGCAGCCATAATTTATCACGTTTGCCAACAATTAGTTTAAGTGGTTTCATCCCTATTGCCGAGTAAAAAAAAAATCCTAACCTCATAAAACGCTTCGCTTGTTTATGATCGCTTGTAACACTCAATGCTCAATATTTTATTTTTTAACTGTAATGCAATTCATATTAATCTGAATGTAAAAGTATATAGAGTATTGCTTTCTTACCAAGCTTTTTATTTATTTCAACTAATGCAGAAAATACCGCCAATACCCGTTTGAATAATCCTGTTTACGGTAAAGTTTGCTAAGGCCGTAGAAACAATTTTCTTTCAGCCATTTTTCATCCTTTAACCACATTTTCAAATAAATATTACCATGCAAGTAATAATCACCGTGTGTATATTCCACCGCACTGGAAAGATAAGGTCTAAGGCTACTGAAAAATATATTTGACTACTATTACAAATAGAGAGGTTTCAAAAGTGTTCACTTTACCGTGAATAGCGTATACTTCATAGCAATCAGTGAAAGCACCACGTTGAAGAAGTCTCTCACATTGACTTCAAAACTTTACTTTGAAAAGAAGTGAGTGCGATCGGAACAGGTTCGTAGTCAGTATAACAACGCAGAGAGCTGAACATATACACACCTCAAAATGCGTGTTGCTCCACCTGTATTTTGGGTACTTACGAAGGATGTAGTCTGGGGCAGTGTGCGCATTATAAAGAAACATCGGAATGACAGGCGTGTGGTATTCTGTATCGTGATTTATTTTCATCTCATGCATTCTCCCGTGCTGTTGAGCATCCGAGAAGTCAGTGATACCCGTGGTGCAAAACTTTTTTTCGTGCGTTTATGAAATTAAGTTGTTCAGTGTCCTGTGTGACCACGACTTTAGTATAGCCTGTTCACGGTAAAATGAGCATTTTAGAAAGCCCTGCTTACGATCTACTTGAATGCACGTTGTGTATCCTTCCTCTTTATGTAAAATTAACATAGCGATGGGCCTCATCACTTTATCATGCGTCGGTCAAGTGAAACTGTGACTCTCTTACTATTAGATAAAGTAAGTGTTAAAATTTTTTTTAAAATTCGGTGCATTAAAAAAATAACAGGAAACTAAATAAATAATTTCAGTTTTCTCAAATAGTTACCTAACATTTTGAATTCGTAGTTGAGGCACGGAACTACTTTTCCTCCATCGTTACCAACTTTAGTGAGCGCATATCACTCGGTGCACCCGATTAAAACTTTTGCAAGTAGGAGCAGTGAAATTTTTCTAAGGTTGATTTCAAAAGTGCTCACTTTATATTGACCAGCGATTTTCCGAAAGAACGGAGCAGAGCGAGCGACGCCATATCTGCAGGGACGCCATGTCTGAACGACGCCATGTCTGCAGGGACGCGCACAGCGCTTCACCGCTCGTGACCTCATTCGCATCAGAGATTCGTTCCGAAACTTGCTGCCTGTTTTTTTTCCCCCACCAACAATTTATCTGGCGCACCATTTGTCGACTCGGCCAATCACGTCCTCAATACGATGTCCCTTCCATCTGTCCTAGTTTACCTCGGAATTAGGGCTGACAACCCGGATACCAGTTTCGTGCATTACCGCATGGCTAGTTACTTTGTGATAAAACTGACCGCAGATTTTGCTTCCAGAAATATAATATTCTAATTTCAAAAAATTTTATGTTACACTTTTTGCTGACGATCTCAAGTCAGAATGACCTCAAAGCAGGAGTAATTCTAAGGTGCCCCCCCCCCCCCCGCAACTGGAGTGACGTTTTAATCGTATATGTACATATTTCTCGGTTCGTTAGTAGCCGGCCACGACTGCGACTCAGCAATTCGGATGCTCCTTAATTTAGCTTGAAATACTTATAGTCTATACTTGCCGGCCGGGGCGCATCATGATCTTAATGTCACGAGGGGTCAAGGCAGAGACAACCACCCTCTCCCCGGCTTTCATTAAAAAAAAAATTGCTTTCGTTATTTAACAATCCATATAGGAAGTTTCTTTTAGCATTATGCTGTTCATGCACACCCATACTTATATATAAAGAGGTAAAGTTTGTTTGGGTATTAGAGGTAATCCTTGAAACTACTAATCCGATTCTTATAATTCTTTCACTGTTAGAAAGCTACATTCTTCCCGATGAACATGGGCTATGTTTAATTTAAAAAAAAATCTTTGAGAAATTTTAACAAATCAGCTACTTGGGTGCTTTCTAAGCATGCTCTACCAAAACTGCAGGGCCGATTGTTAAAATTATTTCGTTGTTAGAAAGCTGCATTGCTCCAATTGGTTGAGAAATTTCAAAATTTGTGAACAAAATATGAGAAAAATGAGCTACTTGGCTGCTTTCTAAACATGCTGTACCATAACTACAGCGGCAACAGAGGCCTATTGTCTAGAACGATTCCAAGTGGAGCCGCAGTGGCTTAGTGGATAGAGATATAGCAATTGGGACCTAAGTGGTCCAGTGGCTATAGTACTCTCATATGGGGCCAGTGACTCAGTGGTCAGAAATGTCAACTGCATAAAACCTGAGCGAAGCGATGACGGGCTCCTTTAACTTGCTATTAAGGCGAAATAATTAGATGTACGTAAAAATGTCAAGACTTTTTTGTAGAGAATTTAATTAGTTACTAATTTACAGTAATCAATTTTGGCCATAACTGTATTAGTTTAGCAAGAATCTTAAAAATGCCTTATTATGTATGCTAGAAGCAGTTAGTTTTAAATTTACATTTGAGCGTTTGTAATATAAAAAACGTATTTTCAATTTACATTAATGTCCAGCAAAGCGAGCGAGGGTACAGCTAGTCATGAAATAATGATATTCAGAATATATTAGGTGCAAAGTGTTGACATAGTGATCAATATGAAAGAACTAATTATACTATTTTAAAAAATAAGTAACAACGGATTGTTAATAAGGAAATTAAATTTAAGAACCTTGGCATTATCTACAGACGCAGTCCTTCGTGAAACTCGAGACCGTTATATAACTTGGAATAGCTTTGGATACTGAAGAATTCTTCTTAGAAATACTCGCTGGTTCATACATACATACATGCATGCATGTTTATTGCCGCTCAAAATTTGTACAAAAAATAAATTCTTTTCTCGCAATTGATGGAAAATATTTCCAAAGTAATGCATACTTCTACGTAAACTGACATTTGCGTTGGAAGTTAGTGTATTTTATAAAATGTTGTATGGAGTGTAATACCCTATTTTGTGGTTACTGGCATATATTTGACAAAAGACATCGTACTTGAAGTTGTATAAAATATATTTGTCAATGAACTTTTATAGTAAAAAGCCGGCCTAAGACACTTGTTTAAATGTTACAAAACTGACACCCTGGCCGGCAAACTGAAGTGTCAAGTAAGTCTGAAATGAAATACATAGGGCTGTGCTCAGGCATGAATGTGCCGATGCAACTACAACCACCCCACCCTTACCATAATTATTTACAGGGTTGCAGGGTATTTGTTACTCCCTTAGCGATGCCAACATTTCAGCTACATATATTTTTTAATGCAGATATAATATAATGGCTAAGGAAATATACGTAAGTGCTTATTTACAAGGGGTTTATCTCGATTCCTATTAATGTAGTCCGCGTACGGAAGCGAAACCGTTCATGTGTAACATATGAATAGGAGCTCGCTTAAATTTAAGTTTTCTTAATAAATCGGTGTCTGTAGTTGTAAGTGAAGGCAGTCGTCCATGGGTATAGGCTGTTCACGATAAAGTGAGCACTTTTTAAGGCACTTCCAACAGGCTTTAACCACTAATAAATATGTTTTATTGTAGCCGCAGACATGGACTTTTAACAGTGGTAAATGCATACACTGTTTTGTTAGTCACATGACAATGTTGATATTAAAAAGTGGCGGAAAGTTGGAAGATTGGCTTACAGGAAAAATTGCGGAGGGCCTTAAAAAGTGCTCACATTACTGTGAATAGCCTATAAGCGGAGCGTGTCCTCCGCCTTCTTCGTGTCGTTTCACGCCTGAACAAAAAGTCGACCCCGACTTGCAATGAAGCACGGCAGTCTACCCCCCCCCCCCCTTCAGCTCCGTGATCCTCCTGTATCACACAGCCAGCTTCCTCAACCAGATATTACATGATTGGCTTAGCTCCACGAGTGAGAGGCTTCCTTCCCCCTCTTCAAGACCCCCGGCGTTCTGTAGATTACTCGCGTCACAGTGGGCCTTCCTGCCTGCCTCAATCATCGTGCCCCCCCCCCCCCCTTCTCTTCACACTCTGCAGTTATTGTGGGGTGTCTCTCTGGAACAAGGTCGCTTCAATGACACTATTAACAAGAAACTTTCCCGCCTGGACATCCGAGTTCCGAGTAGTGTGCGACGACAGTATGTGCCAGCAGCCTACCTCGGCTCGATAAAAGTTTCAACCAGATGTCCATACAGGAAAGCCAACAAATATAGGATTTTCAGTAAACATTCTACATGTATACGATCTGTGTTATTTTTTTCTGCTATGCAAGTTCTTCAAAGCAAGTGCGCCAAGCGCCCTCTTCTCTTCGGTCCCAAAATACACGCGCGTGCGCGCACACATGCACTGACTCGTTAAAAGTATTTGGCAAAAAATATAAACTTACTTAATGGTGTTGGAGAGAAAAAATTTGTAACACCGTTTTCGCGGATGTTTGGTTTGAAAGCAGTTTGTTATACCTAATAACTGTAAATTTAATTTAACCACATTGGTTCACGTTGCTATTTACGCCTATGATGATCTCGAATTTAATAGTGTTACAACGGGCTGGGCGATGCTGGGATCGTGAGAGCTAGATATCATAATAAAATAATAGCTAAATTAAAAAACATTTTTTCGGTATTACAGACATACAGTACATACAGCAGCCTAGTAAAAAATTTCACAGACTATATTACAATACTTGGTGCTAAGGCTGTGACTAAGCTCCTCAATGAATTATTATTCTGTATTCTATTACATCGATAAACTAAACGAATGAATTACTTTTAATAAACAATTCTCAGTCCATGTATCTACACCAGTTAGTGCCGCCATTTCTATGAGTCTGTTGTGAACTTCTCCCACCGCCGCTCAGTTACTCAGGTAGGTCACAAACACCGTAGCAATCGTTTGGAGCCTGGAAGCACATTGATTACTCTCCGCAGTCATTTCGAACATAGATGTCGCTGTCTCCACGCTAACAATAACCACCGTAGTTCGTGGAATCACCAGCTACACTCGCCAGACACAGATGTTCACAGCACTCTCAAAAAGAATGTTCTCTGTGCTGATGGAGCCATGGATATCTCTGGGTTAGTGGGGACATGACTTAATTTTGCACCGTCAGCCCATAAAGTTTGTTAGGAGGCAAGACATTATAGAAGGTCGCCACTTGTTCTGAGTTGCCAATCAAGTAGATATGTGTCAAACACGTCACACTTCCCTCCACTCAACATGTTATCTCTTGCTGGACTAGTAGCACCCGAGCTGTCTGACGTCAGGACACGAGTGGCGAAGATATAGGGGAGGGGGGAGGGTGAGGGAGGCAGACAGACACGTCTTTTAGCGTTAGATCCCCCCCCCCCCCCAGTTTACATGACGATTTGGTTTCTAGGCAGTGTTTATAGCCCAGGCAGAGGCATATTATTTTCGTAGTGACATTTAAAATGCAGCGTTATTTGCTAAAGAACAGTCACTTTGTGTGAAATGTTTGGATTAATTTAAAGTTAAAAATGTAAGACTTTATAATGTATTCAGTTCATACCAATGCTGGACTTACCCATATGGGCACATCAACCTATTGTTGCAGTGAGTTTACTCCTTAGTACTTTGTTGGGTCTCCTTTTCTGCGAATAACTTCCTTGAGTTTGGTTGGTTTTGAATTAATCAGCTTTCCTGTAATGTGTGGTCAAATACTATTTCACTCTTGTAGAGGCACTGGTATAATGCTGTTCCACTCCTTCAATTGTATTTTGGTTTCATAGGCCCAGATATTCTGCACTTTTCTTGAGATTTTGTTGCAGAATATCTTTGTAGGAAAATGTCCCCGTAATACTACCAATGAAGACAAATTCGTCCAAAACCAATAGCTGCCATGCTCCCTCATACCATATCACCACCCCCTCGTTTTACAGTTGGTTGAATTTTCTCCAGAACCCACGACCCTGGAAATAGTTTTTATGATTATTTATTTGCTCCCGACATTCTAATTTAGACGCTCGCCCAGTTTTCTGTCTCTCTTTTTTTTTGGCAATGGCTTATTCTTTACGTAGTTCTTAATACAAGTTACAAGTGTTTCATCGACTTCTATTGACAGTGTTCGCAATTCCATTTTAAGATATTTTGTCAACTTTTTAGATTTATGATGATTCTTATTGCGAGTGCCACCTACTTTCCTTTACGTTCTGTGGTGCACATAAATGCTTGCGACGTTTTTTCTACTGTTAACCTGTATGCATGCGAACTACACATCGGTCAAGTAAAACGTATAATTGAAGTAGATTGTTTACTGTGCCTATACTTTTTTCATCACAAAGGGCCTTTATCGAACATTTTAGGCTACTATTTCCTTGATAAATTCGATAGGGCCTAAGAGTTTTACATGAAGCAGTATTATACTGTATAAGAACGCAAAATGTTCTCCCCAAGAGTTGTATCGTAACTGTTGCGTGTTGTAAGTTATTGAAATTTTTCTGTGTGAATACTTTTTTCCGCATCTGTACCTGAGGCCATAACAGCGATTCAGGCGCACTACGCAACGTGCAGAAATCCCCATTTATTTCAAGGCTAATTTCCATATAATCCTAGCAATAAAAGTAATAATATGTTATAATCATTGAATTATATTAGTGCAGTACCTCTTGTGTGAAATAAGAATAGTTGCATCGTAAACTTTATAATTGCCTATATTCCTCAAGTTTGTGATGAAACCATGCACTATCGCTGATTTTGGCGAACGTATTGTGACGTCTGCCACAAATTACGAAAGTTCGCTGTTTATTCAGGGTTTCAAGCAACTCAATCAAAATACAATTTACCGTAAAATTGATTTAAACATACAATATAAAATTTACGTTGCTTTAAAAAGGTATAAACCCTTGGGTGAACACAAATGTTCCACACGGTAGTGCTGTAAAATATTTCGACTAATTAAGGGCTCCTTCTTTTAACCAACCAGTACTAAACATTACACAAAATATATACTCAATAGAGAAAATAGAAATGCGGTACTGAAATCTAAATAATTAAGTTAAAAGAAGCTCAAAATATTTAACTGCCCTTCTCGTATTAATACTGAAAATTATTACTGATCTTCACAAGAGCGCCGTGACGGCCTTCCAAAGGCTAGTGACCATTAAAAAAGTGTTCTGACAAGCACAATTTAAAAATGTGAATTAAGAAAAACAATGCACAATCATCGGTTCGTACCACTTAAAATTATTTCACACAGGTGGGTTACCTCTATTGTATCACCATGTTGCGCAAGCCGGCGCGGACCCATTCAACAAATCATCACGATCCAGGTGGCTGGCAAAATATGAATATCCAAAACTACTAAGTTAAGCTAAAACCAGATTAAACACTGAGGGCACAAAATGAATTTAGAATAAAAGCTACGTGCGCAACCCTAGAATTCCTTAACTAGCCCACACAAAACCTTAATTCAAGCTCAATGCATTATACGGCAAACCCAATTATGCTTTTCGCCGTCAGCCATGACTATATTCTAACTGTCGTCAGCTACCAAGTTGTAATGCGTAGTAACCTAACAACGCATGAAAACCCATCAGGGCCAGGAACAGAAATTAAAGCGAAGTTACTCAAATGCTCACTGGCGTAGAAGTAGACGAGTCCCCAACATGAGCAGAAAGCCCAAACTTCAAACTGTAGCCAGTGACCAATGGGAGAGAAGCTCGACGCGCATGCGGGGTAGGAGGGGATCCATAGATATGGGAAGAAAAAGGAAGCAGGTGCTGGAGCGCTTACTTGTCTATTATTTACTACCGCCACGCGTACTTACGACCTGCAGCCTCCTCCCAGTTGACAACTGTTTACAAGCGGCGGACGAGTCGGCTTAATTTGGTGACACTTCCTAGTTCATGGCGACTGCGCTGCAGAACTGCTGATATATGTGCGCATTTTCCTACCGAAGTTGTCTGGCTAGCTTTCTATTGGAGATACATTAGTTTTGCACCCCTCAGTACCCGTAAATATTTAGTCTCCTTGTACTCATTACTATTGAACATGTTTGTGTAATTACAAATGTGATAACGCGTGTATATATATGTATATATATTAAAGTTTATTCGCGGTAACTTCACACTTTTTGAACACAACCCTTTAAAAATCACCCTGGCCATATATGACTGGTTACCTCCTAAATATGATTTGTAAACACGAGCGTTTTAAACTTACGTTAACATAAAGGTATGGTATTTTTATTAACTTGAACTTTTACATATATATACTATGTACAAATTATATTATTTTGTTTATAATGAATATGGGAAAAAAAACAAAACAAATGGTAATGCCTAGAAAGAAATAATTCGCATGCAGAATATTATTAAACTGAGGATTGTTCCTTTTGTGTAATTTTCGAGACGTAGTTAATTTTTTTGCATGAGGCGGAGGAATATCTTGAAAGTAGAACTTTAGCAGGGCTTTAGAAAAGTGGCAAGTTACCATGAATGAACTGTAGTTGATTTTCTGTAGCAATAAATAGTACGCAGATAATCTTAGATTTTCTATTTAAAACAAACGCAGTGGTGTGAGGTGTTTAAAGTAGCTAAAATTGAGTGATAATGTTTCATATATAGTGTATTTACTTGAGTTGGGCTAAAATGCCCTAGCTCGCGGAGGCTTCGATCTTTTGTACTTGAGGTGCCGTGTTCGATTTCCGTGTGAAGTATGGCTGTCATGATTGCATCTGTCATGATTGCATTCGTCTTTATGAGCTTGTCAGAGAGGGAGTAGGCCTACTGCGTGGTGGTTGTTCTGCATCCTACGGTCGTACTTAGGCTTGAGGAACCATGCAGCGGGTTCTGAACATTTCGTGCCCCAAATTTTCTTATGGTGCTCACGTTCCTGTCGTGTTAACTGAGAAGTTTCGGTGTGTTTGAAACACACGTTTTTAAACAACATACTGAGCGGGGTATCGCTGTCTGCTTTCACAGTAATGAAAATCATTTAAGACTAGTATGTAATAAGACTTTCAAGATACCTACCTAGCAAGTTGCAAACATTGTTTCGGAATTCGTGGGATGTAACCTGGAAAGCCTTTTTAGACTGCTATATCATTATATATCGCGTGTTTTGAGTGTGCTTTGCAAGAACTTCGGATATATGTAGTTGCATAACCTGGTAGTAATTCCAGATTTTCTTCGACATCCAAGCTATGCTTATCGCACATGCCCGGAATTATAGTAAATTGAATGAAATATTCTATCGTCACGTGCAAAACTCGTACATTGCTCTGAACAGCCCGCCAAAATCCTGGCGACCTCGCTGGGAATCGAACCCATCTTACCTTGATGGGAGGCAAGTGGTCTGACCACACATCATCCGCAACTTGCTGACCATTCTCTCACGACCCACACGACACTTGAGGACTCTACACTACTTGGAATTCTAGAGATGAACTTGTGTGCTCGGTCATGTTTTTGGTCTTGCAGGCTCTCTGCAGCTTTCTCCGCCATAATGTATTTCATACTGTGAAATAATGTTTTCCTACACAAGTCTCCACCTTAGTAGCAGCTCCAGAAGTCGTGACGGTAAGGCCCTATCACGAGCTACAACCCGTGCCGCGCCTCTGTATCCAAGAGCTGGCCGAGCGGTGAGAAAGGGTAAGACACGATCGATAAAACATTCCGCTCATGTTGCAGCAGCATAGAGCAAACCCGTGCCCGAATTTTCAAAATTAAATTTTCCTCAGCAGTAAACGGTTATGTACGAAAAGAAGAAAACAGGTGCCAAGCAACGCCAATGAATTTTTTTCAGACCAATAAGTTAGGTTCTTCTTTCTGCTTATTGCGCATTCTTCCGCCACGTGCAGAATTTACATTTTCATTAATCTGACTAACATCTCTGTGTCGATCAGGCGACACGATATTTAGAAACACAAATGGACTGTAGTTTACGCCAGTTATGACATTATGGTATAAAACTAATGGTATCTAACAAAAGATAACAGTTTCATTGTTTACTTTGTAGCCCTTTTCAAATGCAATATTGCATCATTGTATTTACTCCAGTATGCTTGTTTGAAATATGCCCGCAGTGGCCAAATGGCAAAATGTCTAGATTTTAAACGGTGTCAGATGATAACAGCAATGGCTTTTAGCTTTATTATAGCTTTTTCACTCAAATTACTGTAGAATTGTTGTCATTTGAAACCCTGTGCTAGATGGCATTACAGCATGTTTTCTCTTAAAGTTTTAAAACATTTTGGAAGTAAATGTATGACAATTTACCTATAAGAATTTGTATTCGTGCTCTCGTGGTTCCCTCATTAATGATGCGGTATGAATATCATTAAACGTTTCACATGTTCTTCTTGAAAATCTGCACTGTCAAATGTAAGGAAAAAAGAAAAAACTGAAATAGAATCTACACCTACAAGTAACCCATAACAAGACGACAAATAAGTATGAAATAACCTGAAAACATGGACAACACAAGAATTCTGGCAAAAATGTAGAGTGCAGAACAGAAAACCACGTACGATTGTAGTAATATCCAAGTGTAAAAATAACTGCCCAAAATAAAGAAAATGCAATAAAATAACGATTACAAAATCTTCATCGGAGTCAGAAAAAATTAGGGGATGGGATTAGGGTTTGGAGAGGGGGAAGATCGCATTAAATAGATACGATATACACATTTCCGAAACGTTTAAGGCATATACTGCTGTTCGTGATTCCCCGTCAACATCATTATTGAGAGTATTCCAGTCAGTGAACATTACGTAGTTAATGGGCAGGAATGTTTTTCGCAGACTGTGTCAAAGTTTTAAATTAAATGTGAAACACCTATGCGATTGATGTGCGACACATTTGGGCAGATACCATTCACGAATCTGCTGTAGTTCGTAGACAGTTAAATATTTTATTCATTTTTGTTTTCCCCGCCCTGCTCGCCCCCCTCGTCATTTGGAACAGCAAGTTTAACCTCTGGTGTGCAAACGCATTTTCATTGCGGGTGTTGTATTTCACAGGCTTAAGACTGAAAATTCTGCTTTGGTTCGTCAACATGCTGTTGTACGACGAGATGCAGCGAAAATTTTCGGTTGGGGGGGGGGGGGTCGGAGAGGGCTGTAGTCCTTTATTCACGGTTGCTTCCAACTTTTTTGAAGTCCTGCAAAAGTTATACTTCACGTTATTCCTCCGCCTCATGCGTACAAAGCTTTAAAGCTTTACAGAGTCTAGAAAATTTCACCAAAGGGGCAACGCACCGCATTCGTGCGCACGGAGTGTAGTGAAAGTTTGCATAAGAAGTATGTATTTATTATTATAAAAAAGGCTACTCACGGTAAAATGAGCACTTTTGAAAGCCCTGCTTAAATTCTACTTGTATGCACCTTGTGTATTCTTCCGTCTTATGTAAGA
This sequence comes from Dryococelus australis, assembly GCA_029891345.1. Lineage (NCBI taxonomy): Eukaryota > Metazoa > Arthropoda > Insecta > Phasmatodea > Phasmatidae > Dryococelus > Dryococelus australis. The sequence continues at coordinate 317,237,894 of CM056993.1, read as the reverse complement.
TTAACATTGCCATGTGTCTGATTATTTTATTCATGCGTCGGTCAAGTGAAACTTTGAAATTTGAAAAATTTGTTACAAATATGCTCATTTTTACACTTTGATGAGTTATAAAAAAAAAAAAAACAGAAAGCGAAAGAAATAACTTAAGTTATCAGAAATGGTCACCTGCCACTTTCTATTCGACGTTAAGATACGGAACTACTTCCCATCCATCGTTACCAACTTGACGGGGCGCATGTCACTCAATGCGGCCGTTAAAATATATACAGGTAGGGGCAGTGAATTTTTTCTAAGGCTGATTTCAAAAGTGCTCACTTTATCGTGAACAGCCTTTAGGCACTACCAACACATTTGTTTTTTTTTTTCTCTCTCAATGTTTTTATTCATATTATCATATTTGTTGAATGTTATAATTTATAGATTTTATAAAAGTAGAAGTTCAAATTAATCGAAAATGAGGCACTTTATGTTAACAGAAAAATAAAACGCTTGTGATGCAGGCATATGAAGAAAACAACCAAGCGCGCCATACATGGGGTGATTTTTTTTTTAGAAAGATTATATTGAAAAAGTGTAGTAACTGCGAGTAGAGTATAGTGGGTGTTGGCGGCTAGCGCCGGCCGTATAGCGGGCCGCGACGAGTGCCTCCCGACACTCGGGTCTTATTACGTATCGACCCGGCGTGGCGGGCGCAGTCCCCAGACTGCTAGTCTCCTGGCGGGTCCCCGCCCCACCCCGCCCTCTTTCCATCTGCGTGTCTGTCGCCGCATCGCTCAAAGTTACATCACAGTCGTCTTCCAAACAGTAGCTACTGGGTAGGCATACATGAGGAAATGTAGTCTATTCGCGGTTCATTCACACCTTTGAAAAATCCGCATGTTTCCTAAATATGCCATTGTTATAGTCTCATTTAAGCCAAAGACTGGAAGGGAATAAGACGTAATATTAGAGAGACGACTAATTAAGGTCCAGCCAGAGTCATTTACTTAATGACAATTGCATTTAAACGTGAATAATATAGGATCTGGCCAATCGGAGAGAAGGGATAAAGGTATCGAGACTGAAGTTAAAGATACAGAAGTCGAAACGTGGTACAAGTCTCGCACCCGGACAAGCTGCTGCCGCCTCCGCCTGGCCTTGCTGCCGCCCCGTCTGTCTTCGAGTCGCCGACTGTCTCTCCTCCGGCCCTCGTAGTTCCGTCCACTCTCCTCACCCTTCCACGAGTCTTTGTTGTCGTAATAGAATCTGATTGGTCCCCGCCGTGCTCTGTGGGTGGAGTCTTGTCGATGGGATGTTATGCTTACCGGTGAAACTACCGACTTGGCTGGACCCTCGTATTGTGTTATCTTCGGCGCATTTCTTTGACTGTTTACACAGGTTGCTCTTTTGGTCGAATGTTTGGTTTTCGTGTTTTCCAAACTAACTGTGTTCTCGTTACTGTTGCTTCGCTTAGACGAATCCTTGTGAAACGGGTGCACGACGGGGCTTTCATAACATCTCCCCTAGAGCCATGAGAAGAGGTGTACTCCACCTGTAGAGGGATGCAGAAGAGAACACTGATAGTACAGAAAATATAGAAAACCACTGGAGAGAAAGAGAAATGGCATGAAGCATAAGTTTTGTATACTTCTGTTAACATATAAATGCCTTATTTTATGATAAATTTAACTATTATGTATAAATGATAATGTTTATTACTATGAATACAAGTAGCCACAAAAAGTTATGTTGGTAATTCCTAGTTTGCGCTATTATTCACGGTAAAGTGAACACTATCGAAAGATCTCTCATTTGAATAACAGTAAAAAAAATATATTTATTATTTCAGCTTTAGACGTTAACTTCCAAGTGTGGTGGAACATACAGACTGTGTTCATTACTTGCATGGCGATATTTATTTTAAAAGTTACATAAAGGATAAAATATGGCTGAAAGGCAAAAGTAACTAGACTCTCAAAAGTGCTATTTTTACTGTAAACAGCGTATAAGAAATAGTTCTCGTGACAATATTAATGAACTGAGAGCGCACGACTGTGGTGCGTTGTCCCCTTGCTGCAATTTTCTACATTTGGTTAAGCTGTGTTTGCACAAGGCGGAGGAATATCCTGAAAGTAGAACTTAAGCAGGGCTTCAGAAAGTGCGAAGTAACCATGACTGGACGGTAACTATTGGACTCACTGTTTTGACGTGAATACGACTTTCAAATCGACCGACACATGGCGTACGAGGATCGAAACTGCTGTGACGTAACATTTGAAAGGTTCGACGATATAATGTCATAATTAATAATACGATCGCCGACCTCCCGTGGCGCAGTCGGTTATGCGTCGCCGGTCTGGAGTGTGGGAGGTTCTGGGTTCGAATCCCAGGTAAGGCATCGGTGTTTGTTAGATAATAAGTTAGTTTGTAAGGCGTCCTCTGATAAGCCTTCGAGCATAGCAGCGGGGACGTTAACAAGTCCTATACAATACAATAACACGATTGAAGTAAAAATGTGGCCTTGTTCGATCGTGTATAAAACTAGTAGCGTGCATGGCCTTTATTTGGCGCCTCACTTGCGAGGTGCGGTTGGGGGCCCATGGCGTATGGCGAAAATTTTAGGCGCGTGCGGAAAAATAAAACCTGTTTATAACTTAAAAGAATAGTTTATACAACTACCTAATTTATATTCGTAAGCACGCAAAACTGACATCAAGTTTAGAAACTGAACAAACGAAACACAAATTATTCATGCGAGATTCGTCGCACTGCAAGTCGTATCCGGAACAATTACCTGCCACAGCTGTAGAAAAAAAATAATACGAGTACGCATATTTATAATTTCCACCGTAGCTGTCCTGCAATGGGGTTGCACGATGGCACGTAAAAATCGGATGAAAAGGCGAGCATTTTCTTTTCACGTCGTAGTGCTGGATCCTCTTCCAGCTACACAGTGGCAGCTGCGGGCTGTGCCGCTAGTGACGGAAGTGGTTTGCCAGATGTTGACAGCAGCTGGCGGCTGCAGCAGGTGCTGCAATCTTGTGGTGGGTGGCAGCTTTGAAAGCAAATTAAGGGTATTGAGGATGTTGTAGATATAGAGGACAGCGATGCTTGTGAAGCGAGTTGACGTGCAATATGTCTATGGAAGATGGAACGTGTTGTTCCGTGTATTTGTATTAATAACTAATAAATGTATGACAATTCCGTGTGCTATTTCTTATAACAGAGGGGGCGAAGTCTATCCTCGCGTAACAAGATTTGGCGGTCATTCTTCACAACCGACGTAGCATTCTGACCTTGAGGGACTGTTAGTGGGTTCTTGAGGGGCTGCCGTGAAGTATAGTGAAGATATTTGGGCTGCTCTTAACATCTAGGTCTTGAGGTTCGATGAGGGTGAAGCGAAGTGAGTGTGGTGCAGCGCTGAAATGCAAGGGTGGGGGAAACGGGAGATCCCCGAGAAAACCCGCCGACCAGCGGCATCGTCCAGCACGATTTCCAGTTGCTAAAATCCAGGGGTGACTCCGCCGGGAATCGAACCTGGTTCGCCTCGGTGGGAGGCGAGTAGTCTAACCACTACACCATCGCGGCTAATTAGGGGCAGCCGTATTTCCTTTTGTACAGGCTGATTCTCGGTAAACTGAGCACTTCTAAAAGCTCTACTTAAAATATACTTACATGTACGTTGTGTATTCTTCCGCCCTACGTAAAATTAACACTGCCATGGGCTCATCACTTTATTCGTGCGTCGGTCAAGTGAAACTGTGAAATTATTAGAAACGTAAATATTTTACAATTCTAATTCTTACACTTAAATCATTTGTTTATCCATCTGTTCTTATAATGCATCTAAGTCCTTGCAAACGTTCGCCTAATATTTTTAATTCGACGTTAAGACACGGAGCTACTTTCCGTTCATAGTTACCAACTTTACTGGGCGCGTGTCACTCAGTATGCCCGTTAAATTATACTCTGGTATGAGCAGTGACTTTGTTCTAAGGTTGATTTCAATAATGCTCAATTTATCGTGAACGGCCTTTAATGTGAATGAATACGTGTTTAAAACTAGACCGACACATGGGGTACCAGGATGGAAACGGCGATATAACGTTTGCAGGATCATCCATTCAGAAACGAGCACTTTTGAAATGAACCATAGAAAAAGTCACTTCTCCTGCATGCATATATTTTAATGGGGCACTGAGTGAAATTCGCCCAGTAAAGTTGGTAACGATGGATGGCAAGTAGTTCCATATCTTAACGTTGAATCAAAATTGTTATATAGCTATTTGTGATAACTTAGAATTATTTCTTTCGCTTTGTTTTTTAATGCATCGAAGTGTAAAAACTGGCAGTTTTGTAGAATATTTACTTTCTTAATAGTTTCACAGTTTCATTTGACCGACGGTTGAATAAAGTGATGAGGCCCATCCATAGCAATGTTAATTTTACAGAAGGTGGAGGAATACGCAACATGTATACAAGTATGTCTCAAGCAGGGCTTTCAAAAGTGCTCATTTAATCGTGAACAGCCTATATCTAACATTATTGAAGTAAACGTGGTCTCGTTCGATTGGGTATAGAACTACGATGCGAGCATGACTTTTGAGTTTGCACCGCGCATGCGCGAGGTGCAGGCGGGGGGCCCGCGGCGACTGACAGCGGGCAGTATACCTGAAGCTTGCTACTCCGATGTGGCTCATTCTGGCGCCACACGAAAGATCTCTCCTGGACCTGCCGATCTACGCCACAAATGTCAAGTATCCATTTCGTAATTTTCATTTCATTACCATATCCAAAAGAAAATTATTCACGGCCGTGGTCTTGCCAAAACCATACCCTAATTTTCTCCTTTTTGCTTTACTTAGTTGGGTCGCTTTCGTCGTCGCTTGTCATTGCGACCGCCTCGTGGTTGTACCTCAGGAATACTTCCGGGTGAGTCGTACCTTCCCTTTCGTGGAAAAAGGCGAAGGGCAACAGAGCTGGCAGCTGTCTGTGGAAATGTCACGGGAGTAACGGTAAATGCCGGCAGCAAGATAGACTTTCTGTGTGACAGCTTTTGTGAGAGAGTTCTAGAGTCGTAATAACGCTACAGCAAAGTTTATCGCAGCAAGATAGTTCCGTGTAAAACACTGCCGACGCAGAACATCGGGTGTAAGTTAAATGAGAATGCTTTCATTCCCCTAATACACTGTCGTGAATTGGAAGAAAAGTGCAAGTAAGGCAAATGCACGAGTCTGTTCACAAACCTATTTTCTTTAAAAATATGCAAGAAGCTTTCACGCTCTATTCCAGGTAATGAGTCGCTATTTGACAGTCAGTATTTTTAAGCGTGTTTCTTGTAACATCGGCGGAGTCCACAGGAACATTTACTGGCGAAAAGTACATTGGGAACACTACGAGAATTAAGCATTTGTAGGTACATGCTAGCAGTAGTTTCCATCAAAATGTACATATTCGCAAAATGATCGACCAAAATGCATATTCTGATTTCACGCCTAAACCAATTTCGATAGTGTTTAAGTATCGTAGTCGACTGTATTTTAATGCCATTTAATGTAGATTTTATCATACCATCGCAATTGTGCTTTGGGAAAGATCGATTCATGCTTGTTATTTCAATTAGTGAATTTATTTTTCTCCAATACTGTTACGTGCGGACGCCTGAGGGGCGTATCTGAGTTCGTGAGGGATGGAGGTTCTTATAAAAATAAAAGAACTAAATTTGATTTCTGCTTTATTCACACAGCTATTATTTAGTGCATTAAATTTTCTGTCTCCACTTTTAGTGAGCGCACTATTTGTTGCAGATTTCAACTCTAATTATCGCCCTTCATAATTGTCTCTGTTGGTTACAGTAAATTAACTCGACTCATCATCAATGCGTGTTCATTCTATCTGTTACCATCATTTATAATGTCTTTCACTCACGCATTTAGTCCAATAGTCCAGCCTGCCAGCCGCCCACTTCACTGCTGGTTCTCCCGCTGCTGGTCTTCTATCGCTCGTAACTCAGCCACTCAGTCATTCATCAACTCAAACGCAACTCAACTTAACCGCCGGCCCGGAGGCGTGTCGCAATATTTATAGGGCTGCCCTGACAATTTCGAAGGTTCAACACACCGCGAGTTACGCTGTGAGAACGAAGTCAGTAATCCAGAGCATTCTTCAGATAAATGCAGAAATCAATACTGCCAAAATCAGCAGTGCACGTCGCAAATAGTTATCTTGTCGGCTCGTTTTATGTGTAACTGATACAAGGCCAACGGCTTATCACTCGCCTGTCATTCAACGTATTACACTGGCGTGCCGCCGTCGCTATCATACGACTCTCCGTCCTCGCTCGCCCGCGCGACGCGGACCAGCGGCACGTAACAATACATAAACTTGAATTTATTCTTTACTAGTTATGAACTGTCAGCTGCAATTAGGAAGTGACTGGTAGTGGTAGTTACTAAAAACTTTTTTTTTTTGTTTGGAAACTAGCACTTCTATTAGTAATATTAAGTGAATGTGACAGTGCTTTTTTAGGTGCAAACATGTATTGTCAGTTATTCTTGTAAATTCTTCTTAACCGCGTGTTTCTTATTTATTTTGCGTGTACCGGTATTTTATTTATTCTCACGCAATGTTTCAGTTTCTTGTTAATTTGTCACAAAATATTGTGCAAGTTGATCGCGATTACAGGTATAAAAAAATTATTCGGGTTTACTAAGCCACAATAACTTTTAACTGGCGTGTTGACATGCATCATCTGTGGTGGATAGTTGTTCTGTTTTTATAGCTATCAGAATCATGCCATTTTATTTGTAATGCTAAGATAGCCCATCATACATTGTGCGAGGCTGAAACGAGGGTTCGTGACTTGCCAACACTGTCTATTCGAGAAGTGCTTCCCTCGAGACAGGACGTACTGGCTAGACCTAAAGTTCCGCAGTCATTGGCTACGTAACACCACTATCGCCAGGTCATAATGCATACATTCACAGATATATGAGCATGTGTGGATCTGTACATACATGCTGCATACGCTTTTCGCTGTCCACCCACCACCACTCAGGCTGGGGATATGGACTTGATAGTAGTTGGTATCTGCGTGCTCACAATGCATTGCCAAATGTGTGGGAAATATTCAGCAGCACACGACTTCAAAACGCGACGTGACATGTGTTTTTAAAAGACTTATTATGATTCGTTGTGACAATACACGTTTTCCTTCCTGAATCATGGCTTTTGGTTCAACGGTTTAATTCCTCACTCATATTTAACAGATGACCGAAATTTTTCGCTAGGCCTAAGTTTAGAAGTTTTTTTGACGTCATGCAAACTAACAACAATGCCGAAAACTCGATTCTGTAACTACACAATACGACCATTGCTCACTGGACCTGGTGTGGTGTATGTAGGGCGTATATCCATATTTCGCAACTGTTCCGGTCTTCAGCCTTCACCGAAGATTTTCCAGCAATTTTCAGTGGGCGTCTGCAGAAATTTTGTTCAATGTTCTATTACTATAATAAACAGGTCTGCAGTGTTATGCTGTTACATGGAATTCAAGTGCACCAATCTCCTGACAGATGATACGATCACGTACAACACGCCCCGCTGTTGCTTAAAAGACTTTTGTTGCTATTGCAAGGAAAATAAAATTTGCAGTTAAACTTCGCCACAAGTCGGAATCTTCTAAGGTCCCGATCACTAAGGTCCCGATCACCGTTCACGATTTGCCTGGTCTGTATTTGCTTGTTGTAACTTCCTCAAATCGCCTTTACACTGCTACTTCACCCACAGTTCCACGAGGTACTGGGAACTTACCTGAATTCGTAAGGACAGAACGACGAAACCTGCAGGCCCAAATAATCGTACCACATTGAACCATTAAATTAAAGTTATTCACCCTTCCCAGTAGATCGAATCAACGTCGTCCGGTTGTTCGGAAATGTACACTGGGCACCTCCCTGTTACAATGATCTAACATTTTGGAAAGTATGATTTATGGGCCAATAATGTTGCGCTAATTATAACTGGGAGATTCGGCGGAAAAACTGGAGCTTAATGTGGCGAGTGCTTGGGGCGGAGATACAACTTCACAATGTACAGTGTATACTGGTATTACAACTTCCATTATTGAGATGTGGACATAAAACAAAAATATTTCTTCTAGAAAACAAATGTGTTGAATTAATAACAGAATAGGGAAAAAATTATTTCAACATATAATTTACATAAAAGAAAAAGTTTTGCTTTACCAGCACAGGGACTAGAACCCACATCTTTTTACTATCCCACACTCTTAACCAGAAGATCAACTTGACTTATGAGCTTTACGATTATTTTTGTACCGAATATACCACTAAATACCTATAAAGTATTAGTGAATTTATTAGATTAAAAAGAACGTATACATTTCATTTAAAGAGTTATGTGGTGGTATGAAACAGTAATAGTTAATGAGTAATAATTATGTGTTTTTTTTTAATTGATGCCGTTTTATTGCGATCATTTTAGTTGTTTTAAGTGTTTTAAGTTATTCAAACCTGCAATACATTTCATTTACACGCAACTAAACTTTACACCCACCCTTGTTTTTGCACAAACAGCTATAACAGTACTACGTTGTTGAGTTTCTGCCATTTTGCTTGAACTCGTGGTTACGGGCCAGTATTGTACAAACATTTCTCGAGGTCTATTACAAACATGGCTATTGTAGTTTTACAAACGAATAATTTTACAAGAAACATTTTTGTACTGCAACATACATTTGTAAAATTACAAACAATTTCTCTATAAATATTACAAAAAATCTTTACAGTGCATCGTCAACTGACGCAAGCATCAGAAATAGTATCTTCTGGAGATCTGCAATAACCTTTTGGTTTGTCACCACAGTGAATCCTTACTCAATAGAATTATGACGTGTGATTAGTTTATCTTCACTATAATCTCAAGTGAAGTTCTTAGGGGTTGGATTGTGGCGAAATCCCCCAAACACTTTCCGAAACTAAGGTTCTCCCATATTATAAAACTTGGTGTTAGTGTTTTGGATAGCTCTGGGTGTTTCCTTGTGAAGAAATTTATGCAGTCTCGTACTACGCAGTAATTGATGAAAGAACCGACAGTTGTGTAAAGCAGTCATCATTGGCCAATAGGAAAGTTCATATGCTACTAGCAGACAGCACCAAACCCCACATGGCAAACATTACGAAACAAAAGCTGAGTGACTTACGGTATGAAGCAATCCCGTATGTCCCATATTCCTGGTACTTAGTCCCATAAAACTACCACGAGTTTAAGCATCTAAGCCACTCCTTGAAAGGACAGGGTGTTAAAAAAAAAGGACAGTTCAGAAATTGCTTTCCAGGCCATCCTATCGTCACAGAAGTCACATTTCTTCAAGGGTACGACTGAGAGTCTTGTGAATCGCTCGCAGCGATATGTTGCTGTGGGCAGGAACTATTCTGAATGTTGTAGATATATTTGCTCCTTTAAGAACTAAGTAGTTGTATGAAATTAATATTTGTTCACTGACTATTTCTGCAAGATATGAACCAAAATTTATTAAACACTACATTTATTACTTCATAAATGTGCCTATAAATATGTAGGAGTTGGTTACTATACCCGAATATGCAAGAAGTATTGGTATCATAAACACTTATAACTCATTACTTCTACATAATCAGCATTCTTGCCCTAATAACTCATTTTCTTGCATACAAAGCTTGATAACTCCTACTATCGGTAAGACATTGACAGAACAGCTGAGTAAACTGAGACGCTAAAACTAAGAAATAATGGCGGTTCACTTATGTTGACCAGTTTCACAGTTGGTTTGGATTTGTAGGTTACTGAGGTCTTAATAATGGTCGTATATTAACTATAGACGATTGTACGACTTCTAACATAGTTTTGCAGTGTTGCAAACAGCCAAATGTTTTGGTACCTATTACAAGCGCGCACGCGCACACTTTTTTTGTTTCCAAAACGATTGTCTTGCAGATCTTTGGAAAGATGTGATATTCTATGACCAAAATGTTTTTGCTGTTTATTTTGTGAAGGTTTCTCATTAAGATGATGTGCTTCTATCGTATTGGTATGATGAAAGTTGGAAATGTAGGAAAAAATAGAAAGGAACTTGTTTTGATACGGAATTTATTAAAATGGGTCACAATGTGGCACACTGCGACGCTCATGTCTGCATCAACTGATTTCTTACTTTGGAGACTGCACCAGGCTTGCCAGCATTCGAAAAGCTAGAAGCACAGAGAACAAACGTCCGATCATAAATTATCAAATCCCTTTTTTTTTTTTCATCTGCTGTTGTAAGGTGATTGGATCATTATGATGCGCTCTTCGATCATCCAGACATGTTTGACTGTCGTCTTACAGCATGGCAGCCTGCGACGTGTATTCGGCATTATTGAGAGGAGGGGTGGAGCGAGAGAGGGATGATATATATTTATGTGTATGTATATTTATATGTTGCATATATCTTTATATATATATAAAATTCTTCTGTGCGTGTGTATGTCACTGAACTCCTCCTAAACGGCTGGACCGATTTTGATGAAATTTTTTGTGTGTGTTCAAGTGGATTCGGGAATGGTTTAGATTCACAATTCGGTAAAGAGAGGGGGGGGGGGGGGAGAGAGAGAGGGAGAGAGATTTAAGACATATGTACAGGACGTCTGTCGGGTCCGCTAGTATGTATATATGTTTGTATCCACGTATGTATGTATGTATGTGCACAGGTGTATATATATCTTCGATAAATGTGAGTATTCTGTGATTAGAGGGCCGCGGTGTCTGAGCGGTTAGACTGCTTCCCTCTACGAAGGTGAACCGAGTTCAAACATCGGCCGGATCACTTCCAGATTTTCGCAAGCGGGAGTGAGTGAAGAGATTTGGCGGCTCTTAACAGGGAGGTCTTGAGCATTTCGCACGTGGGAATCGTGCCAGACGATGTGGTTGGAGGGTTTTCTCCGCCCTTGCATTACGGCGCTGCTCCATTCTAACCTCATTTTACCCTTATCGGCCCTCAAGACCTTGTTGTTTAAATCCGCCCATATCTCTCAACAACAATTCACTATGATTAAAAAGTGACATCCCACCTCGTATTCTTGTAAAATATATTCGCGGTTTCTTCACACTTTTTGAATCAAACGTTTGAAAAGTCACTTATGTATGACGTTTTGGTTATTTTCTAAATATGCCGTGTCTCACAAGCGTTTTCTGCTTGTGTTAATATAAAAGTACCTTACATTTAGTTAAATCGAACGTTTACTTCTGTTAATTATAGTATTGAATTTATAACTAATAATAATAAAAAGAGAGAGAATTTATGTTGATACCGAGGAAGAATTAGTTCCTATGCAAAACATTATTACATTTAGTGCGCACGAATGCGGTGCGCTGTCCCTTTGGTGTAATTTTCTAGACTCCGTTCAGCTTATTTTGCGTGAGGTGGAGTAATATCCTGGAATTAGAACTTAAGCAGGGCTTTGGAAAAGTTGGACGTAACCGTGGTTAGACTATATTGACGACTGCTTAGCGTACGGGTCAAGATCGCGACCCCAAATCTGCACACAGTTGCTTGTTGAGCATGATCCTGATGGTTGCCGATTTAAGACCATTGCACTTACCCTCGAGACAGAATTGATCAGCTGTTGTAGGCTCTTATCAGCTAGTGCGCACACCGCTGCGCCGCGCGATGAATCCTTGTTGCTGACGGTGTACCTCGCCGGGCTCAGTGTCGTGGATGAAGATGCCCGTAAAAGGCCAGAAGGCTTCGGCGCTCTCCATTCATGGGCCGGGCAGGTGCGCAGCCGGTTTCTGGTGTTCGATCACCTGCGAGTGCCCCTCGTTGTGCATCCTACAGGACTGTGTTGGCATGTTCGCAGTCGTGGGGTTGTCGGGAAATATCGCACTTATATTCCAAGTCAGACTTCATGATGACTGACCTGTCTAAAGCTTCCCTGAAATGGGCACTGATTTACATAGTGTAATATACAGCACACCGTCCCACTATTCGAGTGTTAAATTCTCAGCTGTATCAGACATTTTAAGTGCGTGATCCCCCCCCCCCCCCAATACCTACTGTTGGTTTTAGCATTGTTAGTTCTGCTGTCCTTAGTGTTCCGTCTAGCTAGGCCGCCGAATGGTGCTTTGAACTGAAGGAGGGGGAAAAAAACTTTTATTCAAGAGAAAAGGGCATTCAATTTTGTAAATTATTTTGTGTTATCTGTTTGGATTTTTACATCGTGAAATAAGCTTACAAAATTTTTAAGATTGGTGTTGACACTTTTTTCATTCGGTTTAAACTCTCTTTTAACTGGAGTTTCATGTTCGTTTTTTTTTTTAAATAGCAAATTTTCTTCTACGTATGTTGAACAAGAAGCTGTAATTTTCAAAGCAAAAGTTTAATTTCATCAGAAACCTACCACACTGAAAATCCAAAATCGTGCGCGTTTCTATGGCCAGATTATATTAACTTACAAATAAATTAGACTGGATTGAAAAGGGCTTGTTGACGTCCTCAGGTGTTATGCCTGAAGGCTTATCTGGGGACGGCCTACAAACGTACTAATGACCTAACATAAATTCATTCCAATGCTGTACCTAGGATTCGAACCCACAACCTCCCGCACCAACTGACTGCGCCTCGATAAGTCTGCAACTTGCAAATAAAATTGAAAATTAAAATATTGTGTAATTTCCAGCCAACATATGACTTAAAACATTCCAGCAAAAGAATATGAGAATTTTGTGATGGGGTATTGCCACTAAGAGTTCAGTAGAGTGAAGGGAAGAATATTCTACTCTAAACATACAAGCGGAAGAAAAAGTTTTAGCTGTTCATTTGCAGGAACGGCACTTGTATGGAAGCGGATATTAATTCTCAATATATCATGCCACGTAATGTCTGCTAGCGGCGTTCGAGATGTCCTTGGGTCGTTGCCAAAAAAATGCCGCCAGTCTTTGATAGCTCTTTCCAACTTTTTTTCCTCTGCTTCAAAATAGGTACGTTGAAGTCGGGGTGAAGTTCAAGGTCAAATACGGGCGCTTGGCGTAAGCAGCGCTGCATTCAAGTGAAGTCATGTTGAAACTTCTGGCAGTATACATTAAAGTCACGTGTACTAGCAAGGACAGCACAAGCACCTGCTGTCACATGGGAAGATCGTGAGAGCGAGGCCCTACAAACACGAATATTTTCGTGATTTATAACAGAAAAAAGTTACTGTTTACAGTTAATGTATTTTAAAAATGCAAAAAATTAATTTTATGGATTACAGATATTTGGTTTCGTGACTGGCCCCAAGGCTAAGAGTCTGCTTAATGTAATATAGCATCCGCAGTAATACAACTTAAAAAAAAGAAAAAAAAAGCACTTGCTTTGTTATCACAACCAATAAGCTGTAGGCTTAGTGTTCTGTAATCAGTTACATGAACCAGTCATAACGTAGAACGTTACCACGGTTTACGAATTGTATACCTACAGGGAAGATCTTCGCGGTGTACAGTTCTGACCAAAAATAACATCCCCGTGCAACATGTAGAAAAGTGTCTACACTAGGCATGAAAGGGTTAAGCCGGTCGTGTGTTTGAGAAGTTTTTCATCGGCGCTGTGATTTGCCGGTTCTGGTTTAACGAGGAATGTGGCTGGTGGGTTTTCGTATGTATATATTCGTCGGTCGGTGAGAGGGAGAGGGGGGGGGGGAGGGGTTCAAGTCCCAAATCGGGCATACCATTATATTGTTACGCCTTCGGTTAAGTGGAAACTTCTTCCAGTCTTCACATATTGTGTCGGTGAGTAGAATACCTACACCTAGGAAATAAGTCGAGTAAAATTTAAAGAATAGATATGTAATCGGAATTTCAGGGTTGCAGCACCGTGAAGCTAGTGCTGGCATCAGGATGTTTTTTTTTTTGTAGTTCTAGCTGTTACAGGACAACATATAAATATTGCTGATGTATTGAAGTACGCATACATTTTTTTTTTACATGTGTTTAAAACAGTGTGCTCTGCTGTAGCAGTTAATAGAGTTTGCAGGTAATATTACCTACAGGCAGTGATATTAACAGGTCTGTTGGTGTTACATTTTACGTTAAAAATAATTAAAATAGGTACAGACAACTTATGTATGCTGTCACTATTTTAAGTCAAAGTAGGTTATCGGTACAGACATATGGTCTCTGAACCATTTTCCCCCCTCGGTGGGCATCCATGTTAAAATTAAATCTTATTACCGTAATTAATTTAGAACATTCTACAAAAATAACCCTTCACCTGATCATTTTTTCTGCAAGAAACACACCGCATTATGATAACTGACAAAAGATAAAGATTATTTTATGCTCCCTTCAGAGTAGACACTGTTTTTAGGTTGCGCGGTGTCATTGCTTCTATGTTAAGGAAAATATGTAATACACTGTTTTCCATTAAAATTGAAACACCAAGAATGATGCATCTGAAGGACTGCACTCCACGTTGACAGAAGCATAGAGCAGCGTATGACGATGGCGTCGCTGATAAGTTGTATTATGTAAGTGGGGGTCAGGGAGCCGCTGACAAGTTGTAGCATTGTGTTTCTCCACCGTTTGTGTGCACAGGCAGAGTGAGCATGCCGCGTTGAACATACTAATAGGTTCCCGCCTTTAACCGCTGGGGAGGATTCGTGGCCTATCGGGATTGTGGATTATTCTACCGCGAAATTGGTTTTCTCCTTGGAAGAAATGTAACCACAGTGAATGGGATTGGCTGAGCGAGGTGCGGGAAGCCAACGCGCGCGAGGACACATATCTGGTGTGCATGGCGATTACAGAGGTACAGCAACATCAACACCCTCGTTCAGGAGTTCAGACATGTGGTACATTAATCTGTGTCAGCGCACACTGTGCGTCGCCGCCTGTAACTTCAGGGCATCTTAAACCAGGCGCCCATTACTGCAGCTGCCACTGACTGCTTATCACGGAAGCCTGAGGCTGCAATGGTGCGTGGAACGTTGGGCCTGGAGGAAGGAATGCCGTGCCATCTTCTCCGACGAATGACGCTTCTGCTTACAGCACCACGATGGTCGTACCCGTGCCTGGCACCGCTGCCGTTCATCATCATTGGGAGCTATTCAGTGACGCACGCTTGGCGGAGTCCTGCTTTATGCGCCGTTATACTGGCCCAGCACCTGGAGTTGTATGGGGTGCCCTTCGGATTTAATTCCATAGACTAAAGTTGAGTTAGACCGATCTTGCTTGCTGCGTATAACCAATCTCCGTGCGCCAACATTGAATTGGTTTTATGCTAATACGGCTAGCAAATATAGCGTGTATTGGATTTGAGGTTAGAACACTAATTAGTAAAAAAGTGCTTTGAGATGTATGTACACATAATGCCTCTAACCAATTTATAATAAATTTTGATTAAATTAAAATTATTAAAAGTATTTTATTATTATAATAATTATCATTTAAAATTTAAGATATAAATTAACACGTTCATCACTGTTGATCATGTTACTTTAGACAGTTGTGTTCCTTTGGGGTAGGTCAGTGTTGGGTATGCGCACAGAAGACGAATAAGCGGTCTACCTCATCTTTAGTTTACGTTTCAGTCGCGCTCTTATCTAGTCCGCATCGCTGGTATGCTGATTTAGTAACCGTTACATCGCGATGTTGGAGCCTGTTTTCACCGCGTATATTCAGGGCCAGCCTTGGGACCCTTTATCAACAAGACAATGCGCGACCACATGTGGTACACACCTTCCAACGGTTCCTGGATAATCTCGCACTTATTTCTTGGCTTGCACGTTCACAGGATTTCTCGCCCATAGAAAACGTATGGTCCATGGTCGGACGACGACCATTGTCTGTCACAGGACGCCCGCGGCCACAACGAATACACTCCGAGCATGCATAGAAACAACGTGGGCGGATATACCCCAGGAGTATTCGTCTTGAGTGCTGCGTCGTGTAACAGCGATTATTGCCGCCTGTGGTGAAGTTGCACTGAACTGGAGTTGCAAGATTAATCATGTTGCCTGTGTATGATGAGTATTCTGTCCAATAAAGCTGGTTGTGATAATTCACGTCCTACTGTGTGTTTCCGTTTTAATGACCAATGGTGTACAATAATCTAAAGTAGCAATCGGTAAATGTGTGTGCTGTATTGTGCAGATTGCACGTGAAAAGACACTTTGGCTTAAGTGGGTGAATTTGATCGTTTGTACAGTGTTTCGAGTCGATCACCGTGTTGAGATTTCGGTTAAACATGGTGTTCTGAATGGTAAGAATATTGTTTATTTTGAAAGTATTTACCGAATATACATTATGTTTGTGTTTTGTTTGCTTTTACTGCAACAATCTGTGTTAAAAGTAGCGAACTGTATGAATAGCCTTTGGTCCACTTGACACTTGCGGGCTCGTAGATTTGCCGTTTCAAACACAGTTGCGAGGAGTCGTTTCTCTGCAAGTTCTACAATTTCCTTGGCTTTTATTGCATGGACCCATCGCTTTAGTATCATCATTACCATGTCGCCAGGCAGTGTCTTAACCCCAGTGGCGTAGTTTTCATTGCACGGCTGGAATTATTACACAAGTGCTGTCCTACCTTTTGGTGGTTGTGCGGTATAATCCAACAAAAATGATATTGCGTTTTTATTATGTAACGTCGTGCAATTTTTAAAATAGCTATATTATTGATATAAATAAGTATATTTCATTTTAAAATAGTAGAAGAATATCCTCTTCCGATAGGATCGGTTTTTGTTGTCATTCTGAAGTTTCAGGTTAACAGTACGAATACCTGTAGGCGTATTGCGGTACCTTTCACCATATGTTAGCTTACTTCAACGTCGAGAGCTGCATCATATTAATGAAATCTGAGAACATTACGTCTCCCATGTTCCCAGTGTGCAAGCACTGCCTGGAGTGCTTCACATTCAGCCCTACAACTGTACATATTTACGTAATGTTTTAACAGTGTTAGTAATGCATATCACTAGATGTGTTTCTTCTAGCAACTGATTTTTGTTAATTTGCTATTGAATCTGTTGTTCTGCGCAGATTTTGAAATAAGTTCGTGCAGTTTTTTTTCTTCCCCGGAATATGACACTAGTTGCTTTTAATTGTTCGAGTTACTGAATTTCTGGGAGTCCAGCGGAGTGGGTGTGTGTAGGTAAACATAAACGCATTCTCACCAGCATGCATACAAGAATGTACACACGCATGCGCATACACTGTCATAAAATTGAGGAAAAAAGTTGAATAATTTGAGAGTATTTTGCCTCCAAGTTTGACGGTGATTTTGTCTTCTTATGATAAATAATTTGTGTGTAAACATTATAAATGTCCAGTTTGGTCGCTAGCTCAATTCCTTCTGAATTTGTAGTTGGCTTTGTTAACCAATTTATAAAATTTTAAAAGCTATCACGTTTCACAGAACGCACCTCCAACGTTTAAAATAACACTTCCCAAAATTGTATCCATGCTTTTAGCCACGAACATTTTTCTTGTCAGTGTGTAAGGAACTCGTTCTTAACTTTCGACAGCGTCTTTCTGATGTGCAAAATTCAGGCAAGCAGTTCTTGCAGCAACAGCGTCCAGGTTATTGAACGTTTCCAGTGAAAGAATACAGTATTTATGACCATTCATACACTAAACACATGTATTCATTAAAAAAATTACTGTATTTCATGTCGCTTAGTTTCACATATATTTTAACAATCATTTAAAAACCTCTTATTTTAAGGGTGCATGCCTCATGGTTTCTACCCCATTTCGCGTAAGGAATCGCTTCGCAAGCTTTATAATAGCTGACCAGGAACAACTTGTTTATGTATGTATAAAATGTATGTAAACGTATATGTATTCATGTAAATTGTGACTTGTAGTGCCTGGGCATAGCCAGATTCGTGGAGTATGTGGGTCTTAGTTAAACATAACAGTTAGATTTAATTTCCTAATTTGTTTACTATATGATTAGTATACAGTAGTTGTTCCTTCACGTAATCCAGAATGCGGATAACCACCATATTGGAGGACTTCACGTCCACCATCTTGTATCCAAATCCGCCAGTGCCAGTTCGTCAAATCCGCCAATGCAAATTATCCTATACTATTTACAGCTATGCCAATTCCAGCTATACCGATGACACCAATGTAAATCGTGAATATCTCACACATCAATCACCCGCCTCTAGCTTGCCTGCGTCGGCTGCTGTAGGCGGTCATATTTAATTCCCGCGCCTGCCACCAGTGTGTGGGATGTTCTGCCATTCGCAGCTAGTAGCGCCGGTATCGACGTGGCCATTTTTGTGTGTGTTGGTTCACTCGTTGCCTGCAGACACACGCTAGCATCGAGAAGTGTAGCGAAAATGGTGGCCGCCATGAGCTCTGGGAATTGTGTTTTAGTTGGTTGTTGTTTGGGAACTCAAAAAATGCCGGAAGTTTGTGAGATCATTCCTACACCCTTTGGGTTGCCAGTCAGATGTCTAGACCGCACAGCCACCATCGCATGAGGAAAGTTAGGAGATGAAATAAAGTAAATACTCGCATCGGCCTACACAATCCCCAGATAATAAACTTGTTACCACGAAGAAAAGGAACTAAAGATGTAGGATGTAAAAAGCAAGAATTTAGCACACCCTGGTAGTGGACATGGGAATTAAGGATGGCCGCCTGCAGCAGACGACGATGGTGATGCGGGAACATCCAAGATGGAGGATGAGAAAAGTAAGAGTGAAAATAAGGGAGACCAGAAGGAATATGAGAAAACCCCAGGGGATAGAACGAGCGATATAACAGGCATGGGAGAGATAGGAAGGAATGCCGGCATGAGAAAAAATAATAGGAATACAAACGCATGAAGAGACTGGGTGGAATGATAGAGCAGGAGGAAAAAAGGGGAAATTCTAAGGGAAAAGGGAGATCTAAGATGGCTCCTGCTGTTAAGGAATGACAGAGCAGGAGTTTCGGCATTGTGTTATCCAATATGGCCGCCATGGCTCTCCGGCTTTCCAGCCTGCAGTCTGCAGCCTGCGCCGGTGAACATACTATTTATAACTACTGATTACAAGGAAGAGATATAAGATTTTGTAAAGTATTATTGCTCAATATGTATGTATGTATGTTCGTCGAATAGAAGAATTTTTTTGCACCATCAAAAATTGAAAGAAAAAGGAATATTTTAAAAACAATTTTAGTGAAATGATTTTTTTTTTTAGATGAATGTGACAATTCTGTAGTTATATTTGACGACGTCAAGATATAATTTGTAAATATTTTACTAGAAGAAAACAAAGGTATAGATTTCTATCTATCAAATCATGAAAGTAGCCTGTTAAAAAAATAATAATTCATAGCGAAATACTCCAGATAGGCCAGAGTGCACCAGTTGTATCAGTCTCTTGCAATCTCTTCCCACCTCTGCCCTGATGCCTAGGCGGTTCAAAGATACCGCATCACCGTCTGAGAATTGCGATGACTACCCGCAGTCGCCTCGGGAACAAGGTCTCGCTCTTCGCGTCGCCAGTATCAACTGTCGCTTGCCGAATCCAGAGGAACACTCGCCAATATCAATCGTCAACACTCGCGGGAACTGCTTCGTATGGGTTGTATTTATAAAGGCTGTTCACAATAAAGTGAGCACTTTAGAAATGAACATTAGAGAAAAGTCACTGCCCCTGCATGCATACATTTTAATTTGCGCTCTGAGTGACGTTCGCCCAGTAAAGTTGGTATCGATGGATGGAAAGTAGTTCCATATCGTAACGTCAAATAAAAAGTGTCAGGTAACCATTTATGATAGCTTAAAACGTATTCCTTTCGCTTTCGGTTTTTTAATGCACCGAAGTGTAAAAATGAACATATTTGTAAAGTATTTAATTACTTATTAATTTCACAGTTCCATTTGACCGACACATGACTAAAGTGATGAGGCCGTGGCAATGTTAATTTTATATAGGGCAGAAGAATACACAACGTGCATACAAGTAGATCTTAAGCAGGGCTTTCAAAAGTGCACATTTTACCGTGAACAGCGTATACCTACGCTAATCCTTTCTGAATTTTCCCAAACTTTCGTACGCCCATAGATGAACCTACTTCAGTATCAAGGGGGTTTCTCGGAAATGGAGGCAATCCTCGAACTTCAGGATGGTGTTAGTTGCCGGCAGTGTGAGTTTTCAATCTAGGATCGTTTAAGTTACTTCACATATTCCTTCCCTCATCACGCAACTCGTCTTCCCTTGCTGGTCTCTTCTTCGTTCAGTCGGGTTATCGTATGAGTAGGGACTGGAAAATTTCGCGAATTCATTTTAGGTCAAGCTAGATGTCAAACACATGTCCATTGGTCATGTTTGCCATGGGATCGCAGTGGACTCTGAGCCAATAAAAGACCTGCAAGGAAACAAGCACCGAATCCCTTGCTACCTGATCTGAACTGGCTACACAGTGGGTCAGCAGCCAATGAACACAAAGTTGAGGGTCGAAAATACACACATAGGACAGTGGAGTCTAGCCTACGGTATGAATCACGCAAGCTGCTGGTGGGCTACAACTTGCTCTGAGGAGGGAATGGTATCGTGGTGCTGCAACTATATGAGTAGACGTGTGTGTATAGTTATGTGTGCATGCGCATACGTAACGTGTATTATAAATATGTGTTTCATGTTTACATATTGTTAAAACGAATTGCTTGTCTAATGTGGGTGGGACAAAAACTTATTTAGTCACTTTATGCAGATTCTTGGATACTAATACGATGTATGCTATTGTGCTGTGTTGTGACAAAGCTGTTTCATTTGTAAATGTTTTTGCGAGAAAAATTTGTTATTGGTAAAGTTGAAGTATTTTTCTATAAATATAGCACATACTTTTTTAAATTCAACATACCATGCTGGTTTTAATTTGCATCATTCCTGGAAAATGTTTAAATAGTATTTAAACATTTAATAATGAAATAACCTCTATATGCGTTTGTTTCCTACAGTTTGATGTGTTTATTATTTTTGTTTTGTTTAGTAATAGATTATGTACATTTTACTGTCAAATTTTATAAATAAAATGTTGAATTTTATTACAGCCCCTTTCTGAATAGTGTGGATAAGTGTGACGCAATAATATTTTTTTTTTCAATGTCATGAAGCTCGCATACATAAATCAACACATGGCTAGATCTAGTGTGTTTTGTGGCAGTGGCGACTGTACAACGATACCACCCAGTCGTAATATCAGACTCCAGCCGCTGGCCTTGCTTGATGCTTGCGGTCCTTGGCACTGACTCACCCAGAATCATTTCTTCGAAAAAAAAAAAAAAAAAAAAAAAACCCGACGATGTTCGGTCAAAGAGATGTCTTGTATCCGCGCGGCGTACCTCACCCGACGGGAATGAAGAAGTAGTGTGGCTGGAATTCTGACATTCTTCCCGTATCTTGAATGAAGTGTAGCACAGAAAGGGGATTTGTTCCAGAGAGGGGAACCCTTCCCCGATAGTAAACAGATACGCTGGCCCAGTTCCAGCAGTGGACCTTTGCAGGGCCAACTAGCTAAACACTCAACGTGATCCGTCTTCTCCGCACCCTTTGTTCAAACATCCTTGTTCCATCCTTCCCGCCGTCTTTTAATGTCCTTACAAGAGTGTTTGATTGACGTTCGAGTGGGAGAACTAAGAATATGTTACACAAGAATGTATCCTCTCCATATCATGACAGTTCTTTTTCGCCTGATAATATCGTTTACGTTTTCGAGTTCGTTTCGCCGCGTCTCATAACTTTTGACTAGGAGAAGCTACGACGCTCGTTTGGGTTTCAGTCGACAGCTCTCGTCAAGATCAATCGATTGCGTGTACAACACATTTGTGTTGTGTTTATGGTGAAATTGTAAGTGTTAATGTAAAAAATTAAGCAAACTTATGTAACATCCATATTTTTCACTTTTTCTGCACCTAGTTAACATAATTTGTGTATGTTCCACACGTTTAACACTGCTTATATTTAAAACTAGTAATTTTCTGTATGTTGTCACATATATCATTTATTTATTTTTTGTTTATTTTCACATGGTTAGGATTTTGAATAATTAGATGTACGAATAGCATTACTTATGTTTAAATGCCTAGTTTTTATTTTTGTTTGTATTTTTAATTAATATTATGTATTAATTTCATTTTCATTCTCATCTGAATGTCAGTGCTTCAGGGAATATTTTGTATTTTTTAAATTATATTTCCACGAGACCTTTAACTCTATGGCTTAGGGATTTAGGCCGTTTCGGAGCGAGTCGGTTAGTTTTAAATAGTGAGCCTTCCGATTGGCTTGCTGGTTTAAACCCTGCACCCCTATTTACTGGAGATTATAGCATAGGGTAGGCCAGTCCAATTCGGTTGGTATCTCGCTCTCTCTCTTGCAGCATCTTCCATCTGAGCAACATCATAGGCTAGGACGTTCGTCCAGAGTTGGAAGAAGCGCAGGGTTGTTATTAGTTAATAGGGTGTTTCTAGTTTCTAACGGCTAGCTTGAAGTATTTTTGTGTTTTTGTGTCGAGTGAGGTCTGTTTTACCCCTCCGCAGTAATCAGCAACTGTTTTTAGGAGCTTTAGGATTTAGCTAAACGCTGAGACGTTCGTGCGCCGTGAGCTACGCCAATCCATCAAGGGCCTTATTCATAGTCGTTTTTAATCCGGACTATGGGAAGATCATCCTCAGACCAAATTTTTTCGAATTCAGAGAGCATTTTTATTGCTAGTCCGAGGATCATCTAGCTTTAGTACGGCTTAACTTTTAGTCCGGTCTGAGAGTAGGATTAACGAAGTATTAAGGTAAAAAAAAACATGGCGAACATAAAATACGACAGTTTCGTTAATATTGCAGATAAAGTTCACGAAACATAAAAATTACGCTTAAGGCCGATTATGTCAATCTGTATGCAAAAATATGCCGACATAATGGATGAAATGTTCCGTGAATAATAATTCAAAGGAAATATATATATAATAAGCTTAATATTACATCAGTTTTAAGCTACGGCAATGCCTTTCTATATTTATGTAAATCAAATATTTTCTGAAAACACATTCTTAGGAGACGTGATATTAATACACTCACAAGATAATGTGTGTGTGTGTGTGTGTGTGTGTGTGTGTGTGTGTGTGTGATATATATAAGTATACTTCCATAACAAAAATTTATTGGTAGCTCAATGATAACATCGTGGGCTGATGTGCAGAAGAATGCAAGTTCGAATTTCCTCTATGAAATAGATTTCTAACCAGTTGATAATGTATTTTTGTAATTTATTTAGTATTACAATACACATTTAACAGCATTATGAAGACATTATTGGTGTAATAAATTTAAACCAGTATATATGGCTGTGCTATGAAAATTTAACAAATCAATATGGAATAATAAGATATCGTTATATTATTAATTTTATCGTCCAGTATTACCATATATGATAGTCATCAAACAAGGTTAAAACGAATAAAGTGACGTTAATGTAATGAATAATGTGATTTGATTACTCGAGCAGGCAGAAAATAACACAGCGCATTATCAAGAGCATCACTTTTGAATGGAAACATTCGAAATCAAGTATAGGGCCAAGCTGTTATATATAACCTCTTGATTTCAAAGTTCCTGTGTAAAATATTTTTATATTTACAAAACTTCTACATTTATTTTCAATTTAAAACACACTATAATATATTATATTCTGTTTCTTATTATGCATATTAACGTTAATTGTAAATTACTATTAAATTTGAGAAGGAAAAACATTTGTTTTGTAAATAAGTTATATTAACTCACTACCTAGACAAAAATCTGCAATGCGCATGCCCAGTTAACCTGGCAACAGTGTACTTCGAAGATCCTTCGACTAAAGTTACGCACTCTAGTCGGGGTTTATGAATACGATATAGTTAGTTCACCCTTAGTCCGGACTAACCTCTCAGACCAACTCCGAGGAAGATCGTCTCTGGATCATCCATGGACGAAGCTCCGACTATGAATAAGGCCCCAAGTATCTAAGCTTCGTGTGAATCCTGCTACAGATTCCAGTCTTACTTTAATTTCATTTTATCTACGCAAGACTTTTCATTTCGACACTCCTAGAACTATTTTGAGTAACTTTACATCAAGTTTAAGAGGTACGTTAAGGATGAACGTTGCAGAATTTAAAATTAAGACGCCATGTTGGCAAGGCGGTAAGTAGTAAAATCCAGCACACATTTTAACCATAGTAAGCATCGAGAAGAATGGTTAATGTGGTTTTAATAAGTTGAGCAAGCCAAGGTACTTAATTTTACTAGATTGACTAAAACATTTTTATTGAATGAGAGGATATTTGCTGTGTACCTACGTGCGTTACGTCAGCATTTTATGCATACTAATGACGGTTACGCCTGGCCACTCCCTAACGTCAATATAGGTTTAAATATTCTTCTTACATATTGCTATTGCCATTCAGGGTTGTTCATTTAGCTCATTTTCCAGTATTAATAATGAAGTCTTACACCAATTTGATAATTTTTGAATAAAATAAAAATAGCTAGAATTTTTATTGTGTCTGACGTCTTTTTCATTCGCTTATTTCTGCACGAGTTTTGATTTGAATCCTCTCCTAACCTCAGTCTGTTAAATCTGAAAAGACCTATGGCAATTTTAAGAATCTTTGCATGTTAAAAAAAATTTCAGTAAATTTGCGAACGGTTGTTTGTCGTGGTGTGTTACAAGGTGAGTTGGCTACGCCGAGAACATCTGGGTCCGGAATGTGCCAGGCAAAGAGCAGACGTGTTCCTGAGCTGCAGGAATAAACCACTACTATCACATACCAAATTTATACAAATATTGCCAACAAGCGGATAATGAATACTAAACACAAGGGAGGTGCATGGGCTATACACACAACAGTACATGAACATAGGTAACAGTTAATTTACTTGCCACGATTGTTAATAGTATACAGTGCTAAAAAGCATCTCAGCTACTGTATTTTTACTTAATTTAAGGTGGCGCCCTTTTCCGAGGCACACAACGTGGTAGTATAAAAGGTAATTCACCCTCGATATTAGTATTCAAGAATTCACACACTCTCCGCATAAAATTATTTGAAATGAAATACACTATTTTATATCACAACGTAATGACCTTGAAAATGAGGATATATGCAAACAAATTTAAAAAAAATGTGAGAGTTATTTTACTTGATACAATTTCGGCCTATAGTAGTCAAAAAGCCAAGTCGAAATACAGAAATCATACACAGTTGGAAAGAGCATCTCAAAAGCAATCCAGTGATACCTATAAAACCCCATATGATCGCGTGAAACGGTGCCAGGAACGTAAAAAAAACATCAATGCGTCCGAGCACGTCAAAGTAGACGTATTCACGCAAAACAAACGGCCGTGTCCCGAACACAGCCGAACCCAATTTTTTTATTTTCAGGTAAGTATATACTGGTGTAGACCTCGATCTCTGGAGTCTAGAACATTAAGCGGGGCGCGTTAAATAATGATTCATTCCTGACGACGCCACTTTTAGGAACAAACCGTCCACTGCACATTTTGGTCTGTCTTTAGTTTAGTAGAGTTATTGTCGTATTCCTGGTTATTTGCCCGTAATCCGTAAGAGGATAGCTGATAACTTCTATGACATTACTAAAATTAAAATACGCCATAGTGATTCAGAACTCTCAGGACCGAAGACCAACGCATTGTAATAAATCGTCCTGGGAAACATTCGGTTTTCATCTAGTAAAAAGGGATTTCATAATTTTTTTTGGCCAAGTAAATTTCTTTGGCCGACTTAATTCCAATTTTTTTTTCCACCAGTTTTTAATAGTTTATGATTTTTCTGTTTTAGCGGGCCCGCCATGGGTACTCGGTGTCACGAACATGTTGCGAGAAATCCGGGCCGGCAATGGTTCGAGGCCTCACTCACGGCTTAGCTCAGAATTTGAGCTTCAAGGCAGCGCTGCTCGCCTCCCTCCAAGGCGACCCGGGTTTCCGGAAGTGGGAATCGTGCTGGACGATGCCTCTGGGCGCTTCTTCTAAGTTTCGTCGGTAACTGCCGACGCCGTCATGAACTTACTGTTTTGGATCCGACGAAAATATTCGTCGGATCCAAAACAGTATTAAGAGTTATCAGTCGTTTAGCACGGGGGCGCAATCGGGCATCTTCGACTTACCGACTTCCCCCTCTCCAAGCTGTACGAGCTTTTGTGTGTCTACGCACAGTCGACCACGTACCAACAAAATATTACTAGAATTACTCGTTCCAAAATTTCACAGATCTGTTGAAAAAATATTACTTATAGACACGAGTAGTAAGCTTTATATTTTTTAGCTCATAAACAATAGCATATGATTATAAATATGTATTTTATGAGAGAATAATAATGTACAGTTTTCTTTTATTTTGTGGGGAGTGTTTGAGAAACTGTGATTGATGACCATGTTGAACTGTATTTTTTTCCCCTTCGTAAGATATAGATGTTACGGACGCGGCCCGAGTGTTTAGCAAACTATTTGCATGTATGGAAGAAGATTTTGACCAAGGCTAAGTGATGGAAAGTTAGTAGATTTTAATTATATATTTCACCTTAAACTGTCCTGAATAACAAATAAATGTACACATCTTAAATTGATTATATTTATATTCCTAACCCTGGTGTCCGCCGAAGTGTACGGTAGAGCTATGGAAGGTGATAATTTTTAATAAATATAAAATAAGTTAACATAGACAAAATTACTGGCGTCATATAATGTTTTTTCTTTGGTTGATAAATTATAACAGTATTGCTAACCTCTTATCCCACATGTATTGAATTTGGTGTGAATTAAATAACCTTACAACCCTTTTTATGGTTTTTTAAACGCTGATAACCTTCCAGCGCAGAAAATATTTATATTGAACATAGGAAGCTTATTTAGATATGTATATTTGGAATGTATTTGTGTTATTTATTTTGGCTTCAAAGTTAGTTTAATAAATTCCGCGTCATTTAATAATTTTAAGTCTCTTCTTTCTGGAATCAATGTAAGGAATTGTCATTTTGTTACAGAATATTCGTTAATATTTCAAGTTAATCACGATCCGTTTTAGTTAAAGGACATAGGCGTAATATCAAATTCCATTCTTCAATTTTTAGAGCCAGCCTCAAAACATTCCAAGCTGTAGGCTATCAGGGACCAAAATACAAATATACACAGCTTATAAGCTTGCTTTTTAAAAAAATGTTACTACATATCACCACATAACTGTATTTCACA
The DNA here is from genome assembly GCA_029891345.1 of Dryococelus australis. Lineage (NCBI taxonomy): Eukaryota > Metazoa > Arthropoda > Insecta > Phasmatodea > Phasmatidae > Dryococelus > Dryococelus australis. The sequence goes on along the minus strand of CM056993.1, from coordinate 317,210,656 downwards.
TATTTAAACAAAATGAGAAATTATGCGGAGAGGAGTTTCGATCTTGCCATGGAGATGCTTGTGTTACGGGGCACGTAACTGAACCACTTGACCAGCGAACACATGCGGCTAGACGAATGAATAAATGTGTATCTAAGCTAAGATAATAGTAGTTTATTGAATAAATATTTGCAAATGGGTATTCGTACATTTACGCACTTGTAATAACATCCCACACGCAAAATAATCTGCATCATGTTGTGCACAATTATTAAGAAGGACGGACGTGTGTGATGCCAATTTGTAATAGTTATAAATAATATTTTCATACTTATTCGTATCGTAAATGCATGTGTAGGAAAATTATAAATCCAGGCAACACAAACACGTGCTGCACTGACTTATACTACACAATATTTACTTCCGTATCATTGAAATACACAGCCACATTTAATACGGACGCCCGCCATATTGGTTTAACCACGAAATGCTAGCCTGCCAACTGCTCGTGAGCAGTTCAGACGTTCCGACTCCACTCGTGACGTCACTCGACATTCGTTTCAAGCTTAGAATACCGAGCGGTGGTCTGAGCCGACAGTTGTAAAGAATGTGTTGTTTTTCGTCTGAAGGAGAGACTTAGAATAACCCCTATGGTCAGCGGGTTTTCTCGGGATCACCCGTTTCCCCTGTCCTAGTATTTCGGCGCTGCTCCATCTTCACCTCATTTCACCTTCATCGGCTCTAAAGACCTCGTTGTTAAGAACCGCCCAAATCTCTTAACTCAACGATCGTGTCAGCGTGCTGTGGTTCGGAGCCCATAGCGATCAGTAGGTTCCGTCGCATTTTTCTTCTGCTCAGTCTTACGTCGCGAAACCCCAGTAGAGTACAAAGGGTCTCTGACGAATGACAATCACTCTCTGTGTGGTGCTGTTTTTGGGTTGTTGACGTATGCTTCAGACTTTTTTTGTTTCTGTGTGTGCAGATCGAGTCGGCTTGCGTGCGGCCTGTGCGTCTGAACCTACGTCAGGACGCGCAGACGGGCCGGAACGCAGGGTGAGTATAATCGCTTGGAGGTCTGTTGTAGTTCGGAGATCACATCACAGATAGAGAACGTAGAGATTGAGAACCGTAGACTAAAGATGAGGTAAACAGATTGTTCGTTTTTTGCGCATGTCCAAGTTTACCTACTCCAAAGGAACACAACTATCAAAGTCACATGGTCAACAGTGATGAACGTGTTTGTTTATATCTTAACCTTTAAATGACTGGCACTATTATATGAATAAAATACTTTTACCAATTTGAATGTAATCAAACTACATTAAAAATTGGTTAGAGGAAGTAATATATATCTCAAAGTATTTGTTTAAAATAAGTTTTCTAACGTGAAATCTAAATCATGTCGTTTTCGCTAGACGTGTTGGCAGAAAAACAGTTCAATGTTGGGACACGGAGATTGGTTGCGCGCAGCCAGCGAGATCGGTCTACCTCATCTTTAATCTATTTTGAGAACTGAGTGAAAAGCAGGAATACTCCTCAGGATCAGTAGTGCATTAAACTATCAGGTGGGCTTAGTAGATATTTCAAGAACAATGAAAGTATTTCAAGCAAGGGTAAAGATAAAGTGCGAATTTATTTCATCTCAAGACTATAACTTTCCGCCCGCGGCTTCGTCCGTGGTTGGGCTTGCTGTTTGAGATTAGTACTGAATTTTTTTTATAGAAGACCCTCTTGTAGATCTCTCAGGTGTTGTGCTTACCAACTAAGTTTTTTAAGTTATAATTTTTAGGCATTCTTATAGGTACTATTGTGAAGCAAATAACTTGATATTCTTAACACATGTGCTTCGACAGTCGGCAGATTTAATAGAAAAAATATATCGTGGAATTAGTTTCTAGGCGTTATTATAGGTAGTCTTCACACAGAGAAAGCCCGGCTATATCCATTCGGAACAGACGGATGTTAAGGATTACTTAAATACGCACTTTACGGTCTTCAAACTTCTTACGGGTTGAATTTCGAAAAAAATTGCTTAGTGGATGCGTACATCGCAATTGGAAACCACCTATAATACTTAGTTTCTAAATCCATCGATCTGGGCTGTTCATTAACAAAACCAGTTGTGGCCAAATTTATATAAATATATGGTTTCGTGCACCATTGCCCTTAAGAGCAACACTGGTACATCCGTCGAGTGCTTTATCGTCTGTTAGTCATGGCACTTACTCGTATGCAGTCTCCAGTAGTACATCGTGTATAGGGTGGGGCTTGAAGCGGAGACCCTGTCATTTTAGTGCATTAAGAAAAGCAGCTCGCCACATAGCTTTCTATACAGGAATTGTAGCAAATACAAGTACTCCAGAAATTAATAAATTTGAAATAATTTAATGCCAAGAAGAAACATGCGAAATACTGATAAACTTGTCATTACTTTCAGGTAATATTTCCTGTCATAATATATTTTTGGCCGCATATTTTTTGCATAACGGCATTTAAAAATCACAATTTTAGGGTCTTGAGATGTACAAATAATAAAAAACTAACTCGCCCAAATGAGATAATTTACATTGAAATAAGATATCTTGAGAGGTAATTCAAGAAACCTTTAAAATCACGTATGAAATTTTTCATAAATTGCTCAGCATGAAACAATAGTTGCATAATTTGAATTTATTGTAGTCATTTATTTGTTAAATACATTTTGCCAAGCATACCTTAAAATTAACTAAGGCATGACCTCTGTCACTCTTGTTAAATTCTCAGACTGTTTTCGTGTACTTTATTTGTATGGCGTTCCTCAGTAAGCCCCTATCAAAATCAAACGGTTCGTTGGCAATATTTGGTGGGTGTGGGGTTGGAGAATGTGGAATGATGGTGATGTAACGCCTGAAATAACCGCTAATTTTTCCTGTCACCGCTATCTCATTTTACTGTAGCAATGTATTTGTTAACGTAATATTTATTTTATTCATTATTTATTTGTGGCAGATGTATATTTTTTTCTCCAAATTTAATTTATATTATTAATTGTAAGTTGTTTCAATCCGAGAACACATATTTCAGTGTAACTATGTTTGTAAGTCTTTCTGTTTTCTTTCGCAAAGGTGTTTTGTGTGTGCCGTTTTGCATAGAGGAATTTGTTTGGTTTGCTATGGTAACTCACAACGTAATATGTAAGATATAATGCAGCCGTCACGTGATTGGCGCAATATTTAAAGGCGTCGTTTAAGTAGGCCTATGCAGTTTTAGAACGCTTCTAGCCATCTTGGGTTTTTCCATCAAGCAGGTGATGACCTAGTGGGTCATCGGCGTGATAGGTAATTTATATTTTTCTGGTTAGATTGGCCGAGTTACGTACTGTAATGCAGACCACCGACAGGGCGAAGACGCGTGGCACCGGAGAGGAGTAAATTAGTCTGCACGCGCTACTTACGCGGGCTAGAATTAGTCAAGTTATAGCTTCCGCGATATGCGCGTGGTACGGTAAAGACCGTAGATACGTACCTCAGGCTTGAAGCCTTGTGACGCAAGATTAAGACTAACGACCAGCGGAACCAGCCTCAGAAGATACCACGAGATGTTGCAGCAATAAAGATTCTTAAACTAAATATTATGAATATCTACTCAAGATAATACATCCGTAAAATAATAAATAATGTCTGAAAAATTATTATGGATTACGTTTACGCCATCTTGGATCTTTAGTTAATTAAAGTTGCTGTACCTATTTGCCTACGAAGCCTTGAACTGATGCCTTATGTTCTCCCAACTGAGTTGGTGTGAGAAAAATATTTATTAATTTAGTTTAAATATTTTGGAATAATTTAAACAATTTGAGGAGCCTTAATTAAATTTCGAATTAAAAATAATATATACTTACGAGAAGGCTACACTCATAGTTACGTCCACACAAAGAAAAGTAAATTTTGAAACTAATAACGAGCTGCTACTTAATATTCGCACAGATATTAATTTCTTTCATGATGTTCAGGAAAATAAAAATATTTTTTTTACATTAAATCAAATCTACTTCCACTCAAGTCTCTGTGAGTGTTTATTGGTCCGTAGTTAGTAGTAGTTTTGAATTTTTTTTCTTCCTAGTCTCTCTTGTATGTTGTTTGTAATCTAGGGAGCCGATGGCTTTTATAAATGTACCTGATATACAAATTTGTTGTAAGATTTATCTCGTGTTTGGGTGTTACGTTTTGCTGCAAAGTTTTTTCTGTCCTGTGGAGCCGGGCAAGTTTTATACCCCAGGTCAGAATTCGCTGTTAGTGGCCACAGGAATTACATGATCCAAGATCATATTTCCTATTTTCTCTTACTGCCTTACAGTGATTAAGCCCTTAGCTGGTTTGCGCTCCGAGGATGTCCCAGAAATTGTCATCACGGTTTAGCCGTGCGCGACTGGCACCGTACCGTTGCCCTGCGCTCAATTTAATTTATTCAGAGTAATTACACACTCTAGGTTCCAGCCGCGTGGAGGCGCAAGAGTAAGTCCCTTCCCCCAACCCCCCTTTCTCCGTCCGAATTTCGTATTTGCCTCAGCCAGAGAAGCGTGGACAGAATCGGAGAGCAGCAGGTGGTGAATCTTTCAAGAAACCGAGTCTGTTCCGGGCGTATGAGGTGAAGATGCCAGCCACTTCCTTGCTGCTTATTCACATTCAATCCACTGTCTAAGCTAAGCCCCCTACATTGCCTGCAATTAAGATGCGTATTCTACTCGTTTACCCCGGTTCTTACAGCTAAATTTGCTCTGCAAATTAACATTCTTATTAAGTTGCAATGAAAATTCAAATGATACCACATAAATTAATCCCGAGAGTGACGTATCTTGTTCCACGTGCCGCAGGGTCTCTGTAATAATTTGGTATTAGAAAAATAAAATAAAAGAGAGGGGTGGATGGCACACACACACAATAGTACCAACCATAGCTCCTTACACTTCCTTCTTAATACCAAGTATATCTTAATGTAACATAATGTTTTAGGGGGAGGCTAGTAGTGTAACCATTACACCACCGCGATGCCATTACGGTTCAGTGTTTATTACTAATTGCAGTATGAGTTTCCTTTGCCGCCTGTAACTTTTAGCAGTCAAGGGTGTGGGGCCGTGGCACTGTTCCCTCCACGTACTGCCACGCTCTTGAACTACGAAGTTCTGATGGCAATAGAACGGCCTCAGGGTGGCTGTCAGTTGGTGACCAATGTTTCCATCACAGCTGCTACTCGCCGTGTGTGCGTCGTGAGGGTCGGTTCTGCACCGAGCCGTTGGAATGCAGTGCTGTATTCAGATCGTAATGGACGTTTTCCGGTGTAGGCGTCAAGTAGAGAAGTAGCTTTACTGTCGCAGTGATGTCCATAACAAAGCTTTAAATAGGCATGGACATGTCAACAGATTAGTTGGCGTGATACGGGCGTTGTAAATTGAAAACAAATTTGATTTGGTTTTTGGTGGTGGGGTTCGAGAAAAAAAAAACTTCTATCCATAATTTGTTTGATTAACCTGAGTTGATACTGCTCTAACGGTGCTGAGAATAAAAACGTATGTTAATGTTGGTGGAATGCAATACGCACAATAAAAAAAACTTTATTTTGAACGGATCCTGCTTTTCATCAGTTTATTTGAGGATTAAGTTTGTTTTAAATGCAGAGCTCAACAAAAGTTTTGGTACCATCACTGATATACTAGGTTACTCACGGCCCGAGATATAAGTATGGAATGAAAGTACACACTGTCTGTACAGAAGAATACGCTTGTTATACCGATCTCTCTTTATAATGCACCAACTGTACCAGCAAGCATGCTTCGTGAACAACGAAATTGCAGGTGGTGAAAGCTTTTTGAGTATGTATAATAATTGTCACGTGATCGTTTTTGGTTACTTTTGCCAAAAAAAAAAGGAAGTGCGATGCAAAATTTTGGTATATTAAATGTAATTCGGGCGTTGTGTTCGGTACCTGGTGTATGTACCTGATAACCTCAATAAGAAAATATGTTCATTCACTCTGCTATAAACAAAGGTGGCAGTGTATAATCATTCCTGGACATATTTCTTAATTTTATTTATTTTTCCTGTGCGTTAAGCTGCCGCAACACACATTGAACACAGGTTGCATATTCTGCGGATATAATTACAGATGTTTGCTAACAGCGTGTTTCAAAGGCATGGCAGGTAAAATTACAAAAAAATTTCGAGTTATCCTGCTAAAGCCATAGCGTGAAGTGCAGTGCCTCTAAAGTTCGTGTAGTGCCTCATTCTTATTAAGCGCACGTCTTCGTATTTCGTAATCCTTTCCGCAGTCCGGTTTACATTTAAATGATTTTGAGTTGGTACGCCATGATCTCTGCGCCATGTTCTGTCGAACATCATTTTGTCGCCCTTGTACAATGTGTACTTTCGCGCCCTCTTCAGATTTAGACACAGTTGTGTTCGTTTATCGTCGTGATTTGCTCAACACGGCTTCTAATTTTGTATTCAATGTTTGTCTGTTAAAGTTCTCATTCTTTCTCATTACATCACTCTTCTTTTTCAACACCAAATAAGGCGTGTGTTATTTGTGCAGTGAACTTGAAGAAATATTGACAAATATTAATTTTTTAAATGCAAATCAGGAGTTTTTTTTTCTCATTATCGTGCTTATTTAATTTTCTTAACGTAACCGCCAAATTTCACAGCTGAGAACTTAATTTCAATGCGCATAAATTTCAAACGCTTGAGACCTTGGCAGCCCCTGGTTGCGAGCACTATGCATGGAACCAATAATTATTGGTACACTATGCGCCATCGTTTCTTGTTAGCGCGATCGCATTACGATACCAATTATCTCCATTAATCGATCTTATCCGAACAAAGAAAGTTTGCTGTAAAATTTGTCGTAATATTGTGCGATACTCGATAAATGTGCACATACGTACGCACACGCATTCCTTTTAGTAATGGCCCTATTTCTGATGTAAGCGCCACCGCTGTCTTATTAACTTTTATTTGTGAATTCTCAGCTTTATTTTTGGTCAAGTAACATTATTTACACATTTCTGTTACACATCTAGGTAAGTAGTTTTTCTTTTACAGACATTTGTTGTTATAATAAAATTTCAATTTTTAATTTTGGTATTTAAAAAGTTCAATAATTACAAGATAATCGTCTTGGCAACGACGATACCTTCCTTTAACAACACCCCCGTCTTTTCTATTCTCAACCAAGATTTTCGAAAGCTCTTTAAAAGTGCTAATGTCTGGCTTGAAATATCAGTTATGCCGTTTTTCATGCCGTTCTCAGGACGTACACGATATTCTGGACATGTTATACAACACACACAATACGTATCGCTGCTATACCTCGAAATCCCAAAATATTCTATTGCATCTTTATCTTATTTGATTTTATATAAGTCAAATGCACACCGTAGAACAAAAATGGCTACAGATTTAATCTCCACGAGTGCAGTCAGTCATGTAAATTAAATCGATAACCCCTTTTTATTCCTACGTGCATTTGACTGGTAACAGAAAATCAGGTAAGGTAATTTAACAGAAGGTGGGATGTGGATCGTGTCTGCACAAAGCCTGAGTGAAGCACGAAACACAAAAGACAACGAAGAGGTAGCGCCTGGAATGGAGCAGGTAGACTTTTCGCGTGACTCGATTGTATTGCGGCGTTGCATATACTGCAGGCGACACTGCTGCCTGTAACGATTGCCTAGTGCGCATGTTGTATCAGACTTGGTTCTTTTGAGGTTTAGGCAGACTTCCGTTTGTCAGTGACGTCAGTCTGGACCAGAGACAGTGCACAGTAAACCGAAGGTAAAAAAAAAATGCAGTAAGATCTATTGGAATTTTTATTTACAGCAACGATACGTATTTTGCTTGGCAGATAATATGTCCAGGAAATTCCTGCAATTTAGAATCCCTGTTCATCCTCTTGTTCCGATGGCCCTATTGCCAGAGTGTACGTATGATTGATAAGTGACTACATAACAGAGGTGTGTGGTCAAGTGATAAAAGGTAAGCTGGTGCTTGCTCACTTCTGTACATTCTCGATGCACGCAGCCTAGGGGAATTTAATGCATTCAGGCCACTCGCAAGCGACCAGCAAGGGACCCTCTACACGCGTCCTGTGGCGTCAGCTGCCGAGCTACGTTTTAGTGGTGGAAATGTAAACTAGGAAGCAACAGGGTAGAGCACCGAGCTAATGCCAGCTTCCCTTGCAACAGCTCACCACACGCCACTGCTACATAGGCCAGTACCCGTCGTGTCATCTCAACATTCTAGCTACGATGTAAATGATATTGGCTAAGTGTTCGCGTACACAAATGTCATGCTATTGGTCTATTGCGGAGGTAGCATTGCATACACATACCACGGCAAAATAATGTATTATCAAGTTGCCAAGAATGCTAAATTTAACTTCGTCCGGTAGAAATTTGAAACATTTTTTATGATAAATTGCGTTTATGAACTCTCTCTCGTAGGTAGCATCGTTCGAAATAATTTTAATTGTAAATTTTGATGGGGCAGTACAGACGTGTGTTTTCACTGTGTACGAATGTGCGTGTAATTGTCTCCCGTTCTCAGACTTATAGGCTATGTTAGGAGGAACGTGAGAGGAAGTTCCTAAATGTTTTAATATTCTTTTTACTTAACCCGCCCGTTTTGTGCTGGAAACACATGTTAATTCTGGAACTCGAACCGAGAACATCACGTACCAAAAAATGGTCTCTGCTCACTACGCTACAGATGCCCGTCTTAACGTAGGAGGAAAATATGGGTAGTTGAGCTATTGAATTCGCCGGCAACCAATTTTTTCTCCAAAAGTGGCTTCGATGATAAAGTGAGCATGTATACTGTAAAGCATTGTAAATAACGTCATGTATAGGCTGTTTACGGTAAAGCGAGCACTTTAGAGACCCTAGTTACTTTTTCCCCATCAGCCATTTTTTTTATCATTTCACCACTTTTTTAGAAATAAATATTGTCAATTAAGTGATAAACACAGTATATATATATTTCACCGGGACTCGACAGTTAACGTATAAGGCTATGTAAAAAAAAATATGTTTATTGATTGGGCTTCAAAAAGTGCTCACTTTACCATGAATAACGTACATTAACTTATTAGTATCTCTCTGTAGTATACTTATAGCCGAACGTCATTCAGCCTCCTGGGAATTAATACATCTGCTACCGAGCACATGCATTTCCTGAATAACAACAGTTGTAGGTATAAAAACATTCAGCCCCAATAACCAATAGCGATTGCACTTCGTAAATCTTGTCTTAAAACAATACGTATTCGTAACAGTATTTTTAGCAGACTACTGAAATAAGGCATTTAATGGCAACTTTAGTGCTTTCACATGCCCTCATAAACAAAAATCGATGGGATTTAAGTCAGGCAATTTGACGAGTCATGGAATAGGTTCGGCATGCACACTTCGCCTGCCGCAGGAATACCCCATAGCTAGGTGGGGGAAAAGGGGGGGGGGGGGAGGCATGGAGCGATGAAGCAGAGGAGAAGCTGACTTCGCCATATTTGAGTTAATTTATTTTTATTTCACACTAGCGACCCGCCCCGGCCTCGCTCGGGTGCGATTTACAAATATGGCGGTGTTTAGGTGTACCGTAAGTATATACACTAAATGCTTAAGATAACTTAACATAGGATTAATACTGTGTTGTTCACAAATTCTTCGTAAGTGAACCCCTAAATGACAAAAATGGTTACTGTGGGTCATTCTTAAAAGATAAACATATGCTGTCGCGGCCTTTTATTGTAGACCCTTTTGATATCTACAATTCTGTAGTACATTATTGGCGTATCTGTTATGGTTTAGTTGGTGTAAACCATGTAAGCGCCCTAAAAGCGGGTTTTTCCGACGTTATTATAAAACGTCTACATTTCTTTACTATCATTACATTAAATATTAATGTATTATACACCTAAACCTTCCTCAAAAAATCCTCTAAATGATGGCGAAAACCTCATCAAAATCTATCAGGTAGTTTTGAAGTCTTAATCAAATACACAGACACACACGGCCGGGCGACTTTGTTTTATACTATGTATAGATATTACGAACACTACACATTTTGTAAGTAGCAGCAGTGCCCACATTTTTTTAACAACCTCTTTATTTATATATATATATATATACATACACACACCACACACACACACACACACACACACACACACACACACACACACACACACACACACACACACACACACACACACACACGTGTTTAAATAATTTAATCTTGACTTCTGTGATAGATATCGGTACTTATTAATTGAAATTTGCAGCAGCTATGCCGTATTGACTTTCGATCACGGATGTTATGCAACTATAGACTGATATAATCTGTTTACGGTCTCTTCACACTTTTTTAATCAAACCTTTGAAAAGTTACCCCATGCATATGTCGTGCTTGGTCGTTCCCCAAATATGTCGCGTATCACAAGCATTTTATACTTGTCAGTATAAAAATACCTTCTTTTCGGTTTAGTTGAACTTCTAATTACATTTTTATTACAAATTACTATAGTAAATCTGTAATCAATATGAACAAAAACAGGGAGAAAATAAGTGTGTTGGTAAAGTTCTTATGCAAATATTGTTACACTAAATGCGCGCGAATATGGTTCGTTGCCCCTTTGGTGTAATCAAATTTCGGTTGCATGAGCTGGAGGAGTATCCTGTACGTATAACTTTAGCAGGGCTTCGGAAACGTTGGCAGTAACCGCGAATGAACTAGAACTGTCTCTGTTGTACGGTAGGCTATGCAGCTGTTCAGTTAGATAGAATAGTGACCAGATGCTGAACCCGTGATGTTGGCGGTAATGGGATAACGCGACACACACGTACAGTATGTAATTAGCGCGAGGTTGTGGCGAGGGCTGTACCGTATTGACGACGGAACGGAGGTGGTGCAGACATGTAGCTGTGGCCCACCCGAGAGAGGGAACTGCGGTGCGGGCGTGCCTGTTGGCGCGGCGTGTGCCCCAGAGCCCGAGCGCTCGCTGCAGGGAAGGGCGTGTGTCTGCGCGGATCGATACCGGGCTCCCCCAGCTCCCACCCCTCTGGGTTCATAGTCTGTATGGGTAGTGCCCAGCCGCCCCAGTAGATCTCACCGCAGTCCCCCCCCCCCCCCCATATACTTGCTGGGACGGCCTGTGGTAGCCTTCAGCTGCGATGTAGCGCCCTGCTGCCACCACTAGGACGTCCCGCTGAACACGGCTGATGGAACATGACACGTGCCGCGGTTACTGCAGTATTGCATTCCCAGTTGAAAGTTTCCCCGCGTCACGCCCTCACGATGTGCTTTTACTTCAACAATTTGGCAATTAGATTTCACTTTGTAATAAACTAACGTTAAACTATCCACTGAGTCAACTCGTGGGCTTACTGGTGTAAAATTTCAAGACCTGAATTATTCAAAATTTTCGGTTTATTGAACAAACAGATGAGAGTTCGCTACCCCCCTCCCGCATGCCGGAGGGGGGAGGTAACCATGGTGGTAACCTGGCCACCGGGGAAACCGGGCGGACACGGAATAAATACTCGCTGGCGCTGCCGCGTTTATCACAATTTGTAGGACGTCCCCGTATCCGCGTAGTTACTAATGATAACCCATTGGGAGGACAAGAGTCCTAAAAGGGCATGTACCTCCCCCGAGCCTAGGGTAGCTCCCAATGATGACGAATGGTGGTAGAGCTTCTCTGGGCGCGAGAGTCAAAACATTATGAAAATTAATTTTCAGAAATGTGTTACTGCTTAACAATCTTCAAAAACAAGCCTATCAACCTTTTGAATAAATATACCAAGAATGTATATTTGTCGTGGACTGGCATGTTGTTGGTTTTTGATAGCTTCCACCTTGCAACGTCATCCCGCATCATCTGTAATCAATACTGTCACTGAATGTGTGCTTGTTCCTTTAACAACTCGCAAATTTTTACTGGCCTGAAGTTCTCACATCACGAGTTTTGATTGCTGTGTCGACAGTCCATGTAGCTAGCAACTGACATTTATTGATTAATTTGAGAGTTTTGAGTACCTCCGAACGGTGACATACCTTGGTAGGGGAACATTACTAATTCAGGAATTGGGAAGGAAATCGGCCAGTGCCTTTGTTAAGGAACCATCCCAGCACTCGTATGGAGGGATTTCGGAAAGCCATGGGAAACCGGAGTCAGAATGGCAGGACCATGAGTCGAACCCGGGTCCTCCCAAATTTCCATGCAGTGGTTTAGCACTGCGCTATCTATCTCGGTAATCTTTAATGGGACTTGGTTTCATTTCACAGCACCGCTGGCGGCTCCACAAGCGTACATCATAAACGTCACGTTCTCCTGGATATTGCTAATGAGTGCGGTGATCATTTAGGGTATGCATATTTGGGGATTGTAAATACAATTTTAGTCAAACTGCTCGGCGATGTACATTGTGATGTGATCTCTTCATTTCAGTTCATAGAGAAGGACGTTATCAATATACGATAGTAGTATGATTTGGGAAAACTGGTGCCGGATTCGGCTCTCTGACCGCCATCTTTTATTCCGCCATGTTGGAATTTTCCTTACAAAATCAGGTGTTTTTATCCAAAAATCATTTATTACCCAGAAAACGATTAATTCTACCCAAAAATCACCGTAAAAATTCCCATTTTGCCCAGCTACAAGAAAGGGCTCCGCCAAAAGAAAATCCTTTAGGGGCTTCTGGCCGCCATCTAGAATTTCCTTTTTTCCTCAGAATCTATTAAAAGTCCCAAAAAATGTTCACTTTTCATTATAAATTTCCTTTTTCCTTAAAAATGTTCTTTTTTTCCCTAAAATTCTTCCCTTTTCCCAAAAAATCGGTAATTTTCAACTTGGAATCAGTCTGTTTCCCGAAAAGTCACTATTTTTTTTTAATTTTCCTAAAATTTACTGAAAAATTATACAAATTAAAAAAAACCCTTCAAAATAGAAAAAAAAAGTATAAACCCCAAAAAATCCCAAAAAAAAAGTAAAAAATCTAAGAACATATCACGTTAACCTTATACTCACCCCAGCACCCTAAACATCAACGCCTACCTTTACCAACCCACATTCCAATACTACAAAACGAAGAAAAATCACAAAAATTGAGAAAAAATATAACAAAAATCGTAACTCCGGCATGCCTGTCTCCCATGACGACATTACCATCAGACATCAGCCAAATATCATACCACCCATCAAATAAACCATCTGTTTATACCAAGAGTAAGCATGATACTTTAGACTACTATCACTACCTTGACCCCTTGACCTCGAATGACCTTAGAAACAAAATAACTCTAGAAAAAGTACGTAAAATGCAGCAAGCATATTACATTAGTCTACCACCGCCATATTGGATACAGACTAACTCACCTTTACCCCATGACTTTGAAAGCAAAAGCTCGAGAAAAATCTATGTGAAGAGGTAGAAGTTAGCCATGACCTTCCACACAACTGCTGTCAAACCTAAACTCTCAGCTTACCTCCCTACTGCTTATAAGATAAGAGTGAGCAAGCCCTATGGCGTCATATTGACTTTGAACCAATCTTAATGCACCATCAATTCATTATGCAGACACCGACCAGCCAATCACCGAGCTGCCACGTGATTGCAGGTCACCAATCACATGCAGGTATTGAAACATCGCATGAAGAAGTCAGTCTGAATCCAAAATTACTCATAGTTTATTACTAAACGGTCTCCTTTGTATAGCTACTGTTTTTTTGCCAAACTTTGCAGTCCCACATGTCACACTGAGTAGTTATTTATTTGTTTCCTATGTACGTAAAATGTTCCTTGTTGTTACATTGTTCACTCTATACTGTAGGAAGAGAACAGCAACTACATTCTTTCTGCACAATATATTTCATTTTCTTGTAGGACGTACGTTTCGTGATGTGTGCACTTTGAGCTTTAAATGCTAGTTGACTCTCACTGCAAAGTAGCTTGCTGTCAGGATGTAACTTTACAAAGGACAAACTTCGCCCAAAATAAACGTCGAAAACTTTTAAAGTATAATCAGGACTGATTAACTAGAAACGCCAATGTTCATCTCCGTTACACATGTGAATCTGTAGTGGACTATCTTCTTAAAGTCGAAACCACACTTGCCTGTAACCTGGAGTACCACCAGCGTAGTGTAGTGACGAATCGAATCTCTCCATCGTAACTGAAGTTCCGGTGTACGGTTCTCTCTCTTTATATACTGAGATTTTCTTCCGGTTTGAGATATTAGTTCTTTAACGACATCTTGGTTAAATCGAATTTACAGACACAAACATTCCCAAACTTCGCAGTCCCGCATACAACAAGGCGAGATTTTAATTCGATTACTTCCTTTCGTTTGCATGATCTATTGTTTGTTATTACATGTTTCAGTCCACAAAGTTGGCGTGTCGTAAAACTCTCTACTTAATTTATACTTTATTTGTTTAGATCCTGGTTCCCTGGTTATTTCTTCACTTACAGTTTTAAAACATAGGTCCCCAGAAGAACAAGGCAGGTCGCTGTCGGCCCGCATATTAAAAACTGATCAACCATCTTCCTCATTACACATAACGCGTTCTTGATACGTATTTCCTGCGAAACTTTGTGTAAAGCTCCAGTGCTCATCTCCATTGCACATCTGGAATTGGAAGTACATGCTGTTGAACCACACTTTCTTGTAGCTTGGAGTAACACTCTTGTATCTTCTCTGGGTTGAATTTCTCCATTTTCAATGTCTTACGTAGGTATAAACCTGTAATAAACCAATTTTTTCCCGAAATTATTATCTCTGCACGTAGGTAGGATGCTGGTACAAATTCTCTCTTAAATCTTCACTTTTGCATTGTGAACAAAACATTTTTATCACAGTGATTAGTGTTATAGCATTTGACTATTGAATTAATACTCGAACAGTCGTGATATCTATTGATATTTATGACTTCTGGGTTGGTTAAACTTTTTAAAATTTCCTTTTGCATTTTTCCAAGTACATGGATAATCTTCGAGGAGCGCATTGTTCAGATATTGGAAACGCTCTTCGTAAGCTATATCACCAGTGTCCCATTTTAGGTCATGTATCTCGTAAGTTTGTTGCCGAAAGATAATTTCAACTTCAGGTTTTAAAATATACCAAGGTCTGATAGATTTAGAGATTAATACTTTTGAATGATTATCATCAGTTGCATAAGAAATTGCAAGTTCTTTAATTACAAATGAGTTGTCTTGGTAATTTTTGAAACCTTGCGTGTTGCACATCATTATTACGCTATTTATTTTTACTCTCTCACGTTATACACTATGTACAAAAAGTCTCCACTCATCTTATTTATAAGATCACAGTGGTCGCCTCGGAATCCACTTCGTCAACCCTTGAATCATCCATTACTTCATCTGGAATATCTCTGGCTTTAATTAGTTGTTCCAGCCTTCCCGACATACAATCCCTTCGCATATGTTGTAAGTTCTCATCATTAATGAATGCGGGCATACCGTATGGGCGGTCTTCACACGGAAGATACGACATAATATCCTCATCAGCTCGTAAATATTCAGGAAGGAACGGATATACTAGTTTAATTTCGTGCCCTGCAAAAGTAATGATAACCTCGTTTGGCAGCGCCCACAATTGAAAACAGTCTAAACTCAATAATGTTTTCGCCTTTCCGTATGCTAGAATCGCATTGAATACTTCAACACATTCCTCATCACAATTATCACAGCCGTGACCTTGATGCATTGTACCTGTTGTAGGGTGATGCAGAGAGAGAGATGTATTCCCTGTAGATTCTGCGTTGTAGATCTAGAAGCTGCTGTAGTCTCTGGCATAGTGGACGTTTGGCATCGTTCTCGCTGTGGACACCTGGCGTTGTAGTGGATGCCTGGTGTAGTAAGTGCCTAAGTATCACTACTGCTAATGCAATGCATACGCACACGAAGTGATCTGGACAGCTGAAGACTTAACACTGGAAAAAAATAATTTATTCCTCCTTATATAGTATATGGATTCAAAATGGCTGCCGTTTTCCTTTAAATTTACTTACATTTTGACCTTTTAGAAAATATCGTGGAATTTGACAGATTCCAGCTTCGATAAGTCATTTCAAGCTGGATTCATGCTATTTCATTAATATTACGTCGAAATTTATTTTCCAGGGAACTCTATTTTTAAATAAGAATAAATTTATATTTCTCCCAATATACACATTTTATGGAAGCTTAGGGAGAAGTCTACAGTTGAAATTATTTTTTTTTCTGATACACACATTTGAAACAGATTGCATATGTATGTTTTACACTACCCTAAATTTGAAGACATTTGGTTTTAACATAATTTTTCCAAAGGTGAAATCTTTTACTTATTAATCGCCGAACTGGAATGATATGTTGTGTTTTAATACTTAAAATGTAGCGAGTGAAAATATATCTTGTATGAAATTTTTTCATAGATTCCCCGATTTCTGTGAAAATATGTTGTACAAAATATTTTTCATAGAATCCCGGATCTCTGTGAGATTTAAGAAAATTATACTGGGAAAATATACTTAACACTTCTAGTTTACTGGATTAAAACTCATTTCTTGGAGTTTTTAGTGATTAAATAATCGGGTAAAATTTATTGCTAGTGATGAGGGAAATAATTTTATCAGCGGGACTTGGGGAAAAAATTTTCCTTCGATGCCAGCATAAGCAAGCCACCTCCTTGGGTTCGAAAATAGGAGAGACCTTCCCTTCTGAACAGGTTAACAGCCAGGTGAAAGTAGAAGCTTTGCGGGCAGAGGAGAAGTAACCAGGCAGGTCCACTTCAAATTCGTGGGTAGAAGAGCAGTTTTGCAACCAGGTCAACGCCTTCAGAAGAGTCCAAACTTGATGTCTTGAGGGGGAGTCAGGCAGGTTGACAGTCCCCGACGAGGTGGACAATATGCATTCTGGGCTGGGCCTAGAGGGAGGGAGGCGCGCATGCCCGAAGATAGCTCTGGTCTAATGGCTGGAGGGTAGAGCGAGGGGGATGCCTAGCAGGAGCTTCCAACCGCTTTCCGCTACCCTGCACCATTTTTTTTTTTTTTAGTTTGTGATTGAATCTCGCACTGGATAAATCACGCTCTGCATACAAAACACTGGCCATTTCTCTTCACCAGACGGGACGACGCTTGGCGGGGACTCGTGGCATGAATGAGGGTTGGGATATCTGCGTTACCTGGAGTTTCGATCCAGCACAGCAGACTTCAACTTTCGTTAATCACTTTCTTCGAATAGTATCTGCTCCGGGGTTCAGATCTTGTTCACAGTCTTCGTAAACTACAGTGCGAAATATATTTATAAGTTTTAATATAATAATTTTTTTATTGGCCTTAATTTATCGGGAAAATTTATTTGTGTGTTAAGATTTTTTTTATAATCGTCGATTAAGGTTTCTCTAAAAGTTTTAAAATACGGGAGCCACTATACTTTTATTGCGATAGGTTATTGCATAGAAATCTTTTCCTTTATTTGGATGTTTGCTCATGTCTATTATTATTATTTTTAAATAATCTGTGCATCATTCTGCTAGTATTCATGAATGTGGATTTCCGAAACTGATCTCGCGAGACTTAACGAAATGTGTGTTAAAAATTGTTCGAATCGATATAGTGCTTTCATTATTTTAAATTGTTTTATTGTTTTTCTAAGACCAAATATTTGGATGTGCTATTATTATGAAAAGTTGTCTATGCATTGTGAAATCTTTATTCCTCCGTGTTAACAGGAAGTGGTTAACTTCCATTTGGAAAAATTCAAAGAAACTTGTGTTAAAAATCTGGGTAAGTTTTTTTCAATGCAAATTTTTCCATGTTGTTGTGAAATCATTATTTGTCGGAGTTATCGTTACGTGGAATAATTTTTTATCGATTTGTAAGCTACTTGCATGTGCGTCTTACATGTCCCCCTCTTACGATAATTATTTGATTGGTTTTGCCTTTGCTTAATACATGTATTTCCATCTACATAGGATTTCATGCGGGCGGTAAACGAGTTTTCATTTTGACGTGGAAGTTTATTATTTTCTAGGGAAATATTAATTCATTTGAAAATTCAAGTATGCGAGTCGTATTCAGACTTTTTTTTATAGCTATAACCTCAGTCGCCTAGTGGCTGTGATGCACGTATCTAGTCATGGTTCCATCACGCAGCTTATAAGCCATTCCTTCACGGACCTCGCAGCCGATCAGACGTGTTTCTCCTGCTTGTACAATTCCATTATGTGTTTTTTAATTTGTTGTTATTTCAAGTAGTGTAATTTATATATTGATATGTGTTATTTATTTTGTCATGTAAATCGTATTCACCTCTCTTTTCGTTCATTTCCGAGTTTTTCGTGTAATTTCAAGGCAGTACTTCACTAACCTCACAGGCGACCAGACGTGTTTCTCCTGCTTGTACGGTTTCCTACATGTAATTTATATATTGATAACTATAACTCGTTACTTAATATATTTCCATAGCTGGGCTACTTTTAAAGACTCCTAAATTTCTCTAGTGTATTACGCCAGCGCTGTTATTCATCTGAAACTATCGTTGACACTTAAGTTCTTCTGTTTGTCATCACTAACATACAGCATGTAAATCGTATCTTTCACAGTCGCCTATCTTGCACCACCGTCTATGAGCCATAGTCCTCCAAAAAAAAAAAAACACCTATGCCACTCTTGCACAAAACTCGACATATATGTATGTATATACACACCTCTTCCCCAGCACATCACACCTCAGTACAATGCCGGACCGCCGAGGGTGAACATCGCTCCCCTATATACACCCCTTCCTCAACACACGACCACCACAGTACCACGACAGAGCTCCGAGCATCACCATCTACCGCAGCTGCTCCCCACCCAAAAAAAAAAATAATTAAGTGCCCAAACTATACACTTATCAAATATTACACAAAAAATTTCCATCGAAGAAATTTTATCAAACTTTTTACATAAAATTTCTTTGTTCAAAGAAATATTTTTCACAATTTATCGGATTAAGATTACTGGATTAACGAACATTTTGATCGGATTAATCCAATCGATAATACGATGAATCAAAGGTGGACTAGAACCCTGTCGATCCTACTACTCATGGTGGTGGTAGTCTGTAATGTATTATGCTTGTTGGTATAATCAGTTGGTTTGTTTGATGGGTGGTATGATATTTGGCTGATGTCTGATGGTAATGGTGACATGACAGACATGCTGGAGTTATGATTTTTGTTAATATTTTCCTCAATTTTTGTAATTTTTCTTTGTTTTGTAGTATTAGAAGTTGGGTAGGTAATGGCAGGAGTTGATTTGTAGGGTGATGGGATGAGTCTGAGGTTATCGTGATATGTTCTTAAGAGTTTCTAGATTTTTTTTTTACCTTTTTTTGTGATTTTTTGGGATTTTCGGGATTTTTTTTTAAATTTATTGTACTTTTAGGGATTTTTTTAATAATCTATATATTTTTAAATAATATACTTTGGTGAGATTTTTAGGGAAAAGATTGATTTCAAGGTGAAAATGACCGATTTTTAAGGAAAAAGGAAAAGGGAAATTTTTTGCGAAATGTAATCAATTTTGACGGAAAAAAAGGAAATTCATGATGGCGGCCATAAGCTCTTGAAGGATTTTTTTTGCGGAACCCTTCTTTGTAGGTGGGCAAAGCGTGAATTTTTTAGGTGATTTTTGGGTAAAACAATCGATTTCTGATGTGATTTTTTTGGGTAAAAACGCTTGATTTTGTAAGAAAAATTCCAAAATGGCGGAGTCAAAGATGGCACCCAGAGCCTGAGACATGAATACTAGAATCCTGCGCGAGCCTTCCCCAAAACATAGTATTTACGATGGTTGAATTCTTTATTTCAACGTGAGAAATTAAACTAGTAAAGCCAAGATACTAGAACATTTCTTTTTTACAAAATTTTGTTGATTGTTAAACAGGTTTCGTGTCGCAGATAAGTATTGATATTTGCATTTTATAAAATAACGATGATATAATTTCGTGCCAAGTTAGGTAATCGGATGGGTGTGAGTTTATTACTATTTGGCATAGGCAGATCTTCACGACGTTTGTTATGTTGGCTAGCAGGACGCAACGTTTGAATGAAGGTTGAGAACTCTGAAAAAGAAACTTGGTTGCGACGGTACTTGGCATGAAACGCGATAGAATACAGGAAGGAGGAAAGGGGGGTGGAGTTTTGGGAGTCTTTTAACATCAAGGTCTTGAGAGCCAATGAGGGCGAAGCGTCGGAATGTAAGGGCAATGTAAACGGGAGACCCCCGATAAACCCCTCCGACCAGCGACATCGTCCGGCACGATTCCCACGTGCGGAAATCGGGTAGCGACCTCGCCAGGAATCGAATCCGGTTTGCCTTGGCGAGAGGAGAGTATTCTGACCACTAGACGAACGCGGTCCCAACATCGGAAGGTGTCAGCAATATTAGACGTTTGGAAGCCAACGACTCTAGGATTTCCTCAGCCATTCATTCAGCCAAGTGTGGAGTATTTTGCATCGTATACGGGTACACACTACCGATAGAAAGAAGGCCGACTACTGTTCACGAGCGTTAAGGCTCGACGTAACATATTATGCAGGAATTCTTCGTTTTCGTTCCATAATTTCAGTTTCAGACGTATTGTCGGAAATGTTTGATCATAGAAAATTTACAATTTACTAGTTGCTTAATAATTGTGTACCTAATTTTTACAAAGGCAAAGAACTTATTGATCTGCACATAGTATAAAACAGTGTGTGTCTGTTTTCGGTTAAGGTTTCTAAACTACTTGAAGGATCTTGATGCGGGTTTTCACCATCATTTAGAGAATTTCTTGAGGAAGGTTTAGTTAATGTATGGATAGTAGAGAAATGTCGACGTCTTCTAATCAAGTTGGAAAAAGTCGCTTTCCGGGCGCTTACATGGCTTACACTGACTAAAACATAAGAGATACACCAAATTAATGTACTACAGAATTGTAGATCTCAAAAACGTCTACAAAAGAGCCCGTGACAGCTTATATCTATCTTTTTTTTTTGATGACCCATAGTAACCATTTTTGTTTTTTAAATTTCACTTAACGAAGACTTTTTCATTAACACAGTATTAATCCTTTGTTAAAGGCTGTTCACGTTAAGGTGAGAACTTTTGAAATCAACCTTAGAAAAAAGTTACTGCCTCTACCTGCATATATTTTAACGGGCGCACTGGGTGACATGTGCCCACTGTAAAGTCGGTAACGATGAATGGAAAGTAGTTCCATATCTTATCGTTGAATAAAAAGTGTTAGGTAACCATTTGTTATATTATTTCTTTCGCTTTATGATTTTTTTAATGCGCGAAAGTGTAAAAAATGAGCAAATTTGTAAAATATTTACTTCTCTAATAATTTCGTAGTTTCACTTGACCAGCGCATGAATAAAGCGACGAGATTCATCGCAATGTTTATTTTACATAAGGCGGAAGAATAAACAATGTGAATACAAGTAGATCTTAAGCAGGGCTTTCAAAAGTGCTCAGTTTGCTGTGAACAGTCTATAGTTACTTTAAGGCAGCACTTTGTGCATATACTTGCTGTAAACCTAAACAACGCCATATTTGTAAATCGCACCCGAGCGAGGCCGTTGCGAGTCGCTAGTGAAATATAAATATGTTATGAATGTTTACAACAAGCACATAATACACAAATAAAATTACGCACCAAAATATGAAACAACTCGTAAATTGTTAAGTTTTCTATAATCGTACGTTGTCAGTAATTACTATGAATCCGAAATTATGGTGTGAAAATGAAGAATTTCTGCAAAAAGGAGCGAAGCTGGGCCTGAAGGTTTTAACTTCCAGATACACTGAAAAGTTAACAAACATCCTGCTGGTGGTGTTGTTGTCATCTTCTTGCCACCTTTTACTCAATGAAATAGTGATTGGTCCCTCCCGACGCAAAGTTTCTGTTACCTCTCCCTTGAATGCGGAGATGATTACTGTTGAAATTTTTCCGTATACTAACTACTTGCGACCGAATCAGTCAGATTTTTTACTAATCGCTGTTAAACATTTTGCCATAAAACTAAAATTTTGCAAGAAGTGAAGTACTGAACGATGAATGTAAGGTTGTTAAAGCCACAACAATTCAATTTAATTTTAAATTTATATATAGCCGTGTAATACTAAGTTGCTTTATTTTGCTTAAATTTTGGAACCACACGTTTACCTTAACCGGCTGAGGTGGCGCAGTGGTAACACGTAACTGCTATTTGGGATGACTCCGGGTCGATTCTCGCTCCGGCCATCCTATTTTCTGTGGTTTTCCGAAATCACTAAAGCCGAATGCATGGGTGGTTCCTCGACACAGGACTTAGTACCCGGAACAAATCGTGGGTGGATTTTGGATATGTTAATCTACAAATTTCTATGCAAACTTCGATATAAAAACTTTTCCTTGCAAATTATCCATATAGCGACCACATTTCCACATAAAATAACGGGACTTTGTGGCCGAGTCGGGCCCCGTTCTTCCTTGCCGTAGCAGCTTGCGTAGTCTGTAATGACCTTCCGGTCTACAGACGTTAAGCTTTACCAACCCACGAACAATTTGTATTTGAGTGTATTTATGTTAGGTTTAGTGTTCTTGCGTATTACCCATGGCAATGTCAGTTTTACATATAGCGGAAAAACACGCAATGTGAATACAAGTAGACGTTAAGCAGGGCTTTCAAATGTTTTCAGTTTATCATGAACAGCGTTTATAATATGCCTTTCACAAACATGTTTGTATTCTATAGGTTTAGGGGAACTGGATGTAATACCAAATGAGTGAATTCTTTCATATTGTTTTGTTACAATTTCAGTAACTTGTATCTTGTTTAACCATAAGCTCGTACATTGCTGCTGTTACGTTATTGTAATTATATAAGTTTCAGTTGAAACATTTCACTTTCCGTCAAATTATTCTTTTCTTGCTTGTTTTTAAGTTAAATTAGATTTGTACGCATTAAATTGTAAGTATTATTAAGTGCCACCTGTTTTGTATATCAGTATTAATGCGGTATTTTCTATAGCGATACAGTGGCTTCTTTTCAGTGAACGAGGTTAAGTTTCACCAAAATATTTTTGTGAAATCACGCGTGTGCCTACTATCACCAAAAACTTTATCTCGTTCTCAAAATCAAAATGGTTACTTTGCGGAGAGCCTTTTTAGGCCGCTCTAGATTCCTTTAGCAGTAAAAGAAAAGGATAAAGCAAGGCGCAACCAAGCCATCGGTTACAGTGAATGCTTATGCATTCTGGTTTTCAACTCTCTTTGAAACCATATACCATTGCAAGCTATATATAATTATATAAACACGATGCACGTAACGTTTATTTAAAATTATTTTGAAATTTTGTATAATACACACACTAATCACGCACAATTGGTGAACTCTCCTCCCCCAATTCTTTCATACATATATATATATATTCGGTTATTTTGGAAGCAGATTATGCAGTCTTTAATTATTTTTAAATACTCTAAATAAATTGTAAGTCAGGTAATGTGCTAACATAAAATAATCAAGTACAGTTAATTTTATTAATTTAATTTTTAAAACAATTTAATAAATATGTACTGCATATTTATGTTATGTTTACATAACAATGTGTTATGTAAACTTGATGCGGAAACGCGACGTGATTTTGAGCGGGAGCATAACGAATTGAAGATGTCTAAATTTGTGCAGCTGTTAAGGGTTTTTGCAATTTCGATGCAAAGCATTGAAATCTATACATATATTATCGTGTGCGTGCGCGAAAAAATTTGTGAAGGGGGGGGGGGGGAGAGTTAAGTAATTGTACGTGAAATAATTAGGTATTTATGGCAGTTATTTGTGTGTGTGGGTATTGTGCAAAATTTAAAAAGTTTAAATGAACCTTACATACATTTGTTTTTTGAATTAGCACGCTGCCCTGACATCAAACTTGTGGGGGCGGATGCGGCAGACCAAACTAAACCATAAACCAACAACCGCCCGTCCGCCTGCGCTAAAACGAGTGTTTTTCATTCCAGCTGCTCTTTGTGTAGAGATAATCTATGAAGACCGTGTTGAAAATCGCGAGTCTTTAG
The DNA here is from genome assembly GCA_029891345.1 of Dryococelus australis. Classification (NCBI taxonomy): domain Eukaryota; kingdom Metazoa; phylum Arthropoda; class Insecta; order Phasmatodea; family Phasmatidae; genus Dryococelus; species Dryococelus australis. The sequence continues at coordinate 317,186,559 of CM056993.1, read as the reverse complement.
TCCTTATTAACTCATTAATTACAACCTGAAATGAAAAAAAAAAATGCGCACACAACACAATCATTAAAAGTTTCCGGTGTACTTACTGGTCCTTGGAAAACCTCTCATTTCGCAGGTAGTTCTTCAACGCTAAAATCTCGACCCGAGTTCCTTTTGCGTGGTAGAAATTCCCTGCACACTGTTCCGTGCTTAAGTGTTCAGGCAGGTCGGGGTTGGGACTGTTTTACCTCCTGGTACGTTGTTGAATTTGTGGGTGTGGGAACGTCATTAGTGACAACTGCAGAAAACCAAGTCTTTTTTCCCCATTTGGATTGTGGTACGAACGAAGTGCAGAGTAATTTATTGTTGCTCATTAACTTTCCTGCTTGTTTTCGAACTCCCACTTTAAGACCACGAGGATAGCGACCACCATTAAAAAACCGACTAACTTCCAAACTTTTACAATTCTGAGACATTTGTGAAACTCATTACCCCGTGTAATACACTGGAGACCCTCCCGATTTGCGCAGTGGCGAAAATTTTGTAGCAGCTGAGTAATAGGAAATATTTGATATATCAACTTAACTGAAAGATCCTTATAGTTTTCATGTGTAAACATTTTTTTCGTAGTAAAAATTATTTTCCCGACACATGTGTATTTCTCCAATGCCGTTTTTACTTATTCAACAGCCTCCTCGCTTTATCTCCCGCTGTCACCGCTGAAATTTGCGAGTAAAACTTAACGGAAATGCTGTACACCCTTCTGGATGTGCAATGTATCTCATCGGCGATGCAGGAAGAGTAAGGTATGAGCCATAGGAGAAGAATACGGCAGACCGATAGGTAGTGTTATCAGAGGTTTCAGTAACTTTAAAGTTGGCCATGGGAATGGCGATTGGGGGGGGGGGGGCAGCCTTTTAGAGAATTTTTGATGTCGTTGGTGCTGCAAAAAGTGCCCTTTGACAAAACTTAGCATAGAAAGTCATTATTTCGGTACATACTCGTATTATTTCCATTTAACATTATTTCGAGCGCAAGTAGGATATTTTTTGCGTGTGATATATCATCTTAAATTTGCCACTTGAGCGGAAACTATAAAGTCGGGGGTTGTGAGAGAAACATAACCGACGTTTAAAATGTCACATTCATGGCTGAGGAGGCGTACGTTTTAAAACCTTCAGAGTAGCGGGTAGGTGACTGACCTGCAGTCAGCTGTCTAGGGAAATAAGTTATATCACAGTTAAACGCTTAGTTACATTGAAATAGTCACGTGAAACAAGCTATCAAGGGAAAGCCCTGTTGCACGTTCCATTTCTTTTGAAATTGATACAACCATCGTTTCAGAGATCCTCTTGGAGATCTTTGACCTTTGGGTTCACGTTGCTTTTGTTATTATTTTATCCGTCACTCATTTTTAAAACCTAAATTAAAATTTTGTATTCTTTCAGCAATATTCTTTACATTTACCAGTGCTCTGATGTAGTTTAGTTCCTTGTCCATTCGCGTGTAGCCAGCCATGTAGGCCTACTAGGAATCATATTTCACTGGCTTCTTTTTTTTATCGAGACACAATTTTTACTATTATATAACAATTCTGATAGTGCCTTCATTTTGTACAACGTCAAAACGGTCTGTTAATGGATATTTCTGCCTAATGTTTGGTGTATGGTCCCACAAAAATATTTTATAATGAGTTTAGCTTATTCTATGCGTCTGTATCTATTCCGACTCTGATACCACAGTCGAAATATTTGTGTGCTGATCATACAATTTGACTTCAGTTTTTAACCCTTGGCTGGGGTTCTATAAACCCAATACTTTTATCTTTTGTGCTTATATAATATTCTGATTATAAAAAGTCTATATATTTTACGCAGCGCAAAAATAGCATCTCGTGAGTAATTTTCACTTCGACTTAGTCATCATCAAATAGCAGCGTACCAATGTGCATGTTATTATTTTTAAAATATTTCTTTGTCTGTAACAAATTTCGGGCATGATAAGATATTATTATTATACAGCATGGAACTGCTCTCTATCAACAAACTTCAAGTGACTCCTTATTTAAAAAAAAGACCTTAAAATATTTACACGACACATGCGTGTCTATTCCGAAGAGGTGAAAACCTACTTTGAAAGTGTAGTTGAAGCAGATTTTTTTTTTGCTAGTAACAGCACAGCCAAAATGAACGATAAATGTACATATGAGTTTCCGGATACTGCATTATTAAACGACGAAGTACAAAGCACAAAAATATGGGCTCCAATATCAACCCCCATCCGTGAGAATTAAAGGGTTGGCAGCACATTTGTGCAAATAAAATGTAACTATTATTTTGTTTGTTTTTTCCCTGTGGATTTGAGTACCGTACATGGTGAACAAAAGTTCCGTCTTGTTCTTTAAAGCGAAATGTCGCAAAATTAGTTTTTCTTCCTGGGAACTCGGACGTTTCCGTTGAGGTTTTCTAAGTATGTTACTAACTGATCCTTGATATTTAAATTTATTTCCAACAAACTGAACTGTTGTGTGATTCTTCACTATTTGTCCTATTTTTATAAGGAGATGTCTCTAGTTGATAAATTAATTCTCTTTCAGCTCGGAACCAATATCTTTACCCTCGTCCTTTTATTAAGATCACTGTAGGTTGTGTGTGTTTTCTCTCAAACACATTGATAGTAGTGGAAAAAATGATTTTATATACATTTCATTTGGTTATATACTTTATAATTGTAAAAATGAACAATACAATGTGTCAGTTACATATGTCTGACGTGGCCCTATTGTGTGATGACTTCATTACGCGGCCGTATCAGACACATATGACTGACATCATGAAAGGCATGAATTGTCTGTTTGATTGTGAAATTCATATGAAATCATGATCCTATTCGTTACCAGGTACAACTAATAATGCGCATGTTCTCTCAGCTCCGTTGTGGTTGTGTGTTAATCACAAGTTCATGAAGTAGATACTGTCTCTCACATAATTCTCATAGTTTTATTCTGTTGACCAGTAGAGGCCATGAGAATTGTATCAAAATATTCACCAGAGGCCATGTTCTCACATTACAATGTAAAATCCCATTTGGTGTCAGTTAGGAATGCCTGCCGCAGCCTGTTCTGAAATAGTGTGTCAGCCGTATTCGTCCGACATGGTCTTGCTAGAATAGAGTGGTGTCAGTCAGATATGTCTGACGTGGTAGTGTTAAAACTGCATTAAACTAGTATATGGACAGCAAAGTGATCTTTGTATAGGGTTACAAATATTTTTTTTTTCAGGGACTGCGTTAACGTTAGTTTTTTGTGCACTATGTTTATATATTTTGCTCTTATCTGTGATATACAAATCTTACATACAATAATTTCAATGACTTATTGTAAAAATTGACTATTTTATAATGTCCGAAGCTGTGTATGAATAAAAACGTGAGATAATGTAGACCTCAGGAAAACGAATTGGTTTAAAACAGCCAACACATTACCTGGACAATTTTTTTTTTTGTATTGGCTATAAAAATGTTTGCAGTCTATCTGGGGGATTGGGCCCATGCGGTTTCTGAATACATTTCTCAGTTAGAGCTTGAAGACACCGAAGCGGGCAAGTACCAAATGGATGGGCCTACAGTTGGTCAAAATTGCGAATTCTGAGAGCACTTTGATTAGCCTTATTTTAATGTTTTATCTTTTGACCAGTTGACTCAACATACGTTAGTGACTATCACCATGGGAATTTCGTTAATATGTAAAAACAAAAGGACGTGGTGGTATACGACGCAAGAAAACGTCTTATAATATGTCCTCTTTACTGGTTTAATCCAGCCCAACTGTGATTAGATAGGTAGTCTTAAAATGCAATACGTATACATGGTTTCTACAAAACAATAACCAGAAGTCCGTACGTGGCCTTTTTTTTTTTTTTTAAGGATATGCCGATCGGACGAGGTACCTGGAGGAGTAAGCATGGCTGACCAATACACAAACCTTTACAATGACTAGTAAATGTTTTTAATTTCATCTCGCGAAGGCGAACATGGCATACTTAAAGATTTCCACAGGATAAGTTGTAACGTCGTAAAATTGGGCCATATATTAATTTTAATAATTTGCTTTTTTATGTATTTGCAAGACAATTATTTTCACAGATATTATTTTTCCTTTGGCCCATTGGTTAATAATGTTAATTAGTATGTAATGTCACTGCTCATTTAAAGTTAGATTTTTATTTTATTGTAAACATATTTATGTCTTTCCAGTCTGTTATTTTTGTAATATGTTTTAGAAGGCCCTAGTATATGAGCAGTTACCGACCCGTTGCCATGGTAACTCAGTAATGTATTGAGTAATTATTGCCTCTAAGTCTCTTGTGATTGGTCAGCTGTAGACGGCGTTATTTAGTTAAGTGTTGAGAAGGAATTTTGAGCCATATTGGTGTTTGAAGGCAGGACGCTAACCCGCGTGGGTTTGGCACGCAGGGTTTTTGATTAGATTATATTACCTGGAGCCGAGTCCGAACCTGAAAACAGGCCTTCTCGAAGGAGACGAAGACGCGAGGCAAGTTTAAGGAAGAAGTAGGCCTTTTTTCAGTTGCCGTATATTTTCAGGGGAATTAGTTTGAACTACCGCGTGTGCTAATATGTGCTGGGACTGTACAGGCCCGAGAGCCTGAAATGGGGAAGCCCGCGATGATAGGTCCTGCCGCATCCATGAGGATGCGACTGCCGCCAACGCCAACAACTTCGACAATCCTTCGTTTTTAAAATTATATTCAGCCAAGTTTTAGAACTTTTTTTTAAATAAAGAAGCAGAGACGAAATTTTTTTTATCAAGTTAAACTGACTCCAAATTATTTTAACCACAGGCAACTTGGAAATGTGCATCACTCTCAAAAAACGCTGAGCTAGTCTGGAGATAAGTAAAACAATCGATTAAATAATTTTCATGGAACATAGAATTTCTTTTTATGTTGAGTAAAAAAAAAATGGAACACCTCAGTCACAAGAGAGGCTAGGGTTGTTGAGGGCGCATATAAAATCTAGTATTCAAATCTATTACTTTATTCCTGTCTTATTTTATCTGAATGAAATAAAACTAATAAAATTCCTCACTTTTCGGGCCACGCCTCTGCTGAGTATAATCACTTAAAGCAACAGTAGATATTTTCCTAGCAGTAATCTTAGTTGTTCTGCATTTGAATATTTGTTGTGTTATTTGCGAGTGTTCTCCTGTCACACACTTAATTTCTTTACATGTGTGTTACACGTTGTCTCCCTACAATGTACTAACTACTTACATCTTCACACTTAAGGCACTTGGTTGTTGTTACATCTGGCACTCGACGTGTTAGCGAAACGGTTAGCTGCGCTGTGTTATAGAGAAGTGCACAGATAACATTCCTGTTTAGTGGTAGTGTACGGGAAAAGCGGGTGAAAATCCAATCTCCTCCATCCAATATTTGCTTGTGCGATGTCAAGTAAAATCAACATTAGTCAAAAACAAATAATTACCTTCATTTTAATAGAAAAAGGGAAGAAAAAAATTCTCGGCGACATAGGAGATCCTGAAACATACTGTGTAAACGAAAACTTAGTTTAACGATAGATTACTCAGAAACATGAGAAGCCAGGAGGTGCAGTAACCTGTCTCAGGCATGTAAAGTCCCTCGGGCCCAAATCCTCTCCCACCCTACGCCTCTCCCCACCCACATTTGAGACGTACTCTACCCCGCGGGATGTCAGGAATTTCAACTCTACCTCACTCGCTACACAACTCAACAAAATCCTATACGCCCCGCGGGTCAGAAAGCAGCCTCGTCTTAAAGAAATCCCCCCTTCCGCGGTCTAGCACCCCATTCTTAAAACCAAACACTAAGCTAAACTCAAATTATATCAACAGTGCAATTCATCATAAAATACATAATTGGATTCTTCACTAATGTTCGCACACGCCAAATTTCAGTGGTATTTAAAATTTAATAAAAATAGTTTCGCAATACTCAGTTTACACGCTCATTAATTACTTACCGCACTTGAATAAGATGTTTATAAAAACTTCTGGCCTTTTATGCCCGGCATATTTTAAATCTATTACACGACACATTTACTATTCAAATATACTGTGTTACACTGTAGTTCCTAACATAACCACTTGCAACAATTTAACATACGAAACTATTAAAAAGTTTGGACGAAAAATTCAGTTTAAAATTATGTGACCAAGTATTTAGAGTCGCTACCACAACGAATAACAAGCGGGCAAAAGTTTCTGGCAATAAAATTTCTTTCGTTCTCGACTCCCTATACGCCCCCCCTAACACCAGGGCATAAATCTAAGTACGCCGACTCATAACTTAGCAGTGGCACGTAATCAACGTGCTTAATGGACGAAACGCCGCGAAGAAACACGCTGGAGCTCACGGCTCTAACCCTGCAGGGAACTGCTTGCAGTCTCAGCACGTCGCGCCGCTGTCGAATGGAACAGCTGATCCACCGGGCGCTCGCCTCGTTGCCTCACGCAAAAACGTGAAAATTCAGACCTCCAAAGCGGAACACAATAGCCGGCACACCACAGTCATCGTCGCCCGACCGTACTTTAAATACGTGCTCTTAAAAGCGTAATAACCCAGCTATATCATAACTAGCAGGTTTTTGCACCGCCGGGAATTTACACACGGGCACATCAGGACACGCCAGCTCTCAGCAGAATACGTCTTCACCAAACGTGCAATTGTAACGTGTCTTTACTCGGAACAGCAATAAGCAGACGTTTTCTTTACGCCCGGTTTACAAACGACTCTTACAGTTCACCGGCTGAGCACGTATTAAATGTTTCAGCATACACTCGTATTAACGTCGCTCCAATACGCGAAATTATGTTTCACGAAAGGCAACATTGTCTGCATAATTTGTTTCATAAGACACTGGCGTAACGAGCGGTTGACCACACCGGCGGGCGAGACACACGGCCAAGCCGCCCCGGCTGGTCAAACTCGACTCTCTTACTGCGACTCACTACTACCGAACACCCGCGCCACACGCGCCCTGACCTAGGTGACATCATGCCTGCTGGTGGCGAGCCGCGTTGGCAACTTTGTACACTACAATAGTACATTACACGCAGTATAAATTATATAACAAATAGTAGCGATAATAATTTAAAATGCAAAATTTATTATAAAACAGAACAGCAAAATTGTACATGTCAAATAACGTAAGACCGGCCTATAAAATACTACACACTAAACGCTACTAAAAAGGTACTAAGCTTACTACCACGTGCGGCGCAAAAATACTGAAAGTTACCAAAAATTTCCCGTGACGAATCGTATTCGTCACACCTTAGGTTGTGGAAATATTACTAATGGAAACGATTCCCTAAGAAATTGCTATTAAAAAAGTAGTTTCCGCAAAGAACACATGTGTAAAGAATGGCCAGTTGCTGCTGGCAGGGAGGACGAAGAACTCATTCCCGCTCACATCCGTGGCTGTCCACAGGTGCACGAAGTTGCAACAGCAGGCGCTCTGGTGAAGTAAGGCTGTGGTGGAGCTTGCTTCAAATCGGCCAGTAACTGATGACGTACCCTCTGATATAGAAAGGAAGAGTAAGTAGGTAGGTTGGCCTAAACGTCTTGTCGACATAATGTCATTACAGACGAAGCAAGTTGCTCGGAGAAACAGGAACGGCTAAAGACTTGTATAATTTGCGTTATTATCTGTCATTAGACTATACTTCACAGTGCTGTATATACTTGAGCCGAAGTCGTTTCTCTATTGGCTGCTGCATAGATGTGAAGTCACACCCTTTCTGGCTGAACTGCGCGTGATTGGACTGCACAATTTTGCAGTGTTCATTTATTGGGCCAGAGTTACTCAGGGCGTGTCAAATAAAGTACTGTCCAATAGTAGACTTATTGCAAACTTGTGTGTTTGAAGTTTAACGTGTCCCCTAAGTAATAACGCGAATTTTACAGGTCTCTAGTAATGGAACCACCCATGCTTTTCGCCAGGAGTGATTTCGGAAAATCATGGAAAATCGAAATCAGGATGGTTGGACCGGCGTCGAATCCGGATGCTCTCGAATGCGATTCCAGTTTACACTGAGCCACCTCGCTCGGGAAGAGCGGGAGAGAAACACTCCAAGGTCAGCTGCAAGCAAAGCGAGTCTGCTCCCGCGTGGTATGTTTACAGCCAGCGCGTGGAAATGTGATGTCGCCTGGTTGCCACAATGTTCCCCACGGTCCGCTGCCAGCTCGCCTCCCACGTCGAAGTTCCGCATGGAATTTTTGAGGGCATGACTTTTGCGATGACGGCCACAGTTGTTAAATGTAGACGTAACAATTTGTGTAATGATCCTAATACACAAAAAAACTCTAGTGCAATTTATGTTTATTGATCAGAACAACAGACCTGTTAACTGGCGTAAATATATATTATGAGTTTTAATTTACCCATTTTTGAAATAAACATCTACCTGAAGTTATTGGCTGCATCAGCGAGTTTCTTACAATTTTTAAATGGCTTACCTATTTTAGTAGATTTTCGCACACCTCATAATTGGTGGGTGAACTGCGAAACATTTTTCGTTTCATTCTACACACTACGTCCGGTTTTACTTACGACGTCTCATTTTCAGTAACTATTTATAACCAAAAATAGCCAAAATTCCTCAAATGTCTCGTTTACAAATGGCATTGCAATAAAGAGCGGCAAATTAAAAGTCGAGGGTGTGATACCACAACATTTCACTGGATGTAACTGAATACACACAATTCGCGGCTGTAGGAAACACACACATCATTTTATTCTAAGGTTATTCCCAAGGGCGGCATACGTTTTGGAAATTTGAAGGAATTTACCCATGGATGTGTTGAGAAAGTATACTGCCTGTAAGTAGACAACGCGCAGTCTACACGCGCATCACTGTGTTGCTAACAAAATGTGATTTCATTGGCTAAATTTCACGTGTCTAATAATAACCCGTCGTTAAGAAGTTTTTCTGCCGTGTCTTCAAACCTAATGCAAGATAATGGCGGCTTTCCAGTTACGTTCATCAGTTTTCTGCAGTGGCTGCGTGTGATGTTCGATTACACGCCCAGCAAGTGTTGCATCTTGAATACTTTCCGTAATATTTACAATACACTTGAATTCCGGCTTAAAAAATTGACGTGGCTACCGGTCTTATAAATAATTTCGTAACTGAAGTTGTATACGAGTTTCCGCCTTTTTTTTCTTCACGAACCAGGTGCCGCGAGTTGTCTCATTCAGCTGCGTCCTTTGTGGGACATGTCAAGACACGGTTATAACTTAGAATGATGGACAGTCATAACAGCAAGGTAACCACAAATTACAATCGGAAATGTATGAAAAAAACTGTGCCAACGCCTTATGAGTTAGGCGAGAAGTTGCGTTTGTGTGTTTACTACTAGTTGTATTTATTTATCCTTGAAAATTCCTAAGCGAAGTGGTGTAATATTACGCAAGGGGCGACAGTTTGGTAATACGCTGATGCAAATATGCTAATGTCGTAACAAGAAAGGCTGTGTAGGGTAGGGGAGTGGGCCGGCGTCTGGCGTTACCGCACTAGTTAAATCACGCGCGTGACTGGAAGGCGAATCGCTTTAGACATCGTGGACGTAGAAGGCAGCTGGCGGTCGTTATCGACTTGTCTCGCGGTGGGTCCTTGACCAACGCCGCAAGGTCGACTGCCAATGTGCCTGGTCTTGTCACGTGTCAATCCCTGCTCGGCCGAAGTTCCTTCCTAGCACTTCCTACAAGTGTTTCTTTACAGAAGTCATAACCTGTTATCGTCATGGCCTTCGCCTTACAACTATACAACGCGTAACTAAAAATCACCGATAAACTCCGTGAATTGATTCCTGACAAAAATATAAGACGAAAAATGTATGCACCATTTTCTGAAGTGATTTTTAGGGAGCTATAAATAGAGTTTGTGAAATGATTTTCGTTTCAAATATCAGCTACCGCGGCCCCTCCCAAACGTTTCCCCTCAGACCTTGTCACTGTTGTTAGACATTTTGACACTCCTTACATTAACACAATTTTATGCTGCCAACCAGCTGCATGTTTTGCGGATAGCTTTGTTTTCTACTCTATCCTTCCTTATCTCACTCCCACCATTCATTTGGGGCCGCGGTGGCTGAGCGGTTTGCCTGTTCGCCCCCCACCTTGGCGAACCGGGTTCAATCCCCGGCCGGGTCACTCCCGGATTTTAGCAAGTGGGAATCGTGCCGGACGATGTCACTGGTCGGCGTGTTTTCTCGGGGATCTCCCGTTCCCCCGCCATTGCGTTCCGGCGCTGCTCCATTCTCCCCTCAATTCGCCCTCATCGGCTCTCAATACCTCGTTGTTAAGAGCAGCCCAAATCTCTCAACTGAAATCAACTCTGCCACCATCCGTTTGAAATTCTGGTTTTGCTAGTTGGCCGAAGTACGCAATACAATTGGCTAAACTACATAAAGGCTTGAATGAAGTTCCTTGGGAAGCCGCATATGAATAAATCTTGTCCGGCCACACTGCCCGGCCGGCAAGTTTAGCTCCCTCCAGACATGCGCAGCTCGCCGCTCCTCCGGTCTGTGATGAACCTTCTCTTCTCGAGTTGTGCAGCTAGAAAATTGCCATCTCTTGCCAATGTCCACTCTAGCCCTTTGGCAGCGCTACCCTCACATGCTAAGTCAAACACAGCCCGCAAGTTGGAAGCCGTTGGGCTGGGTGTAAGCACCAAATTGTTTGGAGAGGAAGCGAAGTATAGAACCAGAAGCGAAACTGCAACAATGGACAGGCGAAAAAATAACCGATTCTTGGGGGATCAAATCTCTTATCATTAAAAAAAATATATGCATATATTTAAAGTTATCGTAAGCATTGTCTGCCGTACCTACAAAAATGTCCAAGCGAATTAAGAAACTTATTCGTAACTCTCTAAAAGTGGTGATTAAAGTACATTATTTAAATTGGAGGTCACATAGTTCTTTTTGTACACGTTGGAGTAAAAAATCTAGACACTGGTAAACTATTAGCGTTTTTTTCTATTTAATTTCCACGTAATCGCAATGTGGGCAGGGACATGGCAGTATTACCGATACACGCAACCGAATGAACCGAAGGATTTGCAATGGGTAGCAAAAAGAAACGAAGCAGAACTTGTCAAAAGTGTTAATTTAACCGTTAAATATAAACAGTGCATTCGAAGGTTGTAGAGTCTGGTACCTGCAAGATTCACATCTTGCGATGCAAGTATTCACTCGAAACAATAACTCTTACACCACATAGTTAAAGACTTCCGAATGTAAATGTTGAGTACACGCAAAGAACCCATTTTAAAATACGTGTATAGCTATTCACTTTTTGAAGGTGCTCTCATTTGAAATAATAGTCAATAAGTATATGTATGTTATTTTAGCCTTAGACGGTGTAGCGCCATTGATATGTGTTGTAGTATCACGGCCAATCTCATTGGCTATAAAATATTATTTCTGAGATATGTAATACAAGTTATGAATGTGCAATGTAATGGTGAAATGTCGTTGAATATGTGAGTGAGTCTGATAGGTTATATTAAGGATATACCTCGGCTGAACTCTCTGCTGCCACGCCAAAAAATCCGGTTTATTCAACCAAATTTCCATTACCTCTGTAGTTTTGAAACAATTGGATCATTAATTCTAATAAGCAAACAGAGGTGTCTTAATTCAAGTAAATCAATAGAAACGAATAAAATTACTTTGATCTTAATACTGATGAGTGGTTTTAACAAGAGCTAACTGTACTAAACCAATTTCAAATTTTATAGTATTTTTGCAGAACTTTAGTTACGAAATATTATACTACACTAATTCTCAAAATTACAAGCAACACCAGCCTGCACATTGCACATCAACCGATTTACCAACATTTGACTTTACTAGTTCTAGTGTCATAAATAGATTTACATTTGCTTGAGGAAAAATATGACTTCGCTGTGTCGATAGCGGAAAATAACCGCAACTCTTCCGATGTCGTGGAGTCATCCTTCACTGGTGTAGAGCCCAGGAACAGCTCTCCCGTTCACCACGGACAGCGCATCTCCGGGTTGTGCTCAGCGAACTCGTACTCTGCGACCCGGAACAGCGGAGGTGAGTGCAGAATCTGAACCTCGCCAGAATTCGCAGCCAGTAGTCCTTCTCTCGCAGAATTGGCTTTCCGAACACCAGACACTGCGTCGTCCTTGGTGCGAAGTCCCAAACAAGAAACCCTCCTTCACTGGGCCGTCCTTCCGTCCGGGCTCATCGCACACCTTATGTCGAATTACTTCTTCTTTTAAACATATATAGGCTCAGCATTTCGATAGTGCGTGAATAACTCTATATCTCCGTAAATATCAAATTTTGCCAATCACATATTATAGATTATCTTTCATATTCAGAACTGCCTTCTATTATGAGCCGGCCTCTCACTGATTCAAAATTAGAATGAATAAGTACTTTGTTCTATTAGACTATTGTTCGAAAAATCAATAAAATGTGATAGGCCGGCTGTTATGGCCTGATTCGTTTCAGAAAACAAAAGGTAGTGCTTGTTACAAAGACAAACACTCATGCAAAGAAACCATAGATAATCATTAGACTTGCATAGCTCATACAACACAACTGTCAAAATAAATATGTTTACAAATATCACATTGAACATACGCTAAACATCTAACACATTGCATTAAAGTTCGGTATTTAAATCAAATTTAAAGACATAGAATAATCGTTGTAGAGTCATAAATATGTAAGTGTTACAACGGTTACTTCCGAGTGCGGTAATATACACTCACTATGTTTATTACTCACACGGCAATATTTATTTAGAAAGGTGGTTAAATGATAAAAATGGCTGAAAGGAAAACGTAACTAGGGTCTCCAAAGTGCTCACTGTACCGTGAACAGCCTATAAGGACGCTTCACGTGAATTAGCTCCCTGTACGTGCTATCGCATTTTCCCCTGCAACCCACCTGGCATGCAACCGGACGGGTGTATAACGTAGAACACCATTGTGCTGTCACCCAGGTGTCCGATGTTATAGTTTTACCTTGACATCGCCAGTCCTATTAATACGGGATGTCCCAAATTAATGGTTATTCTATTTGCACATGTTGATAACCCACTCACAAAATTCTACACGCCTATCTTAGTTTTGAATTTTCTCTTTCCCCCCCCCCCCTATTCCCCCCCCCCCTTATCTTCATCTTCATCGTCCTCGTCGTCCTCCTCCTCGTCCTGCCCCCCCCCCCGTACCCCCTTTTTTTTAAAATTCAAGATGTGTGTATGGCAATTTCGTAGAGCCTTTTGGTATTTGTTAATTATATTTAACCTGTATTATGCTTTTAATTTTTACGTCGGTATTTTATTATATATTATAAAGTCATAATTACGCTTAAAACTTTAACGTTGCTTCACAAGCGAATACTTTGTGGAGGTGTGTGTGTGTGTGTGGGCGCGCGCGCATGGCGCACCTCTTGTAAATTACACTATGCACTATGTGCTAAAGATTCCATAACTATTACGTGCCCATTTTCTTATTTTAAAGCTTGTTTTGCCTAGACTATCCTGTTGTCTTAAAAGTATTGAGCGTGGTTTATTGGCCACGTTCCTTGCCGCGGTATCACTGGTTTCAAGCAGGCTGGTGGTGTGGCTTCACAGTTCGTCTCCCGACCCCAAGTCGTGTATCTGCAAGTGAGCAATGCCTTGTACACTGATCTAAGATAGGACTGGAGGTAGCAGGGAGGGTCCCGTAACCAACCCGTAGCACCGCTTCTGGAGAAGTGTACGTCCAGAGTTCGCCGGCCACAGTGGCGTGGCTACCGCGTAATGTCCAGCAAACCAACCGTCTGTTTTTTTTTTTTTTGCAGAAGTCGATACTTGTTGTTCTGTTACGTGCTAATCTCAATTATCCATGTATAATTATTCCCTTACACTTGCACTTGCTAACAGTGCATACACTATGTTACTCATCTTCTTCACAATGCCTTTGTCCAGTAATGGAAATGGCTTGGTAATTTTTTTTTGCTGATTTGTTTTGTTTTATTGCATCCGTAAGATATTTTTTTCAATACATAGTTGTACAAAGGTATTCGACAAAACAAATTACAGTATACAAAGTTCATACACTGGACATAGTAAATACACACACACACACACACATACATATATATATAATAGGTGTGTGTGTGTGTGTAAGATTACACGTACACGCATCATATATTTTCTTCATAGTTTGACTAATCTTCTTCCAACATGCTGTGGGGCGTCGTCGTTTTGCTGAAACAGAAGAAAAAGGAAACTAGAAAAACCGGAACAAGAAATGCATACAATGACATGTTATACAGAAATTTTTTTTTTTTTTGTATTTTAGATATTCATCTACACTATAAAATGTACATTTAGTAAAAAATTCTTTCATCTGTTTTTTTAGAAAGTTTTTGGTTAGAGAAATAAATTTCCTGAAGGTGTGGTGGTAACTTATTAAAAAGTTGGCTACCAAGGTGGGATGTCGCTTTCTGGACAAGTTTTAAGTTAACTGAAGCTACATGCAAGTGTTTTTTTATTCTAGTGTCATGCTTATGAAAGGACTCATTTTTCTGACATAAATGACTGTTTTTGGACATGAATATAAGTACTGAAAACATGCACTCACGTGCAAATGTTAAAATATCTGAGTTCTTGAAATATTTAGATTTTAATTTGTTGAGGATAAACAGGTATAAAGCATTTCAGTAACACACTAACTATTTACAATACTACGTTACTGTGTAGTTTGAACACAGGAAGTAACGTGCGTTCTTACGTAAATATGAACGTTTAATATGCGAACGTAATTCTGATTAAGATTGAACATAGTGAATATCTGTTAAATCTTCATTTTTAAAACTTATTATAAGTTAAGATGCTCGATAGTTATTCTAAAATACGTAAATATAATGATGCACGGGCTGAATTTTCTGTAATTAAGGCGACACCTCACCATTGTGAAATCTATAGAAAATTCTGGCATATTTCGACTTTATCTGTTCCTAACGCTTATTTTATAGCATCTACTGTGTTAAGTATTACGCCAATTATCTTTGCAGTGCCGAGTAATTCACGCTACTGCACACGGGCCATTTTACTCCGCTTTATATTGGGGGTTTATGAATACGTATGTCTTTGTTATAATTAAATTTTAAGGGCGACTGGCGCAAAAGGCATTCCAGATGATCAAATAACCCGAGAAATAAAAAAATTGAGTAATTTTTGTATAGTACGTCCCTAGTGTTCCCAGTAAAAATGAATGTACATACTAAATGAGCGCATTAAGGCTGTCGCGCACATTGCGCTGGATACTGCAGAGTTAAAAGATGAACAATGGTATTCAGGTAAAAGACCATTGAATAGGAATTATGACTACCCATTGCTTGCGTGTAGCAGCTTTACACGTTCAACTAGAAACATCGTCAGACTATCTCTTTACAACATTTTTACGTTTTGGGTGGAATCTCAGGTCCCAAATAGGGCATTGGTTGTTTACAAAATCATGAACACGTTATAAGTTTATTGCGGTGTTGTTGAGTTTAAGTAAAATATCTGTTACCATGTCTTGAAACAAGTCGTGGTAAGATTGAACTTTAGATTGGCGTAAGCTATTGTTATTGTTATTACTGTCGTGTTAAAAATACATCTAGTACACACCTAAATATTACAATAAAACACAAAGTACGTTTAATCAATTTTGACCAATATTCCAGATCAGTTCTGAGTTGCCTGGAACAGTTCTTCGGTGCAAGAAGCTGAGCACGCCGGACATTGAGAGTATGTTTCATAGTTTGGTCTTCACCGCATTGGCACTAGATGGCGTTAGCATTAATGCAACCCCATCTTGCTAGGTTTGAGTTGGACTTGCCCACTCCTGTACTCAGTCTGTTCAAAGATTTTCATACAATCCAGTTTTAATTCTGGTCAGGTGGTAAACGTTCTGTGTCATCTGTCCTGGGATGTCGGGGGACCTTGGTTTTCCGTAACTACTGTATTCTTGCCGTTTCAGGTGGTCCAATTAATTACCGTGATGTTCGCAGGAAGCTTTTACCAGGACTCGAGTCTCCGAACTGCAGTGAGTGGGTACTTTCTCGTAGCTCTCGACGAGACCTGTAGGCTAGCGACGGGATGCTTAAATCCTCTCCCCATTCGACAGGATCCATCAGCTTGCAGGGATTGCTTCACCCAGTATTCGAAGAGAAATATCTGCGAACAAGGAGAGGGGTGGGTTGGAACGGTAAAGTACTCGTCCATAGCACGACGTAAGCTAAAAACAGTAAAACTGTGATTTTGAAATACAGTTAAACTTAAATTTAAGACGTAAATCTTTACTCGCAGAAAATAGAATCACAGTTTCTACTTCTACAAATAATATGATGTACGTAGTAAATTATGGAAATTAAATTAGCATACGTCCTTCCGTGAAACGTGTCCGGCCATAGACTTAAGATAGGTAGACAGATTTTTCGTATTCTTCAAATGTACCTATCGAACGTTGAAGTACCCCACAGTAATACAACAGTCAAAAGTCACATAGCCAACAGTGATGAACTTGTTTTACATATTAATGTTCAAAAGACAGGTACTTTTATATTATCAAGTATTTTTACCAATTTTTAATTAATATACTGTACAAAAAATTGGTATACGCTGTCCATGGTAAACTGAGCACACCTGAAAGCCTTGCTTAATATCTACGTCTATGCGTATTGTGTATTATTCTGCCATATGTAAAATTAATATTCCCGTGGGCCCTTATCCCTTTTTTTCATGCGTCGGTCACGGAAAACTATAAAATTATGTGTGTTAAAAATATGCTAACTTCCCCTCTTAGATGCATTGAATAAATACAAAAAGCAAAATTAATCATTTCAATTTTGACATATGTTTTCCTAACTCTTAATTAATGCAACGTCAAGTTACAGAACTGCTTTCCCTGCGTTGTTACCAGCTTTACTGGGCGTGTGTCACTCAAGGGCCCGTTAAAATATATGAAGGTTGGGGTAGGGGCAATTTTTAAATGTTGATTTTGAAAGTGCTCACTTTATCACAAACAGCCTTTACGCGGAAGTATGCAAACATTTTGGTGTACTTGTTTACACAAAAGTGTAACTTTAAATCCTTTGCACGTCGTTTAAACTGAGCACTTTTGAAAGCTCTGCTTACCGTCTACTTGTATGCACGTTTTGTATTCTTCCGCCTTATGTAAAATTAATATTGCCACGGGTTTCATCACCTTATTCATGCGTCGGTCAAGCGAAACTGTGAAATTATTAAAAAAAAGTAAATATTTTACAG
The DNA here is from genome assembly GCA_029891345.1 of Dryococelus australis. Classification (NCBI taxonomy): domain Eukaryota; kingdom Metazoa; phylum Arthropoda; class Insecta; order Phasmatodea; family Phasmatidae; genus Dryococelus; species Dryococelus australis. The sequence goes on along the minus strand of CM056993.1, from coordinate 317,169,234 downwards.
AGTTGTTCATTTTAATATTTCGATGCACAAAAAAAAGGAAACTTAAATAATTTTAGTTATCACAAATGGTTAGCTAATACTTTTTATTCAACGTTAAGATATGGAACTAGTTTCCATTCATCGTTACCAACTTTATTGGGTGCATGTCACTCAGTTTGCCGGGTAAAATATATGCAGGCACGAGCAGTAACATTTTTCTAAGGTTGATTTCAAAAGTGCTCAAATGATCGTGAACAGCCTTTACCCGATGTGCACTGTGCCGTAGAGGGGTTGGTCGTGGTCGCCCTCAGACTGCGGACGCAGCAGGCAGAGCGGCCTTCGTAAACGCGCGCGCGTCGTCTACCGCGGACGGAAATAGCTGCGACGCCTCGCAACAGGCCGTAGCGCCGGACGGCCGGCTGGCCTGGGACAGCGAGCGTGGCGGCGTCTAGAGGCGGCGCCGTGCACTGCTGTCGCTTGCGGCTGACGAGCACATGCCTTCGTGCCGCGGTGTACGCGTGGCTTCCATCGATAACGTCCCATTGCGCAATACCTCCCTTCCGTCCCTCTCTTGCACGCTATACACAGACCGAGTCTCAATTTACCGACAACTTCGCCTGCATATTCCTTACTAAAAAAATAATAATTCGAAAACATATACACGCCGTATGGTAAAAAAAAAAGCTTCCTAAGGGCGGCACGCCCCGTTGAATTTGGAGCTAAAATAAAAGTTTAATGTAAATATTACACAAAGTGTTTAAAACGGAGCAATCATCTTCAGGATAATGTGTAGTTGAACGAATATTTACAACCACTGCAAACCTCGTCGTTGTCATCACATATTGTCACAGAGAAAATACGGTTTGCACCCCTTATGTTGCGCAAAATTTCGAGATTCCAAATCTTGATTGTTTTTTCAATGGCGGATTGTTAATCAGAGCGTTAAAAGTAACTAAAAACTTCGTCTCGTGCAGTGGAGTGATTTGATCGGCTCTTTCAACACCCGGATCCCCTGGGAAAACCCGTCGTCTAGCGGCATCGTCCCGGCACGATTCCCACATGCGTAAATTCGGGAGCGACCCCGTAGGAAATCGAAACCGGTTCGCACTAGGCGGGAGACGAATATTCTAACCACTGTACCACCACGGCCCAGCTTCGTCTCGTCACCGTTTGCGAGGAATTCAAGCATTACTTTCGAAATTATTAAGCGATTGCACCTGACAAGTGAGCCTGCTTCAGGTGAGAATTTTGGATTTTCATTTAACATAGTAGACAAACGTACAATACTTCAAGCTGCAAATACAGAGATTCTGCTATACACTCTTGGGAACTTCACTACTTACTACTCTTTACGAAACAAATGTAGGAAAGCTACATACAATGTATGAATTGGAGGGGGAGTGACGACATGGGGGCAACATTAGTAGCAATTCAGTAATGGTACAGTAACGAACCTCATTATTGCCGATATTTATCGATATACTTTTTCGTTAAAACCAGAGTCCTTACAGGCATTAGTAGCACACTCCACTTATTTTCAACTAAAAGGCTTTAAAAGAGGGTATTACAGGTAATTTTGTAGTAGCGCAGTAACGAATCTCATCTCTGGTGCAATATGTTACCAGTATTTATTGCGCTGCTTTTTCTTTATAACTAGTAGAATGGAGTCGGTATAACAGATTATTACGCACCTCAGTAAGGTACTCATTTGTCGAAATAATTTAGAGCGTATTCTCAGAATACAACTACGTTTAAATAAGTTATGCTGGTGTAGACGTATGCCTTAAGCGAGAGCAGGTGAACGGGATTTGACAGCGTACATACAGCGTATGTACCCGATCGAAACATTAGGCGTGTATGTTTAAGCATCGTGCAAGACAGACCATGCACTAATCATAGTAGTTCGCAATATACTAGGTTAACAATTTCTGGAAGATTGGCTACATTATACAGAATAGGTAATGCTGAATAATGTATATTTTTAAGTTGCATGGTAAATGCAAGATCATCGTTTATATGTTCTTACCTCTGTTTTTATTACGTTTCCACGCTTTTCTCTCAAAAGAGAGTTCTAGCAACACAACTGTGAGAAACGTGTTCAGAAATTGGTTTCCTGTGTAAAAAACACAATAATAACCACTAAAAGAAAATAACAATTTTAGACTGGTTGAACTAAAACCAAGTTAAAATCGCTTCGTCGTGATGTTCTCAAAATATAAACCTGGCTTTCTGTAATCTGTGAAATGCTTCATTCTATATGTTTCGTATTTTTTTTGCGAGTAAGTACAGGGCTGAGAATAGACTTCAATAACAGAAAATGATTCTCACCATTGTTTTAAGTCGTCCTTGGTGTAGTTTCTTAAATGGCGTTTGCAGTAATAAGGGCCCTATTGTGCCTATAACGTAATTTAAATCGTTAATTACGTCATTCGAAGTTAAAATCGAGAAAGTGAGGTTCTCAGACACTACGTTGGCTAGTCAGGAACGAGCATGCTTTTGAAAGTCGCCGCTGGTAATGGAGTTTTAACGAGTTTCGCAGGTCTTTAATTACGAGATATTTCCAGCGATGGGAGGCGGCAGTACCAGTGAGATGCTGCGTGGCTGCTCCTCGCGAGATAAGCAACCCTTGCCCTTCAGCTTGGGCCTGAGCAACGCCGGGCGCGGCGATCCTGCCGTATTCACGGAGATTATATATACATTTCTCGCTTATAGGATGTTCACGGTAAAGTGAGCACTTTTGAGACCCTAGTTACATTCTCTTCTGCCAATTTCTATGCTTTTACCTCCTTTTAAAATAAATTTTGCCATGTAAATAGTATGTACATTCAACTGCACTCGGTAGTTAACATCTAAGGCGAAAATAAAATATATTTATTGACTACTATGCCAAATGAGAGGGCTTTCAAAAGTGCTCAGTTTACCGCGAATAGCCTATAAAAATAGGACGCAACTAGCCCCGATGCAACATTTCTGTAAAACCTACCACCCGGTGCAGTTAATTTGAGATAAGAAGCTTAATTAACTCTACGTAAAGTATGTTTCTTTCCAGTTTTATTACTGGGAACAGCATGAAGATTAGAAATGGCACGAGCAGCGGTGGCAGTCTTATTTCGCTGACCCTGTCCTGAAATTAGTCACATCTACTTCTATTATATATTATATATATATATATATATATATATATATATATATATATATATATATATATATAAACAAATTACATAAAGAACTTATAAAATTAATTCAGTAAAAAAACACTGAAGACAGTTTGACAAAAAATACGCATAAAACTCCACGAAATTATTAGAAGAAAATTAATACTACGTATTTACTTTGTTCTTGTTTGATAGTGTTTGACAATTATTTGCGACTGGTAACTCTTTTATACCAGAATTACACATTTGCCTAATTCTGCAGACGATTCTTATTCTGCGATTTAGTGGGTGTTATATATATATGTTTATATATATATAACATAGAGAGGGGCTGCCCTAATGATGGTGAGCCATAGAGGTGCGTATACACATGCGTGCCGAGGCCAGTTCCGGAACTGTGTGGCTTACCAGAATTAACACGCCACGCGGTTTCGGAACAAACTTCTCATCCCGTGCCAGTGTACGTAACCTGCAACGTACCGGCGCGGCGTTCCAACAGCTCAGATTGCGGTACACAAGCAGCATGGAAGTAGCTGCAGCAGCCATTATTTATCTGCATCACGCGTTAAAAAAATAAACGGAAACATAGACGGTGGGAGGCAAACACAGTTATACATATTTAGAAATGAGTGTGGTTCTTGTAGGATTACATGAAGTTTCAAAAAGTTAGCAGACAGTACAAAAATTTTACTAGGACGTATTGTATGACTGTGCGTTTTCTGGCGACCGGAGTTATTCAACTCTATGAAATTCAATAAATTGTTTCATATTTTACTATCTCCGCTCCATGTTCACAACTCGTAGACGGAGGGTTACGCATTGAAGTTCTATGTATGCGCTTCCACACTCACTGCAACCTTCGCACGTTTAATCCTTGGATGTGACGGGGTAAAAATACAAACAGTGAAACGCTGTGCGCTCCGTTCCGTATAGTTTTAAGTTCCAGTGTGAGGTTCGTTTGCAGGTCTGGACGCACCTTAACATAGTCAGCGTGTTGCAGGTTGACAAAACTACCTCGGATATAAGATGTTAGAAGTTCCTTAGGCGGACCTCTCAAGACTCCTGTGTTACGAGCCACCCAAATTGTCCAACTCTCTGATACTAGCTGGTATATCAGATGCTATGCGAGCGGGCATGGAATATTCGTATTACACCACAGCAGTTGGCGTAATAGCATTTGCCATAGTAAATATGAACTCCACTCGTAGCACTTTTGCTAGTTGGAAACGTGTGTATACCTGTTAGGTAACTAGCTAACACATCTTTATATTGGTTTATTACTGTTGGTCATTACAGCAATCCATTGCTCACTGATGTTGTTTAGTACAGTATTTGAAAATTATTATATAGACTCACGAATATATGAAAGTTTTTTCTTTGACGAAAATTTTAAACAGTTCGGATAATATTGTTTATTTCTTAATGCATCAAGTTGTTATCCACATTCAGCATTTTAGAAAAACAAATCCCCGACGATGTTTCGCACTCGTGTCCAAAATTATAGCTTCAATCCGCGTGATGCGACTTTACCACTAAGTTATAGGCTGTTCACGGTAAAGTCAGAACTTTTTGAAGCTGTTTCATCAGACATAGTAACCAACAAATACATTTCATTGTGCTCTCAGACTTTTGGTTTTGGGTATGGTGAATGTAACACTGTGTTTATTAATCACATGGCAGGGTTTACATTAACAATTGGTGGAAGGATATAAATTTTTTGAAATAAGTAAGTAACTAGGGCTTCAAAAGTGCTCACTTTACCGTGAACGGTCTATACCAGTTCACACCTGTTTGTGTGCTTAAATAAGCTAAGTGCCTATACGTGTACCTGTAAAACCTTTATATAATATGGCTTCTGATGTGATATTCATGGGTAATAAGGTACGTATCTCGTACGTGCTAAGTCCATGTCTTCCGTATTTTTTTGGCGTAATTATCTTAAGGAAGTGCCACATTACAGTTAGCTACCAAAAAGGAACGGTTTGAGAGCCATTGTGTGTCTCATTATGAAAGTGATTTTTCGAGTATCGAATAAATGTGACAAGAAATTGTTGCTGAAAATATGCCGGTTAGTAAAAGCTTACTTTTTGGTATATAGTGTATAATGGACATGAACTTTGCTACCGAAAATTTTCATCGCGAGCGCAATATGTTAAATATGGCCACTGTCATATGCGTGGAGCGAGCTTGTTGTGTGTCTAGATTCGAAGAAATAGTCAGCTACACAAAAGTTCAGAGGGTATTTCACATCCAGTATATCAAATATCCCACCCAGAATATCAATACCGGTGATAAAGGAATCTTCTTGGTACTAATGTTCTGTCAGCCATGTCTAGAAAGCCGGCAGGACAAATGTTTCCGAGATGACGCGGAACACATTAGAGAAAGCTTGTTCCAAAGTTCAGAAGTCAGCGATATGTTGGGAAACTAGGATTCCACACGTGGCTGTGTGAAGAGTGTTACGAAGACGTTTATACGTAGGTAGAAGTAAGAGTTTTTTTTCCGTACATCAATGTAAAGGTTGTTAATGGTAAAGTGAGCACTTTTGAGGACCAAGTTACTCTTTTTCCTATCAAGCATTGCTATATCACGGAACTCCTCTTTGCACGTAGGTACATACTTTTAGTTGCCGTTTAAATAACTGTATGTTTCCAGGTGAAAAATCATGTGTGGTTTAATTATTTATGTCCATACACGTGTTACGAATAGTCACTTTGCGGCAAATTACTTGTCCCCGTATGTAATTTCATTTAGCGAAAATCGCATTTCGTTATCTGCAACCATTCCGGAAATTTTGGGCGTGTCCACTTTAGGTGGACCAACCTGTATATGGGGGGGGGGGGGGGAGTAGATAGTACCATTTGGTTACATTTGACCTCCCTGGATTTGTTTATACCAACAGAAGGCTCAATACTGTGGTTATATACTATGTGTGGCAATATATTTTTTTGCAGTGGAAATTGACATAATTACGACTTTCATCTTTTGTCTGGTTTTTTCAAATGCGTTTTTGTTCGGTGTAACTAATGACGTATCTTGTTCTGTTTATGAATTCAATTAATTTAGCGGACAATTACAACCATGATTTGTGAGCAACCCGAAAAACACATGGCGTGCAAAACCTTTTTTTGTCTGCTGTAATATCACCTATTGTGATTATAAGCTGCTCACGGTTAACGGCGCACTTTTGAAATCATCTTTTGAAAAATGTCACTGCCCCTACTTGCATATAGTTTAACGACCACTCTGACTGGTATGCGTCCAGTTAAGTTGGTAATAACGAGGGGAAAGTAGTTCCATGTTTCTAAGTTGAATTAAATGAGTTAGATGAACATTTGTGAATAGTGAAATTAATTCTTTTAATGTCTATTTTTATAATGCATGTATGTGTTGGAATTAGCAAATTTTTTAAGTATTAACTTTTCTAATAATTCCACAGTTTCACTTTCCCGACGCGTGAATAAAGTGATGAGCCCCATTGCAATGTTGATTTTACATATGGCGGAATAATACACAATGTGCATAAAAGTATATATTAACCATGGCCTTAAAGTGCTCAGTTCACTATGAACAGCTTATACGAGACATAAACTCACTTGAAAACTGTAAATTGAAATTACTTATTTCCAAAATGTAGAAATTTGTGTGACATGAAACGACAAATTCGTGAATAGTTTCAGCTTAATTTGATATCTGCCATCTGTGAATATTTGGCGGGTATTAACATCGCTCGTCATTAGGAAATAAGGGGATACCAAACGAACGAATTTTTTTCACCCTTGGGTGTTTTCCGTTTATGACGTAATAATGTCTACATATGGCAGTTGTAAAATCAGGCTAACGCTATTCATGATTTTCTTTCAAACAACTAATTTTTAATTCGCAGTTTTAAGGGCGTGATTATCCCTCAAATACGTTAGGTCATAGGCTGCATTATGTTTTCTACCTTGTTTTTTTTTTACAACGGATCATCTCGGAAAGTTTGTATTTGAAGTTCAGGATAAACCTGTATTAGGATCGTAACTAGCCTTACGTTTAAAAGGAAATGGATATATGTTCTGCATGGTCGTTTATCTGTTTAAAATCTTAATTGCGTTTTTTTTTCTTTCATACTAAATTACCTAGCAGTTGGCAAAGTTTGGGCTGTAGTAACATTGGCGGTCTTCCTTTTCGTGCAGAGCGGGCTCTTAAGGCGAGGTCGTCGCGTGTTTTGTACATAATGGGACGACGTGGGAACGATTGGGGGCTGATGTAAGTACCTGATTGTTGACCCTGTGGGTATCGATCGTGCTCATGTTTGACCTTGGGGCACGTCTTGCAATTTTGGCCAATGGTCCGCAGTGGCCCTGTCCGCGAGGCTCGCGTCTTCTTTGCATGCGGCCCTGGGTACCTACATATCCCCATATTTGTCGTTCTTTGGGCTCATATCTCCATTTGAGGCTGTCCACGGTAAAGTGAGCACTTTTGAGGTACTAGTTACTTTTCCCTTCAGCCATTTTTACCATTTAACCACCTATGTAAATATATATTGACATGTAAGTAATTCACACAGTGTATATATTTAACCATATTCGGAAGTTTCAAAAGGTTAAAATAAAATAGTGACTATTATATCAAATGAGAGAGCGTTCAGAAGTGCTTACTTTACCGTGAATATCCTATATCAACAATCATTCTGTATGTATAGCTCTATAATTTGCTTAGGATTATATCATCTTGTCCTAGAGATATATTAAGAAATATAAGGTATGACTGTTTGTTACAATGTTACTGAATCGCCACAGTTTGTGTTCATGTAAATACTATGCGTACGGGCGGATTTTGTTATGCTTTTAGGCTTTCTGGTTCACTCGATCGTTTTGGTGAAGTTGGCAACATGACAACTTTGGATCGATAGCCTTGCGCTTGAATCCTGCTTTATTGTGTAGAATAAATACAGCTACTCAAAAAGTATTCATACACCCATAGTTTGTTCAATATAATGGACAACTAAGCTGTAAGTTTACACTTATTTGTAACATCACATAACTGTACCGAGTTTCCCCAGGCACGCATATCACACAACAACAAAACTATACATGAAACACCGAAATGTTCGTCAACTGAAAAAGTATTCACACAGTCACAAACAGAACACACTCTTGTACAATGCAGCATCAAATCAATTATATAATACTTCGTGTGCATACCCTTAGCACGGATGATTGCTTCGAGACGTTGTGATGTGTGGTGGGGAGATTTTGGACCACTCATCCAAAAGCAGTTTTTGCAGAGCTTGCTTGCTTGAAGGACGGTGTTTCTGTACCTGTTTGCCTAGATAATCCGTCAAATGCTCTATTGGATTGACATCTGGACTCTGTGGTGAGGTTAGAAGCCGTCGTGGAGCATTATACAATAACCATTCCTTAGTTTTCCTGGCAGTGTACATAGGGTCATAGTCTTGTTGGAACACAGACCCCTGCCATACCCAGCTTCTGCACGCTGTTTTATAGGTTACGACGCAACGCACTGATATACTTGCTGGCATCCATAGCATCTTCAATAAAGGCTAAATTCCCAACCCCGGAAGATGCAATGATCCCCAAACCATAACACTTCCTCCTCGTGTTTGACGGTAAGTATAATGTTTGCGACTACAATTCCGCGTTTGAACTTCGTCACACCCAATGTTTGCCATCTGAGCCGTATATATATATATATATATATATATATATATATATATATATATATATATATATATATATATATATATAAATATTTTGACTCATCGGAAAAAATTAGTATCTCAAAATTCGTTAGGTCTATCATGGTATTGGTTGGCAAATAGTCGGCGTTTTTGTCGGTTTACTGCAGAAATATATGGTGTGTCTCTGGCTGCCAGACACACACCATATATCGCACCATACATATATAAAACTTTGGAATGGTTCTTTACGTGCTAAAGTGACAAGGTGCCGTCGTTCGCGGCACGTAAGCACTTTTGGGTGTCCGGGTTGTAGTTTTGTCCCCATTTATTTGTACTTATTCAATATGGAACTGACAGTTCCGAAACAAACGGAGAGGGTTGTTGCGATTTCACGATAACTCCTGCCTTGCTTGTAGATAGAAACTTCTTCGCATTGCGTCACAGACAATTCGCATTTCTTGCGCCCCATTCTGACCACTACCTCGCACTATCACAACAGTTCAGCAACTGATGTGCAGGGAACTTGTACATGTACGTACAACTGCTGGAGGTGGATAACTCGGGCGTTTGAGACCAACCAGGGTTACACTTCTGCTGTATGAATACTTTTTTGACTATCACAATAACCTCTTCCCATTGTGTGCTCGTCCTTCTGACGTGGGTGTGCTATTAACTAGTACCACGGGGCTTGCTATTCCGTTCCTCTGTCTGCGTAGGGCGTATGGCTTTACTTTCCCGCAAATACACACGTTAGGAATACACATGTGGGTGTATGAATATTGGTTTGAGTCACCGTATGTCGCACTTTAGTTGCAGATGGTGCCAGCTATGAAAACGTGTGCAAACTGCATTGTATGGTGCCGTTATTGACACATATTTCTTTAAATTTAGGCGAGTGTGTGCGATAAATTTTTTTTAAGGACTTGTCTATACTATCGCCCGTGAAAGAATGAAATCCAATTGTTCGTGCAAACGCTAATAAGCCGAATTTTATTTATCGTATAATAGTGCTGTGTTTCGTGGAAGTAAGCTTCCTGGATGTATGACGTGCATTAGGTACGTTTATTTCCATTTAAAAGACATGGTAATTGCTCGTAATTTCAAGTTGAAATCAATATAATCGCCAACTAGGACATGTCCTCGGCAGTTTGTGTAGGTGTACAGTAACTTCTACGGTTTCTGTATTGCCTTTCCGAGGCAAACTTTATCATTGTGGTTAAAAAATATTTCGCGTTGAGGGACCCCTGACAACAGTTTTAATCATCGTCATCGTTGAATTGATTTATGGTGCTCATTAGCTGCTAGATTCGCACACTGCGACCATTTTGGCTCGGCGTATACCAGTATTGATTTTACGTATTGACGATTTGTACTTTTTATTATGGATTTTACAAAAAATCACTTTTTAAAAATGTTAATTGGGGTGTGAGGAGGGTAGACGCGGTATTCGATATACCTGACGAGTTTCGCGAAAAGAGGATAAATTATGTGGGTTTAAGGGTCACTATTAAAAAAGGTAAATCGATTTTGGTCTTAGGTGGATTAGGTTGGTATAATATATTCGATTTAAAAGTGACGGCGATTATTACAAATCTTATAATATTCCTATGCTACGCAGTTTCTCTAATGGCCCGAGCAGTGCTTCTCATTTTTTTTGTATAATGTTTAGTTTTTCGTTCGACTTGCAGCAGTACGTAGAATATTAGTTATCAACGGGTTAAAAAAAATCGAATATACCAACATCCGTTTTCAATACTCAATTGGGTTATTCAATAAAATCATATTACTTCACGAAACCGTAGTTTTTAATAAACAGTAGTTTAATGGGATGTTATCTGTGCACTATGGTGTGCTCAATTCGCGTTGTCGTTTTCATACTCTAATGAAGAATACAGAAGTGAGAGGGTTAACGGTGACAATTTTCAAGAGATTTTTTTTTGGCTGTAAAAAAAGGGGGGTATTTATGGGTGCTTCATGGCATACAAGTTACCCATGTTAAACACTTCAATACACACTTTTATAGTTTCACTTTGGCACCCCCCCCCCCCCTCATCCACACTTATCATCCAGAAACTTTTTTGTATAATATGTATTTTTATTCTAATTAAATTTTTCCACAAAATGAAAAATGCGAATCTTACAGTATCTTCCTTCAAATTTTCATATTTTGGTTGTACTTTAATTTGTATTGTTACGAGACTCCGGAGAGGCGTATCAGAGTTCGTGAGGAATGGAGGACTTAATACAAATACAACAACTTAATTAGAGTTTAATTTACTCACACAGCTATTATTTACAGTATTAATCCATCTATCTCGACTATAACTCTTTTTTTCCCCATTTTATTTCTCATTGAGCGCAGTATTTAATGTTTTACCTAAATTATAATCAGCCCTCTACATGTCTGGTTATAGTCAATTAACTCACACTATTTATTAACACTATCCAGTCTGTCTGTTGCCATCGTTTGAAATGGATTCCACTCGCATCGAGTCCAACAAAAGTACAGCCTGCCAGTCGTACGCTTCACTGCACCGATGCTTTAAGTCGCAGATTTTCCTCTCGCTGGTCACTTCCGGCGCCACTCGTTGCTCTTTTGGCTCGTCTATCGCTTAAGGCCGCACAATCACCCAAACTCCCGACTGGTAATCTCGCGGCCCGGAGGCTCGTCGCGCATATATAATTTCAGCAGGTAAGATCTGGAACATTCCCCGCACCCCGAGTCCTGCCGAGAGAACTAGGTCATTATCCAGAAAATTCCTTAAGATAAACAAAGAAATTCTATCCGCCGAAAGTCAGGAGTGTGTGAGCTGCAAAAGGCTTATCTCGGTGCCACGCGCGGTGGCAAGCCTCTGTAAGCTGGCCTTTGTCTTCATCGCCCGCTCCCGGGTTATATGCGTGACCTTCACACACGTCCGCTGTCGCAAGCGATGCAAAACAGCGAGCGCTTAAAAGTATGATAAAATGTATTCACCCACCCTATTAATTCCTCCTCCCCATCCTACACTCTGTTGCAAACATACCTGATATTCCCTAACTTGTACAACATTTGTTGCATGTATCTTGAGCCACTCACCACTAATAATTTTCATTACTCTACCTTTACTCATTCTCTTTCCCCTACCCACTTTTATAAACTACTACGACGCCATTCCAAAACAGTTTTAACTAGTCTTTATACTTCGTATGTATCTCATCATACATGACCACTTCCATGACGACACTGCATCTCCCTATGCTCCTTTTTCGAGATCCTTTGCAGTTATGTAACTTTTCAAGCTATGGACTCAATGCTTGGCATGTACGCCGTCCTATTTAATATTTTTTTTAATCACGCTTGTACCCCTTGCTCCTCCCCGCCTAATTTTTGTATTACTTCGTATTAAAGTTTTTTCCACAGTTTACCTGATGGCTGCTATTTCAATGAAGTGTTCCTGGTAGAAACAGGCCTTGCCTCACCAGCTACTCCTCCTGGTGGACCGACCCTTAAAAGGGCATTCCAGGAGCATTTCTTTTTGGCTTATAATAGTTTCCACAAGCATAAGCTAAATAGGTGAAGGTGCCACTAGGAATACTGCAAATTTTTAACTGCTATGTTGGTCCTAAAAGATTTTACAGCTACTAATCATTATTTCGTACTATTATATTCGCGCCGCGCTTTGCCTTCTTTTATGCTCAATTAAGCATGGCAGTATTTCCATTATCTCATTCATGGCTCAGTGTTCTCGCCTTGGAACTCAGACTTGGGGCAGGCCCAGTAACCGAAACTCTTCCCCGAACCCAAGGCCCCACGTGGACAAAGAGCATCGAAACATTCTGCAGCCTGTCTACCCGCTTCGGCAAAAGATATCGGTAGGGAAGAAAACCTGACCCGGACTGGTCCGGCGAGGAAGAGTTTCTCAGGGCCGCGCAGCTTAGTGCCAGATACAGCATGCTTGAGCCTAGTCATGATTCCAAGTCACCACAACCAAATCAAATCTCTCACAATTGGTATCTCTTTCTCTCGCATTTTTCTTGCACATTTAGTCTCGTTCCACAGCTCGCCAACCGACATGTAGCTGGAAAGGGAGAGTTTCTCAGGTGACAGTAATTGTATTGCAAAGCTGTGCATACCTGAGCCTCGTCGATAGACTGCTTCCCGTATGCGCCCTTACGGGCGACTCCGTCCTCCCCCCATGCAATTATACTCAATTTGAGTAAGAAACGAGGCCTATTATCCTGTAGTATTCTTTATTCTTTCCTTCTTGATCAATTGAGAGCGTTGGTCCACCACGAGTCGTCGTCCAGATTTGCTTTTCTTCTCAATCAGTAAGTCGTCTTGTCTATTGAGTCAAGTTCAGGGAGAGTAGATGAGTTTAACTATCCTCCTGCTTGGCCACCCAGACCATTGACTAAAAATGAGGCAGGCCGCTTATTCGTCTTCTGCGCATGTACCCAACATTGACCTACCCCAAAAGAACAACTGTCAAAGCCACAGGGTCAACAGTAATTAAAGTGTTTGTTTATATCTTACTTTTTAATTGACAAGTACTGTTATAAGAATAAAATACTTTTACAAATTTTAGTTTAATCAAACAGCATTACAAATTGGTCAGATGAATTATAAATGGTCTCAAAACATTAGTTTACAATCAGTTTTCTAACCTAACATCCAAACAATGCCGTTTTCGATAGACGTGTTGGCAGAAAAGCAGTTCAATATTGGGACACGGAGATTGGTTGTGCTCAGCCAGCGAGATCGGTCTACCACATCTTTAGTCTGTGATCCAGACCCCGTCCTTTAGGTAATGTATTGTGCCACTTTACTACCATACTCCCTTAGTATCAGATCGTTATATATAGCCAGTAAGGGCTTTTGGTAGTCGAAGTTGAACTTTCCACATGTCTTTACTGCATCTTTTGTAGCTTTCTCAATTTCAAACTTCTCTCCCCTTCTTCTAAAACTTTCTATGAGAAGTTCCAGCAGTAAGCCTACATCGTTTACTCGATGGATGTTGTTCACAGCCAGTAACATTCTGTTATATTTTTCGGTATACGGCCATAACAGACTGCTTCCGCTGAGCACCCCACGTGGATCTCTCCTTCCTCCCATCTAGCAATTTACTCTATTTGAGTAAGGCAGGATAACTTTCCCTTAACCCCTTCTTCTGATCCCTTTTATGACGGGGTTGCGGTGGTGTACTAGACTACTCGTCTCCTACCTAGGCGAACTGGGTTCGATTCCTGGCGGGGTCGCTCCCGGGTTTTCGCATGTGGGAATCGTGCCGGAATATGCCGCTGGTAGGTGGGTTTTCTCGGGATCTCCCGTTTCCCCCTCCCTTGCATTACGGCTCTGCCCCATTCTCATCTCATTTCACCGCCTTCGGCTCTCGAGACTTCGAGGTTTAGAGTCGCCCAAATACTGCACTTCACTCTTTTTTCCGGCCACTTTTGCCATCACCGCACCATGCAGCTATCTTGGGAGACTTCGCCATGAATCCGCAGTAGCTTAATTACCTGATAAGTACATCTGCAACATCTGCGACCTACTAACGTGCGGCTTTGGGCTATTTTTCACCAACTATTTTTTCCTAAGACTCGACTAGTAGGGTAAGAGTAAAAATTTGCAACCCTATACAAAAGGTTTTCGTCCTTTTTTTAATTTTTATTTTTTATTTTTTAAAATTATCCTCGGTATAATATTTATCTACACTCTTCGAAATAATTTGTAAATTAACCGTATCAGTTTATACGTACATTGACAAAGCACGTATGGTAAATTATTTTCCCATACGTGCATTGTAACGTTACTACAGTTGGTCAGGAAAGCGTCCAATGCTTAGCGAAGGCCCCAAATTTGTTTAGTAGCAATGCTAAACGTTCCCATATTTCCAGCCTGACATGTAGTATTATTTCCATACACTGTAAAGGTTAAAAACTTCCATTAGAGTTTAGGAAGTTTATCAGAAATATTTTTACAGTGTATTGAGACACGCGTATACGACGTACAAACGCTGATTCTACATAAATAATTATATTAGTATGTTATCTTAAAGCTGTGGACTTCGTGCTTTTCGTGTCCTTCCAATCTCCTTGATTGTTTTCATTTACGTGATACCGCCATTCCCTCCGCCATCTCCTTTTCAGTGACCCTTTGTGTCAACTTATATGGTCCTACCTCAGGCGGTTCTCAACCATGGCAAAAAATCACTGCTTTAAATTACGCGCGCGCGCGCACGTGTGTGTGTGAATATGTGTGTGTGTGTGTGTGTGTATATATATATATATATATATATATATATATATACACACACACACACCTCCCTGCTTTTGTCTACCCCATGTTCTAACCCTGCTGAGTAACGTGGGTCTCTGTAATTAATTTTATCGCACTTATAAAAGCGCATGTGTGTACTGCATCCACAAATGTTTCTATTATAAATTTACGAAACCAACGTAAAGTTTGTTTCGAACCAAAACCCCCCAGGCAAGTATCAAAACGGAAATTTCAGCAGAAATTTGTTCATCTTTTCGGTACAAACAGAGTAGTTTGCATCTGAAAACAATTGAAATTCAAACAATTTTCTTGCATCCTCTTGTAAACAATAGTTTTTCAAGCAAGAGTGTTTCTGGCGTCATTCGATGTAAAATTTAACGGTTTTTTATTATAAGTGGCGCGGCAACGCAGTGGAGTTGTAGGACCTGAAACTATGCAGTGTCATGCCATAGTTTTTCTTTTTAAGTTCTCGAAGTAGATATTTCAAAGATTTGTGTATTTTTGTACATTTCTTATGGTTCGCAGCAGACCGTAACTGTTGAGAGAGTACGAGGTCAGACAGTAAAACAAAGAATGGTATTAGTAGTACAAATCGCCTTCTCCGGATGTTATTTTGTTAGCGCGGGAGAGATGAAGTGCGTGGTTGTTTGTTAGGGGCCGGGGCGGGAGAGGGAAGGCGATAAACGCGCAGTGAAAGAGATGAAGCGGAAGGGCGGAGCTAAGAGGCTAAGGAAGCACGGTCCATCCGGCACACTTGGCAGGCTTGTTTGTGATCAACAGCGTGACTTTGCTGCTGGCTGTTCACGGTAAACTGAGCATTTTTGAAAGCCCTGCTCCAAGATCTACTGGTATGCACATTGTGTGTTCTTCCACCATGTGTAAAATTAACATTGCAGTGGGCCGGGTCACTTTATTCATGTGCCGATTAAATAAAATCGCTTAATTATTAGAAAAAGTATACGCATTACAGAATTCCACATTGTTAGACTTACATGCATTACAAAATACAAAGCAAAATAAATAGTTTCATTATTCACAAATGCTTACCAAACACTTTCAATTCTACGTTTAAACATGGAACTACTTTCCCTCCATGGTTACCAACTTTACTGGGTGCATGCTAGTCAGTGTGCCCGTTAAAATGTATGCAGTTAGGGGCAATTAGAGTTTTCAAAGGTGGTTTTAGCTTAAAACGTTCGTTGTCCACACACGCTCACTATAGTCTTCGCGGTTTCTTTACCCTTTTTGAATCAAACCTTTGGAAAATATCCCCCGTGCATGACATGTTTAGTTATTTCTAACATATGCCATGTATCACAAGCGTTTTATACTTGTGTTCATAAAAGTTACTTTTTTTTCTGCTTAATTGAAATGTTATTCATATCTCATCTATAAATTATAATGCTTAATTGATAAATTATATGAATGAAGAACAGTGAGAAAACACGTGTAGTGAGCACTTTTTAAGGTCCTCCCAATAGGCATTAACCGCTAATAAATACATCTTATTAAAGCCTCAGGCATTAAATTTCGATGGTGGTGAAATGTATACACTGTGTTTATTGGTCACATTGCAATGTTTATATTGAAAAGCAGCAGGAAGATGGAATTTGGATTAAAGGAAAAATTTAGAAGGACCATAAAAAGTGCTCACTTCACCGTGAACAGCGTATAGTAAGAAATAAACATATTGTTATACTGAGTGCGCACGAATACGGTGCGTTGCCCGCCCTTTGGTGTAATTTTGTAGACTTCCTTAAGCTTAGTTTGCACGAGGCAGAGTAATATACTGGACGTATAACTGTAGCAGGGCTTCAGAAAAGTCTTAAGTAATCGTGAATGGATGATAAGTGGTGTTGCGTGCGATTACTGCAAGGGGGGACACGTGTGTCGTGTCGCTCACCCAATAAAATTTGTCCACAGTGGAAGCGGTGTATTGCAAGTGCACGCTTCATTCATTAATAACTGTTTGATAAAATAAACTACTTTTATGAAGCAAAAGTTCCGTGAAAACGTACATAAATAAATGTGCATGTTTTAACGGGTATAACGGAAGGCCAACTTAAATTAAACTGTCCTGAAATAACTGATCAGTCGTTCAATCGCACATTATCTATCAAGAGTTATTGTGTTGAAAAAATTATTAGCCAACAGATTTTTCGCTCAGAAGTTAGTGTACTTCAAAAATGAAATAACTTTTTTTTGGTGCAGTAAAAATTACATTTATTTTACTAAGGTTTACAGAGCTTTTTAAAGGGTCCGCCAACCTGGAGCAGTTTTCCGTGGGGCCGAAAAGCGCGGGAGTAATAAGGGCGAGACTGTCACGTGCATCGAGTGTACCATGGCCGCTGTACGCAAGGCGTGCAGTATTCTTGCGTTGCATGTGTATCTATGGGACTTTAAGCGGTGACCCTGATGTAAATTCTGTAGCAAAGTTAAATTGCATGTATCTCGAGTGATTTTGTATGCATATGACCCGAATATTTTCAGATACAAAGCTTTAAAAAATCCGTGTTTACCTACATACAATATGAAGAGTGCTCCGATATAGTGCTTGTAATGCGCGTGATGTCTTGAAAGTAATACAGGCATAGTCTGAAGTATGTGTTCTTTTCGTAGATCAGTAGGCTACATTGGCGCACGTTCAATAGTTTCGTTAAAGAAAATAATCAGTATTTTTTAACATATTGCAACACATTGCCGGGTATTTTGGCCCCATAAGTTTTGCAATTTAAATAAGTTCCACATATTAAAAGTTAGTAACATTTACATGTTTAATTAGTAGTAGTAACTTTAGGCTATTGCAGATGGTTTTGTATGAGGAAGATCGGCCTAAAAATACCTGCGTGGATTGCTACGGGATTCATAGATTGTGAAGAGGTGTCTCTTTCGATATATGGGAAATAGGAGGAAAAGCGTATGTTGATGATTAACAAGAGTCGTGTTTGCATTTAATGTGCCAAAGGTCATATAGGAAATGTAGCCGAATTTCCATGTGTAGCTAAGTATATGGTCATGCGACTTTACTAAAACTAGCAAAAATCTCAGTAAGGCAAATCGTTGTCAAAATTATGGCTGAAACGAAACTGACAGACGGGTACCGACGGCGTGTTTCGTGACTTGAGAATAAAATTCCCCTCGTTTACAACCAAGAATTGTTACTACAATTCAACGCATATCCTCCACAGCCAGTTTCCGAAAAATCGCCCCGCAGGGAACTGCTTGCCATGAACATACGGAGCAGAGTAGTGACACGCAAGATGCCTTTGCATATTTGTGCTGTTAGTGTTGCCCGGTTACAGTGGGCGGGAAGAGAAAAACACTGGACTGTTCATGAACTGGAAACTTGTCATGTTTGTCTTTATGGAATGGCAATGGCGTCGCGTTCATCGTATACCTCAGGAAGCCTTCATTTTTATGAGGTCTTTGTACAGAAAGGACAAATGACAGAAAATACTGTGCACTCCATGACTCCAGCAACTGGGGCTCTGCTGCACGCACATGAACAGAAGAAAGCAAGTTTACAAATCTGAACCTTAAACAAAAATCAGAAATTCCACATAGGGAAAAGCCCCAAGTAAAACCTAACCACAGTAAAGCATGTACCTAGAATATACAGGACAACAATGTTGAGGTAACAATCTTAAAAGAACTTGTTAAGAATTGGAACAATATACAAGGACGTACCCCATATAACCCCCCCCCCCCCCCCCCTCAACCTCAGCTGTGAATGAGAACTTCGAACAAGGTAAATGGTTCAAGCTGAAGGTGGCGCTCTGATGCTCTAGAACAAATGTTTTTTGATGCGAAATCGGCTCTTCTGACTGAGGTGGCCGGAAACTTAAACGGCAGTTAGTCGATTCAAGTGTGGCTGAAGAGTCATGTCGCCTGCATCCGGACGCAATATGCATAGTACATGTCAAATCGAATCACAACCTTCATTCGTGCCCGTGAAGGTACTACACCGTACTAGGTACAGGTCAGTTAACACGTGACTAATTTTTTGTCCGGTGTGCTAAGATTTCCGGAAAATAGCTTAATTACATAGCCTGATAAATGGACGTATGCCTAGTGCCTCATAGCACCTACGTGCAAGGCGTGCAGTGGTTCCGTCGTAACGTTTTACTGTGCAAATTAGTTATGTAACAGTGTAATTTTATTGCACGCGATGACAGTTCACAGATCAAACTACGCGCGTATAATCGTACCTTTCTCTTGCCGCTTAAAGAAACGGCATACGCAAGCTTTAAAAATGCAATATTTGACCACTTTCGCGAGTTTTTTTTCTCCATTAATACACATAATATGATAAAAGTAAATTGATAGGGACATAGAGAATAGCTTTTTTTTTTTTTTTTCTTTTTTTAAAATCCTTTCTGGCAAAATTTCGCATTTCCAGAACTTTTATTGGCCTAGATACGCGTTTACGCGCAAACAACGATTTCACAGACAATGTTTTAGTACGTAGGACCCTGAAGTTTGTACAATTACTTGTAGATGGTAAAATCAACGTCGAATTTACCTAAATGTATTCATATTAGTTGCGATTAACATAACTTACGTCTGTGAACTACCGTGTTTTTAATGTCATTTAATTTGATAACCAAAAAAAAAGAAAAAGAGCTTTACGTAGCAGCTTTCGATTGTGAAAATGTTACATATGTGATCCACAAACTAACAGTAGTAACGGACCCTGTTGTTTTCATATTCGTTTTATTTCATTTAAATTGTTATATAATTGATAACTCAATCGTTAAATGTTTCTATACGAATTGACACGCTTTGGAACGGGTTCCTGAAGCATCCATCATGCGGAAAGTCATCAGTATAGACTTGCTGCCTGATATATGCTCGAATGCTACCTAAAGCTGCCCATTCCGTTCATAAAAATTATTTTTAAAACATTTTAATCTGTTCCGAAACCACGGACTTCATTTTTTGTTGTATACTGAAACTTTTCTTTCCATATTGAACCCTAGGTTTTTTCTTGTCCCTCATATTGTCTTGCCTATGATCGTTACAAATACACACCTTTCCTTGTTTTCGTGTAGTTGATTTTTTTTGCGGGTATGTCGCAAAGTAAAACAGGTAATTGAGGAGTTTATAAAGAAAAGGGTATGCAGATATTCCCTACCTCTTTCCGGGAATGGATTGGATGTGGTATAAATTAGTAATTGAACCTTTTGTAATTGAGCGACGTGAATTTTTGCCTTTTTGGAGTCTAAATATGCGAGACTGTGGGTGCTAGCTAGTGCAGTATACATGGTTGCTGGTATTTTCCGCTTTACATCAGCTCAATTTGTTCACCTTAGCTCGGTCTAAGTCAGTAAACTGTAACACCAGTGAATTTTTAAAAACACACCACTCTATTTTTATCTTCAAAGCATCACAGGTAGTTGCAATTCTAGTCGATATCTGGCGCTGCTCTCTTCGTGATGGCTGGTACTAAGTCTTTACACAATAAAGGAAACGGCTATTCAAAAACTATACGTAGCCTCATCATCCCGCCGGATGAGACTTCCCACTTCATTAGTGAAAGTAAAACTTCCATACATAATTCTCGACAGCACTTTAAACTCGTGCCATTCGCGTGTGGTTAACATGTACACAGTTCGCCTTTGTTCTACCGCACACAGGCAGACCTTGTTCTCGGAGGACACACGCGTGAACATATCTCCGCTCCCTCCAGTAAGCGCATAGCTTTATATTTCTGGCCATCATGCAAGCGTTTCGGCTTTAATTCAGTTCTTCGTTTCTGTTAGATTTTGCGAGAACATTATTACCGTACCATCTGAGTGTTAATTACAATACGAAGTATCGTGTGTCATATACAAAAGTTGCTTAATTATCCAACTGTGAATTATTAGTATTTAATTTGTTGCTGAATTCGTGCTTGATAAGTTAAACTCACTCATTTTACAAACTGGTTTACAAATACCCCGACTTGAGTACCTGAAATTTAACTGCGACGTTTATTAAACTTTATTTGTTAACTACTAACGCACTGTTCACTCGGTAGGAATGTTGTCCTAAAATATAGCGTGATTTGTTGTTCATGAATACATTGGCAGATACCTGCACTACTATTAAATGACATTTTTAGTTTTATCGCAAATTTCGCTGCAACTGCTACGCCTATACTCTTCATATAACTTCAATAAGATTTGACAGATGTTGTGACTAACCTACACAGCATGTAAACAGTAAACGCCCCCATTTCCAAAGCACAATGCCAGCTGATGGTTGTTGCAGGATGCGTGTTATTATGTTGGCGCTCTTGGCGATGATTGTAACAGAAAATAGTACTCGGCATTAAAAATTATAATGTGGAAAATCAATGATAATTAAAACATTTATGGTTAAAATTACGCTCATAGACTAATACGCAATTTTTCTGAGTTATAGAGCAAGGGCTATAAAAATATTTAGAAATATTATGGTACAGCATGCGAACATCACGATCATGTGAATGGTTTCCACCAATCTCCGTTGAGTCTGTTGTTTATGGTCTCCACCCGCCCGGTGAAAAGCCGCTGTTGCCGCTGTCTCTCTACCGTCATAATTTATCAATATGCGGAAATTCCTTTCTGGTGATGTCGGAATATTATATATGCAGTTAATTAATTTTCTATTTACGTATTTCACTAAATGTAGTTCGTCGTAGAACTGTCTCCTCAGTGAAATGAATTATCGACACGTGTCTGCCGCTTTGTAAAATGGTTTGTTGTGTGCTGTGTGTGGTCCGCCATTCTCTGTGGCCATCGCGAAAAATTATTTTCGTTGTGAAGTGTGAATTTGTTGGTTTCAAGAAATAGTGTTTTGTTAATTGCATAATTCAGCAAATAAATTATTTCGTATCAGTAACCGACGCGTGATTAATCATTCAAAGTTGGGCACGTGTTTAGGAATTACGAAGTGAACAGTAAGTTTGTGTGTTTGTAAATAATGATTTCTTAAATTGTTGTTAGAATATTTGAAATGTATTTGGACTTTTATTTGATTGAAACTCTAACGATTTTTACGTAGAAGTTAAATTTGCTTAACATGTTTACAATGTGCATTTCGCACATCTGTATTAACTGTGACGTATTTATTACGTTCTGTTCTTGCGGGAGGTTTTCAATTGTACCTGGCCTAAATAGGCACCCTTTTAGTGTAGTTCATTATATAAAAAATGCAATGATATTTATCTGTTGAGCATTTCTCGCATCGGTACGAACAGCGACACGTTTATCGCATTTAGTTCGTTCGATGAAGTTAAAACTTTTGAGTTATAGTTAATTTATTACTATTTCCGTACGAACAAAATTTTCCAAGGCATCATCAAAACGATGCAAGTTCCAAGCGCCACTCTCTTATAAGAAGAACCACAAAAATATCGTCTCCTGAAAGATTTAAAACTATAGTTCCCCACCCCACCAATAAAATAAAACAGAACCCTAACTACTAAGCCTATAATATGTGATCATAAAAAAATTAAAACAGCTGGGAATGGCAACCAGTTATAGTAGCCTAATTACTAAACATAAGTTGTCAGTTTTTCAATGCTTGCCATTGGATTCGTAGTTTGTTTACAAAGATCGGTTTCTTCACTGACAGAACAGCTGTGGCAAAGGGATACCTACATCGTGGCCGCACTTCTTTTCGAGAACTGTCAAAATTTATTGAAGATATATGAAACAGACTATACCTATAATTATATCTGATTTTATCTCGCAGTTGACTGTCTCTTATAAGACATACGTACTAAGAAGTTCAAAAACTTTGCGTAAATACGGCGTAAGTGTTCAGCATCGTCAATTCCGACTTTGTTACTAATACCTTGATTGAAATAAATATCTCATTCTATCGGGTATAGGCTTTTCACGGTAAAATGAGCACTTTTGAAAGCCGTGCTTAAGATCTACCTGTACGCTTCTTGTATATACTTGCGCCTTACGTAAAATTAACATTGCCATGGGCCTCATCACTTTATTCATGCTTCGGCCAAGTGAAACTGTGGAATTATTAGGAAAGTAAGTATTTTACAAATCATCTCATTTTTACACTTTGATGGATAAAAAAAATACGGACGCGAAAGAAATAGTTGAATTTTTTCACAAATTATTACCTACCACTTTTTATTCGACGTTAAGATATGGAACTACTTTCCGTCTATCGTTACCAACTTTACTGAGCGAATGCCACTCAGTGCACCCGTTAAATATGTGCAGGTATCGTGAACGCCCTTTAGTATTATTGCTCACACAAAAAAAAAGTACGAAGATTGTCACTTCAGAACATTGCTTTATACGTATTGAGTGTTGATACTGTAAGAGTACGTCTGCTCTAGATTTTTTTTTCTTCAACGTTCGAGGCACAGTGATGCGGGCGACAATATCACTCCTACGCCCAAGGCGCCGAACCTGCGTGCAGTGCTTCCTTCGTTACGCTTTCGTGTGCAAGTTAGATCTGTGACAGTGGGATTTTATTACACGCGTTGATAGTCCACAGATTAAACTATGACTGTAAGGTTTTACTTTTCTCGCAACTCTCAAAGAAACTGCGTAGACAACCTCTGAAGACGAGATTTTTCGTCATTTTCACAATTTCTTTCTCTCAGGATAAATGTTAAAAACGAAATTGAATTGTGTTTAATATTTTCTGGCAAAATGTAGTATACCCAGGGTGTTTATTTGCCGAGATAAACGTAAACGCACAAACAGCGAATCTACAGTAAATATACCCGGCACTTTTGACGTGGGTGTTAGAAGTAGATATGTGCGACTTCGTTTCTAACGTGCCTCTTTTGGCATATGCGTTTTCTACGAGCTGGCGTTTCAGATATAACATTAGTACGTATTTTTTTCGGCTGCATGTACATAAAATATGTAATGTTCTTACCGCGGCCAGTTCCTGCCACGCATTTCACGCAGCTAGTTTCTGTACCGCGTCGTTTCTCTCAAGTAATCCATAATCGTGTCGTGTTTATTAGACGTGATTTATTATTGTGTAGTGTAGCATGTCCCTACCAGCTGACGGAGGTATCATTTCTCACCACGGAGGTCCTGGAAAATACGCTAACTCTAGTTAACGATGTAGCAGTGTAGACTACGTCGCGCGAAACCTTTGTAGTAGTGTCGCAGTCATCAGGCGTGAGCCACAAACTCTGCTCGATCGACGCCAGAGTCCTTATAATTACATCAAAGGCAGTCCCTTCATGTTGCTCGTGTGTCGTGCTGGGGGAACAACCCTCCAAGCCACCATTCCGTAGAAACTGTTACACGACATTTCGCAAGATTTAGTCTTATCACTTATCATGGCTAAACGTCAATTACTCTTGAAAAAACCTTTCAGTTGCAAAAGTATAAAAAAAAAAATTAGGCTTAGAGCTTTTCCCCAAATTAAATGTTTGGACATATATTATGTAGGCTTGTGTAGAGCGGTCTCGAACTTCCTACGTTATAGAGGGCTGTATTAAAAAAAACGGGCTACTAGTGCACCAATCAGAATGGGAATCGTGTACTTTTATGAGAATGGATTTTTATCTTTACACACAATGTATTGTGTGCTTAGTGGCCGTGCACGCTAATGCCTCAAGCTTGTGTGGCAATGAGGCCAGACTGAAGATAATTCACGCCCACCCTCCGGCTTGTAGTCTGTAAGCACCGAATCCATTATGAAATTATTTATATCATATTTGCATTTGTGGAGTTCTTATCATTCCTTTGTAGTACTGTCTGGTAAGGTCTCCCATCTCTATAGGGTAAGAAGTTAGAATGACAAGTTGTAGTACTGGATGCCGCAGTTGAAAGTTGGACAGTAGTGGCGATTTTAGTTTACGTATCGTTTGTAGGTCATTTGCGAAATGGTCAGTCTTCTCCATAATAATCATCACCATCATTTACACTGTACAATAAATGATGTAACTTCTATCTTGACCTATCTAATACAGGGCAGCTGTCATGCTATTAACTAGCGATGCATACATTTTATGGACGCAGAAAACATGTAATTCGCGTGAAATTATGCCATTTTCGGCCTTGTTTAATAATAATGCATTATTGTGGTGTCTACCTTCACATGTTCGGTATATTTATTTATTTTTGCTGGTTTGTATCAATTCACCGCGTAAATAGTTTTATCTTACCTACCGTGCCTGTTAATTCACGGACATGCACGAACTTGCAGTGCTGAGACACGTTTGCTCTTCCCGTTGAATTTATTACATTAAGTAACATTACTTTTTTCTTTCCACATACGAGTGTTTTACAATTTATTTTTAACACGTAAACTTCTCTGCAACGTGTATCAAACGAAATTAATCTGTTGTGAGATTTTCTTCAAACACGTGCATTGTTAATGTAAATTATGATTCAGTAGTATTTTGTAAAAAATAATTTTTTCCCCTTCATATTTTGACATTTGCAGCTACTGCTATTAGGTTTAGCGTCATTTATTCTAGTGTTTCTGAAGTTATTATTAATGTGCCGTAGTATTTACGGCCTTAGTGCGGTCGCTGAAGCACCAGTAGCAGGAAGCGAAGGCAGTTATCGTTCTAGCCCAACACTCGACACTAACTGTAGTTAATCATGAGTACCGGATCGATATCGAAGTGGTTCGGAGGCCGCTGTAGTGAGCGCGTGCCGCTGGAACAGGGCGATCCTCGGGACAGTCAGACCACGAGTCCTCCAGGCTGCAGGAGCGAAGAAGCTTGGAAGGTGGAGTGGCCACTCCCAGGTTGGACTTCCGGTTTTATCTGCTTACCATATATATGGAACCACTAATGATAATGTTGCCAAAGACACAGTATTTTTCCATAAATTGCCAACTTTTTATTTTCAACGGTGGCGTAGCCAGGAATTACTCAAAGGAAAGGTGTGTCGTGCTGACTGAAGGGAAGTAAGGGAGGTTACACTAGCATTAGCAGTGCTGACACACGTATTAATTACGACCATTACTTGGAGAAAAATACTTCACAGTATGGTAAAATGTGGTATAATTAACTGGAATTTCAAATTTTAACCACAATTAAAGGCTTCCGCATACATTTTATATTAACTGATGACAACCATATTGGAAAGTGGGGACGGGAGGCTTAAAATTCGCATTCCCCTTCCCCGGCTACGCTCCTTATTCATAACATGTGTAATTAAAGAAAACAAAAAAAAAATATGGGTTCATTCGAGTGTACTAAATCAATTTTATTTCAAAGATTTTTTTCCCTCAAAATTTTTAAAAGAACATTTTTTTGTTCCTGCAGAGTGAATTTTTTTAGCTACATGCTTATAATAGGCTAATAACACTTGTAAACTAAATTGACATATCGTAAAGAGTTTGAAACGATTGTTATATTTGTGAAAAGAACGATAGCAAACATTTAAGAAACCAGGGTGGTGGGAATTTTCGCACTTAGTTTGTAGTTGAAATTTTTGTAACGAAACATTCGGAATTATTACATGCGTATCTTCGTAACATACAAATGATTTTACAGTTTACATAAAAAATGTGTGTTCTTTGGACAGAAAACATATTTAATAACTGTTAAGGAACCTTCTATAACAACTTTAAAAGCAATGCAAGTTACAGTGTCCATATCAAGGAATGGAGTAACGGCATGTAACAGTGAGTTCAAATAACAGGAATGCCAACAAAACAGATCAACACGACGCCATGCTTCATAAACTACGCAGCTTCTTAGTCTTCCCGTACTTCCCTCAAACCCCTTCGGGCGTGCACAACGCAGCCCTCAAGTCGCAATCGTATTGCAAACACCAAAAATACGATGGCAAAGTATTACGATTTGGTTTGTTAGGAGGACGTTGAAATTACAAAGTAATTTAATGGAATGAGGCGTCTGCAGTCTTCAATGCCTAATTTTTGAAAGTATTGGAAGCTAATCCCTAAAATAAGATATACAAGTTTCAAAGTAGATGAACGGTAGGGAAAAAAAAACTTGAACAAAAGTCGTCACTTAGACAACGTGTGATCAGGGTAGCCAATATTTGTATTCATTGCTTTTCATCGTACTGATGTCCTGGGACGTATGCTGTTATGTTGGCAATACACAATAACTGCGACGTACTTTACAATTTGTAGCTCAAAATAAGAGCGCGACGCAATACATGGCAGTGTCGCCTCTCTACTTGGTTGCTTTGTGGGTTGGAGCAGCCACGCGCAAGGGCATACGGGATACAGTTGCATCTCATCGTTATAACGAGAGTACCTTATCTTATTAAATTGTTTGCTGAAGTAGGTTCTACGGTACTGCCAATGTTAGAACACAGAGTGAACTACAAATGTTCACTTTATGGGGGCAGACGAAGCCACTTGATGTTGCCAGCTTGTTAATTTTATTATTTTAATCCTGGCATACGTTTTGTGGCTAAAAATATCGATTGCGTCATTTAGCCACAGTTATTTATCACCATAAATGTATTTGAAAGAAAACTAATTATAATTACGAAGAAGATAAGTTACTGTATAAACAGTTTCATGCAAAAATTCACATGATCTGATATAACGTTTGCGAAGGCCATATATACAAAGAAATGCTGTGCTACCATAGTAAAAATCAAATAAACATAGCACATGCTATAGAGGAAACCTACATTAAAGGCTGTTCACGATACAGTGAGCACTTTTGAAATCAACCTTAGAAAAATGTCACTGCCCCTACCTGCATACATTTTAATGGGCGCAGTGAATGGCATGCGCCCAGTAAAGTTGGTAATGACGGAGGAGAAAGTAGTTCCATATATTAACGTCGAACAAAATTTGTTGGGTAGTCATTTGTGATAATTTAAATTCTGTCGTTTTCTGTATTTTTTAATGCATCGAAGTGTAGAGATGAGCATATTTGTACAATATTTACTTTTCTAATATTTCAGTTTCCTTGACAGACGCATGAGTAAAGTTATGAGGTCCATGACAATGTTAATTTTACGTAAATAAGACGGAAGAACACACAGTGTGCACACAAGTAGATGTTAAGCAGGGCTTTCAAAAGTGCTAATTTTACCGTGAACAGCCTATAGTAAATATTACGTATGCAACAATTGTTTCGATTACCAATATTGTAGGACTATAGAACCTCGACTTCGGGTATATGCGGTAAGGATTCATTTTCCCTTTTTAGAGTTGCTGGGGCCTGGCCACGCGCGCAGCTGCTGGTGATTCGGCCGCAGGGCGGTCACCGGCACCGGGTGCGGGGGAGGCCAACGTAATGGAGCTCACGGTTACTCCCCCCCCCCCCTTCAACCCCCAATTCAACCAACCTGATTCTGCTCCCCTGCGAAATTGAATTTAACTCCGGGGGTGTTGCCGAACCTGCCGCAGTCCAGTAGCCGATCGAAGTGTGCGACACAATGCGAGGGTACGAGAGGCATGAGAAGAATAACGGGTGTGTGGGACGAAGCTCGTTTGACGAATTCCAAATGAGCAGATGCTCCCGTAAACTGATGATTGTAGACCTGGTCATCGTTGCGACATCTGAAGCAGTACTCTTTGTCATAAGAAATAAAAAAATAACGTGGTTTACTTGAAGCCGTATCAGTACTGCTGCATGCAAGCTAATGTTATTGAAACATTGTAAAGTGTTCACCAAACAAATATTTGGATGGAAATAAAAATCATTGAAATTTTTATTGTAAATTAACAAACACTAGTATAGACTATTCACGGTAAAGTGAACACTTTTTACGTCCCTCCCAATAAGCATCGACCACCAATACGTATATTTTATTGCAGACGCAGGCGTTAACTTTTGAGAGTGGCGCAATGTTAAGGCAAAGTACCCAAATAGGATATACATTTTATAAAATGCATATATAAATTTAATACTTTGTTATATTTAGTTCCTGAAAATCAAGTTATATTGGTAAATTACTTTACTTTGAAGAATAGTAAACAATCGCAGCAAACTAAAATTTTACCTTTGGTTAAGTCCGAAAAGCAAAATTCTGTATACTTTTCATGAAGGGTTCCTATTAAGACACACAGTAATTGTTGTCCATTAACTGAACACAAAACTAGAGAAAAAGTTTGTTTCGTTGTAATAAAACACGTATAAAGGTTTAATATTATTGCGTAACATTTCCAGTTTAAAAATCAATTTTTTTTACACTTACTAAAGTTCTATCTTCAACACACAAACAAAATAAATGCATTCGCTCTGATGTGTCTCATTTTATTTTCAATGCTTGTAGCACGTAGGACAACTAAGTGGTTCTTCTTCACCGTACTCTTTGTGTGCCCAGCGACGACATTTACAACACTGTGCCCACTTTTTTTCTCTACGGCCCTCAGAGAAAAGTCCTGTGCAAAATAAGCATTCAGCATCGTCATATGCACCCACATCCAGGTTACTGGATGAACTTGGACTCCGTTTTCTAGGTTTAGATTTTCTTGTCTTCTTTAAAGGTTCTGCAAATAACTTCGTAGTTACATTTTGTCGCTTCATTTTTCTGTTTAAACTTACTGTCATTGCTGTCGGTAGGGACTAGATGTTATCAAAGCTGATATTCCTGCCCTGGGATTTTTCGGTTCAGGTTTCGCAGGTGTTGGACATGATAGCTTGGGATTAGTTGTTGAACGTTGCGGCTCTTCACTTTTCAAGATCTTGCTTATGGCAACTTTAATATGGGAAGGAATGCTAGCCATCTAAAACTAGAATTACTAGCTCTGACTGTAGATTTAGTGAATTCGACAAAATGGTCGAACCATTTGGAGAAAATATCGGTTTGTATCCATCCCGATATGTGGCATGCAGATATTGAGCCTGGGGGAGCACCATCCATTAGTTCGGCCTTCATGTTTTTCCGAGGATAAACGGAGAGCGGTGGTACATAATTACCAGTGGCATTTAGGCATGTCACAAAGGCCCCTCTTTCTGCAGACGTCATATTAGAAACCTATTTTTTACCTTTGGCAGCAACTACTTCCTGAAGTTTGTGTTGGACAAGACGCCAGGCCAGACTCATCGACGTTGTAAACTCTGTGTGCATTGTAGTGAATTTTACCTAATTACTTTTCATAAATATAAGAAAAATGCATTCACATTATTACGATTAAATGACCTAACTCTAGCAGTTGAGACACCTTGGGGTGTGCGCAAAGAAAGTCCCGGGTGCCTCTTCATAAATAATCTTAACCTTTTCTTCCTCCCAGATTTCTTTTTGGGATTGAAAGGATGACTTAGACCATTTCGAATTGCTAATTCGAAAGCCATTCGCTTGACATCCGCCACTGTCAAACTGAAGTACCTCTCGTCCAATTCCATACAGTATCTAACTAATAGATTCTCGAGCTCAGGTGGACGCACTGGTTTCCGGCCAGATGTCATTTCAAGTAACTGTTTTGATGCCGTACCTTTGTTTTTGATGTACTTTTCTAATGTTCCTTTTGGAACACCATAATGTCTTTGCAGCTCGCAAGTATCCAATTTCGCCTGTTCAAACAGCTACAAGTGCATGTCTCATCTTCTCTGGGTCCCATTTTAACGCTTTCCCTTGACACGAGCCATCTAAATCAATAAAGGGTAGATAAATTACTGATAACAGGCAGTATGTTATTTTCAAACATACATACGATGTAAGTTATATTACATGGAAATGTTATCAATACGCTCTAAAAATGTATCCAGTAATGCAGCATCATTTGAGTTTATAGCAAACAAACTTTTATTTATACAATTTTTCTGTAACTTAGGCCTAATTGTGTACGATAAATAAATTTTATAGAAATAATATAGTATTCTTCTAATTTTGTAATGACTTTGGTACACTATTGCTTAGTCAAATAATAAGTATGGCATTACTTTTGCTGTTAAACATATTTGGGTACCCTAATAAGTCATCACAATCCAAATAAGAGACTCTCTCTTAATAGGGACCGCGCGTCTCTCTTATTAGGGGCACGCATACATAAAACAAAAATAGCAGTCTCAGTCTAAACATACAGTGATTATGATTTTGAAACCAGCCTCTAATATAGTACACTATATACGCTTCCTCACAAAATAAACACGAATAACGAAGTAACTTACCTTCGAAGTCGTTCAGTACCTCAAAACTTGCCCATAGAAACTTAAATAAAAAAAAACCCGCAATATTACAGTTCCCTTACGTTGCGTAATGCCAACTGCTTTGCAACGCAGGAAGATGTCAGTCGATCAAGCGCAACAAGTTACTGCCCTAGCCGATAGGTTTAGCGGCACCTACCGGGCTGGTTAATCCCGTGTCTATTATTACACGCCTGTTTCTTATTTGGGTACTTTACCTAACACTGTGTTTGTCACACGGCAATCTTTATATTAAAATGTGGCGGAAAAATAGAAATTAGCCGGAAGGAAAATTTTAGCAGGGCCTTTAAACGCGCTCACTTTACCGTGAATAGCCTACAAAACCGTTTAACATTTAAATGTAATGGTTATATTTTTGACTGAATGAATGGCACACAGTAGTGTGTTATTTTGTAAGTTAAGTTCATTTAACTCCCTGCATGTGCAAATAATAATAATAATATTATATTTTCAGTGGTTCGTTGTATGTCAAAAGCAGAACTTTTCGCAGGACACTTGCCTAAAGTAGGACAATTTATGACTTTATTTGGGCTTTCACATCTCGCAGGTCAATGCCTTGAAAAAAGGACTATCCTGCGAATAGCAGTACGTCTGGCCACCATAGTAGATGCATGGTTGCCACTCATCTGGAAAACAGGGGAATGCCAGGGAATCTGATAACTGTCGGGTAAATGTCAGGGAAGTTCGAACACGTTAGCTAAATGTCAGGGAATTACGAACAAGTTAGCTAAATGCCAGAGAACTCTGTGATACTTATGCTATATTTGCAATTCTATCATCAATCATGCACTGCTACCAGAATCGTATAAAACTGTGTTGATGACTGTGGACAAATGCTTAGGCATTTTTCGTTGCCATTTGTGTAGGGAGCGATTTCGTAAAACGAGATAGGTATTATGGTGTTTAAAATCTTTTGCTAATGCAAAGGCAACAACCCTTACAGAAAAAAATATAGGGGAATTTTCCATTGGGAAAAGGCGGGAACCCTGAGATGGTATTTAGCACATCAACCTTCTCCATGGCGTGGTTGCTTGTAACGCCAGGTGCGAGGGATTCTGGGTTCATATCCTGGACGAGGCACAGATGGACATGCTTTTTTTTCCTTGTAACTTCATGATGGGTTTAGTAGCCTATGTAAGCCACATTCCTATTATAGCCTATGTGCATAAAACGAAGATGTTAATTAGCAACAATCAGAAAAAAAAAGAACTTACACCTTTTCGCGTGAGGTTTGTGCTGTTGTCCATGCTGTTTTGAAGTAAAGTTCTGTAGTGTCGTAATTTCACCATATATAAAAAGGGGCGGGGGAGGGGGAGGTCGTGGGTACGGTAGTTCAGTTCTTTCTTGACTGCACTGAAAACTTACCCGAAGTAAATCCTTTGCAGCAAGTATACGCTTTTGGTATTGCATTAATTCAGTTTTATTTTGCGTGGATAACATTAACTTGTACTTTACATTATTTAATCATATTTATCTTAATTTTAGTAACATGAGCTTGTATGTAAAGGCTGTTCACGATAAAGTGAGCACTTTAGAAATGAACCTTAGAAAAAAGTTACTGCCCCTGCCTTCATATATTTTAATGGGCGCACTGAGTGACATTCGCCCCGTAAAGTTGGTAGCGATAGATGGAAAGTAGTTCCATATCTTAACGTCGAATAAAAAGTGTTAGGTAACCATTTGTGATAACTTAGTTATTTTTTCTAGTCCTGTTTTTTTAAAGCATCGAAGTGTAAAAATGAGCAGATTTGTGAAGTATTTACTTTCGTGATAATTTCACATTTTCGCTTGACCCACGCATGAATAAAGTGATGAGACCCGTGGCAAAGTTAATTTTATACAAGGTGGAAGAATACACAACGTGTACCCAAGTAGATCGTAATCAGGGCTTTCAAAAGTGCTCATTTTACCGTGAACAGCCTGTACATCACTTTACCTTTGTGGGGAATGTGCATCTTGTGGTGATTACGACTCATTTGATTTCATTTTATTAGCATCCTTAATACATACACTACAATTAAGATTAGGACTGGTCAGATTGTATACACATTGTGTATATAGCACAGGGTAAAAGGATATTCTATCTTAAATGGTAAAATTACATAACAGACACAAGTAGATTAGCTTACAAGGCAAGAATGCATAGTAATGGACGCGTTCTTTAACCCGTGGACTGGTCGGTCCACAGTCTAATTGAATAGGTGCTAAAGCAAGAAAACATTATTTCTGAGCTTTTCAAATGTTTCCTGCGTGTTTGAGTTTATGCGGCACAAAATAATGAAAGAATCGTATTAGTTCGGGAAACTTTTCACGCCCGCGCAAGCGTGCGGGGGGAAACAGATTAACTTGTGTTTACGTGGCCATTGTTTACGCCCGTTATCTTTTACGAAGCTTGATTATGGATGGGTTTCTTTTACGTCTTTTAAATTTAGAAGCAGATTAGCGCATTGTATAAGGAACTAGGTGTGTTTAAATTTTTATTAGGTCTGCTATAAACCTACGGCGGTGATATTTTAAAGTATCAGTAATGACTAATGCGTTGATTGAGACTGTTTTCCATTCCGAGCTCATTCGTCACTAAACGAATAGCTCATGTATTGAATATCACTAACAAGTGCACAGAAACGAGGGCCGATAACATTGGGGAAATGGTTAGCAAGCATATCTACATGAATCTATTTGTATTTATATATACATTCTGTGAAGGACAGTAATTATTTTCAGCATTAACTGTCGACAATTTTGAATGTGTGTTACTTGTGTGATTGCGCTAGCTATAATTTCGAAAACGTGGACGATGCGGAGCTAGATGTAGATGTTTAGCACTTGATGGCGAAATTCCGAGTGGTCAGATCAGACAGGAAAATAATTCTTAACGAAAAGAAGAGCCATTGAGCAGTGAACGACCTGAAATGACTGAGGAATCGCCAAATATGGAATGAAGAGTAATGCTCTCAGCAGACGGTGAATATCTGTTGGCAGCAAGATCATGCGATACAAGATACTTGTCAAAAACTCATGTTATTTGATTGTTCTGTCGCTCTCTGTCACCGTTTTCTTGTGTTTTTTAGAATACATACATAATACATACATACATAATACATACTTTTATGTAATAATGAACGGTATTGTGCATTTTATTGTAGCTAGTTTCAAACCATATGTTTTTTTTTTTTGGAAGGAGTGAAGAGGGAGAAGAATAGAGGTATCAGTCAATAGGACTACAGTTGCGATTCATTCACGTCAAAAGGAATGCTATTTAATTATTCTTTCTCTAATGTATATTGGTATTACGTTGATACTTCGCCACGCCTTTTATTTTTAAGAATTGTGGTTTTTTGAGTTTTTTTTTGAAATTAATTCATGCAGTGGAATCAATGTTTTGGTACTGTAATTGTGTATATGGTGTTCATGGTTAATTGAGCACTTTTGCAACCAATCTTTGGAACCTGCATATATTTTAATATGCATAGTGACTGGCGTGCGCCGAATAAATTTGGCAACGACAAGAGGTAAAGTAGACCTGTGTATAAATGTTGAATTAAAAAATAGCGAGGTAAATATTTGTAAATACTGAAATGGTTTATTTTTCCTTTTTGTATTTTTTAATGTATATGGGTGTAAATGGTTAAGTTTACAGGCGGCAATTTGCCCTAACTTCGCCATTTAATAAAGCGATTTTCGTATAGTCACACCGGCACATGAGTAAATGATGAAGCCCATGAAAATGCTACATTTACGCAGAGTAGAAGAATATATAATGTGCATACAAGTCTATCTTAAACATGGGCGCCCAAAAGTGCTTAGTTTCCCTTCAACAGCCTATAAAAGAATTTATAGTATTAACTCTTGATAAACACTCACCGTCCAAGTTAGCGAGTGATTTGAAGTCCACCCATGTTAACTTTTCAGCGTTTCTTTCTATAACGGTAAGATGTAAGAACATAACTTTGACATTCATTGACCGGTTTTGTTGACATAACACTAGCTTTTTTTTGTCCCTCCTATCCATTTCCCAGTGAACATTCTGCCACTGACTTGTCGCTTGGTGTGTTGGCAGGGGCGTGCATGCGGCAGACAGCATGGTGTATGAAGTGACGAGGCTCAAGTGCAGCTGACCCGCCATGAGCAGCGGGGGTGGCGGAGGCAGGTCCAGTCAGCATCCCTCTGATGGGCTGGAGCCAGAGGTGAGTGGCTTCTGCTCGTTTTCTGACGAGATATCGACCTGCCGGACAGGTCCAGTCAGCTGGGGAGATAGCAGCGGACTGGTAAGGGACGCGACTCGTCGGTGGACCGCACCAGTGGCTGTCAAACGAGCACACTGCCGCTCGTGTCCAGGAACGTAAAGTAGAAAATGTCGGATACACACACTCGCCGCAATAAATGCAAGTTCGTATAGTATTCGAATAAAAAAAAAAGAGTATTCAAATAGTGTAATCAATTGTACTAGATTACCTAGAACAAAAAAAAAAAAAACATTTATTATGTATAATACACTGTCGGAACGTAAAAGTAGCATACACTGAAGGATGCATCGGATAACACTGAAACTTTGAGGTAGTGATACTGTTGAGTTGAAATATTTGGGCGGCTCTTAACAACGAAGCCTTGAGAGCCGAGAAGGGTGAAAAGAGGTGACAATGGAGCAGCATCAGAATGAGTGGGCGGGAGAAACGGGAGGTCTCCGAGAAAAACCCATCGACCAGTGGAATCATCCGGCACGATTCCCACTTACGAAGATCGGGGAGTGACCCACTGACCCGACCGGAGATTGAACCCGGTTCGCCTTGGTAGGAGAATGATACAAGTAAGAAACACAAATGATCACAAACACAGAGGAGCATAACAATTAGTGGTATACCGTCTGGCCATCTTTACTAGTTTGTCGCTCCCCCGCGCATTGCGATACAAGCTGCAAAATGGTTCGGCATGGAGTCAAGATGATCACGGATGTTGTCCTGAGGCAGACGGGCCCGCAATTGTTGGACCGAATTCCGGATACTGTGTCATTAGCAGATGGCATTTCAGCTGAACCGACATACTGGATTGGGGACATATTAGAGGAGCGGGCAGGCCATGATTGTGTTTGGACTTGACGGAGACGGTCATGGGTGACCCCGTGCCATGTGCGGCCGGGCGTTATCCTGCTGGAATATCTCACCTATAATCCCGGCCATAAATGGAAGCAGATGGGGTGTAGGACATCCACATACAGTACCACTGGGCCGTCGATGTTTCACGTTACACGACGAGAGCGGATAGGCTACCGTAGGCTGTGGCTTCCCAGACCATAATGCCTGTCATGGGGAGGAAATATGCCGCACGATAGGGAGGTTGGGATTGAGGCACACCCGGGCGCGATAATCATCTGTCCCCATAACGAAGAGGCACCCATCACTAAACACCATACATCGCCAGTATGTGGCATTCCACATTCCTCTGGCCTGCCACCACTGAAAATGAAACCGCCACTATCGCAGAGTTAATGGCAGCACATGTAATGGGTGCTGGGATCGCAGATTCGCATCTGCGTCTGGCGCACGATCTGTCGATCTTCTCGACTGGTGGTCGACCTCGTCCGTGCTGAGCCGGTCCTTCGTGTGTGGGTACCTTCTCATATTCACTAAAGGCTGTTCACGATAAAGTTAGCACTTTTGAAAACAACCTTAGAAAAAAGTCACTGCTCCCGCCTGCATATATTTTAACGTGTGCACTGAGTGACATTCGCCCAGTAAAGTTGGTGGGGACACGGTGGCTGAGCTATTAGCACGCTCGCCTCCCACCAAGGCGAACCGGGTTCAATTACCGGCCGGGTCACCGGATCTTCGCAAATGGAAATCGCGTCGGACGATGCCGTTGGTCGGCGGGTTTTCTCGGGGATCTTCCGTTTCCCCTACCCCTTCATTCCGGCGCCGCTCCATATTCACTTCAATCACCCTCATCGGCTCTCAAGACTTCGCTATTAAGAGCCGCCCAAATCTCTTCACTTCAGTAAAGTTGGTAACGATGGACGGGAAGTAGTTCCACATCTTAACGTCGAATAAAAAGGGTTAAGGTAACAATTTGTGACAGCTTAAATTATTTCTTTCGCTTTCGGTTTCTTTAATGCATCGAAGTGTAAAAATAAGTAGATTTGTAAAATATTAATTTTTCTATTAATTTCTAAGTTTCACATGACCGACGCATGAATATAGTGACGAGGCTCATGGCAAGTTAATTTTACATAAGACGGAATAATAAACAATGTGCACGCAAGTAGTTCTTAAGCAGGGCTTTCAAAAGTGCTCATTTTACCGTGAACAACGTATACTCCCAACAGAATCGGAAAATATGGCCGTAGAAATCCACATGTATATGGCGAGATGACCACCCTGCGGTTTTCAGCCTGATTATGAGTCCTCTCTCGCAATCCGTAAATTGCATAACGCTACGTCTTTGGTGTCTTCCTGCCATTCTTCTTAACTCTGTATGGTTGCTTATTTATCGTTGTCTAGTATTTATCACGTTCATGCTGCTTCGATTACACGCCAGTGTCTGCGGCCACTGGTCGGTATTTACAACACCACTGCTGGATGTGCGTTCGAACGCTCCAACATGGGATCATGTGCATAGCAACCCGTACTCTATCTACATAGTTTCGTGGTTGCTGCATGGTTTCTTCGTGATGCGCTATTTTTATTGTCTGGTAGTGGAAAACAATTTTTCAAAGTACCTTTGCATAGCCAGCTTATTTAAGGGACAGAACTAATAATAATTTCCTAATTTATTTGCAAGTTATCTACGAAATAAATATTCAAAATTTAATATTTTGACATTGATGGCTGTCTCTTGCTATTTCCATCTAATATTTACATAGCCGTTTGTCTCCTGACAGAAATGTATGCAATAAAATACTGATGTACGTAGAAATAGCAACACTCATTTTCCTTACGTGAAACGTTAATAAACAATCACATACTGATATAGGCTGTTCACGGTAAAGTGAGCACTTTTTAAGGCCCTTCCAACAGGTAATAACCACTAATAATTGTATCTTATTGCAGCCTCAGGCATTACATTTTGAGGGTGGTGAAATGTATACACTGTGTTTATTGGTCACATTGCAACGTTTATATTAAAAAGCAGCAGGAAGATGGAAATTGGATGAAAGGAAAAATTTAGAATGGCCTTAAAAAGTGCTCACTTTACCGTGAACGGCCTATAAAGGCTTTTCACGATGGAGTAAACACTTTTGAAAATAATGCTAATTTCCTATTTTCATTCCGTTGATTGCGTATCTTTCCACGTACCTATAAAAATATACATTGCAATGTGACTTTTAGCTGGTGTGTACACCAGCTGGCTCTCAAGTCCACTGCATACTCCTTAAACAAACAACCAAAAGGAATACATGTCTTAATCAGCACTATAAATACGTACACGTTAATTTCAGTACATAATATTGGTTTCTGAATTTTGGTTAATGTTCACGATTCTTGTCTGTTTAGACATAAAAATTAAAGCTTTTAAGTGTGGCCAACCCTTCCGAAATCCTAAGAAAATATTTGGTATTAGGTGGGCAAGAGAGTCGCAGAAGAGTTAAACGTGGTTCTTTTTTTCCGTTATAAAAACAACGGCAAGACGTTTAGAATGTTTATCTTTAAAAAGTGTGAATACGGTGTATTTACCCCTTCATACACAAGACGTGTTTTTCAAAAATTGTTAAATGGCCTAGGAACTATGTTCAACAACATTTATGAGTAGAATTATATTCCATAAATACCTTATAATTTCACGCATCAATATTTTAATCAAAAACTACACACAAGCAAAAGGCGGGAATTGCTATTACATTACAAGTAATGAAAACAAATTGTCATGAAACTCGATGGCTGAACAGAATTGATCCAAGTTTTTACAGCATATTCCACAGTAATATGTGTTACTCGATTTAAGTTTCGTGAAGGTTCGTCCAGCCACACAGTTTTCAAAGCACATAGGCCCTAACACTAACATTTGCCAAGGCCTAGGCGGGGGTGCTTTTCTTACGAATAAAATCACTTTTCGCTTATAAACTTTCAATACCTACACTGACATAAACGTAACTTCACCAGAATACTAACAACACAATGCCTGGCAGATGACAATGTATTTCATGAAACTGTATCCAAACGTTTAATGCAGAACCTAATTCCCCCCTAAATTACTTAAAGGTTAGTCGTGGAAGCTTACTGATTGATATATCGGCTCATTAAAATCGTTCTGACATAGCGTATAATACCGTTAGTAGTAGGGAAATGATGATTGACGGACAAGAGATTGGGGAGTAGGAGTACAGGAGCCACCCAGCCGCCATGTTGTTACGTCACCTATCCGCCATATTTGACCCACATGACCTTGAGTTTGACCTTGACCCCAGTAACCTCTTACCCCAAAAAACCCAAAAAGTTGCAAAAAAATTTCGCAAAATATTAATTACAAAAATTAACTGCAAATTTAAGTAAAAAACCGTTAAAAATGTATGAAAAAATTATTACTAACAATTATTTAGAATTTTTAAAAATATTTAAAAATCCTACATTTCCGGAGGGTCCCCCCCACACCATGCTCAACAGACACACCCTCACCCCCCCACTCCCCTCACATAATATTTCCGCCATCTTGATTTTTTCGTTCGTCATTTGTTTATACATTACTGGAGGCCACTATCTTGGTAGATGCATTCGACACCATGTTGGTAAGCGTTGTTTGTTTCGAAGGCCGCCACCTTGGTAGGCGACAACCATCTTGGTAGGTGGCCGACATCTTTTTAATCAATGACCATAACCTTGAATCCATGGTCTTGAAAACAAAAACTCGAGAAAAATACACAAAAGTCAGAAAACATTACAGAATACCACCGCCATATAGATGCAGATAAAATCGACCTTAACCCATGATCTTGAACGACCTTGAAAACAAAAAAACATAAAAGTCAACAAGCATATTACATTATAGACTACTGCCACCATATTAGATGCAGACTACCTTGACCCCATGCCCTCGAATGATGTTGAAAACAAAAAACTCGAGAAAAAATTGCGCAGATGCAGTAGCTAGCCAAGACGATCCAACTTTCACGGGAGCTGCTATCAAACTAAGCCTCTCAGCTGACATCCCTACTGCTTATAATATACGTGCATACAAGCCCTATGTCGTCATTTTGACATTGAACCAACCGTACTGCACTATTAATACATAGTGCAAACACCAATCCACTACCTTTACACCAATACACCCAATCATTCATAATCTTTACACCGATCTACCACAATATTTCACAATCCAGTGGTGGTGGTGGTGGAGTCATCTTAGTAATTTCAGAGTCTGTGGGAGTCTGTCGGCAGATTGGTATATCTCTTTCTCTCTTTCTCTCTTTTTCTCTTTCCCTTTTTCTCTTTATCTCTCTCTTTCTCCCTATCTCTTTCTTTCTCTCTCTCTTTCTCTCTCGCTTTCTCTCTCGCTTTCTCTCTTTCTCTCTGTGTCTCAAACTAAAATAAATTCCCCCTATTTTAAAATGAAATTATATAGTCCTACCTCTAAAAGCTGCAAGCTGAAAATTTTATGCAATAATGTCGCTTTAGAAAAATTTATTTATCCAGGTCCTTCGGTATATTTAAGTGTAAACTGTATTTGCACTTTGCAATAAAGGTATCTAGAACTACAGCAGGCTCCCACTATGCTTCGCCATTGGTCGATTCACAACTTGAACTTTGTACTGAACAATGCTTCCCAGTCTGTCGTCGTGTGATAAAGGACTCTTCGTACAGACCACCCTCTCATGCCGACGTGCATTTTTGAACACAGGTGAAAACGATCGACACTGGCGACAACCAGTTAGCGATGATGCAGGTCGCGGCTCCGTAGCTCTCGAAGCCAAAGGCAGCGCTGTGTATTCGCATATTCATCTTCGCGGTAGGGGAGTTAAAATACAGTTTACGCACGCACACACGATTAAACACTTATTACTCTGTTAAAAAAAATTCTGTTTCATACAGTTAAATAAAAAACAATCAATTATACTGCAATTCGAAGAAATGTTTACTTTCAGCTACAACTATATCTTGCCATTACAAATTATGGCAATACTAGCATTAAGACCTTGCTATTGGTGGTTTTACAGTAATTTTGAAATTTTTTTTAAACCAACAGAATATTGATATTGAAGAATCGCTACATTGTCTTAACACAAAAATATAATAAATTTGTACCTAGGTTCCATAGGAATAGAACTCACTTTTTTTAAAGATTTTTTTTGCACCCAAATCATCACAATTTTTTTACGACATGACCAAGTAACCTGCATGTAACCACGCCACTACATCTAATGACAATATCATCATCAATGCTATATCCGGCACCGTGTCAGGTATTTTCTACGTTATTATGATCATTGATAAACTTATTCGATTAAAAAATAAATGTTACAATCAATTGAAGTTACTAATTACAATATATAAACGAGGCAGAAAAGGAACACTAGTATTCATTGGTTTTTTTGGCGGAAGTTTTTCGACGTGATACATAACCTATCGAAGCCAGATTTGTCTACGCACAAGTCGCACATGGTCTTACGTAGGTTACTGGACTCGTTCCCGTCCCGTGTTGCATGTTGCATGCTTAGATGTTAGAAAGAAACGCAGCGTCGGTAAATTGTTGCAGTCGCAGAAACTTACAAGATAAGTTGTGCTATGTGCCGGGAGAAGCAAGCGTATACAGATACACAGAGGTCAGGCACAAAACTGCAGCGTAATAACATTTATCGTAAACAACTAGAGGTGTTAAAATATGTCGCTAAGCAATTAATTACATCATATCAACGAGACAGGAAAACGAACATCTCTTCTTCTACCAAAAACCAATCCGTACTTGTGTTCCTGTCTCGTGTATATTTTTTACTTATCAGGCTACCAACCTATTTTCTCGCTTCTCATTATTTACAGTTCCAGTTACTGCACAATTGTATTAATAACTACATGTAGAACGGACCAGATTTTGAATTACTTGTGTATGCATTTCAGCTGACAAGTGGGAATGTTATATATGAAACAAAAGTCATGTTCACCTGTTTATAACTGTATTCATCTGTAGTGTTATTTAGAGCACTGACCGTGAATAGCCAGCCCGTACAAGCTACTAAAAATGTGGTCCTGCATCCGGCACCGATACACACTACATTAACATTTAACACACAACACATGGTAAAGCACTTTTACAATGGAACAAGGAACTAATAAAAAGTAAGTGTCAATTATTACCTCTAATTTTATGTGTCAGCTCAATTCTTCTGTTTCTAGCCGCAAAGATGTCGATCACATCATCATTGAAGGATGGTCTATGACGCAATTTCTGCAACAATTTTTTTTCAATGCTGAGCAGTGCAAGGTCAGACAATCTTTCCTGGCGATGGCTCCTACGCAAGTAGTTTTTTATCCGTTTTGAAGCTGAGAATGATCTCTTAACTAAGGCACTCGTAGCTGGTATTGTCATGATGAGCTTGGAAAGTTTCTGTATTTCTGGAAATACGTCGCCTAGTTCCGATGCTGTTCAATAGATGTGAAGATTTGAAAAATTTCTTTTGTGCGTGTCACTGTCCGTGAATAAAACGTGGAGCTCGCTTCTTAAGGTCGGCAGGTAATAACATTTTCCGTAACATTCCTTTAGAGATGCAAAAGCTTCGTCTGGGAAATTCTGTGCATTCTGAAGAAAAAGTTTGCTATCCAACAAGCTTAGAAATTTTAGCTTAGGCACTTCAGCAAACCTCTGCTTTACATGTACAATAATGGCATCAACAATTTGATAAAATAGTATTTTGTAAACAACCTTCCTATCTTCGCCTGCTGATGAATCTACGGGGGCGCGTTTTGCTGTAAGAGAAACACATTTACAACTGGAACAAACTTTTTCCCACACTCGTTCAAAATAGTTTCTCAAATTGTTCAGAAAGCTTTTGAAGTTTTCAATCTTCTTCAAACAAATTTATGTCACTGATTTTAGCTTGGAGAATTTGGAAAATAGAATCTGAATGAGGGAAAATGATGAAAATATGACAAGAAAGAAATTAAAGTCGAAGTCTTTTAAATGTGATAAAAAACCACCGCAGAACAGTGTGTTTCGGAATCCCACTTGTCAGCATTTTCTACCATAGCTCTTAGGAGTTCTCCAATATTTTCCATGTGTTAGCACACAGTTTCCACTAGTTTACTACTGTAATTCCAACGAGTTGGAGCAAGCGTGGGGAATATTTTTTGCACCTCTGCATCTAAATCCTGCATCCTCTTTGTCGATAAAAAAAAAACAACTTGCCAAATGCTATGCTGTTAGTGAGATGAAGAAAGTTTGCACTGTTTGATGTAACTTACAGACTGCGAAAGAACCAGATTTAACTCGTGGGCGCAACAGTGCACAAAAATAGCTTGATCACAGACTGCTCTAATTTTTGTCTGCAGTCCGTCCACCGTGCTCTCCAGCCATCACTGCAGCTCCGTCGTAAGTCTGCGCTACTAAATTATCAACACATTTAAAGTCTTCTAAGATTTGTATAGCATGTTGATAAAGACCGTTAGCTGTCCTATCATTGCTGACATCAATGAATTTTAAAAATCTTTCCTCGACATTCCAATCTCTTGTAACATAACATCGTACAGACGATAACTGTGATTTAACTGCTATGTCGGCTGTCTCGTCCAAAATCAGTGCCACGAAACTGGATTCCGAAATTTCTTTCTTTATTTCACCTAGCAATAAGTCCGACAAGGAAAACAGAATGTCGATCTGGATGTCACTGGATAAACCTGTGAAGACTGTTGAGTTTTCAAGGTGAATTTTAAGTTCATTGTCATACTCGGCTAATTCATTAAGGAATTCGATATTCCCTTTGTTAAGCGATGAATTAGACTCATCATGACCGCGAAAAGATAGTTCTTGTTTTGCCAAAAAGCAAGTCGCCCTAATTAGAGTACCCACAATCCGTCTGTTTTTTTCGTACTTTCTCGTTATGCATCTCGATGCTTAGCCGATACTGACTGCTAACTGCAAATTTAATGCGCGTGTTACCGAACTCTTTCAGCTCTTTTAAACACACAATGTGGCTGTGAGACAACTTGTGCCGCTTTTCTGCTTTCTGTAGATTATTTAAATCACAAAAACCGGAAGCATTCCACACAGATTTTTCTTTTGAGAAAAGTGAGCAAGGCCATCAATAAAGTTTCATCATTTTCTTGCAGCCACACCACCAAGAAATGTCTTCGTAAGTGCGTGAATGGAAATGCCGCGTGAATGCCTTTGTTTTAGTGTCTAGAGCTAAAGGAGGAGTAGGTCTGCCAGTGAGAATTATTTCATTTTTTTGGTCAATACTAAGAGCACTAAATGAAGTGTTTTTTAATTTTTTTTTAAATAATACAGTTACAATTACTA
The DNA here is from genome assembly GCA_029891345.1 of Dryococelus australis. Taxonomy (NCBI): domain Eukaryota; kingdom Metazoa; phylum Arthropoda; class Insecta; order Phasmatodea; family Phasmatidae; genus Dryococelus; species Dryococelus australis. The sequence continues at coordinate 317,124,664 of CM056993.1, read as the reverse complement.
AAAGCTGTTCATGTCAAAGTGAGCACTCTAGAAATCAACCTTTGAAAAAAAACCACCGCCCGCAACTGCGTATGTATAACCATGTGTGTCACCACACAGGCTGGGGATGAACACACCCAGTTATGTTGGCAATGAAATCTGAAAAGTAGTTCTAAGAAATAACGATGTATTGCAAGTGCAATGTTTAAATTTATGGCTACTTAAGTTGTTTGAAGTTTATTTTATACAGTTTAACGTAACTATTGGCGTAAAGATAATGTGTTTACTGTAACTCATAATTATATTGTGTTACGTGATCGGCGCAACGGTCAAAACCAACAGTCCGTTGTTGTGGTTTCTTCATGCTTGTTGCTTGGCTTTGCTTGCGAGGCAAATACAAATTTGGAAACTAGAAGTTATTGCGTTTTAATATTTTTCATTTTATTTTTCAGCTTATCTGCAATCAGCATTGTTTTACTATAGGTCGTATAGTGTTTAATTGTGTTGTTGTGATTTTGTGTAAAGTTATGAGTTCCAGCAAACTACGTACAAATATTCAGCGTCAGGAAGACATTATAAATCTCACCGAAAGTATTTATTCTTTAATTCGTCGAGGAGAGATGAAGCCGTGCAAGGTGATCGAACGAGTTGTAGAAATGATGGAAATTTCAACTGCGACTAGTGATGGGTAGTTCACGATCTACCAGTTCGTTTTGAACTGGCCTTGAAAAAGAACTAGGCGCATAGTTCACCGCGACATAAAAGAACTAGTCTCTTGTGATATCGGTCAGTCATTCTCTCAGTACGCCAGGTGCGCCACTGCGCATGCTCAGATAATCCGTCGTTCGTCGCTCCCTGCATCTTTCCCACCCTCTGGCTATCCCTCCCTTCTGCTAATCCACCCTCCGGCTATCCCTCCCTTCTGCTAACCCACCCTCCGTGACTGGCCACATCGCAATGTGCATACTTATCTATCTGCCTCTGCCTATCGGTATCTTTGTTTTCGCTCGTTCAGCATTGCCTCGAACTGAAGGGATCGCAGACCTAACTTATTCAATAGTGACATGAGTCGCAAATCTGTCGGGAACTGCAGGACTCGCAGCGCGAGACAGTTGGCAGACCTATGGCCATGCAGCGATCTTTCGTTCTTTCTTACTTTCTCGCGCCGACCCCAATTGCGTAGTCGGTTGCTCGCCGGTCTGCGGTGCGAGGGGCTCCGGGTTCGAAACCCAGTCAGGTTATGGATGTTTGTATCGTCCATTTAACTTGCTTCATCCTCGTCGGCACTAAAGACCTCGCTGTTATGCTGTCGTAAAACCCTCTCACTCACTCGTACTATAAATACGATGTTGCCAGACATACGGAAATTCCCGTATTTGTAAGAGAATACGTCTGATAGCCGCACTAATACGAGTATAGCTATGACAGTAAAATATAGAAAAACGTGGAAAATTGTTTTTTTTTTTTAGTATATTCACTCAATATTTCGGATATAGCCTTTTGGCATTATTTGCATTATATTAAAATTTAGTTATTTTTGTAATTAAAGTTCTGTTAAAATGTTTCTAATACTGGTACGAATAAATCCAATGTCGGAACCATTTTTGTTGAGTTTGTACTCGCCTGACTTGGGAAAATTAACTTTACACCTGATTGTCTCTCGCAACACAACCTATTATAATATTGTTGTGGTCGTTACTATCAGTGTCAAAAGTAATTTGGTGTTATATTACACAACATAGGTGTGGATAACACAGTGGATAACAACAATGCACTAATTCTTTAGCAATTAATTTACAAAGATCACTTATTTGCTTCTCTTTTCGTTTCACGCTTGCTTAGATTCTTCTGGGGAGGGGACATGGAACTGTGAAAGAGGAAACGGAGAAAGACCTGTCTAGTTCTTGGGCCTAGGTACAGAGGAGGACATATCTAGTTCTAGGACCGAGGTTACACTTGCGCTCTGCAGTTCGCCAGTACGCGTGATCATTCGACTGTGACCTATATAGTTCAAAATAACGGTTTCCAATGAACTGTTCTAAAATGTGACTAGTTCGGAACGACCTAGTTCATTCCGGTGAACTATATTTCCCGTCACTAACTGCAACTGTCCGGAGGTAAATGTAAATGTGTTTTTACGACGTGTTTTCGCCGCTTATCCCCAGAAAAAAAAGTGAAAAAGAACAATTATAAATCGACAGTTAGAAACGTGATATTATAAACGGAAAGTTAAATAACAATTATAAAGTAAATGAACGACAGCAGAAACGCAACATTAATATATTCATGTGAGTTTGCGAAGTACATGTTATATCCTAAGTTTGACAAATAATATTAAAAGTTATCTGTACTTATCTACCTACGCTCATCTTTCAAATCTGCCATTATAATAAGTGCAAATTTGGCAGTAAATAATTATACGTTAATTTTACACGTTTTAATATCATTGTGTAGTTTTGTAATGTAGGCCTAGCCTCAAATACATCTGTACGTATCTATTTCCACCCAGCCATGTAACCTTTCTTAAATTTGCCGTGATGACAAGTGCAAATGTGCCTGTCAATAATTATACATTAATTTGACACGTTTTGAAATCACTGTGTTATTTTGTAATGCAGGCCTAACCTCGAACTTTTGTTCATGTAGTTATTCATACCAAGTTGCGGTGTTAAGTTTTACTATTGTTAACGTAACATAAACGTCGCAGTTTGATGCTACACCAAATGTGTTCCAACATATTAACTATATAATCATGAAGCTGGTTTTGTTAACTATAGACCTATAGCTGTGCTTGTTGCTGACATTATTTCGTGATGCAAGTGTAGGCCTAATTATTTTATTTGGTAATGCTTGTCGTAATAAGAATTAGAAAGTATTTACAATTAAATGTCAACAGTTAGGCCCATAGAACAATTCCATGTTTAAATTTCGAAATGGATGTTCGACAAGACAACTTGCTACCTTAAATGTCAACAGTTAGGCCCATAGAACAATTCCATGTTTAAATTTCGAAATGGATGTTCGACAAGACAACTTGCTACCTTTTGAGAAATATCAAAGAATATAGTATGTGTTGTTGAGTAGGCATAATTGTTTGCAATATCCGCCATTTTGCCGCAAAAATATTGTAGTTATTGAAATTTAATGTAACTGTAAATTACACCGCATAGTCAACACCCCAGACTCCCAGAGCTCCTGTTTACTTGCGAGTGCATGTTTTGTAAAGGTTAGATTACATTACGCAGTGTATCTGTTAAATTAAGTATTTCTAAAGAAACTGTATGAGCTAGCTTTCAATAAGGGCCGGGCTACAATTGACATACCAAATACATTCACAGTTATAGCGATAAGCACATACAAAACATAAAAGCACATTGGCCTGGCTACAATGGATATAACGATAATAATATTAGTTTGTTTATGTTGCTACATTTGTACCGAATAAATTAAGGTCTGTACATACAGTTAGTAGTGAGTTTTCTCAAAAATAAATATTTTCAATTGATCTGAAACATTTTTTAAATGGTAGATTATTTACATTTCAATTTTTACTTTAAACATTACTTAAAAGTGTTACAAAACTTCCGTGGTTGTAATTATCCATAAATAAACAAAAGAAAATATCTTCCCGAGGAATGAAGTCAAAATACACACTTTCTTGATTTGGAAATAAGTTTTTCAATTGATAAGTGTCGGGGCTTCTGATTGGCTGTTTATTGACTCACAGCTATAGTAACAAGGAAAGTTAAACCAAGTGCTTATCGCTACACACAGTAACTTGCCTGTAAGTATAACTTTTATAATTTGTCCTTTACATTATCATTTTGCTGTCATTTGTGGATATGTATTAGTTTTACATTGATAATAAGACATGCATGAACCATTTTTGTAAGTATAGTAATTTTCTTTAAATACTTTTCTCATTTAAGTTTTCACTTTTGCTGCAGTCATTGCAATGAAGGAACCACAACAATGATGAGAGTCCATGCACTTTACCTTTAAAATTGATTTCTTGAAGTCTGTGTGGGTTTGATAAAAAGGACCCATTTGGGCCACGAGAGACAACGGAAATGTGGTCATCACCGGATCGGCATTTCACATAGCTATAAATAATATATATTATTTGTATAATTATTTTATACAAATGAAGGTGGTGCCAGGTGCAAGCCTGGTATAACATTCTTTTACCACTTTAATTCACAGTATAAATGTTCAGTTCTTTTTTGGAAGGTCTCAGAAGGGTACGAACACAGAGTAACGGCGCCAAAAAAAACTATATGTACATATACATAATTGCATCTGTTTATATGTTTAAATTTTTAGTGTAAATTATTTTCATTTTATACATGCGTTATAGGCCTATGTTGAAATATATTTATCTCCATTTATAAAGGTGCATATAAAACGATCCTTAAAATGTACATAAACATGCACATATTTTATATATTTTTCTTTTTTGTATATTACATATTTTTATGTACTGCCACGTTTGTGCCATCATGTTATGTTTATTAACACCATCTACTTCTGTGCAATGGTGTACTCTTTGCATGGCTCAGATCCCCTCGTCTTTCCTTGCCTCCCTGTCTTCCCCTTTACCCTTCGTGCGTCATTATTTTTTGTTTTGTCATTTTTCATTTAAATCCATGCACGGCCTCGCTCTGTTCTTCAGACATCTTCTACGTTACGCCGCTACTTTATGCGTGCAGGATGTATGTTTTTTCCTGATGGTTTAGTTGCACCTAACTTCAGTGAGCTGAGGCCAAACACAGCTACCATGTTTTAGAGCTGATGTTCTACTTGTCACGCTACAGAGCAATGGGGCACTTAGAAAACGGCGAGTCGTGGGAAACGTTAAGTTTGTGGTACAGTTTTTAAATGTTTGGTAATTTGTGTGACAAATGGTGTTGTACCTTGGGTGTGCAGCAGTGCTAGTTTATTTCAAAATCTGGATTTGGCTGCCCTTCCAAATTATTTTTCAGCTTAACTAATGCGTGTCCTTTTTAACGTGTCGTGTTGGCCCTTGTTCGCCACCAAAGTTTAATGTTTGCTTTTTTACAGGTTCCATGACTTCATTGCTAGGGCGTTCATTTTTCATTTGTTTGTTGGGTAAAGTTTTTGTCTATCGGATATGTGAGATGACCCAAACAATCATATATGTTACGTATTTTATATATATTGTATATTTTACATGATATATGTACTTATATATGCATATACACATTATATATAATGTTACATCATATAATATTACATGTTTTATATATAATATACGTGTTACATTTAGCAGTCCTAAAATGGAAACATTGAGTTTATTAATATGTGGCAATCACATGGCAATGTTTGTTTACATGTGGTGGAAGGATACATAATGGCCAAGAAAGTAGAATTTTAGCAGGGCTTTCAAAAGTACTCACTTTATCGTAAACGACCTATAACACACGAGTCCCCCGAGATGGAAGACGCAGAGTTACCTGAAAATCCAAGCCGTGAAACATCGCTACTCTCCATTTTCTTTGCGTGGAAGCGTTTTTTCACAGCAGCCAAGTGCCGGGTTATATCGCAGGCGGGACGCCTGCGATATAACCCGGCACTTGGCATACTACAAAAGCATTGATCACACATTACACAAAAAAAGTTTACGGTTTAGTAAAACAATACTGTTAAACGAATAACAAATGGTCACTTCTGTAGATGCTTGCCGCCCGCGGTTTATAACTCGTTTTTGCACTACTGGTCGCTGCAGGCAAAGCCGCTTCCACGGTCTCCACGGGCGGGGTTCTAGTTCCTTTTCTACTACCTAGAGTGAGGCACCAGTCCAGCCCATGTGAGCGGGAGGGTACACACACATACGCAGTTACCGCTGGACGCTGTTAGGGTCATATAGAAAGGCCACTCGTCGTATAGAAAGGCCAATCTCTGATACACTGTTTGCAGTGCTCGGTGGCTGCTTACAGAACTACGCACTAGTGGCGGGAATTTCGAATATGCGTACTGCAAAAGTGCTCCATGTACCAGTCTTTCAGTATCCCATATATATATATATATATATGTGTGTGTGTGTGTGTGTGTGTGTGTATGTATTTATAACATATAAATTTCTTTAATTTGTAATGTTTAATAAAAACTGAAATTTAAGTTGTGTATCTTTTCTCTCTCTAAATTTCAATTTTGGGGAGCTGTGAGATTTAAAGGTTAAGGAAAAATTTTGGTGATGGATGAAATTACCTAACTGGTGCCAGGCGTCGCCGATGATGACGATGCTGCTTGACTCTCTTGGTTTTCTCATGGTGCTGTCGGCCGTTTGCCCGGACTTACATTTTTCTTCACTGTTTTGATTGTTGCCCCTTTAATAACGTACGTACCTTTTTCGTTTACTATATGGTAGGCCTATTAAAGACTGACCTACTCACCTTAAATTATATTATTGAGATAAATTGCTGACTACTTGACTGGATATATATGTATCTCTCTCTCTCTCTATCTCTCTCTCTCTCTCTCTCTCTCTCTCTGCCTCTCTATCTCTCTCTCTCTGCCTCTCTCTCTCTCTCTCTGCCTCTCTCTCTCTCTGCCTCTCTCTCTCTCTCTCTCTGCCTCTCTCTGCGTGCGCATGCACAAAAGTTTTCCAGGCTGGCTTTTTTTTAAAAGTCATTTACCCTTTTATTCTCAAGCACGAAACTTTTAAATAATGTACAAGTTAAAAGAAATGCAAGCTGTTTAAAACACTTGCCATTAAGACAGTCTCTGTAATATAAGCTTCAATAAAACTGAAATAACTTAACAGACCCATGAACTGCAATTATAATAAAATTACATAAGCTAACTCAAGTACGAAATAGTAGTTTCTACTGGACATTTTGTGGAATGCCATTTCACTGTTAAAGGAGTACAACTTACTTAAAACAGTGTTGAGCAATATGGACATTGAAATAATTCTTTGTAATGTACTGTAAACATTAATTAAACTGAAATAATTTCCAGTGAATAGATGAACTGAACATCAACAGCTACAGTAACTATACACCTAAGTTATTAGCATACATATTGAATTGGGAACACCATGTTAATTAAACACCAACATTGTTTGTCAAATATTTATTCATACACTACACACAGAATTCATACAAGTGTCTATATGTTTGTACATTTTCAATGCAATGTCTACTGGAAGGCAGGAGGCTCTAATATCCAAAAATTTAAACTACAAACCAGAAATACTGGTGAGGGTATTACTACCCATTAAAATGTTAGCGCCGGCTTTATTAATGAAGATGATAATGTTATCAAGATAAAAAGTTAAATTACATGTTCAATTGGGATAGTGATTTGTTTGTGTTTCCCCATGACGTATCCTTCTCTGAGAAAATGTTAAACTGATTTTGTATGAACACACTTCTCTTGCTTAGTTAACAGTTCAATATTTCAATTTATAAATACAGTTTGTATATTGTGAGTAGTTACAGCAAGTCTGTAAAGCATTTTTGTGGTAACTTAGCGAGTAAACAAATATTAGTTACTTAGATTTAATCTAATGCCATTTTAGCAGAATCCTACCTTTAAGATAGAATGTTAGAATGTCACCCAAAAAAGTTGAGCCATTGGAATAAAATCTTGGGGAAATATCTTACTAGTATATGAAAAAAAGGGCAAAAGAGTCTAAATAAGTTCCCTACACTCAGCGAAAATCTAAGTAACTGTTAAATTAACAAACTCAATTACAATAAAAGAAATAATGATTAGGCATGTGCAAAAGTCTCTTTTCTTTTTTAATGTGAAGCGAAGACAAAGCAAAGTTTACATCATGCGAAGAAAAATCGAAGTCGGAGGTGTGCGTGCGTGCATAAGGGCACAGTTTTCACGTTTGAACTCATTATTACTGATACTGCCAAAAAACGTACTGTAATCTTGTACTGCTGAAAAACTGAATCATTAAAATATCAAAATCTGCAAGAAAGTAATCATTATACATTCTGATACTACAAACTTTACTAAAATTACCATACTCCATATATCCAGTCCTATTTGGCACCACAACTGCACAGTGATTTCAGTGGGTGACTAAACAACATTTGGCCTCTTCCCTTTTCTACTCAAAGGACCCTTGTCAATGTCAGGCTAGATCCAACAGAATAGACTGTGCTGTATCCTGCTGCCGAACATGAGTGTGTTGTGTGGAATGCTCGGTACTTGCACTCCCTATTGTAGTTTTTTCCCCTTCACTTATGTTACCGCTGCTCCTCAACATTGCATGCTGAAGAAATACCCGTTAACATATAACAAACACTTTCACAGTTTACCTCACTGAGATAAAATTTTTACGTAAAAACCTGCAACAATATCATATTTCCTAAAATGTTGTTAGCCTACTCTGTTAATTTATTATTGAGACCAGTGGTTACTATGGAAATATTAGGTTTGTAATTAAAACATTAATTCCCATAATATTCAACTTTACTTAAACTGAATCTGTTTGATTAAAAACTGACAAATATAACTAAGAGCTGATTTGGCAGTTTAGAAAATTTACTTGCATATAATTAGTTATATATTAATTATTCTACTAATTCCATGTCAAAGTTTTCTTGTTTGTGCGCATGATGTCTTATTAAAGTACTGCTTGAAATTAGTAATAAATTGTAAGCAGTCCTGCTCTGTTAGGTGCAACAAAACACACCTTTCCAGCATTTGTAAATGTTACATTTTAGCCAAACAATTTCTTCTATCATTACACAATTCCATTAATATTTGCCTTCTTGGAGAATGAAAAGGTACAAACCTACTTTTGTAGTCTCTAAAAATCATTCATTAAAAATTTTCAGCTGTAGTCTTTTACATTACCATTTTCCCAACTTGGGGTAAAACTTTCCTTTCACATTCTTAAATATTAATGGAATGGGAAAGGTATGAATTACTGCAGATTACCTCACAATTAACATGTTCATGGAAACAGGGGGTGGGAGGGACAATAATGTCTTTTCAATGTATGCCCTACATCAACAAACCTGTTTACACAAGCAGTATTACTGGTAGACATGTTTGTTAATTCTGGGAACTAGCACCAGTGCAATATGTGTAACCATGAATGTTTTTTTACAACCCTATTCCTCCATATCCCATGTACAAAATGAACAACATACTGGGAAGATAATATTATACAGTACATGAACATTAACAAACAAAAATATTGGCCATGCCACTGCTTGCCAAAACTCAGCTCATTATAATTCAATTTGTTGGTGTATGTTAATTTTGGTTATCACCATAACAACTACAATCTGCATAAAAAGGAAACAATGCAGTTCAGAAAGGATACCATTCAGGCCACTGAAAACCAAACATGCGTAACAGTACACACTACTTTAAAATAGTTGAAATTTCAAAGAAGAAAAAACCATCGACATTTTTATTATTTCTCAGGTGTCATCTCTACTGTCGTTATTTCACTAAGACTTCTTTAGTAATGCATTTACCTAAAATTTTAAATTGCCTGCCAGAGAAAAGTTAACTGTACTTGCTACAAGATATGATGATTACATTTGGCCTACTTACCCTGGCTGGCCACTTGTGTGCTGTGTGACGGAAACGAGAATGAATTTACTTCTGATGGTTCTTCAGCAAAACCTGTCATTAAAAATTAATCAATGTAAAAATATTTCTTAGATTTTGAAACTACACAAGTACACTGTCTTTAGATTAAAACGCAAATACATGTAAGGGTTAAAAAATGCATGCAAATTTATTGACCAGTAAGTTATAGAACAAGTACCATGTTTATGATAAAATTTTATACTAGGCCACGCTAAGAGTGAAGTCAACATTGAGCTAACACAAAGCATGCATGGGCTGAAAATATGTATTTCTTGGGAAATTATTCTTACATGTTCTATATCCCAATTGTCCTTCACATGCTTATGGGGTATAGAGTGCAATAAAATAAATAAATAAAACGTAATTCAGAAAGTGTGTATTAAATCAACTTACATTAGGCATATTAGGAAAACCATTGTGTTTGTGATTAAACTGAAATAAGGTTATAGAGAAGTCACTGTTTTAGTATTTTCAGTAATACAAATTATTTTGTAACAATTTTGGATTTTCTGTCTAATGATTCGTGTATTTTCGTACTTTTTTTTTCTTCCGTATTTACTCATATTCGTTTAATTAAAGGTTTTCATTTTACAATTGGTAAACTAGCCAAATATAAATTAAACAACCATGGACTAAAATTTACTTCCTCATAATTATATTACCTCCATAAAGTTGTTTCCTGTTTGTATCCAGAAACCTAACCAACAAGTAGAGTATACCCCAACAAGAAAATACTTTTTAACTTTTAATTTCTATATCTAAACATACACGAACTTACAAAACTATAAACACGTCATGAATTAATTATATTACTACAGTTGTAAACTACTTACTCGGTAAATCGGATTGGTGTAAAGATTGTGAATGAGTGTGGTGGATTGGTGTAAAGATTGTGAATGATTGTGTGGATTGGTTTAAATATTGAGAATGACTGTATGGATTGGTGTCTGCACAATGTATTAATAGTGCAGTATGGTTGATTCAATGTCAATATGACGTCATGGGGCTTGCGTATATTATAAGCAGTATGGAAGTCGGCTGAGAGGCTTAGTTTGACAGCAGCTCCCGTGAAAGTAGGATCTTCTTGGCTAGCTTCTGCATCTTCGCATAGATTTCTTCTCGAGTTTTTTTGTTTTCAAGGTCATGGGTTGTGTTTACCGTTGGTCATGATTACAGAGTACTTGCTTATATTGTCAGTTCTTTTAATATAATTTCCAAATCCAGTTTTATTATAGGAGTTAAAAAAATACAGTATAATCTTTGGTTTTTAAAAATAGTTTGACATTGAGATCATGCGTAGACCTAAGTATATTTCATTTGGTTCTAGACGATATTCAATATTATAACTTTGTTTGTTACTATCCATTTATTCCGTAGAGGGTTAAGAAGTATTGAAGGATTATTAAACAAATACACGAAAGAAAATATACTAGTTGTCTCTCGTCTCGCCATTGCTGGTTGACGGAGAGATATGGCCTGGTCAGACGACAGTCAATTAGAGGACAGATAACATAAGTAAGGCAGAAACAAAATAGAACATAATTTTTTCTAGCAGATATCTTACCACCTCCGCAGAGAACGTACGTGTGTGTATATTAAGAAGTAAAAAATTGAAATAATAATTAAGAATATATTTACGTAAAGGGCACTTTTCTCTATTGCTGCAAGGTATTTTAATTTTAAGTAGTTGAAAACTAATGATATTTATTTTTTGTGTTAAGGAGATATGCGTTGTGGAATTTGATCTTAGATGAACGTGTAATATTGATTGTTTTAATTTGTTTGAGAAGACATGAATTATATTAATTGAATTGTTTTGACAAAGAAGAATGAGGTAATAAAAATTTGGAAAAGCTGAAAGAATTTCTACATATCTTATTCACCTGAAAAGTTACAAGTTCTTATGCAGAATATTGTTACAGTGAGTGCGCACGTATGCTGCGCGTTGTCCCTTTGGCGTAATTTTCGATACTAGGTTAAGTTTTGTTTGCATGAGGTGGAGGAATATCCTGGAAGTAGAAAATTAGTAGGGCTTTAGAAAAGTTGGAAATATCCGTGAATGGACTATAAATATTCGGAAAATTTATCTAGCGTTTTTAAATCGATATTGAAGTTAGCAAAACAGCGCCGAAGTTTGCAACTTTACGTACCTGCGTGCTCAAAAGTTGCATATCATGTAGGCGAACGGAACCGGTGCGCATATGGAGAGTGCCTGCACGTAGGACACCATGAACTCCAGGTACGTGGGCGCGTCTAGTGGTTGCCTGTTAGTACATTTGTGTCGCACTACATGAGCAATTTAGGGGGGGGGGGAGAGTGTAGCTTTAGCAATTGAATAGTAAATGCTGCTAGAAGTGATTGCATATAATTTCCAACAATACATAAAGGTAGGGTCTGCACGTATTGTAATGGTGGCCTATGTGCAGGCGGTCGACGCATGACGCGCCAGTTCCGTTCGCCTTCTTGTTATGCAACTTGTGAATTTTGTTGTGCACGCAGGTACGGTAGTTGCGTACTCCAGGCGCTGTTTTGTTTACTTCAATTTCAATTGAAGAATACTAGATGAATTTTGTGAACATTTTGCTACTAGGATTTATTATTTATATTAGACAATAGATTCCATGGTTTTAATTTCGACATGGAGTGTAAAAACATCTTGTGTGTGTATATACAATATATTTATAAATATAATTTATATCTTTATATCTTTATATATAAAACCCTTTGTGCGTGTCTAAATCGCATCATCGCTGACAAACCGTTAGACCAATTGAGACCATATTCTCACCATATGTTATTGAGGTGGCGAGTAAGGTTTTTAGTTACGATTCATTCCGATAGGTGGCGCTGAAGTCTAACTTCTATATTTATGGGCCGATTTTGCGCATACTTGAAGGAAATGTTTGTTGATCTAAAAGAGAAAAATTCCAGCGATACCATGGTAAAACATCGGTCGACGTACCAGACGTAATAGAGGACGCATTTAGAAGGCAAAATAGATCGTGAAAGATGCGGAACAACGTTCGCTGGAAACAGCTAGTATATTATATATATCATTGGTGTACTGTGGCAGCAACTGGAAGCTGTAAGATTTACTGTGAAACAATCTAAAGAGCATGTGGATACTTTGAATATCCAGACTTCAATCGACTTCTCAATAATGGATCTGTTTAGTGAGTAGAAGACCTAGTTATTCATGTACTTAAAACTACATTAGCACTTAGTACCTACTGCAAGGAAATTGAATTAAACTATTAGCTTCCAGTAGTTAGTTTTCTCAAGAAGTACATGACATTTTTTCTACATGCATTCATCGGCTCTCAAGACCTCGTTGTTAAGGGCGCCGCTTACCTGACGCGTGAATAGCGTTGCAGTGTTTGAAATCCGCGTGATTTTACGAAACCATTAAACGTGTCCCTATTAGACAAGTGCACGAAAAGAGAAACACTTCAGACTAGGTACGTATAATACTCTCAATACACCAGACTCATTAGAAATACTGTTACCGAGCCTTCCAACATAGCGAAAAATGGCTTTTCCACACTGTTGCATTTCGTAATATACTCGTCAAAAACATGAGAAAGTATAGGGACCTGCATTTAACTTGGCTTCAGACTTCCCGCCAATGAAATTATAGTATCACCGCTTAGTCTCGTAGGTACACGCAGCACGACGTAGGATCGATGGGGCTTTTTTTTTTTGCCTCAAACGTGCTAAAAAGTTAAACTAGTAGGCAGAGCTCTTACGAGCCACCCAACTCTCTCAACTCAATTCTACATGCATTCAGCGGTTGCGATACGTAATTTTCTTCCTCGGCAGAATCTAATTTATGATATTACTATGTAGAAATGAAATAAAATCTTAAGGTTGTGATAGTTGTCACGAATTTCCTGGTTTTCAACTTTAAAATACGCCTATCTACCCGAATAAGGAAAACTACTGCTGTTCCACGTACCTTAGGGCTGTGGGAGCGGCCCGGTTGGCGGCGAGCGTGCGGCAGCTGGTGGCTAGCGGCGACGTCCTTGGGCGCGAGTCACGAGCAACAGCTATACCGCACCACGCACTTTTCCTTACATGTGCGCCGATGGTGCGTCCAGCACGACGTCATCATCGCCTACGAAATTTCCTGTGTGCTGCCTTGTTTTGACAAAGTTTCCTAATTCGTCAGTGAATTCAAGCTACCCCTATAACAAACATTCCTGCCCGCTTCCTTAATTGGACACAATTAATGATTGGTTGAACAGTGATACTACTCCGATAGGGGGCATTGCTTGCTTTGCTGTATAAATAAGGTCCTCACTTGTATCTCGAGGTCGATTCACCACCTTCGAGGACAGCAGCAACAACCTCTAGATAAGCGAGACTTTGTAACGAAATTTAACTTGGTAAGCCAGTATGGCGAAAATTAGGCAAATCATATTTTGTGATTTTAAATAGGAGCTGTAAGCGCCATGTTGGCGAGAAACTTTAGAAAAACACATAGTTGCTTTATGAAGTATTAATGAAAGATCAACTTACTTGAAATGTTATAAAATTTTCAAAATATATAATGATAAGGTGCAAATATTTTCAGGCTAGGCATTTTAATACTCTTTGTAAATGCAAATATGCATGAATAATTTTAACGTCACCTTTTAAAATTTTGGTTGGCCACCTAACCTAGGGTTTAGCTCGACCCAACTTTTGGAATAATTTATTGATAGATTTTGAGACCTCATGTAGAGGTAAAAGAATAGTCTACAAATTCATTTTGATCATTTTGGGCAATGGCCTCGAAATGTTCGGATGGTCATGATAGTTTTATATTTGGGCAAAAGTGCCTTGTAAATCCCAATGTCTGCTCAAAGAAATCAAGTATAATGGAAGTTGGGAAATATTGCCATTTAGTATATGACATTCCAATTTTTTGCCAAAATATTCATGTTAACACACGTTTATTACTTTCTTCGTAACTGTCAGAATGCCAGTAGAATTTATGTGTGCAAGATTGCCCCCTTTTTGTAAAATCCTCGTTTTTGACCTGAGAAATTTGTAAGCCAGATATTAAAAATATAAATAAACTAGTGTAACATGCATATTGTGATATAGTTTTAAGTCTAGCCATGGGAGATATTGTATTTTACATAGTTTTCAGTCCTTTTAGACGTATATTCATTTTATATGTTGGTATGTAACCACACAAATTTCATATTATTTAAAACATTATTGCCAATGTTTGGGGCTATTCTATTGATTAAAACGAATGGAAAAGAACAAAACAAAATAAAAAGAATATTTGCAGTATTTAATGGATTTTATGTGTTCTTATTTATGACTCTGATTATGAAGTTTCTCTGCTCAACGAGGGTTTCCTTTGTGTGTTAAAGGGGTTTTTATTGCGGACGTGATGAAGTCCACTTTGCCACGCCTTTGTGGGGACAAGGGCGTAGCAAGGTGTTGGCAAAGTTTGTAGATTCAAATGTACATATGGTCCATATTGAAAATAGAGGGGGGGGGGGGGGGTGGGTAGCAACAGCTAGGTGTGTGTACAAAGAACCAAAATCACACTTGCGATATCTTTCGGAATATTTACCTATAATCTATTTCAGTTGATATTTTTCGAAATCATTTCCTATAATCCATTTCAGTTTTGCATTATTCATGCTGCTGAAGTACCTCTTCGACGACATTATTTCCACAATAGATTCAGAAGTTTCGTTGAAATTATATAAATTTCCTCGAGTGGTGAGTACAGGCTGCTTCCCTCAGACGGCTAAAGAACCAACTTCTGAGAAAGTTGTGAAATATAATTTAATTTAATTGTATAGAATGTTGTCGTAAAGTTGGAATCCGATATTCCGACATTGCATCTCTTGTAGAAGTACAGTTTTGCATAAATGTGGTTGAAGAACAAGATTTATGTGGTAAAAATGAACCATAGCTCACTTTGAGGAGTTATTGTAAGCCAATCATTAAGGAGATATATTACCTCATAACTTCGTCATTATCAATAAAATCGGCACCAGACGAAAGAAGTTAACGAGGAAAGTTAGGTATGAATATTATAGAAGAACGTAGGGAAAGGAAATGAGGAATGTAATAAAAAATAAATAGCATATGTCATCGATTCCTAGCATTATTTTTTACCCCTATCTTCAGAACGAGGAAAGATGACAAATAATAATAAAAAGAACGCAATGAAACTGAAAAAATAAACTTCTAACACACAGATGGGGGCATGGAATGTACTGTCTCGTGGGGACAAGTATGCTGGCAGCCGCAAGGAAACCGTATCCTGAATCTTTTTTTTTAACAAATAAACACATATTGCTGCTTCTCGACATGATCAACAAAAATCCTTACGTATCCCCTCCACATTAATTTGAGTATTTTAATGACTGTTCAATAATTTTATAATTAGTAAATGCTAAAACTGTAAAATTTTCACACACATTTTACAAGAGTAGCATAAAGACGTTCCAGACGTAATGTTTTGTTCCAATTTTTTTTTTGTTACACGCATGGCCACAAATAAAGATTATGATTTTGCTAAAAAGCTGTATGTGAAGTCAGCAAAAATTGTTGCATGCATACGTCCTTGAGTAGTGAGAGCTTTACTTGTGTCTTGGGACCAGTTGTTCAATCGATCAGACTTCTAAGGGGCGGTAAATTTTTGCAGCATTGCTACTTATCTATAATTCATGGTTTTTACCGTACTGTTTTAGTACTCTTAAAGAATTACGGGGTCTTAAACCTTTGAGGAAGGACAGCCTCATGAAACCTCAATCTTACTCTGTTCAGCGGAGCTGGTTGTTGCTTATTTGTTGGCAACCTGTGTACCGCAAGTTGTTTATGTGTACTGCACCAGGCAAATGAAAGCTGGCTTCATTATGCATTGTCAGTTGGCGGATGATGTTCCATGTCGCTGCAGCAGTCTTTCGAACACTCAGTGCTTCGTTGATAGAGGCTCGGCTCTCGCAAGGGAATATAGCGCTGGTTGTAACAGGTTTCATGCCGGTTAGAATACTTGAAAAGCGCAATAAAACAAGTTTTATATATTTTTGCTGGTTCCACGAGTTCAAGCAGTCTATATAATGGACACTGAATTGTATTTCTCAATTTGTAAACGTTTGTGTGTGTTAAAATGTGTATTGAAGGTAGAATTTGCATACCAGGTAAAACTTTGGTCAGTATAAATAACTCCAAATTGACGGAATGACACGAAACCATTAACGGCGAAGAAACGAAATTAATAGTTTTCGTGACACTGTATAATTAACATATATCACACTAAATCAGTTACATCCATATTAAGAGCATCTGTTTAATACAAACAAAAATTTAAAGTAGGTAATATTTCTGACCGGGATCAAACCACGGACCACAAGAGGCAGCTCTCTTCTCCCCGCGTTCTTATGTACAGTAACTCGCGTTTGTACGCAAGTCTCTTAGCGTCAACTACGTTTATAGTCTTTAAAATATTGCAGACGTACTGATTAAATACTTTAATTCTATTATAGGCTGTTCACGGTAAAATGAGCACTTTTGAAAGCTCTGTTTAAGATATACTTGTACGCACGTTGTGTATTCCTCCGCCTTATGTAAAATTAACATTGCCATGGGCCTCATCACTTTATTCATGCGTCTGTCAAGTGAAGGTGTGGAATTGTTAGAAAAGTTAATATGTTACAAATCTGCTCATTCTTATTCTTACAAGGATTAAAAAAAAAAAGTAAAAGAAATAATTTCAGTTCACACAAATGGTTAAGCCTACACAACACTTATTTTTTCTGACGTTTAGATGAGGAACTATTTCCCATCCATCATTACCAACTTACTGGGCACTTGCCAGTTAGTCCGTCCGTTACAGTATGAGCAGCCAGGGGCAGTGACTTTTTCTAACGTTGATTTCGAAAGTGCTCACTTTATCGTGAACAGCCTTTATATGATGTAGCACATTACTTGTACAAAAAGTGTTTATTTCCTGCAACCCGTTTTAAATATGGAGTAATGATAAGTCAGTCGCGCATCTCGGAGTGATGGTGTTGTTTGCTTGCCACAGTAACTAACATAATTGTGGCGCTTATGTCGATAATTTGCATACAGATTACCTGATATGAATACGCAGAACCCTTGACAACTGGCTCAGTGGCCACGATCTGTAACGGCGTCACGCTCGTGTGGCCTACCTCCCGAAATGGCTTAATTTATGATTACCGAGCATCCTTGTTCGAATTGGACAGTCATCAGGAGATCCCATTTGCATAACTGTGGTGCCGATTCACATTGTAGAAACGTGGAGCTCACTGAGGCGATGGCATATCCAGCACTTGAACTGCGTTGCAGCATGCCATAAATGTATGTGTATTTTGGCGACACTATCTAACGTGTACACGATACTTTTACGTAAAGGCTGTTCACGATAAAGTGAGTGCTTTTGAAATCAACCTTATAAAAATGTCACTGCTGATATAGGCTATTCACGGTAAAGCGAGCACTTTTGAAAGCCGTCGCATTCTGAATAATAGCCAATAAAGAATTATATTTTAGCCTTAGAAGTTAACTTTCGAGTGCGAAGGAATATGCACACTGTGTGTGTTTACTTACAAGACAATATTTATTTAAGAATGTGTCTAAAGGATAAAATATGGTTGAAAGGAAAAAGTAGCTAGGGCTCAAAAGTGCTCACTTTAACGTGAACAGCCTATATCTGCATATATTTTAATGTGCGCCCTGGATGACATGCGCCCAGTAAAGTTGGAAACGATGGATGGAAAGTAGTTCCGTATCTTAACGTCGAATAAAAAGTGCTAGGAAACAATTTATGACAAATATAATTATTTCTTTCGCTTTCTGTTTTTTTTTTAATGCACCGAAGAGTAAAAATGGGCAGATTAGTTAAATATTTACTTTTATAATAATTTCACAGTTTCGCTTGACCGACGCATGAAAAAAGTGATGAGGCCCATGATGTTACTCACAGATACGGCGGAAGAATACACAACGTGCATACAAGTAGAGTTTAAGCAGGGCTCTCAGAAGTGCTCTTTTTACCGTAAATAGCCTATACAAAATGGGGTTTGGCTGTGTTGGGGATACGGCCGTTTGTTTTGCGGGAATCATCTACGTTGACGCGCTCGGACGCCATGATTTTTTTTTTTTACGTTCCCGGCACTGCTTCACTCGATCATATGGGGTTTTATGGGTATCACTGGATTACTTTTGAGATGCTCTTTCCAACCGTATACGATTTCTGTATTTCGACATGGCTTTTTGACGAGTATAGGCCGACATTGTGTTAAGTTTTCTTAATTTTTACATTAAACTTATACAGTTTCACCATAACCACGCCACACAAATTATTTTATACACACAGTCGACTGATCTTGACGAGATCTGTCGATTGAAACTCAAACAAATGTCGTAGTTTCTCCTAGTGAAAAGTTATACTACGCGGAAATTATGTGACGTGGCGAAACGAACTAAAAATTGCGCCCCCCCCCCCCCCCCCCCCCGACACGATGCTTCGCAGTCTTCACTCAACGTAACATATTCTTTGATCCTTTGGCAATCGAGTGGTGTAATTGGATTTTGAATGTAGAGGATAAATTCGGAGCTGCAATGCCGAACTGTACCCCCCTATTTTGTTATTGGATTTTCTGGATTACCTCCCACTATGGTCGCAAATTTAAAGACGTATTCACGTTAAAAAGAAAACATACCCCAGTCACGGAATGACGGAATGGTGCGCTCCAAGTCCCGTAGGTACACGCAGTGCGACAACACTGGACGCCAATTTAGAGCCTTGTGCATAGCGGCGATGGCGCACTTGATGCGCGTGGCAGTGTAGCCCTTATCTTGCCCGCGCTCTGAGCCTCAAACATGGAAATAGCTACAGGTAGCCCCGCGTTAACTTTGCATTACCGTCTTGTTCAGATATACTGTAGGTCGCGCAGCGGTGTATTCACATTGAATCGAAAGTGACTTTAAAGCCAAAGTTTCCTAATGAGAATTCGAACCAACTTAAATACGACCAAATGAAAGGTAACGTGGTGTTCGTCAGCCGATAAAATTCAAGAAACAAAATTTTTATGGTTGAATTTCTGTGTTAATTTTTATTCCTATCGTATTCCGTCTTGGACTATGTATTGTGTCGTGATATCAGTTGATAATTTAATACGATTCGGAAGTTGAGTTTTAGTTCCGTTTTTAAGTGTGTGAATGATAAAAAAACTTAAGAGTTGAAAAACTCCAAAGTTAAATTCTCTGGGCACAAATATGCGTCAGTTTGGGCGAAAAATATGGTTGGTATTATTATTGGCACACAGATGAAAATGTTTTAAAATTATCACTATATGCATACAAACTTAAATATTACGCAAGCTTTTTGCAGATCCCAGATACAGCATGCATTGTGACTCTGGATTATGACTTAAGATGATCCATTCTTAAAATCATTGAGTACCCAGCTACGATTTTGTAAAATATTTTGACGTAGCGTTAACGCAAAGATAACAAAACGAAGCCCTTGTCAACTTTAACGTAAATCAATATTAAATCCACAACGTCTTAACTTTTTTGTCGGCAAGCGTTACCGGGGGTTGGATTTTGGCTCTCGGAATTGAGATGATTTGCATGTCCACAATTGCCGTGCAGAAAATAAAAACTCCACTGTCCTGTGGAAATTAAATTTGTAACCGTAAGCTGTAAGCGATGTTTCTCTATGCGTAAATGACGGTCACGTGTAATAAAAGAAAAATTGAAAAGGGGGGGGGGGGGATTCTGTCAGTGCCACTCGTTTCCGGTTTAAAGAACGGCAGTTTGAGCGTCTTAACACGCGTCCCAGAAGGCAGGCAGGCTCTCCAGACAGTTTACGCAACGAGACCTGACGTTGTTTTGCAGCTAACATTTATGTGTGTGGTTTCTGAAGGCTTACGTTTAACTGTGAAGTTACTTAGCGGTTTTTTCTGTGCTGAACGGATAGGTAACGCTCTCAGCCGGCATAAAACGGACGAGTTGCAGAACGAGTTTTTACGGTGAGGCATGCTCAAGACAGAAGGCACTAGCTACACACGCGAGTTTCCGTGGGGCGTCGTTTGCAAGGAACATGGTAACTGTGAACAACACGTAATACTGGGTTAGGACAGACTGATCGAACGTCATGTTTGAGGGCATGTTTCAACTAGCGGTAGGATGAAAGTCCCACCATTTATATTTTATATGCGTGCAGCTGCATGCGTCCATTCTGAGTGCTAACCAGCGCTCCACAGTGAGACTGTCTTACGGAGATTTCTGGTATAATTCTCCTCCTTTTCGCCACAATGTTGCGTCACTTTGCAGAATGGTACATGCGGCAATCCTATTGCTATCTTTGGCCCAATTGACATTGTTTACAGACAAGTCACCCACCGAAGCGAGCATGGTTCTGTCCCAGAGGATCAGAGTCACGGTTTTTACTTGATAGAAACGTCACTGTTGTCGGTGGTTGGTCAGATTTTGCGGGGTACTACCGCTTTAAACCCCGCTGCATTCGTCCCTTTCTTGGATCACAGCAGGGTCTCACGTCTAGTCAAATTCAGGATAACGGTCTCGTACAGGTATCTTCTCAGAAGGCCATTACTTGAGAGAATGTCCCCTCCGCACTGGTGCACCTTCTGTAATTACTGACGAAACATCCTTTACACGTGAGGATACGTTAAGCAAGAAGAGATCCGTTTTGGATATGTAAGCAGGAATCATCGGCAACCCGGCCAGTCCATCTCGCTCCCACCCCATTCCAACAGTCGGTCACAGGATGCCCTTGCTGGAAACACTGCTGGAGATTATCGAAAATGTCTTTCTACGTACTTCCAGAAATATAGTGCCCTGGTCGGTGATGTTCACAGAAAAAGATCTCTGAATAATGAAGTGAGTCAGGGAGTGAAGAGATTTGGGCGGCTCCTTACATCGGGGTCTTGGGAGCCGATGAGTGTGATGTGAGGTGAGTATGGATCAGAGCCGGAATGAAAGGGCAGGGGGGAACGGGAGATCCCAGAGAAAACCCGCCGACCAGCGGCATCGTCCGGCACGATTCCCACTTGAAAATACGGAGTGAACCGGACGGAAATTGAACCCAGTTCGCCTTGGTGGGAGGCGAGCAGTCTAACCACTCAGCCATCGTGGCCCTTCTGAATAATTAATCGAGAATAGGGAGACTCAATCAGTTGAATTTCATTTCCCATTGAACTACTCTCTGTGGTAGTACATGTGGAGGCCAGTTGATATTGTCGACCGTATCTGGTCTCGTGGATCGTGGTAGCCGAAGAACACAGTTAGTTGTTTGCACAAGTCAGTGGCACGGCGTAGTGAGTTTCGTACAGCAGTCGGGGCATATCTGTAATTAGTTGTCTGCTCACTTAACGTTTACATACCTCATCCCTCGAGTCAAGCGTGTCTAGCATCTTGCGGACATGTGTTCGCCAGTGGTACAGTATGTGTTATCCTACTTTGGCAAGTGTGTCGCCTACATGCCAGACATTGTATCGAAGTAAAGGCGTCAGTCGAGTAAAACTGTAAAATTATTTAAAAAGTAAATATTTTGCCAATTTGTTAATTTCTACACTTACACGAACTGGAAAGAAAAAAAAAAAAAAAAAAAAAACTAAGCAAAAGAAGCGACTTCAGTATTCACAAATGTTTACCAAACACTTTTAATTCAGGTTAAGACATGGCATTGGCCCCCATAAAATATATTCCGGTAGAGGCCTTGATAGGTTGATTTCAAAAGCTAACCTGGGCCGCGGGGGTCGAGCGGTTAGCTCGCTCGCCTCCCACCAAGGCGATCTGGGTTCACTCTCCGGCCGGGTCACCGGATTTTCGCATGTGGGAATCGTGCCGGACGATGCCGTTGGTCGGCGGGTTTTCTCGGGGTTCTCCCGTTTCCCCCGCCCCTTCATTACGGCGCTGCTCCATACGCGCCTCAATCACCCTCATCGGCTCTGAAGACCTCGCTGTTAAGAGCCGCCCAAATCTCTTCACTTCAAAAGCTAACCATGAACAGCCCATATTTGAGGATGATGCGCGCTACTTGTTTCTTGGGACGATAATGTTAAGAGGCCTGCAATACAGTTTTTTGTCATGCGTACAGTATAAGCCATGGCAAGGCGCCGCAGTTGCAGACGGTACCTTTCTGGTGAATAAAGTGCGTTCCGGAAGTTTGGTAGAAAACATGTGTCCCTAAAAGGGTTGGAAATGTTAAACTTTCTGTACAGAAACTTTGAAAGGGGTCTTAAGACACGCATCAAAATTTTATCTCTATTAGTGCGCCATAAGAATGTAATAGTCACGCCCAGGCGAGCCGCTGACGGAAAGGCTGCACGCAGAGGCGATGAGGGAAGTGGTGAGACTGAGGCCGTGTCTCAACTCGAAATGTGCTCACCCTCACTAGTCAGTCTCACTGTGGCTCACTGAAGCGAATTGAGACTTGTGTCCTCTGTAAGCCTTCGGTATTATTTCTCTGACAGAAAAGGTAATAAATAGTGAAAAATAAAATATTGCTGGCCTTTAACTTACCTTGAATAAATGTATAGTATTTCATGAAATAGTAACGTATTTTAATTTGTCAATTTTTTGTATAATTAAAAAACATTATTGTTATGTGCAAATGCCAGTATTTAATCATATGTAGACAATTAACCTAACTGAAGCGCGAACATAATATCAATCATTTATGTTCCATATCAAACGGAATATTGTTATTACACATTTCACAATCGCCGTGATTAAGTTAAGGTGATAAAATATTTCTAACACTGCATTAGAAACAACAAAATATATGCCTGAATACTAGAGGTTAGACTTGCAAACATTATAGCTGCTAGAGAGGGCGCGAGAGTAAGCACCGAGTGTACATTGTCGTTCACCTTCCCTCTCGCGCGCTTTCTCATCGGAGTTGGGACAGCAGAGATGAGACTCTGTGACGTCAAGAGTGAGCGAAAGAGTACTCTCTCCGCGAATTGTTACACGGCCTGAGTGAGCAAGTGACGGTCTTAGAGCACACACGTTTTGAGATATCGAACATGAAAAATAGCTGCAGGCAGGCCGAACCCCTAAGGTGCTCTGGCTGAGGAACTACAATAATAGCGCACCTATATATGCGTTTTTGTATAAGCGACGAAGCGTAGTTCGCGGGAGCGGATTGCAAGCGTGTTAGGGAAAGTGAAGTCGAACACGTGCAGTTGTCTTCAACCTTGAGTCCAGCCGTTGACCCAGTAGTGCGGGGTCGTTAGGTCGCGTCGACCTTGCCGCTGTGGGTCAATAGCGTTGTGCGCTGTTCTGGGGGCGCAGAGGCGGAGCTTGCAGTGGTGCCTGCGTCTGGCGGACCGGCGTGGCGCAGCGCCAAGGGGGCACACCACTCGCCAAGTCATGAACCCCTTTCACGGTTAATCGAGCACTTAGGAAATCCCCGCCTATGATATACTTTTACTTGGTTCTCATTTTGTATCCTTCCGCCGTATGTGACAAACGTTGCCATGGGCCTGATGATCTCATTCATTCACCATCCAAGTGAAACGGATTGTAAACATGTTTCTATTCTGTGGCAGATCCAGAAACCCAGTAAGGAGGGGGCTAGTTGAGAGTGGGGTTCTGTGAATTACATTCAAACAACATGCTCACCAGTACCTATTGAGTTTTAATGATATAGGCTGTTCATGATAAAGTGAGCACTTTTGAAATCAACCTTAGAAAAATGTCGCTGCCCTTGCCTACATATATTTTAACGGGCATACTGAGATATATGCGCCTGGTAAAGTTGGTAATGATGGATAGAAAGAAGTTCCATACGTTAATGTTAAAAAAAAGTTAGTTTACCATTTGTGATAACTAAAATTCTTTATTATGCTTTCTGTTTTTTTTTTAAGGCCATATTGCAAAAATTAGTAGATTTATAAATCTAATATTTTCACAGTCTCACTTGGCTGACGCATGAATAAAGTAATGAGGCCCATGGCAACATTAATTTTGCATAAGGTGGAAGAACACACAACGTGCATACAAGTAGATCTTAAGCAGGGCTTTCAAAAGTGCTCACTTTACTATGAAAAGTCTGTACATATTAATGTCAGCACTTAATGGGTATGCTATTTGAATACGTTCTTTAACTTTTCATGTTACCGTGCTAATTGTATTTATTAATGTCACGTTAATAACAGTGTAAAATTAACCTCCAAGGGAGGGGCCCAAATTCCTTTAGTCTCCTCTTGGATATGATATTGTTAAGAAATACTTCATATTGCAATGCAAATAAAAGAAGAAATACCACCTTCAGTGCCCATAAATTTAAACATTGCTCTCGCAATATGTCAATTGCTGAGAACTGTTAAAAAAAAAAAAAATCACAGCCAACTTCACTAAGAGCAGTCTACATGCCAGAACTTAGCTCTTAACCACTAATTCAGTTCTACATTTTACAAGAGTCTGTCAGAGTGTGGATGTCAAACTCCTGACACCAATGAAATCACACAAAGTCCGTTGACCTCGGGGAACAGATATTTTTAAAAAGCTGCTTGTGAATTTGTTACGGTTTGTAAGTACAGAGTATGGTATTAACCAAATAACTAATAGGAGTAGAAATATGTTTGAAGTGAACTGTGTGCAACGGGCATGAGGGTGCTGCCTAGTGCGGGACCGGCTGAACATAAGGATAGAGTTTTACATACATTTTGAACAATTTTATGTGTGTCTTGGCACCTTTCCATCACAATATCACTTTCAAACAAAAGTACTTGTTACAAGAGAGAAAGTAGGAGTCAGTAAGATGTGTTTTTATTGAGCCTCCACATTAAACAGTGTTTGTTATTTAAAAGTGACTGTAAAAGGTGGCCAAGACATGCCAATCCCTATCCTTTCACTCTGCTCGTCTCGCACTAGTCTGTTGCATTAAACATGTTCTTTGAGAATTAAAAAATATTATTTTATTGCACACACGTCTTTTGATTTCTGTTCAGCATTGTTTGTTTTTGAATCTTTAAAAAAAATCTTAAAACAAACCCAAAAAGAAAAAAAAAATCTTAATTTTTTTTTTAAAGATGTGTATTTAGTTTTCTTTACTTAATTGTTAAACAGTGTAAAAAAAATTTTATTCAATAACTATTTAAGTTTTTTTATTAATTCTGATATCATTCATATTTTGTCTGTGGTTTCTGGAGTGTGTGATTTTGCATGTATAACTAGAAAAAATGTGAGGTGGCAAGTTTCCTAGATCAGTTTTGACAAGTGAGCAACACAATGCAACAAGCTTCAGCCAATCAGAGCTTCAAGGCTGGTGACGAGGATTGAGAGCATTGCAGGAGCAATGTCATTGGTTTTGACACTAATCACTGGCAATCAAGAATAAAAATAATGTGTTGTGTACATATAATAACTAAACTGGCTAGTAGCTGAGATAAATAAGAGATAAAATTCTACATAATGAGTGGTTAGCATACATAGGTTTCTAATAGGAGCCCAAATTTTTTTATAGTTTTCTTCTACAATTAGGAAAAATGTTAATGTTTTCAGATAGCTGATGAGTTATTCATTACCTGAATGAAAATTTCTAATTTTTATAATTAGTTTCACTCAAAAATAACCCATGTTAGTGAGTAACTAAATCACAAAAAAAATTAATAGCAGTTAGTTTGTTTTTCACCTCACAATGTGGAGATACCTGCAGGATAACACATGGCAGGGTCCATGTTGCTGGCAGCTGGCAATAATCCATCGCTGTATTGTGAAAACTGGAAAGAAATTCGTCATCAGCTGTCAGCATTGGTCGCATTGCATCACATTACATAATTAACTCATGGTAGCTAGTGATCACTAGCTACCATGATTTCAATAAACAGATCTGATATTTTTCTTGTTAGACACATCTTTTACAGGTATGCTTGCATTGTTACAGCTAGATCTCGATACATGATTTGCAATGTGATGAATTGAAGATGTAATTACATAATAATGTACTATGCAATACAAATTAGTATTTTGCTCTTTTATTTGTTGCAGTATTAACTGCCAACCTTCATGGGAGAGTTCATTACAGTGATAGTGGAAGGATGTCTGTGTTTGAAAAAGATATTCCTTGCATGCATGTGATATTTAGGAAAAAATTAAGGAATTTAATGTGTAAACCACGCCCCAGCCATTGGAAACACATCAGAGACATTAATAAGCAGTAAAAAACTGTATGCTGCTAACTTTCATGTTTGCTGAAAGTAAACTGTAAGAAACAGTATCTTTAGGGAAGGGGACAGTTGGGCCATTCCCTGGAACTGCCTCTGCTTTGGATTTGTAGTTACCTGTTAAAAATTATGTTTTTTAATTTGGTAGTTTACTTTTGTGATACTGATTAGTTTATTGTGCAATAAGATGTTGTCAGTTTCAAAAATAATTTGATCATAGAATGTGGTTTGCTGTTTGAACTATTACTACTGTAAGCTAATATTTAATGTGTGATAACGAACACCACCACACTCCACTTGTTTGCAGAGGGAGACGGTGAAATTTGACATCCACTTGAGGGGTGCTCCAGATGAAGTGGTGCAGCTTGTGCAGAACATCAAAGATGTACGTATAACTGAAATATTAATGTATGTTATGTGTAAAATGAAATGTCATTCTGCATTTAAATTGCTAATGTCACAAAAGTGTAGGGTTGTAATGGAGACTGACCCACTGGAACCACTTATTTTAGTTAACTATTACATTGAGATCTTATGCGAGATGTTACTATTTTTGTTTTCATTATATCTCAGAAACATTACTATAGCATTTATGTGCATGTTGTACCGATTATACTTGTGAACTGATTGTAGCATGTGAAATAGCCAATACAGATTTTCAGCAACATCAGTGACTATGCTGAAAGTATAACATCATCTCATCCAATTATTTTTTAATGTATTCAAAATCTTTTTAAATTAGGATAATTTTCTAATGTGGAATTTGGCCTTATGTTGTACTCTGTGACAAGTACGTAAATTTTAATTTGAAGGGGATGTGGCTAGCTCTAATGTTTGGCTGGGTGGTCTTCATTTACATCGCACGAATGGTAGCTGATCTCTTTGAAGAGGGAGATGGAAATAAATATAATATTTAAAAGTAGAGTTAGCATTAGAATGCTATCTAGATTACAAACAAAACATAGATGTAGTAAACTTATTTTCTGTTTTTCCATTAATAGTGTGTGCTATGAATAATTTAGAACTGTTTAAGGGGTTTACGATGGACATAAAAAATATATATACTTATAAGCAGTTGAATTAGACCTACATAGTAGCTTGTGCCTTTTTGCCCTGATGATTGTTGTGATGTGATGTTTTGTACACTCCACAAGGCATTGAAAGTGGTTGGTAGTTAGACTGATCCATGACTGCTGCATAGCCTCCCAAAATGCACAGAGATCTATCGGAGCAGGATCCATTGTACGCACATCTCTCTTGACAGCATCTCAGATGTGTTTAATAGGATCTAGGTCGGGTGACCTCAGAGTTCAGGCAAGCAACCTCAAGTCTGAGTATTCATTCAACCACTTGGTCACAATTCGGGAGCTGCGGGTCGGTGCAATGTCTTGCTGTAACCACTGAATTGGGTGCATGTGTTGTGCCAGTAGGTCCAGGTATTGTTCATATGTGAGGAATGAAGACACATGTACCAGGCAACCTATTTCATCCCACATACGAACAGTCTACATATGAGGATACCACCACCACCGCCAGTCTGAACTTTACCCTGCTGATATGAGGGATCCATCGCTTCATATACTTGGTGGGGCACTCATATTCGCTATCAGCATGTACCAATATGTATCAACTCATCTATCCAGACAAGCTGTTCCCATGAGTTGAGGGTCCAATGGCTGTTTCTGTGCCCATGTTAACTATTGAGCCTTGTAACATGCAGTGAGCAGAGTTACCCTAGTGGTGTGGCGAGGAGATTATTCTGGATGGTAAGGCTGCTCATAGGTCATTGTAGTCCAGCAGTGAATTGATGAGTGATGTGCTGCACTGTGGCCTGCGTATCTGCTGTTACCGACTAAGCTAGATGCTTGCAACCCCCGTAATCGCCATGTTGTATACCATGGCATTTGTTCCTGATGATGGTGGTTTTACATGAATCCATGAATTCACAATACACTTGTAACATAGTGGCCCATGGAAATCCAATACCTGCACGACATCGGAGATGGAGGATTTGAAGGAGTGACCACAGCTCCACTTCACCAACAAGATAGGTGTGTCTAATTCAACTGCTTATGAGTGTTATTGAAAGTGACAAAGTTGAAAATGACAGTTAAATTGCCTTTTCCTTCTTTGCCACTATAAGAAAAACATTTGTACCAGTACCTCACTCTCCCACGGCAATAACCTCACTACTAAATCAACCTTGTGTAATAATTTAGGAATGTGTATTTATAATTATTGTATGCAGTGAAGAATACTTAATACTCCTTCCACTCACAAAATATATTTCTTCTTGTCCAACAGTTTGCACTCTCACTAAAAGGTAGTGTTTACATTGGGCTAGTAAGCATATGCAGGTGTTACTTGTACCAGGAGTTTATCATCAAGATCCAAATTTCAAGCAGTCCACATATGTGTAAAGTTGCAGTAAAGGGGTGAGTGCAAGTACAAATGAGCTCACTTTCCCTAAATACATTTTGTGCTGTGACCAAGTGGTCAATTTGGTAATCATGAGTGGGTGAAGCCACTAGTTTTTCTCAGAAGTTTGGTCTTAGTACCAATGTAACAAGTTGAATAGTGGTAACTGGAGGTTTTGTGAGTGATAGATTTTCCAGCAAATAAATTTGAGCAACTAAATGGCAGATAAGTTTGCCACTTTCCCAATTATATAATCTGATATTTTTTAAAAGCGTTATACATCAGTAAACTGATCCCTGTCTATTGTAAAGTTTTCCTGTGGTTTTAAAGGTTGGTGTCAGTTTTTTATCTTTATTTTTGTGTTGGAATTGTGGTAATCTAATGCTGTTATGTTTTCTTATGTTAGGTTTTGACTACCTGTTTTACACATTTACATTTGTTTGTGTGTACTGAAATATGTCTATCATGTCAGTGTACTGCAGTAATAACCTGTGTATAGTAATTCATTTCTAACAGGTTATGGGCCCAGAGGACTCAGGGTGGGCACTGCTGTCGGTGTGTTGAGTGTATATAAACACATGTGTGAGTTAGGTTATAGTTGTACTGCGTGATTCGTGAAGATGTCAAGTTAGTGTGACGAGTGGGGGCACACTACCGCCCATAAAAAATTGGGTGCTATGAGTAACTATAATGAGTAAATTTGTCATGCAACTGTGTTTGATGTATGAAGATTTGTGGGACTGTATTGAACCAACGAAGGATGCATATGTAGATGAAAAGAAGCATCGTGCCAAGCTATGTTTAATGGTGAAACTGAATTGATTTATACATGTGCGCGCAGCAATGACTGCAAAGAAGGCCTGGGAAATTCTGAGGAAGGTGTACGAAGACAAATGGCTGCTGAGGAGGTTAGGGTTGTTGAGGGCATCGTTTGGTATAAAACTTAGCGACTTTAAGAACATGGAAGATTATGTGACTCTGGTCCCTGGCTCAGACACTGGCAGACATAAGTGCCGTTATAGATGTTGAGTTTGTAGCTATGATTTTGTTCACTGCCCTAACATCAGAATATGACCCTATGGTCCTGGCCTTGGAAAGTTTGGGCACAGCTATCACGTCAGATTTGGTAAAAAATAAGTTGCTCCAGGAGGACGTAAAGAAGGAACTGAATGATGAGCAAGGTGTGAATTCTGTTTCAATATCAAATTTCAGATATAGGGGGTCTCCTGGACCAAAGAAAGAGAAATGTATTCCGATGTTATGGCTGTAATGAGATTGGACATAGAAAATTTGAAATCCTTAACGGGGTTCAGATCGGAAGAGGGCAAGTTCATAAATGTAATTTGAGTTCTTCGGAATGTTCACTGTTTATGGCATCGACAACTACTACTTATTCAAATGACTGGTATGTGGATTTGCGTGCTACTACCCACATGACCAGAGAGAAAGAGTGGTGAGAAACTATAGAAATACTGGTATTAAAGCCATTACTATAGCAAACTATATCCTGCAAGGTGCAGGATATGGGGACTTTATAGGGCAGTCTAATGGGCAGGGTGACAGTTAAAATTCATGATGTTTTGAATGTCCCACATATTTCCTCTAACAACAGCAACAAACATTGGTGGCTTGTATAGACTGAATGTACTCTCTGAGGTGGCAAATGTGTCGGTGGATAGATACGCAGGAACTGTGGTGTGAGAGATTTGCACACCTTGGCAGAGTGGGACTAGATCAACTTGAGAATGTCATGGTCATAGGCATGAGTTATTCAGATTTGGTGACAAATGAAGAAGCCTGTGTTGCCTGCATAAAGGGGAATTTAGCAAGCATGGAAACATTTCAACAAGTGCAGTATGACGCAAACCCCGAAGAGGTTGACGCTCATTTACACAGATGTCTGCAGCCCTATGCCTGAAGAATCATTTAGTGGAGCTCAGTATTTTCTGACTTTCACGGATGACATGACAAGGAAGATTTTCATCTACTTTCTAAAGTCGAAGGACCAGGTTTGTGAGAATTTGAAGGAATTCTAAATAGTGGTTGAAAATGAGGTTGGTATGAAGCTAAAATGTCTGCAAGCTGATAATGGTACTGAATATGTCAACAAAGAGCAAGACGATGGTTGAGTACCCACCTGAACAAAATTGTGTTGCTGAGAGGGCCAATCACACCATTATCGAAAAGGCTAGAACCGTGATGCAAGAGGCTGACTTAGGACCAAGATACTGGGCTGAAGCTGTCAACACAGCAGTATATTTGAAAAACAGATTGTCCACTAAGGATTGTCCCAGAGGAGGCATGGTCAGGACAAAAGGTAGATGTTAACCACTTCAAAGTCTTTGGCTAGTCTTTCGTTCACACCCCCAAACAGAAACGAAGTAAGTGCAACGCCAAGAGCAGTGAGATTCTTTTTGTTGGATACTGTGAGCTATATATAGGCTCATAGACCCAATGTCACCCAAGAGAATTCATAAGGCAAGAGATGTGGTGTTTATTGAAGAAGCTAAACATGACTTTGACAGTACAAAACTGCAATGAGGTAGAAGGTGAGTCACATATGTTACAACCAATGCTCTCAGATTTTGCATCCCAATTGAAGGATTTTGGGAATGAGCCAGAGGTAGGGTAGACTCTGCAAGAAAATGAGACACGGGAACAAGTCAATTGACCAAACAATGTAAACGTGGTGCAGTGCAAATGGGTCTGTACGATGAAGAGGGGAGCCAATGGTGATCTTTGGAGAAATAATGCAAGATTGGTGGCAAGGTGATTCATCCAAGAATATGGTGTGGACTACCATGAGATGTTTGCGCCTGTGGTGAGACACTCCGACAGTAAGGATATTTTCGTTGGCTGTGGAACTTGAGTAGAACATTTACCACATTGATGTCATGACCGCTTTCCTGCATGGAAATTTAGAAGAAGACATTTCCATGGAACAGCCAGAGGGTTTCATAGCTTAAGACCAGGAACAAAAGGTGTGTAGACTCGCTGAAGAGGGCAATCTATGGCCTGAAGCAAGCATCTCGGGTATGGAACAAGTAGATTCACAAGATCAGGTTGGAGGTAGAGTTCACAAGATCCAAGCATGAACCATGTGTTTATCAGAAGGGAAACCATGAGACACTGATTATTATGGCCCTTTACGTTGATGATTTTTTTGTGTTTATAGAAAAAACAATGAAGACAAGATGAAACTGGTTCAGGAGCTCAGCACAAGGTTCAAGTTAAGTGATCTTGATGAAGTGCACTAGTGCCTTGGGATGAGAGTGGTCAGAAACAAGGAGGCGAGGACAATCAGCCTTGACCAAAGAAAATACACAGAGGACATATTGGAGCATTTTAGAATGCTTGATTGCAGGGCAGTGACATCACCCATGGATTCAAATGGTAAACCATTCAAGCCCACCAATGAAGAACTGATTACATCAAAGCAGCTGTATCAACAGTTTATGAGGTGCATAATGTACCGTGCTGTCTGCACCAGACTGGATATTTCCCATACAGTAAGTGTTGAGTTAGTTTAATAGCTATCATGACTCTGAATGCTGGAATATGGCAAAGAGGGTATTGTACCTGAAAGGTAGACTGGGGAAGACATAATTGCGTAAGTAGATGTGGACTGGGCAGGAGATTAATCGAAGATCATACACAGGCAACATGTTTAAGATGGGTGGTGCTACGGTCCGCTGGGGATCAAGGAAACAAAGAACTGTAGCCCTCTACAGTGCAGAGGCTAAATATTTAGCAATGAGTGATGTGACGAAAGAAGTCATTCATGTGAAGGGACGTGAGTGAAATTTGCTGTAGGAAGAAACCCATAACCATTTTCAATGACAGCCAGAGTGCACAGAAGCTGCTGTATAACCGTACAACCCAGTGTTCCATAATTGTACCAAACATAGACATAAAACAATATTTCATTAGGGATGTAATAGAGGACAAGCAGATTATAGTAGGATACAGAAAAAATAGTTGCGGACATTCTGACAAAACCTGTATCATGCCCTAAACATGTGTACTGTGTCCGTGAACTGGGGATTGAGGGGATTGTTACAGCATGTGTAAATGTACAGATGTAGGCCATTAGATTAAGTGAAGGTGTTGGAATTGTGGTAATCTAATGCTGTTATGTTTTTACGTTAGGTTGGGACTACCTTTTTTACATTTTGGTTTTTTGTGTGTACTGAAACATGTCTACCTGGTCAGTGTACTGTCTACTGACGATTATCATCATTAGTAAATGCAGTAATAACCTGTCTGTAGTGATTCATTTATAATATTTTGACTAGTCAGTACTTACATACGCAGTCACAGCAACAGAACGTGTCAAAATCTTGGTGGCCTTTGTAACAGAGTGGTTTATTACAGACTGAATGACAGTTTTGTGTTGGTTAAAGTTCGCAAGATGTAAACATTAGAAAAATAATTTTTTTATACATGCCATTTTATGACCATGTCACAATCTAGGGTCTGTTGAAAAAAAAAAAAGGTAAAACACTTTAAAAATAAAGATAACTTGCATGTGTCAAGATTTTGAAATTTGACTTGAAACTATTGGTTTTTCAGGTGGCGGAGCAGTTCCTGTACCACTGGAAGACCTTCCCCATCATCCTGCCTCCATCACTCAATTCCTCAGCTGTACCAGTTACAGATCTTTCTCAAATGTGTGATGGAAACACCGGGGCATCCGTGCTGTCATCCCTCCCACGGCGGTCCACCAAGCCCCTCAACATGCGGGATCTGTTCCTCGCCCCTTCCTTTGATGAGCTGGATGCTGTTGCTGTGGATGGGAAGGGTGAGCCTCGTCGCCTGCACAGCAAACAACTTGAGTGTATCAGAGAGAGGGGGTGAGTATCAGCTTCAAATCTGTTTGATTAAGTAACTTTACACCAGTCTTATTTGCAAACGGCACAGATTTTTAGGTTTATATGTTCTGTGTTCATTGGTCTTCACATTGTAGTATCAGAACATTCAACATTTTGGAGGGGGCTACAGAAGTGGTTCCGTACATTTTCTGGTAGTTCCCATGTTTTCAAAATTAGCTGATTGGTGTTTTTTCATCGGATTAATTGTGTTGACCTTACTATGTTTCATTTTTAGGTGTTTTCTTCCTCCTCTCCTCCCTTTACGCTCTCTGTATCCATAAATCACATTTATGCTAGTCATGGAATTTTTTGTTTTAAGTAATACTAATAATGCAGGGCAGTGGTGGCTCATAATGGACAAGTTTGATGCATGCGCATCACCTAAAATTTAAAATAAGAATTTATTTACTTTGTTGGTAATTTTTTTCTGATTAATTCATTATTCCTCAGAACTCCATAATTTCCAGACAAAGAAATTGGTACTTATGGTGCTCTTTCACCGGAGCATTGAGTGCCACTATAGTATCCAGCTAACAGTACTTTTGATGTGCTAACTACTTTGCCCAGTAGCACAGGACAGAAAGATGAAAACATGGTCATATAGATGGGTTTTGATGGGAATGATGCTTGGAAACTATACGCGTTTTCTCTTGGGTCGAAATGCTCTGGCGGGCCTTTACTTTTTCAAGTCAATACCTACACATTTTATTGTTATAACAGAAGATTTCAGTGTCTGAACAAAGAAGCTGTAGCGTTTCAAAAGTCAGTTTCCTGCCCTTCCATCGTACAGTCTGGTACATTCCATAGTACAGTCTACTAGTGTAGTCAGTTCACTTAAAAATTTCCTGGCACCATGGTTTTAAACGAAATAAGAAGAATGTTCTTCCATTTTGGAATATTGCGAAGTTTTATTTTAGAAGTTCAAACACAGTCTTACAGCACACACTGACACGAATGAACAGATTTTCCTTCACAACTTTGAATAGTCACAGCGTTGCAGTAGCGTTTAAAACTATGTTCAAAACAAAAGCTCATCTAGCGAGAACAATTACGAAGGCAAGGGGGAGGAAAAGAGTCTTCCCTCTTGACACCTACTGGCCTCCCACACTCGCGGAAAGAATTTTGTAGAAAGTGTTTAAATTGAAAAAGTAATTTGAACGAAGGTTGCTCAAGAGAGAAGAATTTCCGGCAGTCGGCGCTTGCTGGTGTGGGGGAATTTGTCCCGACACAAAGCCTTCTCCTCAATTGGACCCAGGGAAGTCGAAAGTGTTGCGTAATACACACAATAACTTGAAATACAGCCCCGAATTAAAACTGATAAAGCCCTTACTTCTACATATGGCAAGAAAGGAAAAATTTAGACTATTACACTCACTGACAAATGAAACTGGGCATTTCAACTAAAAGTCAGATGAAATACAATTATAAAACCGATTATAATGTATATAAACTGCAATGCTACAAAGCATCTGGCATGTATCTTGACGCATGATGTCTTTCTAAAATATTAATAAATGCTACTCATCAGTGCAACTACATTCCTGGCAGTTGTTTACAGAGTTGAGTTACTGCCGCCGCCATCAACTAGATTGTATCTACCAAGCTGAGACAGACGTCCCAATAATAAAATATAATTTCTCCCAATGAGCCTCGGGAACCATTAAAGAGGTTCGGGGGCTAGTACAACAGGGTGCCGTCGGATGCCGCCACAAGTAAGATGCCTAGATCCCAACGCTCTTCACTACGCCGCTCGCACCAAGGATCTATGCACTAGGCTTGCACCTGCTAACCACCTCTCCAGGCACCCTATGCCACTGAAGGAAGGGATGGCCAAGGAGTATAAAAGGAGATGTTCGCTGACCTCCGGATCGTTAGTTCTGCGTCAGTCCTCTCCTGGGCTCTCAGTGCGCAAGCAATTGGTGCAGAGGCCCGCACCTCTCCAGTATATTTCACAGTTTCCTTGTGGGGACGAAGATCCTCACCTACTTGCACCTAAGGATGAACCAGCGGCTTTGACAGCAGCACACTGAGACAAGTTCTGTCCCTTATGGACAATGGAGAATAGAGCTCGCCCCGAGGAATTAATACATTACATGCACCAGCTACTGCCTACTCATGTAGCTTTGCACAGGGTGTCTTCCCCGTTAACACTTGTGTGTTTACCTTCTGCCAAGCCCATGTGGATTAGGAGGTAGTACTTCCACCATCTTTGTTTATTTCCTTCTCGGTAAATATACACTGATCTTACCCGACCTCCTTCCTCTTTGTCATCATCGAAGCTGACTGAGCCAGTGGGAGACCGGGTTTACTCGTACTGAACTTACACTTACAACACACCAGAACATCCTTGGAAGGCCACCCATTCTCTGTCCCCGTGCAGTGAACGGTAGTCACGACACTAGGATACTGTCCCCTGAAAGTTGGCTTGCCGGCTTGAAATCGCTCCCACCTCACTGCTCACTTAGTGGTGCCGAGGAGGGGAATTTCTTCAAGTCTGGGGAGACCAGTGACCACTGGACAGACACTCGCCTCACCCATGTTGGAAGGCCACCCACCTCACCATTATTGGAAGGCCACCAGTTCCTTACACCCGTGTGGGAGGAACGGTGGAACCACGACACTAGGTACGCTTCTGATGGGATCAGCTTGCCGGCTAGGATGAACTTCTCTCACTGCTCCCTTCGTGGTGCTGAGAGGGTTACACTCTGGTGCAGGTGAGACCAACCCCATTGGGACAACACCATGTGGTTCCTACATCCAACACTTTGCAGATCGAGTCTCCCCCAACTCTGATGGGGAAGTCAAGAGTGAGGTGCGGTGTAGGCGGTAGCAATTGGCACCCACACTTGAACACTCTCACGTCAACTGCCTACCTATTGCAGACCAGATCTTAGATTAGCGCCAAATGCCTTACACCCAAAGGGGTGGTGTTGGGAGGAAGGTTAAGAAGGTGAGGGCGATCTCTAAGAATCCACAGGGGTTTTACATCCTCAGCAGGTTTGGGCTACTGAGTCCCTCTTGAATAGGCTGTTTTGCTACGACGGCTCACCGCACCAGTACCCACCATCATGCCTGTCAACTTGTTTGAGCCACCAACCCATGTTGCGGAAGGATACCACCCGATAGTGCAGGAAGTACTGATTAGCGAATGATCCCTCAGCACGCCAGTTGTAATGAGTATCTCCAGGCCAGAAATAAATCCAAGCACCTTGCACCCAAACCCCAACTCCTAGTTGAGTGCCACCAGGGCCGTGGGAACAGGGGCAGGAAAACTACCTGTAGGACACACACGCCATCCCACTGTACCACTACCTAAGTCTGCACCACGCAGGGCGAAACCAGACTTTGTGCCAAGTAGACAGCCTACTAGGCTGGTACTGTACTCCGATCGGGCACCAGTGCCCCGAGACGAGTAACCACCCAGAGACGTGACTCACCTAGCATTAAGTAACCCATAGCTGTATCAACAGTTTATGAGGTGCATAATGTACCTTGCTGTCTGCACCAGACTGGATATTTCCCATACAGTAAGTGTTGAGTTAGTTTAATAGCTATCATGACTCTGAATGCTGGAATATGGCAAAGAGGGTATTGTACCTGAAAGGTAGACTGGGGAAGACATAATTGCGTAAGTAGATGTGGACTGGGCAGGAGATTAATCGAAGATCATACACAGGCAACGTGTTTAAGATGGGTGGTGCTACGGTCCGCTGGGGATCAAGGAAACAAAGAACTGTAGCCCTCTACAGTGCAGAGGCTAAATATTTAGCAATGAGTGATGTGACGAAAGAAGTCATTCATGTGAAGGGACGTGAGTGAAATTTGCTGTAGGAAGAAACCCATAACCATTTTTTTTTTAAAGAAAAAAATGAAAGTACTCTGAGAAAACTGGCTGAAAATCTGCCCTGCAACATGTGACTTATTCTGATGGTGATCAAACCGTATTATTGTTGTGGGTGGTAGTCTGGCTTTCTCCTTACATGCATTTGGTTCTCTTGTTTGATTACAGCAACTAGATGTTCTTAATATTCTACCCTGTCGTATTGCTCACCCTCACAGTTTTCCACAGGATAGACATAATATTTAATGTACCTTACATTTGAATGAATTGCCTTTATAAGATATACAAGAGTGATTTATATATTTAATATTGTGATATGTAATCAGGAAATGAGCCAAGCAGTTATTTTCCATTATCAATTTGTAAAGTTATTGTAGGTTTTTTTTTTTACGTTTCTACCATGTAAAATAGTGTTATAACATTCATTTTGTAGCTGCTGACTCAATTTTAAATAATTTGAAAATTTGTGTAATATTAGTTTTGTGTTTCAAAAAACTTCCGTAAAAAATGTCGCTCCTTGACATGATAGTTACAAAATAGTATCATAAAATTGCCTCAGATGTACATAACTTCTATTATATATATATTTAAAAAAAGTTGGTAACTACTTCCATAGCTTGGTTTGCTTCATTTACAACATTAAGTAGGATAGAAATAGTACATTCTGCAGTAATGATGAAGTTTGCTTCAGGCATACTTGCCATTGTATTTTCAACAGGATGAATGCCAATATAATTCCAGCTTTTCCTTATTTATCCATATCACAGGTAATAAAATGTTGAGTCTCACACAATTAGAAAACTGTTCAATTTCACATGTGTATTTGGTGGAATTCCGTATTACTGTAAGTGAACATTAATTATCGTAGAGACATGCTGAGGTTAGGAAGACTGGGTTGCTAGAACTCAGAATTTGTTGTTGATGAACAACAATGAACAAGAATAATGTGGATAAATTAAATGGATAATGAAAATTTGCTAGCATGGAATATTAAGTCTGCATCATACATTGAATTAACGATTAAAAAAATTAGCAATAAAAATTAATTTTAATAAGTGTGTAATTTTTAACTTATAGATAATTTTAAAACTAATTAACGTTTAACTTTTAATCAATAAAATATCTGGTTAACGATTAAAACTAACGTTAGTTAACTTTGCAATCGCCAGTGATACAGTGGTTAACTTCTTAAAAATATGCAACGCATTTGATGGCTGACAAGTTGCACACCACAATATACAGATAGGTAAGCAGACATTATGTACTGAATCGAAGATCATCGTTAGTTGCACACAATGCGATATTGAGGTAGGTGAGATGAGACAGTCGCGATTTATTGATACTATCTCTCACTACGCAAAAATCACAGTTGCACAGTTGATGGTCCTGGTGGGGCATGCACATTTCAGTTGGTTTTTGTAGTCACTGCACTGATCTGGTTTCATGCTAAGTTGTGCTATAAGAGTTTATTTTAGGAGTTTTATTTCAAAAAGTTTTATAGAATATTGTCATAATTTTGTTAAGTAGGCCTATCTGATTCAGCATTCAGCATCAAAGTTGTAATTTTTTTCGGGGACTGTAAATTGTAATTTTTACAATGTTTTGAGTAAACATTGGCAAAAGCTTTTGTAATGGCTAAAGAAATGGAACATTTATTTTATATTTATCTATAATTTGAGAACATTATTACCTGCCTATGATTGAACTACATACAGATCATCCTATAATAACTATTTTGTAAATAATGTAAAGATTGCAAGGAAACATGACTTAATAGAGACTGCAAGACATAATAGATATTTCAAGGAAGCACTCAATTTGTGAACTTCTTGGATGAAAATGTTTTCATTTTAATTACAAAATTGTGTTAACAGAGGTAAGAAGATTTGTATCAAATTTATGATAGAAAATTTTTTTTACTCGAGTTATTAGTTTATGCTATTACAAAATGTTATAATTTTGTATGAGAAGACTGAAAGCACAAATATGTAGGCCTAATTGGTTAACTTGTTTTATTCTTTGGAGGAAAATTGATTGTACTGGGAAATTTGTTGAACTGATTTATTCAGAATTCCATGCGGGTGCTATAATAAGCTAGTTTTTTGACAAAGGCCCAATGAAATTGACCTTGTAACTAGCATCCAAATTGTGCAATTTAGGACTCTCTCTCTTAACAACCATGGAGGAGGGGAAGAAAGAAAGATAAGTGGAATTTTTTACTGCTATGTACTAAAATAGTAGGTTGGTTATGGCATCTTCCAAGTATTAACAGACTTCAGAATATATAACTATGTAGCAGCTGTGGAGGAAGACCTGCTGTCGTGGAGTATAAAAATAATGTCATTGGTTGGACACTTGTTTTAAATTTGTAAAATTGAGATAAATTTTATTTTGCTAAAAACCAGCTTACTTGCAAACCAAATTATCATAAAACCCCATTTTTGGACACACATTTGGATGAACAAATGTTCAACATTGAAGGATATGATATTTTTGATCAAGAATGTAATGTGGTATTATTAGTAGAGACATGCAAATTTCACATTATTCTTTTAAGACATGTTATACTGAAATGACATATACATTTGCTCTACTATTGTCATTAGACCATTCTTTATTTAACATGCCCAGGGTGACTACACCAGTGAATAAATACTTCCTATTGGTATTGCTGAATCATGTGCCATACAGTCAGAAGGGAGATAGCTTGTCACCTAGGCAACAACCAATCAGCATTTGCTGCCAGCTTGCGAACATACATGACCGTGAAGTCTCTTGATTGTAAAAAATAATGTAAATTTTGCAGGTCCCGTGTTATTAGTAACCAGCGAAGTGTGTGTAGATGTACAAACTTAACGTTGTTGCTGAAATTATTCAAAGTTAGCTTTCCAAAGGTTTACATAATTCTTGCAAATAAAATATTTGTAGTTGTTGAAATTCCGAGTGGTTGCGGTCACATTGATAACAATATTCCATTTTGAACAAAAATTGTTATTTCTGCACCATCACATAACAACTGGAAAAACCACATGGCTGTTGTAGTAGCAAAACAACTGAACAATGCAAAGACTGCAAAAACCAAAGGTAACAAACACACACAGCACAAATTTTATCCGAAATAGCGCTAAGTTTAGTCATAAGAACATCATCTGTAGTATCTTTTTTCTGCTACAGAAGAATGCATTTTGGTTGTTAGGGTTGTTTATTCACATGATAATGAAATGGAATACTTGTGGTTCAGGGGTCCTATAATTGGGTCAAAGTTGGTTCAAACATTTGGTTTTCAGAATTGTGGATGTCATTTATAACAGTGTAGCACAGCCATTTCTAACAATGCTGCACAGTAATTGTTACTTGGTATTGGAAGTTATTAATGGAACAACAAAGTGTTGATAGAATATCTGTGAAAATTTACTGAAGGTGAAGCTGAAACTACTTTCAGGGGGTGAAATGGTTCATTATAAAGTCTTATTGTGTGCCATTCTCTTCACAAGTCAGTTCATGATGAAAAGCACAGTGGATGCCAAGGATGTCTGAAAGCAGTGACACTATGGGCCATGTTCTACTTCCTCAGTATTACAGTAGAAAACTGTAGTAAGAATCTGTGGGTATCGTATGTTAACAGTAAATCAGCATCTGAC
Organism: Dryococelus australis; assembly: GCA_029891345.1. NCBI lineage: Eukaryota > Metazoa > Arthropoda > Insecta > Phasmatodea > Phasmatidae > Dryococelus > Dryococelus australis. The sequence goes on along the minus strand of CM056993.1, from coordinate 317,083,146 downwards.
GGCATTACATCATCTGCCGTGAATGGAAATGCTTTTCTGAAAGTTCAGGAATGTATTATTTTAACAAAGCTAGACTTGCTACAAGAGTGTCAAGAGTTGGAAATACAAGAAGTTTGAGTCAGTTGCTAGTAAAACCGCTGTGAAGGACATATGCTGGACATACACAGCTACCTTATGATGCGGCAAGTGTTCATTCAAAGTTTCAGAAAGTAATGGAGAAACGACTAGAAGGATTAGAAAAAAATAAACAGATACTCTGCTGCTGCTGCTGCTATCCTTATAAGGAATGGTACTGTGATGATATGAAAAGATTAATGTAGAAATTGCAGTAGCAGGCTTAATTACATTTTTCACAAAAAATGTGATGCAAAAGCTGTGTGGAAAGTCTTTGATTTGAAGTAGATTGAATCTGTCTGTGTACTACAGACAAAAATGTACGTATGATAGTAGCTGTTTCAGAATCGGAATGTAGTGAAATACATACTACTGTAATTGCAATTTTTCTTGGGCTTTGTAAATTTCCTCTCCAAGGTCTTGATGTAACAATATGATTTTGAATTAGGACATTGATCATTATTATAGGCTGTTCATGGTAAAATGAGCACTTTTGAAAGCCCTTCTTAAGATCTACTTGCATGTACGTTGTGTATTCTTCCACTGTATGTAAAATTAACATTGCCATGGGCCTCATCACTTTATTTATGTATCGCCAATTGAAACTGTACAATTATTAGAAAAGTAAATATGTTACAAATCTGCTAATTTTTACTCTTTGAAGTATTAAAAAAAACAGAATGCTAAATAAATCATTTCTGTTGTAACAAATGGTTTCCTAACGTTTTTAATTCAACGTTGAGACATGGAACTACTTTCCCTCCATTGTACCAACTTTACTAGGTGCATATGTTTCAGTGAACCGGATTGAAAAATATGCATGTAGGAGCAATGAATTTTTCCTAAGGTTGATTTCAAAAGTACTCACTTTATCGTGAACAGCCTTTAGTGTGCTCCCATATTAAAGAAATTGTTTAAATAACACTGTTTTCTGACTTACTTCGATCAGAGTTATTCAATACAACTCGGTGTTAAGAGTTTTGAGCAGGGCTTTCTTTAAATTAGTTTTCTTCAAGACTAAGAAAGTTGCTTAACCAAGGAAGATTGTTTATGTAACCAAGTTAGAATATTCAAAGCATTTTGAGTTTTTATTAACTGAAAGATAAATTCAAAGTGGAAAGGAATGTCGGTAAAGGATTATGTGTTACATGCAACTATATTTGGTCCACCATAAAGTGAGAACTCTTGAAATTAACTTGTGAAAAAAATTACTACCGTTAACTGCATATATTATAACATGAACAGTTACAGTTATATTGACATTTAAGTTGGCAGTAAATTACAAGTAGTAGTCCCATATTTTAATGTCTTACTAATCGTAGAGTAAATAATTTTTTTGTCATCTGCAATTCAGTTTCTTTTTGTTGTATGCAAATAAGATTAAAATTTGGCATGATTGTAACACATTTATTTTTATAACTCTTTCACATCATCACCTACCTGATGCAACAATCAAGTTGGCTGGTTCAGTGTTTTTATTCCGGTCCTTGGTGATTTTTAATGTTTGTTTGCAATCTGTGAAATAAAGTATGTACTAACGTAATAAATAAAGCATTTTGATAAATGTTCCAAGTGAAGTGACCTTGTTTGTTGTTGCTTTCTGCTGTATTTCTGCTGTCCCAGAAATTCTTGAAATTTCACATAATTTGCCGACCTGGAAAATGTCCTGCCTCATGCAATGTCTGCATAAATTTCAAACCTCAAATAAACTTGAAGAAACTTTGGATCAGTGTGTTTTGTTAATTTGTGTTGCAATTCTGAAATTTAAAATAAATGTGTGTGTGTTACTTGGTATTTAGGCAATTGCTTACTTAAAAGAGTTAATACCTCTGCATGTATGTTGCTCATTTTGAAACACCACCACCATGAAAATGTTTTATACTGCTAATGGAACATTCTTTGAGTGTTAAGAAATACGTTAAAACAGTATTATAACGTCTGTCCAAATGGTTTAATTTGTATTAGCCATTATATCGAACAGTAAGTACCATGCCTACTAGTTTCCACGACTAACCTTCAATGTAAGTAATTTGGAGGAAAATTAGATTTTGCATTAAATGTGTGGATAGAGTTTCATGAAATACACTATCAGCTACGTATTGTGTTTTTAGTATTGTAGCAAGTTATGTTTATATCAGTGAAGGCATTTGAATTTTATAAGGAAAAAGTGATTTTTTTCATAAGCAAAGCAGTAGACCTTTAGCAAATGTTAGTGTTGTGTGCTTTAAAAACTTTGTGCTGGACGAATCTTCACGAAACTTGCATCAAATGACAAATATTGCTGTGTGAGCTGTAAAAATTTGGATTAATTCTGTTCAGCCATTGAGTTTTCATTACTCGTAATGTAATAGCAATGCCCACCATTTGCTTATGCGTAGGCTTGTATGATTCATTTCTGTGGTATTTATGCAATATAATTCTACTCATAAATGTTCTTACACATAATTCTTAGCTCATTTAACAATAGATTGTAGGATGTTGTCTTCTGTATGAAGGAATAAATACACAGTTTTAACTAACAGCATGCATTTCTTTAATCTGCAAGCATTTCAGATGTAACCTTTTTTAAAGATGATTGTTTGTAACATCTTGGCATTGTTTTTATAGTGGGGAAAAAGAATAATGTTTAAATATTCTTTTATTTTGTTGACAACTTAAATAAAACATATTTTCTTATGTCCTCAGAAGTGTTTATCATAATTAAAGCAACTAATTTATGTCTAAACAGAAAAAGAATTCTGAACATCAATCATTATTCAAAAACCAATAGACTTATTATTTCCTGAAATTAATGTGTAAGTGTTTATACTACTGATTGCAATATTTATTTCTTTCTGGTATGACACTCTATCAACTGGGTTTGGCAGTTGGGGGGCAGCGCCAAAGCTCTTCTCCCCCGTACTGAGAAGCGGGAGTCACCACTTCGACTGGGTTATTCTTGGTCCCTGCTGTGATGGTATACTAGCTTGTGTTGGGCATTTAGGCAAATGTGTTGGTGTGTAACCAGGCAGTGGTGAAATGGCACGTGCCAGATGAGACTGTGACATCCTGTGCTGGTGGCTGACCCTCTCTGGTGAGCAGCTTCTTCCCAGGAGTACACCCGGATCGGAACTCCTCAGGACTACAACTGGGGCTAGCCCTTGCTTGGCTGTTTTCCCCCATCCAACCCTATAACCCTATAATGAGGCATAAGGGAGGCGACTGTACAGAGAGGTGGATAACGAGTGTTCAATAGGGGTATAGGCATGGCTTAATGGAAATAAATAGAAGGCTGTTGGATGGGTGGGCAGTCTGGACTACTGACCTTCAGTCTAGTGGCTTGGCGAGTGGGACGTTGCTGGCATACCCAACCATTACGAAGTGGGACTCCTTGTCGGGGGTTGGCCTATCATTCTCCAGTAAGTAACCAGGTAAGTTGGATGTCGCTGACGGACCCAAGCACGTATTAAAGAGGTGAATAGTCCATGATAGCAACTGCTCTGGTGTTGCTCAGGATGGCAGGGTTCCTAAGTCGCTCACGTCAAGACAGTGCTTCAGAGGGCTGAGGTAGGGAATGAGGGTTTCTGCTCGTTATTACTCCTGCAAGAGTGTTAAAGGGTATGGTAATGAAGCAGGAGATAGCAGGAGCAAGGTAAAGAAAGATGGAGTGCTGGGAGTGACAACGTGACCAAGTTTGATTTATATCTGTTTATTGACTGGTCATTAAAGACGCACAAACCAGCCTATAACTAGGGCCTGGAGGGCGGATCCTAGCTTGCCTTTAGGTATGTTCTCTAGTCTCAGAAGACTCTGCAACACTGAGGGTGAGGGCGATCCCAAGTCAGCGAAACTCTTGTCACTAAAGCGAGCTACAAGGTAGCTAGAAGCACAATGGCTTCGGTATACTGGAGAGCAGTGTGACTGTGTCATGCAGAGTAAGACTCTCAATGGAGGCTGCTTATAGCAGTGACGACTTGGAGTTGGTTGGTCCTCAGGCAGTGTGACGTTCTGTGAAGGTTGATGTGATGTTGGTTGGCGCTAGGGCAGAGTAATTGCGTGCAACTGAACTGATGTGAGACAGATAGTTTGGTGTGTGCTTGGGCAGCGTGACACAGTGCAACTTGACTGGTGTGCGAGAGCCTCAAACTGAAGGACTGCGAGTTCTATTTGTACACGGCACAGGGCCAGCGCGGGAGGTGCGGAAGTAGCGGTAGACAGGTCAATGGGAGAGAGGGTGGCAGAGAGCCGGCGGAAATGGCTGAAGGTGGTTGAAGCTGGCAACTACTTCCCTTCATGCGGCCGAAGGCCGGAGGGGTGGAGAGTGGCAGCATGGTGCGAAGCGGGTTGTAGCACAGCAGGATGCATAAACTGGGCCGAGCCAACCCTTGACTTCAAGGTGTGCTGTAGTGTGTATGGCATAACTGCTCTTCTTAGGAGGGGGCCGTGGCTGTGGCGAGGCTAGATTGGGTGAATGGCAATGCCAGTGGCACGTCAGTTGTTTATTCAATGGGAATGCAGTTGACATGAGCCAGCTGATGTAAACACCAGTAGAAAGTTATGTGACAGTATTTATTTAGGGAAATATATGCAACCAATGAACTGAAAGTATAAATTTGGCAGGGCTTTCAAAAGTGCTTACTTTACCATGAAAGGCTTTTAAAATGGCATATAGAGGATAAGATGTTTTAACTACCTACTTTACATTTTAGGCTGTTCACGATAAAGTGAGCACTTTTGAGGTCCTTGTTACTTTTTCCTTTAAGCCATATTTTTATCCTTTAACTACCTTTTAAAATCAATATTGCCATGCAAGTAATAAACACAGCCTGTATCTTCCACTGCACTCAGAATTAGTGTCTAAGGTTAAAAATAAAATATATTTACGGACTGTTATTCCAAATGAGAAGCCTTTCAAAAGTGCTCACTTTAACGTGAATAGCCTATATCTCTTATGTGACCAGACAAAGTTGCAGCCGTAGCCAGGTCTGTTGTATGGTTGTGAAACATGACTGGTGAAATTGATCCTAAGGTAAATTCCTGCTTGATTTGTGGCGTCGGCAAAGATAACTTCCCGAAAACCAGTTGAATAACCTTGGAGTGGTCTAGAGCAACTTTTCCCAAACTTTTCTTTTTCCTGTGACCTGGTTATTTTTAGGATTCTTTTTTGTGATCCACTAAAACTTATTGCCTATTTTGAGATGTGTAGGTAAAATGAAACATTATTTGGATGTCAATATAATTTTAATGTACTTTAATAATTACTTATAATAAAGTCTTAAATTAAATTATTACAAAAATAATTGATAAATGAAATTAAAATAAGATTAAATTATTAATGAGAAGTGTGAAGCTATTTCTGGCTAACTAAAAACTTCATGTTTGTAGGAAAACATGATAACTTAATTCTCAGGTCCGGTTCGACCTCCACTCTGTTTCTATTAATTTTTTAGGGTTGAAAATGTGGCTTCACACTTATAGGTTGCAACAAGACATTAGAAATTTAAATGCGAATGGATTCCTTATCCATTCTTTGTCGCTGTTGATTGGGGGAAAATATTCATTCAGATTAGTCTCCATGCCTAGCAAATGTTACTTGATAGCTGAAATCTTATCCGGCAATGAACTCTTGTTATAATCATTTTGAAATTCTGTAAGCTTTATAAAAGCTTTGTAATTACCTGCTTCTGCACGACGTGACCACAAATTGAGTTTTTTTTTACAGCAGCTACAACCTTCTCTTGTACTTAGAAACAGTAGCATTGTTACCTTGTAAGGTCAGATTTAAATAATTCAAAAAATCAAAAGTATCACAAAGATAAGCTACTTTCAACAACCAATCAACATCATTAAAACTGTTTTTGTGTTAAAATATTACATCCTTAGCTGGTGGAAGATGATGATCTATGAATATTGAAACCTCTTCCTTTAACTCAATAAGTCATTTAAAACATTTCCTCTTGAAGCCATTGTACATAGCGGTGTAAAAGATGATCTTCATGTTCACTCTCCATTTCTTTGCACAGATCAGAAAATATTCTTGAGTTTAGTGAACGAGAGTTTATGAAGTTTATAAATTTTATACACTCTTGCTGTTTCATGAATAATGCAGTGGGAATGCAGGATTATAAGTACAAACCTCTGAAACTTTGAATAAAATCATATACCTCACCTTATCCGATATCACGCCCTTACATCAATACACACACTCCCGCCAATACATGGCTTCCAAGACAATTACCCAATACAATCATAACATTAACCTTTTTCTTCTGCTACATTCCAAACACTTGCATCATAGCAGTTCAAAGTAATGGAATTTTTTGACCGCTAATGCCTATCTGTTGGTGGTACAATGTACTTATACACAGTCTGGCACTATGGCTTTGATCCTCAGTAAAAGCCCAGTATGCACACCATCCATTTCCGCATGCTCCTTCACTGCTCAGCCCCACACATTTCTTCCATTCAATGCCATTTTGATTGAAGTAACTATCACTCAATTTAAATATTTCTTTGGCTGTGTTTCTTGTTGTCAGAGGTTTACAAATAAAAAATTCTTCACGAGTTGTATTGTAAAAATCATATATCACAAAACACATCAAATTGGCACTATTTGATGCAGCTGTACTTTCATCAACTTGCAAACAAAATAAATTGCAGACTTTTAAGTGAGATACGACTGTTTCTTCAATATTGTCAGCCATTCCCACGATTGTGCATTTCATTTTATTATTTGACAGAGCCAGCAAATTTACTTGGTTCTCCTGTTGTGTCCCCATATCTGAGATGCTACTATTTTCATTGCTGCAGCTATTAATTTTTCGGCAATGGTGTGAGGATAACCAGTCTCAGCAATCAATTTTGATATTTCGTAAGAAGCTAATACAAGGTTTTTTTGATTGAGCGCTCTGAGAAAAGATCAAAGACATGTAATTTTTGCTAACTTTTAATTCCCTTTTTATTTATAAAGAAATCTATTTATTTCTGACAGTTTTCTGGATGTTTCAATTCTAAGCACCGCTTAAACTTTGAAGGTTTCATGTATTTGTTTGAAAGGTCCATATTACAATAATACATAATGGTTTATCATCAGCACCCTTGATAAAACTGAATTGTATGTAATCCTCAGAATAACTGTCGAGTCCAGGACTTCACCTTCTTTTTTTGTTAAAGAAGAAGACTGCGTATTGTGACCATTTGTTAGTATTGCTCTCAGAATGTGTACCCGGCTGCACATCACTTGAATGTCTGTTATATGTAGTTGGACAAGAAACAAAATATCCTTTGTTTTCCTTCTGCGCAGTGGTGGTCTTCTCTTACCTCTGCACGGCTGGAGGGGAAAAAAACTGCTTCTCTGTGTTTGAGTATGTATTACACGAGCAAAAGTGGAACTCGCACATTTTATTTCGTGACACGTTCATCACGACACACCTGTGTAGATTTTGAAACGTTAATTTTTTCAAATGGAGCCAGCATATCTAAAATGGTTTTTCCTATACTTATAGTGGCAGTAGACTGAATAAGTGACATTAAATGGTAATGTCTTGATTCACTGTTTGTGCTACAAATCTGTGTATAAACGTCTTTAGATGAGCTTAAAAATGTATAGGCACCTTCAAGTTTATGTTACTAACCAGTGATTTGTTAGTCCAGTCTGTGGGGAAGCAAAAGTGTCTAGATGGTACTTTAGGGCTTATGAACTCACTAAAATAGCAAAACCCTATAGCAAAATAAAGAAATTGCAAACAAACAGCTTTATGCTGCTTATAAAAATGATGCCACAACAAATATGAACATATACTGTAAAATTGTAACATTTTCTTCATCATGTGTAACTTGTGTATTTTTCTCCGCACAGCACCACATGCAAAATCATGTGCTTAAATTAATTTATTGTTCTATTTTATTACATTTAAAGGTCAGACTGGTTTTGCTGTTTACCCTCTGCCAAATTCATTTGGCTGTTGATTCTGAATTTCCTGTTGTGACACTTGCTGCGTCAATCTCTTATGTAAATTTAAGCAACTTTTTTGGTTCACTGAATTGCGCTGCAACATTGTATACAATCTCCCGTGCTTGTCTATGCAATAAGGGTGTAGATAGCATATTTATATAGTAAGGATTTGTCTTTGAAAGAGGTTACTTTTTACCACAGCAACTCACTTTCTATGTCCACAACCATTACAAAGAGAGACCTTGTTGGCCAAGCTATTATTTCAGGTATAATAAATTTATTTGTTAGCACACAATATGTTATTGATTATGAAATATCAATGTTACATAACTGTTTATTTCCATTAAACTTATAGATGTTGAATTATGTAACTTAAATTTTATTGCTTCTATGCGTATACCTCTGAAGTAGTGCACAGTGGTTTCGTCGTGGCGTAGAACTTCAGGAATCTAAGCAGTGACCCTATAATTTTATTGAATGTGCCTCTGTAGCAAAGTCCAATGCATTTCTCTGTTGTACCTCCCCATGTATCTGGTTCGTATATTGTGAGATACAGCAGTCTGAACAAGCAGTTTTTAGCTACACTATTTTGGAGGACATGAAAATAATCTTTCCAATGTGCGTGGTGTCTTGAATGTATCATTCTGTCTCCACTCAGAATGTGCTTTCATTTTAGGTAAACCTATTGGTGGCACGTTTAACAGTTTCGTAGAAATACACATTTTTTAAATACGCTAAAACGGATTTTAAGCACCAGGGCTATGACCACCTTAAAAACACATTGTTTAGTTACAATTTATAAAGCTGTGTTAAAAATGTCACAGTCCAAAATCATTTAAGCTTGTTAGCCACTTTGAATCAAAGTACTACTTTTACGTAAACCTATAAATTTAACGAAGTATTATATTATTCTTTGCCAAATAAAATTTAAGGGGCAATACTCTTAATTTACAATAATAAACCTATGTGTTGTATGGTTTTATAGCTACCACCGTTTTTGTGATTGTGTTGATAGACAGGAAATTTTATTAACTTTTCATAATACCTATACTTATACCCTAAAATGTCTTGTGATGCTTGCCTTGTCCTGAATGAATCTTAAAACATGTCCGATAGTGAACTAAAAGATTAAACTGAATGGAACTGTTATTTTAAGTTTTAAGACATGGTCCATAAGTTACTGTAAATAAGGAATTTGGGTATAAGTATATAATTTGGGGGGACCATGGGGGTTCATCGTAATTCCGTTGGGGATCCTTATAACCCCAGTGGAAGTTCAGAACCGCTAGTCCCCCATGGCTTCTATATCAATGCCCTGCAGTGGTGTACCAGACTTACTATGCAAGGTATGTAGATGTCATGGAAGTAAGTTGTAACGTGTAACTCGGGCCGCCCAACAACCGTGCCAGAGCGATCTCACAGTCTCGAGCTGCCGAGTAACTAATCCCCTCCACTGCCTCAAGTGCTTGTCACATGACTTCCTGCTGACACTGAGGTCTGTGCATGTTTTGTCCCTTGTTCCATTATAGTACTGTTTTCAGAATTCGTACCCGGCTGTACATCACTCGAATGTCTGTTAGTACCACACTCAGAACTCGTACCCGGCGGCTGCACATCATTTGACCGTCTGTCTGCCTGTGCCACTTTCAAAATGTTTACTTTATTTTATTACCCATTTATCCATTGTCAAAATGAACATAATCAGAAAATAAAAAACACGCACCTATCATAATTTAACTTAATCCAAATGAATGAAGAGAGGGGCGGGTGCCGGCACAGGCACAGACAGGGAAAACAAAAGCTAGGCAATTATTTCGGCCAGTGATTGCGGCAAAGTGCGGATGTGTTTCTCGTGCGCCACTCCGCAACGCTTTGCGAGTTATGGTATTCTGAGGGGAAGGCGAGGCGATCCAGAAATTTTTTTTTCGTGACCTAGTACTGTTTCGCAACCCACCATTTGGGAAACACTGGCCTAGAGAGTAATGACAGAGCATATATGTTAAGCAAACATGACAAATAGCAGATACATTAATCTTTTGATTTTCCAGGATAGTGATTGTAAGGGTTTATGGATAACTGATATTCACGGTTAAAACAGTGAGCAAAAAAAATGTGTACTTTACATATTGCACACATTGGTTATGCATACAAATAGTATGTAGTACATAATACAGTTGCTGAGTATGTTTTGGCAGCATTTTCTGGCTTGAATCACTACAGTAAACACATCTAAAATATCTAGTCATTTTAAGTAATACATAAGGAACTCAAAAAGACATGCCCAGTATTATTAAAGACATAACCTTATGTCAGTCACATTACATTAAAATAGTCCATCAATGATGCAAGTCACTAATATTACCAGAGAGAAAGGAAATATGAGGGGGGTGTGTGGTTAAAACGAAAGTGAAAACTGTCTGTCCACGAAGTGAAGCGCACACTAGCATGAAGTTATGCTGAGAATCTTCTTGACTATGTGGACATGGAAGAAGATAGGCTTGTTACTGACAAAATGGTGCTATGGAAGATTTTTTCCTAAAAATTTGAAAGGAGGATATTGCATCAGTGTGGATGCAGAATCTATCAGTTTATTTTTCGACTTTGAACTGTTGGCTTCATGGTTAAGCTACACCCTGATTAAGCTACTCCCGGTAAAATGGGAGTTGACTGTGTTCAGCTCAGACAGTGGTATACAAAGCAATATTGCAAGTTGTTCTGTACCCAACAAGCCAAGTGTTGCCTTTCCTAAGGTTGCACATCTCCCATGTGTCAATTTCGTTTTCCAAAATTTCTTGTTATGTAATGGCATTATGAATAACATTGAGATACATTTTTACTTATAAGTATAAACACGATTTAATTTTTAACTGAAGATTTAAATGGAAGATTTCAGTGGTACTGGTTTTATTTTTATAAACTCTATAGATAACAATGGAAGAATATTACACACAATAGTAAAACATAAAATTTTAGCATGTGTTATTAAAGTACAATATCAACTTCATGCTGAAATATATAGTCCATTCGCGACTGGAACAGAGAGAATCAACCTTTGAAAAAACACCCTAGCCATTAGCTGCATGCATAGCTAGTAAAAAAAATGGCAGGTGTGGGTATGGTACCTGCACCTGCCACTTTTTTTTTTCTAGCTATGAATGCAGCTAATGGCTAGGGTGTTTTTTCAAAGGTTGATTCTCTCTGTTCGTCGTGAATGGACTACAGTTGCCTTTAGATTTACTTCTAAACTTTATTTAGCTTCTTCTGTCTGGTTTAGTATAGTAGTTAATGCTTTTAGCTCTTGTTCATTTAAATGTTTTAAACATTAGTTGGTTAGTTAATTTTTTCTGTTTCCTTCCTTGCAGCATGTTTAGTAAAGGCCAGCTTACAATTGATGTAGCACAGAATATAGGACACGCACAGAAAGTAGAACTCTTGTCTTGAAATGGCGCTGCCTACAATCACGCATAGCACACTCGCAGGAATTTAACACAGAAGCTACGCATAGAAAGTTGACCAATATCTTATAATTCCGGTGCGTGTACTCCATGCACCGTACATGGCCAATCAGAACGTCGATACCACAGAGTTCATGTAATGATCAAAATGGCTGCAAAAGTAATGAATTTGACCAGTACTTAGAGAGTTTGATGCCACATAATCATTGATTTGTTTTGATTGAAATTGTTATTGTACAAGTGATGTATGTTATGATGTATGGTATAACGTGTTATATATCTACACAAGCAGTAAAGTAAACAGCTATCGACAATATTTTTTTTCATTACAGTGTGACCAACGCACTCATGCGAAACTTAGCGAGCTTCGTTTCTTTAATTTTCACATCTGTTTTGTTTAAACATCTGTCAGTTCTGTGCGTGTGGTAGTTTGATTATAGGCTTTCAGATTTGAGCTGTGTGTGTTCTGTGTTATCGCATGTGCTGTGTGCATGCTAAATCAATTGTAGGCTGGCCTTAAGTGTATTATGTTCTCTTATTTATAAACATAATGAGATTTTCCTCACAATAGTCAGTGACTTTATTTACTATTTGTTAACCTTTCCCCTGGCATTATTTTTCTTGAATATTATGCAAATTAAATAAATATGTAGTACTTTTTTTGTGTGTTCCAATTTCAAACAAGATAAAAATGAAATGCAGAAAAGTGGTGTTCAGATTCACAAGATGGTTGTCTCTCTTTGTTTTATGTATACTGTACCCGATTTGTTTTAGTTCAATCAAACTTCAGATATGAGCTTTGTGATTTAAAATATAGTACAGAAATACTGTATGCATACATTGGGCAGGTCAGTTCAATTCAGAAAAACCTTCAACTGTATGATTGAGGTACGTACCACTTACATAAAACAATCTGGAGGTACACAGTCATACAGGAAGTTTAATTATAATTAAATTTTCTACCCACATTTTATTATTCATTAAAATCATGGCACAAACTGTTAAATAAGTTTTAACAAACTGGAAATTGAATTTTACTGGTCCAAGTGTGATACTCAAGATATGGTAAAATTTATTTTTATTTCACAAGTTTCAATTTGGTTTTACATGTTGTATAAATTTGCATTTCAATGTTATTTTAATTTTATTGCTTTCCACTGTAAATCTTATCTCAGTGTACGATCAGTGGATGTCACTAAAGTCAGGTGCCATCTGTAAAGTCTATGAACTGCACTGGCTGTAGTAGCTCAAGCAGTTTAAAAGTAACTTGTGTGATCCCTTCTAGACTTTTGAACACCCTCACAGCTACTGTTCGTGTAGTACCATCTTAGGAAATTTGTGGTGTGAGAGACTATTGCAGAATCACCCTTGAAGTGACCACATTTTCACTAAAGAAAAGTTCACACAGACAGTACAGAAAAAGTTGGCTAAGGAGATTCAATATTATATAGAAATGATTGAAAACGAAAAATGGTCAAATTGGTGTGGTTAAAAATATCTTGGTCCTAGAAAATTATGGACGTTATTGATCATTGTCATGAACATATTTTGGTTTGTCTTGATCAGTACTAATCAAACATCATTGTGAAGATAATTAGTTAGCGCATGTGCTTGGGGAGAATTGCAAGATTCTGAATATCAGCGACTTTTGACTGTCTGTGGAAGTAAATAGAATATTAAACTTGACCAGGAAACACATTTTAAAATAAAAGTCAAGAGATTGTACCGTCTTCTTCCAAATGAGGATTGTGATATCAGTCGTCATCATAATCCATTAAGGCAACAGGTTGAAAAATCTTATTTGGAAAATTTTGTAGAATTATTACTGAAATTACTTATGCAAAATGATACAGAAATCGTTAATGATGGACCACTTATTGAATAAATGAAATGTGTTGATAAATAAATATTAGAGTATCATAGTGTGCAAATTCATCAAAGCATGGGTTTCTATAGTATAAGTAATTGATTTTAGCAAAATAACGTGTTATGTCTTTAGCATAATATTAAGTGTGAGATGGCAACCCAAAAATGAATTAAATAAAATTCTACTAATATTTTATGTAAATAACCTTTTGACAGTATATATTTGTGTGTGTCATTAGGCTATAAACATAAATTAAAGTTTGCTGCTGATATCAATAGGACATTCAAGAATAGTTAGTAGATTAAACAGTTTAAGAAGCTATTGTGGAACAGTAACGATCTGTAAATAAAATGAACTAAACTTTGATCTCAGAATCTTCTCGCAAAATTGATTTTTTTACATGAATACTATGTAAACTCAATCCTATGCTGGGATTAGGAGTCACAAAGGTGTATGGCTGTTTAAGAATTTTAACATAAACAAGTTTATCAGATCTGCTTTATTTATATTTAGATTTGAGAGTGCTGTCTGCGTATTCTTGAAAGAAATTATTTTTAAAATTAATTTTTTAATTTTTTTTATTTGATAGTTTAAATAATGTCATCATACATTAAGTATCTTAAAGATTTTAGGTTTTTCCTTGCAGTAATAAGCTAAGTTTATTTAAGCATGAAACTTTAATTTATGTTCATCAAAACTTTGTTGAGTTTACCATGTATTAATAAGCTGAATTAGCATATGCAATCACCTTTGAAACTGTAGAATTGCTCCTTGGATTTTTTCATGATATGAATTATGTTTTAAATAGTAATAGATTTCAGATGATGAATTTTTTTTTCTCTTGAAAGAATTCTATTTTACATTTAATATTTTGTATTATTTAATTATTTAGTGAAGTATAAATTTACTAACTTTAATTAGACTTTAACTAACTTAACTCATAGTGAAGTAGCTCAGGAAATGTTTGTTTTCATGCTAGTGACCATGCTTTGTTTCTCTTTTGGCACTTTTTAAATTCTTTTGTAGAAACTTTGTGACAGGGATGCAGCAAGTGAATTATTTTTATTTAATTTTAGTTTGACATTTTTTAATATTCCATTTTTGTAACATATGGAAAGTGAAAGTTGTGTAATTTAATTAATTTAGTTTAGTGACTTGCAGTATTTTTGTCATTCTGCTAACATCAACGTGAAGGTCCATTTTCCCGTCGGTTTATAAAAAAAAATTATTTTTGTTTTCTCCTTCAATAGCTCTGTTATCTTCTCTGCGCTGATATCTTGTTTGTTATTCTCTCTCTGTTGCCCTGCTACCCTGCCCTACCTTCCAAAGCTTGCACAAGGATAAGTACGGGAAGCCGAAGAAATTGAACGCTACCCAGTTGGAGAATATTCGCCGTTGGGGTACGTCAAGGTTTCGTTGGTTTGCGTTTGGGGTGCTCGGGGCTCAGTCTCACGACCTGGTGTTGACGTACTGCATACTGCATTGATCACTACAGCAGTGCCATTTAGTTATGAAAATTCCCTTGAATTTGCATCACATCAGTATCAATTTTGCTTCAGAAATCATTTGACTCGTCTTGTATATTATGACAATTAATATGTTATTTTTGATGCACCGTAAACATTTGTGTTTACATTTAATTTATGTAGGGGCAGTGTGATTGATTATTTATGTTATGACTAGTTGTAAAAGTTGAAGCTGGGCACAGTTTGGTGTAATGTGGTCTTGTAAAACCCTAACTGCATACTACCAAAATGACAGTTTGTTGTGAGACTGAACCCTAAAATTTGCACCCGTACTGTGATGTCTGCAGTCAGCTCTCCACTCTTTCTTATCAGTATTCCACTAACTGGTGGCTTTTTGTTGGGTTTTCTTTGCTGCATTTTATTTGTTCTTTTTTGTTTAATTTTTTATTAACCTTGGATTTTTCTTCTGTGAATGTCACTTAGGGTAGCAGTGTTCCGAGTGTTAATGTGTATTTAGTTAGTAACACTTCATTGTTATCAGCTGCATTCCCAATGCTTAGGGAATGTTTTATTTGCATTTATTATGTTTTGTTGCTTTCCTGAATAATTTTTTTCCTCTGTTCTCTGACACTGTTATGCATTACCAAAATGTTGTAACACTTTGCTCACTAGATCTGCATGCATTTATTAAGTGGTTATTTTCCATATGTAAAGGTCTTCTTGAGGATTATTTTATTACTGGTTAATAATTTTCTCTAAAATTAATTACGATCTTTGTCTAAACAGTTATGCTGTTAAAAATGGTGTAAATATTACTAAGTTAGAATTTTCTTTCTGACAATTTGTTAACAATAACTGCAGTAGTGTAAGGCTGTTTGAGCCTTTGTTTAGATAAGGCATTAACGGCTACAAATAGTCAGTGTTGCATGAAAGTTGAGGTTCTAAGAAGTACACAATTTATTCCGATGTGCAGATGAGTTGTCTTATTTATTGGTATTCACATTCAAATTGTGACAGGCTGAAATTTCGAACTTTATTTCTTTCAAATTCCTGTTCATTGATTCATAACTATGCTATTGTGTACAGTCAAATACCTTACATCTCAGTATAGGCTGTTCATAATTGAGCACTTCTGAAAGTCCTGCTTAGAATATACTCTGCGTGTAAGTTTTACCTTTCTGCCATATGTAAAATTAACATTGTGATGAGCCTGATCACTTCATTCATGTGCCATCTAAGTGAAAACATGGAATTGTTAGGAATGAAAATGTGTTGCTGATATGCAAATTCATGTTACAAGGCGTAAAATACAGGAAAAACATATATTAAATGGCTATAAATTTAAACATTACACTCACAGTACAATGCCAAGTGTTAAGAACTATTTTTTAAATTCACTGCAAAGTTAATTAGGAGCCTGCATGCCATTGTATAGTGTAGCAGCAGGGCAAACTCACCAAGGCAAACTGGTTTCAACTCCTGACAAGGTTGCTCCTTCGGTTTTTGCACATGAGAATCATGATGGACGATGCCACTGGTCAGTAGGTTTTGCTGGTGATCTCCTGTTTTCCCCGTCTGTGCATTCCAGCATTGCTCCATACTCGGCTTGTTTCGCTACCATTTGACGTTGGCTAACAGCCAGCGGTGCTAGAGCCCATGACGACGCTCACCACACGCGTGTCATGTGTCCCACACGTGCGTAAAGAGGCCAATATTTTTGAACTTTCACATAAATGTTATTTTTCAGTGTAAAATGTGTTTTATATTTGTCTTTGCAGCGTTTAATATGTCTATAAATGTGTTCAAGTGTTTGTTGCTATCTTAAATTATTTGGTTATAAAATTCAAAGTGCCCGTGGCACCGAGATTAAGAACACTAATATTCCGGCATGAACGCCGCCATAAAGCGACATTAAATTAATATGAAAATTCATAAGAAAATTATAAAAATGTAAAGCAATATTTAATTTAATTTGTGCCATTTTATTTTCAATAATAAAATATTTTACTCGGTGTGCATAGCACTTCCGGTTATGTGAACCCCGTAGGCGGCCATGGTAGGTCCATGCGACGCTTGCCTCTGGACAGTCTGTCGAGGAGAGCTGGCGAGTTAAGACACTGTCATGTACGCACTACAACTTTTGTTCACTGATTTAGGTTTTCATAGTCAATTTAGTTTACTGGTTAACCTTTGCTTGCGTACGTTTTGTCAGACATTTTCCCCAGCATTATGCTTCCGTTTTATTCATTTATTTCGCCCTTGAGGCATTATTTTTAACTTAATCGAGGAGAAACATGTCGGAGAGGTCAAACGACCCGCGCAACTTGAATCAGGTGCCATCCACCTATGTCTATGGCATTTCATTGTAATTTCTGCAGTATTGCTACACACAATTTCAAGGGCTTGGTTTTTATGTATGTATTTGAAGGTATTTTCTATGTTTGAATATTTAAGGCATCATCACGTATAACCATGTGGCCGACCGATGACAAGTATTTGTATATGCCATCATTGCGTTTTGATAGCTTATTTAGGTAACATCATATGTGCAATATTTTATTAAGGGTTCTATGTTAAATTTTTGTCAGGGTTCCGTGTAATTTCATGTAAATAGATGCTTTTTGTACTTGACCACATGGTCATGTTAATGTTTGATTTTACTGCCATCAGGCATGTTACAAGCCTGTAACCAATTCAATCATAAAGAGAATAATTTTCTCAGTAAGAATAATAATTTGTCAGAATTTGATTTGCAGTTTCTACCCAGAAATATTGCAATTTCACCTGCACCACGTGGTCCGCTACGAACTTCATCCAGCGGCATCTGCGTCATCTAAACTTGTTTTCACACGTGTGTGTTTATTGAGAATGCTCATCTCGTGTCCTATCTTGTTTCATGTATCTTTTGAGTGTTTATGAAATTTTGTAATTTGTGTATGGTGCAATTAATCCCGTCCTAGCCGGCTCTGTTTATAGGCAGTCGCCACACTACCCATGTGCTGAAGGGCGAGCTCCGACGAGTTTGCGTTAGTGATGCCGAGTAATCACACATGTTAATGTGTATCATCAAGGGTGTCATTTGTAATTCGTGTCTTGTCTTCAGGGAAAAACCGTTACTCCACCCTAGCGGCTGTTGGCCCTCTTCCCTTGTGAAGGCTGAACTTTCACGCACCTTGGTGAGATCATCCATCTGGGCATGCGCTAGATTAATTGTGGGCTGGAGAGCACCCAAGCGGAATTGGTTAGTCATGACCGAGATTATCATAATTTCATTGGCACATTGATGTATTTGCATAGTAACAATAAATACAAGTCCACAGTGAACTTACCTCGTTTATTCAGTAGTGACGGTGTCCTAGCCACATATATTTTATTAAGTGTTTATTTCAAGTGATGTTTAGTAAAAGTTTAGTATTGACTCCATGTTTGAAGTACGCACAGGTGAGAAGGACACACAGAACCCACAGTATCCCTGAGAACCCTGAGTCTCAATAGTGTGGTGATTGGGAAGCACTGCTGGTGCCCATTTGTGTTTGGAATTTTAAAAATTTGATAATGACAGCTATATATCTTGAATTTGTCGCCATCTTGTGTTAAAACTGCATGAGATTATTTATTGTGATACTGTAGATAGTAAAATAGTTGTTTGGTTGTTTTATGTAAAGTATAGCATTACTGTGAAACCCTTCTTTTACATTTTTCAAGGAACTAGGAAAAAAAAGTTGCAAAATGCAGGAAATTGTAAATAGAGGGAAACTTATGCTGTAAAAACAGACATTGGGACAAAAAAAGTGTAAAATGCAAGGTTTCACTGTATTTGTTTTATAGAAGTTTATTAATTGGGACAGTTACATATATAAGTTGGGTATATCTGCCATGTCTTTGCTCGTGACATTATATTTTATTAATATTGTCTCGCAGTCTAAAAAATTGGATTTTTTTTCATAATATTTAGTAGCCTAGCAGTGAGACATAATTATCTTAAAAGTGAATAAGATGAGCACAAATACACTTTTGCCAGTTGGTACATGCAAACAGAAAGAAATACAAATAACTAGACATTTTTTCACACGGATGCAGGTTTTAAAAGCTTATCCAGCCAGTGATCTGTACATTGATCATGCATGTGTGTCCAAAATGTCAGCAAACTGGGTGTATGTTTTGTGTTTTCATTCTCAAGTATCAATCTCTGAGTACTAGTGCTCCTGTCTTTTTATTGTTACTTTTTAGATAGTTTTCATTAGCAAAGCAGTATATTTCCCCACCTGTTCAACAATAGAATTTAGTGTATACTTTTTAGAATTCGGAGGAGTAGGAGGAGGGGTTGTTTGTCTAATGGTTAAGTACAAAGTTTGTTGTCTAAATAACACACAACTCTCATTGGTTACATACAGTTCTAAACAACTGTTCTTGTAATTTACATTCCAATACAAGAGAATTGTGACTGTGAAATGTCATCATTCAAAAACTACGGAATATTAAGATTTGTTTGTTTGCTTGCTTGAAATGATAATGCATGCAGTGGCAGCCGGCAGTTGACACAAGCCCCGTGCTATTGAAGTAGCCAGCTTCAACACCCTCTCCCCCTTCCCAAACATATTTTTCTTCCTGCATATCGATAAGTAGAGATCACTCCCCTAACTCCCACCCCCACTGAAAATGACATTTTGTGGGCTACAATGTAGTCAAAAATGTAGATTTTGTGCAAAAGTTTTGCACATCCATCTATCTTTTTAGTAAAACTACACTTATTAGCCCCAAATTAATGTCATTAACTTTGATGCATGACACTCCAAGGGTAGCGGAGAATGTCGTAACATCAAGAGGGTTTTTGGTGGGTGCTAGGTCAGGCGCACCTGGTGGCTGGGGTTTGTTTAATTCAGTCTTTACGTGGTACTGGAGCCTGTCCAGTGTAAAGTACTGGCCTAATAGCTTTACAGAAGGGCACGAAGTCAGGCTCCACAAGTGTGATCTTGTGTTTCAGTGGATTGGCTCTAGACGGTACACCTAGACAACGCATAACCTGTTGAGGCTTCTTAATCTGGGTCAACTCCGGCTGGCATGAGTTTAAGTTAGGTTGGCTAGTGTTTAGGAGCTCGAAGGTGGTGTTTGGTCCTGTCTGCTTAATTACGCTGCAAACAAGGGGTGTGTTTCCTCTCTGTCAAATAGGGCTTCGAAGAGATCCTTGGGAATCTCTGTATCTGCAGGTGGTAGAAGGCTTGGGCTTGGTCCCTCTGTGAGAGCTTTGTGAGTATAGTCAGAAGGAGAGGGGTAAGTTCCTGTAGACACACAGAGGCAATATGCACTTTAACTTTCTCTCGGATACCACTCAGATGGGAGTAGGACATCAGGACAGCTCACCCTCTCACGTTTATGAACATAATGCAGGTGACGTGTGGTCCTACGCTGGTGAACAGGCACATGCAGTGTCTGCCCTGTAAGTGGTGTTCCTATCCCAGCACTCTGCATTGAAATGCGGCGAGCACTGAGAGTCTGGTCTCGCCAGTAGGCAGTCCCAACATGTAGGTGAGTGCTCCAGGAGGAGCAGTTTCCCCCAACTAAGAGAACTTTAACTCTACCACCATGGGCACAGTGGAGAGAGTAGCCATTGAGCCGGCAAGCCTGCCTCGAGCTGAGTACCTAGTGTCGGGGCTCTACCGTTCTGTACACCATGGTGCACAGAAAGGGTGGCCGTCCAATGTGCGTGTGGGTATTCTGGTGTTGATTTGTTTGGTTTGAGCAACTTCCCCATTCATCTGCAATCTCTTGGATGGAGTCTACTGAGAGAGGAATTACTACTTTGGGAAAAATACCCTTGAGTTGGCAAAAATATTTGTTTATTCCTTTTTATGGGAAGTAAACAAGACTGGTGTCGCACTACCTCCTAACGTTGGTAAGAACTTACAGAAGCTTAACCTTTGCTGAACCAGGTGAAAGTGACCTGGTCATAAGCTAACAATGACAGGGTATAGGAGCATTATGAAACTAACTTAAACTGGTATTACTCCCACTAGTGTTTGGCCAGAAGGGGCTACAGTGTCTAGGTATGTAGATGACATTGGCGATTTTTGGATCTTCGGCACAGTGTGCGGTGAGGACTAAGCAAGTTGAAAGAAGGATGGCTTTGGCAACGAGTTGCAGTGGAGACCAAGGAGAGGGGAATTCTTCGGCACGAATGCGGTGAAGGAGCGGTTAGGCTAGAGCAGACTGGTCAAGTTCTCTGGCAATTCTGCGGTGGAGAAAATGAAGACTGGTCACGAACGGGCAAACGACTTGCTATTTATACTTTGGCTGGTGTTTCCCCTTCAGTCAGCTTGACAGGGGTGGTAGGTGGAGAGGGGGTAGCTGTAGCATAGCTTCCTTAAGGCGTGACGCCACTGGTCGGTTTTGGAGATAGAGATGCAGCTGAACCTATTGGTAGAGCCATCTGGCAGTGTGTTGTGGTACTGAAGTGCCTTGGAGCATAGCATCAGTGGCTCAGCCTATGGAAAGTACCATCTTCAGGCTGGAGTGCCCTTCCTTGAGCCATGTAGACAATACAATCTTGCATCTCATGATGCGTGGTAACAATGAAAACTCCATTGAAATTGAGCAACAATGCCAGCTCTCTGATGAGGCAAAGTTGTTTAATCATTGTTGGAAAGATATCATGCGTCAACTTTACAGTATATCCAATAATTTTACTTTTATATAAATAGTATTTTTTTATTGCATGTCTGATCATATAACTGGTTTCGTTTTGCAAATTTACTACTAATTCTAAAAAGAAACCACCTTGCAACACATTTTCACCGTTACATGACCTTTTTATTTTTTATTCCCCCCCCCCCCCCCCCCCCTTATTTGACAAACTGGCAGTGTAGTCATAAGAGATAAAGCTCGTTGTCACTCTAAAAACTGACTATTTTATGAGAAACTGGAAAAGTATTTGGAGCAATATGTATGTGTCACGGCAGCACTAGTGAAAGCAATTTTCATACTCTGCCACCAAATTCAGTACTTGTTTAAACATAGAAAATGTACTAGAACTGAAAATTATCAGAACTCTTGCCACACTGTTTTTCTTCCTAAGGTATACGAGTATGCAGGATAATGAAGTTCATTAATTGATACACAATGGAAATAAACGAATTTTAAATGCAAACGAGAATTTGAGCGTTATTTTTAATAACATTACAAAGAGTTATAGAAAAATGATTTTTTTTTCATAACCATGGCAATACTCTGGCATTTTCTTGACATGTAGCAGCAGTAATCAATGAGTAATTAATTTTCTGGTTGTTATATAATTATATGGGCTTGTTAATTATAATCTGTTTATTTAGGGTTATTAACTATATACTATTATTCTACAAGTAAACCTAGTGAACATTTTATAAAAGCTACTTTCCATTGAATGTTTTTTTACAAAGTGCAGTAGCCATGTAACTTAAAAGTAAATTATATAAAACTACAAGCACTGTTCCGATAATTAAATACTCTGTGCGTGCGCGTGCGCGTGTAGACACGCATGTGCAAAAGCATGGTTTGTCTCACCTTAGGCAATGTCAGCATTAATGAAATGATTAATCATTAGCTAATGATAAGAGCTGCTGCCTTTGGTACTCAAGAAACATGCTTTCTACTTAAAAAAGTTTGATATTATGTGGTGTATTTATTTTCGTCTGAAAAAATCATTTATGTTACTGTAGTAACTTGTGAAGGGATTTTCCTGCTTCTTAAACTTTGTAAAAAAATTGCCTTCTGAAATGTCATGTTCAATAGGCAGCATTGTTTGTTAACATAAGTATAGAAAGTGATAGGAATTTATTTATCATTTATTTTCTATCATTTACTATTTAACAAGTAATATGAACTATGATTTGGATATTCAGACACAATGTCACTAGGACGGGAGTAATTGCACCAATTGCAAATAAAAAAATTACTTAAACACTCAAAAGATACATGAAATAGATTGGGGCACGAGATAAGTATTCACAATAAACACACACATGTGTGAAAACAAGTTTAGAAGGCACGGATACTGCTGGATGAAGTTCGTAGCAGACCACGTGGTGCAGGTGGAATTGCAATATTTCTTCGTGAAAACGGCAAATTAAATTCAGACAAAATATTATTCTGAGCGAGAAAATTATTCTCTTTATGATTTAAGTGATTGCAGGCGTGTAGCATGCCTGATGGCGGTAAAATCAAACATGAAAGTGATCGCGTGGTCAAATACAAAAGCATCAATTTACGTGAAAATTACACGGAACCCTGACAAAAATTGAACATAGAACCCTGAATAAAATATTGCACATACAATATTACATAAATAAGTGCTCAAAACGCAATGATAGCGTAGACATATACTTGGCATAGGTTAGCCATGTGGTTATACGTGATGTTGCCGTAAAATATTCAAAAAAGGTAAAATACCCTCGAATACATGCATGAAAACATAGCCCTTAAAATTGCACATAGCAATAATACAGAAATTATGATGAAACACCACTAACATTGGCGGATGGCGCCTGATTCAAGTTTTGCCGGTTGCGGGACCTCTCCGATATCCTTCTCCTCGATTAAGTTAAAAATGCCAGAAGTGCGAAATAAATTAGTTCAGCGGAAGCATAATTCTGGGGAAAATGTCTGGCAAACGTACGCGAGCAAAGGTGGACCGGTAAATTTAATTGACTATAGAAACCTACATCAGCGAACAAAAGTTGTAGTGCATATGTGACATTGTCTTACCTCGCCAGCTCTCCTCGACAGACTGTCCAGAGGCAAGCGTCGCACGGACCTATCATGGGCGCCTACGAGGTTCACATAAGCTGAAGTGCTATGCATGCTGAGCAAAATATTTTATTATTGAAAATAAAATGGCACAAATATAATAAAACATTGTTTTACATTTTAAATTTTCTTATGGATTTTTCATATAAATTCAGTGTCTGATATTAGTGTTCTTAATCTTGGTGCCACTGGCACTTTGAATTTCATAACCAAACAATTTCAAAATAAAAACACTTCAAAACATTTTTAGACATACTAAACCCTGCAAATACAAATAAAAAACACATTTTACACTGAAAAATAGTATTTATGTGAAAGTTTGAAATATTGGTCTCTTTGCGCACGTGCAGGACACATGACACGTGCGTGGTGAGTGCCGTCATGGTCTCTAGTGCTGCTGGCTGTTAGCTGACATCATAGTGTTGATGTGACATCAACTCTTAAACTTTTTACATGTATAAATTAATTTTTTACTGTTTTACTATAATCTTAAAAGGATTAATTATTGCCTGAAGGTTGTTTACCCACCTCTTATTCTTCCCCCCATTCCTTCCGCCTCCTACATAATAGCTTTAAGCTTTGGAAGTACAGTATGGTGAACAATAATGTTGGGTGCTTAACAGCATCATAAGTACTTCCAGAATTAGAGAAATTGAAGGAAAAAACAGTACGTTGTGTGATATACTGGAAGAAAGTGTTTTAAATGAGGCTCAGTCTGTTTTCTTAATTTAATTTATAAAATGTACTCTATGCTGAAGTTCCA
This sequence comes from Dryococelus australis, assembly GCA_029891345.1. Taxonomy (NCBI): domain Eukaryota; kingdom Metazoa; phylum Arthropoda; class Insecta; order Phasmatodea; family Phasmatidae; genus Dryococelus; species Dryococelus australis. The sequence continues at coordinate 317,058,770 of CM056993.1, read as the reverse complement.
AATTCATGTTTGCCATATTGCCCTTGTAACCATTTTGAAAGTTGATTTCCAACTCGGGTGGGTTGTGATTGGTTGTAATCGCACACTGCTTTTGATGAATCAAAGACAATTTTTTTGACACACACAATTTTCCAGCAGTGGGAAAATCTGAGGTGTCAAATTGAAAGAGGGGACAAGTGTGCATAGTTTTTCTGTGGTACATAGACTGAAAAATTTAGGCAATATGAGTAGTTTATATGCGAGGAAAAGCTAAATATTGTTAAAATTTATTTAAAAATCTTTTGAATTTTCAGATTGGTGAAATAAAGCTGTTATAATGTGAATATATTGAGAAATTTTTTTACGATTAGTATTGTTACTTGAACAGTGTAGTTTAAATGGTTGTGGATAATCACCGCTGTTGTGTTGGCAGTTCAGTGGCAATCGTACTCAAAGGATGTGTGTTCATAATCCCTTAATCCGGAGTTTTTTACACTGGAGAGCATTTTGAAACCACTGTATGGCTCATTTCCCTATTATATGCCCACAAATATCATTAATATGTAGAAATTATTTATATAACTGTCATTCCGAACCTAGTCACTGTATTATTAAACACTTTCAGAAATATGATAAAATAAAAATTCAATTCCACAATAATAGAACATGTGAAATTTATTTTGTAGTCAGCATTGTGTTTACATTATTAAAGTTGTTCTGTATGATTAACCAAGTAAAACAAAATATTATTTTGATGTGATGATAATAAAAAATGTAGAATTGATTCTGTAGCCTGATTGATGCAATTAACAGCAAGAAAAATTGTTCAGTAAACTAATTCATTAGTTCAGCATGTTTACTAGAGGCTGTGTTGCATCCGTACACACTTACATCAGATGTAGCTGATGTGTAAATGACTAAATGTCAATTAAACCTGTGCTATATTGTGTACCTTGATAATCTGCACACACCAGCAACAACAGTCATAATGTTCCTGTTCCATCATCCATGTTGTTAGGCAATTTCCCAAAACTAACTTGATCAAATAACTTGATCCAATAACGTAATCATAAAAACTGCCATTTTATTTTGTCCATCTGAATTCTACAATGATTCATCTATTTTGATAACACTTGGGTACAAAAAAATATAGGCATCTTGCTTGGGTAAGCTTTGACTGTTTGTAGAACTTGGATTTTTTTTATAAAAAATATTGTGTATACAATATTAAAAAGAGCATTGAATTCTTGATACATTTCACACGGTGTATGGAGAATATAGAATTTATTACAATAGTTCAGGGGCACCTTCAGTAGCTGCAATAAACTAAGTTTTGGTTGTTGACAATACTACAGAAACTAGTTACATTTTGCTTGACCATCCAAACAAATTTAAAAAAAAGTTGTATATTTTACATGAAATAGTGTCTACACATATTAACAAGATCTTTATAAAACTTCCAGGCTAAACATGCAAAAATGTCATATATCCAAGGAAAATTGAAGAACTTAACTCTAATAAAGGAAAATTACATAAAACTCGGAAATAATACGAGATATAATGTGAAATATGACCAAATTGTTATTGCACTATGTAAAAATTGATATTATTAAAATAAGTTTATTGTGGAAATGCCAATATAGTTAACTTGCACAACAACTGAAATAAATATTGATGTGTGTCACTTAGCTGTCTTAGTATAAGTGTCTTTTGGTTGGTGCTAGGTCAGTCGCGCACTACACTGTTCCTAGGTTACTTAATTGGACCTCTTTCTGGACACAAACACTGGCTGTGTGGCTGTCTGCTAGGCACAAAGTTTGGTTAAACAGGTCTGGCAATATGGCGAACAGGAACACTAGCCCGCTTGGGCAATGCCTTGTCTGGCTGGTCGTGGAGCTGCTTTAGTGGTCGGGCAGGTACTGAAGATTCCACTGAGTGCCTTCCCAGCTGCCGAAATGAGGGTTGGCAATCCCTATGCGGGTGTTGCTCCCGGTAACCACAGCCAGAATCACTGGATGGTACCTGCTGTTCGCTTTAGTGGGGTTTGGTAAGTAAACAAAAGTTCAGACGGGAGAAGTTGGTCTCCCCGCAAGATGGGTGACTTGAGCTCGGCCCTGTGAAGTTTCAAGACTCTGAGCGGAAAGGTTGGCGGTACACACCTTCTTGGCAATAGTAAACTTTGCCTTCTTTACCTCTCTCTGAGCCCCGTGCCTAGCATTGAATGGCATAGAGACAGAACAACACTCAATATCCCCTCGGTAGTGGCAAGTAGTTGACAATTACCCGGGCTAGAGTGTAAGCCGAAAATGGTTGACGGTGTGCTCCCTATTTCTAATCAGTGCAAGTAACTGGTACTCGAACCTGGAGCTGTGGTCGTAGGACTGCCTTCTTACCAATGCCAGGTGTAGTCCACAAAGGTAGGGCCTCTAGACCCAGGCAAATACCTCTGCCAGCATCTCTCGGCACTCTGGCAGCAATACAACCTGAGGTGGCTGTCCCGCCTCGGTGGGGTGTGTACTTAGTGGTTGAGGCTCTACCGTTCTGTACACTGGGGCATACAGAATGGGTGACATCGAAAGATGATTGTGTGGTGACAGACAGGCTCCTGAAGGGGGTCTGTCGTCCTACTGAGTTCGCAATAGTAAACAACCCGGTCCCTTGCTTGCTCCTCCCGAAGTCAGAATTCAGTGAGAAGAAGAATTTACCTCTAGGACAAAAGTACTCGCGGATAAGGTAACAGAACTAGTACTATAATCGAGCAGAGCGTATACAGAAGTAATGCTACGCAAATAACCAGTGGAGGTGACCCGCTCCTAAAGCTACATAAGATACAAAGGACGTCAAACCCAAATACTACGCAACTAAACCTATTGGGTTGTCTAGAAGAGACACTAACTTACAGGGGCTACTACCAGCAAGTAGTGGTGGCTGTCGACCCAGGAGGATCAGCAACGGAAGTGTTAAGTATGGTGGTTGTCTTCTGGTAGTCGAAGAGCTTTTGGTCGTTGGTGAAAGCAGAAGGTGTTGAAGCCTCCAGAAGGTGGTGGCTGCAGTCACTGGTGGTAGTCGAAGAACTGGAAGTTCATGGAGAGGATCGTGAGGGCCTAGCAGTAGAGAGCCCCAGCACACAGTGTTGAGGTGAGCTACTGGAGATGATAACTCCTGACCTTGGTCGCACATGGCCTTATATGTGGCTCTACAGGTGCGTGCCTGCCGGGCCGGGAGGTGTGACGTGCCTCTGTGACGTCTGCCTGGAGCGAGCAGGGTGTGAGAACTACCCTCGTGTGCTCGGCATATGGCCTTGGGTGCTCGGCGGCGCTCTGCCATCTTCGGCAGGTGTGACGACACACTGTCTGCCGGGTGCTTCAGGGAGGCTGATGTAATACATGGTTGCTTGTAATACTGTTGGTTTCATGTGCAGGAATAGTCCGCTCTGGTTGAAATGATCCTGTGTTCACTCATGAAACAATGTGCTGGGTTTGACCCTTCCTGTGGTTTTAATACTATGTATTAGAGAAGACAGGTCAGGAATAGTCCGGAAACCAAATAGCATCAATTTCCCTCCACGGGATCACATCTTGTAGACATTTTGGAGTAGTTTCTTTTGTTTGACTATGCATGTTAGGATGAGTCTCGTAGTTGATAAGTAATAGCCCAATAAGCGGCACACGTCATCAATTCAACCCTCCCCCTCCTTGCGACGGAGGCTCATCCGTCATCAGTAAAGGTGGAGAAATGGACAGCGGAACTAATCCTCCCTCTCTGGAAGGTCTAAACATGTTGGAGCCATTGTTGAAAAAAAGTAAAAATTCCAGGCAGACTCCTTAAGTTTAAGGTGGTTGGCATCTGTATTAGCATCGCTTTGTGTGCTGGGGCGTCGTAAAATATGTCGGGCCGGGCGAGAAGGCAGCTGTAGTTCTGTCTTCTTTTTCGGCATGCTGGTTCTTTCCCTCTTCCCCTTGCCCGGCTGGCCAGTGCAGTGCGCTACTAATGTGTTCCCCCCCGTGGCCAGGGCTTAGTGTCAAGGGTGAAACGGTGTACCGGGTATCCCACACAACCTCCATGATAAAATGTGCCATTACAAATTCAACATAGATGCTGTGGATACGTAATATAAAATATATCTAACAAGAACCTGAAAGAGAAAATTACACAAAACGGCACTTGGAAACAAAGGGAAAACACTGTATGTACAAAGCCTTACTCACAGAAGGCAGGGAGGGAAGAGAACTATTGTGTTTCTTGCAGTGGTGTATTAGGTTGTATGAAAACCTGACTATCTCGCTGGGGCAATTTGTGGGTCTCACCACAAGCATAACAGTTACATGTGACATAATAGAGGTTGCCAACCCCAGGCCTTCCATCACCTGGGACTGACCAGCCACCGATTCAAGGCAAGTACATTAGAAAGAATATTATTACAGAACAAAACCTGCATACGTAGTTCACCCTACATGCTAAAACATTGCACTCAAGACATAAAATAACACTGGATTCATATTGCACTTATTGGGTTAGTTCTAAGAGAGTACGAGGAAGCCCTTGGGCTTAGTCTTTGAGTCGACACTCGGTCGAGTTAAGTTTCTAAGACACAAAATGAAATAAATGGAACATGATCTGTTAGTTTGTAGAAGTTATTCCGTAGGATTATCTCTTCACATAGAACACTTGAAAACACATGGTTATATTTACTGATGTACCTAACTACATACACTGAATTAATTTATAAAAACTAAGCTATTCTTACTCTTTCCGTTGAGGTAATCCATTTTAATTATTAATAACTAATTGTACGTGGTGAAGTCTCTATCTTCATGTAATCACTGGCTCTGTGGAGAGTGTCTATAGGTGATACAGTTTATCAAAGTGAACTGTCTGTCACTTAACTTGACTATGGCGAGTTGTGATGAGAATTATACGTGCAGCACTGGCATCATAGAATTTCTATGTAACTGCTAATACTGAGTATGAGTCTATCTTCTTTCACTGATTGTTTATGTGCACATATTTTCGCACTTTTGTACTTGGCAACTTCTGACTGTTGCTAAATTGTCTCGTTATTTGCGTACTAGTCTTTTGGCTCGTTAAGAATAGCTAAACTACTGCTAGACTCTAAGCACTGTTTGTTCAGTTTAACTTGTGGGTGTGTTAAAAATGTCTACACAACATAGTTTTCTCTTACATGTTATTACGTGGCAACGAATAAATGATGCCTAAAATGTCTGTTCGTAGTGAAGGCTATTGACATGCCCCGGTATAACATGTAAACTTTTTTTATATTGTAGAGGGCTAAATTACTGCTACTTGCACATAACTGTTCGTTCTCACACTTGTAAACTGTTGGCAATAGCTGACGGAAGTGTCTCGAAGTGTTAATGCATTGTACTAATCTCACTAGTTATTGTCTACGACTACCACTAACTGAGACTTCACGAAACAGGGCTATAACGAGTCCTGACAATCACTAATTCACAGCCTCTGTTTATGGAGCACTGACATACTTGTTGGCGGTCTTGTTCTTCGCAGATCTTCCCCTCGACCATAGTTGGTGATGCACTAGGTACTGCCATGTGAATCGGCCACTTGAATCGTAACATGGGTCGCCACGGCGATTCTTTGACCCAGCTTTGGCGGCACGAGGGCGCATCAGTCATCGGGGTTCAGCACGTGGTGCTGAGGCATTGTCTTCAGCTGCAACCATTGGGGAGGACACAGGAGCAAGGGACAATGAGGCAGTGCAAGGGGGTGGCAGGTTATAGCCCTCCACCTCGACTGCACGAGTTCCTGCCCGTTGGGCAGGAAGTTTCTCTGCTAAGGCAGTGCGAGGAAGTGGCAGAGTACTGCCCTCCACCTCGACTGCAGATGGTCCTTCATGAAGAACTGAGGGTTGCTGGGCATCGACGGTCTCAATGTCCGGATCAGTGGCTAGAGGGTGGGATGGCCCGTCAACCTCGGCGGCACTTGTGTTGAAAGGCAAAGTTTCGTCCGGGCTGAGAGGGTACTGGACATTGTCGACTTCAACATCGGGATTGTTGGCCAGAGGGCGGGAAGGCTCTTCATTCTCGGTGGCACTCATGTTGAAAGACAGTCTCAAAGTCGACAGCAGGCGGGTGTAGGGCATTTGCATCGCTGCTGCTAGCCATCCCTGTGGTGCTGGATGTCCTGTGAGCAAGGGCACTGTCAAGCCCTTCATCCTCGGGGATGTCAGCGGTTTGTTCACTTGTACCTTCAGTGGGTGTATGGTCATTAGTTGTGTGGTGGTCCACCTGACCAATCACTTTTGAAGATGTCTGAGGGGGGGTGTTTGAAAGATTCCCTTACCTTCTCGACATCTGACTGAGTGTTGGGTACATCATATGGTTGTAGCTGGCCGGTCTCAGCATGTCTCGGCAGCATGAGTTCCACTGTCGGGACTATCTCCGAGTCCGTGTTAGACTCTTTTGTCGTGTGTGCAGTGTTGACTGTTGGTTCTGGAGTAGTGGCATGCTGGGGGGAAGAATTGTCTGGCTCTTCTGCCTTCTTCGCCTGTATGATTTCAGATTGCTCTGAGATTCAGCTTGAACAACGAGCTTTTTGACTGGCTTCTTGGTCCAGGGGGCTACGCCAATAAACCTCGCTTATTTTCAGGGTGGCCCACTCACATGTGGAGTGTTGTTTGCGGGCATAGCTAGTAGGTGTCAAGGGCAGGGATGTGACGGAAACTGTCACTGGACATCCTTGATGGTTCGATTCGCATCTTGTGAATGGGGTAGCGCACTGCTGGCTGTGGATTATCTGGTTACAGGTTTCTAAGCAGTCCAGGGTTTGTCAGTTGGGGTTGGCATTATGACTGCCGGATCATCCTAGTCATTCATTGGGCTGAAAACTTTGTCAGTTTCTACCTCATTTTCGGGTTCTGGCAATTCTCCGGGGAAAGGGCATATCCCCCTCCCCTGTACATCCTCCATCCAGTAGACGTTGTCTTGTCAGCCGACTACTCAATACGAGCTGTCCCACTTGTCTGCTAGGCTGGCGCTGAATTGATTACTGGCTTTGCTGAGGGGATGACTTTTTACAAGCACCGCTTCGTCAAGGTTAAATCCTCTCACACATGTCTTGGGTTGTGGGTACTTCCTGCGGATGTAGTTGTCCTGGGCGTCTTGAGCTTCTTTTGTATGAGCTAACGTACCCTGGCCTACAGAGTGGTTGGCCCAAAAGGAGTTGGCTGGAGCTTGTATTGACTGCCTCGTTAGTCTGTTGGCGGAGGGCAAACAATATGGTTGGGATGTGTTTATCCCAGTGCTTATGATCATTTCCCACACTAATGCAGAGGCATTTTTTGTTTTCTTAGTTCCTCCGCTTAGTGAGGTTCACCTGGGGGTGATAAGGAGGAGTTATCCATGTCTTCAACCCCCACTGGTGACAAGCTGATTGCCATTGCATGCTGGTGAATTGTCACATTATCGGTGAGGATCAAGTGAATACTTCAGTCTCCAGACGATTGGCGTGGTTTCTTGGTTGGGTAGAAGGAGAATAGATCAGTGACAACTAGGAGGTAATGGTTGCCTTTGGTGCTCCTGGGGTATAGCCCTATTAAATCGGCAGCCAGATGCATCCATGCTGTCTTGGGTCTCCACGGCTTGGCTGGGGGGGGGGGGGGTAGGGTATGCTTTCCCCCGGCAGCAAGTTTCACATTGACTGACATAGTGGCGCACATCCGTACTCGTTCCATCTCAACCATATCTTGTCCCGATATTCAGTAGGGTCTCGTGGGTCCTGAGATGTCCTGCCTTGTGGGTGATTGTAATAGTGCTGGCATAAGTATTTCCTTAGTGTCCGGGCAACCCATATTTCCCAGAGGGCGGCCGGTTGTCCACTTTGAGTCCAGACGATATTGTCTCTTAGTTTGAAGCAGTTCGTGTGTTGTTCTAGCAGCTGATGAACCTCGGGGTCCTCTTGTTGGTGGATAGCTACTTGATGTCGACTTATTCATAGTTTAACAGTCTGAACTGTTCCTCTGGGCCTCTCCAAAAGGTTATATGTTGTAGAAAATGTTTTGCACTGTTTTCGCGGAGTGTTCTAGTTGTCGGTGCATAAATAATACACTTGTTTCTGGCAATCGTGTGACACCTGCACTTTTTCAGTTTTCAGTGCGCACCAAGTGTGCATCCAGTATGCACCCAGAGCAGTCAATTGGAATATGCCAATAGTCTCCATTTGTGATTAGTAATTTGGTGTTTTTATTCAAATTTTTGCCAAAATTATTTTAACTTAAATTTCTTCTAATTATACATATATAGTGTTAAAATAACTGTACGCAAATGTACCCAGCCTAATATTTTCGGTAATAAATTAAAAAAGCACTTGGAACAATTTTTTTTTTGGTACGTTGATTTCCTTGTTACCCCTAACCTTCAATAAACACAATTTGCATGTGTGTCCAGATAAAGTTATTGTCAAGATATACTGTAGATGGACTGTCAAAAATGGGGTACTTAGCATCATTCAGCATAAAAGGAGTGTTTGCTTAATTTATATTTCCAGATAATACACAGGCAATGATTACGTTCTCATAAAGTAATATTTTCATAAATATGATGTTTGGTTCATATGTCAAAATATTTATTTTCTTAAATACATTATTAAATTCTATCAACAAAGATAGTGAAGTACGTAGATAGATCGTTGGATAGGGCTTAACGTCTTGTAGACAGTTCAGTTATTAGAGATGGGGCAAGCTGTTTAGAGAAGCAGGAATGGGTAAGGAATTGACCATGGTCTGCAGTAAGGAACCAACCCAGCATTTGTCTGGATTGATTTTGGGAAACCATGGAAAACCTTAATCAGGATGGCTAGTCTAGATTTGAACCCAGGTACACCCAAATGCGAGTCTAAAGGTTTACCATGCACCATCTCACTCAGTCTACCAACAAAGTGCTCATCATTGTGCTATTGCATACAGTGTTGCACTTTTGCATTCATCGCCATTTTCATGATATTTGTGTATGGTAATGAGCTTATACAATTTCAAAATTGTTAACTTACTCAGTTTGAAATATTCTTGCACTGAAATGAAATGTAAAATTTTTGAGGTCTTAAAATAACCATTAAAATAAATCTTCAGGCTTTTTTATGCTGTTTGAGATTATATGTACTAAATTCAAAAAAATAATATAAATGATGTTACTTTACAGTGACCAAAAATAAAGGTTAGTATTATGAATCATATATGCACTTATTAAACTATTAGGGGTTAGCCCGTGACAGGGTTTTCAGTATGGTCACGTGCCTAGAATAGTTACGATGTTACAAATTTTTTTTTTATCATGCAAAGACTGAAAAAAAATGATGTGAAATTAACTCAACATTGGATATAATTCTATCCACTGGGCCACTGCAGCCCCACTTGGATATAGTTCTATCCACTGGGCCACTGTGGCCCCACTTGGATTCGCTCTAGCCACTTAGCCCCCATTTAATATATCTCTATCCACTGAGCCACTGCGGCCCCACATTATATAGTTTTATCCACTAAGACTGTGGCCCCACTTGGGATCGCTCTAGCCACTGGGCCACTAAGGCCCTACTTGATGTGAAATTAACTCAACATTGAAGCGAAACATTTAGAGTAAAAAAATGATATTCTATTACATTCATATATCTATGCAATAATCTCTATGCATTAATACAAAAATTTCATCGGAAAAAGAAATAAAAAAAAGAGTTTTTAGTGTCAAAAGTCATGACTCCGTAATCTGATCTTGCTGAAATTCGAACTTGACCTGTATTAGACCCTGAGGATTTGCTCTGCAAAATTTGAAGAACTTCTGTTGAGTTTCAAGGGACTCGAAGTATTAAAGACGGACAGAGATGGTCTCCTTACATAGTAGGATAACTATGTGTTTGCTTACATGCATAAAATAATTTTACGTGTAAAGTCCCACATTATTTCAATGGATGGATAAGGTGAATGGTGGCAGGAAATGTGTTAACTTCTTCATGAATCACAGTACATGAAGGAAAAGTGATGGTATGTAGCTGGCTGCAGTATTCAGTTTCTTGTGTTGCTTAGGGAGTTTGAGGTGGACAGCCTGAACTTCCCAGGCCAAGTGCACAGGTGGCGGCTCAGCCAGCTGCTGCAGAAGGGAACGGAGTGCAGCCGAGACACGCTGCTCGAAGACCTGGCACGCTCCTTGAGGTTCCTTATTGTCACTGCTAAGGGACGGGTGGTCTCACATTTCTTCAGCCTCTACCAGTCCATCAAGGCTCTTCTCACTGGAATACTCAAACTTTTGGGTGAGTCCCACAATCCTGTGCAACATTTATTCAGCACTGCATAGCTTGATATTTGTAGCTGTAATTTGCAGCCACTTGTGCTCAGTGGCCTAACAGGGGTTAGGGTATACATTGCACCTCCCTAAATTTAGTAAAGACTGCCAGTATGAAAGTAAATGGGCACCCAAATTATTGTAATGTATTTATGTTACATATATGCTTCTGGGTCATTGATTTTCTCTATATTTAATGTAGAATGTAATTTAGGTTTTGAGTGTACCAAGGTATGATTTATTGGAGAATGTAAATTTTTTTATCATACAAGAAGAAATGGCTGGTGGTATACATGGTAAGTGGTGTGTTCAGTGACTTATTGTAAATAGGAAATAGGCTGTAAATTAAGATGGTTGTGGCTGTGTGTGCTGTGTCTAATTGTGTCAATTAAGTTTTGAACTACATCCCTTGGGAAGGTTAGTTGTAGAACTCTAGATAAAGGACTCAAGCGCATCTCTCATTTGTACATGGAAATTGACTTTGTTGATAAAACAGTTTCACATTTTTGGTCCTCCGGGGTCTGGATCATTGCAGGGACGTAATATGGAAGCTTACAGTCTGTAGTGGCTCGGAATCGTAAGCTTGCCTGTTGTGAAGCGGCACTGTGGCGATGAATACGACATAACCACGTGAGGTATTCTGGTCATTCAGATCAAACTGCCCCTGCCAGGTTTTTGCACTCTCGGAAACAAACTGTGCCAACAAACTGTAGGATGTGTTTGTAGGGATGAACTTCGGCAAGCAAAAGTTTGAAGTTTGGGTGCAAAAAAAGGTTCAGTTGGAAGTTTGACAAGTGGGTTTGGTAATTGCAAAACAGCTTTTGTCTGAGAAAATTGGGCAGTATCATGATGTCTGCAGCTATCAACTGTCAGTGCTGCACAGCTGAGGATGGTGCGTGTGTTGAGAATTTATTGCAATGGGCTGTGGCTATAGCAGAAAAGGCTGTAACAGACTCAACACACCACCACCTGTTTGGGGCCAACTGCACAGGGATTTGGGTCACATTTGCATTAAATTGAAGATAATCTCCTGCTCATAGAGAGTCAGAGGTCGCAGGCTGTGATGAAGAGGAATGCAGCAGGCGTTTAGATGATGATGTTGCCTCGTAGTACAAAATCATGACACACTAGGGATGATGATGATGATGATAGGGGGTGGACAACGGCACAGACAACACATAAGGTGAGCAGCCAATCAGACAGGATGTCGTCTGGTTCACTGACTGCACAGCAATTTCTAGGCCAAGCCAGTGAGGACTCACCTCTTTGTGTTGTGTGTATTGATCTTCATATTTATGGAAGTGTCCACAGTTCTGTCTAAATTGCACAAGGAGTGCTTTGACATTGCAATATAGTGAAACCTTTGCATTAATTGTTTGTGGTTGTTTCACAAAGCTGAGAAGTGCCCATCTCAAGACAAATTGTAAAACCTGCAACACATGGCACGACATACTTCTTCACTTTTGAGAATTCTTAGTCCATCGATGATTCATGTTCATAGCAAGCTACAGTCATGAGTAAATAACAACCTTTATTACATCACTAACAAGTACTGCACCTGCCTCATTTGTTTTGTTGGCATTTGCCAATGCTGGAATAAAGGATACCACCAGAAACCTTCAGACATGTCGAGCACTGTTGGACCCTGGCAGTCAGTATACTTTTATTACTAGGAGCTGTCTTAAATGGTTGGGGTGTCAAGATCCAGGTGCTCACAAACTGTGCAAGGTCTGGATGGTGTTCCTCTTGCTGAGGTGACGGGTGTCACAACATGTCACATCTAGCCAGTTGATGAAATTCCTAAGGGGTTTATGTTCAACACACTGGTGCTAAATAAAATCAGTGAACAGCTCCCATCCTCAAGCTTGTCCATCGTAATTGGAAGCATTTGTCCTACCTGAAATTGACTGACCCTCAGTTGGGATGTCACCTTCTATTGATTTGTTGATAGGAGTAGAACTTTTTCCATTTGTATCGACTGGTGGTTGATTAGATGCAAGTCCAACTTAGTCAGTTGCATTGGACTCAATATTTGGATGGCTCTAATGTTGGGGAAGGTGGAGGATCCTGTTGGACCTTAAACCTCACTTGTTATTAAATGCCTCCATTCTTTAGCAATGTTCTTGGAAGACAATGTAAGAAAGTTCTGGAAATTGGAGGAAGTGCCTAAGAGCTTTAATCACTTCCGAGGAGGCTCTGTGTGTAAATTTCTTTCAGCAGACACACCACAAACAACCTGATGGAAGATACTGTATTTGAATGATTTTCCCTTCAATAGAGCCAAAACTTGGAGAGTCGAGAGCTCAAGCCTGTAGAAGACCATACTATAGTGAATATCATCATCAGAACCCACAGGTAAATCTTCTCTATCAAGATTTTATTTACAATTATCTTGTATCAGGCCATACAGAAGAGATACTGGTAGCAGATGCCAACCTGAGTTCATTGTATTTATATTCCTGACCACTACATTCTGAAACTGGGCTGCACAACCAGTAAGCTGAGAGTGGTTTTTGATGCCTGGGGTTAAGACATCGTCAGGTCATTTACTGAATGAAGATCATGTTGTCAGGACAAAAACTTCAGTGTGACATTAGTGAGTTTATCATTATTCATTTAAACACAGTTGCCTTTATTGTAGACATACAACAGATGTATACAAAAATCTTGGTTGATCAATGCCACCAACATTACCAGCGCATACTCAGGCGCTTCAACACATCTTCAAGGTCTAAGGAATACAGGTTTAAGACAGTCACCTCAGTTGGAAATTACACTCGTGCTCTATGGAAAATGTCTGTTTGGAGAAGTAACTAATCTCAATAGCCAACAGTTTCTGCCTCTCCATTGTTGTCTATTCTTACATTTATCAGCTCTCAGATGATGAGAGACACACGTTTTCACATGTTACCAGCGTTCTGAAAACAGATGCAGATAATGTGGTAACTGGAGCAGAGTTAGTGTAAGAAACCATAGCATTTCAGCTGTTGGTTTGCATGTTGCGAAAAGGGGGGTTTTGTCTTGGGAAATTTGCAATTAAAAGTTCAGATTTTCTGGCAACCTTGCATCAGTCCCAGTCTCAACAACATATTAAGCATTTTTCAGAGATGTGGTTAGACCTCTCTACTAAAGGTCCTCTATCTACAGTGGGTGAAGTGTAGTGACTGGATTTTCTTATGAAGTACTCACCAGGGGAATCAGTGACCAAAAGAGGTGTCCTGTCTGTTTTGGCACACATTTTTAATGTTGTGGATGGCTCTCACTATTACCTCTAATGGTTAAACACTTTATTCAACAGCTCTGGCTAGAAGGTGTAGAATGGGTTGAAGAGTTTCCAGATGTCCGGAAGACAACATGGACTTGTGGAAGAAACAAATTTCACTTGTCAAGCAGATGGCCACTCCTAAAGGACCCTTGGCAAGGGTCCTTGAAGATTGTCTGCAGAGTATTATGCCCTGGTGTGTCTGATTGAAAGTGTTCTGCACATTGACTTTTTGCTGCTTTACTGGTTTTTGTTGTGGAATAAAATCAAGTGAATTAATGCATATTGTCTTCACTTCATTGAAATAAGCAAACAAGATAGTACAGGAGTTATGAAAAACCCAGGCAGTAGAATTCAATGGGAGCTTGTCCCCATCACAAAAGGTGAGTGCTGAGCCTCCCTGAAGAATATGAACTCTTTTGCAACAAGGTTGGTATCCTCATTGTGGGTAGAAGTCTCCAAGCATCATTGCTGCCCTACAACCAGAAACACTCCATATGCTTCCAAAGAAGTGTCACTTGGTAGAACTGATGATTAACCAGCTGCACAAAGATCTACTTCATCCAGAGCTACAACACTTCTTGTCTGTTATGCAACAGGAATTCTGGGTTGTCAATGGATGCGATGTGGTTAGACGACTGCTTCAGTGTGTGACTTGTTTTTGTTGTCAGCTGAAACCAGTAATGCCTATGATGGCATTTTTTTGGGATGAGCAAATCACTCCAGCAAAACCATCCTTGAAAACAGGCGTGGATTATGCAGAGTTTTTCACCATCGTAATGGAAAAGAGTTATAAACCAAGAACATTTTAAGTACTTTTGTTTATTTTTTTTCACAATGGTGCTTCATCTTGAACTTGTATCAGAACTGTCTACATAGGCTTTCATGGCTGCATTCCAAAGATTTGTTGCATAGCGTGGTTGCCATACAGAACATTTTAGTGGGTGCAAGTAGGAAATTCTAAGAATTTCAGAAGTTTTTGTCTGATACCACAAACCATTCACTGATCCAGCAATCATTATACGACCAAAATATCAAGTGGCTCTTCAATCCTCCAGCTGTAGACCATTTTGGAGGTTTGTGGGGGGCAGGTGTTAAAACTCTGAGGCCACAACCACAGAAGGTAGTGGGGACTAAGTTCTCGATTTGCGAGGAATTCTACATTTCGCACATGCAGATAGAAGCTGTGCATAATTATTGTCCATTGTCTGCACTGCCTCTGCTGACTCCACTGACACCACATTAATATCAAGTCATTTTCTAACATTGGGACCTCCACAAACTTTCCCTGATGATTTAACAGCAGTGAGCACTGGCCATCTGTCAAGGTAGAAGCTCCTACAAAAAATTCACCAAACTTCTTGATGGTGGTGGCATCAGGATTACCTGCACCAGTTAAAAGTTTGTAGAGAGAGAACAGCAAGTTCAATCAATCTGGAGCCAGACTGTCAAGTCTTAATTCAAGACCACTATGTGCCACTTCTTTGTTGTTGACTTGGTCTTGTGGTAAAGACCTTCCTTGGTGCAGATGGATTATTGCAAATGGAGTAATACAAATGGCTCGGCTCCCAACTGCTCAAGGATTTGTGACATGAACAGTTGTTAAACTATGCCCCTTATCCTTATTTGATAATGTTATTTCATGGTAGGTTTTTCCATGCTACTTACATTTTGAACTACATCAATTTTGAAAGTCAGTTTGGAACTCAAGATGGCAGACTTGAGGTGGGTGTCTCATTTGTGCATTTTGAAATTGACTGTTATGGTGTTTCTGGCACAATTAGCATAGAAATTTAGTTAACAATGTGTGTCACAGTAAATTTATGTACAAAATATTTTGTACTAGTGTGGTTTGCATGGATATATCACTGGATCATAGTACAAGCATGAAGTAATTTTTTTACATAACATACACAAATTATTATAGCAATATTAGAATTTTTTAGTTAGGCTGTATTGTAATAAATTTGTGGTCATGTACCACTATGCTGCTGATGTTTTTGTGAAGAGTAAATCTTTGTTCATAAACAGATGCAACAGTTTTCGTTTGTGTTTGATATTGGAAAGTAAAGGTACTGTGTAAAACTTAGGGAACTAAAATCGCTCGTACTTACCATTACTAAAACATTTATAGTGCATTTTTGGAAGGATATTCTGGAATCAATTTACAAACTTCATTAAAAATAATAAGAACAGGTTTTATATGTATTTTATATGTTGATGTTAATGTTTACTGTATTTTCATATGTAATTAATGCTGTTTATCATTGTGTGGTTTTTGTAAATATTGGTGTACTTTTTTTTCTTTGGAATGCTGTCCTACAGTTGTGTTAATGGTTATTGATTTACAGATATTCTCATTGGTATTCCATCACTCCAAGCTCACAATCTTGAAACCAAAATAAGAGAAGAGAGGTGGCAGTACTTGGTAGCAGAGTTAGTGTGCCGGGTAAGAAAATTAACAAACATTATTACGTAGATAACCGTACCAGTGATTGGTACATTTGTTTGTAACTAGCATCGTACTACTGAGGTACTAATTTCATTTCCAGGCTTTAGCAAGTGTGTATGAATTTAGGCAGAAAATGTGTGAGGAGATGGGCAGAGGAGTGCTATAGGTGGGGAGTTTGTTGGGATGATACTCATATTTTCTCCCTAGTCTCCATCCTGATTATGCTCCACTACTGCATGTATCCATCTATCCATACATCCATCCTTCTAAGCTGGCAAGGAATAACTGGTTTGTTCCTTATACCTGTATAAACTATACCACCTGCCATACTTGTTCTTATACAAGCTCCTAAAAAATGTGGTGCATGAGCTGGTACACAAACTGGTACACTAAGCTGCTATGTGAGTCAGCATAGAAGATTCCTACAAGTCATAGTAGTGGGTATACTAGCAGAAGCAACACTGGATGGCTTTACAAATGATTATATGACTTGACAGATATACACACCATTCATTGAATATTTGTGTATTAAAAACTAACTCATGTTAATGTTTATTACTAGTGATTTTTTGAAAATTAATACTGCTTTCACTTTTTGCTGGTAAAAAAAAATGCTTATGGATGTACGGATTTACAATACACAACAATAATTATGTGGAATTTTCGTAGTATTTTTTTCAATTATTTATGAGAGCTATAACAGTTTGCATATTGTAATTATTTCTTGAATTGAAGTTATGATCTACATTCAGTAGTAAAAAAAAAGTCCAATGAAGTTGTGAAGTTACCACCAAAAATTAGCAACCAAGACTCTACCACTAGCTAACGGAGCTGGACAATGTACAAGACTTTAAATAAATATACACGATGTGGCAAAATTGCATGTCAGTACTTCAAGGGAACATTCCTCACATTTGGAGGATGAAAAAGATGTTATATGAACATAGGTCCACAAACGATTTGTTTCTTTACTACAGCTCGTAGTACATAAGGTGCAGTTTATGGCCTGTGGGCTGGATCATGTTACTGCGGAATGCCATCGCAGCGTTCTACATGACACCTCACACCATGACACTACACCTACAAAAGTAGGAACTGCACATGAATTAATTACAGATGTGTGAAAGCTTATCGTTGGCACTAAAAGAAATGTTCAAAATGCTCTCCATTAGCAGCAACACATGCATCAACCTACTGTTGCATGGACTACCTGATGCATTAATGCCATTAATTCATTTAATTTAGTGACCATGGGAGTGTGCTACGCTCTGAAAGTGCAGTATGACTGGCAAAGTATGAAAGTTGATGTGGAGCCTGCTGCAGAAAATAGGAAAGGTCTTCTCATCATACCTGGTATTAAATCTAGTTTTACAAAGTGACGAATGCCATGTAGCAGCTGGTACAAAAGCTGCTAGACATTACACAAGGTAGTACAGAATCTAGTACTGTGTAATATGGCCACTAGAGGAAAACAATTAGCTGTGCTCAATGCCAGCCTTCTTGCATTTTATACTTGTTAAAAAGGTAGGAACAAGATAGAGATCTTTTATAATGCAAAACAATATATGGTTCCATATCAATCACTCTAGAAAATAAAACTATTTGAACACAGAGCACCATCATCTGCTGTCATGTATAATTGTAAATCCAAAACATGTAGCATACAGTATTTGTATTAATTTATCATTTAATTGGTTAACACAGTGTCTTCAGAGTGATAAAGTAGTATAAATATTAATAAATAAACTAAAAGTAATATTTGCGTGTTTAGAATGTGGTTCATAGTTGATTACAGTAAAATCTCATAAAGTACTTCACTTTGAAGTACATTTCTTTATAAAGTACATCTCTCAGATCCCTGGGAGATGTAACAATATTAAATATGTGTTCAAATTAAATCACTTTTCAATATATGAAATACTGGCAGTACCCTCACCCACTTCGCTGGGCATCTATTTATTATTCTATATACATAATTAATATTAGCATTAATAGGTATTATTATAATATTATTTTAATTACAATATTTCAAATTCACATTTTGAAAGTAATTAAATTTTCTCCGTAGTTACAACTTAAAGTAAGAAAATTATTTTAACATATTATTTTATATAACAACCACCCGCGTCTTAACTAGTTATTGTTTTTCATAAATTTTATTAAATTTACATTAACAGTACAGAGGAATATAATACTCAAATAAACATTATTTTTTTGTAAATAGGAAATATGAAACTCTTATTCCAAAGTATTTTTTTTGATAGGTTTTATTAAATTTGCATTAACTTGTTAGAACTTCTCTGTAGACTATGTTTATTGTTTTATAATTTCCTGGTAGCAAAATATATTGGTTTACTGGAGTGCTGACTGTAGATAACCCAACTTATAATTGGTCATGAGAAAAACATCCCTTGCTCAAATCTATTCCCACAAATTTGAAAGTTTGTCCCTGGGACTAATTTATTGCGAAAGCAAATTTTACCTTCACCGGAAATTATTAATATTTAAAAACTATTTATATTTAAAACTGTGAATGTATACATTGTGGTTATTTAATATGGTCTGTAATTCATTGATCAACTCAATTTTTAAATATGGGGCAATGTTGGACTGCAAGGAAAGTTGATCTGCATCAGAAATGAAGTAAATTAAAAAAAAATTGTGGACTTTTGCCTGAGGATGGGAGTAAACTAACAATCGGATGGTATTATTTGTCCTGTCTTAAAAGTAGGCATAAAGTTGTTTTCTCGTATTTCTTTTGCACCGAATGATGTCATTTGAAATAGAGTATTATATCTTATGATATAAAAAAATGCATAGATAATGGATGACTGCCTGTCAATAGACTTTTTATTGTTTGTGGGGGGTGGGAGGTCCTGAATTTCAGGAAGAACAGCTTTTCTCCCAGCACAGCACATACCATTGGATTTATCTCTCCACTTTTTTGCAAGACATTTAGAGCATGTTTCATTCATTTGCCCAATTTGCATATTTCTGTGCTGAGCATAGTCAAAATTTGGATCGTAATTGAAAGCCGACCTATTACCATGGGCTATAATTTGATTATGCAATCTAGATCTGGATGTGCATTGTCTCTGTGCAGTAAGCCGCTGCGAGTGTACATTGCTAGAGTCTCTAGCGCGTGTCTATGACATACATGTTCGGTGGACAAAAAGCTGCTAGAGCGTTCTGTGCTAGATCCCCTAGCGCGAGCCTGTGAGGTTCTTATATTTTGGTTGGCAAGCAGCTGTGTGTGTTCCATGATAGGCTCTCCAATTCAACGTATTTTAGTAGCCCTTGCCACGTATGTATTTCTAGAAAGTTGCAATTTTTTTTTATGCATGATATCGTCTTTACATACTATTAATCCTTAATAGCAACCACACTCACATGCAGTAAGATAACTATCTTTTTAAATTGGCTATTTAACTATATCAACATTGGCATTATCTATGGTAAACAATAAAATGAAAAGTTAAACACTTAATTTGTAATCCAAACAAATTAAAAGAAATTATTTGTAAATTCAATTACCTTTTTAGTTTTAATTTTCAGGAAAACAATATACAGTATTATTTAGTATGATTTAATAACAGTTAATCGTTAAGCTGTTGCTCAAACAAATAATAGAAGATCTCTTGTTTACAAAATAAACTCTAAATAATTACAAAATCATTAACAAAACCATTCGCTGGGCATTGATTTATTATTTTGAAAATATTTTTTTTATTACAAACTTTCAAATCTACATTTAAAATTGAATGTAAAAAATTAACAATTCTTGCTAAACTAATGCAAGTATAGCAAAAATTTAATTTAGTAGGTAATGAAATTCTCTACAAAAATATTTAACATACATATAATTATTTCACCGTAATTAAATTAAAGTAAGATAATTAATTTTAAGATGATTTTAAATGAATTGATTTGAAAATTTCTTTTGTAAATCTATAGTTTCGAGTATGAATGTATATACAAAAATAGTAATTTAATGGTTATATGTTTATTTAAATTTTTTGTATTTATAATTTCCCCTGGTGTTATAACGTCATGACATAAAGCCCATGTTCATCCAGAAGGTCCAGGCTACTTATCAGTGAAAGAATTTTTTTAATTGCCTAAGTAGTTCCAGAGGTTACCTCTAACACACACACAAACTATATCTCTTTATTATACTATTGTAGATAAAATAAAGGAACTTAATATTCTTCGTATTGATTTTGCACTGTACATTTTGTATGTGGCATAGTTTGGCTTAACTCCAAAATAATCTTCCGATTTTAGTTGCTATGTATTTGAGGTACATTGCGTTTTGTTGTAAATATTTAATTTTATGAACAGTGTATTTACCTCTGTTGATGAATATTGTTTACATTTCCCAGCCAGAGTTTGAGGAATCTCTGGAACTGCTGTGTGGTTTTGTTCGGCGCCAACTGCGGCGTGCCACAACAGAGAAGTTTGAGGTGGAGCGTGAAGCGTCGCACCCTCCAGTGCCAGTCCCCTATCTGTTTCTCACCCCAAAGGGGTGGAACTGGATCTGCGGCTGTTCAACAGAGACATCATCAGGAAGGCTTTGCCATCCCTGGTGTCCATACTGGAGAGAGAAATGCGGGGCTGGTTCCTGCACTTCCGTGAGAGACTTATTTCAGAGCTGCGCAGCCAGAAGCTTCCTGATGAGGAAATAGAACAGGTGAGCATATACTGGAGTTTTGTTTTTAATTTTAAGTTATTTTATAGTGTTCACCTAGTGCCTGTGTCTAAAAAGGTAAACAAAAGTCATGTTGTACAGGATGTACCTTTGATAGTAATTCAGGTACTCTATAAAAACAACACATTTAAAAAATATCTCCCTACCAAATCATCAAAACCTCTCTCTAGAAACTTGAATGTGGTTTAAGGTTGTTGTCTTAGTAGTATAAATTTAAACCAGACTATGCCAGCCAACGAGGAGATAAATTATTGCTATAGATGATTATTGTTGTTGATTAATTTATCACACAGCATTGTAAAGTTCCTTAATGTGCATCCTGTTTCAAGAATGCAACCAAGTTGACGACAAAATACAATGTCGCACATCTAATAGTAGCACTTTACACCTGTATCCATTGTTTACTTATAAATTATTAAATTTAGAATAAACAGTATTCCTTAAGCGAGAAAAACTTTCATTTCACCATCCCTAATCTCTGAATATGGAGAATAAACTGAAAATAAATATTACACACTATAGCTGTCTCAACCATGTTAATGATACAGCTACTAAATCTGAACTGCACTGCATAGCTGCAGGAATTTTAAATATAAACACTACTTCGCCTCATCTGCTCATGGAATCGCGTAACCCAGGCGGGGAGTGAACCTGAAGCAATTTTCATCCAGAGTCTACCAACATGCCCCTAGATGCGGGGGCACTCACAGACAAAAGCAGCCAAGTTAGTTTGCCTTATCAGATGTCATGTCAACCCCTCTCGTGTGAAAGAAGCCAGCCTAGTGTGCGCCAGCTAAGCTTCTAAGCTCGTGCCGCAGATGCAACCCCACATGACAGACGCCTGCTTTCGCCAAGGACCGAGAGATGGCACCAGATAGTGCAGCCCTGCCTATGGGAGGAAGAGCTCACCCTGCCACACCCACACGTCAGCCCGCTCGCAGGTGGAATATACGTCTGTGCACAGCCACAGAACGGCAGTTCATTCTCAGCAGCTCGCTCCACCACTTCCAGTGCTGGAGCTCTCTGTTAACACAGTCTTCGCGACCTACCAGACGTCTTGTCAAAACCTTCACCAGAAACCCTTAAAGAAGTCAACATCCCTTTTCCGCATGCGCGCGCGCGTACACACACACACACTCTCTCTCTCTCTCTCTCCCCCCTCTCCACCCCCCCCCCCCCCCTTCAGGTAGTGATACCCGAGTCCCTTCTGGACAAGAAGCGTAGAGTTAGTTAGGGTTAGCCAGTATAATAGCTACCTAGTCACATCTGCTTTGTTAGTTCAGACCCAAGTCACCTTCACCAGGTTTGTGTAGGTTATCTTCTTTTACAGTTCTTGGTAAATTAGGGGTTAGTAAGGGGACACTATGTTATTCCTCTCAGAATAAACATGTCTTCTATTAACTTCCGAGTACTCATTGCTAAGGGGGACTGTAACTCCAACTTCCGTAGACGTCAGCCCATAAGGGAAGAGCAGGAGACCGCAACATTCCCAACCTATTTTCCAAACCTAGTGTAGGACTGCTGGTTCCCTTAACCGGGTGCATGTATGTCAAAACAATACACATTACACAGCCATCCATACTGTGCACCTGGTGCGCGGTACGGTAGAGCCCCGACCATTAGGTCACAGCCACAGTGCAGTTAGTCCAGTCCATTCACTCATTCACCATGCTGAACTGTTGCCGGAAAGAATGAGAGTCTGGGTCTGGGTCTGCAGGTCTGGTACCTTTGGTTCACACCCACATCGTTGTCCGACTCCCAGGGTAAACCCACTGCTCTAACTACTGCGCTGAACTGTCGTCAGTTAAGAGTACTCAGGTACGACTGATTGGCTCGGCCTCAACTTGGCTTAACATTTAGTTAGAGTACTTCATTGCATGCTCCTCTTGTGCGTGGCTGACCGTACAACCTACCTACATGCCTTACATCCGTAGGAGTGGTACCAAGTTGCTTTTTAGAAAGGCAGCTACCAACTCCAAGCTTAACTTTGGTTGTAACCCGGCTCCAACTGCACTTTGCAACATAAACCCCAGGGAACGAGCTCAAACCTCCAGGCAGTTAGGGAGGCCTCACCTCCCAACTTCCTCCCCCTCCTTATTTCAGCCCCCATTCAAAACCACCAGAGCACCACATCGTCGCCCTCTGCCAAGGACTCAACGTAGCACTGGGTCTTGTAAATCTGTGGTGCCACCCGAGCTGAACCAGGAGTCCTTCTTAGGCCTTTACCTACATCACCTGCGACAGCACCGTTGCGCCGAGCCTGGACATGAACCCCAGCAGGAGCCAACCCAAAAGAAGTAGAGCCAGGAGCTACCCCGGGCGTTGCCCGTCAAAGGTAATCCAGTTGCAGTGTGCAGGCTGGTAATATGTAAGGTCATTCGGCATACTCCAGACTTTGTACTAAGCCACCAAACCACGTGGCCCAGGATGTATACCGGCTGGGCTTTAGTGAACAAACCATAAGTCAATCTTGATAGCCAGCTGTGTCTCTGACTGACACACCTAAAACTAGCCTTACCGTGATATCCTCATCAATCACAGACATCACACATTAACAGTTATTCACATTCATTTGAAACATAAACACTGTCAAAAGCTGAAGGCTGTACTGTCTGCAGATTTTACCTGTGCCCACATTGCCTTTACAGTCACAAATAATTTGAAATATTAGGCACAATATTGATTGCTTTCTGTTGTATGTATTTGTATTTTTTATTTGACACTGTAGCTTAGAATGCTGAACCGACCAGTAAGCACAATTTAAATCCTCTCACTAATTCCAAGGCCTACCAGTCAAAGGTCATGCCTTTTGGCCTTAAGAACGCTCCTGCACCTCATGGCTGCATCAGTCCAAATGGGCTACATCGGCGAATTTTGCTATGCCTACCTTGATGACATCATAATCTTGTCCAAAAACTGGGAGGAACACCAGAGGCACCTCCAGTTAGTCTTGGAGAGTTTCGAAATCCATGGCCTTACATGCTGTCTATCCAAGTGTCATTTTGGCAAGACTGAAATTGACTTTCTGGGACACTGAGTCACACCAGAGGGCGTATTCACCCAAACAGAACAAATACAAGCCATAGCTGAAGCTGTTCCTCCACAAAACAAGCAAACAAGCAGCAGTTGCAGAAATTCCTGGGGCTCTGCAGCTGGCTTCAAGATTTTATATCCAACATCGCTGAACTCGTGGGTCCGTTAAATAACCTTCTGTGAAAGGACCAAAGCTGTGGTCGGTTGATGTTGTCTGGAAGTGTAATTGCCGTTGGATGCTTGATATTGACATGATGAACTTTGTTGTGCAGGCGACCACTGGGTTGACCTTCAGGCATGTGAATAATTGATGAGCTGCATGTCAGTAATCTTCACAGTGTCACAAGGCGTGTAGAAATTCGAGCCACACGGGGAGCGCCAATTGTAAAGTTTCTCATATGAATAGTCAATTGGCGTTTGCAGTAAACATTAGTTCAAACTAGCTTAGTTTAAAACTGTGATACTCTGAATAAAAAAAGGTTTGTTGTTACTATGAGCGCCTGTAGTAAATAAATTATGATGATGTAGACTGTTCTCTGAAGATTTATTTCCGTTGCTTCTATAATATCGGCAAAAGAAAACGTTTGTCACTTGCAGCAGACAAAAAAAGAGACAGAATAGCAGCCTGCTGAAGTTTAATCTCGAAGTGAGAAGATGTTTTGAAGTAAACAAAGATGGGAAAGAATCACTACTTTTCTCTCCCGGTGCCCTAACGTCTCTACACACCGGCGTAAAATAAATGTAATAGATTTTAAAAACTATACGAAAATTAACAGAAGGTTGAAGTCGCGGGTGCTGCCGGTGCAAGTTAAGTACTGTTGGACTGTTCTACCATTGCACAAGAAAGGTTGTGCGTACTCACATATCGATTGCCAGTCTCATCTGAAAGTGGCCCAATCATGGCATCATGTGGGGGGTATTGTTTAAAAATAGCACACAAATGCGGACGTGGTTCTGGAAATATAGAATAGTATTACATGCAGGTCATGTCGGCGAAATGTGACCTGTACTCTCCTTGTTTCATCATGTAGCACAATACTATGGCTATGTGTCAAGATTACTAATCCAGTGAAAAGGTGCATGTTCATCCGATGATGTCTGCTGCTATTGTTGAGTGACTCAAAATAATAAAATTTGGTATAACTAGAATATACAAAATGTAAACACATTATTTTTGCTACAATATTCAAAATACTAAATGAGTAACTATCCTTTACAGAATAATAAAAATTAAATATTTCCAGAATATATCAAATGACTATATATTGCAATGTTACAAACTCTTTCTGATGGATTTTTTAATGCAATAATCTTTTATTGATTAGAAAATCTGTTATATATAAATGTGACAAGTATTGTATTCACTATGCTTTTGCATTGTTTTTGTTTTGTTCACTTAGAAACTATTTACTATTCTATTATGTGTTTAAGATCAGCTATATGAAATAAATGTCATCTTATCAAAACACAGTCCTCAGCAATGCGAGTGATATCCCTAAATGAGTGATTTCCCACAGTGTATCATCATGACTACACTGGCAGACAGTGTTATAGGGAGACGTAGTAGACATTGCAAAACATGGTCTTGAATTACTAGCAGAGTTGCAATAGACAATTTCACAGTTAGATATTATTGTCAAAATTAAAGATTGTTTTATGTATTTTAGTGGGAAAAAATTTTTTGATACATTATAGCTGATAACACTAGCCATTACTTCATTTATGTGTTGGTCTTTGTGTTGCTTAGACAATGTCCAAAACATACACATGTGATACTGATAGTAGATCAGCTTTGTTCATGACAGGTGCATATTTACAGGAAGTGAACCAAGCAGTAATGAAGGAGTATCTGCAAAGGGTGTATACCAGCATACTGTCCCACCCCGACTTGCTGGCTCTTGGCGAAGGAATACCACAACTACTGGTGCAGCAAGCGCAGTCTGTAGTGCTTATGCACAGGTATGTTTCGTCACACCTACTCTTACTTCAGAGTTTTGGCTGGTTGTGTTATATTTAGCAAAATAGTTCCGTTAATAGCTCTTAATTACTTTCAGTGAAGGCAACTTGATTGTAAATTTTTGATGTGAAATTCAATTGAACATCTTTCTCATTCGGTTATTAGGCAGGGGGTCTACGTTCCAAAGTGTGTGGGACAAAAACACGTTCCTCGGCGACGCCCATAGCTCAGTCAGTTCCCTACGCTCGAGAGTGACACACGTGCCGTTGGAGGGCTTAAGGTTGCGCAAACCATGTGGCGACTAAACCATTCTGATCTATAAAGAACAGATACTGTAGTGAATCATTCAATTAGTTATCAAAATCGTCATACTGTGTCAGACCATAGTATTAAAAATTGAATAACCCCTTTTATGTTGCTAATTTGGGAAAAACAATTATACTATCATGTAGCCCGATCAGTTCCCTATCTTCGAGTATTTGAATAATATTATTTGTTTCCAAAACCTGGAAGCGGCAGTGCCGAGAAGTTACAAATTTGTCACCATGCCAATACCAAAATGCAAAATTCCATCAAGAAAGCCAAAACGAAAACGAGTCCAACTACTCAGTAGCACGAAGAGGAGTCACCTGCATTGATTAAGGCAGAAAGAACAGCAGACCGAGGCTGTGGTGGAAGACCAGCACGGTCCTAGTGGGTCCAAAAGAATCGGGCTAACAAAGCATCAGGCAAGTCCGACGACAAGGTCAATTTAGAGTATGACAACTCTCAGAAGACCCAGCTCGTTGACTAAGTTCTTATCAACTAGTAATTCATTTCTGACCTCGATGCACATCAAATTTCACTGAATATCTTGTGGTATGAGTCACAACTCCTACCCATCATGTTTTTTTCCCTTCTTATGGAAAATAAAGGAAATTTTTGCTTACATTGACACACTTTTCAACCCTATTAATTAAGTTTGACATGGCCCTCGTTGCACTGCTCGGGTGGTAGACTAATGCTGCTCGCTGTGCATGAGCCACGCATGGCAGTGCATGTCTTGCATGGTTCACTGTGTTGTTCACGAAGGAACGGGTCCTGAGACTCGATTAGTGATCGAAATGACTCATTCACTAAGGAGATCTAGTGTGTCTGTGATTTAATCGGATGAGTATTGTGATCCCCTCAAAGCAGAGGCTAAAGTAAATATGGGGTATTGTTATTTCTTGTTTGCTTCCCCTCAGTGCTCCGAAAATAATTAAAGAGTGCCCGGCCACGTGGTCAACGTAGTGAAAGAGACCTTCATTTAGAGACGCTCTCGATTCAATGCATAAATTTTGAGAGGTGATGCTAGGTTTCTTTTATTTTTAAAGAGCGTATTTATGTTTTTAGTTTAACATACAGAGTAAATTGAATCATGGTAGTTCCAGCAGCCGCTATACCAAGCGCCCAAACTTAAATTCCTACAGCTTTCACTAAATTAATTTTTTTTATTTAGAGAAGTGTTTTTGAAGTGTCTTTTGTATGTATAATGTGACGCGTGCCCTATCAGGTAAGGTGATTAATTAGGCTGCTGACTGCCCTCTCGTGTTTCTAAGTAAACCGACCGCCGCAAATATGGCTAACATTCAGGGCCCAACGGGTCGTGGATGGGATGGCTGTCGTGAGTGGCCGTTTGTTGTTGATAGGATACTGTCGATGTCGAGGGGAGACAAACCCCTGAGTGAGGCGGCTGGAGGTAGATTCCCCTACCAGGGAGATCTACCTGCCTCACTACAAGAGTTGCCAATATGCGGGACGCCAGCTGTCCCAGGGGTATGAAATGATGGTGTGATTATGCTGTCGTAGGGGTGGAGGTGTAAGGTCTGACTGGGGTGATTTGAATGGGATGAATGGTTTGATGTGCGGGGACAAATTCTGAGGGGGGAGGGGGTCACACGTGGTTCTGGGACTGCCTTAGGCGGGAGTTTAACCTGTACCGTCTTCCCAGATGCAAGTGTTTTAAGGTACAAAAGTTTGGTAGCTCAACTTCTGCCAGACGTTGAACCTGGATGAGCCTACTAGAGTTGAGTTTAAATACGCTGTACACTAGGGGCCTGGCTAGTTACGGTGTCCTCTGGAGTAGCTTCAGCTATAGGTGGTGTCTGCTTCACTTGGTCAACGTTTTCTCACGTGGGATACCCGGGCCAACATGTGCCTAAATGTTTATCAAGAGGGCATTCCTGACTGAGGGGAATGAATGGTGAAATTGGTCGCGGGGTGGTTTTGCTAGACTGGGTTCTGAGTTTGACCTCCTGCGGTTCACCACTACATCGACGAGCTTGGTTCTGGCTAAGGCGCTGCATTCTTTACGCCGTTGCAGACTCTGCACTCTGTGATTATACATCTGATTCTATACGACTCAACTTCAGTCACCTTTCCTTCCACTGATAATAACATTTTACTTGACACAAAAGCAGTAGTAACGCAGACTCTAGAGATCGGTGGTGGGTTACTATTTAAATGATGGTAAACAACACTTAGGTGGAGTGTAACTTTTATCACGTGATAGAGAAACTGGTAAAGTCCCCGGCTAATCAAGTTACATAAATTGGAGCTGACTAACTAAACATTATTACTGGAGTTTAGTTATGTAAGTGGAAACAAGTGAAGGTGAGCCTGGTGATAAACAAATCTCCCAAAAGTTCCTCAGGCAAAAACGTTCTGTGGGAAAATGACTGTCGCAATTTACAACGTATTCAACTACCGGAATTTATCCACATGGGGTAGTCTAGAACATGACAGTTTGCAACCTCTGAGTCATGGAAGTTGACTTGGGTGCAGGTTTACCGGGTGTGGGATAGGAGGATGCAATCATCTTCAGTCTGCGGATAAGGCTGTCTTGCAGGCTTCCAGGTGTCTCGCAACATTTTTCAGGTTGCGGAGAGGAGAGACTTTGCAGTCTGAAGTCTTTTTGGAGACTGGGAGAGTCTTTAGCAGACTTGAGGAGATGAGGGGAGTCTTTGCAGACAGAGGAGGGGCCTCTATACAAAAATTTCTCGTCAGCAATTATTCATGGTGCGGGGGGGTTGTGTCTTCCAGCACAGAGGTATGTTTATCTGAGCACTGGAGCGCCACTCTTTTCTTAGCGCTCTGCCTAGATGCGATGACAATTTTACACGCCTTGGCCCGAGGCTGGCAGGTCGTGACGTCACAAGGCCACAGGGGTGCTGCCATCTCTGGGAGTTGCAGGAACTTCTTTCAGGGCTAAGCGACGAGTAGTAGAATCTCAAAAATAATTATTCAAATTGCGAGGGTGATTCTTGCATGCTGGATTCTGGGCAGGCAATGTAGATTGTAATTATGTATGCTATTTACAATTACGTATTCTGCAGTCCAGGCTTGTGGAAACTTCTTGCTCGATACGTTTATTTTTGCTGCAGACTTCCCCCTGAGCTCTGATCGCTCGCAGATGGGGCGAAGTCGTCCGCAGAGCCCATTCAAACAGCGCAGCACTTTGACATGTATAAAATGTCTAGGGTAATTTTTGTATGATTTCACATTTCTTTTGCAAGCCCGTTCAGGCTTTTTCAAGTGATATTAATTTTCCCCGAGATACATAGCAGTAAAGACAGTGAACAATTAAAAGGTATAATGTGTCAGAATTAACACCTTAATTTTTCCAAATGTTTTGCTATGTTGTATACAGTTTTACATGTGCTTGTTTGTAATATATGTGAAACGACGCTTTCCCTCATGTAGCAGGCTTGGTAATGGGATCTCTATGCCAACCTCCTCAGTTTAGTTCACAGGCTAGGAGAGTGCACACATTTGCATTGCGTGGGAACATCATTGTCTTTGTCTGATCAGTAGCAGCAATAGTATCTGGAACATTTAATTTAATTATTTTTTCCCCCGTGCTGCACTCTCATCTCGTAGACTCACTGCTCTGGAGATTTTACTGCCTTAATCTGTTCACATGCTAAGGAGATCTTTTCGTAGTGTCGGCTGATGGTGGGCCTTGTACGCCATGCCCACTTCATTTGAGGGATTTTGTGTAGTTGATTGCCTGTATGCTTCTCTTTCAATCAATAAATGTAATTACAGTGTCTCTCCTCTTAATTCATTTTAATGTTAATTTTCCTCTGGTCCTGGCCCACTCCAGTGTGACCAGTACACGTGCTCATTTATGTAGTGTAAAGGCATCAGTGACTCTTTTTATACTTTATTCATAAACGTGAGCTGCAAGAGGGATACGCCTCGTGGCTGTTGACCAACTACTGCCCTGAGAGCCAGAGTCCACGTGTTCACCCATGATATAGAGGAGCTGGCATCCTACTGGAACTTACAACTTATCTGTGATAACTAGCCATGCATCTAGGTTTCTCTCAAACCAGGCATCCCTCCCCTCTCGCAAGCTGCCATGCCTCTAAGTTTGATTATTTTTAGATAGTTTGTGAAATTATAGCTAGTGAAAGTAGTAAGGGTGTGTGAATAGTGGATTTTGATGTTTGAATATGTATTTTCAAATTGAATAGAAAAATTTTCATATAATATGCAAATTGTTTTGAAATCTAGTTACTAGTAATCATGTGATTTCAATTACACACTCAAGAAATAACTATAATTTTGATGACTCCACTGTTGTGGGTCATTGACATCATTGACTTTATTCCATTTTGATATGAATTACCGGTTTCCCTCCAAGTATTTTATTCTGGGCCATCTTATAGGTCGGGCTGATGATTATGGTTGGCTTTGGTTGGCTCTTGGGTTAGTTGGGTTACAGCCACTTAACCGTTAATTTCTCCTCCTTGCTTGGAATTGTGATTTAATAGTTGATACAGGGCGGACAGGTGGCCATAAGTGAGTTTCCTCTTTGCCTCCACATGGTGCCGCCATGTCAGACCTCTATCCATAATGACAGAGGTATTTTACCTTATCTTTAAATGGGATATTCTCTCCGAAGAGAGTGTGGCGTTGAAGATTAGGGGTGATGCGGCGGCATGTGAAGATTAACGTATCGCATTTACCCACATTTATTTTAATGAGCCACAGGTGAAAATAGTTTTTTATCTCAGTGAACTGTGCCTGGGTGCGCTGAATGGTAAGTTCAGCCCTGCGTGACCGGGTATAAATGACAGTGTCATCTGCATAGACATCTAGATTGATATGCCAGTTATGGGGGTGCGGAATGTCATGTTGTATAGAACAGGACCTAGGATGCTACCCTGGGGGACTCCTGCCCTAATAGCTTTCTTTTCGGAAGTTGCCCCCTTTCAAAGAGACTGAGGAGGAGTGATTGTTTATATATGATGCGTGTAGCTTAATGTGGCAGCCTGGAAAATTGGTTTGGTATAACTTATAAAGGAGCCCTGCATGGAAAAACCTTTCACAAGCCTTTTCGACGTATAGAAATACAGCAACCATATAATGTCGCCAGTTAAATGTGGTTGTTATATGTTCCGATAAGCGGACTAGTTGATGCGTGGTTGAATGCATTTTCCTGAAGCCAAATTGCTCATTAGGAAGTAGATTATTCACATATATATGATTATTACGGCAATGCAAGAGTACATGTTCGTGAATCTTAGAGAGCGAGCTCAGCAGACTAATGGGGTAGTCATTTTGCCGTTGGGTTGGGTCTTTACCTGGTTTGGGAAAAACAATTACTGAGGTGCATTTCCAGGGAGTAGGGAGGTGGGCAAGAGTAAAACTTGCATTAATACACTCTGCTGTAGCTTCAAACATGCTTTAGGGCAGCTGCTTAAGAACTATAGCCTGCTGGGAGTCGAACCCAGGTGCTTTCCGGGGCTTCATATATTTAATAATATGCTTTATCTCCTCAGCATGTGTGAGATCTGGTCCAGCCACTGTAGGCTGTTGGAGACAAATCCAGAAGTCCCTGATGTGTTCAGGAAGCGTGTGCGCTGATCCTTGGTGTTTTTTCCGGGGTAAACTTACTAATTCCTGTCTGTGTTATCTCTGTGACGTGCTCGACAGCAGAGTCTAATTCAGCAGGAGTACTAATCAGAGCTGGGAGATTAATTTAGTCGTCCAGATAATCCCTGAAGCCAGACCAGTTCATACGCTTGTAGTCTTTAATTTTACGAATTGGTGTATTGTCTGTATTAACCTCGTTGAAAAACAAATGGACAGGATAATTGTCCGAAGCGAATTCATGGAGCACTTTAAAATTTAAGGTCATATTAAAACCTTTATTTAGCATGATATCAAGTACATTGGGCCTATAATTATTTTGCTCCTGGTGATGTCTAATTAGGGTATTTCCTTTGGTTGTGTGTGCGAGACAGTCCCAAACAGGATATTTGGCATTTAAATACATTTGGCCTACAGCGAGTGAAATAGGATGTCCATTAATTAATTCATCAAGATCTGCACGCAAAAGTGTGCGACGTGGTGGGCAGTATACTGAGTAAATAGCAACATGTTGGTTGCCCAGTTTAATAGTGGCACCTACTGCTTCAATTGTTTGGAGGTGTAATCTTTTCATGGGATTACTAATACTTGAATTATGTATTAATATTAGGACACCTCCTCTAAATTATCACAATCATTTTGATAACATTTAAAACCTGGCATTGAAAATCTAAGGTGTGGGTGCAGGTGAGTTTCATTTATAGCAATTATAGGTATATCTAGGGGGGAGAAATAAAATCTATCAGCTTTTGTTTTTTACTGCAAATGCCATTAACATTCCAGTAAACTAAACTGTTGAATACATTGAACCTAGAGGTAAGCGGTATATTTATCGCCTGCCTATTAGCAGCCATTGGGTTAATGTTGAACAATTTGAATGGCTGCACCCATTAGGGCTTCGCCTTTCATCTCAGTTCCCTGAGATGGGTCAGACCATATAATTAATAGTGTGTAGAGTATCTCCAGCACTCCACCCAATGCAGGGTATTTTTGTGCGAGGGGGTTGGCTTTCATAGTATCGATCATCTTCATATTGTCGGGTTGGATTGGCTCAGCAGTGTTTGTGGGAGGTGTGGCACTGTCTGTCTCCATGGGAGGACTGAGCGAGGTTTCCTTTTCGGCTCCTTTTTGTTGCTGCAGCAGGCGATCGAGTGCTGAGCTGGCCCCTGCTTGGCCACGCTGGCAGGAGTGCCTGTGTCGGCCGCTCGAGGGGTGGAGGTGGGTGTGTGAGGTGGCTGTTGCGTCTTGGTAGTGTTGTCTTGTGATTTTTACTCTCAAGTATGTTTACTCATTTTCCCTTTAGGAAAGTCGCATGGCGGCCATCTGAGATGAGGGGGATTCGCCAGAGGTGGGAAATCTAGTTCAGAAGGCTGGCCATAATATCCATTTGAGAAAGGGACTGGTCTGTGTTGCATGTATTGTGGCACAAATGTCTTGAGTTGGTGTGTGCTGGTTTTTCCCTTGCACAACTGTCCAGCTATCAGGGTTCTGAACAGTGGCCTGGGAGGGGGGTAGGTTTGCCCAAGGTGCAACATAATTTGCCAGAGGCTGGGAAGATCCAGCAGCAGAGTATTTGCTCTGCTGTTGTCTCTTTTTTCGTTCATCAGGAGCGAGGAAGCACTATTTTTCGTTTTTATAAGACTGGTAGGTCTTATAATTAGCTGCGTGATTTCCACCACAGCAATGCATGTACAGATTCTCAGTGACTTATCGTCCTTGTTCGACAAGTCACAGTTCAAGGTGGTGTGGCCCTTGCCACAGAGCCTACAGCGAGGGGGGGGGGGGGGGGGCATACTTTTGAGGAATGTCCAAATCGCTGGCAGTGATTGCATTGGGCAGTGAAAGTCTTCCACCTTGATTACAAGGCCACAAAGACCACGAAGTTGGAAAATGGCTTGCGATGTTTCTTTGGCCGGGAGCTCTACAGTAAACATGTGTAGAGGTCGCTTGTCGATCAGTAAGAGCTTGGCGTGAATGCTGATTTTCTCGAAGCCTAGTCCAACCAGCTCATCGTGGATCCAGTCTGCTGGAACTGACTTGTCAAGACCTTTTAGGGCTACTTTAAGTGACATTTTGCTGCGAGGTGTGAGGACATGATATCCTACTTGTAAGGAGTCGAGGATTGGAATCGCTTTGCAATAATCGTCAATAGATTGAGGGAGATATTGCACTCCTTGTGGCATGATGTAATTTGTAGTGGGCTGGGCAAGCTGCTTCCTGAAAATCTTACACACAGTTGTGTAAGTGCAGTTCTGTGTGTGGTACTCAGAGGACGCAGGTCGGGTTTCTTCGCCCTTATTGGCACCTGCTGAGATGAATGTTGCTAGTCTTGTGACGCCAATGTGGTGGCCTCCACCCATGGTGGGGGGAGGCATGGACGACATCTCAGAGGCCTTTCTCTTCTTGTTTGCAGTATCCTCATCCATGGCGACAGGTGTTTTACCATCCAATATCAGGGGGGGGGGGGATGCCCCGAAGGGCCTAACACCTAATCTCTTCTCTTTTTGCCTTGGGGGGGGGGGGGAGGGGAACAAAATTAAACCTAAAATAAAAATTAACCGGCCTCCACAAACTAATTTCCCTGACCTCTTCCCTGCACCGTAAACAATGCTAGGAGAAATCAGCCGCTTGACAATAATTAAATTAATGTGGCTAAGGGATGTACCTTTTGCCTGTGTCCTATAAGAGAGCACAGGCCTGGTGTTGCCGAACTCGCAGCTCCTCTTCTAAAAAAATTAAACTTTTTCTTGCAGTATTCCCTACAAAATCGGCATGCCCACGCAGTGTGCCTGCTCTGCACAGCTAAACCACCTTTCAATGAATTAACAGTGCAGAGCGACTGCTAAGCACAACTGACCTGCAGCGAGCACTGCCGCAGAATGAGTGATCATCCAGAGGCGAGAGTTCTTCACCTTATATACTCCTTGGCCATCCCTTCCTTCACTGGCATAGGGCGTCTGGAGAGGGTGTTAGTAGGTGCAAGCCCAGCGTGTAGATCCTTGGTGCGAGCGGAATAGTGAAGAGTTGTGTGTTGCAGGATGCCGCTACTAGTATGATGCCTAGATCCCACTACTGTACTAGCCCCCGACCTCTTGCATTGTCCCGGTGGCTCATCTGGCAAAAATAATTTACAGTATTGAGACGTCCATCCCGGCCCGGTAGATACAACAAACTTGTAGGCAGTGGCTGTGACTCAAATTCATTCACAACTGCTAGCATTGTAATTGCACTGATGAGTAGCAGTAGTTTATTAATAAGTATAAAAGACGTCATGCATCAAGTCTAAACTACAAGGTTGTAGTAAATACACTCTCTTAATTAATTTAATTTAAATTTCTCTCTATGGAGGCTCACGTGTGTAGAGTAGACTTGTCCTAAGAGCTATGGTGGGTCCCGACTGCCTTGTTATACTATAAACACTGCAAAGTGTGCAATTGTGTGCTTGCACCACTTGCTAAGAAGCAGGAATATTTCAGGTAAATGATGGGGAGTTTAGTAAAGCTGCTTTTGAATGTAGGTAGTGGGAAATATTATGACCATAACAGGAGTCAGTTTCTACCTTATTTACTTTTGAGGGTCAGGGTGAGAGATGATATGGAGGGTATTCATTTGCAAGAGGAACCCCATTCCCTGCTGTGTACATGTAGCTAGTATATCCCACCCCCATATCTTGTGCTTCACCACTTGAAAAGCATAGTAGTGTAAACATGCAGTAAGCTAACTGTTGGAATGCTTCAACTTCATTTCCAGCAGCTTAATGTTTGGCCTACTGCGTGTGGCTTCTGAAACTGCATATCTTAGTTTTTGAGGTTGAAGAAGAGAGAGGGTTAATTGATGACCCCTACACCTTTTTGTGAATAACTTTACTACAGCTGTGATTTGAACCTGAAAAATGATTATGCAGTTGCATTTGAAATTTCTGTCCATACTAGGGTTCATTGTATGGTTCAAAGATTTAGTGAATGGACGTGTTACTAGGCTGGTTAAGTGAATATGTATGTTAACACTGTCTGAAGCTGTATTGTGTATGCCATGAGATACATATATATGGGCTCAGTTAAGATTCTTGATTTATAATTTGAATGGAAATAATGGGGAAATATTTTTAAATATTGCAAATATTTACTGTCATCATTAATTATTATTGATTACTTTCACAATTAATTATTATTATTGATGCTTTAGAGCTGTGGAAAATCTGCAGAAGAAGCTAGCGAAGACCAAAGATTCTTTAAAGCAACGTATTGAATACATGTATCCTGTGTTGTCTCGAATTCGGCCGTGGATGAGGGACAAAATGAGGAATGCAGAGGTATGTATAAATCATTGACTGTGCAGGTTTCTTTGCTAGTTGTGTTTGATTAAAAGAATGTGAATTTCTGAATTGGATAAAACATTAACATTGATGGAACAAAATTGATAAGAGAATTAAATGTGCTTTGCTTTTTGGCTGTATTAAAATTGTAGAGAATACAGATGTTTTGGCAGACATTGCTATTGACATCAGCAGCATAGTGTAAGAAAGAGGTAATAGCAGTGATCAGATACTCATTTTATGTAATCAAGGCTTTGTTTGGAAGGCACTAATTCTTCTAGCCAGAAAGATACATCAGATATAGGAGGAAGATTGCCTTTCCGACAAATTCATGATATTTGGAAACTAACCTTAGAAAAATCACCCTAGGAGTAATATGTTAACCTGTTTTTTTTAATAACTTGTGTACCACAAGTATATAACACTGATTAACTTAAAAAGTATTATATTTTTGAATAAATAATACTTTATCATTGTATCTCCTATAACTTGTAATATTTATTACATATTCAATACAAATTAAATACAGTGAGAGAAGTGATGTCTTGGCAACGGCTAGTAAGAAATAGTTTACAATATTGTTTTAACCAAGTTTTTTAGTATTCTATTTGTAAATTAAATGTTGCATATCGAAATATTTGAATAGCCTAGATGGATGGAAACATATTTAATTGTTACAGTTAAAAATAACAGCATAAAATATTGTGCATAGGCCCTAGTGAAGTGTGTTGGTTTTTACCATCAAGAAAGAAACTGTCGGCTTCTGAGCGGAGCACCCCCCCCCCCCCTCTCTCTCTCCCCGGCTCTCTCTCTCGCTCTCGCGCACTCTCGCTCTCGCGCTCTCATCACTGTTAATGCCTCCCCCCTTTTTTTTCCCTGTGTAAGGCAGAGGATAGCTAACTGTTGAATATGGGTGGAGAAGGGAAGAGAGAACAATTTTTTTTAGAGAAGGGTAGTGTCCCACTCCCCAGCACAGCAAAAAAATGACCAGCACATCACAGAGGCCACCCATGGCAGTTGTTGACATATTTTTTTTTAACTGCCTAAAAAAAACAGTTAAAAGAAAAGGGAAGCTGGCTGTCCACCTCAGTGTCCCACATTCTTCTTTTGACGAGCGCCCATAGATTACCATGGTGATTCTACAGCACACCACAATGTTTTGACTTTTAGCGTGAGTTATTTAATTAAAATATTTTCCAAACATATCACAATCACCACAATTTAATGTAAAAAAAGAATAATTTGTTACATACTTACTAACAAGGCGTCACAAAATATTGTTACGTTAGTAAAAAAAATTTTCCCTCGAACTTGTTGCGAAAATCATCGTAAATTCGGCACTTCACTTCAAAGAAGTTGAAAAAATGGAAAATAACAGTGCAACACAACAAAAATTACAGAACAAGTCATATTTGTATATTTTTTGTAACAATGATGACAGCATTATATCTTGAACTCTATAGTGTGTAAAACTAAGTGATTTACTTTATCAACTTACAGCATTTTAATGATTGTATACAAAATAAGTAATTTGCTGGAATTGTTGAAAAAATAACATTTTCAGTTAACGTTTTTTTTGTGTTGCTAATTTGTGGTTTTCACATATTTCTAAGATGACTAGAAAGATACATTTCTCAGTGTTTTTATAAATTATATCAATCAAATATATAAAAACCAAAAGCTAGTATTAAGTTAATTGTGTACCTTTTCTCCACTTTAGGAAAAATTTGGCCATTACATTTTGGATCCATTATTTGTGGAACTACTCTGCAGGTGTACACATGCACGTGTGCATGCATGAGTGTGGGTGCATGCGCATAGGCTTGCATGCATGTGTGTGGAGGCGTGCATGCATGTGAGGGCGTGTGTGTGGGTGTTTGTGTTTGGGGGTGGGGGACATGTGAACACGTGTGGGTGTTTGTGTTTGGGGGTGGGGGACATGTGAACACGTGTGGGTGGATGGATGCACGTATGTATGTGTGTGTATATATATAATCTGTGTGTGTGTATAAAGGGATGTCAGTCAATTCCTCGATACACTCAATTATTACAGGTATCGAAGAATTGAGAATCAAACGGTAATTGTCGAAAATCCTCGTCCACTTTCCCATAATTTTTTGAGGTTATGTTGCATAGCAACAGGTCTTCTGTTTTCCAAATAGGCTGAACCTGTACCGAACTCGCATGCATTGACCGCAATTAACCATTCAATGATGGTTCGACTATGAAAGAATTAAGATAATACAGCAGAACTTTGATTATCTGCGATAATGCAGGCGAAGAGACAGTCGGATAATCAAAACTTGCGGTAAACGAGTCATTTTTATCTTGATGGCTTCCATGTTGCTAACTGTTATTATCAGTATTTGGTTGCCTCACTTCACTCCGACATCACTCTGTGTGCTGTGTGGCGCGGCTTTGAAGGGAAAACTGCACTTTTTTTTTCTTTTTTTTTTTTTTTTTTGTGCACTTTCTGACATGATTCAGTACTTCGTGTATAGGGGAAGCTCGGATAATTTGGCAATATTTTTTTGTTTTGTAGTGTTTTAGTCTAATTTTTGTTTTTTCTCGAAGGGTTAATTCAACAAATTTGTTAAACATTATTTGTTTAGCATGTTTTCATATCATGTTAAGATTAAATCTCTCTTAATAATTTACATATTTGTAAACTAATGTCATGAGCATATAATGATTTAAAACAAGGGTAATTTGGCAGTAGTATGACCAAATTTGTACAAAAACAATAACCTTATCTCCCATGGCTTACAAAAGTCATAACAAAATACTGGTAATAAAAATGAACTCTGTCTTATCAGTTTCCTTACATTTTCAGTCTGAATCACCAATGCAACTGAGGCATTCAAAATTATGACGATACCGCTTAAGGCCTTGACAAACTTCATGATACCACATACAGCATTTCACATACTGAATCCATGATTCATCATTTTTGTCATTGGCAAATAATCCCTGGCAGCTATTGCAAGTATCACTGTTGTTCTTTTTCTTTGACTGAATTCCACTAGTAGATGCTTTTCAATGAATCACTTCTTTTAAACCTGCTCTTTTTTGGCTTCTAGTTGCCTGAAGTGAAGGACTATCCAGTGCAGATTCTAGAAACTCTTCAGTGGATGCATTATCACACTGCTGCTCCAAAGGACTATCTTGTTGTGTATCGAAAATGCACACTTTTTTTGCTGCACTCTTTCTTTGTTGAACCCGGTGGAATTGTTGGGGAAGTGGAATTTGTGTTCTTATTTCTTAAAAACTTGTCGCACTGGAAGTTCTGAGGAACAGGAAACATCTTCGTAAAGTGCATTCCTGTCTAAAGGAAATATTCCAGTGTGTTTAAACCCACTGGTTATGTTCCTCATATTGGCTGCCTCGTGAAAAACTCCAGTAAAAATTAGAAACAAAATCTTTTCTTGTTGGCTTCCTCCCATGCTTGACCAGGAACTCCTTAACATATTGTTTCCACTTAGCCTTCATTGGACTGAAGATGGACACATCAAGTGGTTGTAGGATGTGTGTAGTGTGTGATGGAAAAGTCAGAAAGATCAAATTCTTCTTTTCTGTGAACTTCATAACCTCTACAGACATGTGGCTGCAATGTTAATCAAGAATTATGATGACAGGTCTTGCTGGAGGAATATTTTCTTCAAAATGATTCATGAACTAAAGAAATATTTCTGAATTACCCGACCGTTTGGAGAAACACACGCCATTGAATTTGCAGGGGCATTGTGCTTCAAATCATCGGACAATCTATGTCCCTTGAATATGGTTAAACATGGACCAGCTTGTCCTGCGGCGTTCACAATAAGAAGCACTCTGATAGTCTTGCCGTGCTCTGTTGCGTGTATTGGTAGACACGTTTCCATCTTTCGGGGAAACTATTTTGCCTGGTTTGTTCAGAAAAGTAAAACCACTTTCATCCAGGTTCCAAATACGGTTTGGTTTATCCTTCAGGTCATGTTTTTCCAACATGGCACCCAGAACATTGTAAAATTCATTAATGGCTTCTTTTGAAACTGAAGAAGCTCTGTTAACGGAAACGTTCTCTGGCAGCCTCATCACCAGACCATACCGTTCCTTAAATGAAATCCACCATTCCCAGCCAGCTACTTCTTCTTCCGCTCTTTTTAATTATGTCAAACGTCTGCCGCCTAACATCCGTAGCGCACAAACCAAATCCAATTTCCTGCATCTTTATTATGTGAGCTACCAATGTTTGTTCCTCGGTAGCTGTAAGCACAAGAGGCCTTCCTTTCTTTGCAATAGCAACATCATTGTGTCCAGATGATGTCAAATAATGCTTTAATGTGTTGAAAGGCACATTATACTCCTGCTAGGCTTTATAAACTGACCAACCATCTCGTAGAACTCATCCTACAGCAAAGCACACGTCATCAGACATGTATTGTGAATATTTCCCGCTTTCCCCCGGCATGCCTGCAACACACATAGAGGCCTCGAATAGTAACACAACTCCCTGATAGATGGAACATGCTGTCTAATCGAAAAGCAGATGTAAAAAAAATGTGACAGATCATATGGCTCTCCTACTTCGCGTTCACAGAAAACATGCCAAATTCTACAATAGGCCTTACTTTTAAATGTTAAGAAAACTATGTCATGAGCTAAGCTCTCAGACGTGTCAAACAAAGCATATTATAATGATCAAAAACCTACCTGAAATCCTAGATTCTCTGCTTCAAAACACACTCTGATTAAGCTCAGTGTCACTAAAAACAAATAAGATATGACTTCTTTCACAACATGCTTCACTACATGAATGTAGCTGAGAAAAACATACAATGTGCTTGTTTTAGTTCACAAATGATACACAGAGTATCGCAGCTGTAGCTTGTGAAACAGTCATATATTCTCCGCTAGGTGCTGCACTCTTTTGGCAGTACCATAAATTGTCTGAAACATCGGTGTAAGTTGGAAATAGAATAAATACAATATAGTGCCAACTCACCCTTACTGCCAAATTTCCAGTGTCTCCCCTACTGTTGCAAGAATGCTACAAGCGCACGTGGAAATCTACAGCACAATATCGAAACCTGTAAATGTCCACTTAGACTAAACACTTAAACAAACTGGCAGTTATGGATGAAGGGCCACCGCCGCACACGTGGATACTGTTGGAGATAGCACTTTGTTGCTCATAAGTGTTGCGATCTGCGTTAGTTGATAAGTTGGGGGATGGAAGTCTGCATCCGTCTGCAACCATATGTGGTTTGTAGATAAGAACCCTTGCCACCACTGACAAGCTCCTAGAGTTCGGGTCGCTGACGCGGAACATGTATTGGCGTTTAGTCTGTTGCACGATAGTTATTAGTAGTGGGAGCAGAAGGATCCTGGACCTGAATCCTTAACAATACCAGGATTCCTGGTATTATTTTTCGGATATTTGATTTTGTTTACGTATTATTTAAAGGTATATTAGATAAACAACTTGTTCATTTTTCGTACCATACATATTTCCTGTTTGTGACACTTTTGTTTTTAATGTAGTCGAAATTGAAAGCAATATTTTTTTCGTGTTTACCTTTACGAAAAAAATCACTTTTTTTCTAAAAGTTGGTAGTGTTAAAGTTTTGAGTGTACTGATGATTTTATTTACATAGACGTGAAGAAAATGTCAAACGGTATGTGGAATTATTTTTCAGTTGACGTGAATGACCCAAATTTTTCATTTGGAGTTTGCGTTTGGCAAAAATTTCACATGGTGGGGTTAGTCGCACAACTAGTAGTAACATGAGAAAACATTTATGTAAACACGACGAGTACAAGAAAATTGCCATAATTATTTTCAGAAGATCTTTTGGGAAAATATGCTTGTAGCAGCAAGTCATCCAGTGTCCCTGCAACTTAAAATGTCATTTTCATTTACCAATGCTAACTGAAAGGTTACTTGTATTTCAGTTTCAGTAATGAATAGCATCAATATTTGTGTACATATTGGTTAGCTTTATAAGTTGACCAAAAATATTGCATTGATAAGTTGAGAACTTTTAACTTTTTTGAATAATAATTTGTCTATATTTATTTCAAATAAATCACATATTCATCAAA
This sequence comes from Dryococelus australis, assembly GCA_029891345.1. Lineage (NCBI taxonomy): Eukaryota > Metazoa > Arthropoda > Insecta > Phasmatodea > Phasmatidae > Dryococelus > Dryococelus australis. The sequence goes on along the minus strand of CM056993.1, from coordinate 317,016,772 downwards.
AATGCTGATATAAACTTGTTAGGCCTAAGTCTGAATGTTGCATAAATATAGGAAATTTAACTTCACTTACCAGACCAGAAAGTCTTTCCTGTAATTGTCTTCATATTTGTATCTGTCTACTTTGACCTATAAAACAAATTTCAAAAGGATACATTGACTGTATGCACATGTTGATAATCACCATATCTTAATTTACGGTATTGAAATCAAGGTGGAATCGAGAATCGGAATTGAGAAAAATTGATATTTTGACTTCCCTTGTATAGTGTGTGTGGTGTGTTGTGTGTGTGTTGTTTATTTTAGGCCTCCATGTTTAAACAATTAGACATGAAACTGTAAATGTGGTTATACATTAGTTTGTGTTTTATACTTGAACAAATAGGGGCTGAACTATGAAGGTTGTATCATGTATATATGTTGTTTTCACTTCACACCTCGTAGCAAAGTCCATAGGGCCAGTAACAAAACTCTAATTACTTGAGTGGGCAGCACTGCTTAAATGATCCACAGGATCACTGTAATTGATGTTAAATAACTGAATTTGCAGATATGCGTGTGCGCGTGCGCACACACAGACATACATTACTGTTAAGCATCTTTAATCCCTTGTATTTTTAAGGGGGTTCTACATATTTCTTTACTTTTTTTATACTAGAACAATTTAGGGCTGAACTCTGAAGGGAAGGTTAAGGCATTTTTTAAAGTTCAGTTCGAGTTTAGTTAGAGTTGAACAAACTATAGCATTGTTCAATTTGAGTTAGGTTGGTTGATACATTTGAAGGTTCGGTTAAAGTTCGGTTTGATAAAAATATTCTAGGTCAAGTTCTAGTTTGGTTCGATTCCAAAATCTGGATTCGTCCCATCTCTACAGTAAAGGTATTGATAATTGCATATTTAGTCAGTATATTTTGATCATGCCTAATTGTCTGGGGCTCAGCTCTGAAATGTGATTATGTCCTGCTTCTGTTTTGGTAGGACCTTCAACTCTTTCAGTAGGTCAGGGTAGGTTGGAAGAAAATACAGTCAGTCTTGAGTATTTCTGCTTTGCACTGGGGGGTTAAATCCAAGTGATGAAACAATGGCGGTTGCTATCCTGAAGACAGTGGAGAAAGTGGTGGTAGTTTCTGCGTAAATGTTGTGTGCTCAATGCTCCTTGTTTTTGACCTGGCAAAGTCTATCAACCAAATACTTTAAGACAATATTCTTTATAGCCTGCAGAATTATAAGTAGTTTTGCTTCATTCAAGTTAAAATATAGGACATACTATTTCCACTTTGACGCCGGCTAACAGCCAGCAGCACTAGGGCCGATGACGGTGCTCACCACAAACGTGTCACTGAAATTTATATGAAAAATCCACAGGAAAATTATAAAATGTAAAACAGTTTTTAATTTAATTTGTGCCATTTTATTTTCAATAATAAAATATTTTACTTGGCGTGCATAGCACTTCAGCTTATGTGAACCCCGTAGGCGGGCATGGTAGGTCTATGCGACGTTTGCCTCTGGACAGTCTGTCGAGGAGAGCTGGTGAGGAAAGACACTGTCACTTACGCACTACAACTTTTGTTCGCTGATGTAGGTTTCTATAGTCAATTTAATTTACCGGTCAACCTTTGCTCGTGTAGGTTTGCCAGACATTTTCCCCAGAATTATGCTTCCGCTGAACTAATTTATTTCGCACTTCTGGCATTTTTAACTTAATTGAGGAGAAGGATGTCGGAGAGGTCACGCAACCGGCACAACTTGAATCAAGCACCATCCGCCTATGTTAGTGGTGTTTCATAATAATTTCTGTATTATTGCTATGTGCAATTTTAAGGGCTACATTCTCGTGTATGTATTTGAGGGTATTTTTCAGGTTTGAATATTTTACGGCAACATCACGTATAACCACATGGCTAACCTATGCCAAGTATATGTCTACGCCATCATTGCGTTTTGAGTGCTTATTTATGTAATATGGTATGTGCAATATTTTATTCAGTGTTCTATGTTCAATTTTTGTCAGGGTTCCGTGTAATTATCACGTAAATTGATGCTTTTGCGTTTGACCATGCAGCTTGATGTTTGATTTTACCGCTATCAGGCATGCTACACGCCTGCAATCACTTAAATTGTAAAGAGAGTAATTTTCTCGCTCAGAATAATATTTTGTCTGAATTTAATTTGCCGTTTTCAAGAAGACACATTGCATTTCCACCTGCACCACGTGGTCCGCTACGAACTTCGTCCAGTGGTATCCGTGCCTTCTGAACTTGTTTTTACACGTGTGTGTTTATTGTGAATACTCATCTCATGCCCCATCGTGTTTCATGTATCTTTTGAGTGTTTATGTAATTTTGTAATTTGTGTATGGTGCAATTACTCCCGTCCTAGTCGGCTCTATGTATAGACTGTCACCACACTACCCATGTGTTGGCAGGCAAGCCCCTACGAATTTGCATTAGTGATGCCGAGTAATCACACGTATTAATGTGTTTCATCAAGTGTTTTCATTTGTAATTCACAGTGTCCTGTCTTCAGGGAAAAACCGTCAGTCCACCCTAGTGGCTGTCGGCCCTCTTCCCTTGTGAAGGCTGTGCTTTCACGCACCTCGGTGAGATAATCCATCTAGGCATGCACTAGATTAATTGTGGGCTGGAGAGCACCCAAGCGGAATTGGCTAGTCGTGACTGATATAATCATAATTTCATTGGCACATTGATGTGTACCCATAATAACAATAAAAACCTGTCTACAGTGAACTTACCTCTTTTATTCAGTTGTTTCAGTGTCCTAGCCACACGTATTTTATTAAGTGTTTATTTCAAAGTGATGTTTAATAAAAGTTTATCATTACCTACGTGTTTGTAAGTATGTACGGGTGAGACAAACACACAGAACCCACAGCATCCCTGAGAACCCTGAGTCTCAATAGTGCGGTGATTGGGAAGCACCAGTGGTGCTCATATTACCAGTAAGTATTTGTGTCATTGTTCGTCTCGTGTCTCACCCGATGGCGTCAACTGTTAAACACTTAAAATTGAGAGAAATTCACATATAATAGTCTCAGTTTCGTAATGGAAATTTTGTGTTCTAATTCTGTCATATTAAATTTTTGTAAATTGTATAAATTCATTCAAGTATTGAACTGTTTTGCTAGGAAAAGTGAAATAGTGTTTTGCTGTTTACACTAATTGTTTGTTATTCAGTATGTTTGTATTCAATATCTATTCTGCAGTCCTTGTAAATAAATTATTTTACTTTGGAATTCTTTTCCTAGTGCTGAAATGTACCTCTATATTCTATAAAGAGAAGTTGGAGACAGTTCTGTCTGAATATTGTGAATGTTATACTATGTCTGTGAAGCGACATGAGCTGTACTACAAATATTAGTCTTCTATCACATTCAAGTAAATCCTGAATGGCATTTTACTCTATATTCTTGAAAAAAAAATGCTGTTTTTTTTTTAAAGAATGTTTTTGTTTTCCAGTAATGTTCATCATTTGTTGCCACTACAGGCTTTTTTTTTTATGGCACAATCATAGTGGTAACTGTTAACGAAACCAATCGTCACCTGGTCAGATAAAAGACAAATCTTATTATTCAATGGGAGGTGATTGGTGATGATTATGACAAGGACGAGGATGAGTGCGAGGACGAGAGCAAGGGCAATGGCGTACACCTGGAAGGCTGTTGCAGAACCCCAGACATCAGTATGGTAATGGGATCCATGTTGTACCATAGGGAGTCACTAGGCAAGATGATTCTGTAGTATCTTTTCACTGCCTTCAGCAGTATGGAGGGAAGCCGTATCCACCAACTACTTAAAACATTTCAAGGGCCTCTCCTAGGAGTGACAATGATACCTACAACACAACATAGGCAGTCTCATGACTTAACTCTTAAGTCACTTTTACCATTTGAACAAAAATGCACTTTATCTTTGTTTGGGATATGTAGCATTATTTTATTAAGCAGCATAATTCTATGAAGTGAATTTCTTAATGTTCTGAAAATTCTTGAAATACAAACTTTATGGGAGTGAAATACTTTTAAATTCAAAGTTCTTTTTTCTGTTTGGTCATCGCTTTCAAAATTTGTGTTCTCAGACCTGCAGGTGCTGTTAATGACTGCATTTATCATTGGGTTTTCTTATGCATGAATGCAGATTCCAGTGACTAACTGGATTCTGTTCACTGACAAGAACAGAAGTGTTAAATCTAATTTTGTTTGACCTACTGAACTATGCCGGTGTATGAAAACTTATTGATGCTGATACTCGTATTGAAGTATGTATCCATTTCAAATCACAAATTTCAAAATAATGATGGTGCTAGCTGAAAATTAGGAGAAATATACCATTAGGAGAAATATAAAATACAGTAATATTGATATTCTGAAATGGGTCTGTAGAAATTTTCTGTTCTTGTTCTTCCATGTTCACTTTTAGCAGAAATTGTGCACTGTTGTTACAACCTAACAACATATGTATTGGTTGATGGAATTCTTGTGAGTAATCACACTAGACATGTTGCAGGTCTAGTGATGTGAATAGTGTAAACATACTGTACACCAATTTTTTAATGAAATGTATGTATATTTTGAAAGTTACATAAGGATAAACTTTTATTGATGTTTAAATGAACACACTCGAAGAAATGTTAAAAAGTGGAAGTACAATTATGAAGGTAAAAAGAGAGTGGTTGATCGTGGTACTTGTACTATGTGCTCCAGAGTCGCTTCATAGAAGAGTGTCAGTGGAGTGCTCACGAGGAAGCTCTGCTGCTGTGCGCCAGCCAGCATCTCAACCAGACAGTCTACTTCCTCAACAGGGACCTCACCTTCATGAGAGAGGTAGGTAACTAACTACATTTCAGTACTGATGGACTTATATATGGTTGTATATGAGCAGTACATTGTTCTTAACACAATATTTCATGCAAGTATATTATTTATTACCATTATAAGAAAATCTCATAACTTAATTTTTGCACTATTCTAATAAAAAATTAGTGATAGTTTATGAAAAACTTTTATCTACAGAAATGTTTAAAAATAATTTGCAACGAAAAAAAAAAACAAACCTTGTAACTTTACTATGAGATTTCAAACGGTGAAAAACTCTTATATCCTTACTTTAGCTGTAAAATTAATTTGTTTGCTTCACCAAACCAAGTGGTGTTAAATTGTTGGAACGTAAATTTTACAGTACTGGATTCAGATTTTTGAAAACATGTGTGTCATGAAGTAGAACTTATTGTTAGTGTAGTGTTTTCTGTGCTGTAGAGAGAGCCAGTTCTGCTGAAGGAGCTACGTAAGGTGAAGACTCCTACCAGGAGCTTTCAGTGGCGCACCCAAATATGGTTCCCCAGTAACTGGGTGGTGCGGCGCAACTTCCAAGGAATGTCTGAGGTGATCCCCGCGGTTCAGAGTGCTACTGCTACATCCATTACAACCCCTCGCTCTGACCCCAGCCAGGTATTACTTTGGTCCAATATCTGTTATATTAAAAACACTTTTACATATCTCAACAGAATGTAGAGGCATACTATGCTGTGTGTGAAAAGCAGAAACAGTCTAGAAACTTTTTAAGTAAATATTAAGTGTGATTTTTGAACAAAAGTTTAAGAACTATGTTATATGGAGTTGCTGTGCACTCAGTTAAAAAGTCTGAAAGTAGAAAGCAGAGAAAATGTACAGAACTTCAGAAAAACCCTAGAAAGTTTGATACGTGCCACTTCTACACCTATTATAATATGACTCCAACTCATTGCCTAGGTGTACTGTTTCCATCTCTACAGACGTGAGCAACACATTTGCGTACCTCTACGGGCAACGGGTACGTCTGTGTTTTTCCTTCTCACCTGGAAGGCACATATCCTGGCGGGCATGTGCGGGGGGGCACATGCCGTGCCCCTACCTCGGGCATGGCCGAGCAGACCCGACGAGGCACGAAGAGTCATGCTGACGAGATAATTCTCACACCACCCAGGACCGGAGGATGTCGCGCCTCCCCCGCTTCCTGCGCCGGCAGTTTACAAGCTACCACTATATAAGTCCGGCCACAGCAGAGCTCTGGAGTCATTCTTTCGCATCTCTTGCACCGTCCACAGCACTCTTAGTGCTTCGGAGCTCTAGAGAAATTTGAAGTCTACCAGTACGCCTTTGCGGCAACCAACTACGTACGTCGATGACCAGTCAACCCGGCGACATACAAACATGAACTTTCTTCTTTTAACTTAATTTGTCTCCTCTAGACACCTTTAATTAGTAGTTTAACTGTAACTCTTATTTTCGTCTAGAATCAGCTTTTCCCATTAATTTAGAACCAGGTCACTTACACCTGGAACCACACAGTTACCTTCAGTTAACTCGACTTGGTAGGAGGTAGCACAGGTCACGTGTCTATTGAACTTTCAATAAATGCATGTTGCTTTCTACTTTGCTACTTTTATTTCCAGGGTATATATCTGTATTCACAGTTGGAGGTAGATTATGCTGTGCACTGCCAACAAAATCTGGGGAAGTTATTGAACCGAACTAAGACATACACATTAGACAGCTACCTGTTTCTTTCCATCAAACACACAGCACTGTTAGTGCTTGTGGGGAAGAAACAGGAATTCCCCAACCACTAGTAACACCTTCACACCAGGAGGCACGACACACACTGGTTGCTTTGCACCACTCGTACTATTAGTGCGTGGTGACCTGCAGTGCTGCCGGGTATTCTGGGTGGACGCACAACCAGTAGAGGCTTGGCGCGACTCCGGCTCAACATCCCTGATCAGTGCACCTACGGTGAGGGATCAGTGGGGACTCTTATCGAGCCGGCCGACAAGTCACTATTGGGGTACACTGTTAGTATTTTCGTTTTAGTGCACTGCATGATTTATAGAACTGTTTCCCTATGCCTCATAAGAGGAGCAGTGGTAGGAGACGTAGAGAGCAACACCTGACTCGCTCTGCTGCCTGGCCGAGGATAGTATCACCCTATCCTACAGGCCGAACAGGTCTGTGCTGCAAAACTCAAATGTCAAGCAGTCGCGCCTGCACTGGTAATATTGAGTTTCCACCGCATGTCCATACCAGCTACAAGTATCACCCTGTTGTCTATGGCTTCTTAACTGGAGTGGAAGTTCGCCTAGGTTGGGACAACTTGGTCTTCTGGACGAAAGAAGCACGACTTTGGAACATTCATGTAGGTATTCACCCCGCTTAAGACTGAACTTACCTCAAATACCTAACTAGAGATGAGTGTATCAGAACTAGGCAACACTCCTCGCCTCATTCCCTCTACCTAAGTCACTTTTGGTCTAGCGAGTAAAATTTGTAACTACCGTGTCCAGTCAGTCTAATCGGACATGCGTCAAGAGATTTTCTGGCGTCCAACGTGGGGCGTCAGACGAATAGCTGTGCGCAGTGAAAGGTAAGAATTGACCAACCATACCCCAAGAGCTAAGGGTCAATATGATTAAATAAGCTGACTTCGGGGAGTCCTTGAAACACCCCGTGGCACCCTTAACCACGACCATGTCAGACGCCGCGGCCAACGCCATCACCGGCGAAGATCCTAACAATGACGACTTATCTAACGTACTATGTAGCCATGCCGACTACACAGGCAATGGCACACTAAGTCGAGTGCACCTACTGCACAAAATTCTTCCATTATGCCTGTATAGGCTGGCCCGAAGATAACAGGGTTACTGACGGCTTAGAGTACCACTGTACAGTATGCCGACAACAGCCCACGAGCTTCTGTAACGAGGTAACATGCCCTGGGCGAGGCATAAACTGCATCAGGTGCATCACGGGTAGTGAGTCCTACCACCATCTTTGTATAGTGTGGCCCGATGAACGTGTCTCCATGCCCGGGATAGCCTACCAGTGCGAAAGATGTCTGAGGAGAACCATCTCTTTCTCCCGTTGATCCAGGCCTTCATGAATATACATCCAACAAGGTACGGCACCTGGCCATCCAGCTATGGATAGAGACAATAACATACAAATAACGGACTTTGCAGGCCGCCCGCACGAAGACCCCATCGTATTCACTCAGGAGTGTGAGAAGGAATTTAAGGAAACAAATCTGTTGCCAAAACAATGGGTTGACCGGGCTCAACTACATTTAAAGAGCATCACCCTCACTGGAAATTCTCAACCGACTGGAAACAGTTCTGCGACCGCATAGCAACGGAATTTATGGGCGAGGAAGTGTTGGCTAGACTAACCACCCAGTTCTACAGCCAGACCCAGGTACTCGAGGAAGCGGAAATCTTCATACGAAGAAAAGAGAAAATGTTCCGATGAGTATTTCGAGGTGTCAATGAGGTTACCGCTGTTTGCTCAATCAGGCGTATGTTACTGCCAAGTCTCCGCAATGTACTCTTGACAGCAAACCCTACGACTGGATGATTTGGTCAACCGAACTTGAGAAGCTGAGCAGAATTTTGCAGCTCAGGCGAGCCTTGAGAAACCTGTCTCCACCAGGGCCCCCGACATACAAACGCCATCCGTGGCACCTTCTAAAGACGTAACAACCACAACCCCACGCATGGCCTTTGTACCCAAGTGCTGGTTCTGTCCGAGAATCATTGGAACAAAGACTGTCCGCGGAAACCAGAGGGAGCCACCGCTCCGCCCAACCAAGCGGGCAACAAGTGAGCAAATATCCCACAGTGACCAGCTAGTGAACCAACTTCGGAAACCAAGCCGGGAAATGCCAAGTGTACGAAGCAGGCCGCCAACCCTGGTTTACAAGGGCTCATCCTCCAAGGACTAAGTGAGGAAGCACCAGTTCCTGTCGCCCCACACATAGAGGTGGAATTAAATAACAACAGATTACTCGCCTTACTCCATTCTGCGGCTACAGGAAATTTCATTAGATGGAATCTATTAACAGCAAACCAGCTCGCGGAACTCTGTCCACAGACCAAAGTGGTAAGAATGGCGCAACCCAATGCAACTCTGGAAGTAACTGGCCGGATTACCTTTTATATAAAAATCCAAAATATCGTCACCCCAACAGAATTTTGTGTTATGCCGACCATGTCCAAATCCGTTATACTAGGATGTCCATGGCTTATACACCATCAATGTATTCTAGATCATGGTCAACCTAGAGCATACTTGGGAGAAACCAACTGCATTGCTGTCAGTTGGGGGGTCAAAACCCAAACGACATCCCTCCAATGCCCATTGATCCAATGAGTATCAATCATGAACTCAAAGGACCAGAGTTCTTGCAATTAAAAGCCATCCTAGACGAGCATGCCTGCTCCTTTGGACAAGGACTTTTACGGCAAACCCAATCATTTCAGCATGAAATATGGCTGACCACTGGCTTACCAGTCTACAACAGGCCATACAGTGTGTCAGCCTGCGGATGTGACCTCATCATGGAGTAGGTTAAATTCTCCGTACAATTCGCACGTCGTTCTTGTACCAAAAAAGACTGCAAATTGTGATTTTGTGTGAATTACTAATCGCTAAACGAAGTCACCTACTCAATTGCTCCCCCATCTATCGACTTATCTCATACCCTTAGAGACATTGACATAGCCAATATATTCAGTTCTCTGGACATAGAGTCTGGATACTGGCAGATTGCTGTCCATCCAGACAGTCGAAAGTATACCACTTTTATGACACCTGAGGGCGAAACCTTACAATTTAGAGTCATCCCTTTTGGCTTGAAAAACTCCTCCGCAACATTCCAGCGATTAATGTCGTCTGAAGCACTGACAGGCTACATTGGTGAGTTTTGCTTCGCTTATCTCGACTATGTAATAATATACTCCAATAGCTGGGAGGAGCATCTAGGCCATCTGCAACTAGTATTGGAAAGGCTCGAATTACATGGGATGACTTGTAAGCTATCGAAAATCTTCTTCGGCAAGACATCAATTGATTATCTGGGACACGTCATCTCGCCTGAGGGAAACTTCCCCCAACACAATTCAATACGCACAATTGAAGAAGCGGAAGAACCTCAGAATAAGCGGCAACTCCGATGGTGCCTGGGGCTGTGTAATTGGTTGCAACACTTTGTTCCAAACATTGCAGAATACATGGCACCTCTACACCCTCTTCTCGAGAAAGACACCCGTTGGCGATGGGGTCCAGAACAACGAGTGTTTTCTGACTTTAAGAACAGCTTCAAGACTATTCACCAACTCCGTCAGCCACAAGAGGACAAACCCTTAATACTACAAATGGCCTGGGTGCAGTATTATACCAGCAAGACGCGGGAGGACAACCCCATGTGATAGGATATGCATCAACTCGCTTAAATTAAACCAAGTAGTGATACCACATTAATGGACAGGAGTGTTTGGCCGTTATCTGGGCAGTGAAGTATAGATATTACCTCGAAGGGCAACACTTCATTCGGCGAACCGACTCAAAAGCCCTCCAATGGCTACACAAGTTCTCGAATTCGAAGGCCAAGCTCGGCCGGTGGGACATGTTCCTTACAGAGTTCGACTTCGAGGTCCAACACTGCCCAGATAAACTAAACTATCTGCCAGAAGCCCTGTCTCGTGCTCCAACGTTAGAGGAGAAAGCTGGAGAGGAGGAGGAAGAGAAAATGTTTTCCCCCCCTCAGATTGAAAGAAGTCCGGAAGAGCAAATCCAACTCCTTAAACTACAGATAACCCGTCACCAAGTTATTCTAAGCCAACAGGAGGATCCCGATATCAGACGTCTACTACAGGAACAGCCCCAACGCTCATACTTGCTTCTGACCTGCACAACAAAACCTTGCACAACCATGACGAACCCTCTCAGTCAAAGGCCATCACACGTCAAGTTTATCATAATTTAATAAAATTAATTGTATTTATGTTATTGAAGCATATATTGAGAGATAATGTACTTCCACAAATTTACAAGATACTGAGTACTGAAGGGAATTGTGTAATTTATGCAATTTATGTAGTTTCAAGTTGGTGTTAGATGGAATTAGCCAATATTGGTTAAGATTATGTATGTAGGCAATTCCCCTTCTCTGGCAGTGCACGTTAGCGTAAGTTTTGCAACATGACCACCGGACGACCTGTGGTGTGACTGCATCATGCAGGAGGAGATAAGATATGCATTAGTGAGAGGGAGAGTGTAACATTGTTAGATTTATTGTTATTTTGCCAGTTTAGTTTCACACACACAATATACTTACTGTAGTTCTTGCCCAGGTTACCTTCACCTGGATTTTAACGATAAGTTCAGCTTCCATAACTCATGTTAAAGTAATAGGAGTTAGTATAGAACCATCCTGTTTTCTAGATACATATATTATAAAACGTATTTTTAACTTATTTTTGAGTGTTTTATTTCTCTTAGTGAGTAATTTGATTAACCCTTTTCACTTTTGGTAAATGTAACATAATTACGCCTTAGAGGAAAAGCCGACTGACATGTAAACTGCTAAGGTAAAAAAACACACCATTAAGAGGCAAACCGAGCTCTACCAACTGGTAGACCTTCGGCTGTGCCCAAATTCACCTAAATACTCCTCCACTAGGAGAATTGATCAGACCAAGTGTTTCATACTTCACCACCGCTGCTCAGTGGCAGGATTGGGGCTGGAACCACTTTGGTCTGATCGATCTCCTGTGGACAACACACTAGGGTATCTCAGCGAGGATGTGACGTGCATTGCCTGCAGCTCTGCCCACCGCTCAAAAGGGCCGGACGAAAGGAGCACAGGTTGCCTCACGTCACAAGTCTGGGAACCTGGAAGTACACGCTAGGGACATCCAGCGCCGCCTTCTCCTCTATAGTTTGCTGTTCATTGGGTTTTTAATTCAGTACCAATGCAAAGGCGGTGTATGGAGAAAACTAAAGAAGGTATTACAACTTCTAGAAAGGAAGAAAGCTAATTGAACCACTTCAGGGACAGTTTCTCCGAGCTATTTATTTCCACCATTAATCAAACCACTAGATAGGCAGCACCTTATAGAGGCCATCTTGCGTGAGGAAAATATACCTCTAGGCCTTGACTGGCCCTTGTTGACACCGTTACAAGAATTTCTCTGTCCAGTTATCCTGGTTGACCAGGGCAGTGTCGCCCCAACCAGTCTTTCAAAGTCAGCACCAGATCAGCCAATCACCAGCAGCGTGAGTCCAGCACAGAGGAGGAGCACACCTCTTCCCATCAAAGCTAAGGTACCATGCCAGTCGAGATATAGGGTTGTGCCAGTTCCTGATTTTGTGCCCACCAGACAACCTACAAGGCAGACATTATATACTGGCTGGGCACCTAGTTTCCCAATGTACCTCGCAATACCAGCATCGCGACATAAAACCTTAAAATTGACTGCAACCAAGGCTTCTTATGTCAAATCAAAACCCAGCTAGCTAACGTTAAAATAACCCTTATACTCCGTATTCCTGGGTCAAAGTTTACTTCTTGTCAGCCCAGAGGTAGAACAAAATCCCCAGCCAGGAATCACATGTCGGTCATGCATAATTACTAAATAAGGTATGAACTGAAATGGACAATTTAAAAACAAATAAAGGTTATAAACATATGTCTAGTTAGTGAGAAACTTTCATCAGCATTAATAGTTATGATAGTAACATTTATGGGCACTATAAATTAATTCATATAAATGTGTAGCATGTAATGTTTTTTTGCATTGGTTCCTAGTGGAATATTGTGTGAATATTGTTAAACAAGGTAGATATATTTTGTTCTAATGTACAATTGTTTTGTTTTGACTTTTTTTAGCCTGTGTTCTTAGTTGAGAAGGAGGTAGTTCGTACGACAACCACAAGGTGGCCAATGTGGAGGTGGATTAATTACTGCCATCGCACATGGAGTTGGAGCTGGAATGCCATGTTCTTCTTTGGGGTGAGCAGTCGACCAAATCTCTTCAAAATGCTCATGAAATGTAATATAGTTTCATTTATGACCAAAAAGTTTCCATGACCTTTTCTTATCCCTAGACACAAAATAATCTAAAAGGTTCACCATACATAAAGAGAGAGAAGGTTTTTTTAATTTAACATGTGATGAAAAAGTTGCTAAAAATCTGGTATTGGATTTTCAGTCATATTCAGTTTATTGAGATAAGAAAATGTACTTGAGGTACGTTCAGCATTTATAGTCCCTTTGAAGGAATACATTTCTAATGCATTGCTGCTCAAAAATATAACAGACTGACACTTTGAGGAAAAAACACACACACACTCTCTCTCTCTCTCTTTCTTTCTCTCTCTTTCTTTCTCTCTCTCTCTTTCTCTCTCTCTCTTTCTCTCTCTCTCTCTCTCTTTCTCTTTCTCTCTATAACAAATTTCAGCTCGGTCTTGTAGTTCCGCTGCTGTCGAAACTTATTTTGTCTTTTGTTCAAGCTTTCACTACTGATAAGCTCATGGGTTTAATTGCGCTGAGTAAAGTTCATAACACTTCATAAAAAGTATATTTATTCGTGGAAGACTAATTTCTGCTAATCTAATCGTGGAGCAGTCCAACACAAGCCTCTTCTTTGCTTCAAGTTACAGAAAGATTTATAGTTTTTTTCAAGTTCTACCTGGTATTCAAATACGGACTTGCGAGTTAACCAAAAACTTGATGCGTGGTGGACTTCGGCAGTTGTCTCGTCACAAGGCCAAATTGATTTTGATTGGTGCTAGCCTAGAAACACCTGGGCAGTAATACATTCTCTGCATAGGATTGGTGCTCGGCCAGTTTACAGTACTGGACGGGTCGGTTGTCTGCAGGGGACAGTCGGGGCTTGTGAGCACTACTTTCCGCCTAGGCGGGATCACTCTTTCGGATAAACCTGGGAGACATATACTTGGCAGTTGTGGCTGTGTCAACTAAGCATGACTGGTGACACACTAGGGGCTGCCCTTGATATGAGTGTACTGGTTGGCCTAGTGGTGCGTGTTTTGGTAGCGACTGTGGTTCCTGGTTCTCCTGGCGTCTGGTAGGTGATGCGACCTAGTGCTATGTCCTGGCTACTGAGGCAGCCCTTCATGACTGGGTGGTAACTCTCAGCGATCCTGGTTGGTGGTTCAAAAGTGGCAGGTTTGTAGGCTGGCGGAACTGGTATTGAAAGCTTGCGGAGTCGGGCTGCCTGTTCTCGTGGAATGATATATGCGAACCTGGCCAATGTGTGGTAAAGCTCCCGTGGATAATTAGAGACCGCCTTTACTCGTTTCGCCTCTTATGAACTCCAATGGCATGAGCAAAGAAATTTACAATCAGACTTTGTAGAGGTGGGACATTTGATGTGGAGGTGTGCGATACGTGTGCGTATAGCGGCAGTCAGCCAATGCCGTAACTTGTCCCCCAACTCCAGTACCAGATGTGCGGGGTTGGGCGAGCTGTGTAGCAATGGGGACCGTCCCAATACGGAGATGATGTTCTGCTAGTTTGTCTTCGCAGACCCGGAGAAGTACCCCTCTCGGCACCGCAAGTGTGCGATGAGAAGGGCAACCTCCAAGTTGACAAGCAGACTCTTTTAAGAGCGAGTACCTAATGTTGTGGCTCTATCATTCACCACACCAGGTGTGGTGAACGGGTGGCCTTCCAACTTTGGTGTGGTGAGTGTCCCAGTGGAACTGATCCTCCCAGACACAAGGAAGTACTCTTATTGGTACTGCTAGTGTGCGATGAGAAGAGTAAACCTTAGACTGGCAGTCCAATCCTTAAGGAAGCGGTATCCTAATGTCATGGCTCTATATTCTTCACCACACTGATGCAGGGAATGGGTGACCTTCCAAGATTGTAATTTAATTCTGGTGTCACATGTCTGAATGGAGAGATTAAAGTCCCAGTCACCTGCTGTCCCTCGTATAGGTCTGATGTTTACGGGGAAGGGTACTATGACTATGGGAGCAATATTCGTAAGTTGGTAAAACTGTGTTTATTTCTTTTAACGAAATAAACAGTGATGGTGAAGTACTACCTCCTATCCATGTGAGTTTACGGAAGTTGAAACACCCTACTTGAACACAGGTGAAGGCTACCTGCTTCTAGACAAACATGGTAGGCAGTAAAGTGACTATCAAAACAACTCTAACTTTAAGCTACACTACAGCTGTTGTACAGAAGGGACCGGTACTTGTCGGTTGTTAGCTGCAACACAAGACTTAGTGAAGAGAAGGCTCTTCGGTCCCCGAAGATACGGTGAAGTCTTGAGGAGCAGAAATGTCTTCGGCACCACTAGTGCACTATGAAGACCAAGGCAGGAGCTGATGTTTCCCACGGCACTATGAGGTGTGGTGAAAGAACAAGATAGATGTCAGTTGCTTGAAGACGTTTCCGGAGTCTGGCATAGGGGGTTATCTTGAAGAGTGGGTAGCAGCTGCGAAGAGCGTGACATAGATCCTCGGCATGTGACGTCAGTAGCGGGCGCTGGATTCAGGCTCGTGTCTTGGCGAAGGTGCTGGTAGTGGCATCTAGTGGCACGCTGCTGTACTAGGTTTATCCCGCTGCATGACTTAGGTGGCTTGGCCAGTGAATAATATATTTGGTGTGGCGCCTTGGGTAGGTAGAACAATTTCTAACGTCATGTTGCTGGTGGCGGCAACTCAAACTCTGTTGAAGGTGCTGTCAGTTCTATGTACTGATGAGTAGAAGTTGTTTAATTTATAATTAGAAAGACTTTATGCGTCAAACTTGGCGCATGCTAACATGCTACGCTGTGCAAATGTGCACTCTACGGACGACTTCGCCCCATCTACGAGCCACTCACGCTCAGAGGAAAAATATATAAGTGGCAAGTTGAATGAAACGTTTCGAGTTAGGAAATCCCACAAGCCTGGGTAGCCAAATACGTAATTGTAAATTACGTGCGTAATTACAATCTACATTGAACGTCCGAATTTATGCATGCAAAAGGCACTCCCGTGAAATAAATGAATATTTGTGAAATTCTACTACTCTTTGCTTAACCCTGGAAGAAGTTCCTGCAACACCCAGAGATGGCAGTACATTGTGGCCTTACGACCAACCCATCTCGAAGGCAGAGGTTTTAATTTGTTGTCACCTTCACCCAGGGTGATAAGAAATGAGCAGCATTCCAGCACCCCCGATAACGCACCCCCATGCTGAAGGCTATGCTACACCCCCTGTACCCCAAAGAACTGCTGATATGACAAATTTTCGTATAAATAAAAGTCCAGCATCCAGCACCGGCAATCTGCCGGGCTCGCAGGCCGAAGAGGACTTGAGCCGTCCTCAGTCTGCGAAGACTTCCTGACCTAGCCCATAAGAAGTCTCTAGTCTGCTAAGACTTCCTAAAGCTTGGAATAAGGCAATCTTCAGTCTGCGAGGAGACTCTCTCCTCTCCGCGACCTGCAACATGGCGCATCATCCACTCCACAGACTGTGAAGAACTGCAGCCTCTAACAGCTTGCAAGACAGCTACTCCATTGCCAGGTGAACCTACTCCTCGACCCTGGTACCCCCTTACCCCTAGTCAACTTCCATGACTCCAGAGGTAACAAGACTTAGTTTACCACCCTGATAAACTCCAGTGAATTTTAGTATGCTGTAGAATTGCGTTTTACTTTCCATAGATTTTGTCAGAATATTTTGGGATTTTTATAAGTATTTTTCTCCAGGCTCGTCTTTGCCTATTTTTTTTTGTTCACGTAATTTTAATTATAAGAGTGCTTAGCCAGTCAGCTAATTTGGTTTGTATTTGTATTTTTGCTATTAGTTGGGACTCTCTAGGTTCATATTACGTAATAAATATTACGTCAAACCTAGTAGTCAATGTACCATCTTTTTTAGCTTAGTTACCCAGTGTTTCTTAGGAGTTCCTATTTTTATTATTGATGTAGCAAGATCCTGTGTAATCACCATTTGAGCTTGAACCAAGGCATAATGTACTATAGGGGAGGGGGAATACAGACTAGGCAACGGCACAAGGAACGCACCGCTCTAGCGAGAGCAGAGAGAGTTGACATCTTGGTAAGTCCCACATCAGAGGTCGAACCCAGGTTGCAGAGCTACGAAGCCATCCTCTGCCTATTTCACCCGTCGTACCCCTGGAACTCGCAACCTCACTGGACCAGAATCTAGGCACCTGCTGGCCTGGGTACCCAACAGGTGATAACATTGACCAAGTAGAGAAGTCACAACAGATAGTACGTAATACCCCGGCGGACACATTAACTAGCCAGACATCCATAACATCTATTATCGTCAAACTCAACTTGGACAGACTCGTCCGGGTTAAACACCCGGAAGACACAGAGCTCCCAAACTTTTGTATATTAAAGCTATCGTCTGGAAAAATAGTACGGGTTCGACTCCCGTCAAAAGTAGACACCAAGCCCGTGCGGCACCCCCTTCGTTAGATTTTGTTCCTGCACAACGACCCACCCGACTTGTTAAGATTTCTCCTTACTGATCATACACCAGCACCACCACCACCACCACCACCACCTCCATGACAGAATAATTGCATCCTCAGATCATTTCCTGGGACAGCTGACATCCTGTTTATTGGCGACCCTGAAGTGATCAGAGAATCGAGCTCCATTCGCCTGACTCTGGGGTTTGATTCTTCTCGAACCCGATAGAATCCTACCGTCAAGCAGCCCACTGCAGTACCTAACCCCTACACACCCTGCCCGGCCCAGAAAGGTAGCAATATTCGCCACGGTAGGCTCTTCTAGCATTCTGAGAGGGTAGTCTGTGGTCTTCCACTATCTCACGAGGTAGGGTGTGCATCAAACTAATTATAATTCCCAGCTGAAACAATCACTTATGACTAATCTTCAGCCCTATTGTCCAACATCTCCTTTTCCAGACAGTCCAGAATCAGTAAAAAAAAGTTGCTACAGTAAGCATATTCAAAGTACAGGCTGTAATTGGCCTGATAGTGTCGTCCCACACAGCAAATAAATTGACGCACAACATTTTTTGAAACAATGTTGATCAGACGACTTCAGCTCATCCGTACACATAGCTTTGTATTTGAGTCTAGATGTTAGCTTTGCCATTAACCCATCACATGAGTTTGTACTGTTTGCCATTTAGGATGGATGTTTTAGATAAGATAAATTGCATTATTCACCGGCCCACTGTAACTATGCATTCAGAGCACAGAGTACTTTCGCCTGCTGCTAGATAGCATTGCTAGTTTCGTTTCGACACCCACTTGTTTTCATTCAGCCAGCTGTGATGTCGCTCGCGAGAGCTATGATTTTGATTTTCGCCACCCCCCGCTCTACCACCATGCCCTCACCTATGAGACGCCTGCCAACCTGCACCTAGTAGCGGCCAGATTTAGTATAAAAGGAGAGATGCTGCTTGACTCTAGACCAGTCTTCAGTCGTCCAGCACACGTTGCTCAGTCACTGACCAGCTTGCGCCTTAAGCCGTCGCTTTCATATTAGCTTTGCTACACCCGCCGTGCTAGCCACCAGGGTTATTCCAACTATCCTCACTGAACCTTCCTTCCTTCATTTCACCTCCATGCCAGAGGGAAATCCAGCTTCTTACGCCCTCCCAAGGATTGATTCTGCCACATTCTGCTTAGTCAACCTAGCACTGTACCAGTATGCCGTTCTCTCGTCTACATGCTAGACACAGCGGCCCCCTCAGGGCAACAATAGGATTCTGCTATTGCCAGTTCCAAGTCGTTTTTGTGGCGCTAGCTTACCCTGTTCCTATTGTTAGCTAAAATCTGTCACCTCTACCGCATTTGCGTAGTGAGCTTCCCGGGAGATGCTCTGGATGTTGTAGGAGGTATTGCGTCATAATGCGTTGTTTCCCTAATAATGAGATAAAACATGTGTTTTGTTGCAATCCTGAGCACCACACTTCCTGTAGACTAGCACCATCCCAGTTGACTTCGTGGACACAAGATCATCACAGGTGATCCTGCGAAACTACTAATTTGAGCCAAAACACGTTGTTGCCATCCACACATACATACAGAATGGCCACCCATTCTATCTACACTGTAAGTAGAACGGTAGAGCCTACACAGGTATACTGCTTTCGGACCAGCTTGTTGGTTTAGCACTCATGTCTTTTCCACTGCACCTCCGTGCCAGAAAAGGGGGTGTTCCGTAGACTAGGAAGACTCGGCCGAAATAACACCCACACAGTGACTCGATGGCGAGGCCTGACTTGCAGCATGCACTGCACATCAGCACCAGGTGTTGGAATAGGGTGTCTGCTCAGTCGACGGCCCAAACATGTTCTGACATACTGTAAAGATCACGAGGACCCTGCCTTGCCTTGCCGACGCAAAGAGTGTGCGTTTCTTCGAATGACCTACTCAAGCGCCGTGGTCTTGTGGAGCATGTGAAACAGACCTTGCTGACCTCTGGACACCTGCATGAGTTAACCACTGCCATAGTAGCGTCCATAGCTAAGTCCTAGGGAACAAGCTCAGGCGCTGCGTCATCTGCAAGACCCTGTTGAACCAGAGGTGTCTAAAGATCTATTTCGTGAGACAGTACAAGTCAGTTCCGAAGTGCACCCGTGGCTTGTCACCTATTTTTCGACTGGACTAATGGTCTGTGGAAGCCATCGTCTTCTTGATCTCGGTCGTACCTGCACCAACTCCACGACCACCAGCAAGTCAATCTATCGCACCCACACTTATTGTCAACGTGCCCGCTGCTGGCCCGTCCAACAATCATGTCTGTCGCCCATGTATAAGCTGAAGGCAATACATCCTCGTCACCAGATCAAGCTGTCAAAACCAGACTTCGTGCCCTGCCGCAAAGCTGTCGGGCCTGTCGTGTATAATGGGCGTGCCCCGGCACCTCGCTAGGACTAAGTACGCAAGAATCCCCAACCTAGGGTGCATCTGACGCCACATCCGAACAAAAACCAGTCTCTCTGCATATAAGTTTTAACTCCACAGGATGTCTCGCGTCGAAACAAAAGGGTGTTATTTTTCTAAAACAAAGAGAAAATAAATATTTCTTGTAACATTAACCTATCCTTCAAATGTCTCTCATAGTTACGTAGTATAACTGAAATATGATAGTTGTGTTGGCAGATAAAACAAAATCCAAATAAACAGCAACAATAATCCAGTTGTTACAATATCTGTCCAAGAAGTGTTTTCAAATTTAAGAGAGGTGATTTCAAAAGTGCTTACGTTTCTCTGAATAGCCTATAGTAAATGCTGCTTGCCATGACTCTGGATTTTTTTTTGGAATCATTACTTGCATGCAAATCTGGCACTACAGTTGTAAATCTGGTAGTACTGCTACTACTACTACTACTGCTACTACATTTTTAAAAAATTATACCTGTAGTACCAGCTGATTCCATTAAATGTTTGGAATTATGGTATATGTAATAAAGTATAGTCTTGACTTAATGAGAATGATTGGTCATGTTTCAAACAAACATATTAACTCACTATCTTCTTTATAGAGTGCATGGTTGAGGATAAATGTTACTGCTAGTACATGACTATATTAAATTTCCTACATCTTTAAAATTTGATACAGAACTTTGAAGTGATAAATTACAATTCAGAAAACAAAATATGCACATTATTTATACACTTTTCTGAAGGGAAGTTTCTTGGGACCGTAAAAAATAAATAATGGATATGGGAAAACTATAGAAATGGAAGTATTTATAAAGGTTCTAATGTAGTTATGTATTATTCATTTTAAATTGAAATATTGTCTTTGTAATGATTGTGTAGGTGGTAATTCCCTGGTGCAGCCCTGTCAGCTTGCGAGCATTGGTTTGTGCGGAACCTTTCATGGCAGACTTGGAGTTGTCTCAGGTGAATGGCACATTGTTTCCTCGCAAGTCTTCGTTGACACCAACACTCTGCTCTCGATTGCTCTCTCTTTGGAGGCACATCTCCAAGTCAAGAACACACTTTGAGACCAAGCCCGATACTGGTAGGAATAACGTCAGACTGTCTTTTCGTGACATATATCTTAAGTTAATAACTATGTACCTTCATACTGTTGCTTTTTACAATAGTTTAAGGTATTAAATTAATACAGTTGGTCAAGTTTTGGGCACAGTAGGCTATATGCTGGTTAACTGTGTTACGTTATATTACACAAGTTTTTTTGACAATATGTGAAAAATTCTTGTGAGTAATTGAACTAACATAACAGGATACTGACTGTGTATTTCGTAATTTATCATTAAATTACATAGACGTAATGTATTTATGTTCTTCATGCGTGTAAAATTTTCAAGTTCTGCCTAAATTATAGTTTCCATTAGTAGTGTGGCTTTAAGGTTTTCATGCAGATGATTCATTGTCTAGTGCTGATTACAGCTGGTAATTACTTTTAGGTGACTGTTTAGTTTGTAGCCGTCATTTTTTATTCTAAAATTACTAAATTTATGTTTTATATGTTTTAGGGTTCATTGGCAAAGGATTTACACGGCACGTGAACCGCATGTGGAACTACCTTATCAAGGGCGCCCTAGGCACACTTGGCATAATGCTCATATTTCCAGTTCTTTGTATTGTAGCTAGCTTCTGTAGCCTGCTTATTGCCCTGACTGCCTTCTTGTGGTAAGTTTAAAGTATTTCATTTAATTGCATAGATGTATTGACTTTTTGGAACAGAATACTGTTACTTAGGGGGTGTGTAGATTGCAACTTTTTCTGGTTCACAGTATATTTTCAGTTCTATTTGGTTCCATTCCTTGGTTCTATATTTTATTTCTGAGGATTCAATAAAGAGCTTAACTTAAAAATTTTGTGAAGTTCTTGCTCTTCACTGGATATACATTTTGTTTAATTTGTCTTTAACATTTTTGGTTGGATGTATTAAACCTTTATTAAGGTGTCAAGAAAAAAAAAGAAGAAATCCAGCAAAAATATGTGTCCTGTTGTACTCTATTGTATACAAGTTGACTAAATTTTTACAGTTCTAGAAACATAATGCGGCCACAATGTATCCTTCTGCTACAACTGTTCTGTCCATAAAAAACCAGTATGTGCAAACAAATGCAGTGATCATTATAGGTTACCATTCCAACTTACTTTATTTTTGTTATGGCCAAATTATACTGCTGGGGCTCTGTTTATTTTATTATGGGTGGATGGGGGTTGGGGGATAGACTGCTTTGTTTTGCACCTCTTCTTAAGAGAGAGTATCATTTTGAGTTACAAATTGTTTCAATGGACCAGTGGAAAATTTTATTCGTACAGAAGTAAAATTTAAATAATGATAATTATTGATCTAACCTGTAAAGTTTTAACCTCACCGAAAGAAGAAAACTTGATAAATGTATTGTTGTTACCAATGCAAATGATAGACATTCTGTACGTAAGTTAATCTTGCACTCGTTGAAGTTCCATATAGTAAAAGTGTTATTTTTACACTACAAAGAGCATTGAAATAACAGTTTTCTATGCAATGTACATTAAAAATATTATGAACCATTTTGAAATACATTATTTACAAAAAACACTGACTTGCAATTTGTAGTTTCTATTTGCAAATTCTCAAGACATGTTTTATGACAGTCCTTTCAAAGTAAATACAAAAATCATGAACTACCAATAAAATATACAGATAACACCAGTTAGGTCTCGCATAAACAAGATAGAAAAAGATCTCATGCTGTGTTTTTCGAAAATTAACAGATGCATTCACCTATGTACACCGGACACGAGTCCAGTTAAACTGATTGATTCACCAGTTCAACTGGCCTGAAAATCCTGTAGATCTGGTGGATATGCACCAAAACATCAACTGATGAATTTTCGAACATAAAAGCTAACACACCATCTCATAATTTTCAAGCATTCCGAAATACACAAAAGTAATTTGAATGTTAAGTTTTACAAATGGGTGATGAAAACTTTAGAATTTGTGGGTAGTTGCATTAATTTGCATCTGGAGGACTACAAAAGTACCGCTGAAAATTGTGATATTCGAAAAATACCTCAAACGGTGTACACTGGTGGATCCATTGATGAATTTCCAAAAACATGGATTCACATTGGTGTTCACAGAACTGGAAGCATTTCACTGATCGTAACTGTCCACATGCTTTGCCATAATTACTAGACATATTTTTTAACCAAATTGCAAGGAAATAAATTAAATTGTACATTACTTTAAAAACGTAATTTAAACCATGATTGTTAAAAGTATAATTTAAGTTTTGAATTACAATTTTTAGTTCCGAGTACTATTTTCTTTCATCATCATCGTCGTCATCCCACAATACATCCCACAATAATTCACCAGCTGATAAAATACTTTGCACATGAAAGGAGGTATTGTTTACATGCTGTATAGTTTGGTCACATTGTCTGTCAAAATTTAGTCTACTTATATTAAAATCCATATTATTTGTAAGAAAATATCAAATTCTATGATTCAATGTATTCAAGGGCATTAGTTTATGACTGTCATGTATGGCTCTTGTCATGTGTGTTCTTTACATACTTAAGAGATCATTATATTTTGACTGTGTTGAGCAGAGCGAGATATGTATTGAAAAGGTGGTAGGAATTTTTAGGGGCCTGTGAGGGTGAAGTTTGGAATGGAATTACCCGACTAGGCACCAGGTATCAGTGATTACGCTATCATGGTGAAGATGTAGAATGATTCCCCGTTGAATCCGCATTGAATTATCATTAAGCCGCATTACTGTTTGATAAATGGTAGCCGGTGGGTCGGCTATGTAACATGATGCTTCAGCTTTTGGCGGAAAAACTACAAAAAGCATTAACACTCGTGAATGTGGATTGTTCAGGCCAACCAAACACCCATAAAACACTGAACAAACTGCCAATACAAATACACCAGAAAAGACTGAATAAAACAAAGAAATACTGGCGTGATATGAGCAGGTATTGTTAGGGTCACCTCACACTCCCCTGCACTGAGAAAGTATAAGCCATCAGCCACCTCGGGGCATGCCTGATGAGCACCACCGAAGATATGCGAAGGCTGAGAATGACTAAAGGTTGCTACGCCCACTCCGGCCTCGCAGCAGAGGGACGTCGCACGCCCTCCCCCATGGCCGCTGCGACATGCGCTACCTTGACTATATACGTCAGTGCACGGCGGACCTCGCCAGTTGTTCCTGCCAGTCTCCGAGCTCGCTCTACCACTTCCAGTGCTGGGGCCCTCTGACTACTGTTAGATCTTCAACAGCCCTTCCAGAGGCTGCCACCAACAGGCCAACACTCTTCAGCAACCACCAGAGGTTGTCACCATTAGAGCTCTGCAGCACTCGCGACCAGATGCTTCAGTGACGCCAATCGCCAATAGCTACCAGAAGCTTTCTGTAGCAACAGACATTCCACACTACCACGCTACTAGGGCAGTGGCTTAAATTCTTTGTCTCCTACAGACACCCCGGTTATAGTTAGTTTTGTCTTAATTAATTTTCAACAGTTTTAATTCATTTCCCCAAATAGTCTAGGACCAGGTCACCTATGCCTGGCTACCGCAGGTGTACTTCTAGCCAACCATCTACTTGGCAGGAGAGCACCAGTCACTATGTTTACTAAGCGATTAATAAACACAGCTTTGTTGCTTCTAACTTCAAGTCTCATTCATAGAGCACTTTTAAACCATCTACTAGGAGAACATCGAGTGAAGTATAGCCGACCGAGAATGGGAAATTGTTACAACGAACTAGCTATAACTGGAGACTCCCCCTCAGGCGGCTCCAGTTCTGATACACACATATTAGATGGCTATCCATTTTATTCGCACCAAGTATACATGTACTGGAGGAGTAAAATAGAGGAGCCCCGACTACTAGCAACACTTTCCACCCAAGGAAAGACAGTATGCCTGAGTTATATACCTAACGGTGCACCTGGATGCTGGTGGGGATATTTGCTTAGGTGCTACAGTCTGGCCTTGGTTGGGATTGCACACCCAGTAGTAGCAGTGGGAGCCCACACAGCTTCAACGCTTCTGGCTCGCCCACTAAGGTGAGCGGCCTTCTGAGGCACCGGGTTCGTGCTACCAGCCACTACTGGGCAACACTACTCTTGGGTTACTCATGTCCGTGGTGCTTGACTCACAGTCCTCAGCAGACAATCCTGCTCTATGCCATTTAAGGTGAGACGTGACTCGAAAAGGGAGGAGCAAAGGATCGCTTGTCTCGCTGCCAAGCAGCAGGGTGGTTTAGCTCCCCCTACAGCAAGTCAAGAAGCAGAACGAGATTGTGACGCTTCGCTCAGATCACTAGAACGGCCTACATCTGCAGTGTGTAATCCAGCTACTTTGTCATCACCTATTCACATTCATCCTGCGTGCCACCCCATTGTGAGTGGGTTAATCAACAAGACAGAGGAATGCCTTGGTACCACAAACATTACTTTCGGGAGCTCAGCTGCCACAAAGTGGAACAGTAGATTTTGTATCGTAACACCCGTGCCCTCGTTGCAGCCCAAGCTGAGAATGATAGACTCAACCAACTGTACCCAGCTAGTCTTCGTCCTCATCCATCAGTAGGTTTCCTTCCGTTAGCACTTCCCGCCAGTCACCGACAATATTTAGCCACGCTACTAGCAATAGGGCAGACCGATATAAGGGGCTCGTTAACCGTAACATTGAGAACATTGTTCCTCTGCGCAAGGCTACGTGCCAGACTACCATATCTAGCCGTAAATGTCAGTAAGCCAACCCTGAAAGCACAACCGACCTAAGTGCAAGGCGTCAAATTTGTCCAGCCCAAAGGGAAAGAGTGGTGTTTGTCATATTTTCACGATTGTGGTTTAGTTTTATAAAAGTGTTAGGTGAGCAAGTACTTTTTCTTTTGGATTTCCTAGAATTTATAAAACAATATCATAGATATTGTTTTACATAACCATGTTTTGTCTAGTTGGTGTGTGGTGTGGCGTAATTGTGCATTGTAGAAGATATTGTTCATGAAAGAATACTGAAGTGGTCACGGGTTGAAAAACCGTAATACAGTTGTAATATTTAAAAAGCACACACATTTATTGTGTTACAAAAGTAACAATGCCAGCAAATCATCACACAGCTTGGCAGTTTACTCTGTTAATATAACCGGAACAGTGAGTGAAGAGATTTGGACAGCTCTTAATAGTGAGGTCTTAAAAGCAGATGAGGGTGATTGAGGTGAGTATGGAGTAACGCCAGAATGAAGGGACTGGGGTAATGGGATATCCCCAAGATAATCTGCAGATCAGTGGTATCGTCCGGCATGATTCTCACATGCGAAAATCCAGTGACCCGGCTGGGGATTGAACCTGGTTCACCTTGTTGCAAACTAACTGATCATCCATGCAGCCTCTATAACTGTAACAATTTCATTTAAATGAAGTAAAATCTTGGCCAAAAACAGAAAATGTTATGCACTCTACTTTTCTCAGGCTATAGTTCTAAGCGCAGTCGAAGTACAGAGAACATGCTTCAATATGTGTTGAGAGAATTACAAATATTGGTGGTTGATGTCTGGGAGTAATAATAAATAGGTGTTGATTTTATGTAATGATTGTACATTTTCAGGATGCCAGTGGTGACATTAGGACTGCACTTGTTCATGTTGCTGATCTGTGATCTGGACAACCCAGACCCATGTAGGAACAGGTACCTGATTATTCTAGAAGCCATCCTGTGGAACATTGGTGTCCAGGGATGCTTGCAGCCAGTATGTGCTGTGTTTGTGGCATGTGTGGTGTGCCCACTCATCTCTGTTACAATCCTCACAGGTGTGTACTGTAGCAAGAACTCAGTCTTGCGACTTGTGCCAATACCTATGTTTTACGTTTTCATATTTTTGTTGAGGGGTAAAGATGTACAGTATTCATATAGTTGTTAAATCATTAGTTTTTTGGTTCATGGGTTACTAGGTAGAAACATGGACAAGAAATAATAATTTTGTGTAGGTTCAAGGGAAAAAAACCAAATATCTTTAGTTTAATTTCTCTTCATATTAATGTGTGTACATTAAAATAAAGATTGAAATTTTTCTCTGCAGCCAAAATAAAATGTGATCTGTCTTGACTTTTGACTGATTAACATTTCTAAAGTTTCTGGCAGTGTCGTAGGCTCAGTAGACCCGTGTGTGTTCGAGAAGAATTCCCTCATTGATCATTTGAGTACGTAATTGTAGCACAATGGCCCCATGATTGAAGGGGCTTATAACCCAAGTGCATTGAGATACAGTTTTACAGAGAGTTGGAAGTCATGATAAAAGGTAACTGCAACACAACAGTCTTATTGGCTATCATCACTAATTTTAAAAACATGCCCCACCTCAAGAACAATTGGAGGCAGGAGAATGGGAGCTTCATCTGTGACTAGTGTGTCTGCCTAAGCACAAAATTGTGCAAGTACATTTGGTACATGAGATGTGCACAGTTTGCAACATACACTTAATGTCAAAAAAATAGCTGCACCTGTAAGGAAGTGTTGAATTGTTACGGTATTAGGAAGGAAGTCAGTCATGAACAACAACAAATTATTACAAATATAGACTGGTATGAGCAACATTGATTACTCATGTATGTCAATATGATGTCAAGCCACCATGTTGCACATACATTCCATCAGATGTTGCGGAATGGAGTTGTTGAGGTTCCTAATGGTATACTGCGATGGTCATCCCATGCATATTGTTTCATGATGTCCAATGTAAACAGTCACAACCTAACATACTAAACTATTGTAGTCAGGAAACAGGTGGGGACGTCAAGATGCCACTGGCTGATGTGGTGATGTCATCCTCGGCTGCGTACGGCGTCAGCAGGCATCAATGGAGACCACTAAGAGTAACGAGCATTGAGACTTCACAGAGTATGACTTTGATGCCTATGGCCTAGTGGTCATGAACAACCCTTGTTAAGATCTGCTCAGTCTTGTGCAGACAGTGAGGTCAGGGTGACAGCCACTTCACCAGTTGGTGCCCTCAGTCTTGTGCAGGCTGGAAGGCTGATGACTGTCCTGAGCTGCGGTTTGGCATCTCCTTATATACGGGAAATTTTAGCTTGTTGGCTGTTAAAGGATTGCGAGGATGCCTAGCCTCGCCTTACAAGTAAAATAGATACATTATCATATGGGTATCAAAATGTATAATTTTTAATCAAAATCAGTCAGTTTACCATTTTCTTCCCTAATTTCTAAAACAATGTGATTAAACCATTCATTATTTATTCTATAAAAATTTGGATATGGTGGTTCATAACTAACATAATCTCTGAAGCCAAACATAGTTTTTGGTGGAAAACTAGTAATTATATCAGTTTCTAAATGATTAGATTCATCATATTTGTAAACATTCCATAGGCTAAACTATGTAACTTAGTCACTACAGCAACTTTGCCTTTTTTAATAAACATATTTCTCTCAAAACCAAGCATATCGGATAATCGATTGTCAAGTTTAATATCAAACTTAGATGTAACTAAAACTCTATTGTTCATACTGTCTGATGTCAGTTCAGTGTTATTTATTGAAAATGGGTGAATTTAATTTATAGTTTCCTTTAAAGATTCAATATCGTATAGTCCTTTAGGAATAGTGATAACTTCATTTTTATCAACAGCAGCACTTATTTTTTCAATTGTCATAGTATTGTTGTCTACATTAGGAGCTAAAAATTTCACATGAAAACTAATAAAAACAATAGATTTGTCTTCTTCGTTAGAATGGAACTATAATTTGTTAACTTAAAAACGTGATAATCCATTTATTACTAAAATTATCATATTAAATGAAAAAAAGTTAATTGGGGTGTTGGTGTTTTAATTTCTGAAGAAAATTCTAGAAATAAAAAGAATGATTAATTATTGCCTGATAATATAAGAGGCTTAATAGTTGGGCCTATTAAGGTGGAAAAACCAACATGATGATTAATTTTATTTATAAGCCAGTATGGCTAAATTTTAATAAATTGTGTATTTGCTCAAAAAGTTTAAACCAACACAAATATTTTGAGCTACAAAAAGACTGTGATGCAATTTCCAAAGAGTTTAATGAAACAATGCCATATTTTGTAGCAGTGATGAAATGATTCCACTAGATCAGTGTGAAAACGAGTCTCTAATTATATTTGACTGTGTCATTTTAGAAAACCAGGATGTCATCCGCGAATATTTTCTATGGGAAGACATAAAAATATTGAAGTATTTTATTTGGCACAAACATATTCGAGGGTGCCAAAGCAACTAGTGAGAGACAATACGAACTTTCTATGTATATTTAGACAAGATGACACAAGTTTGAAACACGTGTATAGCGATTTTGTTGGTGGTGATATGTCTTATGAGAAATTAAAAGAGATCTGTTTAAACTGTTGGAATAAAGACTATGGTTTTACACAATAGATTTGAGCAGAAAAATGAACAGTGGTAAGTATAGAGACCAAATCTGACATTTTAAAATGTAACTCTGTCTAGTTTCTCTGGTACACGAGAATTGTTTATGTACATCCTGAAGAGGCACTTCAGCACACTCTTGCTGCCACAGGAAGAAGTTTATCATAACAGTGCTGTTATCTAGTTGTGATGTAGCGAATAGTTGTGGTGCTACTCACGATACAAAGCTATCTACTTGTGGTGAGAATAACTCACCACATGAAGACTTTTAATTGTCGCCTCGCTCGTCTTGCCGCCGTGACTCAGTGACAAAGGCCTTTGATTTCAAGTGCGAAGGTCGTGGGTTCGATCTCTGGTCTGAGCAGATAGTTTAACCATGCTCTTGCTCATATATTCAATATATGATTATTGATGATAATAAAAATGGCACCCTCAAGCTTCAGGAAAAAATGCTCCCTATGCTACTTTTGTAGTATAACAGATGTATAAGCTGGAGTATTCTCATATACAGAGAATGGCACCTCACTATATGAGAAGGGCCACCATAAGAAATAAAAAAATAATAATAAAAAACCCCCCACTTCTTTACTAAAAAAAAATATAAGCCGGCCCTGGTGGAGTGGTGAGGGGTTTCTCCAATTGGAGTTTTGATGGTGCTAAAATAAGGCTGGAAAAAATGGGTTCCTGGCACGATAGAAATATCTGTAAACTTTTTTTGTAATTTTTAAAGAAAATAAAGCTCACCACAGGTAAAATGTGCGTTGAAGGAATGTTGAACGAACAATGAACGAACACTGAACAAATGATGAACGAACATTGAACAAATGATGAACGAACATTGAACAAACAATGAACGAACATTGAACAAACAATGAACGAACATTGTGCAAACATTGAACGCATGTTATAAATGTTAAATGAGCGTTAAAAAAATGGTTTTAATTTGCGTTTGAAATAATTAATTACATAAAAATATTTTATTTCACAAAATATTATAATTCACAAAACATGTTTTATTAATCCAAGAGTTGTGCGAGTTATCAAAACATAACCATTCTACATAAATTTTATCGTCTTTTTTTTTTAAAGACTTTTTCAACCAAATATTTATTTGGATAGTCTGTTTTCATAATTTCGTATTCATAAAAACTACCCTTTATTTCTTCTCCGTTGGTATCTTTCAGTTTGTAAGTGGGTACATCATTATTTAAAACCTTAAAATTTGTAAATAATTCTGTTGTCCAATTAGCTGTATAACCCTTTTTAAAGATTCGTTTACTCTTGCTTATGCAGACATCAATGCCAACTTAGTATTTTGGTTTAGTAATCATGTCTGCAAAATTTGTTTGCATTACATTTTTTCATTGGTCTTATTAACTTCAAATGGTTTCATACCTATGGTTCTATATTTGGTATTGTTGTAATCTTTAACTAAATCATCTAATATATTTACCCATTTGTAATTGCCATTCAAAGCAAAATTTCCTCCACGTTTTATTCTTCATTGTAAGATTATATCTTACTACACAAGTGGGTTTAAGTTCCCTGTGTGTAGAATAATGATTGATGTTATATTTATGCATAAGTTTATTAAATATTTTATTATAAAATTCTAAACCATTGTCAGTTTGAATATTAAGTGGTTTTCTTTTAGCTAATATAGATTATAAACCATTTACTATGTTTTTGGCTGTTTTATCTTTAATTGGTAAAGCAAATTCATATTTTGAGAACATCAATAATTGTCATAATATATTTATTATCCATTATTTATATGTGATATACATTTTAAATTTCCAGTATCCATCTCAACAAGATCAATTTGCCATAAATCATCAATTCTATACGAAATTACTTTTCTTCTGGGAAAATTTTTTCATGCAGGTTTATATAATTTATTGATTATTCCTTCTCTTGCATTGGGCAATTTTTTTTTTAAATCTTGATTTAATGGAATTACGTATTGAACATTAACTTTTCTTAACTAATTGTCCATATTTAGTATTTTTAATCTCTATATTATTATTTGTAGTAACTTTTTTACACTTCAAGCACCAAGTATTGTCTATTTAATAAGAATAAAAAATAATTAATCTTTATATTTTATGAATATTCATATTATAATCATACCATCAGCATATTCAGATTTTTTTACAAGTTAAATTATCACCTCTTTTAACATCAAAAGGCTTACTTTAATCTGTTTTGTTAGTTCCCTTAATAACTGTCATAGTATCACCAGGTAAAAAATTATCAGTTAAAGTAATTAGTTCATAAACAGTGCCGTTCATCAAAAAAGAAAAGAAAGGGATATGATTATCTAATTGAAAAACATTCTTATTTTTGTCCCACTTTACAGAAAAATAAAATATGTGTGATTTTTCTTCAACTACAGACGTAGCAAATGCATTAAAATGTTTCACAATTGCTTTGATTGCAACTTGTAATTTAAGATTTGTTTCTTGATCAACAGCTTCTTTGGTTTTTCTCAACTGTCAGGTTAACCTGCGTATCACAATATCACAATAATTAAAAACTTATTGGTTTAAATTTTGTAATTTATCTGTTATTTCTTTACCAAAAAATCTTTTACTGACCACATATTTTCCATCTTTAGGATCAGCCATATTATTAATTCTATGATTTTGAAGAGAAACATAATCTTTTGTGTAATCAAAAACTTTACTAAGTTGATTGTGTAAAGCAGTAACAATATTATTATATTTTGAATATACGTGTGTTTTTAAATCAGAAACAATGGAATTGTTTTTGAATCTACATCTGTTTTTAATGGATATTCTGCTATATGTATATCAAAAAATATTTTATTGACTGCATCTTTTTCATGTCTAGGATCATCTACATTAACAATTCTATGTCCTAAAAATGAAACACAAGATTTTGTATAATCAATACAAGCGCTTAGTTTGCTTTGTAAAGTAGAAACACTTGAATTGCATTGTGAATCTACATTATGTTTTTAAATCAGAAACAATATTACTGTATTTCGTATCTACATTCTTTTTTAATGCATAATCTGCTATATGTATATCAAAAAATCTTTTATTGACTATGTCTTTAATGTTTATAAGAGCATCTATATTAATAATTCTATGTCCTAGAAAAGAAACCTAAGATTTTGTACAATCAAAACACTTGGATAGTTTACTTTCTAAAGAAGCAGCATTCAAATTGCATTGTGAATCTATGTATATTTTTAAAGCATAAGCGCTAGTGTCAAATATTTTATTTAAAGATTTGATGAACGGTTTCCCAAATATATCTGTCAGTTAGTAACAAAGAAATTATATCATTAAAATTAAATTCTCTCGATAAAGATGTAAACCAATTAAACGTAGATGTCCACATATAACTTAATTAAAATTCTGAATTTTATCATCATTATAATAAACATTTCTGATTTTAAAGTAATTAGTTAAATTAGTAGGAATATTGCCTCCAAATGAATCAACATAGTACACATTATTTTCTTTAAAATAGCAAACCCAATGAGTACCAGAATTTGTTGAAATGTTGAAATTAACCACAGCACATTCATTTAGGTGCATTATTTTTAGCAATTCATCAATCATATAATCATTTGTGAAATTTTTTATATTTAATATTTTTACATATTTAGCAATATCAATATTAGATAGTGGTGATATATTCAAATTTTGTTTGGTCTTTCTTTTTTTTTTTTTTTTGAACCTAAATCACTTCCTGATTTATTTTCCATTGCTAAATTGTGTGTCTGTTGTTCTTTTAATTCTTTGTTATTTTTTCTAGTTTGTTCAACAGAATTATAAATTGCTGTAGCTCCTCCAGATAATGCATCAAGTGCACCTAAAATTGGAAATATAAGTGGTATAATTCCTCCGTGATGTATTCCATTTCCTGTTTTTTCTTTTAATATTTGTTTGAGTATTGGAAGTGTCAAAGTTAATAAGAAACCTTTACCTTCTTTTAATTTTTAGTTTTTTTTTTTCTCAAGTTTATCTTTTGTTAAAAAATTATCCATATCCAAATCTCTTAATTGATCAATGGGTATATCGAAAGATAAGCTTTTTATCTTCATTAATAAGTAAAAAAAAAATATATAATTAATAAAACATTTTCTTTTTGTAAACATAGTTGAGGCAACAGCAACAGAAGCAATTTGTTCTCCAATTGGAGTATCTTTATTTAACATAATTTCTTTTGCTTTCTTTTGTAAAATTTTATCAGCATTATGTCTAGATTCTATATCTTTATGATGTCTATAAGCAATATTGTGATATTTGCATGCTTCATCTAATTTATTTATTCCTATCTCTCCTCTTTCTAGTCTTTCTTTTAATTTTGTAAATGGTCTACAATAATTATAACCAGGAAAATGCATTTTGGATAAATGTAAAATTATTTAATGCCCAATTTATTATTCCTTTGCCGTGATCAGAATTCCAAACTGATTGTGGAATTACATTTAAAACACTTATTGGATATGGAATTCCTTTTGGATTATTAATAACAAAATTAGAAAATTTATTGTTCAACATATTCATTATGTTTACTTTTTCATTGAAATAATTTTTATTTTCAGCATTTTCTTCACCATGAATAACTAATAATCTATCAACCAATTTTCTATCATCATCCAGCTAAACATATTCTTTTGGTAAATTATTGCATTTTTTAAAAATACCTTTTCCAGATCTAAGAGTTCTTGGAGAAATCATTCTTTCTAGTGTGTTTGGTGCTGTTCCTGAATGTGATTCTTTTATATAGTTATTATAAAGTGGTTTAATTACATTTTTGTATTTCCAACTTGTATTCGATTTTATTTTCTTTTTTTTGGATAATATTCTTGGAAAGCAGCATTGGTATCTAAAACAATTTTTGTGTAATTTTCATAGTCATTATCAGTGAAATTATCCTTAAGATCTTCCTTTTCTTTTGTTAACAAATTAGAAAGTTATTCCATTAAGTCATATTCTTTATTTTTGACAGATATTTTGTCATAGTCAGTCTTTACTTGTGTAGTACCTATGTAAATACTTTGTCCTTCTGCATCTAAACCATATTGAATATCAATAACATTTATTCTTTCTGAAATTTCTTTTCCGAGATTTATGGTAGAATCAGACGTAGTACGCATCAAATTAGATGCGTGCTGCGTCAATTTTTTATGTGTAAAATGTTCATTCGCTCTTCCAAATGAGGAGATTTTTGTTCTGAGAATAATTCTCTTTCAAATGATGATTCTTCTGGTGATGTTGGATAATCTAAATGTTTCACTGCAACAGGAACTAGTGTTGTTATTAAATTTGTGTTTTCTTCACTTACTTTTTCTAATTTTTAACCAATATTTTGTCATTCGTCAATTAATGGTTGCTCTTTCTTCTAATTTTTTTCGTATTCTTTTTCATGATCCTTTTTAAATTTTTTATATCTTTCAATGAGTAATTTAACTCGAGAAACTCCCTTTGAGTCATTCATTTATATATTAATTTTTTCTTATAAATGAGTTATAAAAGTATTGAGAGTGTTGAGAGACAAAATTTTCCTCCTGCTGATCAAACTAAGGGGAATTTGAATGTTTTCAATAATTGAATTAAATTTGATATTCCTATAGGAGATAGCTTTTCTTTTCCAAATGATGCTTATGTTTATGAATAATTTAGTTTACTAAAGAGAGATAAGGTTGGAGATGTGGCAAAATATGATAAATCAGATAATGCTGATGTTTGTTCGAACTTTATTCGTTTTTAATTTTTTAGAGTAGAAATTTCAAAACATGGAAATATTATTGAAGCTGTTGATAATCTGGGTATATCATCAACAATGATGAATGCTTTATTAAAATCGCCAAGTGAACAAAATTATTTAGAATTTACTGGTGTTGATAATCTATATTGAGATAAATCTGTTTATAGTCATATAACAAATGAAGTTAAAATTGTTTTTAGTTATAAAACAAATGAAATAATGTATCCACTGAGATATCTATTTGGTTTTATTTGAGATAACAACAAAATTTACTTGGGGTGGCTATAAAAGTTACTTTTTTCGTAATTCATCTGATAACAACCGTTTACTTGAAACTTTAGATAAAGATGATAGTTATGGAATATCGTCCAGATCCTGGTAAAATTATTCTAAAATTAGAAATTATGTGGCTTATTGTTGAATATGAATCTACACTGCCATTGTAATTAAAGAAAAAATATACACTGATCCAGAAATTCCTATTAGTTTTGATTATTCACAATTTTTATAAAAAGAAGTTCCTGCTGGTTCAATTGTTTTTAAATTTGATATAAAAGATCAGTTTAATAATTTAAAATTTGATATGCCTGATTTTGTAATTGTAGGTTTTCAACTTAATAGAAGAAACAATGCTGAACAAATGCTATGTTTGATCATTGTAATGTAAGAAATACTTATGTTAAAAATGGTAGAAATGAAATTTTTCCTAAAGAAAACTGGAATCTAAACATTGTGTGATGGAAATACTGTCACGGCACGTCTGCGAATAATTTACACTTTGCAAACAAGTAAAAAAAAAAAAAAAATATCTTAAAAATTAATTAGTGGGTCGGACCACGTTGCCATTTCCCTTGGAAAATAGTACTTACTGTGTCTGTCTGGTAACCTGTTGAATTGTGCAGTGTACGACCCATTACACATGAACTTTTACACACGTTGTTTTGAGGTTTAAAACTTTTCGACGTAGTTTAAAACACTAATAAAATAGAGCTGTGATGTTTTTGTCAGCTCCACGTCACTACAAAACACTTAAAAAATAACTGAGGTACCGGAAAATAACTGAAAATGTCAGTGGCAAATTTTTACATGCAGTAACACCGAGGCCTGGCAAAGGAGTGTGCACCAGACTGATTTTTCAGTGTTTCGTTGTGGGGGTGCAGCACAGTCGGCAACACCTTGTTAACCAGCCTGGGTCGGTTGTGTGCGCCGACAAAAACGTGACGTTTTATTACGTTACTTCCGGCATATTGGTCAAGAGGACGGAAGTGGAGAGCACACTGTAATCTTATTGGGTGTTATAAAAATTCATTGTAAGATCCCCTAAGGGAAATTGGTGTTCGCTGCATCGATCACCATAAATGGTAATAAATGGTAATGTTAACAGCCATTGGCTGTGCATTGCTTGTACCCTCCTAGGAGTAATTGAACAGCCCTCAATTTCATAGAAAAACAGTTTTTTTTTTTTTTGGGAGAATTAAATTGATTGGTAGCGCAAGTGGGCAGAATTGTGTATTTAATGCTGGTCCACGCTGCTTTCTGGGTCAGTTCAGCGACCTCGAGGGGGCAAGCTTCTACCATGAGATAAATAGTTCTTTATTTGAATTCACCAATGTAGGGTCCTAAAGCAAACAGGTCATTTACGTCACTTTGACGTTAGGCAGGGGCCTTGATGGCCGTAAAATAATTTGAAGTGTTTTACAATTTTGCGAAATGTTGGCCTTTTAGCCAAAATCCAATACTGTTACTTTTTTAACCAAGTTTTAGTGGCTATGTAGTCACCAAGACGTAAAGTTGTGGTAACCACTAGGAACCATGGGTAAACTTTTGCGACCACATGTAAACATTTTCAAACATCCGTAAACTATTGAAAACTTTAATGAACGTTTGTAAACGCTGCCAATAATCGTTGATTATGGTCTCAACGTCTGGTATTAAGTGGAGCTATGCAAAACTTCATGATTTTATGACCTTTTAAGAGAAACTTTACGAAGTTTGGGGCTTATCCAATAATCCAATTTACTCGTGGAGTTAAGGCTGGCGTTGTTTAGCAGTTGCTCCCATCCACTTGGGATTGTGAGTAAATTAAAACTTAATTATCGTTTGATGACCAGTAATATGTTACCAAAATGAGGTCGTTTCCTAGTGTAGGAATCAAACATGATGTAATAAAGTCAATGGTAAATGTAGGTGCAACAGAAATATAGTCGCCATTTGTAACTATGGTAAATTGGGGTCACCTGTTCAGTATATTTTGTGATGGCCTTTTACAGTTTGTATTAACTTGTTAATATGGCCAGTAAATATAACCTGTATAAGTATTAGCTGAAAATCAGCATAAGTATTGGTACCTGAATTGGTTGCATTTTATCTATACTTTTGGCAACCTGGGTTTTATGTAAATGTTTTTAAATATTAATTTGTCATGTATGGGAACGGAAATTATATTGTTACCCTTCAATATGAAATGTAAGAAAGATAAACAAGAAAGTATTTCATGTGTAATATTATGAAGGAAAAGAAAAATTGAAAGATAAACTTAAATTAAAAGAATATGACTTCACTTCTTTGTTTCTATTACAAATTGTTTCAAACATTTAACTACCCTTACACTGTACAGAAAAAAGGTATTTTGCTTGGCTTTTGCCATTCTTGTGTTCTGATTGCTTTTTGATAGGGTTTATGCAAAATCTGCCTTGCCACGCCCTTGGTTTAGGATGCAGCAAGGTCAGAATTGAAATCGGTGTTTGTCTTAAACAATTTCTGGCTTATAATGATTTTAGAAATTCAGAAACCAAACTAGATACTGACTATAGAAATAATGAACTTTATTATAAACCAACTGTAAACTTTGATGGTAATGTTAATTACTATTCATTTTGGGTGCGAATGACCATTATATGTTATAGATTGTATATATAGAAAAATTACTGTAGTTAAAGGAAAAACAAACATAAACATTTGTGTTGATTTTAATAAAGCTGTTGAAGCAGTTACCATTTGTAATGTTGTTTTAATTAGTAGAAGAAATTAAATTTATGATTATTTGAAGAATTACTGAAGATATATAAATTTTTTAAATTAATAAATGGAAGAATCAACAAAATGTTTCAATATTTTAATACAATAGTTTAGACTTATAGTTTAGTGGTTACATGTAAAAGTGTTATGGAATTTTAGAAATATAGATGAATTATTTTATCAAATAAAAATAATTTTCATGATTCTAAATGAGGTGTTTCTTTCTCTTAATAAATTTCTTTTCTTTATAAATAAAAATTTCTTTGATTCCATGCAGTTTGACTAACATTTTAAAAGGTGGTGATGGTACAAGACCACCTTCCTATAGATTAGATAATGCGTCTGAAGATCTTAAAAAATTAATATGTACATTTCTTTAAGCGACTACTTTTAAAGCATAGCTGGGAACAAATTTAACCCGTAGAGTTGCAGCAAGATTGCAAATGGGCCTCTGAGGCAGGGAAAGGCTGGATAGGAAATGTGTTTGCAGTTCTCACAGAAAAAAAAAGGAGGGAAAAATATCTGCGAAGGTGCACTGCAAAGGAGCGCAGCTTGGGAGAAATTGGTATGCTGAGTGGTTATCAGTATGGGAGTAGAATGCATTTTCTTGACAAGCATGCAAAAGACCACATGGCATTCAAATAAAGTGTGTGCCAGATGCTGTCTTGTGGGATACATAAACAGCTGCTATGACTGGCAGAGCTACAAAGTCTCAAAACAGTTATAAAATGTAGAGAAATTCATAGCTGAAAATTTTAAGTTCAGACATGTTTAATTTTTAGTTCTGACAAGTTTAAATTCTCTGAAACAATTTCATTTCCAAATAAATTGCAATTTAAAGATATTGATAGTGATTCCCAAAAATAAAAAAAAATTCTTTAAGGGTAGCACAATGAATGATAGAGAGTGAAATGTAATGTTGGGTGACTCAGTGTGCTGTAGCTATGTGCGTCATTATATATTTTTAGTGCAAACATAACAGTTATTTTACGTATCTAGAATGTGTGGGTGTACACACCACACTCATTAAACTGTTGTAAGTGGGGTTTACGTCATGAATTAGGTGTCTGCTTTTATGCCAACTACTATTCTTATAATTAACTTCTGTAGTTGAACTTTTTCCCAATTTGTTGATGGGGCCCCACATCTCAATACAATATTTTAAGACTGAATGACTTTCCATCATGATGGAGACAACAGTTTCCATAGAACAAACATTTTAAATGGAATATGTAGCAAAGCAGAGGGAGAAGACAGAAATATGATCTGTCCAGTGAAAATGGTGATCTGTAGTTTAGTTTTTGTGCTTAGTGTTAAAACTTTAAATAAAGTCATAAAGAAGTTTGGTTTTATAGCTTTACTTGTTTCACATAATCTGTTAAGGTGGTTGCCAGGTTGGAGTTAGTCTACTCTCAGTGTATCGTTATCGCATGTATCGATAAATCACATTCACCAACAATTTCTTGTGGTCCCGGCGAAATCCCTATGTAAACAATGTTAACATAAACCGTTTATATAGTTTATCATATGGAGCATCAATCAGGGTATATTTCGGGTCCCTTCACCTAATATTTCTCGCAACTATCATTTTTAAGCTGGTTGTTTATGCAAACGTCCAGTAACTGGATGTGAAACGTCATGTGTGCCGTTGTTTATAACTGCTCTGTGGTGTGCTGTCTAATGTCTTGTCTTCCCAACATGTGTGTCGACACTGCGGCGTGGTGCAGCACTGGCAAGCGAGTCTGGCTTGCTACTTCCCCGTCACGCCTCCAAGAGGGCAAGAGGTGACCTAGCCTCCTCTCTGTCCCCTTTCTGTCTCTCTCAGCCACGCACCTTCCTTCCTCCCCTCACAAGCCGTGCTGCAGAGACGGGAAGTTGTTGTTGAGCAAAAGATAAAGCTAGTCTCTCTCTCTCTCTCTCTCTCTCTCTCTCCCCCCCCCCCCCCCCTCCACATGCCGCCCGACAGCAGCAGAGCAAATAAAGTGCTCCTGTTGAACGTAATTTTATCAAGAGTATGCACCACTCAAAATAGTTGCACCTATCATCACTTTTATTTCAAAGCATATGGTTTCACCTGAAAATGTTATGCAAAACATCTTAACAAGGAATTATTATTTGAAAAGATGTTTTCTTTTGTGATTAAAGGTGGTTTTTTCCCATAAGGTTGTTGTTTTATTGTATCTGGCGTAAAATTAACACGTTTTTAAAATTTAATAATTATTTAAATGAAGGGGCAGCATCTTCACGAGTAAAATTGTACGTCCAGAACTTGAACTCCCCTTGTTGCCAAAAATTGTTTGAACTTCGATCGACTTGTATTATAAGTGGAAATCTGAGGATTTATATCAATTTATTTCAACACACACACATCTTTTGACTAAACTGATGAAATGTTAGTTCCTATTTGACACCTTTTGCCGTCTAATAATGGGTAAGTAAGCACAGAGCCGAGTGCAGTGTAACTTACGATGGAAAATCAGAGGACATGGTTTTGAATGATTAATTATTAGACAGATCAATTAAAAAGCCATTTTTATTTTATTTTTGTATAAAAATTACTTCAAAAGACAGACATTTGCCACGGGCGCAAGGTGTCGGCAACCTGTAGCGGTGTGAGCCATGGAGGAATAATTCTCCCTCCGCCACCCCTCCTCTGCCTGTCGCCATGAACACACTACCTGATTAATAACTTCTCCCTGCGCTCTCAGCTGATAGAGCCCATGCCGGACATTCCAAATTTGGCATGCATATAATGTCATATTATTTTAATTTTCGGAGAGTTTGAAAGTTTTAGGTCAGCTTGCATTTGGTGTCTGATTACAATATACAGTAGACGTTATTTTCTTTATTTAAATTAGTGTGTGTGAAATGTTATTTAATGTTGTAATATGACTAGTACAGGATCTACATAATTTTATTTATAATTATTGTGTTACAGCTTTTGAATCTTAAATTATTTTTTTAACATTTCTGATTAGTTCAATTTTGTGTTATTTTATATTATCTGTAAATACAATGTTAGGCTAGTTCATCCTTCCATTTATAATAATTCTTATATAAATTCTCTCTGGAGTCATGTTCATTTTCTGACTTGCCTAGGGTAACATTTAAAAAAGAAAATCTGTTATAATAAACTTAATTTTTTTTTATGTTGGGAATATTTCTTTGGTTAATAACAAGAAGCTAGACATGTTTGCAGCTTTTGCCGTATTAAAATGTTTATAATGTATTTATAAAGTTAAATATATCCCATGCAATACCAGGAGATGATGTTCAATTGGTTAATGGAAATATTTAAGGTTTTGGAGTATGTTGGAGACTCCAATGTCACCGGTGTAATAGATGTTACTATACCAGGATTGATGCCTTTGGACTACTTCCATTTTTTATTCAGCTATCATCCTAGCAACTGTAAGGTGACCACTTTCAGTTATGTAAATAATCGTTTGAACTGTCTCGGCAAAATACCCATATTTTATTTATGAAAGACATTTAATTTTCGTCCCGTATCCTAGTGGCCTGATAGGAGCGAATTGCTTACCACTGAAATAGTCAGCAAATTAAATAATTTTTTTTTATGAACTTTGAAATTAAATTTCTACTAAACACTCAATACTAAAGAGTGAGATGCAAATTAATGAACTGTTTGCAAGTTTTAATTAATTAATTATTATCATCCTACTAGATTTCCCTTTATCCCCTTAAAGAACATTTTGTAAAGAAGGGTGTAGGCAGTATCAAAGTGTTTGAATTTCTTTACAATAATTCAAATGATAAGCATCATAAGGTTATTTTGTTTATCATTAA
This sequence comes from Dryococelus australis, assembly GCA_029891345.1. NCBI lineage: Eukaryota > Metazoa > Arthropoda > Insecta > Phasmatodea > Phasmatidae > Dryococelus > Dryococelus australis. The sequence goes on along the minus strand of CM056993.1, from coordinate 316,974,973 downwards.
TTAATGTGTTCATTTCATCATAATTTTCATTAAATTAAAATCATTACTTTTACTTTTTTTTTTATTACTAATAGAATATTGATTCTATTTTTGTTTTGTTAAGATTTTTCAAGTTTTGTGGAATAATGTTTTGAAAGAGTATGATAAGTATAATGTCATCTATATTACGTTATAAAATGTTTGGTCTTGGCACCCACATAATTTTTTTTATGTAGGGCCTTTATACATTTATTGACTCTTTCCATAAATATTTAATTTTTTTTTCTAATATTCCCATTTTTATAGTTTTTATTAGCTAAACTAATTCACAGATGATGTACAGCTCTTACTTTACTCAACATAAAGTTTTATAAAGTTGGAAGTTGTATTTTATTGATGTACATGTCCGAAACAGCATCTACTGAAATCCCGCATGTATGGACATTTTTGGCAGTCCGCTGAATAATGATAGATCGAGAGTCGACTGTATTTTCATGTTTGAGGCAGCGAAGTGCTGAAGTTATACAGGCATCACCACCATGTGTATCAAGTATGCCATCGCTGCTACATGCAAGGTTCTGAACTGGCGTGCGGTGTTGTCAGGTTTGGTGTAATTATGGGACTTTCAAATGATGATGCTATTTTATTGACAGAAAGTGTGTAGCAAGGTTCAGTTCAGGCTCTTATTGTAGTTTCGTTTGTATACAGGTAGTATGTTTTAAGATACAGCAGTCTGAAAAGGACATTTTTAATAATGTTGGAGGGCTCCAAATAGTATTTACAGCCTGTGTGATATCTTTAAAATACCTTTCAGTTCTTGTGTGGTGTTTATTTTCTTTTTATAAATACAGGTAATCATATTGGGAACACTTTTATAGTTCAATAGAAAAATGTGTTTTTCAAACATGCTGCTTCAGTTCAAGCATTAGGTAGGCAACCACATTAATGGTTAACAGTATTCATGTAGGTTTAGTGTTACTGCTTGATGTTGTCAGTGGGAGTGTTGCGGTACTGGATGCGCCTGGTATGGGATGCTGCTGTTTTTCACCTGGTGATAAAGAAGAGGGGCAGGATTCCTGCTAGTGACAGTTGTATGGTGAGGAGGGTGGCAGGCCCGGGGCTGGCATCAAACTACTTTTATCAGGTGAGATGATATCTGTATTGCATTATGGTAGTACTTTATAAAATGAGAAATACCAAAATCTTAAGTTACCTATATTTTTTTAAATTCCATTGATTAAGTCCTTTGGGGGCGGGGGTTACCTCAAATGAGAAAAATTAAATTTATGTTGTAATTTATAAGTAATGAAAAATGTTGCACTTCATGTTAACATGTATGCTGTTTGTGAAAGTTCTTTTACTGAACATGGTACAGATATTAGATTTGCAATTTGTTAAAAGTTTTGGAATTTCAGTTTAAAACAGTTTACCAAAAACACTGTGACGTGCCCTCTGCTACTGTGTTCTCTGGGTTCAATCCCGAAGTGGACCACTGATTCCCTCCTCTATATTCTACATCCTCCGACAGTGTCGTCGTGTTCTGAAAGGGACACTTACTTGATGGAGGTTTGTTGGAAATGGGAGGGTAATCAAACCCCAGGGTGAGCTTGGCCACGTATATAATAAAAAGGGAACTAATGAAGGTGGTGAATTATCGAAACGAGGGTGAGCTGGTCATGTTTGACCCCTTAGACACTTCCTGGGCTTCTATTTGGTGCAGGCCTAGTCGGTCTCCTCACCGGGACAAAATCAGAGGCAAGTGCAATGATTTTGCGCAATTGAGCTGGTTTAGGGGAATGCGGACGGTAATTACTTTTCTGGCTGCCGTGTGTTTGCCACATGTGAGTAGGTGGGTTGCGGTCAGGACATGGTTGTGGAGGAGGGCTTGGTTTGACTTCAGCCACTTGTGGCTCTAGGTAACTCAAGTGCTCTAAGTCCGTCCACGGCCAACAAATACCTAATAATGAGTTAAAGAAGGAGCTGCAATCTTCCACGATCAGAGGTAGTTCTTTGGACGGATTATTCGGAGGTTGCTTCTGCATCTTTCTGATTCTTCTTGTGGAAGTTCACCTCTAAAGTGACGGAAACGCCGCTAAAGATGGCTTTTAAGCTCAAGTCCTCCTGGGTTATGTCTTGCTAAGACGAACCAAGGTAATGAGTGAGTTTGGAGGACATGGATAGCCGTGAGCATATCTCTAGGTAGGTGCGTGCGGTCTGGACGCTACCCAAGAGCTCCCATTTCTTTTAGAGACTATAGCCGTATTCAGGTGCCAGGACTCCTAGGAGGTTTGGCTCGCTCGTATGTATCCCAGAGCGGTCTATTTTCTTTCAACTGAGTCACAATTATTATTGTAAAAAATTTTCAACTGACTGAGGTAAGTTGAAAAAAGTTTGGAGTTCAATTGTAGTACAGTGATTTTATTACAATATTTGAGACAGGGTGATGTCTGGCTCTGTACATAAAATTAAAATTAAATTAAATTATTTATATGTAATTTTAATGCAGGTGAAGGCGAAACTGCTAGTAAAAAAAATGGAGATATATACCAAATTTCTAGATCGCAGTTTGACTTGTGTGACGAGGGCAATGTTTTGCATTCCAATTTTATTTGACCAAACTTTTGGAATCAGTTTGAAGGAAAAGTTTGATGGTGAGACAGAGGCTTAAGGTGTTCACTGTAAACTTTTGAAGGAAAAAACACATTGAGAATTAGACAATTCAAGTAAGGCTCTTGTGCACAATGCCAATTCAAATGTTTTTGTACACATTCAGTGAGTAAATTTCATAGAAGTCAAAGATTTGCCATACTCAGTTGTTTCGAAAGGCATTTAGTGTAAAACGGCCCTCATTCTTAAATAGATGAACTGCAGGCAAAGTTAATTTGTACAGTGCAGCACTTGAGTAGTTGTTTAGCATTTTTCCCAGTCTTTTGGGCTCATCATTTGTACTGGTTTGTACTGAGGTAATTAAATCCATAAATACAAATTTTGTACATAGTATTCATCATATGCTCAACAGAAAAAGACATACATATTTTGCAATTACCTGGTTACAAGTGGGTGTGTCTAATTTTCATTCCATCATTTCTATTCACTATGTTGCTTGCAGAGCTTCTACAAATGACAAAGCATACGTTCTGTTTGACCAAACAGAAAATAATTCGTTTTTACCAACATAGCTGTTTTAAGAATAGTTGATGCTATTTTAGAAACATCATGAAGATGAATTTCTTTGTCCCTTTCTGTTGTGAATGATATGATACTTTCGGCTAATGAAAGTTATTTTATAAGTTTTGGCTGATGTGGCCTCCAGAGCTAATGTCTTCAGATGTGATTGTGGCTAGATAATGGCAAGGTTGACGCGCGTGTCCGATAGTGAAGGTCAGATCATGTAGTGTGGCTTTAGTTGCACTTAGGTCGGTTGTGTGTGCGGGTTTGGTGTAAGACTTAATTATGGCTTGATATCGCAGCCGAGCATGTGGCTTTATGAGCTGAAACAACGTTCTCGATTTTATGGTTCTCATCCCCTTGGAGGGGTCTGGCTTGTGACTTGCTTCGGAACCAGCTGTAGTTGGTGATGGGCGGGAGGTGCTAGGGGTTTGTGCCTTAGTGGTTTGTGGGCGAGGAGTAGCAGAATATCGTTGATTATGTCATTTGTCTTCAGCTCGGGTGGTAGCAAGGGCACGACGTGACATGACGCAGAACTCGCAGTTCCAGTCCTCTGATGCCTTGCTCCAGAAGTTACTGTTCTACCTGCTTAGCCGGTCCTCGGTTTTGCTCAGTAACCTTCTTAGCACAGGATGACAGGACGGGTGTTTGCGTAGAGGTGCTGATGGGAAAAGAGTGGGGTTTACGGCAGCCGTTGTAGGTAGTGCCAATGAACGAAGTAGAGCGGCACAATTTCACTCAGCTTGTCGGTAGCTGGAAGTGGGGTTAGACCAGCCAGCTGTCTGGCAGCAAACCACGCAACTCTTGCACCTTGAATGGCATAGTGTGGTGTAATTACGGAAAACTCGAAATAAGCACCACGGACACGGGTATCCCTAACTTAATTTTGCCTGGCAACAGTCTTGCCAACGTGAGCTCCGGTGCTTCAGAAGATCCCCCACTGTTGTGGGCTGATCAGAAGCGTTGGAGCAGTGTGGGTTGCCAAGACTATCACTGGGTGTGAGTTTACCAACCAAGGCCAGGCCATAACACTCAAGCAAATACCCCCGTCAGCACTCAGGTGCTCCAGTAGGGATACAACTAGGATGTACTGTCTCTCCCTGATTGAGAAGTGTTGCTAGTGGTTGTGGCTCATCTAGTCTATTCCTTCAGTACCTTTATACGTGGTAGGAATAGAATAGCTGACTGTCTAATGGGTGTGTTTTCAACTTGGAGCCACCTGAGGGGGAGTCTCCAGTTGTGGCTAATTGCAGAAATAAAAATACTTTCCCAGCGCTGGTCGGCGGTGCTCAATTCAAGGTTCTCCCAGTAATTGGTGACAGATTACCCTATGAATGAGACTCGAGGGCAAGAGCAACAATGCCATGTTTATTAGACATATTAAACACGGTGATACATGCTCTCCTGCCAGGCAGACTGGTGGTTGGAAGTAATCCTATGGAATCCAGGTGTATGTGACCCGGTCCTAAGCTAACTGGGTAAGTTACGTGAAAAACTTTAGAAGATTTACTTAAATACAAACCTAACTCTATATAGGGGTTGTCTGTAGGAGACAAAGAAAGAATTACGTGTGGAATGTATTATGTACGGAAAGCTTCTGGTAGCTATTGGCATCCCTGGAGCGTCCGGTAGCAGAGCTGCAGAGCTCTAACGGCGATGTCAATGGTTGCAGCCTCTTGTGGCTGCTGAAGACTGTTAAGTCATTGGTGACAGTCTCTGGAAGGGCTGTTGAAAGGCTCGTAGTAGTCTAGACGACTCCAGCACCCAGGTGCTCGGAGAAGACTGCAGGAACAACTGGTGAGGGCCGTCGCACACAGCCTTATATAGCAAGGCAGTGTATGTCGTGGCGGCCGCGGGGAGGGCGTGCGACGTCCCTCAGGTTCAGGTGCGAGGCCGGAATGGGAGTAGTACCCTCTGGTCATCTCTCAGCCTTCGTGTATCCTCTGTGGCGGTCGTGCATGGCCCAAAGCGGCTGATGGATTGTGGGCTCTCAGCACGGGGGGGGGGGGGGAGAGTTTACACGCCACTGTCTTTCGCAACCCCTCGTATCCACGTGTCCGACTCCCCTCCAGGATTGTGGCAGACTGGTACTTCTGTGTACGAAATGGTGCAGGGTTTAAATCTCACTAGTGTAAAAGTGTACACTAGGGTTGCAGTGAGATGAGTCGTAATTGTTTATGGTAACTGGTACAAGTGGCATGTGTCAAGGTAATCATTAAGACATAGTGCTGACAATTTGATGTCCCATCTTAATTTTTGAAAATATTTTTGACCATCGGTTCCCCATTTCAAAATATAGATTGCAGTACTTTTTTTACCCAACTGTTATGAAGCAGTCTGCATATTTTCAGCACATTTTGGATGTAATGATTACTTCAACTTTTTGCCACCAATATTACTTGAAAGGTGTTGACGCATGTTGTCTTAGAGAACTTTGGACGCAGTCAATGTGGTTTAATTTGTGCTAGGTCATCCGCACTCTGGTTATAATTGACATTATTTAGGGTTAGGTTTTCAGCTGGATACTGGTAATGGGCGTGTCGGTTGGTGGCTAGGTACAAATTGTGAAACGGTACCACAACTGGTCGAGCTGAAACACTGGCAGCAAGTTATACCTTTAGGGGCTATCTTGGTCTCCTGCATGAAGGGTGGTGTGGGCAGGCTGGGACTGGCAACTCCTGGTGAGGAGTTGCGTACTGGCTCACTGAACTGTCCCACACAGTACTGTTGGTTTCACTCTGCTTCTTCTCTGCTCCAGAACAAGGGGCTGGCTATCCCGCACCTGACTTCTGTGCCTGCTAGCAGAGCATGGACAACTGGATTGGATGATAATCGTAGGCTGGTCGTATGTGTGCGGGGAAGTAAACAAAATTGTAGACTGGGAGGAAGGCCTCTCCAGTCGACAGGCAGTCTGAACTCGCTCCCGTTCAAATTGTCTGCTAAGTGCAGAGCGGTCAAATATGCACACTTGCTTGGTGGTGGTATATGTACACTTGCTTGGTGAAATATACTTTTGATTGGCATGAACTCGAGGCAAAATCCTAGCTGTGTGTACTTCCAATAGTGGTTGACGGCGTGATATTGGTGCTCCAATCAGCCCTGCACCTCTGGCGCACGAACCTGGAGCGGTGAACTATGTGGACAGTCTTCCTACCACTACTGGGTGAGGTTGCAACAAGGGTTAAACCACCAGACTCAGGAAAATACTCCTAGCACCATAAGTGCTCTGGTAGCAGTACAACCTGAACTGACTGTCTCACCCCTCTTGGATGAGTACCTATTGGTTGTGGCTGTACCTTTCTGACAAAATTGGTGTATGTTGTGACGTACAGACTCCTGAAGGGAATCTGCAGTCCTACTCTATGGTTGGTACACTTATAACACCCGGTCTCGGTGGATGTACGATTATATAATTTCTAGTGATTGTAGGTATTACCTCTAGAATAGAAAGACTCTCAAGATAGGAACAAGATGTATTTATTAAGAATAATAAATACAGTGATGTGTACTCCCTCCTAACCATGCAGAGTGTGATACAGAAGTAATCTATGGTAAACAGGTGTAGGCCTGTTCCTAAACTAATCAAGATGGCGAATGACTTTGACAGATATTAAAACAACTCAGTCGCAGCTACTCTAACAATGAAATGTCTTGAAGAGACTTTACAAAAAGGGAACCACTACCTGAAAGGCAGTGGGTGTAGTTGTCTCTTCCAGCAAGTAGAGGCGGCTGCTGAACCAGGAGGAATTACAACGGAATATGTGGTGGCGTCTGCAGGCTTACTAATGGAGAAGAGCGCCGGGTAGATGAAGAAGGTGGTACACATCAGTGGAGCTTCTGATAACTGCCGGTAGAGGCTGAATGGGCCTGGTAACTGGTGGTAGAAGCCGCAAGAGCTTCTGGTGGCGGCCTCTGGAGGCTGCTGAAGATCTAGAAGACCTGTTAGTCAGTAGAGAGCACCAGCACACAGTGTTGAGGCAAGCTACTAGAGAAAATAATTGCCGTCTCTGGCCGCGCACCCTCTTTTATAGTTCTCTCGGCCTCTGGCTAATTATGTCTGCGGGAGTGGGAGGTAAACCTCCTGTGCTCTTCTTGCTTTGGTCCGGGTGCCTTGTGACAGTTACTGGGCACTTCGTGGCAGATGAGGTGGCTCGTGACAGTGTGTTGGGCGCTTAGTGATATTTTTCCCTGGTGAGTCATCCCTGGTTCTTTCATCACACTTTGGGGAAGCTGGCGTGGGAGGTGTGACGTCACCTCACAGGTTCTCAGCACGGGTGAGGGGAGGGGGAGGGTGTACAGCGTGTCTTGCTGGCTTTTGTAATCCCTCATTTACGCGTTTAGAATCGCTTTCCAATATTCTGGTGATTTAAATGACACCCGTGAATGGAATTCTGAAGGTCGACCCTTCCTCCGGTTACGGTTGACGAGTCATAGTCCTATAAGTATACACTGGAAAGTGACTCTCATCAGTGTTTCACTTTGTTGTACTACCTTTCAAGATGGTTTAATCTAAAATGCTCCGACTGTCCCATTTTGTTTATCTGTACAGTCAAGAATTTATGGTGTAGAAAATAATCTAGAACTATTTTGTATTCCCCCTACATTAAGCACCATTTTTTTGGTTTCTCGGGCCATGGTCACATAGTGTTAATTTCCATGTACACGTTTCCTTGCATTTTGCAAATGTTTCTTGAAACATGTGAAAACGAGGAACCAGTCGCTGTACAAGTGAAAAGGTTTTTTTTTCCCCCTAAAAATTTAATGAATTGATGTGAGTCGTCATACAACTAATCTAATATGATTACGACTCATCACCAAGAGTACCTCTTCAACCACTACAGACGTGAGAAACATGTTGCCTACCCTACAGGCAACAGGCACTTATGAGCAAATTTCTTTCACCTGGAGGATACGCAACCTGTTAGGCACGCCCCCCCCCTCCCAATCTGCACTGAGAGCCTACAAGCTGCCCAGACCTCGGGCAAGGCTGAGCGCCACCGACTAGGCATGAAGCAAAAACGCTGACCAGAGTTTTCCCACGCCAACCAGGGCAGGAGGACGTCACACCTTCCCTGCACCCCGCGCTGGCAGAGCTTCCACTATATGTCAGGCCGTTGCTGGGCATGAGCAGTCATTCTTGTTCCATCTCTTGTGACATCCCACAGCCCTGCTGCCTGTGCTGGGACCGCCACCAGAAATATTTGAAGCTTTGAGTACGCCTCCTGCGGCTACCTGACCATCGACAACCAGTCAACCCGACAACCAGCGAACACTCTTTCCAATACGTTAAATTCACTTTGTCTCCTCAAGACATTTTTATTAGACGGTTTAGAAGTATTGCATATTTTCTCGTTTAGTTAATTCTTTCCCATTCTCCATTAGAACCAGGTCGCCTACACCTGGCCAGCGTAATAACCTTCAGCACTTAATTACCTGGTGGGAAGTAGCACGTATTGCATGTTTGAGAGTTCGGTAAACATACTGTGGTTTCTTACCTCTCAGTTTTTATTTGTTAGAGTATCTGTCTGTTTGCCTGCTAGATACAGGTTGCTATGTACACCTTTGACAAGAGCCAGGGAATTTATAACTAACAAATTAACTTCAACCACGGGCGCCCTTCAGTGGTCCGTAATATTTTCACACACCCATTAGACGGCCATCTGTTGCTTTCCAAACTACCATAGCATTTCTTCCAGTGCCAGTGGAGAGGAGCAGAGGAGCCACAACCACTAGTAACACCTTCACCCGGAGAGAGGCGACAGTCTCAAGTTATTGCCTTATTCCACAGCATTGCTGCCAGTGCCAGGATATACCGTGGCTTGAGATCTGCCGTCCATTCCTTTGTGGACGCACATCCAGTGGTGGCATTGGTAACACATACAGCTCCCCGTCTCTTTATCAGCCCACCTAGCATGGGAGATCAGTGGAGACTTTACAGAGACTGGTCAGCAAGCCAAAACCGGACTTACACTGTAACTTGTGTTTAATTTGTTCGCATCAAGGTGTACCCATTAACCTATGAGCAAAGACTTGATGCCTTTCGGCCAAAGAAATGGCCAAAGGCGTAGGGAGCGACATGCAGCGCTTCTTGCCGCCAGACAGTTGAGTGCACCTCCTCAGCCTACACCAGAAAGACAGGCGGAACAGAACCGCACGCCGAACTCAGTCACGAGTCAGTATCGACTGCTGTAGTTGTGGAATTATTCGTATCTCTGTGCATATGCGTTCACCCTTTGTGCCATCCTGTGGTAAGAGGATTGTTGACCAGTACGGAAGTTAGATTCGATTGGGACAACATCCACTTCTGAACCAACGAATCTCACTTGTGGATTCACAGTTTGGTGTGGGCTAAGCTCGCTATGTCTGGACAAAACCCACCACAACCACGGCACCCAAGAAGCAGGAGTAAGTGAGTACTAAACAACACCCCTCTCCTCTCGCCACCTGTCTTACTCAACGACCCCGCTTTTAGTCTAGCGGACAGAATCCTCAACCATTGTGACTATTAATCTAACCGGTCACACGTCAGTATTGGATGTTTTATTTTATTATGCTATAAGTAGCATTTAACATTTTAAATTTGTTTTGTAAGGGATGTCCCCAAATTTTAACGAGTTATAACATTAAAACTATGTATGGTTGGAATAGGCTGCTAGACTACTATTTACATGGTAAAATGAGATAGAAAACATAAGTACTTACAGAATGGTACTCATGGACAAAGAGAGAGAGGGACACACACATGCGTGCATGCACTCTCTCTCTCTGTCCATCTCTCATCAACGTTGGATAGAAACATTTTCCATGGAAATGTGTTTTCGTGATGTTTCGCTGGCTGGGCCATCTTCTTCAGGCGGTGAGTGGTTGGTACACTGCAGCATGTAAAATGTGTTCATCCAACTTTTGTGTGCGTGTATCCATTTTTACTGTCCAGTGAGTACTTATGTTTTTTGTCTCCTTTTTACAATGTAATTATACTAAAATTAATGATGGCAGTGTACCCTACATTATGATGACAAATAAGTTTAGGGAAACACTCACTGGAAACTCATAGACCATTTTATTTATTTTACAAAATCTGTTTGTACATGGGTGCACAGGATTATTTTTAAATAAATGAGGTCTTTCAATAAGCTTCCAATTTCTGAAAGTTTAGTTTGGCTGGCATATATGTACTTAAATGCACATATCACAGTTCAAGGAAAGTCCTTGTTGCAAATATGAGTAGAAATGCAGTAAATAAACTTCAAAAATAATTTTAAATGTTTATCATTCTGAAACATTTTTTTTTTTTTTGTTTTTGTGAAGATAAGGCCAGAGCAAGCTTTGGCTGCATTTGAAGCAAAGATGGAGCTGGATGAATTGTCTGCATACCAACATGAAATGGAACAGATGATTTTGCAACCACAGAAAGATTTCAGGTAGGGTGGAATAATAGTGTCGTATGGCATAGCATTTAATGACTATGTAATGAAACTTGTGCACAGAGGCATCAAAAGAGGTGAAAATTGTAAATTTATATGGATAGAGGGAGTAGTGCTTTAATATGCACTAAAGTGCGAAAAGTTGTGGTATAGGTGCCTAGTTTTGTGGGGGGACTCGGTGTGGCATCTATGACTAGCAGATGAATGCCTCTTTCTTGGATGTATGTTGAACCATGTGGTGTGTAGATTCTTGGGTGCAGATGGACCCCTCCAGCAAGTTGATTCATGTCGGGTTAAATGTGATGGCATTTCATAAGTCGGAACTCTCTATTATGCTTCTCAAATTAATTCTGAACATGGGCCTTAAGACTTCTATTAACTTGTTGGAACTAAAAGTATTTCACTTGTGTTTACTCTTTTACTGTTGGGTCATAGTTGGTCTTGGCATTGCACACGTGTTAAGGAAGCCACACCAGTGATAGTTCATGCCTAAGTCTCTGCAATATTGAAATAAAAGCACCAAGCACTATCATGTTGTTTAGAGTTCCCAAGCTTTTCAGTGCATAGCTGTGATACCATAATTTTACCTCTAACATATTTTTATTTTGCTCGATTCTTGGCAACTACCGAGAGATGTGGCCTGGAAAATTTACAGCACAAAATTTTCTATTATGTTATTCTGGAAAAATATTTAATTTGAAAATAACATTTCATTAAAAATATTTGGGATGATGAAGTAAATATAGTGATAGAACCCCATTGATTCAACATTTTAACAGCGCTTATCTCAGATTCATGATGCATATTCAACTATGACTTTCGGAAAAAAACAAACATGTAACATTGCAGTCATGAAAATAATGATTTGACACAGCTTGATTTAGCTCAGTCAGTCTAGACATGAAACTTCAAAGGTGTGCCATATTGAAGTTAGGAAAAAAAATTTCAAGTCTCGCATTAGTTGCTTTTTTTTAAATTTTTTTATTATTATTATTCTAAACAAGTTCACAATCTTCTCAAAATTCAGAGGCACAGACAATCAGTTTAACAAGACAATCAGAACAGAAAAACGCTGCAGTAGTCAATGATTTATTAATGTCACTTCGAAACTCTCATTGCGAGATAAATTTAAGAAAGCAGGAGGGGAAATTATTTCCCTCCCGACACGCTAATGACCTCGCACACCAGCGGAAATAATTTAGTAGAAAGAGTTTGTAGTCCAAAAGTACTTTAAGTTAAAATAAAAGAAATTGAGGTGGTTGTGTTTACTGGTGTCGGCTAAGTTGGTTCCGCTTGATGTGTCTTCTTCATTGATTCGTGATCATTGGCTCATGGGCTGTAGGCAGTCTGCATTCACACCGCCACACACCTACCCCCACTCCTTGCACCTGTGCCCCAAAAACATGACCAAATATGGGCATAGCATGGGCCGTAATCCCTTCAGAAGCTATGTGACCCCCGTTGCGACCACCTCCCATGCTCTATCGAACTGCATCGTAGCAAAACTTTATCGAGCTTCTAGAACATCCTTGAATGAAAAACTGTATACGAAGTAGGAAAAACCTTTTATTTCCAAGTGTTGACGCAACCTGAACTACGACTTCAGAAAAAGCCAGCGCATGACATATACAAAACTTCAAATACTGATAAAACATTACATTCCTTGCCCTCCCAAAAAACAAAATTAGCCAAATATCCTATTTAAGTATTATAAATAAATTAATAACTTACATCGGTAAAAACTCAGAACAAATACGCATACTAATACTGTCAAAATGTCTGAAATACTGGAAAACTATTACATTTTGTCACACAACACATGCTCCCTTAAAATCATATAACTGCACCATTACAACAGTGTTATAGGATACAGTCTGGTGTGTAAACTACAATATTTCAGAGAAATTTATATTTTCCTTCATAATAATCTATGGAACATTAGACACCAACATTTTAACTCTTAGGCTATAAACTAAATCAGCACCAACACTCTTCTATCTGGTAAGGGGTAAAAACCAATGCAGCAATATTTAATTTTGATATCATTTTAGTCTATATATAAATTTAAGAATTCTCAGCATAAATGTTACCTCTGAACTTGAGAACCCATGGATTATTGCTTACTTTCTTTGCATTCCTGTCATCAGTGCTATATGGACAGCTTTTGTGAATGATTGACATTTTGATTTTTCTGTATGCTGTATGTTTCAGCCAGTTTGTAGAAGCATGCTTTGGGCCGTTCTCAGCGCAGTTGTCAAAATCAGGGCCTTATCTGTCTTTGGAGAAAGAAGCACAGGACCTCATGAGTGCGCTTCATGAGAAGCTAGAGCGACGTAGAAGAGATCTGCAGACAGGACTTGGGGTTGCCGTACGAAGCAAGATAAAGCTCACAACATTAGAGCTGAAGGTACTGTAAGCAGACCAGTAATATTACGTAGTTGTTTAGCAGAGTTACTTATTTTGATGGACCTATAAGTGTTTCCTTTCACTGAGAGTAGCTTAGTCTAAAAAAAATTTTTATGAGAAATTAAAATTGGCAATTTTATTTAAAAACTAATGTAAAACTATATCGCAATTTTTTTTTACGACTATACCAGACTGATAACGGATAGGGAGGTGTAAGGATTCCAGAGGGTGATGTTTACAGGTTTGTTGGAAGAATTGTGCATGCCTTCCTCAGCTACACCCTCATCAAACAAGTTGAGCCCTAGCCATTAGTACAGTTGGGTATTGTGCAGATTGCCAATCATGCTGGTGTGACTTGTGCAAGGGGATTGTGCTAATTTTTTGTCGCGGAGCCAAGGTATAATTACCTAGATAAAGATATGGTCACAAGGCTATTTTCTATTTGTGTGTGTATTTATATGTATTTGTGAGTGTGCTTGTGTGCATCCGTGCATATCACCTGAGCACAGATTAGGGATGGATACTATTTTCCTGTCACTATGACTTCGTCACTGGCCAGGGGTTGTCTGTGTCAATAGAGAATATTAAATTTTACGATAATGTTACATATTGTAAATAATTTGTTTTGTAAAATTTATTATAAAATATGTTTACATTATAAACTTCACTGTTTTATAGTGCAGGCATTTACCAAGTATACATCTATCTGACTCATAAATATAGCTGTTAAACAAACAAATAGCTGAAATTTTTTTATATAGGCCCTAATTCTGATGATAGCAAATGTGTCAAAATATGGTGTACAGTAATTTGGTTACATGGTACAGTGGAATATCTAAGTACTGACATCGTCGGATGAGGCATGGAGATGATCACGATACACTTTTACCGGTTTTATGGGGGCCAGCGGTGGCTCCTACGCACCGCACTTTGAGACTCTGGGATCTCAGGGATGTTGTGGGGGTCTGTGTGTTCATCTCAGCCGTGCGTATTTACAAAACAAACTTTTACCAAAACACTGTAAAGAAAACCCTTGGTGGAGACAGGTAACTGATGCTACAAAGACTTGCAACTTTTACACTATGAGGCATTTATTCATACCAGGTTAAACCATGCCAGAAATACGAGTTTATGAATTTATTACTCGGATGTGACTAGCCAGTTCCAGTGGGTGATTCCTTCAGCACGTTACTTAACTTGCGCACTCCTAGATGATGACGATGATGACGTATCTGATAACACAGCACCGCCACCGCGTCTGATAACACAGTCTCCACAAGGCAAGGGGTCTGTCGCTTTGATGGACTATATATTTTGCCCAGAGACAGGTCATGGAGTATGAACATGAACATGTGCGCCCAACTTTGTCGCTAACACCTAGTTGTCAGGTCTCGTCCCCGAACCATATGATGTGTGGCAACGGTCAATACACACAGCGGGTTAGGACAGAAAATAACGCTGTACAAAAATTACTCAAATAACACTTGATGAACATGGGGCACGATGTGAACAGGCAAAATAAACACACAGTTGTGCGAAAACAGTCTTAGATCGCTTGGATGTCGCTGGATGAAGTTCTTAGCAGACCACATGTGCAGGTGTAAAATGCATTATTACACGTTAAAATTTCTGTAATAATTACAGGCCAAAATGGTAACTGCATTAGGGCAAATGATCTTCTCAGTTTACGAACATACAAAAGCTGTTCGGGTGCCGGATGGCAGAAAAATACACGTACATATGAAATGACCATGTGGTCAAGAACAAAATGCTCAAACATGAAAAATACAAGAACACTGAATAAAAATATTACATAAAACCGTGATAAAAATGATGGCACACACGATGGAACAAGAATTAGCCCTCAACGCGGTGCTGTGCAGATACGGACTTGGTGGTTGCGAACCACGTGGCGGTGGGTGATGTGGCCGTAAAACAATTAAACATGACAAAACCCTCAAAATAATTAGGTATACACAAATGTTACCCTTAATATTGCACTTCGTAATTACACGGAAATTACAATGGAAAGCCCTGAACATGGGCGGATGGCATCTGATATAAAATTTGCACGGGCCGCATGGCCTCTCCATCTCCTCTCCTCATCTCGTTTAAGTTTCAAAAAGCCACAAGGGCTGTAAATAATTAATTTAAGCGGATAGCATTATGCTGGGGATGTCTGGCAAAACTTACTTAAAGCAAAGGTTTACCGGTATACTAAAGTGAAGTATTGAAACCTACATCAGTGCAAAAGTATGAAGTGCATACCAGACAGTGTCTTACCTTGCTGGCGCTCCTAGAACGACTTCCCAGAGGCAGGGATCGTGCGGACCTACCATGGCTGCCTACAGAGTTCACACAAGCGGAAGTGCTATGCACGCCGAGTAAAAATATTATTTGCAAATTGAAATGGCACCAAAATAATTATTAAATAGTTTTACAGACAAAATTCAAAGTTATATTTTCTGGTAATTATTAAATTGTCTTTTGAAGGTATTCTCGCCTGAATACCAATGTCTCTGTCTTCAGTGCTAGGCCCACTTTAAATTTGAAAAACAACTTTACACAAACCCTGAAATAAAACATGTTACACTTTGGCAAACATTTTAGCCCTGAAAAAGAAGTATATACATAATACGCTGCAGATCAATTATCCCTCTTTGGGAAAGTCCGTGTAGCGGCACTGAACACGTGTTTACCACTATGTGTTAGGTTAGTGGCGAGTACCGTCAAGGGTTGACTGTGGCTGGCTCTTAGCCGGCATCAGTACCAAAAAAGCAAGTACAGGAAAACTGTATCTGCCGGAAATGTTTAGTGGTCCTAGCAAAATCCCAATAAAAATAGTGAAAAATTATCTTATTTTATCATTTATCAAATATTGCATAAATCAAAAAATCATTCAATAAGATATCATGCAACAATTGTTTTTAAGCTAATTGTTTAACATTTAATAACTGAGTATGAAATACATTACCTGTGGTAGTCTCCAGTTCAGCTGATGCTAGTGTGTCAGGCAGTGAAGCATGACCTTGCTCCCTCGCTCCCTCCCCTTAGACGCCTGGCGAGAGGGGAAGTAGTTACCTAGCAACTAGCTTGGTGTTCTCCTGAACGTACCTTGTAACAAAGTGGTAAAGTGCTCTGCAGAGTGTGACCTCTAACAACAATGTTTGTGACGGTAATAATTTACAGCACCACATTCATTCTTACACATTTCCAACTCCATCAAAGATCGCAGGAAATTGATCAAGATTACTCATCTCTCAAAATAGTTCCATCCATCTTTAATGTAGTATATATTTAAAAGCAAATGGTTTTGCCTGAAAATGTTATGCAATAAATTTTAACCAATGATTATTTTTTGCAAAGATGTTTTCTTTCACATTCTAAAGGACCTTTTTCCTCAAAGTTTGTGCTTGATCATATGTGGTGTAAAATTAACATGGTTTTCAAACAAAATGAAAATATTAATTTTGCTCAATAGGCAGCATTTTCGAAACGAAATAATCTCTCCAGAATCTTGCTGCGTGCCACTTATGAGTTCATACCAAACTACTACAACTCATCCTAACATGTTAATACTAAACTAGGAACCACAACCATAGGTGGCTACAGGATTGATTCCTGTGGAGGGAAAGTTACAGACATGTGGTAATCCCTAATGTTCCAGACCCAATTTTCTCACACTACTCGCGTAGTACTACGTAACCTGAGAAAAGGTCAACCCCAACACGTTATTCATGAGTGCATACAAAATCACTCCCAGCCTAGTGGGCAGTTCTAGCACGTGAAATAAGAAATGTTTCCAAGCGACTGCAGTTCTAGCACGTGAAATAAGAAATGTTTCCAAGCTACTGCAGTAACACATCAGCCTCCCCAATGCACCTGGCAGACAGTGTGTTGCCACACCAGCGAAGCTTTCCGAAGAGGGCCGAGCGCCCAAGGGCATATAGCCAAGCGCAGAGGGTAGATTTTCCCATTGCGCTCACTACAGGCAGATGTCACACCTCCCACTCCAGTCCAGGCGTGGGCCAGCCGAGCGTTGCCGAAGACGCCAGTTAACTTCTCCAGTAGCTCACCTCAACACTTTTGTGCTGGGGCTCTCTGCTGCCTACCAGATCTTCTAGATCTTAAAACGATCACCAGTGGCTGCCGTCACCAACAACCAGAGGTTTCTACCACCTACTACCAGAAGCTCCAATGCCTTCTACTACCAACAGCTACCAGAATCCTGCAAGACGTTACTCCATACTGGATTCTGCTGGTTCAACAGCCACTGCTACTTGCTGGTGAGTGGCAACTACACCCACTGCCCTTTTGGTAGTGGCCCCTTTTGTAAAGTCTCGTCTAGACAACCCCAGGGTAGAGTAACTGCATCTGATTTATTTTCATAGCCATCAAAGTCATTCTTATCTTGAGTAGCCTAGAAGCAGGTCACCTCCAACTGTAAAGTACTTCTGTTTGCAATTTCCTTAGTAGTGAGAGTATGTGTAATCAGTATTTATTACCTGAAATAAATACGATTCGTTCCTATCCTGAGAGTGAATTTGTTCTAGAGGTAAATCCATCCTGATTGCTAGATACTGAACCCTTGTACGGAGCAAGGAGGAGACCAGGTTTTCCAAACAGTACGAACCATAGTGTAGGACTGGAGATCCCTTTCAGGAATCTGTATGTCGTAAACACAATCCACTTTTGACGGCCACCCATTCTATGATCTACTGTGTATAGAAAGGTATTGCCACAACCACTAGGTACTCGTCCAACAGGGCAGGACAGCCACCTCAGGTTTTATTGCTGCCGGAGTGCCGACGGTGCTGGCAGGGGTTTTTGCCTGGGACTGCAGGCCCGACTGTTGTTGGACCACATCCAACAGTAGTAGGAAGAGGGTCCACAGGACCCACCTCTCTAGGTTTGCGCCAAGGTGCAGGACTGATTGGAGGACAGGGTTCACGCCGTCAACTGCTGTTGGCTATACACTTATTTAGGGCACAGTCAACTGCTGCCCCCAACTAGGATTTAGTTAAGTGCCACTTCTATCTCTATGCCATTTGGGGAAAGGCACAGAGCTGGAACGGAGGAATGAAAGGTGAAAGCAAGTGTGTACCAGTAACCTTTCTGCACCTTGTGGAGGCACCCCACGGGAGAGAGCTCAAGTTGCCAGACACCTGGAGAGGCCTTCCTCTCCAGCTAGCATCGCTGTTTCCTTCCCTACACACACTGGCTCGGCATCGACTACCATCCAGCAGCTCATGCCCTAGTCACTGTGAGTGACACCAGGTTGGGCATATAAAACACCTTTGGAAGCAGTGCAACCGCCAAGTGGAGCAAGAATTATCGTACCACTTTGTGTGGAAACTCGTCGCCCAGCACTTCCAAGGAGACTGCTGGTCCCAGTCGACCTGCTTATGCACCAGAGTCCAAGAAACAGGTGCCTGAGTATCCTGGGAAGTCAGTCCTACATAAACGGTATAAGGTAACAAGTCAGACATTTTGCGGTATCACCCACACCTCATTTTGTACCGTGTCGGCAACCAACCCAACCAGTGTTAACTTCTGGCAGAAAGCCAACTCAGAATAAATAATTGTTAACCAGAGAGCATGGTGTCACCAACATAGTGTAGATATGCGGCCTGGATTGAGTAATAATCAGCTGTCCTCTACGATATTCGGCAGAGCTCTTTTCCTCACCTTACATAGCTTGCGGAGTTGGAGCTAGTTGCATAGCGACCAGCATGGTGTCCTCATGCCCTACGTCTGGGTGTCAAATGGTTTTGAAGAGAGAGGAGTCTGTAGAGGGGTACATTGTTTCACCCCTCCCACCGCTGAGGCTTCCCCTTCTCTGACTTGTCTGCCATAAACACACTTTCAATCAATATCCTCTCTACGTGATTTCAGCTGATGAAGAGCATATGAGACGTTCAAATTTTGACTCACATTCAGTGTCGTAATATTTTTTTTGAGAGGGTTAGAAAGTTTGGGGTTGGCTTGTATTCAGTGTCTGTTTGCAATCAATTATATACGGTACTTTGTGATGTTATATTCTTTGTTTAAGTGAGTTCAGGTCAAATGTTATTTAAAGTAATACTAATACAATAAAACTTATTTTTAAAATTATTTTTATTGTGTTTATTAGTTAACTTTAATCACTGATAATGTTCAGCTTCCTTTAATTATGTAATCCATTAACTGTAATTTATTTACTAGGTCGAACATTTCCATCAAACTGTGCGAGAATATTAATACCAGTAACACTGTGAAAGGGTATTTTTGATGAGACAGAGTGAAAACCTATGAATATTTTCTGCCTGAAATCCCTAACTCAATGAATTGACTACTTTTTATGTAGAAGCCCTCTCCAGTAAGAGATTTCACTCCTAAATTAGCTGATTTAATGTCGTGCTAGGTGATTCCTTCTCTAACAATATATATATATATATCGGAGCCAGTATTGATTAAAAAGAAATAAGGTTCGTCATGTATGACAACTGGGAGAACTGCATTT
This sequence comes from Dryococelus australis, assembly GCA_029891345.1. NCBI lineage: Eukaryota > Metazoa > Arthropoda > Insecta > Phasmatodea > Phasmatidae > Dryococelus > Dryococelus australis. The sequence goes on along the minus strand of CM056993.1, from coordinate 316,955,494 downwards.
CTTTCCCCCAAAGCAGTTATTGCCACCGTAGGGAATCTCAGGGCAGCACCACAGTAATTTCCATTTGGGTGATTGCCAGTCTTGCTACCGTTAAGCTTGTAATGTTAAGAGACATGCCAGTTGCGACACAGTCGAACATTAGCTTGCCTAACTCAGTCGGGTATGAACACTGTCGCCTCGTTGCTCACCCTTAGTGGGATTGGCAGTTAAAGGGCAGCGGCAACGTACTTCCCCCTCTGGACGATGGTGTAGCAGTGGTTGGCACTTCCACGGGGTTTTTCCTGGTGCCTACGCTGCTAGGCTTAACCACTTCTATGATTGAGCGTTGTGCTTTGAGTGGTGCACTTGTGAGTGATGGGCGAGTGGGAACCCTAGTCGGGATATAAGTGGATGTAACGCCAGACAAAGGTAGGTGTCTTCTTCAGTGATGTTGGCGGCAGCAGAGATACTGCACGAGGTATGTGCCAGATGAGATTAGGTGGGTGCTAGATGAATTTGTTGCAGATCCCCTCTGGTGTGCAGCCTCCTCTTTCTTCTAGCTGTAAACCTGGTTGTCAACTGAATTGCTACTCTTCAGTACCACCTTCTGAGCTAGTCTCAACTTGGCAGTCTTGCCCTGCCCAGCCCTATGGTGAGGCATGAGGGGTGTGGCAGACCTAATAGGTAGATAATGGGTGGCCAGTAAGGGGTTGACACTGCCTGATGGAAAGTAGGGTTTGGAGGTTAGGCGAGGTTGGAAGCCTGATCTGCTGGTCTTCAACTCAGTGGCTTGGTGAGTGGAACGTTGCTAGCGGTACCAAGTAACAAACTGGAGGTTACAGCAGTAGGACTAGGGGCGTTCCACTCCTGGTGATCCCTGGTGAGCAAAGCGTTTCTAGCATACCCAGGGGTCACAGAGAGTGGAGTTACTTAGAGGCTAGCCTGTTGTGTTCAAACAAGTGACCTGGTGAGTGAAATGTCACTAGTGGACCCAGGTATCTGCCGGAAGGGTGATAGTCCAAGAGACATCTGCTCTAGTGAGGCCCAGGAAGGTGAGCTTCCTAAGCTGCACTTCAAGACAGTTACCAATAGGATAGAAAAGGATTGAGGTTTGTCTCATGGTTATCCCTATAAGTCTTACTAAGACTGGTGACAAAAATAGGGAATGGCAGGAGCAAGGTCTGGGAGATACAGAATGCTGGAAGAGAACGCAACGAAGTCAGATTTGTGCCCGTTTTATTGATTGCTCAATCAGACATACATAAACCAGCCTGTACCTTGGCTGAGACCTGAAGGACTGATCCTAAGTTGCCAACTGGTAAGGTTACCTAATCTTGGAAGACGTGGCAGCGCGGGGGTTGAGGGCAACCCCAGGTAAAGAAGCACTCATACTTGTGGAAGCTGTAGATAAGCTGGAAGCACAGCGGCTTTGACGTGCTGATGGGCAGCGAGGCGGTGGTTTACAGAGTAGAACTCTCGACAGGACTACGAAAGGCAGTGGCAACTTGAATAAATCGATGGATGCTCTGGCAGCATGACGTTTTGAAGAGCGAGACGTGAAGTCCGGTAGCTCTCGGGCTGCGTGACGTTTCATAGAAGACTGGCGCATGACAGCTTCGAACTGAGGACTGCATGTCCAATCCAATTTATACTCTGGGTACGGGGCCAGTGCGGGTGTTGCATAGGAGAGAGAGAGAGAGAGAGAGAGAGAGAGCGCGTGGTGGTAACTTCCTCTCACTTGCCTGGTGCTGGAGGGGTAGAGTCGTGACGTGATGCGAAGCGGGTTGCAGCGCATCAGGCTGCAACGGTTTGGAAAACCATCCTGGCTTGGAAAGCACCCTATGGCGAGTATGGCGTAAGTGCTCTTCTTAGGAGGGGGCTGAGGCTAGATGAGAGAATGACATTGCTCGTTGCCCGTCAACTGAGACTCAAGTTTATAGAGGCACCTAAATAAAATAATCAGACCAACCGGAAGTATAGTTCAGGTGGATTTTATTATTCTTTGCACTTCGGTTACAACAGCGGCATAGCAAAAATTAATGCAGTTCAATTACAGCTGTGGCATAAATAACATAGTTCACAGCAAACAAGCAGAAACAAGATAAGACTCACAGTATTGATTATTCTGTTGTCAAAAATAATCTAATCATGAGGCTATTTACGAAGACAGGAGAGAAAATTAACACAAGAGGAGATAAACACTCCCAGCGCCCGGAATGAATGACTCCTCACCCCAGTAGAAATAATTTAGTATGTTTTGGTTATTCCAAAATATGAAAAAGAAAGACTATCGGTGCTGCCTGTGTGAATTGCAATCGCGACTCGCATGTACTTTTTAAATGCCCGTCATGGGTTCTCACTGACTAGAACTCTACTCTTTTACTGTGGTAGACATGCTTCTACGAGTATCTCCTCAAAGCTTTATTGCACCACTGAAAATTGCCCAATTGGGGTGTCGTGTGATGCTGTCATATCTAAAAATAGCGCACACACCCCTCACAACACTGGTATATATCTCATCACGTCATCACAATGCAACCCTTTTCATCCTGCCTATATTGCACCATATTGCAACAGCCAACTACATGTCCTTAGCTTTCTAGAAAAAAAAAAGGCGTTGCATCACGCTGTGATGATTACTGCTACTGTCAAACAACTTTAAATGAAATTATAAAGTTGTAAAGTCAAAAATTATATACAATAAATACAACTTGCTACTATCGCCAAGTTCTAAACATATAAGAAATTACTTTATCTTCGAAAGTATGTAGGAAATAAAATGTTTCCCCGCACATATTGCTTACTATTACTTGCAACAATACAAGATGTAACCCTGATGTTAGAAAACCTACAAGGGCTGAACACACTGAGGGGAAGTAAGTAGCTGCCAGCTTCGGCCATCTCCGCCGGCTCACCACAGCCCCCTCTCTTGGTGACCTCTCTACCACTACCTCTGTACCTCCACACTGAATCTGTGCACCACATATCAGATAGAGCCCGCAGTCCTCATTTCAAGGCTGTCTCGTGCCAGTTCAGTAGCACTCTTTGCGTGAGCACCTACTGATGTCACGTCAAACTTCGCAGAACGTCACCCTGCCTGAGAACCAACTGACTTCTCAAAGTCGTCACTACTATACACCTACCATTGAGTCTTACTCTGCATGTCACCACCATGCTGCTCGCCAGCTCACCAAAGATGCCGCGCTTGTAGCTACGCTGTAGCTTGCCATAGTGACAAGAGTCTGAGTTCAACTGACTTGGGGTCACCCTCATCCCTCATGCTGCCACATCTTCTGAGACTAAGGAACATACTGGTTGGCAACCTAGGATAGGCCCTTTAGGCTCTAGTTAGGGTACAGGCTGGTTTGTGTGTGTTCTGATCTGTCAATAAATATAATTAAATCAATATTGGTTTCGTTGTCACTCCCAGCACACTATCTTTTCTTTACCTTGCTCCCACTATCTCCTGTTAGCCACCAATCCTTTAACACTCTTGCACAAGTAGTCATGAGCTGGAACATTGTTCCATACCTTACCTTTTGGGGCACTCTCTCAACGTGGAGTTCGGGAAGCCCGCTTTCCTGGATAACACCAGAGCAGTAGCTACCTTGGACTATCGCCCCCTCCAGTACTTGCCTGGGTCTGCCAGCGACATCCTGTTTACCAAGCCACTAGACTGAAGGCCTGTAGTCCAGGCTGCCTATCCATCAAAACAGCATTCTCCATTTTGTGCATTAGGCTATGCCTACCCCTATTGTACACCCGCTATCCACTCCTCTGTGCCATCAACCCCCCCCCCCCCCCTCCCCAGGCCTCATCATAGTGCTGGGCAGGCGAAAGCAGCCAAGTAGAGACTAACCCAGATTGGAGTCCTGGGGAGCTCAGATCTAGGTGCTAACTGCATGTGCTCCTGGAAGGAGGAGGAAGCTGCTCGCCAGAGAGGGTAGCCACCTGTTCATCCAGGTGGTCACAAAGCCTCATCTGGAATGTGCCCCATGCCATGTCACTAATGTAGCAGCTGGTCTGAAGTGATTATTTTTTATGTATTTGTGAAATATTAAGACACACTTAAATTACAATTGATGCTCTTCACATGCTCTTTATTTCTTTGGTTAATTTTAATCAAATGTAATTTATGTGTGTGTGTTTTGGAACTAGTGTTCACAAATTTTGCCATAGGTAGCCCATGTAAAGTAAACCTATTTTATACACTCCTCAAGGGACTTGATTTATTGCAGTTGGTAATGATGAGGTTGGTATTAACATGTATTGTATAAATAAAAAAAGTCAACTCTTGATTCAGCAGCTTGGAAAATAAGACTTACTTATCCCCAGCATGACTTCATTCTTCCAGTGGGTTGGACTTACTTACACTGTAATAGAAATTAACATTAAATTCCCTGTCTGACTCCTAGGGGAAAGAAGACACCTATGTATTAATGAGAACTTTGTATTAAAAATGTTTTTAGTAATGAGGTTTCACTTAATATTTTTCAGCAGGAAATAATCATTCCATTATAAATACTTGTAGTATATTCAGACAGTAAAATGGACATTGGTTATTTATCATACAATGTTGGTGTACCAGAACTTCAAAAGTATCCAGAGCAATATTTGGCACCGTAAAGCTTTTGTCTGACTGAATTTTAAAAGTTTTGCACACCACTACAAAATATTGGTGCACATGGTAGTATCTTACAAACTTCTGTGCTGCAGATGTCCATCCAACAAGCTGCACTAATGCTGGAGCGTTTCTACCCCTACCATGTCTTCCAGAGGTTGCTGGTCTCAGAGGAGGATTTCTGGGAATCTAAAGGTCTTTCTGTGAATGATTGGGCTGGACTTGCTGGTCTCATGTACACAGATATCTTCAGCCTTGACTTCCTCACACCACTCGAAGAGGCAGATACCAGGTTCAGGCTCGAGGTTAGTACTCATTTCAAGTGGCTTGAAAGTCCTTTCTCAAACTCTCCTAATTATTAAGGATTTCTAGACCTAAGAATTACAGGTTTCTAGAATTTATTCAGTTTCAAATTACAGTGGAGTACCACTTTAACAAATTTTACTTTAACAAACATTTTGCTATAGGCTGTCCACAGTAAAGTCAATACTTTTGAGGCAGTAGCTACTTTTTCCTTTCAGACTTTTTTTTTCCTTTAACCACTTTTTAACTAAATATTTCCACATAAGTAATAAACACAGTGTGTATATTACACCACACTCGGAAGTTAATGTCTAAGGCTGAAATAAAATATATTTATTGACTATTATTCCAAATGATAGGGCTTTCAAAAGTGCTTGCTTTACCATGAATTGTCTATATAACGAACAAATTGTGGTCCCAGCAAAAGTCTGTGCAATACGAAGGGTTTTTGTTTAAAGTTAATGAATGAATTTTTACATTATGACTTTAGATATAGTATTAAAAATAGACTCATGACATCTTTTTTCTCTCGGATACCACTCCAAGGGAATAGGGTATCTGGACAGAATCACACTCTCACGCCTGTGAAGAGACAATAGGTGATGTGTTGTCCTATGATGGTGTACAGCCGCATGTAGTGTCTGCAAACTGGAAGTGGTATCAATATCCCAACACTTGCGTCGCAACGCGGCGAGCACTGAGAGTCGGGTCTTTTCGGTGGATAGTTACTGCACGTGGGTGAGTGTCTCAGAAGAGAACAGTCCCTCCAACTCAGAGCACACTAACTCGACTCTGTGGGTGTAGTGGAGAGAGTAGCTGCTGAGCAGGCAAGCTAAGAGACTGAGTACCTAGTGTCAGGGCTCTAACATTCTGCCCAGCGTGGTGCACAGGAAGGGTGGCCGTCCAATGTGCATGTGGGTACTCTGTTTAGTGTATTACGTTTGAGTAAATTTCTCGGTCACCTGCAATCCACTGGGAAAGAAACTCTCAAGTTACTAAAATGTCTATTTATTCCTTTTTACTGGAAGTAAACAGAGTGGTGTCTCACTACCTCTTAACGTCAGCAAGAGCTTGCGGAAGCTTAACCTATGCTGGGCCAGGTGAAGGCGACCGGGTCCTAAGCCAACAATTGCAGGGTAGACGAGCGTTATGAAACTAACTTGAACTAGTACTACTCCTACTAATGTTTGCCCAGAAGGGGCCGCAGTGTCTAGTGTGTAGACTATGTTGGCGATTGTTGGATCTTTGTTACAGTTTGCGGTGAAGACTAAGTAGGTTGAGAGATGGAGGACTCCGGCAACGAGTTGCAGTGGAGAACAAGGAGAGGAGAGTATGAATGCGGTGAAGGAGCGGTTAGGCTAGAGCAGGCTGGTCAAGATTCCCGGCAAAAGTCTGCAGTGGAGAAAATTAAGACTGGTCACCCCTTCAGTCAACTGGATAGGGGTGGTTGTTGGAGAGGGGTTAGTTGTAAAATTGCTTCAAAGCGTGATGTTACTGGCTGGGTTGGAAGAATCGAGATGCGGTGGAACCTACAGGTAGAGCCATCTGGCAGTGTTTTGTGGTACTGAAGTGCCTTGGATGCATAGTCTCGGTGGCTCGGCCAGTGAACAATACAATCATCAGGCTGGAACGTCCGTCCATGTGCTGTTGGTGACAGTACAATCTTGCATCTCATGATGTGTGGTAACAATGAAAACTCCGTTGAATTTGAGCACTTAACTTGCTCACTGAAGAGGCGAAGTCGTTTAATCATTATTGGAAAGACGCCATGCATCAAAATTTATTTCAGAAGTGGGAAATTGTCTTCTGATGCAACATTTGATGTTCAAATATAAAAAAATACAAGTTGCACATAACTTAAATTTAAAAAATTGTGATATTTGACCAAAGTGCGTGTCAAAAGGGAGGCAGTGGTAATGGCAGAAATTGTACAGTGAAATGATGGTCATTACACTACATACTGTAATCTAAGCATGTGACAGTATTTAGTTGGTTTGCAACAGTAGGACACCAGATGTTTGATTTTTGTGGTTTGAATACAGGCATCCAAATCAATGGAGTCAAAAATGTGCTTTTTTCTCATCATTAGTGCCATCAAGCCTTTGAAAAATTATGTGGCCATATTTGACCATATCTACAATGCCACACTAGCGAAGTTAAGTAATTATGGGGAAACTGCTTGTAGAATTAAGGGAGGGGAAAGGTGTAGAGTAGGGTGGCCAAACCATGGCCTGCATGCCACTTAATGGCATGCAGGTGTCGTTTTAGTGGCACAAGAAATTTTTGTACTACTCTACTATGTTTTGTTAAAAACTACATTAAAAGTTACTTTCATAATTATTATTAGGATGTTAAACTATCTATTTAAAAATTCAGTACTGTTCAATATAAATAAAATACATATATTATGTGTACAGTGTTTTCCGTTGTTATTTTTCTTAACTAAGCATGCCTGAACTTTTCCCTCAACAGTGCTGAAATATTCTCCAGTACAGTATATTTGCAGTCTACATTAATTATAAAAGTTTTAGTGGTTGATAAACAGTGTTTCCTAATACTTTCTATGTATAGCTATTGAATTAATAAATGCACTTTGTGAAATCCAAACCTTTTTTTGATTCATATGTAATTATGCTTCAATGCCCATATAATTAATTCACAACAACGAGTTTGATAACATGTTATTAAGCACATAACAATCATGTTACAGGTAACTAGATTTATTGATAGCTTACAGTAAAATTGTTACAAAAATCTACAGTAAAATTTATTTTATATGAAGTAAGAATTGTCATGCTCACGCTGTAAGTGTATTAACTGTTGCATAAATGCTGTGTATAAGTTTATGTATGTTTTAAACACTACTAATCTTTGCCTGCCTTGTTATAGCCACATCAGCAGGTAGATCTATCCCGCTATGTGGAGTTGTTTGTCCATGGGGCCGAGCTGGGTGCAAGTGGTCCTGATTTGCTGGGACCAGTATATGCCCCACGAGGCAACATTCAAGTCCACTCACCATACCTTGAGGTAGCTGCATTCAACCCTCGTGCAAGGGCTACAGCAACTGGCCGAAAAATAGACAAGAGAGGGTGAGGAACTCATCCATTTCTTTTTATTTATTGGTTTTGAAATTTTATTTTATTCTTAAGTACTCTGTATACATTTCAAAGAGTAATTCCAACATTTTACTTTTGGCATCAGCTAATTTTGTTGGTTATTTGTAGGGAAATGATTTCTTTCTTCTCTAAACCACAATAAAACATGACAGTTACTTTGTAATTGAGTAAACACTGTACCAGGTGAGGCATTTAAACAGGCCACCTTAATAAATTGGCCACTTGTAACGATAGAGGAAAATGTTTCAGACAAACGTTGTTTGGGGGGTAGGGGCCATAATGTTAGGATAATAAATAGGTGTGTTGTACACTGAGGGGTGACGGAAAAAGGGGGTCAACTGCAGTACGTTAAATGGGACGATGTGGTTTAATGTTAACATTTCTAGTGCGTGTGGCACATGTTTGCATTCATCTAGCGAAGAGCTGTTCAGAGGTGTGTAATAAAGTATGTCATCTCATTTACAATACCGACGTTCACCCCCATAACTCCTTCATCCCTTGACGTAACACCAAACTCTTGTCACATTATGGCCCCTTTCACCCCAAACAATGATTGTCTGAACCATTTTGTTGTAGCTTAACAATTGGGCGATTTATTAAGATGGCCTGTTTTAAATACCTCATCTGGTATATGATTGGTTTATGTATCCTGATAGTAGTATAAGAAAGATGGTTCTGACTCACCAGGCGTCAGGCTCGGGACACAGGGATACAAGCCAGCCAAGTAAGGTTCTTTCACATAGCAGGAAAATTTACCTTTTTTTTTTTTTTTGCATTTTCCACGTCCAAATCAGCAGATTTCGCATACAAAAACTCAATTATTTCCCTTTTTCCCCCCCTGCAAAAGTTCCTGAATTTCCCTCCCCTGACAGCTGCAATTTTGGCAGCCATTTTTGCCCTAATTAGTATAATCCAGAAGGTGGACTCCTCAGGGTGATGAATGACTCATTTTGTATGTAGGACCTCATGTTGGTCCTCACAGCCATCTTGGATCACGAGTACCAATGACCAATAATATGGCGGCTGCAGGACAACTGAGGATGTCTGCCATTTCGGCAGCCAGCGGTGAGCATACAGTCGACCAGAACGTTCATGTAGGATCTCGTGCACCACTGCCCCTTCCTGAGAACTGTGTGCATAACACTTATAAGCATAGTTGGTTGTAATTAGCAAACCGTGTAACTTATAGGTGTCAAATTCAAACCATAGGCATCAACCTCGACTACGAGAAGGGTCGCGAGATCAAATATAAAATGTGCCTACTTATAAGCATAGTTGACTGTAATTTCCAAACCATATGAGATGCAATTGTAACATGGACATCAATCCAGACAAGGAAAAGAACTGAAGGGCCAAAACTGACCTAAGCGCGCTTATGATCATAGTTGTCTGTAACTTCCAAACTGTATGTGATACAACCACCAAAATCATATTGAAGGCATCACCCCAAAAGACGAGAGGAGTCTTAGTACCAAGTATACCTTATGCCAACTTATAAGCATAGTTTGCTGTAAGATCTGAACTACATAAGATACAGTTGTCAAATGCATAACATTGGCATCATCCCCGACGCGAAACTGGTCGCTGGACCAAGTATACCCTATGTCGACTTATAAACATAGTTTGCTGTAAGATCTGAACTACATAAGATATATTTGTCAAATTCATAACAAAGGCGAACTACATAAGATATATTTGTCAAATTCATAACAAAGGCATCACCTCCAACGACGATAGAGGTCGTAGGACCAAGTATACCCTATGCCGACTTATAAACATAGGTAGCTGTAAGTTCTGAACCACTTACAATATAGTTGTCAGATTCATAACATATGCATCATCCATGATGACGAGAAGGGTCGCAAGGTCTTTACCATATGTCTACTTATAAACATGTGCACACTCGACAGCGAGGTTTTTTTTTTGGACCTGCTACTGTGTGGGTAGGCCCTCACCAGACTCATCATCGAAGCCGTCAGACATTGCATGCCATGATCTGAATTCTTCGCACCAAATTCATACATCACCTCCGGACTCGCATAAGAGGAGAATAAATACTTGTATTGGCCTACGCCAAAAACATAATGCAGGAGTATGTGCGGAGGTCGGCTTCCCTTGGGTTACCAGTCTGATGCAATGGTGGTCATGGTATGAGAAGTGATAATAGATGAAATAGTGTACACACACACAGACAAATAGGTGAACTCACCAGACACGAGCAAGTGAGTGGACCCGTCCTTGACAGACATTGTGCAGTTAGGAGAACAAATATCATTATTGGCCTACGCACTCACCAGACATCATGAACCGGCATGGTTACTAGTCATGGACCTCTGTACTCACCAGACCTGCGAGTTGGATCGGCAGTGACACACATTCAACAGGATGGAACGATAAGAGCCACACACACAGGCTGTATTAAATCAATTTGTTTATCTCCAACCTGCACTTGTTTACCGAAACAGGTAATAACTACATACAGTTATACCCGAACAATCAACGAGCGTACTTACTTCGACAGTCGGTTAGTACCACCCCACTCGGAGGACCACCTTGCACTTGTGAGTAGTGTACAGAGACTTTGGTGTATGTATGTAATGAGATAACACTCAGTATATAGCAATAATTACACAGTCGAGTCCCCGCATATACAATACATGCTAGAACAATACCTTCCTATTTTTATTATTATGAAACGAATTATCCCCTACCTTAACTGGTGTAGCAGTGAACTACCCATACGCCGCGAGCACTTCTCACCGTTGACGTGACCTTGCTGGAAGCGGAGACTGCAATGACCAGTCCTGCCTTCTGTGCACGGTAGATACCGACCAAGTACTGTATACCCGCCATCACCTCCTCTTGTCAATGTACTTACCAGTATACTATCAAAAGGAACCAATGCATGTACCCTGAACCATCCTCGAGGTATCTTATGTTCGATTCCCATAGAGAGTGGTAATACAAGTCGACATAAAAGTCACCATTTTGTCTACAACAGTGTTAGTAATTACAGACAGTCCCCGATCTGCACTTGCGTACCAAGCCCATCACACACATATATGCATACACACACAATTAGAGATAGTCATACGTATTGCTCTGTGTGCTTCCTCCCATCGTCCGCTAGAGTGCACTAAAGGAAAAATACCTACCAACCCGCACGCATGTATTGCACAAGCAACGGCTAGACAAGACCATACATCGTATGTCATTCATAAAAATCCATGTAATTCCATCACTAATACAAATTGTCAGGTTGTCAGTGGCCTAAGGCATCTGATATAATCACTGGTTCCAGTAAAAGGGAGTGTAGGTTCTAATCCTCGCACCTGACATTTTTCTGTACCGTACTTGAATAAAGAAGGTATCATTGGTTCTTTTTCGTTGAGAGTGCATGCTGACACTATTGCAGACGTTCGTTGGTCCCACTGCCCATGAAAAGACTAGCATAACAGACATACTCTGTCTCCGACCTGCACTCGTATACTGACCCTTTTGCAATTACAGACACTCATACTCTGTCTCCGACCTGCACTCATGTACCAACCAAACCTTTGCAATTACAGTCAACCCTGCCTGAACCATCAATGCATGTACCAAGTCTTTTGTAAATACAAACAGTCATACTCTGCCCGAACCTTCAATTTATGTACCAAGCCTTTGAAATTACAAGCAGTCGACCCTTCCCGAACGTTTAATGTATGCACTTAAGACAGTTTCCGTCCAGCATTACATGTTCAGCCATTTCACTATGATAACCACAATGATGTGTTTACCCATAGTTACAAGTCTCGAACCCAGCTCCCTACAGACAACTGTGTGCTCTCCCCAGTTGGCCGCTAGAGAGCACTGAAGGGGGAAAAAAATGCAATATGATATGCAGTTAAAACGTGTATGCATGTTCATTCGAAATACTTGCAGTCAGAGGTTTGAAAAAATACCTACACCGGCAGAAGTGCACTGGAGCGAGTGAGTGGAGAGAGAAATTTTTGTGTGGCTCTACGACAAGTTCTTTGAGAGCCGATGCAGGTGAAACAAGGTGAGTATCGAGCAGCAATGGGGGTGGAGGAAAGCTGGTGTTCCCTGAGAAAAATAACCCACTTCGTTGTGGTTGCATATAAAGGTTTTTTGAAGTCCTTGCTCGTGAATATGAATGTGGTTTATTTCTCCCATGTTTGATAAGGATTCGGAATGCACATAAAGCGAGGTGCAAATGCATTAACTCATTCACAGTTCCAGCTCTGACTGACTGTTTGGCCGCTTCTTGAGAGTGCATCCTTGTGTAGGTCTGTAGGTACATTGCTTAGCCAATAGGAATTAAGAAAAAAAAACAAATTTATTGTTAATGTATTTATTTTCATGCATAACCAAATCACAGTTACATTGCTTTTCACTCCCCATGTTAGCGGTGCAGGTCTAATATTTACAACTCCTGATGATCCGTCTGGTTCATGCTCTGCAGCACTTGTAGTTCAATCTTCACACACTGGTTTGGAACACCATGCAGGACCACGCAATATTATGGGCGCTCGAAAGAATGTTAGGTTACATGATGAATCAGCAGGACGGCTAGCCGTGTTGTGTGACAACACATGCTGTCACATGGCAGGCAAAGCTGTGTTAGCTTTACACGTATCAGCGTGTCTCTTGAAATTATCATCTCCACCAAATGCACTACCACACATATCACATGTTAGTATACTGGAGATCGGTCCTTTCGGAACAGTTGTTTTTCTCATGGCGACAAGCATTAAAGCTTTTTGATGAACATCATTCCACAGGAACAACACTGTTTTCCAGCCATGGAGGAAATTTCATCCATAGAGGCATGCTCTACAATAGACATCAGCTTGCACCATCTTCATGCAAAACAAAACTGATATTGCCTCCTTTCTACCGGTCGAAGCTATTTCCCCATCTGCTCAGTATGTACACCTTCCCCACCTCTACAGTGTCAACCCAACACGAGTATCAGCCTGATAGCATGTTCCTTTAAATCATCAACATGCACATCCGTTCTTCAATAGCTATGTCAGACAGTGAAGGGTTACACATTGCAAGATGACTTCTCAAGTCAACACATTGGGCAAACTGTAATGTACACATTTCGCATGTGAATACATTACGCTCTGGATTTCGATGACAACCAGCCTCGTGCTGTCTGCAGCTGGTTATTTCAGAAAAGGTTGTTTTACGGTAGCAGCACAAATAAATGTCCTGTGCCATCATCATCGACGAGCACGGTATCCACAGACAATGTTCACTCTTCACAGTCCGAATAGCAACTGTGTCAGCCAGCCTGTTCCAACATGTATTAAAGCACTATGCAAATGAACCTAACATGAGTATCAGTATGGGAGCAAGCGCGTGACTTATCTAGAGCTTCACCCTCAAGCCCTGGGCTCATTCCTCCAGTAGACAGGCATCTAATTGTGAAGTGGCCTATACGAATTTGTTCTTAACTGTAGATGGTCTATTGTATGCAATGTCCATCCCAAACCTTTTCCCATGTACTCTTCTTCATCGTTGCAGATCTTCTGTATACCAGCTTCTACACTAGTCGCAATGTCAAGCTTGTTATGCAGAGGCACATTCATTATCTTGAAGGCTTTCCGACTGAATTCATCGTCATGTGGTTCTGGTTTGGTATATATACTGACGCGTTTTGAACTGATTTGTTCTTTTGAATGGAGGGGTAACTAGGCTGATTGTCCTTTTTTTTCCCGGTGGAGGAGAGGGGAATCAAACCCCAAGCTGAGGTGTATGGAAATAAGCTCCCGTCCGGGGAGTTTTACTACCCTTACAGCCAGTGCTGTCAATAGGTGGGATAGCAGCGGTCACAAGGGATGTGAATGGATGATTGGATAATTAATAGAGGGTGATCGTGGGGATGCTTGATTTGGCTATGGGATTTATCCGCAGCGACCTCATCGACCGGCATGCGGGAACAAAATTAGCCGGGGATTTTCCACATGGTTTAGGGGCGACTTTCGGTGGGAGTCGAAACCTAATGAATTTCCCAGAGGCTAATCTTATTACGCATTCGGTAAGTAGGGCTTCCCCTGTCGAGTGTCTAACCCGAATCCATCTACCAGAACCTAAGCGTACTATGCTCGAGGGAGCTAGGGTGACTGGAACAGGGGTGTCGAGATTTCCGGTACACTAACGGGTACAACTGTCTTGGTGGGTTCTGGAGCTATTTCTTCCCGCTCAATGTCCCCAGGTGGGCACCAACCTAACAAATGATCCAGGGGACCCTCGTGTGTATCTGGTACTACAATATCATAATAAACAGGTGACTATTGATTTGACAGGTGACAATACAACAGGAGTTGAATTAGCTAACAGATTATTAGTAGGGAGCACTTGATTTAAGGCGTCTCTCTTAAGTCGCCTCTTGCGGCTACCAAGTCCACCAGGGGTGTAATGCATTGAACTTTATGATGGATCAGGAAAACTATTCTACTAGTAATGCAAGCAACACATGAAGTACAAGTTATGTAAGTTTTATTACATGAAACAAAAATAATATTGAGGACATCACCAGATAACAAAAAGACAAAATATATAATTTATATACTATACCCAAAATAACTCTCTACAGGCGAAGGCAAGCCTGGAAAAAGGAATACAGTAAAACCTCTTTATTACGACCCCATTTATTATGTCCACCTCTCTGTTATGACCCAATCCCAAGTAACCGAAAATAGTTTGTCGAAAAATTCTAAATTTTGAGTCACATCTAAAAGTAGATACAGTAACCTCTCACCAACCATGGTATCTTTAACCACAGTTTCAATTATGCACAGATTTGTTTTTGTAGACCTTTTCTCCAACTGTGGTACTAGTTTCTATTATCCACGGTTTTCATTCTATGGAAAACTAGCCTTTACTGATGTTAGTGGTCGTCCATTTCTCAAGCTACCATCATAGACTTTGACATTTGTTGTCCCAAGCAGCGTGAAGCAATAAATGACTTAATGACATAAAGGGACACTGGTGTATCGTCTGTGGAAGTGCGTGGGAGGAGGTGAAGGGGGGAGTTTCAGGCCGGTTCAGATCGGATTCTTTGTCCTAGTCACATGGCCCCGCCTCTGCCTTACCCTACCTGTCTTTTTTCGCTTCCATTATCCCTCCTCTTTTGCTGTAAAAACAGCGGCACATTACACAGACTGGTTTCTTAATCAGTATATGTATAACTTCAAATTTAATTCAATGCACTTTTCTTTAATGATTATTTTTAAGTTTATGTGCGCCCACGGTCAATTTTGTGTGTAAAGTGAATAAAGATTAATGCGTGCAAATAAAATGTGTTCTTATGTTACTGGTACCATATTATGGCAAGTGAGGCCATGTGTGTGTATACCATACTTCAAAGGTTTTTGATGAAAAATTCGGGATAATTAATATTTCAATTAGCAGCACTAAATATTGATATTCCTGTAAACATTCCTGGGCCTCACCGTGCCAGTGCAGAGGACAACACACCCCCTACGTTTCTTATAAATTCAATACATTGACATGAATTGCATCTATCAGCATGTTTTCCCAACGCCGGGCCGCTGTTACGAAGTGAACCGGCTCTGTAACGACATCAGTGGCAGCGGGCGGGGGCCACCGCCCGCAATCTTGTAGCAACCAAACGACAGCTGTCCAGTCAGAGGATCTAGGGCCGAGCTTCAACAGCAAACTGCCACTTCTGTGCCCGTCCGCGCTGCAGAGGATCTAGGCGCTCGCCCATCTACGTACACGCAGCTGGCAATATATTTGCTGCCATCCCGACAAGAGGTGGTCCAATATGCCATTCGTAGGTATCAAATTAATCAGATGTCCAGCTATTAAAATATACATATTTTTATATATTCTCGGGAACCGTGAGGGGTCGTAATAGACAGGTTCTATTGTAGTAAACAATCTCTTAAGGTTAGGGTAAGAATATGTTAAGGTACTTTAACATGAGTATCTTATTATCTAACATGGTTCCCTTTATTATATACAGGGAGATTATTTACTATTTGCGACACTGGGATTAACTTGACAATTTGCTCGTGGGAGGGGTGTATGCACCAGGTAGACTCGTGCCTCCTTTCGTGGTTACATAAGTGGGACTCATCTTAGGTGCGCATGGTTGCATAACGTCGTGGGCGTCTGGCCTCAGTTACAAGCAACGTGAAGGGTTTCACTGGGCGTGAAAGTTTTGTGCGAATACAAGTTTTTAGGGTTATGCAGTAAACATTATTTACAATGGTCTCCTTGTGGGAGGTTATGTGGTGGTTACGATCCACATCTACTTACTCTAGTGTACACGTGCGGGAGGTTTTCCCTGTCTTAACCTACGAAGTTTACAACTTTTTTCTTTTGGTCCCTTATTAGAGGTTACAAGCGGGATCCTTATGTAACTAACACAAAATAACTGTACAAAGGTTAGAGGTTTCTCGCCACCTCAAAATTCTTAAATGCTAAGTGTTACATTTTCCCTATCCTCCTACTGAGGTTATGTTCGGGTTCACTTGACAACTACAACTTAGGTATAGGGATTACGTGTTACAGTGTGATTTGCATTATTTACGACATGGGGGGTTCCTGCGTGATTTAGGTTAGCTCGCATTCGTGAGTCGCTTCATTGCTGGGGGACGAGATTTCTATTCTCGTGGCGTTGTAGTGTGCGGGATTATCTGACTCAACTGAGTAGATAGGATACTCTAACCGTATTGATGGCAGGTATGCATACAAGTGGGAGATTGCACATCTCGGGGTATACACACAACACTGACTCACGATGCTACTCCTAACTTAACATCAGGGAATGTTACACTCAGAACACACATTTCTCACGCTTAAAAGGGTTTATACGTCTAAGAAAAGAACACATAGGACAATATTCTATACCTACTCAGCTACAGTGATTATTATATAATAGGTGTTAGTCTATTTTCTAGGTTCTTGTTACGTGGTTTCATCTGGGTGACATACTTGACTCAACATTTTGCGTAACGATAGAATGCAATTAACACATGGTAATTACATGGGGGAGCATTTCTTATGGTGATTGGTAACATTTTTAATTCTAAAATTCTAAGAAGATTGTGAATTGCCTGGGTGACGGGTTACGGCAATCTCACATCAAGCTCTTGCCTCATGCTCTTATGCAAAATACAAGGGGTAATTACTCAAGGTCACCCAGTCGTGTGGCGAGTAGTGGTGAGGGTTTCGTCGAAAGTTATGTTCACGGGCCTGCTGATAGGCTTCATTTACGCTCTCACACTTCCCAACAGTGCTCACTGGGTTTAGTGGCATTATGTTAAACGTGTTGTACTATAATTCAAAGTGCAAGAAAATTTCCATTTTTAATAAATACTGACTTTACGTGAGCACTTAGTGGGATTTTCAGGGAAACAGCAAACATCAATTTTCCAGTTTGCGTTCGGGTTTGAAGCTATGTTAAATTTCTTCTTGCAAACAAAACTTTCTCATTTATCAAATAAGGGATCCAATTAATCTTGATAAAATTAATTTGGATCACGTCTACTTTACTCATGTCCTTTCTAATGAGGAATTAGCTAGTTTAGTTGAGACACTTCTCGTGTGTGGGGCCTCGGTTCCTCTCAAAGCCTTTTGAATTTTAGTATTTGTGGCCTTTGAAAAAAAAATACAAAATACAAAATTCAAAATACACTATAACGATGAACTCTTAGGTGATGACGTGGACTCTGCTCGTCGCACTTTTGGGTCCTAACAGGCTAGGATTTTCCTAGACATAACACCTAGTCTTCCCTACTAAGCTAGCTTCAGGATCGGACTTTCTAATGCTATCATTCCCTACTAAAATTAATGGCGTGGGGGGTATGACAGGGAGCAGGCACTAATCTATACTGGCTTCAGCCAGGTACTCACTCAGTTGACGAGATGAAAGCAGGTGGCGGGCGTTGATGCTTGGTGTGGCAGCGCTTCATGTGCCACCCTCTCTTATGTGGTGTTGTAGCAGGCCAGTGGAATACAGTAGGGGCCCGCCAAGGTGCCTCTTTGTAGCGGCCTGGCATGTGGGACGTGCGCCTGGCATGCAGAGGGACCACTCGTGACATGGGCCTGGTGATTGTCGGCAGCATAGGGTCAGTGTCCTGGAGGCTTAACCATCAGCTGCAGTTGTACTGCTGGAAATTTCTGCTTCTCGGGTTGGTATCATACTGGTGACGTCATCTGGTTCGCAGCGTGCCCTTGTGACTGGGGCTCCTCGTAACTTCGTGGCTACAGCACGGATGATTGTAACTTGGTACTCACTCGTGGTAGGCCCTCCCGACGATGGAGGAATTACACTTTTTGGCTATGGTGCTCACGGGCGACCGGCAACTCGCATTTACTAGCTTCGCGGTCGACACTACATCTCTCTCCCTCTCTCCAGCGTGTACTGATAAGCTTCCAGTGTTGGTCGCCAAGTTGACCAGAGGTTCCACAGGTGGACTCAAGGATTCTGTCAGGCTTTCATCTGTGGCTCGCCCACTTTCACCATTCTTTCCTGGGAAGAGGTAGGATGGGTAGGATAGCAGGGGTTTCGTCCTAAGGTACCTATCCTGGAGGGGCTCCACCATTTCAGGGGGAGACGTGGCCGGGACTGAGCCTGGAGGGAGCGGGTACGCTGCCTCGTCCAGGTCGTCATTCAGCGGGGGTGCTTCTTTAGCCGTAGAAAAGAAGGCCTTGGAGACTTGTGCCGTGAGTGCGGGCGACATCTTGTTAGGTCCCTGCCAATTTACAACTAGTGGCGTGGAAAGAAGGGGGGGCCTGTGGGGTTGCGCCAAGATGGCCCTAGTAAGGTACGCCGTGGTGGTTGCTGGGGTCTGAACTGGGAGCTACCATTCAAACTACCTGACTTCGGGGAACGAGCGGGCGAGTATCTCCTGCGTAAATATCCCGGGGAATACGTGTTGCATGACCAGGTTGGGAGGTTATCTGATCTTCCCGAGTCCGGCGATGGCGTCCTACGGGTACGAGGGGGAGGGGGACACTTTGTCCACCTTGTTGATTTCCAGGGTTCGAACCTTGCAGGGGTTTCCTGCTTGATCTGTGGTCCTCTCTGACCGTAATGAGACCTCTGTGGGCCTGGGGTTGGCAGTGGCGCATGGGTTAAGGCGTATGTGAACCTGGTGTAAGTTTAATTGCTTATTGTTCGCTGGATTATGGTTTTCCTCCATATTTCTGTTCTCATATGTTTGCTCTTGTGCCTCTGTGTTACGCAGCTGCACGTGGGGAGGGAGGGGTGTTTAAGCTGCATGCCACCAGGGGTTGTTGCCTCGGACAATCCTGGTTATAGTGCCACCCGGGGTAGTACCACACGAGTGTCGGGCTGACTTCCTTTAGAGTCAGTCATGCTGCTGACTTAACTTTGGGCACCACAGGGTGTTTATTACGACTCCCCAAAGTTATAGATAGGCTCCTCTGCAAGGAGTTGATTGTGGGGGTGGGGGGTGGATGGCTTAGTCCTCGCCCTCAAGGCTGAGCTACCTATGATGAATGGCCCATGTTGGTCGCCAATTGGCGCGTGTCGAACTGCTCGGTTCTTTTGAATGGAGGGGTAACTATGCTGATTGCCCTCTTTGTCCCGGCTGAGGAGAGGGTAATCAAACCCCAGGGTGAGGCATATGAAAAGAAACTCCTGTCCAGGGAGTTTCACTACCCTCACAACCAGGGCTGTCGATAGGTGGGATGCCAGCGGTCCAAAGGGAGGTGAATGGATGAGTGGATGATTAATCGAGGGTGATTGTGGGGATAATCAATCTAGTTGGGGTGACAGGATTTATCCGCAGCAGCCTTGCTTCTTCCGGCGTGCGGGAACAAAATTAGCCGGGGATTTGCCACGTGGTTTAGGGTTGACTTTCGGTGGGAGTCGAAACCTAATGAATTTCTCAAAGGCTAATCTTATTACGTATTTGGTAGGTAGGGCTTCCACAGTCAGGTGTTGAACCCGAATCCATCTACCCGGAGCTAAGCGTACTATGCTCGAGGGAGCTGGGGTGACTTGAACAGGGGTTTGCGTAGCCTTCCAACACAGGGGTTGGTTTATCAGAGTGCTGGAGCATAGAACATTTCTTATCTCTCTGCTTGGAGGCGATGACGAATAAAAACACCTCGGCCTGAGGCTGGCTAGCCATGATCTCACAAGACCACGGGGGTGCTGCCATCTCTGGGGTTGATTGGAACGTCTTCCGCGTTATCATGAAGAGATGTGGATATTCAAAATTAAATATTCTATTAGTCGGTGTGGTGCTTGCATGTAGGGAACCGGGCAGGCTGTGTTTATTGTAATTACTTAGATTCAATACAATTATGTATTCGGCTGTCTATGCTAGTGGAATCTCTGTGCTCAATACGTTTGTCTTGTTCGCCCATGTTATGACTTGTCCAGAGTGAAGGGTCACTCGCATGTGGGACGAAGTCGCCTGTTTCCATCATCGCTCAAGCCAGTGTTTAGTCTTCGAACAACAACACACATTTCTGTCAATCCCACATGCTGTTTATACAGACATTTCCATATTCCATCAGTGGGAGTTAAGGATTTTGTAGACGTTTATTCATCTAGTGGTGTTTGTATTTCAGTTATGACACTGACATGCAACTGCAAGTTAGAATTGGAATTTCACATCAAGACAAATACTTTAACATTGACCTCTTTCCAACACAGACACATTTCACATGTCGACGTGCATTGTTATTTCTACTAAAGAGCTTACTGCAATAGCAACATTGTTTCCACCCTGAAGGAACGCTCAGGTCGGAAGTTGGTATACCACCACCGCCATTCAATATGGCAAGCACCTGACCGTCAAAGGTTTGTTGCATAGCAGGTGCAAATCTGTACAATTGTTTTTCTTATGTATGTTTAAACTGTCCATACGGGTGAAATAACCATGTCATTTATCACATTGATAGCCTGTACGGTATGGATTCAGCTTGCATTTGTGCTTCATATGTCTCTGCACTGGGGACGTGTGCAAATGTCCTGTTCCAGTAGTTGCATGGATGTTTAGGAGTTGATTCAGCCATTGTTTTCACATTTGGGTCTTTTACTGATGTTGCTGGTTTTTTCACAGGTATCTTTCCATTCTTAAATTTCAACAAAAAACGTTTTTTTTTTTTATAGGGAAGGAGTTCTTTGTATGTAGCAATATGTAGTTTGAAGTTATCACGTCAAAAATGTGATTGAAATTGTTTACAGTACACATAAGCACACTTCATATTGTGCAGATACCCAGTCTCATGTCAATGAGCATAGGAGCTTTTAGAAAAGGTCTTCTTACAGGAGCGACACAGATAGCTTTCTCGAATATTAACATTGTCGTGGAAGAGCACGTTTTCCGTAGCCACTGTTCACTCTTCGATCTCTGCCTGGGAACTGGGTCGGTCCGCCTATATCCAACATATTACTAGTATTACTACTACTACTACTATTATTACTACTTCTATTACTACTTTAAGGTTCATGTCTTCCTAAGGAAATTGATACTATCGGTGTTGGAAGCTCCTTCAGCATTCTTCCAACGTGCATTACACCAACCTCTATAATGTGGTGTGTCCATAACAGTGGTATATCTTTGCAAACACTCTGTACACGGGAGACAGTCGTGTATGTCTTCATCTTTTAGATATGCAGGTAGATGTTTGTAGACATACTGTATTTCATGCAGAGCATACGTAGGAAGGAATTCTGCAGTTATTTATGCGAGCTCAGTTTCTTTGTCAAGTGCTGTAAGGGAGTTTGCTTTCCATATCCCACAATAGCTGACAGAATCTTCTGACCACTAGAACAGCATGCCATCATTTTCACTGTGTTCCATGACAAGTTTTTGGTGTAGCTGTTGTACAAACTGCTGACCTAAAATGATACACACTCAAGTCTGTCAGAGCCTGAACGACAGACTAACTGCAAATGAGCCAGAGAGCTCGTGTGACTATGTATATACCCTCATTTTATGCACACACATAATCCTTATCTAACATGGCTAACACACCAACAAGGAAGCTGAAAAATATTTATCAAGAATAGTATTCCAATCTATGCTCCCCACACAGGAACCGGAGTTTAAATTCAGTGCCTTACACCTTTTGGCCAACCTGACAGTGTGTATTAGTAAGGAAATTACACGGCTTATTGAATGCTATACTAAATGTGTGTGATGTGGCTACTAAATGCATTTCTTCTTTTTTATTACTTCCTAATTTGAGCGTTGGTAATGTTGAATATGAAACAATACTCAATGTACTCACCTTTTATGGTGGAGAAGGCTGGCATCATCTTCGTTGTTGGAACAGAAGCGATGGCCGAATATTCATTGCAGCACAGATGTAAGAGATGTACAGAGAGTGTATGACTGCCCTTTATTACGCACATTAAAGTCTCTGTACACGACGAACCATGAGTGCATGTCATGCCCGAATGTGCTACTATTGTGGTCTTGGTCCCCAGTGGTAGTGGTGTGGGACAAAGTACGAGCAATGAAGGTCGGGCAGAGTATGACTACAAAAGGTCAGTGCTTGGGTAGAGTATGACTCTGTGTATAATTACTAACATGGAAGGCCATAGCCTCAGTACATGAGTGAGTAGAGACTGTCTCCAAGTACATGCAATGAAGATTCGGTGTTCAGGCTCAGTACACAAGTGCGCATAGGTCATGAAGACAGATTATGATCGTCTGTAAGTAAGTGTAGGTTGGTGTATGACCACTGCTTATTGTAGGCTTGATACACAAGAGTGTGTAGGTCATGAAGACAGAGTATGACCACCTGTAGGTACAGGTCCAACTCGTATTATGCATGCTATTCAAGACCAGACAGTCTTGGCTAGTATGGTAGAATAGCAAATGCTTTCCTTACGAACCGATCAGAATGAAACCATCAAATTCAGATTACAGCCAAAACTCACTGCACTAGTGATGGAATGTACCATCCCAGTGCGATCAACTATCTATCAACTCGTGAATCTGAAAGGTAGCCAGGTGGTCGACCAATGGTGTAGGCAGGTTAAGGCTGTAGCTGTCATCTTGGATCAGAACTTCCTTCTCTGTCATTCTGGTCCAACATCTTAGGCTGCCAGTGCGCCGACTGCCATTTGCAAAATGTCGGCTAGTGGTAGGCGATGATGGGCGGCCAGTATGCCGACTATGACCATTTTTGGAAATGTCTGGAGCCATCTTGGTCTAGAACGTCGTGCTCTGTGACTCCGGTCTGCCATCTTGGAAGACGCACTGTCTTGCACAAAATGTCTGCTGGTAGCTGGTAATCATGTTGGCAGCTAGTACGCAGGCGATGATAATTTTTGGCAATGTCTGGAGCCATCTTGGACCAGAACTCCCTGCTCTGTCTATCCGGTCTACCATCTAGGATGTCACTCTGTCGCACAAAATCCTGGCTGGTGCCCGGCAGCCATGTTGGCAGCCCGTAAAATGACAGCCATTTGCAAAATGACTGCTGCCGGTGGCGGGCAGCCAGAAGCCTGAATGCCGCCTATGGCGGCAGCCATTTTGCAAATGGCTGTCATCGTACTGGCAGCAAACATGGACGCCAGCCACCAGCCGACATTTTGTGTGACAGTGCGACTTCCAATCTGGTGGACTAGACTGACAGAGCAGGAAGTTCTGGTCCAAGATGGCTCCGGACATTTCCAAAAATGGTCATCATCGGCATATTCAACGCCAATGTGGTCGCCCAACCACCTCCTGCCACCGGCCGCCATTTTGCTAGACAGTTCAACATCCAAGATGGTGGACCAAATTGATAGAGCCGGAATAACTGGTCCAAGATGGCAGCTTCGGCCTTAAGCTGCCTACATCATCAGTCGACCACCAGGCTACCTTTCAGATTCACGAGATGATGCACTTGTGTGTACCGAGCCTCCAATTAACAGTGGTCATACACCAACCTACAATTACTTACAGGCAGTCATACTCTATCTTCATGACCTATGCACACTTGTGTACCAAGCCTGCACACCGAACCTTCATTGCCTGTACTTAGAAACAGTCTCTACGCATTCGTGTACTGAGGCTATGGCCTTCCATGTCCGTAATTATACACAGCCATACTCGACACAAGCACTGACCCTTGGTAGTCATACTCTGCCGACCTTCGTTGCTCGTACTTTGTCCCACACCACTACCACTGGGGACCAAGACCACAGTAATAGCACATTCGGGCATGACATGCACTCATGGTTCGTTGTGTACAGAGACTTTAATGTGTGTAATGAAGGGCAGTCATACACTCTCTGTACATCTCGTACATCTGTGCTGCAATGAATACTCTGTCATTGCTTCTGTTCCAACAATGAAGATGACGCTAGCTTCCTCCAACATAAAGGTGAGTAAATAGAGTATTGTTTCATATTCAACATTACCAACGCTCAAATTAGGAAGTAAAAAAAAGAAGACCCATTTAGTAGCCACATCACACATATTTAGTATAGCATGCAATAAGCCTTGTAATTTCCATACTAATACACACTGTCAGGTTAGGCCAGAGGTGTAAGGCACTGGATTTAAGCTCTGGTTCCCTGTGTGGGGAGCATAGGTTTGAATTCTACACTTGACAAATATTTTTCAGCTTCCTTGTTGGTGTGTTTCCCATGTTAGATAAGGATTTATTGTGTGCATAATAGCGAGGGTATATACGTAGTCACACAAGCTCTCTGGCTCTGTCGTTCGGGGTCTTGACATATTTGAGTGTGTATCATTTTAGGTAAGTAGTTTGTATCATAGCTACGCCAAAAAATTCTTGTGGAACACAGTGAAAATGATGGCATGCTGTTCTAGTGGTCAGAAAATTCTATCAGCTATTGTGGCATATGGAAAGCATAACTCACTATAGCACTTGACAAAGAAACTGAGCTTGCATAAATAACTAAAAAATGCCTTCCTGCGTATGCTCTGCATGAAATACGGTATGTCTACAAACATCTACCTGCATATCTACAACAATACGAAGACATTCACGACTGTCTCCGGTGTACAGAGTCTTTGCAAGGAAGTACTACTGTTATGGACACACCACATTCTAGGGGATGGTGTAATGCACGTCGGAAGAGTGCTGGAGGAGCTTCCAACACCGATAGTATTAATTTTCTTAGGAAGATACGATCTTTAGTCTTCGTAGTAATAGTTAAACTACTAATAAGATGGTTATGGGTAGACCGACTGAGTTTCCAGGCGGACTTCGAGGAGTGACCGGTGACTACGAAAAACGTGCTCTTCCACTATGACGGTAAATATTCGGGAAAGCTATCCGTGTCACTACCATAAGAAGATCTTTTATAAAAGCTGCCATGCTCGTTGACATGAGACTGGGTGTCTGCACAATATGAAGCGTGCTTGTGTGTGCTGTAAAGTGTTTCAATGGTATTTTCGACGTGATAACTTCAAACGACATATTGCAACATGCAAGGAACTCCTTCCTGTTGAAGCCAAAGGCTATTTATTGAAATTTAATAAAAGGAAGATAACTGTGAAAAAACCACCAACATCAGTAAAGGACCCAAATGTGAAAACAATGGCTGGATCAACTCCTAGACATCCATACAACTACTAAAACAGGACGTTTGCACATGTCTCCAGTGCAGAGACATATGAAGCACAAATGCAAGCTGAATCCATACTGTACAGGCTATCGATGTGATAAGTGTCATGGTTATTTCACCCGTATGGACAGTTTAAACATACATAAGAAAAACAATTGTAAAGACTTTGCACCTGCCACGCAACAAACCTTCGACGGTCAAGTGCCTGCCATATCGAATGGCTGTGGTGGTATACCAACTTCCGACCTGAGCATTCCTTCAGGGCGGAAACAATGTTGCTATTGCGGTAAGTTCTTTAGTAAAATTAACAACGCACGTCGACATGAGAGATGTGTCTGTGTAGGAAAGAGGTCAGTGTTAAAGTATTTGTCATGATGTGAAATTCTGATTTTAACTTGCAGCTGCATGTCAGTGTCGTAACAGAGATACAAACACCACTAGATGAATACGTGTCTACAAAATGCTTCACTCCCGCTAATGGAATATGGAAATGTGTGTATAAATAGCATGTGGGATTGGCGGAATTGTTGGTGTGATGTTGTTATTCGAAGACTGAACATCCGCTCGAGCGATGATGGAAACTAACTACTTCATACAACTATTTGTGCCGGTTCTACAAGAAGTCATCTTCCAGCAGCCGCGATACTCGACGACCAGAGATTGAGTGTACTATGAACACGAAGCATTCTGCATTAACGTGTGAACAGTGCAAGACTTAATTTGGATGCTGAGAACATAGGATGCTGGTGCAAGCTCACCATCGGACTTGAACATTGCAGACTATTCTCCACAGACATCGAGAGTATGGATTGCATCTGCAATAGTGGATACTCGTGCACCATCCTGGACATATACAATTCTCCACAGACATCAAGGTATTTATGCTGCTAATGTGGTAGGACCTTCAGTAAAAGATTCAGT
The DNA here is from genome assembly GCA_029891345.1 of Dryococelus australis. Lineage (NCBI taxonomy): Eukaryota > Metazoa > Arthropoda > Insecta > Phasmatodea > Phasmatidae > Dryococelus > Dryococelus australis. The sequence goes on along the minus strand of CM056993.1, from coordinate 316,928,994 downwards.
GGATGTCAACACGAAAAACTTGGACAGTGTTTGATGAAGTTGATTTGGGAACTAACCTGTGATATAGGTGCAAACATGAGTTCACATGTTATCAATCAACAGGAAGAGTTTCAGTCGAAGCACGAAGCATAATATGTAACTATCAGGAAAAACTATATCGTGAAGCAGTAACAACCCTATAAGGAATTGTACATATGAAAAAGAAGCTACTACACCACCATCTGCTGAGAGCTTACCCAATGAGAATGGGTTCCTCCAGAAACAATCTACTTTCCGTGGTCTAATGAAGACATACGAAGCATCGGGCATGGCAAAAGATATTTGTACATACCTGAAGCAAATGAAGCAGAGTTTCATAGATCAACTTACAGATGAGATGAAAAAAGACAGCATGTTAAAATATAATATATGGTTGGAAGGTATATATATCACATCACAAGTACATGTCGATGAATTCAGTCTGAAAACCTTCAAGACAATGAATGTGCCTCTGCATAACACGCTCGACATAGCGGCTATTGTAGAAGCTGGTATATAGAAGATTTGCAACGATGAAGAAGAGTACTTGGGAAAAGGTTTGGGTTGGACATTGCATACAATAGATCTACAGTTGAGAACAAATTCGTATAGGCCACTTTGCAATTAGATGCCTGTCTACTGGAGGAATGAGCCCAGGGCTTGAGGGTGAAGCTCTAGATAAGTCACGCGCTTGCTCCCATACTGATACTCATGTTAGGTTCATTTGCATAGTGCTTTAATACATGTTGGAACAGGCTGGCTGACACAGTTGCTATTCGGACTGTGAAGAGTGAACATTGTCTGTGGATACCGTGCTCGTCGATGATGATGGCACAGGACATTTATTTGTGCTGCTACTATAAAACAACCTTTTCTGAAATAACCAGCTTCAGACAGCAAGAAGCTGGTTGTCATCGAAATCCAGACTGTACGGTGTTCACATGCGAAATGTGTATATCACAGTTTGCCCAATGTGTTGACTTGAGAAGTCATCTTGCAATGTGTAACCCTTCACTGTCTGACATGATAATTATTGAAGAACGGATGTGCATGTTGATGATTTGAAGGAACATGCTCTCAGGCTGATACTCGTGTTGGGTTGACATTGTAGAGGTGGGGAAAGTGTACATACTGAGCAGATGGGGAAATAGCTTCGACCGGTAGAAAGGAGGCAATATCAGTTTTGTTTTGCATGAAGATGGTGCAAGCTGATGTCTATTGTAGAGCATGCCTCTATGGATGAAATTTCCTCCATGGCTGGAAAACAGTGTTGTTCCTGTGGAATGATGTTCATCAAAAAGCTTTAATGCTTGTCGCCATGAGAAAAGCAACTGTTCCGAAAGGACCGATCTCCAGAATACTAACATGTGATATGTGTGGTAGTGCATTTGGTAGAGATGATAATTTCAAGAGACACGCTGATACGTGTAAAGCTAACACAGCTTTGCCTGCCATGTGACAGCATGTGTTGTCACACGACACTGCTAACCTTCCTACTGATTCGTCATGTAACCTAACATTCTTTCGACCGCCCGTAACATTGCGTGGTCCTGCGTGGTGTTCCAAAGCAGTGTGCGAAGATGGAACTAAGAGTGATGCAGACCACAATGTGTGCGAAGAAGGAACTATGAGTGCTGCAGGGCATGAACCAGACAGATTGTCAGGAGTTGTAAATATTAGACCTGCACCGCTAACATGTTGAGTGAAAAACGATGTGTGTGTGATTTGGTTACGCATGTAAATAAATACATTAACATTAATTTTTTTTTTCTTAATTCCTACTGCTATGTGTAGGCGGTCCTCTAGAGTAGCATGTGTTGTGTGTCTAACTCTTGACCTACACAAGGATGCACTCTCAAGTGGCCAGAGAGTCAGTCAGAGCTTGAACTGTGAATGAGCTCGTGCATCTGCGCCTCGCTTTATGCACGCTCCAAATCCTTATCGAACGTGGGAGAAATAAACTTCATTCATGTTCATCAGCAAAGGCCGGGAAGGTAACAGACTACGAAAACCATCATATGCAACTACAACGAAGCTGGTTTATATTTTTCTAAGGGAACATCAGATTTCCCCCGCCCCCAGCGCTGCTCGATACTTGCCTCGCTTCATCTTCATAGGCTCTCAAGACCTCATTGTAGAGCCACATAAAAATCTTTCTCTCCACTCATTCGCTCCACTGCACTTCCATCAGTGCAGGTATTTTTTCGAACCTCTGGTTGCAAGTATTTCGAATGATCATGCATACACATTTTAACTGCATGTCGTATTGCGTTGTTTTTTTCCTTTAATGCTCTCTAGCGGCCAACTGGGGAGAGCACACAGCTGTCTGTAGGGACCTGGGTTCGAGACTTGTCACTATTGGTAAACACATCATTGTGGTTATCATAGTGGAACGGCTGAACATGTAATGCTGGACGGAAACAGTCTTAAGTGCATACATTAAAGGTTCGGGAAGGGTCGACTGCTTGTAATTTCAAAGGTTTGGTACATACATTGAAGGTTCGTGCAGAGTATGACTGTTTGTATTTGCAAAAGGCTTGGTACATGCATTGAAGGTTCAGGCAGGGTCGACTCTCTGTAATTGCAAAGGATTGGTTGGTACATGAGTGCGGGTCGGAGATAAACAAATGGATTTAATACATCCTGTGTGTGCGTGTGTGTGGCTCATATTGTTACATCCTGTTGAATGCATGTCATTGCTGATCCGGCTCACAGGTCTGGTGCATAGGTGAGTGCATAGGCCCATGGTGAGTAGCCTTGCTGGTTTGCGATGTCTGGAGAGTGCGTAGGCCAAAAATAATATTTGCTCTCCTAACTGTACAATGTCTGTTGAGGACAGGTCCACTCACTTGCTCGTGTCTGGTGAGTTCACCTAACTGTCTGCGTGTGTACACTATTTTATCAGTTAATGTCTCGTGCAATAATGGTTATGGGATCAGACTGGTAACCCAAGGTTAGTCGACCCCCGCACCTCCTCCTGCATTATGTTTTTGGCGTAGGCCTATGCAAGTATTTATTCTCCGCTGAGGCTAGTCCGGAGGTGATGTATGAATTTGGTGCAAAAAGTTCAGATCATGGCATACAATGTCTAACCGCTTCGATGATGATGAGTCTGGTGAGGGCCATGTTAGTATTTCTCGTGCACACACAGCAGCAGGTAAAAAAAAATCCTTGCTGTCGAGTGTACCCATGTTTATAAGTAGTCATATGGTAAGCATGACTCTTCCACCTGTCTCGTCATGGATGATGCGTATGTTATGAATCCAACATCTGTATAATGAGTAGTTCAGAACTTATAACCACATATGCTTATAAGTACATATATATGGTATACTTGGTCCTATGACCCCTCTCGTCGTCGGGGATGATGGCAATGTTATGCATTTGACAACTATATCTTGTGTAGTTCAGAACTTACTGTCACTATACTTATAATTTGACATAAGGTATACTTGGTCTTAAGACCCCTCTCGTCATTGGGGGTGATGCCTTCGATATCATTTTGGTAGTTGTATCTCATATGGTTTGGAAGTTACAGCCAACTATGCTTATAAGTTGACATAGGGTATACTTGGCTGTGTGACCCTTCTCGTAGTCAGGGTTGATGGTTATGTTATGAATTTGGCAACTATAACTTGAACAGTTCGGAAATTACAGCCAACTATGCTTATAAGTGTTATGCACACAGACTTCAGGAGGGGGCAGGGGTGCACAAGATCCTACATGAACATTCTGGTCAACTGAATGCTCACCTCTGGCCACCAAAGCAGCTGACACCCTCAGTTGTCCTATGGCCGTCATATTGTTGGTCAGTGGTGCTCGTGATCCAAGATGGCGGTGAGGACCCACTTACAAAATGAGTCATTTGCCACCCTGAGGGGCCACCCGCTGGATTATGCTAATTAGGTGAAAAATGGCCTCCAGCATTGGCTGTCAAGATGGCCACCATCGACAGGAGGGAAATTTGGGAACTTTTGCTGGAAAAAGAAAGGGAAAAAATAGCCTTATTGTACATAAAATCGGCTGTTTTGGATGGGGAAAAAGTAAAAAAAAAAGGAATTTTTCCCACTGTGTGAAGGAACGTTACTTGGCTGGCTTTTGTCCCTGTGTCCCGAGCCTGACACCTGGTGAGTCAGAACCATCTTTTTTATACTACTACTGATCACCCTATAAAGTCTTTCTGAAGTTGTCATGTATGTTCAGTGTAGTAGGCATAGCATCTTGAAGTTACTACTGTCTTTGATGTTGACACATTGCAGGGAGACTGGTGGTGGTAATGCAGGTAGTCGAGCTAGGCGGAGAACAAACTCACAGTCAAACATGGCAACATTATGGCAACCGTGGAAAAGGCAGACACGGCCATACAATGCTGAGAAGCTGCTGATTCCTCTTCCAGTACCACACCCTGCCCACATTGCAGTCGCCATTCACAACCGTGACAGTGATGACCCAATACCACTTGACTCTGAGTTGTGCCAAGACATTTTGCGTGCTGTGGAAGATGCCCATGATTCAACCGAGAATGTTTCCAGATTTCGAGGTGGTGCAACAGATGGCAGCTTCGACACCCGAAGCTCTGCATCAGTTGTAGATGTGGAGGCAGATGGGAGGAAAGAGGGTTTCCGGTGGAGGCACACAGACTGGGGGAACAATGGGAATGGGGCTGCGGCAAGGCGACGTGACAACTCTGGATTGGTGAGGGTGGACCTTGCATCACCAGAAGATGTCACCTTGGACACAGATCTGTCACGTGTGATGTTTAGTTCATATGGGACAACTGTTTGAGAGTTTTAGGGACATGGCTGCTACTAGTGTTTCAGTGCTCATGTCAAAAAGTACCAAGTTTGCTTGCATTATCACTTTTTGGTACCGTACCTGGTGTAAGTTTTCAGATTTTGGGGTGCTGAAGGTAGCTGAGAGAATTTGCCCCTTCTGTCCTGAATTAGTCTAACTATAGGAAGTTAGGAAGTTGTACATGAACATAGTCTATACAGATGTGCAGTAATCCTTTTTTTTTTTTTTTTTTTTTTTTTTGCCATATGAATGATTAATGTAAATGTGTGAGGCTATTTGCGTGCATTGGTATTTATTTGCACTGCCTTGGTTGGAAGAAATTAAAGAAACAGCTCTGATGTAAAATTGTTATGAATATAATTTGTTAAAGGAGGTAGTCGTGTGTGTGTAGAAGCATGCAGCAGGAATTTTTTTTTTGCAACACGTGTTTACAAACATTATTAAAGTGATAAGTTCTCCATGAATTGTTTTTTATGATACTTTGTTTCAAGAAAGGGGAGTAATAAAGTTAGTATCAGATTTAATTTCACATTAAAATAAACATTTATGATGGTTTCTCAACATTAATTTACACAGCATTAATTTACCATGCTAGTCTAGTCATATAAAAAGTAATTTTTTTTATGTATTTAATATGATGGTTAAGCAAAGTTCACACCGGGATTGAGGTAAAGTGTTCTTCCAGTCATACAAGCAGATTTACTATTCTGAGTTCAACACACAAAGACAATTTATGCAAAATACTGTATTTGTAATGTATTTTGCAAAACTGTTTTGAATTACAGTGAAGCTAAATAACGTACTCTCTTACAAAACTTAAGCACTGTAAGTTGTATTTGTGCTACTAATGCAAGCAAATGTGGCTTTGTCATTACACAAAATATAATTTTGTTTGTGCTTTTCTCCACTAGACTGCTGGCAAAAATGTTGTTTTTGATATTAAAGAGTATCATGATGCGAAGCATGAGTGTTGGGCACAAAATATCATGTACATAAGATTGGTCCACAGGAAATCGCCAAAAGAGTAATAGGATATTTTATTTGTAGTATTTATTTTATATTACTTTTTTTATGTGCATGTGATAGCAGTGTAAAGATAAATACATGTAATATGTAACAAATGGTTTTTTATATTACTGTTATTGCAAGTGGAACTTGTGATGAGTTTTTATTGACATTTATGATTTCTACAATACTTTCCAACTGCTATAAAATGAAAAATTTAATTAAAATAGGTTTTACAAATTGTAGGGCTTTCGTCTTTCATATTAATGTAAAATTATAAACAATAACTTTTAAATAGTTTTTAAATTTCCTATGGCTAGGAAATCATAAGTACATTCATTACTTTGCTAAACAAGTGGGAAGTAATATTATAGTGTAAAAGTGGAGTGTCTGTTTGAGACAAGAGCACAACCTAAGTCTACATGCTTGTATAAGGAGCCAGGGTTCTAGTCTGTTATTTAAAACTGGCCTTTGATACAATATAGTGTGGATTTACTAGTTTTACACATGTATATTATTACCAGAAAACATAAAATTGTTTAAATGTTTAAAAACTGAGGTATCTCTGTGTTCCTCTGAAAAGCATAATTTCCCAAAGTACTTGTGATTCTTCTACATTTAATATTCAGTCCATATTTGCATTATGACAAACAGAGATATCTGCCATAAATATAAGTTCTGGTTTTACAAACATGCAATCAAAAATGTCTGGAAATAAAATGTTGGCAAAGAATGAGGTATTTTATGTAATTTTTCAGTATTTATCATCTATTTTTCCAATTAATTTTTTGTGGTAATGTGCAGTTTAGAAATTATGATACTGGTCTAAATCCATATTCGTTGAAAATGAAATGTGCGTCAGTTTCAATAATGTAAATCTGAGAAGGTAGTTTCAGATATTTTTATTACTTGTTTATTTTCCAACAGAGCTTTACAATATTCACAATCAGAAAAAATATATTGTTTGGTAGTTTTGCATTACTACCAAATAAGCTCCATCACAGTTTTTTTTAATAAGTAGGCACTAGCTGCAAGTTATATTCACTACGAGAATGATCAAAACTTTTTTTTTTATTTATTTTTTTATTTAAAAAAAATATGTTCAGACGTGTATTCAACATGCAAATGTTTCTAGAAATACAACCATATACTTTTCAAATGTGTATTTTTGAAGAAAATGGATTATTAGTTTAATTGCAATCCTAGAAGTTAAGGCAGCCTATGAAAATATAAACAAACCTCCACACAGTAAAATTGCATTATAACATACTTCACACAAATGTATCTTTCACTTGTAATATAAAATTTTCAATTCTTGCCTAAATACCCAATCTATACATATTTCACTTTTACATACATAATTTACATTGACGCCTGACGTCTGTTGACTGACGACGTTATATTTGGACAAGGTTTTAATGTGCTGGTCAGAGACACGTACTATCAAACTGGATTGACTTTGATGTATGATGCCCTGAGGATGGTGAAGGAACGGCATCACATCCAGACTGCTTTTGGTGGGTGCTAGGTCAGGCGCACCCAGTGGCGACGTATTCAAAATGATTCTAGTCTTTGCGAGGTACTGGAGCACATCCAGTGCCAAGTACTGGCTTGGTAGCTTTTCGGCAGGGCACAAAATCAGGTTCCGTGAGAATGACTTTGCGTTTCAGCAGGTTTACTCTGGCCGGTATACCTGGTCAACGTGTAACCTGTGGAGGCTGCTTAACCTGTTTCAACTCTAACTGGCAGTTTGAGCTGGTGAAGTCAATGTGCAGGAGCTCATAGGTAGTGTCGGTCGCAGGTGTAAGTTCCGCCGCCTCAAATCCCCAAAAGCATGGATTGACGATCCCTAAGGACTTATTCTGTCCACTTAAATAGGTGGCAAACATGGCATGTGTTTCTTTGCTAAGGTGAATGGGAGCTTCAAAGAGGTCCTTGGAAATCTCAGATTTAGGCGGTCTTTGCAGGTGACACAATGCCTGGCCCTCGGTGAGTGTTTCATGAGTGCAGCCAGGAAGGAGTTAAGTTCCGGCTGACACCCAGAGGCAGGGAGTGCCTGTCTAACGTTCTCTTGGACACCACTCCAACAGAAATAGGGCATTGGGACAATCACCCTTATGTCCGTGCAAGGGGGGGGGGGGGCAGTTAGTGTTGTCCTATACTAGTGTACAGGCACGTGCTTGTCTGCCAGCCGAAGATGGTATTCCTATCCCATAATTCCGCGTTGAAATGTGATGAACATTGGGAGTCAGGTCTTGCTGACACAGTCCCACCAGTTGGGTGAGTGTCTCAGAAGGACCAGTCTCCTCCAACTCAGGGAGCACTAACTCCAGCACAAGGAGCGCAGTGGAGTGTGTGGCCACTGAGCAGGCAAGCTGCCCTCAAGAGACTGAGTACCTAGTGTTGGGGCTCTACCATTCTGTACACCGTTGTGCAAAGAAAGGATGGTTGCCCAAAGTGCGTGTGGGTACTCTATTGGCATATTACGTTTTTGGGTAAATTCCCCAGTCACCTGATATCTATGTCTTGGATGGGCCTGAAGTCCACCTTTACCTTTGGGAAAAGGTACCCTTGAGTTGGTTAAATATCTGTTTATTTCTGTGACTGAAATCAGGGTGGCCACAAAAAAAATCTATTTTAAAATTCCCTGATATTTTACGACATTTTTTTTTCAAAAACTTAAATCTAAAGATTGATATCTCTTAGCAAAACATAGAAAGGCAAGGTTGACAAAAAATATATTACACTTCTATTGGCTACAACAGAATAATACCACTTACCTTAAACCTCATGTACAGTGGCCGCAGGATATCTGAGAGCCTGTGTGTTGGTTACTGCTACCCGAGGCTGGCACACAAGAGGGGATGAGTAAGTGACTACGCATGCACAGGAAAAGCCCGTTATACTCGTACTATCAGACCAGAAAATATTAACATTTTTACAGTCTGGAGGTGGAATACACAACAGTTGCTTGTTCACGGTGTTTGTGGCACCTACTGTTATCTGAAGTTGAAATTTGAGCATGCATGCAGTAGGCGTTGTGTAAAATCACGGCAGTGGAAAACAGCTTGACGTTTCATCAAATATACATATTTTATAAGTGTTTTTATTAAGAATTTGTTAATGTTATGCTGACATCGCGATTGTATATTAAGGATTTAGACATGCAATATGTCCTTATAATGTTTGTCATCGGTGTGGTTTTCTGAAAGTATGTGTGTGTTGAGAGACCCATTAGACAGTGGCATATTAAGTTTTGTGCGTATTTTTTTTCAATATGCTGTCGATCCTATCAAAAATAAAAGGCAAAACATTACACTCTAAGATGCGGGAAGTAATTTATAATGTCTTAACATTCATGGAGAATGAAGCCAAAGCTCTGGAACTGTCTATTCCCAAAGAAATTGCTGAGCTGCAGGCAGCTGCAACTAATGGTGCATCTCGTAGCACAGTACAGAAGATAAAAGCGGAAACGAAGAGGATCGGCGCTGATGGAAGATCCTTTGTTACACCCTACAAGAAGAGACAGAGGCCCTGTAAATTCCAGTTTGATGATTTTAATTAAGCAGTACTTTGTAGGACTGCATACAACTTTTATGTAACAGAGAAATGTGTCCCAACCATAGAAAAGTTATGGAAAAACTTAAACAGGACATAGATTTTCAAAGCAGTAATACAACATTACGAAAACTTTTGAAAAATATTGGTTTTCGTTGGAAAAAACTAAATCGCAGCATCTTATTTTGATTGAGAAATCTGATATACGACAGAAGCGAATTGAATATTTAAGATCTATAAGAAGATTCAGAAACGAAAATAGAAATATCGTGTACATGGACGAAACATATGTCCTTGCACGTGCAACAGAAATCCTGGAGTGATGACTCAGTGCACGGCTTACTGACACCTGTTTCGAAAGGATAGTGACTGATAATAGTTCATGCTGGAGGTGAAAGTAGTTTTGTTCCAAATGTATTAGTGATGTGGAAATCTCAACAATCTACAGGAGACTACCATCACAACATGAACAAAGAAAATTACGAAAAGTGGTTAAGGGAAAAACCGGTACCTAATATACCTGTCAACAGTGTAGTCGTCTTAGACAACGCACCTTATTACAACATCAGGATTAATAAATCACCAACATCCAACTCTACGAAACAGGAAATGCTAGAGTGGTTGAGACATCACAACATTCCCTTTGCAGATGATGTGCTTAAGCAGACACTTAATGAGCTTATAAAACAGCACAAGCTTCAGCAAGCTGTCTATTCGGTGGATGAAATATTGAAAAGTTACGGACACACAACTCTCTGTTTATCCTCTTATCACCCAGACTTAATCCTATTGAAAATATCTGGGCGAAGTGAAAGGAAAAGTTGCATCACTAAATGTCACCTGGAATTTAAGCGATGTGCAACGGTTCTACGAAGAAGTGTTTGACAGTATAGGAGCAGACGGCTTGAAACCATACTGTGAACATATGAAGAAGCTTGAAAATGAGTATTACTTGGATGCTCGTTTCGACATTGACATTGAAATTGATCCCATTATAATAACGGTTGGAGGTGTGGAGACAGCGACAGTGATAGTACGGATGACTGCAATACGGGATTGTCAAGTGATGAAATAAGCGTCACTGTGCTGGAAGGCAGCAGTGCATGAGAGTGGTGAGTAGCCAATGTTTTCAGTTACAACATACATGCAGTTGTTGCCAGCCATACTGGTTCCCTCCCTCCTCTGCCGCACTAAGCAGTGGTAAAGCTGTGACGTGTCCCAAGCTTTCAGATATCCTGAACCCTTTAGAATATTGAACTTTTGTCACATGGATCACAATAATCACCACTGCAGAAATCTAGTAGCTGTGCTGTTCAATCCATTATAATGTTTGATGTATTCCAAACTAATTTTCACAAAACATATGTATGATATCAACAAAATATACTGTTTAAAATATATTTCAAAACTACACCAAAAAATTGTTAACTTAAAAACATCAAATATGCATTATTTCTGAAATAACAATCCAAGTGTGCATACACAATTAATAAAGCCATGTTATGCTTATTACTGCTTCATGATCTTTATTTTTTCTCAATAGCCTGAACTTCTGCTAGCATTTTAGCTTTTTTGGCAAAATTATAAACTGTATATGTTGAAGCGTGTTCTATGAGGATGGACTATCTCAGAAGGTAGTACGGTATGTTGATCACCTTGCCAAGCCCAGCTTAGCCACCACAATGAATACTATACCTTCAATTAGGCCTCTGAGGCGCTTGGGATTTTACTACAGCATTCTGTCGCTTTGGGGCAAGTTTGCAATGGGCCAGAGGGGAGTCAAACCCCAGAGTGAATCGAATACAGGTGGCTTACTGGCCTGGGAGTGTGATCCATCTCACTAAGGCCACCAATATACGCAAGATGCCAGCGATCCTGACTGGATGTAAGGGAGAGAAGTTTATTCTAAGGTGATGATAGGGGTGCGTAACCTGGCAGATGAGACTTTAGCTGGGTGGGTTGGTTGACATGCTGGGACGTAATCAACGGAGGGGTTTGCCATACGGACATGGGAGTCTGGTTGCGCTGGAAGTCGAACCCGGATCCCTTTCCCCGGCGCTAGCTTGATGGTACAAAATTTTGGTAGGACTGTGCCCGTGGGATGTTTCACTCGGATTCAGTTTGACATTGCTCACGGTTTTCTCGGGTTGGCTAGCAAGGTTGTCCTGGGGAATAGCCTTGTTTTCCTGGCCAATACCACCAAGTAGGTGATCAAGGGGAAAGGAAATGTTCAGTGGAATAAAAGGGGAATAGGCTGGTGGTGTTAGATCAGGATGGTTAATCGATGGTTCGTCTATAGGCGTAGGTTGGGCGTTAGCTCAAGCAAGGCCACGATGTTCCCTACGTCTTTGCTTACTGGGCACCTTTCATATTGTACATCTGATCAATAACAATCACACAATACAAAAATTATATATAGGGAGCAAGGATCCACTACTACAGTAACGGCACACATATATTTAATGTTGCATAATTGTTTATTGTGGGGTTTTGTTCCCTGGGAAGTAAACGCAATGGTAACAAAAATACACAGTAGTAGGATGTACGAGGTTAAGGTTGGGTGTACCTGTAGCTGTTGGTTGACTCACGTACAGGTCCCTGATGTGTAGGTCGAGAGAGAGAGCGAACTTCTTGACGCAGGTTAAGGTGCGGGTCAAGAAGGAAGGATTGACGGTAGGAATAGAGTAGCTCTGGGTCGAGCTCGAAGGAGAGCCTTCTGCAAGCTGGGTGTAGGCTAGTGGGTAGTGAGCAGCAGAATCCTTGCGGACTGGAGGAAGTTAAGCCCTTGCGAGCTGAGGAGGATGAGTCCTGTTGCAGACTGAGTAGGATGCACCCTCGCGGACTGGAGAGTCTTCAGCAGACTGGAGGTTAGTTAGGCTCGCGTCCTATGCGGTCGCCAAGCCCAGCGACACTCGCTGGTGCTAGTTGCGAAAATTTCTCTGGTCCGCAGTTCTTCGGGGTGCGGGGGGGTAGCATAGCCTTTCACCATGGAGGTAGGGGTTTTTTCGGGGGTGGAGACTCACTGCGGATTTCTTATCACTCCGTGTGGAGGCGACAACAAATTAAAACCCCTGTCTCTGAGGTGGGGCAGCTGTGATGTCACAAGGTTACAGGGTGGTGCCATCTCTCGTGATTGTAGAATCTTCTTCCAGGGGCCAGACACAAGTAATAGAATTCTCAATAAATATAATTCCAATCGCTGAGGTGCCTTTTGCATTTTTAATTCTGAACGGGCAATGAGGATTGCAATTATGCATGTAATATGCAATGATGTGATTGGCCACCCAGGCTTGTGGGCTTCTTGGCGCAATAAATTTAATTCAGATTGCCACTTACATATTCTGCTCTGGAGCACACGTGGCTCATAGTTGGGGCGGAGTCGTCCATAGAGTACGCAGCGCAGCATTCTGGCATGCGTCACTGTAAACACAAAAAACATTTGCTGCCAAACATATGGCTAAGAAAACAAATTTACAGTAATTTTTGGACATACAGTAGCAAACAAAGAATGTGGAATGGGCAAGAATTGTTCTACTGTATTTGGTTTGTTAAAACCAGCACCTTTGTTAGAAAACTGTATTTGGTTTGTTAAAACCAGCACCTTTGTTAGAAAATTGTCACTATGAAGCAATTTCGGTTACCAAAGATACACAACTCGCTTATAAAGCACTATAAAATACAGTTCTCGGGCTATTCCCAATTCTATCCGCAATTACCCACTGGACTTGCACAAGTGGCACCATGACATGGGAACTTTACTTGACTCTGCTGTTTATTTATGTTTTGTATAATGCTTTTCGACTGAAAACAAATATGAATGTCCACCACATCTTATAAAGTGAACATAAGATAGAATGAAGGGATAGTCATGTTACTGTATACATAAGTAATAACTTTTTAAAGAAAATTAATTTGTGTGTTCTATTTGAATATCCGGAAAAAAAAAAAAGAAAAAAAAAAGGATTGTACTATACAGTATTTTTAACAGAATTTTTATTGCAAAGAGCAACAAAAAAATTAAAATTTAGTTTGCATAAGGGGAAAACATTTATTCACAAGCCTGCAGTTCCCAAATTTGCGTGTGTAGCACTGTTAAGTGAAATTGGATACCTTCTAACACAATTCCTAAACCCTGAATTCTCAAATTAGCGGATTCTGACATGGCTGTAGATAACAACTGGTTAAAAATAGCAGGTTATATGATTTTGTTATGCATACATTTTTGTTACAATGAATTTAATGTTAAATAAATGTTGCAAATACAAACTATAGAAAATGTTCAGTTTCAGCATTTTTCCATGTGATTATTTCAAAATTAAAGTAACTAGGCCTTTCATTTAATAATTTATAATGCTGTGTTCAACTGTAAAAACGATGTAGAAACCCATATTAAAACAGTGTCAAAGTTGTGAAAAAGTGGTCAAATTTACTCACCTCAAGTCAAATTATCCTATCACAAAAAAAATTTAAATAAAACATTGCGTTTTCAGATTGCACACTATCACCAACACATTTTTGTTGCAAATATCTAGATGTGCCATTAACTGTTCTCTGATTATAACAAAACATTTCTGAGTGATTTTCATTTACCTTACATCCCAAACAAATTCACTTATCACATATTAACGATTTGACACTTCTACCTTCCATTCAATGAATACATCAACATTTACGATTGTTTATGAATTACGATGTAGGCAGTCATCTGTGATGCCATCTTTGACCGGTTGCTTTACACAAGTGTGGTAAGCAACTGAGTTTGATTGTTTATGAGTCACATTGGTTTGCGATTCTTGTAATGGTGATTACAATCACAACAAGCTTCACTTCACCTAAAGGGATGTTTGTAACATGAAATGCGGCCAGCAATACCAATCTAAACCTTTAAGTGTTACGTTGTTTCCTGCTAACTAATTACCTTTGTTCGCTTACAGAGCAAAACATGTAAAATGCAAATGGAACAATTCAGATGGATATAAAATTTCATGATGCATCTTAAATTTCCCTGATTTGTTCCCGGTTAAAGGAATTCCCTATTATTTCCTATTTTCCCAGGCTATGGCCATCCTGGAAATAAACAGGGTGGTGTGGCACTACATCCTAATGTCAGCTAGAGCTTACGGAAGCTTAACCTATCCTTAGATGTTGGTGATGGGAAGGCTGTTTGGCACGGTGTGCGGTGAAGACAGGTTGTTAGAGCAAGGCTGCGGTGCAGTTGAAGCATATCTCCGGCAGTGAGTTGTGGTGGAGACCATGGAGCAGGAGGTTCTTTCATCACAAGCGTGCGGTGAAGGAACAGGATAGGCTGGTCGCAATCCCCAGCAAGGCATGCAGTGGGGAAAATTAAGACTGATAATGAGTCGTTAGTTCCATTGGGACCTGCGGCACAAATGCAGTAAATTTCTGGAATAAACTGGTGTTTAAGGGCTATAACCCACTATTTATACTCTGGCTGGTGTACCCCTTTGGTCAGCTAGAGAGGGGTGGCTGATGGAGAGGATGTAGCTGTGGCATAGCTCCCTTTAAGCGTGATGTCACCGGCCGGCTTTGAGATAGAGATGTGACTGAACGTAGTACTGGTAGAGCCATCTGGCGGCATGCTGTGGTACTAAATGCCTCAGATGCATATCCTTGGTGGCTCAGCTGAGGAACAGTATAATCTTCAGGCTGGAATGTATATTCGTGCTGTCACAGTGCAATCTGACGTCTCATGATATGTGGTAACAATGAAATCTCCGTCCGTAGGAATCGAGCTGCAAGATTTGCTCACTGATGAGGCTAAGTTGTTTAATCTGACGTGTACCGCTTATTCCAACTACGTACAATAATTTTCGACTCATCTCAATGCAACTTCTACACACGTGAGATTAATACCGCGCCAACCCGTACATGGAAGTCGCGGCCTGCCACAATCCTGGAGGGCAGCTGGACACATGGATAAAATGGATTGTGCAAGACAGCGGCGTGTCACCCCCCCCCCCCCCCCCCGCGCTGAGAACCTACAGAGAGATGACCAGATGGTGCTACCCCAATCCGACCTTGTAGCAGAGGTGCGTCAAACACTTTCCCCCACGGCCGCCGCGTCACACGATACCCTGAGTATATAAGTCAGTGCACGGCGGACCTCACCAGTTGCTCTTCTTCAGTCTTCGAGCTCGCTCTGCCACTTCTAGTGCTGGGGCCCTCAGACCACTGTTAGATCTTCAGCAGCCCTCCCAGAGGCTGCCACCAACTGCTCAACACTCTTCAGCAGCCACCAGAGGCTGCCTACATTGACGTCGCAGTCAGAGCTCTACAGCATCTGCGACCAGATGCTCCAGCGACGCCAATCACCAATAGCTACCAGACGGTTTCTGTAACCACCAGACATACCACACTTAACTTCTTTGTCTCCTACAGACATCCCGATTAGAGTTAGATTTGTAGTAAGAAATTTTCGACAGTTTAATTTAACTTCCCCATTAGCCTAGGACCAGGTCACCTACACCTGACGACCGTAGGTTTACTTCCAGCCACAAGTCTTCTTGGTAGGAGAACATGCGTCACCGTTTTTACTAAGCTCTTAAAAAACACTGCTTTGTTTCTTCTAACTTTGAGTCTCATTCATACAGTACTTTGTAACCAACTGCTGGGAGAATCTCGTGTCTAGTATCGCCAACCGGGAACGGGAAATTATTACTACGAACTAGCTACAACTGGAGACTCCCCCTGATGTGGCTCCAGTTGCAATACGCACATTAGACTGCCATCTATTTTATTCCTGGTACTGGAGGAGTAGAATAGAGGAGCCCTGACCACTAGCAACTCTTTCCACCCATGGAGAGACAGTACGCCTGAGTTACATCCCTATCGTAGCACCCAGGTGCTACGGCCTGGTCTTGGTTGGGATCGCACACCCAGTAATAGTCTTAGTGGCCCATACGGCTTCAACGCTTCTGGTTCGCTCGCTAAGGTGGGGGCCCTTCTGAAGCACCGGGATTGTGTTACCAAACCATTACTGGGCAACACTATTATAGGGCTCCTGTGTCCGTAATGCTAGATTCATAGTTCTTAGAAGTTAACCCGCTCTATGCGAGTTAAGATGAGAGACGGCTCAAAAAGGGAGGAGGAAAGTGTTGTGTACCTTGCTGCAAACCGCAGGTGGTTTGTTCCATCCCCCTTACAGCTAATCGACGAGCCGAACGAGATCGTGCCACTTTGCTCAGATCATTAGAACGACCTACGTCTACAGCAGGGGATACAGCTACTTTCTCGTCATCACCTCTTCGCATGCATCTTGCCTGCCACCCAGTTGTGTTTGGGTTAATTAAACAGACTGAGGAACGCCTTGGCATCTCAAATGCCAACTTCTGGAGCTCAGCAGCTACCAGGTGGAACTGTAGTTTTTGTGTTGCTACACCTCGGGGCCCTCGCTGCAGCCCGAGCAGAGAACGATCAGCTCAACCACCTATACCCAGCTAGTCCTCGCATTCACGATGTTAGTAAGCATGCCACCACTAGCACTTACCGCCAGTCGTCTACGGTAACTAGTCACGCCACCAGCCATAGGGCAGACCAATCCAAGGGTCCTGTCAATCGCAACGTCGAGAACTTTGTTCCTTCATGTAAGGCCTCGTGCCCAGCTACCATATCCAACCGTAAAAACCAGTAATCACAACTGGCAGAAGTGTAACCAAAGCCACATGACCATGATCCAGCCTTAGCTAACCGGACGCGCATCAAATCATTGTTTAAAAGACGTCATGCATCAACTTTATTGGCTGTTGACTACTCCCTGCCCAATATATAAGCTGGGGCACGAGTCTTGATGGCATGGCACAAAGTCAGGTGTGAGCTGAGTGGTTCTTCGCGCTACTGGTTTGCACACACACTGGTTTACCTGAAGTGGGCGTGGCCCAGCGTAGCTCCTGACTGCTGCTGTTGCTGCTGGAACTTGGTTGGAGTCCTTGGGAGAAGGTAGTGCAGCTGGCGGTGTTGGTAGGAGCCTGCAGAGGGCTACTGGTCCTGGTGGGTCTGAATGATGGGTTGGCTATTCCCAGTGGTACTGAAAGTCTTTGGTGAAGTGTCTCGACGATAGGATGTTGCCTTGTCGCAGTTTTGTGGGGGTGGCTGAATGAGAGAGCTGAGGTGAACTGGGAAGTGAGGCCTCTCTATTTGGCGAGCGGCTTGAGCTAGTTCCAAGGGGTTTAGACTTTAGAGGGCAGTTGGCGCTGGGTTGCAGTTCAAGCTAGGCTCAGAGGCAGTAGCTGCCCTCTTTGCTCTCCACTTTGCACCACTCCTGTGGGTGCTTGGCATAGAGGAACTAAGGTCTGCCATGCTAAGGAAAAGCAGGCGACTAAGATCCCTAGCTAAGTGTGAAGCCAGTTGTGACTGGGCCACCCAGATTGTCCAATTTTGCTCCTTCAAGTGAAAATAATGCGGTGAATGGAGTACCATGCTGATCAGAATGTCCAGTCATGTTGTGGGTGTAATCCAAGAGGAGTCAGACCTCCAGAACCACGCCTTCTGGCAAAAATAACGCGGTGGATGGAGCGAAGTGGCTAGGCTGGCTGAGTAGCCGCCATGTAGATTGAGTTTCTAGTGGTTGTGGCTCTACCATGTGTGTGCACCAGGTGCCTTGGCATACCTGATCCATAGTAAGGGTGGCAGTCTAATGTAGGGATGGATCGATAGTACATTTTATCGATGCTCAATACCAGTTTCGATACCAAAACATTCCCACAATACTCGATACTGATACATTTCTCAACACCGAATTAAAATTGTCATGTGCACAAAACAACTTGACCAAGAAAATTGATCATTTTACTAATGTCATTAGCACACGCTGAAACTATATAAAAACCTACATTACACTGGAAACAAATAGCAGACGGCTGGTAACCCAAACACGCTTAACCAATGATAAATGAACACAGTCTCCTTTGATTCTATAGAATCACGTTTCCACAGTAAAAGCTGTGATCAAACTTTGAGGGAAATAATAGCTTAGTACACAATTTTGCGATTTCGCAGTTTTTTTTTAAATTTTATTTTGCGACTTCAAGGAAATTACCGTAACTTTAAATAAATATTATAATTATCTGATACATCCGTTGTGACCTAGCCTGTGAAATATGCGAGCTATACCACGACAGGTGTATCAAATAGTTATGGTATTAATTTTTGTGAATATTTAATAATGCAGTTGCATCAGATAATTATGGTATGTGTGGGATGTACAATAACTACTCAATTTGCTCACTTGTGCCTATCGGCGCTGGCTTGCAACTCTCTACCTGCTTTAATTGTACCCGATACATACAGGGAGTGTCTAAATTCCCTTTACACGCTGTAAGGGTTGTAGTGGGAACCAAGACTGTTACGTTTTGCATAGGAATTTAGGTGCGGAAACGTACAGTTTCCCTGCGACAAACAAAACACCACCACATCACACGTAGACCTTTCTCACTTCTGCAACATACTGTACGTTGTTTTTCTTCAGGGTCTACTTACAAGAAGGGCTCAATGTGACGACCAGCGATGTCTACACAAACACGGTACCTATGTACCATGTTCTAGTACACACGATCACCAATACCTGGACGTCCAAGATCTGCCATAGCCATACTCCGCATCAGCAGGTCTTCCTTTTGATTCCACAGGGGTCTCGGAAATCAAGTCCTTCATGTGACCCCACAGGAAGTAGTCTAGCGGAGTCTCGTCATCTCGTTGGTCTACACGTTCGCCCAACTTGACTCCGCTAGATTACTTCCTGTGGGGCCACATGAAGGGCTTGATTTCCGAGACCCCTTTGGAATCAATAGGAAGACCTGCTGACGCAGAGTATGGCTGCGACAGATCTTGGACGTCCAGGTATTGGTGATTATGTGTACCAGAACATGGTACGTGGGTACCGTGTTTGTGTAGATGTCACTGGTCATCACATCGAGTCCTTAAGTGGACCATGAAGAAAATCAATGTACAGTATGTTGCAGATGTGGAGAGGTCGACATGTAATGTGGTGGTGTTTTGTTTGTCGCGGGGAAATGATACATTTCTGCACCTAAGTTCCTATGCAAAACGTAACCGTCTTGGTCACCACTACAAATCCTTTATAGTGTGTAATGGGAATTTTGACACATTCTGTATACCATAAAAGTGATTCAAGGGATAAAAATAATTAAATGAAAAATTTTGGTGCTCACTTGTTGCTATTGTCACTTGTTTGCAACTCTCAACCCGTTTTTATTGTACTTCAGTTATGTACTTTCAAAGTAAAGGTTTTCAAAAATAATAATTGTGGTGTGTATGGGTTCCCTAAAACACCTCAAGGTGCGCGCAGCTGCATGAATATTATGCTATTAATCAAATACGGTGTATTATGGTACACTTGTACTTAAATTATGGTATGCTTTTCAAATTTATAATACATATTATGAAAGTTATGGTAGGATTTTCTAAATTATTGTACTATTTTCAAATGTTATGGTATGCTCGTACCATTATTATGGCATTAGAAAATGGGCACAAATTCAATACTTTGGATATTCTCATGTGATACTCAATACTATAAAGTATCGAGGCTCCTATCCCTAGTCTAATGTATGTGTTCGAGATGTACATGTGCCCAATTAAGGGAGCCCGCAGCCATACTCTAGGTTCGGCATAGTGGGTTGCAATGACGCTGTCTCCAGCTTTGCCTTAGTAGGGCGACGTCTACTAGGGATTAAAGTCACGGTTAACCTAGAAATGAGTACTCTGAGGTTAGGTAAGATCATGTGTTTATTACCATGAGGAGTAGACACTGTGGCCCACTAATTCCTATCTATTAACTGTAACCGAATTAAACTACAGTGATACCAGGTGAAGGGGACATGGGTCTAAACTAAACAGCAGATGTTGCTAGGTAGCTATGATTCTAACTGACCCTAACTGACTAATGTTGTTGTCCAGAAGGGATTCGGGTGTCACTACCAGACTGGTAGTGAGTGTTAAGAGGCTGAAGACTTCTTCGGGGGTTAAAGGTCTGGAAGATGTCTTGAAAGTAGTGCGGTGGTCCTTCGTGAGGAAGGCTGTATTAGCAGTGTGTTCCAGCACACGAGGTGGTAAAGCAAGCTGCTATCAACTGGTGAGATGGGGGCTGTGCACTTGCCTATGTGGACCGCCGGCTGCGGGCCCTTTGGCTACCTTTGGCCAGTCGGGTGTCTTCTGGCTGGAGCCCCTTCCTTAGCTGCGAAGGCCACTATCTCTCAGGGGAGACTGGAAGTGTGGTTTACCTCGTATGCGGGTTGCATTGTCCTATGAGCTTAGGGGCAGTGCTGGGCTGCTTGGTTGTCTTCTATCACGTGCGGGGGATGGCTTGACATCTGACAAAAATGACAGTCTTGACTGCAGTGTTAGTGGGCGTGCTAGTAGGTGCTGATAGCAAGTCATCCAGGGTTAAACCCTGCCTAGGGTGACATGATGACATGTGAAGATGAGACAAAGTCGTTTATAGTAAATGTGTTGGAACCTATCATATGTCAACATTAACTTTTGGTCCAACAGAGATTATTTTACCTCGTGTCGTGCATAATGAGATTAATTAAACGTCCACATACAGGCTTTAAAGGTATTGATTTTTTAAACCATTTACAGCCCAAATTGGTGTGCCGGTATTCAGGGGTTCGGAAGCGCGATTAATAAACTCACGAGAACCAAACGCCCCCAAATAACGACACAAACAAAAACAAACGAACAGAACAGAATTGTCTGTGGACTTCAAGGAAATTACCATAACTTTAAATAAATATTGTAATTATCTGATACACCCGTCGCGGCCTAGCTGGTGAAATATGCGGGCTAGGCCATGACAGGTGTATCAGATAGTTATTACCTCACCAAAGCCGCAGTCTCGTCTCTATTCAAGCTGGCTAGTAGTACTTGAGGTAGTGACATAGTTTCCTTTACTTTATTCACAGAAGAATTAGGATGTTCACTGTAAAGTGAGGAATTTTTAAGGCCCTCCAAACAGGCATTATCTAGTGATAAATATATTTTATTGTGAAGTTTGTTAACTTTAGAAAGTGGTGGAATGTATACAGTGTTTCTTAGTGAGAGAACAATGTTTGTATTGAAAAGTGGTGGAAAGACAGAAATTGGTAAAAGAAGATTCCGCAGGGCTTAAAAAAATTTATTACTTTTCCATGAGTAGCCTGTAATGAATGTCAAGTTGTGCAGTATATGTGTGTTACAATTATACATGAATAAATTAAAGAAGTGCAGTAAGGTACTTAGGTTTTGTGAAGCATAAAGAATTATGTAAAAAGTGGGTGAGAATCTGCAAAGGAATAATACAATTAATATTCATATTAGAAATATTCGAATCACACCGATTGCATACTTTTTGAGAGCACAAGTAAATAGTACAAATTGAAACCCACAAAACAGTTTGAACACTTTTACTTTCAATGCCCAATAAATAGCACAATTCAAAAGTTAGGAACAATATCATCACATGTTAAAACATTCTGAAACGACTGTAGCCAACATAATATAAAATGTCATCGCTGGTGCCATAAACAACTAACAATGATTTATAAAAAAATACAGAATATTAAATAGTATATTAAACAACCAAAATTTATAATCATAAAGTATTACATTACAGAAAAAATTTACATTACCAAAACTTAATAAACAGTTGTTTCAAAATGTGCTCTAATGAGCACGGAAAATCATTACAATCAGACATGAAATATAAGGTAAGCTCCCACCCAATTAATATGTTGCATAACAAGAAAAAATTAAGTGTGGTGTATTGTATTAATTTGGTACATTGGATATTGTCAGGTTGGTGGTCCTGCTTCCACCAATCATGAAAATGGAAGCTTGCAACAAGATGTAAATAAACGTTTTGCAGACAAAATACATTTGTATTGCAAGGAATGTAACACTGGCGATTAGGATGGGATTGGTGCACTAGTTCTGTTATTTTCAGACGTTTATTTTTGTTTTCATCGTCTTGGTGTTATCATGAATGTCTGGGTTTAAGGTCGAGATGTTTTCGCCGGAAGAAAACTCTTGGGACTCGTATCTGGAAAGACTTGAGCAACTCTTCATTGCAAACAGCGTGGGAGATAATGCAGAAGATCAAAACAGGTGTTGTGTAATACTTATCACGTCAGTAGGGAAAGAAACTTATGAAATACCGCGCAATCTGAGTGAACCTAAAAATTCTCATGAATACCTAAAAATCCCCCTGAACCTATCACGAGTTGGTGGAATTGCTGACCCACCATTTCTCTCCAAGGCCGTCTGTCATTGCGGAGCGGCATAATTTCCACAAAAAGATTCAGCAAAATCAGGAATTTGTTTCTGATTTTGTAGCTGGCTTACAAAAATTATCTGGTTTTTGCAATTTTGGGACCTTTTTAGACTCTGCATTGCAAGTTCAGTTTGTGGTTGGGTTGAAAGATAAAAACACCACACAAAGACTGTATCTAGAGTCTGATGACCGTACTTTTGAAAAAAGCAGTAAGTTCAGTAGTGTCGTATGAGGCAGCCGCCGACAATGCATCTATGAATACAGGAGGGTCAAGAACAGAGAGGCTGCCACAGTTATCTTCTCCCCTGGTCAAAGACCAAGGTATCAACGTAATGATGGCACACCCGTGGAAAGACAGTGGCACAAAAGGTATTAGCCAATCAGTGTGTGTGTTGTGGCAACTCATGCCATTTCGTACGGGATTTTCAGATTTCGCAAGTATAAGTGCAACAACTGCAAACAGTTGGGACAAGAGAATGTGTCCAAACATGCAGGCAGGTGACAAGAGAGGCACTGTCCGTTACAATTATGTAGTGTCCAATCCAGAAAACCCAAGCACAGAAACATCAGAAGAAGAATTTGCTTCATTGTACCAGATAATGAAGCCTACAGCAAGACCACAACCATGGGTCATGCCAGTCTCGGTGGAAGGTGCGGGGCTTCCTTATCTGCAATATCGGAAAGGACATACACAAACCTTTTTGCAAACTACCAATTGACACCAACTACAGTCTGCCTTAAATTCTATACTAATGGTGTTATACATCCGTGTGGTACAATTAAGGTGCATATGAAGGACCAGCAAGAGTCAAAGAAGTTTGTTTGTAGTGCCAAACGGTAGTCCTCCTCTACTCGGCAGGGACAGGTATGATGCTTTGGCATTGCCACGGCCAGTCCTCAATCATATCAGCACTTTTCTGGGAGGAACTCGCAGGTCAGTGAACAAAATCATACCAAAGAAATACCCTACCTTGTTTTCTGGGGGAATTGGAACATTCACAGGCAGTAAGGTCTTATTGCATGTACAAGAGAACACACCACCAGTCTTTCTCCGAGCCTGAAAAGTTGCTTTTGCACTAAAAGATAAGGTAAATGCAGAGCTGGACAGGGTTTTGAAGTTGGGCATTCTTTGCCCTGTTTCTTACATTGAGTGGCCCACTCCCATTGTGCCAGTGGCTAAATGGTATGGTAAAGTTCGTATTTGAGTGGATTTTAAAATTACTGTCAACCCAAAGCTGGTAGTAGAACACTATCCACAGCCTCAGGCAGGTAAGTTATTCCAAATTACAAGGTGGTATAGAATTTTCTAAGATCGACTTGTCTCGGACATTCCAACAGTTGCAGGTTGATAAAATGTCGCAAGAGCTATGCTCCATAAATACCCATAGAGGACTTTTCAGATACACAAGACTTCCCTTTGGCATCATATCTTGCTCAGCCATTTTTTCAGAGGACTATGGAGCAGGTCCTTCAGGGGCTAGATGGAGCTGTATGTTTTCAGGATGATATCTTAGTAACAGGGGTTTCCAAGGAGCAACATTGGAGAAACCTGCACAATTTTGTACAGCTACTAGAGGACTATGGTTTTACGCTGAATGAAGATAAATGTGTATTCTTTAGTTCATCAGCGACGTTCCTGGGACATATGATAGACAAGGATGCACACTTGTGACGACAAGGTTGAACCCGTAGTAGGGGCTTCATGCCCCCAGGATGTGGGGGCAGTTGCGATCATAGTTTGGTCTTGTCAACTATTATGCTAAATTTTTGCCAGATTGTGAAACAATCTTGGTGCCATTACATGAACTATTAAAAAAGGATTTCAAGTGACACTGGTCACAAAAATGCAACGAGTCTTTCGAAAGGCTCGAGCAGTTGGTCAAATCTTCACAGGTAATCAGCCATTACAACAAAGATTTGCCGGTCAGGCTGGCATGCGATGCATCTCCTTATGGTGTAAAAGCTGTTCTGAGCCACATGTTCCTAAATGGTGTAGAAAAACCAATTGCATTTGCATCCCATACTTTATCTGCAGAAAGGAACTATTCACAGCGTGACAAGGGCCTTGTTGGCCATCATCTTTGGGGTAAAAAAGTTCTTCCAATACACATACGGTCATAAATTCGCCTTGTTGAGAGATCATCAACCACAAACACATATCCTCGGAAGTCATTGTGGCGTCCCACAGCTTGCAACCAATAGGCTACAACAGTTGGCAGTGCTCCTTCAGGGTTTGATTATACAGTGGAACATGTTAAGGATGCTGAAAACAGTAATGCTGATGGGCTGTCCTGGCTGCCTCTTCCAAGTTTAGGAAATCCAGTGGCTCAGTTTTCTTATTTGTGTGTTGGGGCAAGTAGGATAAAATAGCCGATTCTGGGCCAGGCTTCAGGCTGAGGACTGTCTCCAGCCTCCTGAGGTTATAGTAAAAATTTTCCCTTTTTTTCCGCCCAAAATGGTCGATTTCGCGTACAAAAATGCCCCCCCCCCCCTTTTCCCGCAAAATTTCCAGATTTCCCTCCCGCCGACGGCAGGCATCTTGACAGCCACTTTTTTTTTGTGTAGGTCCCCATGTGGGTCCTCACCGCCATCTTTGATCACGAGTACCACTGACCAAGAATATGGCTGCCATAGGACAACTGAGGATGTCGACCATTTCGACGGCCAGCAGCGAGCATCAAGTCGACGTCTACCAGAACGTTCATGTAGGATCTCGTGCACCACTGCTCCCTCCTGCAGTCTGTGTGCATAAAACTTATAAATACGCACTGTTCGTTGTAATTAGCGAACCGTGTAAGTTATAGGCATCCAACTCAAACCATAGGCATCAACCCTGACTACAAAAAGGGTCACAAGGTCAAGTATGGCCTATGTCTATAAGCATAGTTTGCTGTAATTTCCGAACCATTTAAGTAATTGTTGTCAACTTCATAACATGAGTATCGCCCCATATGACTAGAAGAGATGAGTGGTAACTTATGCCATATGCTTACGTATAAGCAAAGGTGGCTATAATATCCTAACTGTTTAACGTATAGGCGTCAAATACACAACATGAGCATTGCCCCAGATGACAAGAAGAGTGGAGTGGTCAAGTATGGCCTATGTCATCTTATAAGCATAGTTGGTGGTAATTTCCGAACCTTTTTAGTCATAGTCAAATTCATAACATGGGCATCGCCCCAGACAACGAAAAAGGATCGAGGGGACAAGTACAAGTACCAAATGCATAACATAGGCATCACCCCAGATGACAAGTGTGTGTCCTATGGCTACATATAAGCATAGTTGGCCCGAACCGTCCATGATACAGTAGCCAAATGCATTACACGGGCATCACCCCAGATGACTCGCAAGGCCCAGTATTCCCTATGTCTACTAATATGCAAAGTTGGCCGTAATTACGAACCAGTTGTCAAATTCATAACATAGACACCACCACAGAAGATGAGAAGGGTCAAGTAAACCCTATGTCATTTGTAATTTCCAAACCATTTGGGATATATAGTGGCTAAAATCATAACATAGCACCACCACCATCCGAGACTATGAAATATGTTCGAGGAGTTACGTTTGACCCATGTCTATAGTCCGTTCACGACTGGAACAGACTTTCTCGGAATCTTTCCTACTTCCATTTTTAAGCAATAGATAAAAAAAAATATGTTAAAACATTCAAACTATATTCTCTCTCCATGTTGCCAAACTAACTGTACTCGTGCCAGTCACTGTTTGTAGCAAATATCCATGCAGCTGACGACTAAAGTGTTATTCAAAAGTGTTCCAGTCGTGAACCGATTATATGTATAAGTATAGATGGTCGTAATTATCGAACCGTTTGAGATACAACTACCAACAGTCACAGAAAAGGATCAAGGGGTCTAGTACGTCCTAGGCGCAAATGTAAGCCCCACAGCTAGCACCAATCAGTTCGGTGTAGATTGAGTAATGACAATAGTTCATGATTAATCACCAGCTTCTGATATATACTTGTTGAAAAAAAAATCTGATGTCCCTAACATTATGGAAATAATGCTCCCAGCCATATTGGTAAGGAAACGATACTTCAACCAGCTCAAAAGAAAGCATTATAAATGTAAGTGTTAAACCGGCACACACACACACAGGACGTATTAACTCCATTTTTTTTTTATCTCTGACCAGCACTCGTGTACCCGAGCAGGTAATAATAATAATTACCGACAGACATACCCGAACCTTCAATACATGTACATCCTTCCGGACAGTAGGTTAGTACGACATCACTAGGAGGGGACCGAACTTGCACGCGTGCATTGTGTACCGAGACTTCGATATATGTACGCAATGAGAAGTACCTTAAAAGATCGCAATAAATATGCAGCCGAGTCCCGCACATACAACAACACATACTAGAATGATAAGCTTATTACGAAACAAATTATCCTCTACCTTAACTTGTGTAGCAGTGAATTACCCATAGGGCACGAGCGCATCTCGCCGTCATCAACATGATCTCGTTAGAAGTGGAGTTTGCAATGACCGGTCCCGCCCTCCGTGCACAATAGATACCGACAATGTACTGCATCCCCACCACCTCCCCGTGTCAACATATGTACCGATATACTATTGAAAGGAAATAATGCATGAACCCTGAATTATCCGCAAGGTATTGCAGTTCCGATTTCCGTAGAAGGTGGTAATACAAGTCGTCATAAAGCCGACATTTGATGTTCATTTGTCGAGGGAGGGGGGAGGAAGCAAGGGGACCCACTGCTAAAACACAAATACGAAGAGAGTAACTGCCGCTGTCTACAACAGTGTTCGTAATTAGAGACAGTCCCCGACTTGCACTCGCGTACCAAGCCCATCACACACACAAACACACACACACACACACACACAATTAGAGTCTCATATGCGCTGCTCTGTGTGCTTTCTCCTGTCGTCCACTAGAGTGAACGAAAGGAGATACATCTACAAACCCGCACGCATTGCAGAAGTAGACAAGACCATACATCATATGCAATTCGATAAAAAAGAACCATGTAATTCCACCACTAACACAAACTGACAGATTGGCCGAGCGGCCTAAGATGTCTGATGTAAACACTGATTTTAGTAAAAGGGAGCGTGGGTTCGAATCCTCGTGCCCGACACATTTTTCTGTACCCTACTTGACTAAATAATTTATCGTAGATTCAATTCCCGTTGAGAATACATGCTTACATGCCTGCAGACATTCATCGGTCCCACTGTCCATGAAAAGACTAGCATGGCAGTCATGCTCTGGCTCCGACCTGCACTCATGTACCAACCGAACCTTGCAATTACAGACAGAAATACTCTGTCCGAACCTTCAATGAATGTACCAAGTCTTTGAAATCACAAGCAGTCGACCCTTCCCGAACCATTAATGTATGCACTTGGAGACAGTTTCCGTCCATCATTACATGTTCAGCCGTATTGATACCCATATTGATACGTCTCGAACTCAGCTCCTTGCAGACAGCTGCTTTCTCTCCCCAGTTGCCTGCTAGAGTGTATGGAAGGGAAATAATACAACATGATACACAATTAAAAACATGTATGCATGTTCATTCGAAATACCTGCAGCCAGAGGTTTAAAAAAAAAAAAAAAAAAAACACTACACTGGGGAAAGTGCAGTAGAGAGACAAAATGTGTGCTGTTCTACGAGGTCTTAAGAGACAATGAAGGTAAGCGAGGCAAGTATGGAGCAGCGCCAGGGGAAGCAGGAGTACCTGAGAAAAAAAACCTTCCTTGTGGCTGTATATTGTAGCTGCATGTGGCTGCGCTACACCACCTAAGGTCGGGAGGAGTATAGATGGTAGCCGGGCACGTTTGTTTTATAAACACGTCCCACTTCGCTCGGCTATATAAGAGACCCCGCAGGGCGGTGCTCCCTCCCCCCTCAGAAGGCGACGAGACGACTTGTATTGAATGTGTGATTGAGGCTGATGACGAGGACACCAACCTACCACTGGCCAGAGGGTTCCGAGGCTAACTGTCTAGAAGTTAAGGGTGAGCATAATTCGCGTAGCGGTAAGGACCAATGCTGGTATCGAGTCATCGCCCCCATTCCCACTGTAGTTAATTCTATCGGCAAAGATAGGGAATAGCTGCGTCCTTAATGTCAGTGATAAGTCTTAGTATAAATCAGTATAATAACTTCTTCCTGTTAATCAGTGTAAAGTAAATGTATTGTGAACTATAGTAATTGGTGTTTCATTAAAATATATATTTTTATAATTTCTTACTTATTGAGCTACCAGTGAACCAAACCGCCAAGCACCCCCCCCCCTCCTTGCCACCTCATAAGGTGAACTTGAGTAACTGTGACAGTACTAGTAAGTGGATTCTTACAACAGGAGGAAGGGCATATGTTGCACTGGTGGAAGCGCCGGACTTTCCCTCTCTGCACGCCAAGCGAGTTAATAAATATTAATATTTTATCTGACATTATTGTAGTTGCAAACATGAGTACTTGTATGAGAAAGTCACCTTCCCCATCTATTACAGACATCCCCCACCCACCCACACTAGCAGCTACTTCATTCCACGCAGTAAGCAAACCTTTTCCTAGGTCAGTTACCACGTATCCGACGCAGCACTTGTGTAGCAACCTTGCCGCTTAAATGTTCTCGCCCGCCCAACCACTTCCCGTTTAGAGAGCGTAATTACTGTAGTTAGAATATGTGTATTGCCTTTCATGCATGCTGAACTTACTGTTCAACTATATGCTTCAACCACTCCTATTTTATTTTGTGCTATCGGAGTGTGTTTACTTCCTCTTTTCTGTAATTTGTTGTAAGTTTACAAAAAGTGCACGACACCATTTACACTGAACACCATTTCACACAACCACGTTCACCAGTGCATGGAAACGCGTAGTCATGCAAAAGCATTCAAACACTCTCAGTTCATTAAAACAGTTTTAATTGACACAAAAGACCTTCAGCCTTCGTTAGACGAACGTGACAGACAACGCACAAAACATCACACTACAGATACACCTACCACTAGCCATATCCAAAACGCCTCGTTAGATAAATCATTTCCTAGTAAGAACATAATTACCACCCCCTTCCCCCCGATACACTACCCCCACACAATCCCTTCCTAACACACAGTCACAATCCCCTACATCCCTTGCTGATTTCTTAGGATTTCCTCTGTACGAGGAAATTGACAATTCACCCCTCCCTTTACGTGCATTCCAACCCCCACCCGCCACCCATACTTACAGTGACGTTTAATAAATTCCACCACACCACAACATGGCCAACAACCCCCCTCCCGTTAACATAACTTTCACACAGCCAGAGAAACCCCCATTATTTTCAGGAAAAAACAGGAAAAATACTGATAAATTCTTGCAAGCTTTTGAGGAAATTGCCGAAATTAACGGATGGACAGACGTTGACAATGTAAACATATCAAATTCTCCCTCGCTGATACTGCTAGGAATACCTTAGAAGATTTGACACTTAATTGAGCGCAACCCATCACTTAGCAACAAATAAAAACCGGTCTGACTAAGGTGTTCACAAGCCCTGCGAGCACAGAACGGTTTAAACACTTAATCTACAACAAGAAGCAGGCGTTTAACAAGGACACCTTGCGTCACCTCGAAACCCTTAAAAATTACCAGGTTAAGTACAACCCTACCATGACCGTCAATGACTTTGTAAATGTTATTTGAAAGAGTCTCTTGCTGTCCATCACAGATAAGTTAATTGGTTTAAATAATGACACATTGGAAAACTTGCTCAAGAACCTATTACAGTGAATTGAAATTGGCATCTTTCAATAACAGCAAAGGCGCACGTACACAAGTACTAATCCAGATTCTGAAAGGTTCGCAGCGGAAATTAGCAAACTCAAGCAGGGAAACGCGCAGCTCTCCCTTCTCAAATTTGAACCTCACACCAACACTTAACATAATAGGCATCCCTACCAACCCCAACAACGTGCTCAGTATTCGTAGTACTATCCCAGGCAGTCCTATCAACCTGCCTGCCTACCTCCCTCCAATTCCTATTCCAACACTCCTCACAACATGGGGTATAGAGACTTCGTCAGCAGCCACGTTACTCACATAACTATTACTCAGGCATGCCCAATACTACACACTTTCATCCCCCAACAAATAACATGCCACACTACCACAGAGGTAATTCGTTCCCACCACATCCATGCCTGCACAACAACCACGCTATCCGTCAAAAAACTTCCCCACGAGGGGGGAAAGAGACGCCACCCCTAACGACAAAAGTGCCCTGGTTCGAGCCACATGCAATACTCTTTTCAACAAAGTAGTGCCCCATGGGTCTTATTCCGAGATAGCTAAGTTTAATTCTAGGGAAGAAAGTTTTCCAACATATTCTATTCCACCAGCTACCACATCATCGCGACATTTTGTTAGCAGTGACATAGAGGATCGACACCGCTCACACATACATTTTGCGTAACCTAACAGGGCACACCTTTCTGCTATCTCTACTTGTGTCCCAGTTCCCTAATACGTTCATAAACAAACGTCCACGCCTCCGCCTTTATTGTGGCCACACCAACTATCAACACTTGTGACAGCACGCACACGACCTCGTCTCACCGGCCCTCGCAAGCCACACCTCCCACGCCCAGCACACTAAATTGCAGTGTTGTCACTTCGCAGCGCGGCGCCGGCACGCAGCTTACAGTTCAGGGTCCCTGCAGCCTTGCTAGCAATACCTGCACATTATGTCTCTATGTCGGGCATAAACGCCTACATTGTCCCCTTTTTCCACACCAAAATTTCCAATTTTCTGCAGACGTGTCCGACAGCTTTCTGAGATTTAAAAACAAATTCCGGCTGAGTCCGTGTACCATTTTTGTCGCCCACTCCACTCCCACTCCCGCTCCCGATGCAGCGTATGCCAACTGTTTTCCAAACAATACCAGCAAGGCCCGCGATGATGAGAACAGCAAACTGAGTGGAGCCGTGCCACAAATTGGCACAGGAAAACATACTCTCGTTGCGCCTCCTTCGCTCCATCAGCAAGCCTACTTCAGCTCAGCCACGCCATGTATCCTACGATAAAGGGCCTGCGTTACCACGCACGTTTAGATACAGGCTGCTCATGCAGTTGTGTGGCCAGTACTAGTTTGTCCACTCAACCCCTTTCTCTTTGAAAGGAACCTATCACCTTAGTTGCGGCCACATCAGTCTTCTGGCCATCCCAATTGGAAACTACTATAAATTACACACTCAGGGCAACACTTATCCCCAGAAATTCCTAGTCGTCGACAACCTTAAGCAGGACATTATTTTAGGTGTCGACTTCATTAGAAAGTATGATATTATTCCAGTCCTCAAGTATAACCTTCTGTTTATACATGCTCACGACGAAAATAAAATAACCGAGATTCCATTTGTATCCACACACACAGAATTCACTGATTATCCATCATTAGAGCATTTGCGCAATAATTTTGAAGCCTTTGAACATCAACCCCCTCTCACCCTTATTAATGAATCCCTTTCTCCTCCACAGAAGCAAGCCATTCAAGCGATTATTGACCAACATAGTGACAGCTTTGCTACTTCCATTCTTGATCTCACTGAAGCCAAAGATTTTGAAATTAAATTGGAGTTAGACACTGACAAACCTATTGCCACACACCCTATCGTATTAGCCCCAAAGCAAGAGATGAACTTTTGCTTCAAATCAAAGACATGGTCCATGCCGGGATAATTCGGGAGGCTGACTTTCCCTAGTCTGCCCCATGCCTTGTAAAAAAAAAAAAAAAAAAAAAAAAAGTGGTGGTCTTCGTTTTTTAACAAATTTCTGCAAACTCAATCAACATTTAATTAGAGTCCAATACTCCCTTCCACATACTGAGGACATTTTAAACGCTCTGCAACATTCCCCTTTCATTACTAGCATAGATTTATTTTCTATATTTTATAGCATACCTGTTCGCCCCAAGGATCGTCATAAATTGGCTTTTAGCATTGATGGGGTTGGTTTATTTGAATATTGTATAATGCTATTGGGGTTGTTCACTTCACCCCAATACTTTCAGATGTTCATAAACAAACTTTTAGGCCCCCTCAGATGGACTGCAGCAATCGCCTACATTGACGATATTTTTATATTCGGCAGTACATTCGAAGAACATATCGCCAATATTCATAAAGTTTTCCAAAGATTACACCTTTTCAATGTCAAGGTTAACAACAATAAATGTTCATTCGCCAAGCAAACTGTTAAGGTGCTCGGCCATATCATCACTCCTCAAGGCATGTCTATTGACCCTGACCAGGTTACTGCTATCGAACAGATGGTTCCCCCTACTAATGTGAAACATCTATAGTCCATTCCCGATTGGAAGCGACTTATGAACCTTTGAAAAAACACCCTAGTCATTAGCTGCATCTATAGCTGGTAAAAAAAGTTGCAGGTGCTGGTGCAGGTACAGCACCAGCACCAGAACCTGCGACTTTTTTTTACTAGCTATGCATGTAGCTAATGGCTAGGGTGTATTTTCAAAGGTTCATAAGTCGCTTCCAATCGGGAATGGACTATACATTCTTTTCTTGGGATAACCTCTTACCTGTGTAGATATATTCTAAATAATGCCTTTATCGCCCAGCCTTTGATCGACCTCACTAAACACACAACTTCCTTTAAATGGGGCACAGAGCAACATAATTCCTTTTTGAATTTGAAACGAGTCATTCTTCAGGTGCCAATTTTACAAAAAATTTAATGAAGACCACGAAATTGTTCTTGCATGTGACGCCAGTAACGCAGCTGTAGGAGGGTCGCTCATTCTGATTGATCCACACACTAAACAACGAAATATAGTGGTTTGTTTGAGATATTTACGTACTATGGCAGATCATAACGCTCGTATCCAGACGATGGCTATAGCCATGGGTGAGTTCGATTTTCAAACGAATATTGTCAAAAGGAAACTCAACACATTACCTGACGCATTAAGTAGGCTGCCCACTGCACCCCAGGCCACTACCCAGTCTGTTACTGTACACGGCACACCTTACGACGTAAAGCTACACTTAATGTCATGCCAGCCGCTTTTTACAGCTTTTGTTGAGGTTATTTTCCAAGACACAAGCAAGGCAGATTAAATTGCTGCTAATGTTGCTAAACATTTTAGGACACATTATGAGGAATTCAAACATTATTTTATCACACCTGCTTCACCAGCGGAGAAAGATAGGCTTGCTAACCCTCTACAAGTTGAGGACATTTACACACTACCTTTGATTATGAAAATTGTCTCCGCACTTTACCATGTCAACATTTATGTCATCAGGGAAAGATTCACTAACACACTCGCGTCAATATGTATTGATCCTGTCCTCAAATGTAAAATTCTTGTTGTCCGCTACGCCGATATTATACACGTTCTCCCTGTGTACACGCACGAGTAGGAATATATTCATATTCATGACGACTCAAATTTCTATTTATGCCCCATCGCTGTTTCTCAATAACCATTCATTGGTGAATATGATAACGACCCCCATATTTAAAAACTCAAACAAACATTATTACACCCAGATCAGGCCGACACACAATATCGGAGATTGAGCCGTCGTTATGGCATGACTAACAAGGGGAAATATTTTTGAAGGTTAACACACCCCAGGACCCGTCTAAGTTGACACTTGTTCCCAGGTTAACGTCCCAGAAGTCATTCAGGCCCATCATGACGCCATATTCGGGGGAGGGCACTTTGGGATTCTTAAGACACTACGTAAAATCAAACAATCTTATTTTTGGGATTCTATGGCTGACGATGTTAAAACGTATGTCCAATCCCGACCAGAATGTCAAAAAGTTGAAGCAATTAGATCTCAACCCATGGGCCAACTCACTCCTTTCCCACCTCTACCCTCCTCAAAACTTCGGCTCTGGATGCTAAAGGACCCTTACCCGCTACGGCTCGTAATAACATATATATTTTAGTGATGATTGAATATGCCACACGTTATGTCATTGCCAAACCTGTTCACAAGCGAAAAATACCGCGAATTTTGACATAAAAACGAAAAATTGCCTTTTTGAGAATTTCAGCTGTAATTCACGAATTGTACAAAATCCTGTATAACTTTCGTGAATTATTATAGTTTTACGTCACATAGTTGCTTCTTAAGACGTATTTTATGTGATTTTGGATATTCGAATACGAATGCATGCATTAGTTGGCCAGTAGATCTCTTTGATTTATCACCTTAAACTAAAACAAAGCAACTGTCTGCTGAGCGAGGCTTGGCGCGCTCTCTCTCTCTCTCTCTCTCTCTCTCTCTCTCTCTCTCTCTCTCTCTCTCTCTCTCTCTCTCTCTCTCTCTCTCTCTTTCACACTCGGGAAGTTTCACTTCGCTAGTACGCGATAATAATTGTACATGTCTTCAATTGTAGCATATTTCATACTTATTACAGCAAAATATTGATTTTTGAATTTGAAATTTACAACTGAAAAGAGATTGTAATGTTTGAATACTTATTTTAATATATTTAGATACAATGGCGGGGCAGAAACAAAGTGAAGTTGGCAGACGTGGCAAGTCGTGACATGGCGTGTTGCTGTTTTACTAAACGACGCGTAAATTATACACTCCGAAAAATACTTCAAATTACCACATCATGTTTGTAGACTTGTGTTTATTAAACCTACCCAGGCAATTTACGATGTTTTGATAAATCTGTTTCCACGGCAGTAATAAATCTACTGTGACGTATGTTTCGTTAATCATTGCGTCTGTGAAATGGCGTTCCTTTGTGCATCGTAGTCGATACGCTGGCCCTGTGTGTGCGTGATTTCAAATATTTGATTGGCACTATTTATACGTTATAAATGTGAACTGTTTTTATGGCGAAGTTATTTATTTACACTCACGTCTGTTATTTATCACAACGTTGTACCTTTGCCCTGGTGGGTGTTTGAAACACAGTTACCACCAATCAACAAAATATCCAAGCCCAGCCCCAATAAATTTCAATAAACCTAATACACAGTAAGTAGCAATACATATAAATATGAGCGAAATAAAAGTTACGGTAGGCTTATTTGCGTGCATGTTAAGCGCTATATTTTAAGTTTCTATAACAAAAAATGAGCGACACGAGTTGCGTGTTTGATTTTAATGTCGCTTTTTCGTTGGACTGGCTATTCCTTCGTTATTCGAACTGAGGCCGTTCTTTTAAAGAAATAACTCAACACATATCAATAACAAAAAGTTAAATACTACAGTTCATTACCCCGCAGTTGTAACAGTGTTTAACACAGTCGCGGCAAAATATTAACGTGCATTACGTGTAATGCGCTATGTCGTGGAAAACAAATATGTTACTGTAACGTAACCGTAAGAACTATTGTTAATTCAGGCATTTTTAAAACATCATAAGGCTAACCTAAATAATGTTACAGGCCTAAACTGCGAATATTCGTACGAAATGAATTTTGAAATAGACCTAAGACAGGATTCTTTGAAAAGATGTAAACAGTAAACATCACATTTGACTGGTATAAAAGTAGAAGTCACATTTGAATGTTTATTTTTGGGTGTATCGAAAGTATACGAACATATGTACACACGATGGAATGTAAACACTGATTTTGACAGATGCTACATGGCAGTCACAATGCAACGTTTGTTTACATTTGGCGGAAGGATACCCTGCAAGTAGATATTTATCAGGGCTCCGAGAAAGTTGCTTCCAATGGAGAATGGACTCTATATATACTGTAAATAAGCTGTATAATAATATATAATTATTTACAGAACAGTGACCATGACGAAATGTGCGCGAAAGAGAGAAATAGAGAGAGAGAGAGAGAGAGAGAGAGAGAGAGAGAGAGAGAGAGAGAGAGAGAGAGAGAGAGAAATAGAGAGAGAGAGGGAGAGAGAGAGAGAGGGAGAGAGAGAGACACTTGTGACGTCATCAGCCAGCAAACATTTACAAGTGGGCGAAATTATTTTTATTTTAGTTGGAGTGCTCCTCAGAACACTGCGCCCTCAAGCCGGGGACGCAAACAGCACCTGTTTCCGAGCCATGAATATTCCAAGCCTAAATAACTAGATAATTTAAACATTAACTAAGCCTCATTCCTCTCTGGATGGTTTCAGCCCGCTGGAACAGTCCGTCATGTTCCAGGGCTCCTCAGACTGCAACCACAAGCCAAGGATGAAAGTTGGATCTGGAGCCAAGAAGCAAGAATAAATTTTAAAATAACGATAATTCCTTATTCGCTCTGGGGCGGTTTTCAGTCCCGCTGGACCTACAGCGTTCCACAGCTACTCAGGCTATGTTGATGCTGTCAGTGAAGTGCACATAACATGTCGGCATGTTTATCTAGGTTGGTTAATACTAAGTTAATTAGTCTACAGGCCTCTCAAATGCTATGATGATAGGCCTGGCAGTGTGTTCTGAGCAGGTCTTGAGGCTTACAAAATGTGCTAGAAGCGATTTAGGTCGATTATCACGCTGCATTTCCCCAATATCGTTATCTACAAGAGAAGTTACTGGAGAAGAAATATTTTTTCATCAGAAGCATATAACTACTTCGAAATTTTGCGAAATGTATTGCTACATTTCTTGTCGTAATTATTTCTAATTCTTGTTTCAATTCTACACGCAAGCTTTTAATATTAATATACCTAAGTTCATCTGCGGCTAATATATTGAATTTTTTTTGCACCAACAGTAGTTCATTTATGTGATGTGATTATGTATAGTATTGTGAAGATTACTGTAAAAATAGCGACGTGCTTTAATAGCTAATATGAAATTGTGGAATACAGGGATTCTGTAAAATATCGTAGACTGTAGGAGAAGTGGATTCAATGTACACATGTATGTGTGGGACAGGGGCTTGGGAGTGTAATTGTAATATATTCGTTTAGCAATGGACTTAAGACTTCACTCCGGCTGCTGTAGTCTCAGGAACTCTAGATCATGCACATGTAAGGCACTAGCACTCAAAATACACCATGAAATAATAGTAGAATTCATAAACTTTAATTCTTTTAACTATGAAAAGATCAAGATCACTGAACATTAAGGAAAGAAAAATGACTACTGTTCAAAATTATTATTTACTTAACTAAAACTCAAAATGGCAAAATTAAATAAATTAATTGAAACTCTTTAAGATGAAAAAAAGTAATTAAGATTCTTGTCTGCAAGTAGGTAATAAAATTAAAATACTACCTCCATGCGAGCTGAAATAAATACTCACATAAAATACAATTTAAAGTGAAAATAAAATAATTCTGCAAAGCTGCTTGTTTAGAATCAAAATAAATTATAGTCCAAATAAATTGAATTGCTGTGATGTGTATTTAAGTGTGCCGTTCAATTAGCCTTACGCATGCTGAGCTCCATTTATAAAAGTTGTAAGTTAAATCCAAGTACTTTCTCACATTAAATTGAAAAATTAAAATAATTTAAAAAAAATGTAAATGTTCTCAGGTAATATTTTCTTAAGCCAAATCTATAATTGCCTCCGGCACTAGCTCTGTCGTTAAATCTTGTACCACCGAGCTAATGTGACAGTCAAGAACTAATTTAATCAGCAACTAATCTTCACCAAAATTAATGTATCTTAAAACCCAACATCTGTATTATCGAAATTCAGTAGACAGATGAGACTAGTCCACAGCCTAAGAATTCAAAACTGGGTAGCGTCAAATTAAGTAGTTTAATGTCGCACATGCTGTCATCATGGCATGGCGCCTCGGCGTCATGCTGCTCGCCGTCGTCTCTCAGCTACCACTAATAAAATCTGTGTAAATGCTTAACTCAAGCCCTCTTCTTAAACTGACTTGGTTAGCCAAAACTTAAATTCTCTTCTGATACCAAAATAAATTAACTAACTTAAGTTGATGCCGGGGATTTTAAAAATAGAAAAATCTCGGCGATAAAAAGCGTTCAATGATCAATAGATCCAGAAGCCGTCTACTTCCGGCCTCCTCCTAACATACTTACAAGCATGGGCTCAGCTATATCCGGTCACACAAATACAACTAAGACTAATACATAAAAAACCAATTAAACTTTCAAACAAATTAAATTAAAAAATGTAAATAATAAGTTCTGCAACATAAAAATTAACAAGTGGAAAATAATTAACGTAACATAGTCAAGTCACTATTACTCAGAATAAGATTCTCTCTTAACCTAGAGAAACGAATGGTGGTTCCTAAATTATCTCACACATGAAAAATAACGAAATAAATAAGAAAATTATAAAAAGCGTTCAAGATGGTAAAAATTAAAATTAAGATAAATTATATGGAAAATTAAATGTAAGACAGTTCCAAACCACATATGGTTAATTTGCATATCAGTGCTATTGTACATAAAAATGAGTGGGTGCTAAAATATCACAGTATGCCGAAGTTGAGGCAGCATATGACATAATGAAGCGAGACATGAGTTATGAGAGGATACAATGCTGACATGTGGGCATATGCAAGATTTATCTTAGTCTCCACGATGTGCCGCCATGTCAGTATTTTATCCATAATTATTCCGAGGTATTTCACAATCTCGGAAGAGAGCAACTGGTGGGAGGTTGGGGAGAATATTGCGGCGTGTGAAAACTATTGCCTCAATTATCAGCTGTTTATGGTATACCAGAAAACTTATGAAAGCCCTTCCTAAGATATACTTGTACGTACTTTGCGCATTCTTCCACTCGATGTAAAATTACATTGCCATGGGTCTGATCACTTTATTCGTGCATCAGTCAAGTGAAACAGCGAAATTATTAGAAATCTAAATATTTCGCAAATTTCCTACTTCGTACACATATACGCATTAACAGAACAAAACGCAAAATAAATAATTTCCGTATTCTCAAGTGTTTACCTGGCACGTTTTAATTCGACATTAAGACGTGGAAATACTTTATTCCTTCCGTCTTCAGCAACTTAACTGGGCGCTGGCCACTCAGTGTACATGCAGATAATCGCAGTGACATTTTCAAAACGTTAATATCCATAATGCTCAAATAACCGTAAATGGCCTATAATTACGTTTATTTTAATTGTCTATGGACGAAAAAAAATTTTTTTAGCTCATTGAACTGTGCCTGGGCGTGCTGAATGGCATGCTTAACACTGCAGGATCGCGTGTAGATGACTGTGACATCTGCAGAAATACATACAGTAGTTTTAGATGCCATTTAGAGGCGTAATATATCGTGGGTATAAGACGGCCTAGGATGCTGCCATGCCGGACTACAGCTCTTATTAAGTATTTTATTTTTGGAAGTAACTACATCGATTAAAACAACAACGGAGCGTTTATTTAAAAATGAAAGCAATAATATAACACAACAATCTTGGAACTGTTTCTCAAACAGTTTATGCAATAGCCTTGTGAGAAACCCAGTCAAATGCGTTTTTACATCTAAAAACTTCACTACTGTATAATGGCACCAGTTAAAGGTATTTATAAAATGTTCAGATAATCTGACGAGCTCAAAAACAGTAGTGTGCCCTTTTTTTTAAGCCGAATTATCTTCAAGAAAAATATCCACTTCACGAATATGACTTTGTAAGTGATGCAATAAAACTTGTTCATGAATCTTAGAGAGCGAGCTGATCAGGCTGAAAAGGCGGAAATTTTGAGGCTGAGTTGGGTCTTATCCCGGCTTAGGGAAAACTGTGTCAGTGGCTCATGTCCAAGAAGTAAGGAAGTGTGTAAGAGTAGGCCTACAATTTGCATTGATGCACTAGGCTATAGCTTCGATCGCGCTGTCTGGCAGCTGTTTGAACTATAGCCCGCAGGGAGACGACTCCCCGTTCTCTGTAGGGTTTCCTATGTTATATCATCAGCAACTGTGAATTCAAGCTCTGAAGCTGAAGGCAGCTGTAAACACACTCTAGTTCTCTATAGACGCAATTCACGCGAGATGGGTCTAGGGATTGGCATTAGGTTGAAACACTACTTCTAAATGAGCGGCCACAATCACAGCTTTTTGTTGAGGCGTCAGTCTTTAGTTTTGCGATGTGCCATATTGTCCGTGTTAACATCATTAAACAATATGTGGACCTGGTAATGGTCCGAGGCCAGTTAGTGAAACACTTCTTATTTAAAGGTAATGTAAAGCACTTTGCACTATATATATATATATATATATATATATATATATATATATATATATATATATATATATATATATAATATATATATAGTATATCGGGCCCTCTCGTCCATTCACACCACGAACACCTCGTCCGCCGTCGTCTCGAACTTGACTTCGCACTCCGCACTCAGCTAAAAGGCTTCTACCAAAACTGCTGGCCGTTGGACTGCTGCAGTATTTATAGGGTCGTGGGCTATCACTCAGAAATTTCGCTAAATCCCACGTTATGCAGAAAGTCCTAATTCCCAGAATATTCGTGCGCCTTCTGTATGTTTCTCGGCTCCTCAGCATGGGGAGGAGGAGGGATGGTGACGTCAGCCCCCATGTGGGGAGGGGGGAGGTGGCAGCGAGGCGGCGAGGGTGGTGTTTGGGTGAGGGAGGATCTAGGTTAGTCACCTCAGGTCATGCATAACGGGAGCTGGCGGCCGGTGCCAGCTGCATCCCATATCGTTTACCAACAAGTATGTAAATCTCTCCCTGTTTTTATTCATACTAATTATAAACAATGTCTTGTAATTTATAGATAAACTGTAAGTAGACGTTCATTGTTACAAAAAATAAGATATTAATACGCCGTCACCTAAATTAATCTCTTTATCCATTCGTTAGCAGGAATATCCTGGGATAGAGTAACGATATTGTGGGTGTGAATTCGTCTCAGTAATGGCTATGATGGGGATCTGTTGTGGGCACAAGTGAGAGGAGAGCTGTCCACGAGGTTGACGCCTGCCCGTGGTCGAGGGCGAAGCCCCACAGAAGAGTGAGATCAGGGGACAGCGGGGTAGGCGCTGACGATGAGCTGACCGGCAAGCCACGGACGTTAATACGACCGACATCCCCCTACCCCCTTCTCGAGAGATTGGTAACCTGGTGCGTGTCGGAGTTTGGTCATTCAGCGAGACTGGAGCGATACCCGATCAGCGAGTCTGCCGATGCTGGAGCAGCGTCGGGCGGAGCCAGTGTCGAGGTGATCCAGGAGCTGGGTCGAGACCAGGTTTGGGCAAGCCGTCTTTCTTCTCCACATCTCCACTACACGAGCCGATGGAGGAACTCCGGAGATTCGAGACTGTCTGTGGTAGGTGATCTTGAGTAGAGAGCAAGGGCGAGCATGGTGCGATACGAGTCGGGTAGAGCGATTAATGCCATCTAAAGTA
Source organism: Dryococelus australis (assembly GCA_029891345.1). Lineage (NCBI taxonomy): Eukaryota > Metazoa > Arthropoda > Insecta > Phasmatodea > Phasmatidae > Dryococelus > Dryococelus australis. Next base: position 316,887,005 of record CM056993.1, on the reverse strand, counting down.
ATTATTAAATCGGAGAAGAATTAGTAGCTATAGACTAAGATATAGGAATTTAACGTAACTAAAGTCATTATAAGTAAGATAGTTGAGATCTGAAATATAACTAAAGGTAGGAGTCAAAAAGTGTAGCGTTTTGGATCTGTGTAATTTGTAATTGAGTTTAGTTTTGTTTATGTAATAAAGTTTGATATTATTGAAGCAACCGGTGGTAGTAATTTAGAAGAAACGGAGGGGCCATAGTGACATTAGTGGTTAGACTACTTGCATCTCACCAAGGCGAACCGAGTTCGATTCCGGTGCCCCCCCCCCCCCCCGATTTTCGCGTGTGGAAATCGTGCCGGACGATGCCGCTGGTCGGCGGGTTTTCTCGGGATCTCCCTTTTCTCCTGCCCTTGCATTCTGGCGCAGCTCTGTACTCACCTCACTTCATCTTCATCGGCTCTCAATACCTCGATGTCAAGAGCTGCTCAAATCTCTTCACTCACTCACTCACTACACCAAAGAGAGGGCAGATTTTCCAGCTGCCCTCTAGCAGATGTTTGACTGCTTGCTTGAAACAGCCAGCGTGAAACATAGCAGGGTCTGACACTTGTCACCATTCCCGTATTTAGTGTCCATCCTAATGGTATTAAAGCTATTAAAAACAAAGCGAATATTGGTAGGCTCTCCTGTCCTATTTGCGACAGTCAAAGTGATTCCAATGTCGTACATCTGGCTTGGCGACACAAAGAAAAATCCCTCCTTGACTGTTAGAAACTTAGGCGTTACTATGGATGAATACCTCCATTGGGTTGAACATGTGTCAATATATGTAAAACAGTTTACTAGATAATTCATTATATACGCTGCTAGTAGTATATATATGGGAAGTTTGGTACGATCTGTTTTATGCTCTGTTACAGCAAATGGCTACAGAGATCGGCCGCTGCGAGGTAGCACAGCATTAGGCTAAGACATATGTCTCCGAGGACATATGTTAATAATACATAATTTAGGTTAGTTTAATTTAATTTTTTTTTCTTCTCAGGCTTGTACCGTCTCTTCCCGATCATCTAAAAACCAAGTTTTGGCCCTGCTGACACTTACTGGCAACTCGCTCTCTACTTTTTAATTTACAGGTTCTACTGGAGAATCTGAGGGGAAGATGCCCAATAGCTCCCCCTCCCACAAAATCAAGGCTAAGGATAAATACATTTTCTGTCCCCTTTTTACTAGTTCTTTCATCTCGACTAACTAGAGCATGTTTTAAAACATTCTGTTCCTATAGCATTTCTGATTAATTCATGCAACCATTTTGAATTCTTTCCTGTCGGCTAAGTTTTTACGGTGTCTATGCCAGTTTTTCCCAGTATCTTCTTGGTCATAGTTTAACTATACTTAGGGAGGTAGTCATGGCCCCAATCGCTGGCCATGGCTGCCCAATCTCTCTCTGTCACGAAGCATGTCTCCTTGCATGATCTCCTCCTACAAGTAGAACCCGACCCTACCTCGGCATACATCTAACACTTAGAATTAGGGTAGGTTAGGAAAAATGGATGTGTTTTAAATGGGCGGTGTATGGCTGTAGCTGTGACTGTGGCTGGGATTCTTCTGCTCGACTAAGCAGGTGCTCGGAAGTCGGGTTCTCAGGGGTCAAGTGCACGACTGCCTCCACGACTTGTTCTTTAAAAGTAGTTAACTTGTTAAGTAGTGCATTACCACGGGTGTTCCCACGAATCCGTCCTCTACTATCCTCAGACGTGTGTAAACTCCCACCATGTCATCTATGCATGTCGATTGTATGTTACACTGGGAGCTTCAAGAGCACTGTGCTGTGAACTTGGGGACTAGCATGAAATGGGCCATACAAATGTTTATAGATTAAATGGAAACCAATACATCTGGCTACTGGATAAAGTGACAATACGAATACCAAAAACTGATACTAACATGAGTAAATCAATCCTTGCTGAAACTAAACTAGACATTACTTTACATTTCACGACATCAGGTGAATCATATGCTAGTCTCCAGTACTTGTTCAGGGTCCCTAAGAATTCTATGAGTAAACTTATTCCAGAAGTGTTGGATGCTATATATGGTGTAATCGCAGAATCTACCATCCCAACTTCCGCCGAGCAGTGAAGGTAATAGAGGATTTGCAGAGAAGTGAAATTTCCCTGGTTGCTGTGGGTCCATCTTTCGCAATCTTTCCATCAATCTTCTCATCAATCTCTCGCAATCTTTCGCAACCGTTCCATCAATCTCACAATATTTCCATCACTCTCGCAATCTTTCCATCGATCTATCGCAATCTTGCCATCAATCTTTCACAATCTTTCTCTCAACCTTCCAATCAACCTCTCGATCAATCTGAATTCCTCAATCGATCCTTCGATCATTCCATCAGTTTGTCCACACCCACAAGTATATAAATTACATTCGTTTGCCAACTGCCCCCAAATTTGTACATGTTGAGATACTTAATGTTTTGTAGGCAGTCTACTATCCATGCATATTTTGTACTTAAAGTCTTCATTAATATTCTGTATACGGAACTTTACCTTAATAGTTGGGTATTCATAGCACTACTATAAAGTTGTGAGGTAAAAAACAAAATAAAAGATATGACACGCAGAAATTATTATTTTCTAATAAAAAGTTAACATCATTTTGTAATTGCAATTTAAGAAGAAAACGGTTCATCACATCATATGATATAATCCCTGACCTTCAGTTCACTAATGATTAAAGATATCTCATTAATGTGCGAGAAATCTCCATCTTGTTGCAAAGTAATCACATGTTTGAAGCTATCAACAAGTTCATTCGGGTCTTCGGGGAAAATGTATAGCCAGTATTCTCTCGTTGCAGCAAATGCCGTAGAGGAGTGTGCCAGTGCATCGAGAAAATCGCCATCGTCTTCAGCACCATAATTGTCTTCACGTTCAATTTCATTATTTCTGTCTTCATGATCACCCCCTGTTTTGTATTCTGTATTAAATTTACTTTTCTTTGTAACAGGAATTGTATGATCATCGGTATTTAGAGCTGATGGCAGTTTATTTTGAATTTCATCTATTTCACGAGAAAGTCGTGAAGCTGTATATTTCGCACAAACCGACTCTATTGCACGTCATAGGTCACTCATTCCATCATTAACTGCATCGTCATAATCGTCTGTGGAATCAGTTCCTTTCGATGCAGCAAGGGGCATTAGCAGCAACAGTTGTTGGCTCCCAGTTGATGAATCCGTACAGTTCTTGATGTGATTCTTAAATTTATGGCCTTGCATAAAATGCACGTGGCCAATACCATAATATTTTCTTATGCGAAAAGGACTCTTCGCATAGGTGATTCTCTCATGTCCCCGAGCATTTTAACAGAAGGTAAAAACTCGATTGCAGAATTAACACAGTCGACAATCAGGCAGCAATAATGCCGGTCGCCGCTCCATGTTCGTTGAAGTCAAAGGCAGGCCTTCGTATTCGCATTCCATCTTCACTGTATAGCGAGAGAATGCTTCCAAATCGATGTTAACTTCTCAACATTTGGACATCAAAGGCAGTGAAACAGTGTACGGTTGCAGAGTTTGGCAAGCAGTATGCAGATGTCGAACTAAGTATGGTTGTTAATCCAGAGGTGGCGTGTGGACACCTGGAGTGCTGAATTTCCGTGTGAGGGGCACGTGGTTGATGCAGTTTGGAAAAATCGAAAACAAAAAATTGCTGAACACAAGCAGACAACCAAAGAAAATTTTAAGTATCGTCTCTGTGTAAAGCTGCCCAGCTTTAGGAGAGTGTGCTACAAATTTAAACAGTTGAATTACTTTGCAGCCTTCTGCACCAACCAAGTTGAAGAGGTTAGGTTGACAGATGGAGAACCAGGAACGTAGAGTCCAAATACACTTGAACCAGAAGAGTTCTTCAATAACACGTTAGAAGTTGCAGAGGCAATCTCTGGAGTGGAAAGGGGAAAACCAGGTCAAAAGGAGTAGATCCAGGAAATTAGAATGGAAGGCAAGACTATGAATTTCAAGCTTGATACTGGCCCTGAGGCAAATATTACACAGCAGTGCATTGTGAGGCAGGTGGCTAACCCAAGTCAGTTAAACCAACCTAACATAACCTTGGAAGTGTTTGGTGGTAACATAGTGAGACCGATGGACTTTATCAAATTTATGTGCAGTATAAACAAAGCTGTGGGTGCAAGTGGTTGCAGTTTGTTGTTGTGCAAGATGGCAACTGTAGAATGCCTATTCTAGGACTACGAGGGTGTATCTGTTTTAATCCGGTTTCCCGCAATTTTGCGTACAGTATGTATAAGGGTGAGCTAAGAGAAGATAGGTTTAGAGAAGAGTTTTCAGATATGTTCCGGAGAATAGGGTGTATTACCAACAAGTGCAGCCTGATTGTTGATAAATCGGCCCAGCCAGTTGCTAAACCTCCAAGAAGAGTGCCTCTTGCATTGAGGAACATACTTGAAGGTAGGCCGCATGAGCTTGTTAAGCTGGGTGTTATTGCTTAAGTGGAGCAACCATGCAGATGGGTCAGTAATTTAACAGTAGTAGAGAAGCCAGACAAGTCACTTAGACTGTGCTTAGACCCAGTGGAACTAAATAAAGCAGATGATACTGACTCTAGAGGAACTGAGTTGTCAGTTGGACAAAATGGCCACTGTGTTAGATTTAATGGATGGTTTTTATCATGTGGAGCTGGATAAGCCATCATGCCAGTACTGGATGTTCAGTAAACCATTTGGTTGTTACAAGTTTCTCAGACCACCTTTGGCCTGGTAAGTGCACAATAAATCTTTCAGCAAGTGAATACACAGAACTTTGGTCACAACCCAGGTGTAACTGTTTACTTTGACGACCTATTGATTGCAACTGAAAGTGAATGTGAAGACGATAAAGTCTTGCTTCAAGTGACACAGAGAGCTAGGAAACTGAATGCTAAGTTCAATGGAAACAAAATTCAGTTTAAACAGGACGAAGTCAAGTATTTTGGAGATGTATTCTCTAAGAATGGGATGAAACGAAATCCAGACCAGGTACAGGTAGTCCTAGCCCTATCAATGCCTACCAACAAGGTTGAGCTACAGAGAGTGTTGGGGTTCGTCAGTTACCTATGGAAGTTTTTACCGAATTTAGCCAGCATTATTACTCCTCTGAGGGACCTCTTGAAAGACAACAGTGAGTGGCAGTGGTTTCCAGGGCACACTGAAGTCTTGCAACAAATCAAGGAGTTGGACAGTAAGGCACCAGTTCTGGATCTATATGATCTCGCCAAGGAGCTGTCAATACAATATGATGCATCAAAAGATGGGCGGGGGTGCTGCTTGATGTGTGGTGGTCAACCAATCAGCTACACATTTCGAAGCCTGTCGCCGGCTGAAAAGAACTATGCACAATTGGAGGAGATGCTGAGCACTGTGTTTGCCATCAAAAAGTTTCACCGCTACATATATGGTAGGAGTGTCACAGTGTAAACTGATCAAAAACCACTGGTCCTAGTGTTCAACAGGAACATTGCAGATGCTTACTCAGTCAGACTACAGCGAATGAAGATGATTAGACTGTTATGCTATATGGTATCTATGGAGTATCTGCCTGGAAAACTCATGCATGTAGCAGACCTGCTGTCAAGATCGTATATGTCAGAGTGGGATCGCAGTGATGAAGAGTTGGCCAATGAGATGTTTCGTCTAGCTAACCATATTGGTTTTTCGCTAGGGTAGTTATATGCACATCCATAAGCTCGTGAGATTCATATGCAGGGAAGAAAGTTTTTATCAAGAACAGAAGAGAGACCACTACAGCCGCATATATGACAGTTCCAACTCAGTTTGAACAATTTTTACAGCATGCAGCTCGTTTGAGTTTACAATTTTTTTTAAATTCTAGACCATGGAAAAATTCTTATGCAATTTGCACAAAGTTTAACACGAACTTCCTGAATGATAATAAGAGATCTTTTGAGATTTGAGACTGAGTGAAATTTTATTTTGAAAATCTATTTGCAATCAAATTATTTTAACGAGAATGATGACCTAATTTCTCCTGCTTTGACGTAACATTTTCCTAGCTAACGTCGGCATCAGTATTATTTATTGAATTGTAAACAAACACATTAACATTGGCATCATTGGCACTATAATTTCATTTTCGAAATCCATGTCTACACATGAAAGAATGTCTGATCACTCTATTATTCTAAAACTTTCTTTCATCCGTTTATAAAATATTTGAAAAACTCTGAGCTGCCACTGTTTTCATTTCTAGTAGCCTATCAGTAGATAGGAATTTGAGCTCTTTTAGTTATAGCTGTAACAATAATAAATAAACTAATGTATTTAATGTTCTGTTTTAATTTATGTTCTGTATTCAGTCTGTTAACTTATAGATCGCTGAGCAGAGATTTAGTAAATATCTGCCAGGTTGTACCAGATGAGAAGCTGAAAGGTGGTAAATTCTTATTGGTGGTGGCATGCATTCTGGGTCTTATTTCTACTCGTTAGTCTGCAGTGTTAGCCAGGCAGGAAATAATATCTCACGAGATACACAGGAGACATTACACTCATCATACATTAAAAATTAAACATTTCACCCTCCTCCTACACACACACACACACACACACACACACACACACACACACAAACTCACACATATATATATATATATATATATATATATATATATATATATATATATATATATATATATATATATATATATATATATATATATATATATATATATATATATATATATATATATAAAACAAATTCCCTCTCAGAAGTCAGTGGGCTAAGCCAGTTTCGTTAAGGGATGGAGGTCTTAATTAAATAAAAGAGTTATTATAATTTCCTAATTTTATTTACAGCAACTATAAAAAAATTCTCTCGACTCAACATCTCACAATATATTGATATAATTTACTGTTTACAATTAATGACTTCAATTAATACACTTTATGATTACCCCAAAGAAATTAATAAAATAAAATAAATAAAAATCAGTCCCAATAGACAGTGCATAAAAACCTAATAAATTATTTTATAAAATATGTGTACATATTTGACAGTTCCGATATTTACGATAAAATCCATATTTCATGTTCATTTAGTTCCACCTCATTTAGTCCATGTCCCGCAAGTCCGCAATGTTCTAGAGTTCTTCGAGCACCCTCGCGCACAGTAGGCTTCACTCGTTGGGTTTCACACCCTCTCGTCCATTCACACCACGAACACCTCGTCCGCCGTCGTCCCACACTTAACTTCGCACTCCGCACTCAGACAAAAGGCTTCTACCAAAACTGCTGGCCATTGGACCGCTGCAATATTTATAGGGTCGTAGGCTATTGCCCAGAAACTTCGCCAAATCCCGCATTGCACTGAAGTCCTAATTCCCTGATTATTCTCGCGCCTGCTCTACATTTGTCGGCTTCTCCAGCAGGGGGGAGGGGGGAGGAGGAGGGGTTGTAACGCAACCAATGTCTCGCCACTGTAAATAATTCCTGGGCTACCCCAATCTACAGCAATCAGACCAGGCGTCATTTTGATTTAAATGATTACATAAATACATTATAAATAAATTCATTTAATGAAAATTAAATATAAAATGTTAAAACAGAGGAATTTAATTGACTTGTTATAAAATGATTTACAGTTTAAGATGCCAAACTATACGAACTTTAGGGGTCATGGTGGCTGAGCGGTTAGCCTGCTCGCCTTCCACCAAGGCGAGCCGGGTTCAATCCCCGGACGACGTCGTTTGTTTGTTCGCAAGGTTTCTAGGGGATCTCCCGTTTCCCTGCCGTTGTATTATGGCGCTCTAGCATACTCACCTCACTTCGTCCTCATCGGTTCTCTAGACCTAGACGTTAAGAGCCGCCCAAATCTCTTCACTCACTTATGTAAACTTAACTTTTTATTTGTAGGCATTTATTCAAGCCTTCCTTTGGGTAAAGTCATTGATGACACATGCAGTATAAGTAATATCTAATTTTTTCTTTGTAGAACCTCTACTTTCGAGCATGAAATCACGCCAAGCCCGATCACCTGTCTTCACCAATGGCTGAAGGTTAGCAGTTTTTCACACGCCATGGAGTATACGAGAAGTTACTAATATAGCTGATGAGCCTACTTTCCTCAACATGGGTGCAATTAATTTTTGAATAAGTTCTTAACAGTTGATTTGGTAGATAGGACCTGGCGTCCCTTTGAAAGCAATATAATTAGAAATGAAACCAGAATCATATGCAACAGCAGTGAGACGATTACAAACACACACGTGCCTTACCTGGGACTTGAACCCATGCACTTTTCAATTGGCGCTATTTTACAAGTAGATTGGAAAAATTATATCTCTATGCGCATAACTGATGGTTCTAATGAATACTGTGCGTATAAATATATATACTTTTTAAATTTTGTTGAATTGTTTCATATATACAAAATACTAAACTGTCTTATTTATATTAACAAAAAAAAAAAAAAGAACTGCGTACCTGAAACATGTCAGTTTAAATACCGTAATGTAGCACTAATTACGTGTAACATTTGGTGGGAATCTAATGAACGGTCCTCGAGATATGGCATAAAATCACCATATTTTTCACGTGACTATCTTCATAAATGGAAGACAAAAAAGTTATGTATTAGCTCATTTGATGATTGCATACTTACAGCCAGTATACAAAGTTAATTTCCGATAGATTACATAGTTTCACAGATATAGCACACTAAACTAAAATGATTTTATAGCCACCATTCTGAAAATATTTTTAAAAATTCTATATTAATATGGCATAGCACAGTAAAACTTCTCCAGATTTTGTAAGAATGGTTTGATTGTTTCCCCAGAAATGAGATAAAAACTTTACTTTTTAGGGTTACTTTACAAAATGGCTAACACGTGAGGCTCTGTATATACAAATTTTATGGTTGTAATATATTTTTCCAGCACAATCTTAAGTTGGAATTTGTTTCGTTAGTAAAATATACTAGAAAAATATTTATATTGCCACCATTTTGAAAATAAGTGGCTGTTCTACATAAAACATGCCAGTTTACACCATCTGCTGCAGTACTTTTGGTTGCTAAATTTGGTAGAAATCTTTTCAATTGTTCCCGAGATATTACATGAAAATGTATGTATTCATATGGCGCTATCTTACAAAATTGCGGACAAAATATACGTCATGTAGATACAGGTGACAGTTGCAATATCTACTGCCAGAATACAAAGATAACTCGGAATGGATTATATGATTTCGACTATATAGCGTTCTAAGCTAAAATAGCTATTTGTCCGTTATTTTGAAAATAAGTGTTTGACCAACTTAAAACATGCGATTTTACATTATCTGCTGCAGTACTACTTGATTACCAAATTTGAGAGGAATCGGTTAATTGTTTTCCAAGATATGACATTGTGAAAAATTGAGTGACTTATAGGTTCTTATATTTGCGGTGAGAAATATGTAATTGTAACCACCAAGATATATTCGTGTATGTAAGGAAAACACTTGTAGTTACCTTGTGTGAATCAGTACCATGTAATTATTACCAAATAACTTACACTACTCTGGTGTAGTGGTAAACTTAGGAACTCTGTAAAGTGCATTCAAGACACTGGCATTCAAAATACCTTGAGTTCTCATTAAAATAAGAAGCACATCATTTAAATACTTGCATTTAATTGAAACAAAATCAGCACGACTTAACATAAAAATTGAAAGAAAACCAATACTGTTAAAATCTTTAATTTCAAATCAGAAAGAGAAAAATTTAATATTTGAAACTGTTTAACTTTGTGAAAACCAATTAAATAAAATTATGTTCTGCAAGTAGAGTAGAATACTAAAATACTACCACCATTCTAACAAAACATTACTTAATCAGAAATAAAATAAAATGAAAAGTAAAATATCTTTAAAGCTGCTGTCGGTAATTAAAATAAAATGCAGTTCAAATAAACTATGTCAGAATTGAAGTGTTTTTAGTTCAGTGCCTCTTAATAAAATTTTATGTCTCGAGCTCCATACATAAATTATATTCCAAATTCAGGTAACTTTCCCACATACGTTTTAGAATCGTAATTTCTTTGAGGAAAATATTAGTGATCTCCAATGAAAAATAAAGTCCAAATGACAAAATAATAAAAAGGAATAAACTATTCTTTACTCCAAATTAACTTTAAGTCAACGCAAATTAAAGTTTGCTCCGGAAACTAACTCAAGTCGGGTCGAGTGGGACAACTGGGCTGATTAAGAACTAACCTTGAATTACAGAAACTATCTCTTGAATATTTGTAGCATTTGTCATCATTAATATCAGGAGCATTAAGAAAACTGAAGGAACCGCTACTTGGCACAAGTCCATTGGCCAAAAATACGACAGTGTCACCGTACTCAGTGGCTTGTAGCTTATGCCTCTATCATGGCGTCTTGATGTCGTGTAGCGTCCATCGGGTAGGTAGCGTCCACTAATAAAAACCAACTAATATGCTAGACTTAGTCTCTTCTCAAATGACAAAGCTAGCCCTGGTTGAAAACTAACTTCTGGGACAAAACAGGCCAACCTAAGTTATGCAGATTCCGGGGATTTCACCCTAGAAATCCCGGCTATGGAAATCACGTCTAGGAACCTTCAGATCCGTACCCAGAAGCACCTAACTTCCGGCAACTTCCTACTCAAATCTAAAATGGAGCTTAGCTGCATCCGGCCTAGCGAGACATATTTATAGCTTAACAAAAATAAATGCAAAGCTGCAAACGAAAGCGAACAGACAGTTTTAAAACTTAAAAAATAAATTCTGAGACTTGAAAAATCATAAATAACATACTCAAGTTAAGTTATCAATTACTCAGAATAATGCACTCTTATACCATAGAGTAACATAAATAATTATAAAAAGAATAGAAAGGAATGGTGGTTCCTAACTCATGTTACATATGAAAAATAACGCAATAAATGTAAAATTGCAGCAGGGCTCCAATTAAATTAAGAATACCAAAACATCTGCAAAATATAGGTGTCATACAGTCTAAAAGTGACATATGTGCTAATCTACACACCAGTTCCTGTCACATGTAAATGAGGGTGAACATGTAGGGCCTATATTACAACATAATTTTTTTAAATTTATTCTTGTGCCACTATCTCACAAAATGGTGGACAAAGATTCTTTATGTAAATACAGTTGACATTGTAATATATATTGCCGGCATACCAAGTTAATTCGAAATTGATTATGTGGTTTCGACAATATAGCATTCTAAGCCAAGATAGCTCGGTGTGGTAGAAAACTATAGAAGTCAGGTGTCCTTACAACTACTATATGTGTACCGAGTTTGGTGAAATTTGGTTGATGCGTTCAATAATTGAAAAGTGGGGACACACACACACACACACAAACAGGAAAGTGATTTCATAAGCCTTTCTTTCCTTTGGAAGGTCGACTAAAAAAGGAGTGAACAGCTGGTCACTGGAACAGTATTATTCTAAATGCAATTATTACACTGGACCCATGTCAACAAAATCTTCCTTGTGTATAAATTTGCAGAACATTGTCAAATGGGCATTTCCTTCGTCTTCAGATGCGTATAACTTTAAATGTCTTCTTACATGCAAGGACTATTCTACTATGGATAGTTAAATGTCATTATAGTAAAACAAGTCAATTCACGTGCAGGTGAAGAAATCTGTGCTTCCTCATATGTACTCAGATTTCTTTTAACAAAAACCTTTTATCAAGCTCATTATAATGTACACTCTAAATTTGTAGCTCTGCTCTCAGTGTACCCAGGATTATGTTACATTTATCAATAAAAAAGAATTCAGATCATGTCCTAGGCATTAGTTCTCCAGTTTTAGGCTCATCAGGCCTCAGAATGGGTTTATTTTTCTCCCTTCATCAAGTCTTTACATATATAGGCTGCCCAAGCACTATGCAAAGACTTCATAATTATAAAACATTTCTTTTTATCTTCAATATGCATCAAAGTCGGACAGTGAGCTGTACATGTTAATAACAAATTGCCGAGATCTATGTTTACTGACAGCATTGAACAAAGTTTGTTATACTTTTTCTGGCAGAGTTTTAATGTGACGAAGGTAAGACATATGAAAAATGTTTTTTTTTCTTATTGTAAAAGCATGGATATGTTATGGGATAGTGATAAATTTCGATTTAACTATTCTATAAGCGTCAGTGAGTGTAAAGCGAGGCGCGGGTGGAAGAGAAACAGAATGCAATGGTGTGCAAAACTGAAGTACCCCGAGAAAACACATCAGTCAATGGCGACGCTTGCCACGTTTCCCATATGAGAAGATCCAGGGCTAACCCCAGCAGGAACTGAACCTGGTTCGTCGCAGTGGAAGTCGAGTGATCATACCACCCTAACACTCGACCTCGGGATTCTTGTGAAAACTAAATGTAAATAATTGTCATGCCAATGTTACATCACATATCTTTGGACGTACTATTGACAAACCGCATGATAATATCGGAGGGGTGCTCAGAAAAGGAAAAGCTAGTCTGCCACACCTTCAGTCCGTGCGGACTGAACTGTGATTACAATCACCAGCTATTCGAACACATTGCCAGTAACATCATTTTTTAAGTATATACGTTGACTGATACAGAAGTCCTAGCAACTATTGTTATCTCCCGAAAATGATCCAACACAGGAAATGCATTACTATGTAGAGTTAAAATTGTACGATACGTAGGATTTAAAGGTAACACCGCATGGGGTATGGATACAGGGATGTCCGGCAAGGAACCAACACAAACATTGCTGCTTGAAATCACCGTTTAATTGATATATTGCTGTACAAACTGCAAAAACTCATGTGAACGAGTACGTATTGTATGTGTATGAGCTGTTTAAAGTCGTTAAAAGTAGTCTTCGAGATTGTCTACGGTTCGTTGGCAGCGATGAGGCAGACGGGAAATACCATCGGCTGCAAGAGATCCGTCAATGTGCGCCACATCTCGTCGAAATGCTGCGATGATGTCTGCCTCATCGTTGGCAACAAACAGTGAACATCTTCGGAGAATACGTTGAAGGATGTTTAACAGCTCATACACGTACAATACGTATCCGTTCACATTAGTGTATACAGTTTGTACGGAAATATATATAAATTAACCAGTGATCTCAAGCAGCCATGTTTGTCTTTGTCCCTTGTCGGACATTCCTGCATCCATACACCATGAGGTGTCACCTTTAAAACGTACATGTACACTCTCAACTGTATATAATACATTTCCTGTGTTGGGTCGTATTCGGGAGATAAATATCTGAATCAACCTTCGCATAATAATATTCTCAATACTGCTATAACGATCAACTCTACATTTCGTGTATATGAGGATTTTCTTTTAAGTTAAATGTTCTGATTAAATTAATTCTGTAACTAAGATTTCTATTAAATCTCAGACGAAATTCATGTAGGTTTACGATCACATTTTATTGTATTATTTCATTAGTATTACAATTACTATGTATTAAATTATCTGGGCTAATTTTTATCAAGTTTATTCGTTTATCCTTAAAACTATGTTCGTTGACTGCTTACCTCAAATATTTTGCATTTGCAGGGCTAAAACTTTATAATATATTTATTGTTCTTCGCTGTTAATGAAGTAAAACTTGTTTCCATTTCATTATCTGGTTACAGCAGCTAATTCACACTCCGCGATCGTGCTTGTCACATGCAGTGTCATTAAAACCGTTTAATTATAAATCACGAACTCTAACATCTTCAACTATATTATAATAGGCATAAATAAAACATTTGGTAGAACCGAAAACAAACTACAATCATTCGCCAGCTACTAGCGCAGCGAAACTTGAATACCCGAAAGAGAGATCTACAAAAAAGGTAACATGCTTTGACTTTACCAGTTTCTCTGACTTGATGAAGACACTTGAAGCTGGCGCTGACGAGTATGGAGGCAACAAAACTGTATAGCGCTGATCATAAACAATCGACTCTCAAACTCTTACCATTCTCTTTATTCGGATTTATTCCAAAATCGTTATTAATTTTATTTTAGCACACAACTATAAACAACACAATGAAAAACACGTTTTTCATTATTTTGCTGATCATTTCATGCCGCCCTCTAAAATGTGCTGCTATAAGCCCAGGACTAACTCCTAATGAGAAATACGGCCTTGGCAGGCTCTTAGCTGCGAGCCTATTGCAGTCACACACAAATAATCCTTCGAAGACTAACTAAAGCTCCCTCCTACCTGGTTGCAGAGTGTTTGAAATACACATTGTTTCTCAACGAAATGATTAAACGTGTGTCCAATGTGTGACCTGATCTACGAAAGGAACACACGCTTTATACGGGGGCTGTTGAGTACTTTCTGAGTGTCACACAGTTAGAAACTCAATTTCCGAGTATTCAAAAACGGCTAAATACTGAGTTTTCAAAGCACTGCATCTCAAAATATACGCATCACATACATAGAAAACTAATCAAGGGCCCTGCACTAAACCTCCCTACAGATTTTCCACCAATAAAAGAACAGGGCGAGTGAAAATATTTGGACGGCTCGGTCTTGAGAGATCCCCGATGACTAGCGGTATAGTCCGGCGCAATTCAAACTTTCGGAAATCCGGGAGTGACCCGGCCAGGGATTGAGCCTGGTTCGCCTTGGCGGGAGGCGAGCAGTCTAACCGCTCAGCCACCGTGGACCCTAGGTATAAACAGCTTCTTGCACTTGCAAGCAGTGATTCCTGCTGGATTTTGTCTTTCGTAATATTGAGTTTTGTACTTGGAAAGTTTTCCACATAGCTGGGCTCATGACTTTAACTCATTCGCAGCAGTACGGGCACTTTTATTGTACGTCTCTAAGTATAAGCATTCTTTATAACATGATTTATAAGTAAAAATGGAAAACGTTTTTGTTAGTACACGAGTACTTCTGTAACAAAAAAAAGCGTGGATAAATGTGAAGATTTTAACATTCTGTTACAATTTTCTTTCCAAGTCAGTGGACTAAACAAATTTCGTTAAGGGATGGAAGTCTTAATTAAATAAAAGAGTTGTGATTGTTCCGTATTGCGTATCTAAATCGCTCAAAAAACCATTGTTTTGCGTATCCAAAGGTAAAAAAAGTCGAGACAAAAAACCGCCAATTGTGTATCCAACCACGACCGGGAAAAAAGCCCAAATAAAATACAAAGTTTCCCCCTGCGTATCCAGCGCACCTTGAAAAGCTGGTTTTTGCCAAAAATTCTCCTTAGCGTATCCAGGTAACCAAACGTGCTGGATCGAAAAGGACGACATTGCGTATCCAAACGGGAAGGGAGAAAATTGGTGCCACACCTCACTTGTTTCGAATTGCGTATCCAGCCAAGTCGGGGGAGAAATTTCTACTTACACCCAATCATTTCCTATAGCGTATCCAAACCGAAAACGGAATAGAGGCTAAAAGACCCCATTTGTTTCCCGTGGCGTATCCAGGGGCCAAAAGTAACTATTGTTAAACGTTTCCTATCGCGTATCCAAAAAATTATTATTTTTCCGCCTTTTCCTCGTCCCTGTTTAAATACACGTGATTCGCGATGAATTATTTTTTATTAATTTTAAAGAGAATATTTAATAATTATTAAAAAAATTTTTATAATTTAACCATTTACTATGTAAAGATTCACATGTACGCAATCACTAAAATTATACGATTAAACATCGTACATTTACAAATTCAATTTTTTAAAATAAATTTAACCATATAGTTTTTAAAGTTTTGTATATACGTCGTCACTTTTTTTTTATATATAAATTACCTCAACACTCGGAACTGGCCGGTCCAAAGTCCGCGAAAGCAACAACGTATGCAATTGCATCCGCCGCCGGCTGAACCGGTTATGACAGACACGACCGCGTTATGCCTTTTCGGAATCGCGAATGAATATAATTTTTTTAAAAATCAATTTACCTCAATAATTGAAACTGGCATATTCGAGTATTGCGGATGCAACATATGCAAGTACACCCGTCGTCTCCGGGCGGATCCATCACGACCTACTAGACTATTTTAGGCTTTTTTCCAGATCGCGAATGAATGTTTTCACAAACAACACGTCAATCAAACATTATTATTTTTTTTACTGAAACAAACAGCAAGTCATTCCAACATTGTTTTTTAACCGAAACAAACAGCTACACTGTCTCATTCGCACCTGTAAATTAAATCAAACAGCAACTCAATCAAACATTATTTTTTTAACTGAAACAAACACGTCAATAAAACATTTTTTTTTTCTGAAACAGACAGCAAGTCATTCAAACATTGTTCTTTAACTGAAACGAACAGCTACACTGTCTCATTCGCACCTGTAAAGTAAATCAAACAGTAAATAATTTAAACATTGATTTTAAACAAACAGCTACTCAATCAAACATTAAATTTAACTCGAATCAAACAGCAACTCAACTAAACATTAATTTAAACTTGAATCAAACAGCAACTCAATTAAACATTAATTTTTAACTGAAATAGATAGCTACTCAATTAAACATTAATATAAACTTGAAACAAACAGCAACTCAATTAAACATTAATTTAAACTTAAATAAAACAGCAACTCAATTAAAAATTAATTTAAACTTGAATCAAACAGCAAGTCAATCACACATTAAACTGAATCAAACAGCAAGTCAATCACACATTAAACTGAATCAAACAGCAAGGCAATCACATTTTAATTTTATACTGCAATGGCAACAGCAACTCAATGAACTTTTTTAAAACTGCAACTGCAACAGCAACTCAATCTCGCTCGTGCCAGCAAATTAAAAACTACCGTAACAAACAGATACCTGTCAAAATTAGGATAGCCTTCGCCGCCATCTCCTCTGCGCCGATTACGATGGTGCATGTCGGCGGCGTGAATCAGCAAAGCGCGCAGTCGTTCTCCGTACCGATGATTCTTTTTCCAGACGTACTCGGCCAGGTAGCCGACCTAAGATTTTTTTCCGTAGGCCAAAGCTGGGAATGCTGTATCGCACAGAGCACCAACTTCGCTCGATGTTTTGAGTGTGCACCCTCAATGTCTTGCCCCTCTTCATCTTTAGTGTGGTTCGAGTGTTTACCATTCTGCTCTTTTCGCTGGACACAAATTCCCGCCTGTGATTCACCTGCATGTGACGGTAGCCGTGAATGTCCAAGTTGCTGTAACCGCGCCAGCGGTCTGAAATTATCGTCGTGCCCGGAGCGATCCACTCGCGAATGATTTTGGTCAGGGTCGCCGCGTTCCTCTTTTCCACCGGCACTAGGAAGAATTTCGTCGGATCGTCCCGCTGCACTCCCCCGAAAACCCACTGACCGAGAACTTTACGTCCTTTGCAGTTTTGGCGTTTGCCCAATATCGACTCGTCGATCTCGACCACTTTGCTCGGCCCGCCGATGCGTTTCTTGTACATCAACACCCAGTGTATGCACACTTGGAGGCAGAAATTCGTCCAGGCGACGACCGTCTTTACCGAGCACAAAAGTTCGTTCACTATAATTTGCTGTCGAGGGTATTTGATCAGACACAAGAGTAAACACAACTCAACTATCTTGCCCGGAGACAAGTTTGAATCTCCCACGAAACTGCCCTGCCTCACTGACACTTAAAAGTTGCAGTTAGTACCGTCCTCCAGTCGCCGTCGGCACCAGTAAAACAAACCCCTGTTTTCCACCAATTTCGCTTCGCCTTCCCCTCATTTTTCGCATCGCATCGTAGATTTGAGAATGTCGTGCTTGATGAGAAACGTGTTTATATCTGACGAGGAATGAATAACTTGCCTGGCGTTCAACATTGTGATTTTACATCCCGTGCACACCATATTGCGATTCGCAAGAGAAAATTTGCGGAAAAAATTGCTCGGATACGTGATCCGAAACAATAGTTGCCAAATTTGAATACGCTAAACGGAACTTGGCCGGAACGCGAAACGGCTCTAGACTGCAAACTAAACAATTGGGATAGATACTTTATAGTACACACTGAATGTTAGTATGGTTTTCCCATTACGATACGCAATACGGAACAATTACCAAAAGAGTTAATTATAATTTCCTAATTTTATTTACAACTACAAACAAAATTCTCTCTACTCAACGTCTCACAATAAATTTATATCACTTACTGTTTACAATTAATGACTTCAATCAATACCTACAATTTACAATTAACTCAGCGAAATTAACGTCATTAAATAATTAAAAATCAGTCCCAATTTACAGAGAAAGCTATTTCATTATTTTACAAATTATATGCCATATTTGATAATTCCAATATTTACGATGAAGTCTGTATCACATGTTATACAGTCCCACCTCAGTTTAGCCCATGTCCCGCAAATGTCATACGAAAAAGTCTTTCCGTACATGCATCTCAGTCTAGCCGTTCAGCCAGCTGCTATAAGTGTTATCAAAAGGGGCAATGAATGTGGATATTCCCGATGGTTGGCTCCAACATTTTTCTCTTTTAAAATTATATTTCTTCGCCTCTCTTTGACACCACATTTTCATTACTTCGAAAAGTTCAACTGTTTTTCGCAAGTGAGAATCGTGCCGGACGATGCCGTTGGTCGGCGGGTCTTCTCGGGAATCTCCTGTTTACTCCACCCTTTCATACCGGCACCACTCCATACTCATCTCAATCACCCTCATAGGCTCTCAAGACCTCGCTGTTAAGAGCCGCCCCAATCTCTTCACTTCACTTCATCTGTTTAATGCATAATCACATTAAGTATTTATTTCTTGTGACTAACAAACAATGCCACACAGTCAGTAGCGTCACGAGACTAAAAGCGCCCTGGAGCAGTTTTGACCCAGGCACTTTGTCGTCCCTTCGTCCACTGAGGGACATTTAGATGGTTCTTTGCAATTTTACTATGATTTGCTCAAATAAACTTTAGTTTCATTTATATTTAATATATTATATAATGCCTAAAAATATTTTTTCTTTTAAGTTATTTAGCAATATTATATAAAGTATTAACAAACAATGACCATCATTTGTTGGTAACATTCAAATTATTAATAAATTAAAACATGATTCGTAAATTATTGTAATGAAGATCTAAGGAAGTTTATTGGCAATAAATTAAAAATATAGACAGTGAAAGTTAGGCTATATAGCTACCAGTAAATATTTTGTCATGCTATGGACATAGTCTTTAATACGATAGGAAGTATTAAAGCAAAGCATCAATAAAAAAAGGAAAACTAAATCCATCTATAATATTTCTCTTCTGTGACTTTACACTTGCGAACTGTGGGATTGCATGGCCAAGGTTTATTTAATTGAGTTACATAAGATATTTAGCTAACTAAAACAGTTGAAATTATTCACTTACAATTAAAATGCCACTTGGTTTTGGCCAATATTGGAAATAATGTCAACAAATATAGCGCGTGGTCAGAGTGCGACAAAGCGCCAGCGAGTCGTGTTCTCTCGGTGCTCTCATTCTTTCGCGCTCTCTCCGACGAATTGAGAGCGTTCTCTCCAACGTGATAATGACGTGGTTACCAGAGCGATAGCACGAGAGAGCGCTCAATAGCAATGCACCAGTTGTATCCAGCCCGTGTTTTAGCTAATTCATTTCTTTTAGAAGGGTTTGTGCTGATACTACTCACGAGTAAACACGAAATCAATATTTTATAGTCAATTTCATATAAGTGGTCTCAAATTTAGCAGTTCTAGGAAAGCAGTGCCAATGGCATCTGGGTGGCTAAGTATCCTTCCGCCACAGCTGAACTGTCTTTGAAGATGACTGTTACCAAAAAAACACCATATGACTGCCAGCATTTGTATAAAAAAAAAAAAAAAAAATCAACGATCCCTCTGCTAACAGAAAGGGATGGTAGGCATGCGACAAATAACCAAGAAAAATCGGAGATGCTGCAAGGACAGTACTTGTCAGTGTTGAGGCAAAGGAGGGTTGGAATAGGGGGGCAAACAGGGTTCGGGGGGTGTTTAATGAGTTTAAGATGAGGGAGTGGGAGATAGAAAAGGTAATTAGGAGTTTGGAGAGCAGTAAGGCAGGAGGTCCAGATGGGATAGGAAACGCAGCACTAAAATTTGGTGGCAGGGAGTTGGCAAAATATTTAGAAGTGCTGTTTAAAAAGTCCTTAGGAGAGGGTAAGTTATCACAATATTGGAAGGATGCTATGGTGGTACCTATATACAAGCAGGGAGAGGATAGGGTGAGGCCTGGCAGCTACAGACCGGTGAGTCTCACATCAAGTACAGGAAAAGTAAAGGAGAGGCTGGTTGTGCAGTATGTGGTGAGGGTTATGAACAATAGGAATTGGTTGGAGGAGTCCCAGCATGGTTTCAGGAGGGGATACTCATGTGAGACTCAGCTGGCTGGGGTATTAGAGGATCTGATGCAGGTAGTTTATGAGGGGAAGCAGGTGGATGCCTGCTTCATAGATTTTGAGAAGGCATTTGATAAGGTGCCCCATGGGACATTGATGAGGAAAGTGGAGGCGCTGATACCAGACAGGAGGGTAGTGGAATGGATACGGAACTTTCTCAGGGGGCGAAGGCAGAGGGTGAAAGTGGGGGAGGCAATATCGGAGGAAGAGGAGGTTACGTCAGGGGTACCACAGGGAAGCGTGCTGGGTTCTTTGTTATTTACCACAATGGTAAATGACATGGACTTGGGGATTAGGGGAAAAATCAGATTGTTTGCAGACTATTGTGTTGTATATGCTGAGGTGGGAGAGGGGGCGGAAATTTGCAGGCGGACATTGATAAGATATGGTTGTGGACCAGAAAAAATAAAATGAAGATAAATGTAAGATAAACTAAGGTAGTGAGGTTCACAAGGAAAAAGATGATAAGCAGGGACATGTACAGATGGGAGGGACAAGAGATAGAAGAAGCAGCTGAATATAAGTATCTAGGGATTGTACTGCAGGGAGACCTCAGGTGGAAAAAACAGATAGAGAGGGTGGTTGCAAAAGGAAGAAGGGCTCTGGGTATGCTGGGAAGGGTGCTGAATGGAGTCAGGTGTGAGGTGAAGGAGAAGGCGTATGGCACAATGGTACGGCCAATGTTAGAATATGCTGCAGCAGTATGGAGGTGTGGAGGTGTGTGGAGGTGGAGGTGCGAAAACTGGGAAAGGTGCAGAGAAAGGCAGCAAGATGGGTGAAGGGTAGGTGGAGAAGGCAAAGGCAAGATGGTGAGGAAAAAGGGAACTATAGGCTATCAGTGATGATGAAATAAATGGGGTGGAGCTCATTGAAGGGCAGGAGGAAAGTTGAACGGTTAGTCAGGATGGTGAATGAAGAGGGAGGATGGAGAGGGCTACACTGCAAGCTAAGTAAGGGGGTGTTTAGAGGAAGAGGAAACAACAGTGAAAAGCTTCAGAGGGTGTGGAGGAGAACGGAGTGGGGCAGTCTATGCTTGTGAGGTCTGTGAGGAAGTGTAATGTGTTGAGGGAGGAATTGGTATCTGTAAGAGGGGTTGGTAAATTCAGGAAGGCCGTGGAAAAGGAGTTGGTTGGGTGAAGGGGAGGTGAGAGAGCTCGCCACCGGGCGGTAGCCTAATTGCGAGTGTATGTATGTGTATTTTTTTTATTTTAAAGACATTGTGAAAGGCGGTTAGGAAAATGGCGGAACGAGCAGTTTAACGACGTGCCGATTAATATTACATCTCACTCAACAAAATGCACTACAACGGTACCTACAGCCAACTATGTTTGGAGAAAGCTAATAAAAATAATTAACTACCAATTAAATATTCAGATAACACCAATAAGATATTCGTTTAATAAACACGATGAGAAAAAACGCGCTCGCACAACTTCCTTCACCGGGCTGGAAACATAAACATAGCCATTGGCTGGAAACGTTTACTGTTCGTATGTGTCGACATACTCTGCCACAAATGCTGAACATGTTTTTAAAGTCCCGGTTGTAAGTATAATTAAAATTTTAAATTACAACTTTCAGTTCCGAGCACTATTTTCTTCCAAATACATCATCAAAATAGCCAACCTAACAACACTGATCCCGCAGTAGTTAATCAGCTGATACAATACTGCAAGAGCGAGAGCATTCACTGTTTACATAGAGTGTAGGATGGTCACATTGTCTGTCAAATATGAGCTCACTTACATGAAATGGACTATACCAACTTACTTTGAAAAAAATGCGAGTAATTTTTTTCATACATTTATTTTGTCAGTTGAGTCCTCTACATTTCTCGTCGCCAAACATAATAAGATGTAATTTGGTCATATATATTTAGTATTGCCGACATCTTAGTTGTTAAAACATAAATTACAAAATATGTTAGCAAGTTTACTGACCTAATCGTTCCCGCATTTTTGATAAGATATTTAATTACTGTATCTGGCCAGCCTTGTGTGTAGGTGAGGCTCCCGCCTGCCTGGCTGTCGCTTGCTTAAACTGCGTTGCGTAGTGTTTGAAACACACGTTTTTCAACCAAAACTATTAAACACGTGTCCAATGTGCTGTTCTACGAAAAGAACGCACTCTTCAGACGATGGCTGCTGAGTGCTTTCAAGACGTCACCTTCATTAGAAACAAGAAGGAGAACTTCAAAACGGCTAAAAACAGCCTTTTAAAAATACTGTTGTTCGAAATATACGCATCAGATACATACAAAACTACTCAAGGGCAATGCATTGAACTTTCTTACAGACTTTTCACCAATAAAATAATAGGATCACCGCCGAAAGTCCCATAGGCACACGCAGTGCGATGCCAGTTCAAAGCCTTGCGCTTAGCGGCGATGGCGCACTTGATGCGCATAGCAGTGTCGCCCTTATCGCATCCGCACTTCTCGCAATCAAATACGGAAAAAAGCTTCAGGTAGGCGGGGAGCCTTATTGGTGTACGAAGGTAAAAAAAAAAAAAAAAAAAAAAAACTCATTTTTAAATTTTACCAAAAACTGTTCAACTTATAGACGTTGCCTGTAATTGCTTCCTCCTTGGATAAAAATGTCGTAGATCTTATAGTTTTAGCATAATGACTTGTCAAAATAACAATTTTGTAGTTTTTGGAATGTACAAATAATAAAAACCAACTTACTTACAGAAATTAAATAGTTCACGCTGAAATAATATACCATGAGCATTCCTAAAAGTATGGAAAATTTGTCATATTTTAATTTTTGGCTGTTACAGAATCTTTGGAAAATTAACATTTGAGTCGGAAGTAACACTATCTGCACTCAGGTTTCGCAAGCAAAACTATTTCTACTACTGACAACGCTTTCTACCGAGCGCCGCTTTGCACTAATCTTACGAATTTTTTTATATGAACTTGGTGGTGGACATTTCCATAGATTGTATAAGAATGGGAGGTAGTTTTCCGCGGGTACTTCGCCATATGGCTAGTTGTCCAGAGGGCGGTTTTCCTGGGCGGTTTTCCTGCTTCTAGTTAGGAGATAGAAGGAAAGGCACCTTTTCCATACGGGAACATTTCCGCGCTCCCGGAAAGAAAACTATGTTTGTGGTCTGTTCATTTCTCGGAATTTTGGGGGTAAAAACTCTACAATATCAATTGGATTGGAAAAACCTTTGCTTTTTCAACTCTACTAAACATCTTTTTAATTCTGCTGAACATCTAGAGCTTGGTATGACAGTTGGTGAGAGCTGTGGTCACTGCCACGGAGTTTGAGTTTCCTGCGGGTGCTCCTACTTCCGTGACACCGTACCCCCCCTCGGCAATTCAATTTAGGCTGCATTTTCTTTCATCACAATAGTTAACGTAACTCAAGAACATTTAAGTACTTTTATTTAGCCGAGGGTAGGTCTTCCTGAATCCTGAAGTAGCATACCAGGACTTCACGCGCTAGACACGTTTTACGTAACTCTAACTTAAGGCCTACGCCTTACTTTCCACAGTAGTGACCACCGGCTGGTCCAGAGTGCCGGGTCCGCTTAACCAAGGTTACGCATTTTCACGTGCACCAACATTTCATTGTACCTTTTCGGTAAATAAAACATTCATACCATAATTATGCGTGTTTTATCGTATTAAATCTCCAGAGTTCATTGCGTCCTGCGCCCTCGTAGCAGCATCAACTTTAAAGTGTTTTTCAGTGTATGTTTTGTATTTACGGGGCCTGCCTCCCTCAAGCAAGGTAAATTCAGTTATAAGATAGGTCGGCGTACGAAGTGGCCGACAGCTTCGCCCCAAAGGAAATGTTTTATATTCAACATAATTTAACTGAGTAGGCCGTACGACCCCATTCAACATCGTTCTCTCTACGAACGTGGCGCCGGGCACGTCACCAGTTCCTGTTCTTCACTTGCTCCTAGGCGGGACACGAACACCTCCCAGCACCTCTGGAGGTGCGACGCGTCACCATTCTATCCTACCTTATGGGATTATTATCTGGGGAAACTCAACCAATAGTAGTTACCAGGTGTTTTTTCCTCAAAGGAGAGCGATTAGAATACTAGGCAATAAGAATAGCAGAAAAACCTTGCAGACAACGCTTTAAAAATACGAGAATTTTAACATTTACACACACACATACATACACTCTGTTCTTGTTTTGTTACTAATAACTTAGAGAAATTCGAATTAAATAGTGAGGTGCATACCTATGAAACCAGATACAATAGTTATTTACATATTCCTACAGCATCTCTTTCTCTCTGTCAGAAAGGAGTTTCCTTTTTTTGCAGCAATAAAGATATTTAACTCCCTACCATCTGAATATAAGCAAATATGTTTTAGTAATATAAAACTATTTAAATTTAAAATAAAAGACTTTTTACTCGCTCATGGTTATTATTGTATGGGTAGATGGGGGGTGAATTGAAACAAGGGGCACAATGAAACAGTGGTTATTGCCGCCATATTTGAAATGATAGATTTGTGGCGCTAGTGGTTGTTGAAAGTTATACTACACCCACAGATGATTAAAATTAGTAGAAAATGCTAACATTAATGGTTTGGACGACACATTGCTGAAGTTATTTTTGTAGTGTAAAAGTAACATTTTTTGTTCAGGATATCTTGATATTACAAATATTATTTTTAATGTATGTGTTTGATGACGATACTCTTTGAAAGTCTGTTAATCACTTCTTATTCAAGGCACGTTTCAAAACTTCGTGATTATATTAACTTAGAGGTTTGTTGTGTATAATAGCAGAGTGCTGGAAAGGACACATTGAAACACTTATTAATTTCTTTGTTTCAGTGTTCCCCGGTTGTAGTATGCTTTCATTTATTTATTTTAGTCAATTATGTGACGAGTGATAATGCATGTAAGATCAAGATGTTTACTGAGCAATAAAAATATCTCTCTATCTAACTATAATTAAATTGCACTAAAACAGATGAGATTGGTATGTTGCAGGTAACATCATGGTTCGAAATGGAGTGAGAAAAACGGAAAAGGGAAACTTTTCCGAAGGCAGTATGCATGGAGCTTGCACAGAGCTGCCACTTCCAAGGGAATACAATATGCAACACTTTTTCGGTTTGTAAAGAAGAATCAAGTTGCTGGTGATCCAGAGGTAAGTGTTAGGATGTGCCCATATTATGTCTGCAGAAAAATTTTCACGAAAGAACAAAAGGATGATTTAGCGCATTATAATGTCGAAATGCTCCAAAATGTATTATGGCTTGGCAAAAAAGGACTGCAGACGTTTAGCTTATGAAATGGCACATTTAAATGGAATAATCTGTCCAAAGAATTGGGAAAATAATCACTTGGCAGGCATAGACTGGTTTTCAAATTCTATGAAGAGGCACCCCAACATAAGTCTCCAGTCTCCATAAATATGCAGCTTGTCAAGAGCTACTTCTTTAATTAAAATTAACGTGAATTTGTTTTTGACAACCTTGAAAAAGTGTACAAAGCACATCAAGAATTTTCTGATGAAACTAGTGTTCAACCTTGATGAAACAGCTACATCTACAGTCCAAAAACCACAGAAAGTCGTGGCTGAAAAAGAATCGCGGCAAATAGAAAAATACACAAGTACTGAAAGGGGCGCTTCTTTTACTACATGTTGCACTGTGAGTGCTAGTGGAAACACAATTCCTCCTGCAATGGTATTTCCCACGGTGAATTTTAAACAGCACATGATAAAAGATGCTCCAGCTGCACATTAGGACTTTTCGCACCCTCTGGATGGATGAATTCAGAGCTTTTCATTGAAGTCATGAAGTATTTCGTTCGCCATACGAACAGCTCTAAAGATTCTCTTCACTACTTCTATTCGATAATCATGAGAGTCACTTGTAACTTGAAGTGATCAATACTGCCAGGGACAATAGGGTAACAATTGTGACCTTCCCTCCCCATTGTTCCCACAAGTTATAACCTCTGGACGTTGTGGTGTATAAAGCCTTCAAGTCTTTCTGCAATGCAGCTGTTGATATTAGGATAATGCAACATCCTGGTACACATAGACAATGTATGACATAGCTGGCATCGTGAAAACAGCACACGAAAATGGAATGACGACAGGAAACATTATGTCAGGTTTCCGAAAATCAGGAGTTTACCCTTTCGATTGGCATATTTTCACGGACAAAGATTCTCTTTGCAGTTATGTGAGTGACAGAACACCACCTGAACAGGAACAAGATGAACAAAGTTTGCCAACAACTGCCCTGCCTTCTACAGAAATGGTTGAGGTTCTAGTCAATGAAGCACAGAGAACCATGTTGTTTCTGAAGCTGAAAAAGAGGAACTGGCTTGTCATTCTTTTGAGCAAAGAGCCACAACAAGCAAAAATGTCAACGTGATAACTTACAAAAGCCCCGAGTAGTTCAAGGGTTATCCGAAAGCTGGTAATCAAAAATGAAAATTTAATCCACTTAAAAAGCAGAGTATAACTGACACTAGTGGACCTACCCCAGAGAAAAATAAACTTATAGCAAAGGAGGGAATAGGCCTACTTGCAAAGCAAAGAAAAGTGATAAAAAAGTAGAAAATCTGTGTTTAAGGCAGGTACGGTTTAAGGCAGGTACGACATAGTCCACAGACGAGGATAGTTCAATGGAGGTTCCTTACGCAGACTTTGACACTGATGAAGAATTTCTTCGTGATCTGTGAGAAGAGATATTTCCTGAAAATTTTGAAGATATTGAATGTAATCTCGTCATTGGAGATTCTATTCTTGTCCAATATTACATTCCTGGCAAGAAAAGTAATTTCTACATTGGAGAAGTGATGAACGATACAAACGTTGATAATAATTATGAAGTCAGCTTTCTTCGTAAAAGCAACAAAATGGCCAATAAGTTCATAAAACCTCCAATTGAAGACAAAGCAGCAATCAATAACTCTCAAATTAGATATTCTCTCACAGTCCACATATTATGGGCTGATAAAAAGACTAAAGGTTATCTCTATTTTGATGTTGAGTTTTCACACTTAAACATTAAGTAAGTGATTTGAAAGAAATGCCTTCAGAGGACTGTTATTTCATTTGATTTTTCTGTAACATGTACAATTCCTGAAGTAGTATCAAAATGCTTTTCTAATGTGTTATTGTATTGACTGAAATTACGATTCATTTTGCCCCTATCCTGGGACACAATGATACAAATGCAATGGTTTAGAAAATATGACTGCAAAGATGTATGTAGCTTGACTACAATTTTGTCTTTTAAGTTGATAACCCAGTCATTTGCATGTGTTGTAAAAATATTCTTGTTAATATATATATATATATATATATATATATATATATATATATATATATGCATAAAATTTTGTTCTTTTTAATTATATAACTTTTTGTTTCATTGTGCCCCCATATACCTATGTGAGAATATTTTAATTATTCTGGTTGATAATTGCTGTGATTATTATTTTATGTATAAACTGTAATGTAGTAGTTTAGCTTCCTAACATAGGCCGTGTTCCGTTCCCTGCACCGATGCGACCAATCGCATAGCCACCAGTTGTTGTTCCATTACTTCATGCATTTAATGCTGGGCTGGGAACAGTACAACTTCCATGCTCCATTTTCGGCGTGTAATTTGAGCGTTTTGTTTACGCATGGCAAAACATTTACATATATGGCGATGGTAAACACGTGATCCTGTAATACGGTTTGACAAGATAACTCTTATATGTAAACAGGGCATAACAAAATGAAACGAATATTAAATATTTAACAGCAACCACGAGTACATATTAACCTCAGAGTCGTACACACATCAGAATAACATGTCACAGGTTGGCATTCCAACCTGCTTTATTATGGCCTAGTTACATTTGCTTGGGTTCTGTTTACTTTGTTTCATTGAAAAAAAGCAAACAGTGGTTGAAAATTGACAATAATAATCTTATAATAATCAATAATAATCAAAAATAATCTTTAGATTAATGTCTTTCATGAGACGGATTTGTTTTGATGGAGCAGTAGAAAATTTTGCTCGCATGGAAATAACATTCAAATTATTGTAACTTCGAAAATGGTTAAGTTCAATGAAAAAACAAAACGCATATATACGTCGTTCGTATTCGTACAGATGCAACAACAGCACACACACGCGCGCGCACGCGCGCACACACACACACACACACACACTCTCTCTCTCTCTCTCTCTCTCTCTCTCTCTCTCTCTCTGGCCGAAGTTATCCTTACACT
This sequence comes from Dryococelus australis, assembly GCA_029891345.1. NCBI lineage: Eukaryota > Metazoa > Arthropoda > Insecta > Phasmatodea > Phasmatidae > Dryococelus > Dryococelus australis. The sequence goes on along the minus strand of CM056993.1, from coordinate 316,858,394 downwards.
CGTTAAATTCATGTATTATTTACACACTAGAAAAGTGTTGAAAGTGCGACTTTTTTTAGGCCACATGCATTTCAATAATTATAGTACTGGTAACAGTTTACAATACATTATTTACAAAATATGCAAATTTACTGTTAGTTAAATTAGCAACCTCCTAAAAACGTGTGTTCCTATGGAAATCCTTTCAAGTTTACTTCACCAAAACACGTTTGTTCGTCATTAGCATGATATAATTTAGTTGCAGAATCATTCAGTACAATCAACGCTGAGCACGTTTTCTTAAACCAACAAACTTACCCTTGGTCGCCGCCGATGCTACCCTCCGAATGCACACGTTTCTGGCATTTTCCCGCCACTGTGACGTCAGCACATGAAGCATTTGTGCTTTTTCCTCGTGCAGGTTATGCGTGAGATTGGCCGGAAGTAGAATGACGTAGTAGGTGCGACGATGCAACTGTGCACAGGGATCGGAACTACTTCGCTGTCATATTTAACATTGAGAATGTAACGGAACACGGCCTTAATGATACCTTGTTTTATTTGTGCACTGCCTCATAATGGTTATTTATTTTAATTAATTGTTCAAACATTTAATTGCTTTTAATTTGATGTATGTATGTAGGTATATTATATATAGTTTTATTATGTTGGTAGGCCTATATATTCTATACTCTTTAAAGTGTCAGCTGTAAATATTTTTAAAAACTTTATATAACTGTATTGACATACTCCATATCATTGCTGTCCTTGAGGCACTGGATGGGATCTCAGGAGTGAAAAATAAATAAATAAATTGCAAACAAACAGATGTTCCGGCCAGTCAAATGGGGCAGCGGGTGCAAAATATTCTGATTTATCTATTTATTTATTTCGCGTTGTTTTTTTTTTTTTTTGTGGTCAAAGTTAAGACATAATTTGACATCTCTACGACTGAACCCACTGTATTCATACATACCCTATTGTCTCATACATATTCTCAAACCTGAAGAAACACTCAGGGAAATACAGTCTACTAAATTGCATGAATTTCCGGCCGACAAGCAAAGGAAAATGCTCTAAAACCTCATGCCCCTAAAGATTAATTGCTGGAAAAACTATCAAAAACAAGATCAACAATCTAGCTCTACATAAAAAATTGCCTTTCCAACACTCACCGACATGTTGCGTTCCCATCCTAGATCAGAAAGCTCTGTTAAGTTAACATTATGTGAATTTAACCAGTAACCAAAGTAAGTGCTGACAAATGCATTACATAATTTCAACAATCCAAGCAGAACAGTAGAAAATTTGGCTCTGTACAGCTTTTAGTTTGCATTTAATACGCTTGAAATAGTTTTTTAGCTACGATAACATAAATTTAATTCCTCGATCGCATGAATACGTATCTGGTTTATATTAGTCCGATTTAATGTTATGTGATTAAAGTGGAGATCAGTTACTTTGGTAGGGAAATAGTTTCATTCGGTAATCGGATGATTAAAGTATTGGACAATCGGGTTAGTGAATTTGTAGTAATCGCACGAATACGTGTTTGATTTATATGAGAACGATTTAATGCTACATGATTAAAGTGGAGATAAGTTACTTTGGTAGGTAAATAGTCTCACTCGGCAATCGCATGATTAACGTATTGGACAATTGGGTTTGTGGTTAAAGTAATTAATACTTATTTCAGTCGGCTATTTGAATGTAAATCGGCTCTTTTCGTTTAATTTGTTTAAAAATTATTTACTTCACCGAAAAGGAATCATTTCTCTCGCATCTAAATCCTCAGTATAAATCCAGAGAGCGACCTGGACGGACATTCCATTAGTCAACTGGTTCCACTCATTATTCGCATATCAATCACAACAATTTTTTTTTTTACTTTACTCTAAATATGGCGGAAAATTCACATGGCCTACGAGTCGAACCTTGTACAGCCAGAAATACGACAAATCTCGAAAAACAACGAAAAAGTGTGAACAAACTCGACAACAAAATCTCCAAAATACCTAATATCCAAAAATCGTAATTCGAGAATCTCACCAAACTGTCAAACAGCACACACACAAATTGACGTCGCAACCCCGACGCCGAGGTAAAAAATCCAGACCATCACAGATCACTGTTAGTGACTACAGAAAAACTACTTCATAAGTATTAATGGGAAAATAAAACTTACCTTCATAAGAACAGGTGATAAAATCAGTAGAGTGGGGACGTCATACATTTATTGCATAATAAAGATGAATTCTGAACATTCTGCTCTCTTTAGCACAGTGGTGGTGGTGGTGGTAAGAAAAGTCAGTAGTTAGCACAAATTTTTATGTTCATAATATTAGAAAAATATTAAAACACAAACTAATTAAAAATCATGTTTAAGCTTTTAAAAGAAAACCTCACTCTGCTGCGATTAGTTGTAAAGCATCACAGGCTTTTTTGTGAATGTCAGGGCTATGCTAGAAAGTTGCTATAATATCTACTTTTATCACTTTTCACCACTTTGTCTCCCCAGGGTTTAAATTTTGCTATGCATAGCATAATTCCGCTACTGCTGCCAATACTGGTCGGTGGTGATCAAGAAGTAATAACCCAGAAGGCAAGAGCCCCTTGCACTCGACGACACATGACCCTCTCCATTCATATTCGTAGTGTGCGGGAGGGATAAGAGTAGAGGGGTGTGGCAAGAAGAAAAGGGGAGCCGAGCTGGCCAAGGAGGAGGTCTCTGGGAGCACAAGTCCGAGGCGGCGGCAGTAACTACTTGTAGATCGCAACAGTGCTGCACATGTAACATAATAAGTACAGAAAATATCTCTGTTTTGCTCTTTATCCTTCAGGGCACTTAGGGTGCTGCACCCTTATACAGCACTCCCAGTGTTTTAACCCAGTGTATTTTGTGGTGGCCTACAACCTCGCACGTGTAAATCAGTGTTAGTTTTATAGAATATGCAAGGTCCCCACGAAAATTCTACCATGCGACCCACATCACTAACTCTACTTGAGATATGGTGCCAGCAAGATTTCGCCTCGGCCTTGTAAATCGTGGGACTGGAGCTCACTTCAATGCCGTGCAACACATCGCCCATGTTAGGTGGCACAACAGCGAGGACATACTAGTATGTATACCTATCATAATTATTATAGAAATAGATAACAGAAAAATTATTCTTAAAAAGAAGTGAATAGTGAAGAGATTTTGGCGGCTCTTAACATCGAGGCCTTCAGAGCCGATGAGGGTGATTAAAGTGAATATGGAACAGCATTGCAATGAAGGGGCAGGTGAAATGGAGGATCCACGAGAAAACCCGCTGACGAACGGCATCGTCCGGCACAATTCTTACTTGCGAAAATCCAGTGACCAGGTCGAGAAATGAACTTGGTTCACCTTGATGGGAGGCGGGCATGCTAATCGCTGAGCCACCAAGGCTCCTCTTAAAAAGATAAACACTATTTTGAAGGCCTATTACCATTACATAAACGCATGATAAAGAAGAACAAATACAAGTACAAATAAAAAAAAACCTTATCTGAATTAGTACAAATGGCAATGGACTGTACCACAACAGAAACATATACCACAGGACGGCATCCTGCGTTTCATAGCATTTGCCACGCTGCACATTTTCACCTCACCAACCAGAACCAGCATGCAGCCAGTGTACAGCAGAACAGTTCAATCACCACTCACCAACTCATCTGGCGAGCGAGGGTATATTACGCCAGGCCAAGTGCACAAGACTTGTAGTGATATTAAAAAGCAAATTATTAAAAGCAAAAGAAAGATATGCTAAGAGCGTGGACACTCAAAAATGCCCTAACAGTGCTTCAGTGCTTTTAGTTGTGTAATTTTCAAATTCACATGTATTTTTCATTGCCATTGTTTCGCCCTCATCTCATGTTATCCAAGCTTAAATTGCAATTGTTTGTATGTAAGGTCATACGGTGAATTTATTTTGGCAATTTTTTATGCAAAGATTAGTGTATTTTATTTGTTGCAAGTTTACGAGCAAGCAGACAGTAAGGCAGGCGAGCTATGTGCCACCATAGTTTACACTGTGCAAGCTCGGCAGATTCAGTCACCGTCTAGTGTCTCAAAGGGTCAGACACGACGCGCATGTACTCCAGGTAAATTCAATGTTTGTGCACAGAACTATATAGTTTTTAACATTAATGTAATTCTTGAAACAGTTTTCATTTAATTTTCACCCGAGGAAGCGTAACTTTCACCTTATTCCCACAGTGGCTATTCGTGCCATTTTTCGACACTTAGCCTATCTGGCGGGCTTGCAACCCTGAACCAGCATAGGTTATCACCTAATGTGATTTAAAGTGTGGTGTGAACAGGACATCCACGAGTGCTCTCCTGACTGCTTGCACCACCACAGTCACCATTTCCACTTAGAGTAGACACCAGGTCGACACGGACGACTGCGAGTCAACAAGAACAGCAATTTACACCACCTCCCGACAGAGGCTTAATTAACAGGAACCTTTTTGTAATACACTGCCTAGGAGTAGACCGACTGCCTCCCTGTGTCTCAAAACCAGGACTTCATGTGCCACACGCAACATGTAAGTGCATCACTTCTTAGGCAGTTTTCAGTAGCAATGATTACCGTCAGACTGAAAGCGGGGTCCACATGCATTAGTACATACAGCATGTCTGTCATATAAATCAAAGCAGCTCAATAAAACGGCTGACAAAAAATAAATACTTTTATTGTCTACTATTCTTCCAGGATATTTCGGAGATTGCACCCTAATACAGAGTATAAATTCAGTGTTGCATTTGTTTTATCCCAAGGGGATACTACTATTTCTGCACCCTACTGCAGAGTAACCTCAGTGTAAGTAAATGACATGCAAGGTAGTTTACAACCTTGCTAGAGTAACAGTATAAATGTTATGTAAATTTAGTGTTGGTAAATGCAACCCCAACCTAATTCAAACAACTTAACACAGAGCTCAATGGCTTACTGGGTTTTCAGTAGCACAACCCCTCATCACAAACTGTACAGACTTATGGTGCTGTGCCACACCATCAGTTTTCATCTCAGCCTGTTTTTGACAGGCAGAGCGAGAACCCAGCTCATAAACCCTGGACCTGCACCATGTCAAAGAAGGCACTGCCAACTAGTGGGCCAACTTTAAGTCAAGCCATCTCCTACGAAGATGGCTTGCTCAACTGGTGGGGCAAATAGAACAGCAGGTTTGCATGAACCACTAATTGCACACCAAGAGGGCCTAAATGACTCGTGGAAACAACCAGCATCAACACAACAAATGTGAGTAAACATTCAACAACGAGAACAGTACAATGCCATACCATGTACAGTGTACGTGTTCACAGAGCTCACTTATTTCCCCAGCATTTTAGTGTAATTGTTTCACTTTTACATGTCTGCTGGACGAATCAACATATTTTGTAAACTTAAAACGAGGGAAAACTTGCAATCCTTGTACAACAATGTGTCAATCAATCATTGTAAAGTGTCATTATAATGCTTTGACGCCGTATGGCAGGACCATGGACAGGAGAAAGGATATTTGGCTGGCGGCAAGGTTGATGTTAGGATGTTGATGTTATCCAGTGCACCAGACACTGTCCCAGTAGTGTTAATGTTGGTAGAGCTGACTCTTCTGTTCTCTGGGCCACAGGTCGTTCACCCAGGGCGTAAAAATTTCCTCGCTGACCCTATACTTTTCTCACAGAGATAGTTAAACAGAATACTTGTACTAAATTTCCCTTCGGCAACCTCTTGACGGGTGCCTCGCCATATACACAATACTTAACTGGTACTACTGGGTGCAATATCAACTGGCCAGATGCCTAAACACTATAACCTGGCAATATTACGAAAATACTTATTTAACACTGAATACTTGTATGAGAACACGCGGGTATTCTGAAGGCCTGTACCCTGAAGAACTTTGGGGTTAAACAAATAAAAATACGCTGAATTACTACTCCACACATATCTCAGCTCCGTTTATTACACTTCTCCATTCGAGAGAACTTACATTACACTGGGCTCTGCCCACCAGAAGAGCTTTACAGACAAAAACGACACACAGTCATACAAGGTTTATGGTAATATATTAAGTCCCCTTGGGCTATGCAAACCACAAGTGGTTAGGGCGGGTGATCTGGCATTTAGAGAAAAATTTTTGGATGTATATTAGTCTATTGCAGTGAAAATTGTTCGTTGCAAAGTTGAATGCCACCGGACGTGCACGGCGCAGCTGTGCCCTCGCGAGTCTCAGACACTACTAATGGTGGGGTAAGCCCACCAAGCGGGGACTATTTTCTGCAGTACACAACTGAACTCTCTCATTTGCATTAATTATGGCTTACCCGTCCAATGTGAATTATAAGAAATTGAAAAGACATTTCCAAAACACAACACAGTACAGTTGCCACTCATTCCATCAGGAATGTTCCCCGGATATATGTCAATAAGCTCTTTTATTTGTCTATATTTTTATTTAATTTATGTGTGTGGTACTGCACTCCTTTCCACCTGCACTCGCTGCCCTAACCTGCGCTTACACTCATTGCACTGTAAGCATGGGCGCATCACTGCTCACTACAAGTTTACACTGTGTGTAACCTTGTAGTGTTGGCTTCAGTGCAAGGCCGGGCGAATGGTCTATTAGGTGGGAAATGCGACACACGTCAAACGCCCCCCTCTGGAGACCGTTCACAGAATTGGTGCCGCTACTGGTAGTACAAGTGTCTTCTTGCGTGTGTCCTTGGTTGCAGCATGCACTCTTCTTTGTGTTCGACGGGGGCAGAAGAAGTCGGCCGACTCGCTACTGCTGCTCCCGTCACTTGCGCTTGCTTCTTCTCCACTGTCACTGTTCCTGGCATTATGTCGTCGCCGGGAGCGACCCAGACAGATAGCCGCTAGGGTCCTTTGGCGAGATGCATGTGATCCCCTAGATGACGCTCTCCTCTTCCTTGCTGCTTGACAGAGTTGCGCATTCATTATCCCATAGTGCTCGTACCCACGGGCCGTCCTGACACTGATGACTTTATGGCAGGGGGACCCGGGTAGCCACCTGGTACAGGTGTCGTCGAAATGGCTTCTGCCTCCCTCATGCTTGGCGTCACAATGTCATGCATCATGGCGCCTTCAGTTGAACTGATGGGGTGATGGCAGTGCTCACTGCCGCTGCGCCATCAACCACATCAGGGCTCGCTGTCGGAAACTCCCTGCGACACGTGGTTGGGCTGGGCGATTCTGGGCTGTCTGCCCTATCTAGTGGACCACTTGCTGGAGGTGCTGCTGTAATTTACACCTCGCTACCCTCCCTGTTTGCTAGTCATTGTCGGCGATGCCAACAAGAGGCCCTCCTAGGAGAGGTGACCCACCACCTGTTTCCTCGCTGCCGACTTCTGGGAGCTCGAGAGGAGAGTTTCTGTCATAGGTTCTCGGGGCACTAGGCGCGACCTCTCTGGCAACATGATCCGACGCTAGCCGTATGTCATCTGATGGACCCGGACTTCCTCTTCCCCAACTGGATTGCATAGGTGGTTGGTCTGTGGCTTCCCAGAACTCAGTACGGCCCACTCCACGTCACAACAAACTCCGCGCAAAAGTCTTTGCGGGTGGTGGATTATGGGTGGGCCCGCACATAGACTTGCTGTCCTGATCTTACGGGCGGTGGCGGCCGTGTGATTGTTGGCAACCATTATGCCGCATACTGCTGTTGGTGCTGTCGGACATCTCGAAGCCATTGTTGACATGCTCCTTGCGGCATATCACTTCCTGGGTCTCGCTTCGCCCGACTTGTGGGCACTGTGCCTCACCTGGCAGTTGTAGGTTATGTCCCAGCAAGATATCAGCTGGCATTTTCCCTGTAGTAGCATTCACCTGATGGCATAGCATATATAGAGCGGTGGGCAGGTGTTCTGCCCACGTGGCATGTCGTTCACCTACTCGTAGACTGAGCTGTACTTTTAAATTCTGATTATACATTTCTGTAGGATTGGCCCTAGGGTGGTAATTTGCTGCCTTTAAATGTCTCTCTCTCCCTACTTTGCACATTCAGCTGCCACTTGCACCCCGTAAACTACGACCCATTGTCGGTCAACAAGTCTTTCGGGTACCACCATCTGGGGGAAAAGTCACCACCTAGTACTTGTGCGATATTTGGTGTTCTTGAGCAGCTGTCAAGGTAGGCCTCCACCATCCGAGAGAAATTGTCCGTTACCACCAGTATGAAGTGATTTCCTTTTGTCTTTAGTTGTTCTAGGATAAGACCCCATAAGGTCCAAGAGAACTGTTTCTAATGTTTTCTGGAGGGTCCTGGGCTGTTGTTGTTGCCTCCCATCTGACCGCCTAGCCTTGAAGAGGTTACACGGAATGCAGCGCTTAATGAACTGGCACATGTCACGTATTAGTCTGGGCCAAAAAAAAAACATTTGTGCAAGTTCCTTACTGTCTGTTCACAAACGGGATATCCCGCCATGTTGCCACTAAGTGCATAGGCTAACACTCGCTCCCTCGCACCCGCGGGGATATACAAACTATATTATGAAAAGTCAGTTGGCTAACATGTTTCAATCCGGCTGTCCACAAAACACCAGTTCTTTACATTCTGTTGTGCGCACATGTCCATCTTCTCCTGGCAAAACTGACATTCCTGCTGTGCCTATACTACCACATTGTAAAGTTAGTTAATCAAAACATTGCTATCTTCTGCATTCATCTGTTGTACACTGATTTCCTGTACCATTCCTTGTTTACCCGGGTAGGGGGGTGGAGTTCATTCCATTCTGTTTCGTCCCATACAACACTTGCGCTGGGCACTCTGGAAAGTGTATAGGTCAGCTGGTTATGCATCCCCGGTACGTGCTGTATGATAAAATCATATGCTTGCAGTATTAATGCCCACCATGCTAATTTGCTGCATGCCTCATGCATAGAATGGAGCCATACTAGACATCTATTGTCCGTACAAAGCACGAACCTCTGGCATTCTAAATATCCACAATACTTCTTAACAGCACACACGACCACTATGCATTCATGTTCATTCACATCATAACGACGTTCAGTAATGCCGAGCTTAGCACTAGCGAAATCGATCATCTGTCTGCATCCTTATCATCATACTAGTGCAACACGGTTCCCACTCCCTCTTGAATAGCATCGGTCTGTAAGAACAAATGTTTACTAGTGTCGTATCTGGTGAGAATCGGACATGTCTGAAATTTCTCTTTGACTTCTCGGAATGCTTGTTCGCCTTCACTTAGCCAGTGGAACCAGCGCTGTGGTGACAACAGGTCGGTCAGTGGTGCTGTTATTATTGCGAATCCCTCCACGTATTCTCACAACCAGTTTGCTAGTCCGAAAAATATCCGTACCTGTTTTATTGGTTGGGGGGGGGGGGGGGATAGTATATTATTAGATTGAGTTATTCCAGATTAGGCTTGTTCCCTTCCTTGCTCACAACATGCCCTAAGATATCAAGCATAACTTTTCCAACATGACACTTGTCTCGCTCAAAGCTAAGTCGGTTCAATGCTAAGTCCTCCTAAACAAGCGACAAGTGCTCTATATTCTCTCCGCAGGTATCTGACCATACGATAATATCATCCAAATATGCCATTGTAAATTTTTCAATGAGGCCATCCAAAACACGCACAGCGGCATCTCGTTAGGGCAAGCAAGGCAATCAGTGTTTGCCCAGACAGTTTCCCGACAGTGCTATATTTAAAATAAATATTTAATTCTATATTATATTTACTTTAAAGCAACTTTTCACTTATGTGATACACATTCTGCTCAGGAAACAATACTGTACTTTATAAGAAAACAACTCATTGGCTAGCAAAACCAAGACGTATGGAAGAACTGCAAGTAATGCTGTCAGCAGGTAGGCGGTCGCAATGGTTTCCCGCAGGAAGACCGCCCGGTGAGGGGCGGGGGCTTATGACTGCATCAACCTGTGTTAGAAGCTATGATGGTAGTGCTTTCTTCGCCGAACTGAAGCGGACATAGCCGAAGCCGGCCTAGCCGAAGGCAGTTGGCGTTGTGTAGTTTACAGTAACCAGATCGATGAGTGTGCAAGTTCGTGCGCACAACTCGACTCGTATTGTTTTTATTTAATTTAGTTTTGTTGCTGAGAATGTTATCAATATTCCTGCACGATGTATACCCTACACAAAAATTATAAAATTACCATGCGAGACTGAGAACCGAGTAGATAGAATGAGTGCAACAGAAACATGTCGAGGTTAGTGTGGTGTGTATGGATTACGAGTGAAGCATTTTTCCAGTAGTGCTTTCACTTTTCAGGAAAGATGTGATATCATAAAATAGGGTAGGCCGACACCTGAACTTATGATCATGACAACATGCAAGAAAGGCAATTCTGTACTTCATTTACAAATTTTTTTTTTATCAGAAACACTCATAGCTGGATGCAACAGCCTAAGCAAACTGTTTTGCTGGTCATGTTTATTGTGTTCAAAGGATGTTAACACGTGGACTGTAACTTGGTATTGTGAACCTAACAATTTGTGCAATGCTGTTCAAAAACACGAGCATTCTGAAGTTCACATAAATTCGTTTTCGTCTCTATAGAATTTGGTAAAAAATAGAGTTGATTGCTTTCTATCTTTACACAAACGAATAATCATTTTTCGTGTCTACACTTCTATACAAACAAAATTGCTCCATATGTTAATACATCACTGTCGATGGGTATTACAATAATATTGATTTTGTGTGGGCAAGGTTCCGGGTTTGATGAAGGTGTCTTTGTAATATTTTTCACTCAGGCAAATCTTATATTAAATAATAATAATATTTTTACAAGTGGTGTATTTTATATTTATGTACGAAAAAATGTTTAAATGGCACCATTGTGCACCTTAAAATCCTAACTTTCCCAGGGGGAGATCAATGCCACAACTGCACCCTGCACACAGTAGCTTGCCCATGAAATTATAGCACGCATCGCCCTGAACACAGACCATCATTCCCTGAAATGTAGAGGGCGCACACTTCAGACCAAAGGGCATCGCGCAGAACTGATATCGATTCCTGTCTGGCGAGGTGAAAGCTGTCTTCTCACGGTCCGCAACTTTGATGGGTACCTGCCAATAACCACTTTTCAGATCTAGCGATGTGAACACCTTGGCTGGTCCAGGTGAGCTGAGTGTGTTTTACATTAATGCACAGGGGTAATGAGCTGCGTGTAACTTGATTAAGTGGCTGGAAGACTACACAGAATCTCCACAAACCATATTTTTTAGGTGCTAACATAATAGCTGAGTCGTAGGCGCTATTCGTGGCTCAATCACACCGCCATTAAGCATCTCATGCACTTGTTGGATTATCCTTGCCCGATGTAGGTAGTAACTCCGAGATGGAGTTCGGATAGGTCACTCTTTCTATAGCGGTATCTCATCTTCAGCCACGGTAGTGCGACACAGGGCGTCATGCTGAGCGAAAACTTCCCTATGTTTGTCTAGAAGGTGTAGTAAAGTCACCTGGTATTGTGGCATAATATCATTATCAATTTCACTGAGAACTATTGAGGGTGTGCTATCGACTGGGCGATATATCGAACAACACGGCATATCGAACAACATGTGACACTAACAGTTGTTGATAGTTACCAAGATGCAAATAAATTTCGTCGATGCGCTACTTACCTGGTTTATTTGTGGTTGTTGTGGAGTGAGCTCCAGTTGCGGTGGGAGCGGGATGGCCGGAGTGTCCAGCCCCCTAATGCCCCCCCCCCCTTTTCACTACTGAACTTGGTTACCATTTACCTGCATCTTTCTAGTTTCTTGCACTTCCCGGTTCAAATGGGGATTATTGGCGCACTGTGTATTCCAGTGGAATTGCTGTCTCGCGCAATACCGGCACAGCCATGGGGGTGGTTGGCTCTTATCACTCTTTACGTTTGAACTCGTGGTGGCTGCACTTTTCTCAGAATTCCATTGCCCCGGCTGAAACCTGTTACTTTTCACTTGCTCTTGGCTCGGTTGCTGTGTGTTTTGAATTTTTGTCTGGTATTGTCCAAGTGGTTTCTCACTGTCCTGTTGCATGTCACCACTCACAGCTTTTAAGCGGTTGCATGGTTGCTTGTCTCGCCATCGTGCAGCACATGTATTGCAGCATGGTTGTCCTGGCTTCCTTTCCAGCATGGCTGCGGCTTGCATATTGGCTTAAAAGTCCTGTTCAACAGGGGAATCAGCGCTGCATAGTTTCTGCCCTAGCAGTCTTAGCTACGATCTCGAGGGTTTCCCATTCGGGCAGTTCTGGGAAAAACTGGTGTACAACCTGCAACTTCCAGGTGATGAAGGCAGTCAGTGATTCATACACTGTTTGCTTTTTCATTGTGAGTTGCGCTTTGGTGTGCCGTGTTGTGACAACACCGCCGAACCTTTTTTGAAAGGCTTGCTGATATTCTCGCCATTGCACACCGTAGAATTTGAAGGATTGTCACCAAGTGCGACCGTCCCCATAGAGTTGCTATCCGATGCAATCTACCCACTCTTCCTCCCAAATACCGTAGCGGGCTAACCCTGCAGTGTACTCCTTGACGAAGGCTACTGGATCTTCAGCTGGTGCGCCCATTAATGTGGGCAGTGTCTGCAACTTGGTGGAGGTTTTAGTTGCAGTTGGTCTTGGCGGTTTTTTCTGCAGTTGGAGGTGCGTTGGCTTACATTGCCTTCTGCTATCTCTTAGCGGCTCACTAATATAGTTTGTTCCTACACCACTTGGCATATACATGGGTGCAAGCGGTACAGACGGATATGGATCAGGTATTGGCAGTAACAGAGGCGGGAATACAGGTGTTTGAAATAATAGAATTTGTGGATAGTAGGGTGCCAGAGGCGTGAACGTTACAGGAATGGCTATACTGGGTGAAAGCATAGACTGTGAGTGGTGCCTGCGAAGTGCTGGCTACGTACTCACTAGCTGGGCTTCATTGACTGTGGCTGAAGTGTTAAGGCCACTAATCCCCTTTCACTCTTCTTGTCTCTCTGGGTAGTAGGTTCCTCGACCGTGCAATTTTCCTCTTTGCATAATGTCATTTCTCCCGTCAAGTAAACCGAGACTGTACTGTTTTGATTCTGCACAATACTATTCATGAGGCACTGTTGAAATGAAAACTCGAATCCGATCACTGTGCTACTCTCTGCTTCACTCATGCAATCAAGGTGATATTTTTCTTGACATTGTTGACATTTGAGTACAGTCATGCCTAAACATATGCACAGTAGGTTGCGGCACCATTTCAGTGTGTAATAGTTCAAACAGTTTGTACTGCTAAATTTTGTATTCCCAAACTGTCTTAAATGTTCACCATCGAGTCCAACTATGATGGCATTTCCACTGTTTTACTGTACTTTCTGGTTCTGTAGTTGTCTGCGACACGGCTGGTTTGTTGGGTCTTACGGCTGCACTGGCAGTATGGTGTACCAGATTAATATTTTTATATTGTATCCTGCGGAAGCGGACACAACTATTGCAGACACAGTGATGCTGGGCAATACACTAGGTCTGGCTCAACATGTTTGTAAACACAAGTTCTCAAGATGCATGGTAGCGAAACATATCGCGGCAGATGAGGAGAAGCGTCTTCCCATCCCACAGCAGTTCCTATCCTGCACATTGACTGGTGCAGCTGGTTAGCCTGATTGATACTTCAAGTTGTCCTTGATACTTCAAGTGGGTGGTTGGTGAGTGATGTCATATGCTCTCCTTTGTCCCTCTTCAACACGTACTAACGACTCTGCAGCAATGGTGGCCATATTTAGTGCTTTATGAGTTTTTCCTTGTAAACGACATAGGATCATTCCCTGCATATTCTAGGCATCTGGAAGATGTCACGATGCTGTTGTTGGCCCCTTCCTTCACCATTGCTCTCGTTGTGGATATTCAAGGGTCAGAACGAGGATATATAAGGACGAATTTGGCAAAAACACATTTCTGGCAGGATTACTTCCTGGAATCAGCATATGGATTTTGCACCCGATGAAACGGGGGCAATTTGACACAGTGTGGCAGGAACATGGACGGGTGAAGGGGAGTTTGGCTGGCAGCAAGGTTGTGGTTAGGATGTTGATGATCTTACCCAGTGTACTAGACAATGTCCCAGCAGTGTCAATGTTGGTAGAGCTGACTCTTCTGTTTTCTGGGCCATGGGCCATTCACCCAGGGCATAAATATCTCCATGCTGACTCTCTGCTTTCATCATGTAGATAGTTAAGCAGAATTCTTATACTGAATTTCTCTTCGGCAACCTCTCGGCAGGTGCGTATGTGTACGTCATCATACAATACCAGAAGAGTTAGTGTTCCGTACCATGCATCAGTGTGCACAAACATGTAAAGTTAGGTTACCATGCAACCAGGTACATACTTGGACGGATATCAGTGTCCGTACATCAAGCTGAGTGCCACATGCTTTTGTTTACTTTTAGTTTTTACATTTCGAGGATCAATATTTAGGTAGTGCCATGTGTTATGTCATTGTTTTATTTTCCCATGTTACCCATATCATGTAAGTACGAGACAAATAGTCTCTTTATATTTTATTATTTTTGATTTAGTGTGTTTGTGTGTAATCCTGTATGTACATAATTATTATGTTGTTGACAGTTCGTGCACTTGAGGCCCCATTTTGTGCATTTACTTGAATGGCCACAGTTAAGGATATTGTGACACATAGGCATCTCTATAATATCCTAAATAATTAATAATGTAACTTTTAATGAATTTCAATGATTCTTATATATATATTAAAGTGTGTTTGACCAGTGTGGTGTGAACTTTCGTTCAAGTCCGCACCTCCTGACCTCTCGCCTCTACCGAAGACAAGGTTAGGGAAGGGCGGGTGACTAGTGCTTTGTTTACCTTAATGATGGGTAGTTCACGAACTACCTGTTCACTTTCAACTGGTCTTAATAAAAAAGAACCAGGTGCATAGTTCACAGTAACATAAAAGAACTAGTCTCTTGTGATATTGGCCAGTAACTACACCAGATGCGCCAGAGTGCACTACTGCACATGCTAAGATAATCCGTCGTCCGTCGATCCCTGCAGCTTTCCCCCTCCAGCTATCACTCCCACCATGACTGGCCGGATCGCAACGTGCATACTTCTTATCTATCTGCCTCAGTCTATCTGTATCTTTGTTTTAGCTCGTTCAGAACTGCCTCGAACTGTAGGGATTGCCGAGCAGACCTACCTAGTTCAATAGTGACATGAGTCGCAAATCGGCTGGGAACTGCAGGACATACAGCGCGAGACAGTTGGCAGACCTATGGCGATGCAGCGATTTTTCATTCTTTCTTACTTTCTTATGCCGACCCCAACTGTGTAGTCAGTTGAACGCCGCACTGCGGTGCGAAGGGTTCCGTGTTCAGAACCCAGTCAGGGTGTGGATGTTTGTGTCGTCCATTTAACTTGTTTAATCCTCATCGGCACTAAAGACCTCGCTGTTATGGTGTCGTAAAATGCTCTCACTCACTCGTACTATAAATAAGATATTGCCAGATACATATAAATTCCCTTATCTGTAAGAAAATACATCTGATAGCTGCACTTATACGAGTATAGCTATGACATTAAAATATAGCAATATGCTCATCAATGTAATGTGAAGTTTTACTCACTCGTAATAAAGAAGTAAAACACTTTTTTTTTTCTAGTATATTCACTCAATACTTCGGAATTTTTTTAAAAATTATTAACATCATTTTAATATTAAGTTATTTTTGTAATTAAAGTTCTGTTAAGATGTTTCTAATACTGGTATGAATAGATCCAGTGTGTCGGAACCATTTTAATAGAGTTTGTACACATCTGACTTGGAAAAATTAACTTTACATCTGGTTGTTTCTCGCAACACAACCTATTATAATATTGTTGTGGTAGTTACTATCAGTGTCAAATGTAATTTGGTGTTATATTACACAACATAGGTGTGGATAACACAGCATAAAGATATATTCACTATTCATTTATCTTCTATATAAAAAAAATAAGTAATTTCATCTACACACAATAATGCTCTATTTGTTTAGCAATTAATTAACAGACATCAATTATTTGCTTCTCTCTCTCCGTTTCATGCTTGCTTAGATTCTTCTGGGGAGGGGAAATGGAACTGTGAAAGACCTATCTAGTTCTTGGGACGAGGTACAGAGAATGACCTATCTAGTTCTCGGACCGAGGTTAAGCTTCTTACACAATTGAAAAATTTCGCATTTGACTTTTTGTTTCCTTTCATCTGACGAAACCATCATAACAATACAATTGTAAAGTCAGAGTTCAGACAAGTCAATATCGGTTCTATGAGCTTCGTAAAAATGTGTATCTTGTTATGTAAATAATTATAACCTTACCTGGAATACATTTTATGTACTTTTTTTTCTTTTTTATATAAAATAGACTTAAAATTCGTACTAAAGTTTATTCCAAAACAAAATACTCATTTGTTTACTTTGTTATAAATTGTCAATTTATATATTCCTTTTTCACATTATATATTTTTTTGCCACTTATTTGATTTATTTTGTTTAATATAGTGAGATTAAAATTGGCCTTTAATAAAATAACACATTTTCCATATAACCTCAGTTACATTCTCGGCAAAATAGCTGCTTGACTTTGACTTTAAATTTCAACTTTTCGATATTGTAAAGTCAAGAGTGCTTCGCTTTAACTTGACAGTTCCATCCTGTCAAGCTCCATAAGAAACATGTCGGAAAGCAAACGTAAAGTCAAATGGTAAAGTCAAACGTTAAAGTTTTCAATTGTGTAAGGGCCTTTACAGTTGTGGTCTGCAGTTCGCCAGTAAGTGCGATCATTCGACTGTGACCTATATTGTTTCAAAATAACGGTTCTCAAGGAACTGTTCTCAAATTTGACAAGTTCGGAACGACCTAGTTCATTCCAGTGAACTTTATTTCCTATCACTAACCTATATGTAGCAGTCACTAGTGTTTCAGTTATGAGAACATCTCTTCGTAGTTCTTCGTCACGACGTTCTTCTCTGACGAGACTGCAAATGAAATTTAATGTGTTATGGTCAATGCTCTTAATTTAAAAAGTTAACACCATCAACTAGGCATTAGTGTCGCATGTTTAAAGGTTTTTTCCATTTTCCACAATAAACAAAAACTATTTGTAATAGTTACAAATCAAAGACAAAATTACTATATAATTAAATAAAACATTTTCTTTATTATTAACTTAGCTTAAATTTTTTTTATATATTTACCTCTTTATATCATTCTGTACTTTGCGGTGATAATTTGACCTATTTCTAACTAATAAGAAAAAAATTCTTTTTTTTCCCTATTAAAATTAAGCTGGTCTTAGCTCCTGTCACGCTGTCAAATTTGACAACGTGACAGGGGCTTTATGGTTGAACTAAACGAAAGCACTTTAGCTGAGCATCTCCCGTTCCGTTTTTCTTGCCCCCTACGTCGGTGCTGCTCCTAGCGTTATTTTGAATTTCGCATAGAACAATTTATAGCAGACGCCAAGGAGCATGTTAGGAGGGTCATGAGAGGATATGCAAATTTTTGTAAATAATCTATTTTCTCTCTGTGTACGAAAAGATTCTACTCTCTGCCCCGAAAAGGCGGAAACTTTCATTCCATTGAGGTACACGATTATGTGATCCATGGTTGTGGATGTGACGCAGAATTATGCCACTTTTTTCAAATAAATTCACTCCTAAGAAGTCAACTTCCCGTAAAGCTGATATTTCCGTGTTAAGTAAGGAATCCGACCGTGAAAAAATACTCCAAGAACTTGGTATTAACGTAGCACCTATCAATATCAAACTTGGAGATCAAGAAACATCTTTCGAAAATGGGGAATGGTTACCAGGTATTTTAAAATTTACATTTTCCACATGGTTAAGGACATGTTTGTGTATTCGGAAAGAGAATTAAAGCAGTGCCCTTGGCCAGCATTAGATCATCATGGAACAGCCTTACAGGCTGGATTTGGTCCCACCTGAGTTTGGTTTGTTTGGACCACTAAAGACACATGTTTGAAGGTTTAGGGTTGATATACGTGTGCAGTTGCTGTCTGAGATTGGTTGGGCATTAAGATCGTAGCTTCTAAAGAAATGTAATCAACAAACTTGTCCCATGCTGAGGTCAATATGTCAATCATACTATGTAAAAAATTAGGAATGTGTGTGCTGTTCATTCATCACTGTAAAGCTGGAATCACAATCCGACCAACACGACACGACAGACTGGTATGACGTCAGAGCTCGATGGAATTTCATATTAAATTTTTTTCAGTGTTCACAACACCCTAACGAAATCTGCGTGACAGGTATATTAGTTGGTTGTTGGAAAATTCTAAAACTGCAAGTTATTCTTACAATAACCAATATTTACTTTTAAAAACTCATGATGAAATGAACAATTATTTTGCTTTTGAGAATATTTGGATTTATACTAGAGATATAAAGTATTTAGAAACCAACTGGTACGTTATTTTGGCAGCAAGTTTTTTATTTTTTACCACAGTAGAGAAATACACAAAAAATCTGGTTTTCTATGGTATTAAAATTTTTGAGCGCCCTGACAAGTCCGACACGGAAAGTAGAATTAGAATCTACTTTTCTGGGGATGTCGGGGCCGCGATTTGATTGGACTGACGTCACACATCATTGCTTGCTACTCTTTTTTCGTCGCTTTGGGATTGTCATGTCGTGGTCATCAGGGTATTGTGATTCCAGCTTAAATGTAATTTGTGCATCCATGAGCACAACAGGAAATCTTAGTTACAGATCTGTCCTTATTGTAAAGATTTAACTATAAAAAAGGCTTGATAATCTGCTGAGCATTGACATGGCTATGTAAATATTTTATTTCAGAATCTGGACCAGTTAGTGGCACACACAGAGAGAACCGTAGGCTCAAGAAATATGTTCATAAATTGGAGGAAGAGAATAACCTTTTGAAGTTAAAATTGGAAGTCCTCTTAGATATGGTATTGTAAAAATTTTTATGTTTCATTCTGTTATTACAAATAATAACTATCATAATACATGAATCTTTGTATTAGTACACTACAGATACCATGCTTGGTACTTTAGTTTATTGTATAATGGTCACCATTCTGTAATAGTCACACAGTAATTTTTAACTTCTGGAAAAAAAAAAAAGATATGGGTAAGTTTGATTTTTTCCAGCCTCGAATTGAGTTGAATCTAACTGTACAAAACTCCAGGCAAGTCAAGTTCAATATAACATTTCAAGTTAACAAGTTTGCACAATAAATGTAACTGTATATGATATGTACATGGGTGTAACATCCACCCCTTATAACTTCAGCCTTTTATAGTTCCAGTTTACCAAGAAAAAAGTGTGGGACTAGTTTCTACCAATAAGAACAAACCTTTGTTTGATTTAGTGATTCATAGAGGCATGCCAAATTTGCATATGTGATAAAATAAATATTTATGCAAATCTTTATGTTTTAAAATGAATAAACTCGATTTTTGACTTATGATAATACTACAAAAAAGTAGGGGAAAAATGCTTTTTAGCTGCAAATAGTGGCATATCAGTTTGATAGCAAGTTTTCAGTCCAAAAATGATCAAGCATGAGCTAATATTAATAAAATAAGTGAATAAAGAAATGGATAAATTAGATTATAACCTTGCTTCTGCTAGGAAATCACACCTACCGAGGAATAT
The DNA here is from genome assembly GCA_029891345.1 of Dryococelus australis. NCBI lineage: Eukaryota > Metazoa > Arthropoda > Insecta > Phasmatodea > Phasmatidae > Dryococelus > Dryococelus australis. Next base: position 316,838,705 of record CM056993.1, on the reverse strand, counting down.
CCCATGGTATTTTGCTCAGCCGAAAAGATACAGGCTTTCGTTACATTTCTGGTTTAAAATTTAAGATTCAACCAAGGTAAGTGTAGTTTTAGTAAATAGGAGTTTAACATTTGATTCAATCTAGACACACATTAATGGATCTGGAAGGAACATATATCACTTCAAAACTATATATGAAACAACAAAGGCGACAAAACAATTTTCATACTACCTGTATCAATATGACACTGAAACTATGTCAATTATAGATAAAATACACAGAAATACCATTAAAAGAATAGTGAGTTTTGTTACAATTGTACTGAGGTAAGAAATTTTGCTGGTGAAAATAAAAATTAAATATAAGAAAATTTCCAACTGAAAAATTAGGCAAATCAATAAAGTTCTATTGTCAGTAAAAACTAATTAGTTCTTAAGCAGAATCAAACTATGGTCGTGTCCGAACTCAGGTATATACTTGTGTACTTGCATCCTTGCGTACTTCACTTACCCTTGGCACCAACTTGATGAATTTGGACATGCAGTCTTGCTGGCTTCAGTACCATTTATTAGCCAGCTAACCACTTTAAATGTTCATGTATTCCGACTAAGAATTTGATAATTGCCTAAGGTTTTAGGGGTTAGTAAAATATTAAATAACATTTAAATTTGATTTACATTAACATTTATTGCCTTGCATTATTGTATGTAAGTGCAGTTTGGATTGCTTTTTTTTTTTATCTTAGCTTCTGTAGGTTAGGAACAGGCCTAATATGAATTTATTGCTTAGACCTTTTTTTAAAGTGAAACTTGCAATAATTATTTATTCAGTTCAAAATTATATGTATACAAAGTAGGAATGTTGCCCTATTAAACTTAAATCAAATAATTATGTTGGAAATCAATTGTAACCTACAAATTGCTTCTCAAAATGTTGGCACACATTCTGCAAGTATGCGAGAAGTATACAACTTCAGTTACTTGTATACTTGCATACTTCACTTGCTGTTCGGACAGCACTTAGATGTCACTTCCGTCGACAGGTACGCACAAATATGTACTTCAGACTAATTTGGACACAGCCTAAATCTTTAACTTGTCTACCAAATTAGCAAATTTTGTGAACAATGAGTTAACTTTCTTTGATGTGCAAAATTTTCAATAAACTTCCAATTCATTGCAGAAAATAATTTCACATGGCTAGGTATATGAAAAACATCTAACTGGCTACTGGTACTGCCCAGTGAATTAAAAGCCCAAAATTTTTATTTGAAAAAAAATTATTTGTAAAGTTCCAAAATAAAAATTTTAATTAATTTTTTTTTCCAGAGAAATGAAAGTTAGCATCATGCAAAACAGTTCAGACTTTGCTTCAGATAAACCCATCATGGACTACGCATACTCATCTGCATTCTTGGCGTGGAGAAGGCAGCAACATTCAATAGTTTTAAGTACTCAAATTGCTGAAAACTGGTATTTGGGGCCTCTTCTGAATCACGCCCACGCACATTTATTACTTGAGGTGCTTCTTGACACACTAGCAGTATGATGGGCTTCATGATAAAAAATTATGTAGGACTGCTCTACATGGTGACCTGATTGAGAGTGTCTGGAGTTCACACAAGAATGCTATAACTTACTGGATAAATTATCAAGTTATTAAACACCCACTGAGACTGTAAACTTAAGTAAAACTTCATTGGGCTAATCTGCGATACTTTAATAACATTTAGAATGTGAGGAGAAATTTAAGTTTTCAAACACTTCAAAGATACATTATATTTAGCCGAAACAGAAATATTAAAATAAACAAATGTCATTAACGTGAGAAATTATCCAAATAATAAACTTAGTTGAGGTGACCTTAATATAAAAATTTAGCTAAAATTAGGCACTGGCTTCAAAATAAATTTTACACAACTAAAAATATTTACTAAGAATTCTATAAGCAAATATCATAACATTAAAATTCTGTTACCTTTACTGTGGGGGAACTATTATAAATATTTCTTGCCAAAAAGGTCTGAGGTTATAAAACAAAAATATATGTTTTTATTGTATGTCCTACCTTTTGGGCTTCTTGTATGTGTAGGCCTAACTAAAATTGAATTTAAATTTGAGGTGTTGAGGAAATAGCAAGTGGCTGTTTGTGCGACTGGACATACGTGAGTGACACAAAGAGAAAAATAACCAATATTGGTTTTCCTATTCTATGCACATAAGAGAAATCACACAGCACAACACTGTTAAATCTTAGTGTGTAAATATCCAATACTTATGAATAGCACAATTAACTCTTGGTACAAGCATGACAAATGAGTATAGTTTATACATTTAACTTTATTCCTTGTGAAGGTGCTAAAACAAACAACAGATAAAGAAACGACACAATTGTGACACTAGTCCAAGAAAAATTATGTAATAGATACAGACAAACAACACCCTTCAGAAATAACATTCAACTAAACCCTTAAATAGAAATAAGGATGGTGACATTTGATATGCAATCAACTTTCACATCAAACAGCTTTACAATCTGTGGTTTAGTAGAAAGTAAAATCATTTCTATTCATTGCATAATTTAACTCTCTGTACCTCCAACACATGTAAAACAAGAATTCAAACTAACATATACTCTATTTACGAGTATTCTGGTACTTATCTCTTGTGACATATGACACATTTTCAACACTGGTAATTAGACGACTTCATCTCATCAGCATAGTCTGCAGGGCATCTGATTTTTACAGAGTTTGTCTTGCCGTTGGCCATGAGACGTTAGAATATTGTACTGTCTGTTCAGCAAGAATGGATGTTCCAGCCTGCTGAGGTTGTTATTATTCACTGGCCCACCGAAGCTATCCACCTCAAGGCAACTAGTACTACTAACCACAGCTAGATGGCACCACTAGTATTTGTATGTTTTGTTGTTTGTCTTCCACTTCTCCCAGCTGGCTAGTGACGTCCCGCCAGAGAGCTATGTTTTTCGCCACCCCTCATCCTCAAGACGCCAGCCAATGAGCACAGAGGCAGCCACCCAACAGAGTATAAATACGGAGTCAGAATTTGACTCAGCAGCAGTCTTCAGTTTTTCACAGCATTCACTGCCGAAACTGACCAGTATGAACACGCAGTCTTCACAGCGCTAGTTGCCGAAGATCTTGCCAGCTTCATTCCTCGCTATACCTTCTTTCCTTCACCGCACCTTGTGCCATAAAGAAAACCTTCCCTCAGACTCCAATGTTGGAACTATCCTCTCATGCCCTGTTTAGTAAGCCAAGCAACGAGCCAACCTGTCAAATGCCACATTGTCTATCGACACTAAGCACTGCGGCTCCCAACTATGTGATAGGGAGTCAGTATTAGTTTTCAGTTGTTTTCGCAGTGCTGTAGTACCCTGTCCCGCTTAGCCTAAAAACAGGTCTCCTCTATCTGTCTTGCGTAGTTCAGCTTCTCGTAAAGCTCTTTATAAACGCAGGAGAGAGTGCATCACCATGTGTTTATTTCCAGTAACATGAATGGACTAAACATTGTTTGAAACCTATCCTTGAGTACCATTTTCCCGTAGACATTGCACTTTTCCTAGTTGACGTCCCATTGAGCGAAACACGTGATCCCGGGGACGATACTCATTCGAGCCAATACACACTTTGCTAACTCACAATGATTAGCTTCGGCCAGCCTTTCTACAAACTTCTGTAGATAAAACAGTGGAGCCTTTACAGGTACACGGCTTTCCAGACTAGCTTGTCAGTTTGGTGCTAGTTCTTTCCACCACACTTTTGTGCCAGAGGGGACGTTCTCTAGACTGGGAAGACGAGGCTGAAGTCTACAGCCACGTGCAGGGACTGCAGACAGCAAGACCTAATTTTCTCTACTCATCGCGCCTTAACGCCGAGAACTGAAATAGGGTATCCACCCATCGACAGCTGCTCACGTGACTACACTGTAGAGCAACACAAACCCTGCCTTTTGCCTCACGGACGTGAGAGTGTGTTACTCCAGATGCCTTTTTCCAGACGTAGTGGTCTGAAGGAGAAAGTGAAACAGGTGCTAATTTCCTTTGGGCGCTTACAGGAGCTGACCCCTGCCCTTTTCATCGCTATGGGACAGCTCGCCCCTAAGGAACAAGTCCAAACTCTATGACATCTCCTTGTCCCAGTCACACTAGAAGTACCACGGGACTTATTCCAGCCACTGACACGCCTGATTCAAGAGATACACGCGTGGCTCGCAGAATACTTCAATCAGCCGGAACAGCAGTCAACAGCATCCATGTTGCATATCTCATGCATGTTGCTCTGTCCACACTGACACGAACCACACCCAACAATCAGCAAGTTCAAATCACCGCATCATCCACACGCACAGTCGTTCTGCCAGAAACTTGCCCCAGCACTAGCAATCTCATTCGCCTAGATGTACTGCACAAGGCACAGAGCCTGAAACGCAAGAGTGTTCTGGCAGAAGCAGACATTGTACCATGCCGTAGAGCTACCAGGCCAGGTTTCTAGACTGGGAAAGCCCCGGCACCACGTAGAGACTGATTCATTCATAAAGCTTCCATGATAGGGTGTGCCTGACTTACCACCCGACAAAAATACCCCCACTGCCGCTTGACATAGTGTTCGTCTAGTCGACAGGGCGTCAGGCATCACTTGTCTTTCCTTAATAAAGACAACTTCTTACATCTGAGTTCAGTTTTGAATAATTTCATTTCAAAATGTTTCAATTGCTGAGCTATAATCGGTAGAGTATGAGTTCTTTTTACTGAGAATTCCTGGAATGTCCTTTCAAAGAGTAAAAAAAAATTAATGTGCTTAACAAATCTTTCTTCTGACTGATGTAATTAAATTTCTGTTCAGGAATTTACAGAAAAAATTAATACTTTTGAAAATACTGCAGTTAACATCTACCAAAATGGTATGGCCTTGCAAACGTTCCTTGGCATCAGTAGGCTGCAGGATAGGAACATCTTCTAAAATTATTAAAGTTGGCACTTTTGGGCATCTTCTAACACTACCCACGCACATTTACAATACTTGGAATGCCTCTCACACATTCCTCCTATCATTACGTTGAATGGTATCAGAAAGATTACATTTCCAAAATCTTGAGCTCTGAAAATTTAGATGGCTTTGATTGGTTGTCAAAAGGAGAGAGAGCCGGTCCTGCAAGCATTACCATAATTCAATTTTAACAATGCAAAATTCGTCCCTCAGAAACTCACTTCCTAATTAATAAACAAAACATCATAAAGACATAAACACATGAACAGCATAGAAAAAAAATTTCTACTAGTCCAGTTGATAAAATTAGGATATGCAAAGAGCATTAAATATCTGTTTACAAAAAAATTTACCAAATAACTGTCAATTTAACTTCAAACATATAAGAAACATTATAAACATTACAAATGATACACAGTTGACACTAGCTAACAGTCAGTGGCGCTAGAGCCCATGACAGTGCTCATCACGCACGTGTCACATGTCCTGCACGTGCGCAAAGAGGCCACTAATTTTGAACTTTCGTAAAAATGTTATTTTCAGTGTAAAATGTGTTCTATTGTATTTGCAGTGTTTAATATGCCTTAAAATGTCTTCAAATGTTTGTACAATTTTAAATTGTTTGGTTATAAAATTCAAAGTGCACGTGGCACCTATATTAAGAACACTTAATCTTCCGGCATGAACGCCGTCATAAAGAGACACTAAAATAATATTGAAATTCATAACAAATTATAGAAATGTGAATCAATACTTAATTTAATTTGTGCCGTTTTGTTTTCACTAATTAAATATTTAACTCTGCATGTGTAGCACTTCCGCTTATGTGAACCCTGTATGTGGCCGTGGTAGGTCCGTGGGATGCTTGCCTCTGGACAGTCTGTCGAGGAGAGCTGGCGTATTAAGACACTGTCATGTACACACTACAACTTTTGTTCACTGATTTGGGTTTCAATAGTCAATTTAGTTTACCGGTTAACCGTCGCTTGTGTACGTTTTGCCAGACATTTTCCCCAGCATTATGCTTCCGCTTTATTAATTTCTTGCGCCCTTGTGGCATTTTTAACATAATCAAGGAGAAGGAGGATAAAGATGTTGGAGAGGTCACATGACACACGCAACTTGAATCAGGCACCATCCGCCTATGTTTATGGCATTTCATTGTAACTTCTGCATTATTGCTACACTCCATTTTAAGGGCTGTATTTTTATGTATTTATTTGAGGGTAATTTTTCGTGTTTGAATATTTTACTGCAACAACATGCATAGCCACGTGGCCGACCAACGCCAAGTATTTGTATTCGCCATCGTTGCATTTGAGAGCTTATTTATCTAACATCGTATGTGTAATAATTTATTTCAGGGTTCTATGTATTTTTCACGTAATTTGATGCCTTTTGTATTTAACCACGTGGTCACAGTAATGTTTGATTTTACCACTATCAGGCATGTTACACGCCTGTAACCACTGCAATCGTAACGAGAATAATTTTCTCAGCAAGAATAATCTTTTGTCTGAATAATTTTGCAGTTTCCAAGCAGAAATATTGCAATTTCACCTGCATCACGAGGTCCGCTACGAACTTCATCCAGCGGCATCCGTGCTATCTAAGCTTGTTTTCACACATGTGTGTTTATTATGAATATTCATTTCATGTCCAATCTTGCTTCATGTATCATTCTAACGTTTATGTAATTTTGTAATTAGTATACGGTGCAGTTTTTCCTGTCCTAGCCAGCTCTGTGTATAAGCTGTCACCACACTACCCACGTGCTGGAGGGCGAGCCCCGATGAGTTTGCGTTAGTGATGCAGAGTAATCACACATGTTAATATGTATTAAGGGTTTCATTTGTAATTCACAGTGACCTGTCTTCAAGGAAAAACCGTCAGTCCACCCTAGCGGCTGTCGTCCCTCTTCCTTTGTGAAGATTGTGCTTTCACGCACCTCTGTGAGAGCATCCATCGAGGCGTGCGCTAGAGTAATTGCGGGCTGGGGAGCACCCAAGCGGAATTGGCTAGTCATGACCGAGATAATCATACTTTCATTGGCACATTGATGTGTATGCATAATAGCAATAAAAACAAGTCTACAGTGAACTTAACTCTTTTATTCAGTAGTGACAGTGTGCTAGCCACATATGTTTTATTAAGTGTTTATTTTCATTGTTGTTTAGTAAAAAAGGATAGTATTGCCTACATGTTTGTAAGTACGCACGGGTGAGATGGACACACAGAACCCACAGCATCCCTGAGAACCCTGAGCCCACATATTTTCAAGTTCATAATTTTCTTTTTTTAAGTATTTATTTTTAGTATATACAATACTGTTTCCACTAACAATAAACTCCCAAACATATGTATACTGATGTTTTGTATGGCATCAGTGTCCATTCACTTCTGTTTGCCTTTATCATGCCAGTTCTAGCACACGTATAAGGTTGTGCTATCATCTTCTGTCCAGGAATTAGTCAACTTCCATTACTAACTGCCTAAATGGAATATTTATACAATAAATGTAAATTCTCATAAAGGTTTTATATTGTAATAGGGCTTTAATATAATCATGAATTTTCTAAAATAGTATTTTATTTAATAACAAATTTTATTTTATAAGGGAAAAATTTTTGCAACTGTAAACTAATGCAATTAAATATACTCTGTATTTCTGCCTGAGTGTTTGCAGGAAATTAGTAATCAGTAATATTGATTATTGATCTGTTAATTTGATCAGCTGTAGATATAAACAAAGCATTAGCAGTTTGGCAATGTATAATTATTGATTTGCAAGACATGAAAGGTGACTGTTAGGTGCAAATCTTTGTTTGTTTATAATCTGAACATACAGTGATTCAACAGATTCCACATTGCATGTTTAGTACCTCAATGTCTTCTGGGATAAACCCAACTCAAATGACAAGTCAATCTTTGTTAGTTCAACTCTACTCAATTTTTTGAGTCTTGCCCCATCTCTAAAAAAATTTACCACCTAACAGCTGCAGTCTTTTTAGTTTTTAGCCAACTGAGAAAACGTAGGGATGCTCCCTGCTCCAAACACCCCACCACAAATTCCCGGGGAGGGTGATTCCATCAGCCTTCCCTCCACAAAGACTGGAGGGGACAAGTTGATGCATTCAGGCTGAGATAAACTGCAGCTGGAGGTAGCCAAGTACAACTAAAGTATTATGCCTTCCTCTTCCCCCCACCCTATCACAAATGATGCAATTTTACGCTGTGTGGAGGCTATCTGCCTCCCACCAGACAGCCAACAGAGGGAGGAAACAAGGATGCTGTGCTGGCTGCTAACTTTTCCTCTTGCAGGTGTGAAAGGGTAGGTAGAATGCTATGGTAGTTGCTATGCAACGAGCTCCCCTTGAATCAGGCATTTAAGGGGAGGAAGCAATATCACACTGAGCAACAGTTAAGCTAACCCGAAGATGAGAACAAAGTGCTTCCTCCCTACTCACAAGGCATGCAAGGGGAGGATTCAAATTTTCATTGTGCAGAACAATGACTAACGGGAAGGAGAGGAGAGCACAACGAACACTATTAGTTGATAGACAGTACACCCCCTGTTACTGGATGTTTGCATTAACAGAAACTATTTTTAAGAGAAATCTGCACCATTCACAAGGAATGGATGTCAAGTATAAATTGTTCATGGTAAAGTGAGCACTTTTGAGGTCCTAATTACTTTTTTATTTCAGCTATTTTTTATAGTTTAACCACATTTTCAAATACATATTGCAATGCAAGTAATAAACACAGTGTGTGGATTCCACCACACTCGGAAATTAACATCTCAAAATGAGAAGGCTTTCAAAAGTGCTCATTTACAGTGAATAGCTTGTATCAACATATGATTCACGTAATAGTTGCACTTTAAATTTTCAAGAGAATTTTTAGTATAAACTGTGTGACCATTGTGTGATGGAAATTCATACAGTATTTGTGCCAGTTTTGGGAAGGTGTTTGACCGAAATTTAAATTTTGGATTTTACACTGCATGACTTTGCTGAGAAAATGATGATAACTGATTGGAGTGAGCTGCAAGTCATTTGCTTGCTTAAATTAAGGCTTGCAATCATCGTATGAACTGTTGTTTTGAACATACACCACTGCAGACCTTTTTGTACACCAAACACAAAGAAAAAAATTAACCAAGCAAAATTTTTCTGTCAACAAATGCGTAAATGATTCACAGACAAAATTTCAGAATGAATCAAGGCAATAAAACATCAAGGAAAGAGGGGGGGGGGGGGGGGGGGACTGAAATAAATGATTAAACAAATGAACAATGAAGATGCTACACATACATACATGCATTAACTTCGGCCTTTTCTGAAGCCCTGCCAAATTTCTACTTTTTGTTACTGATTACATATCTTTCCGCTAGACGTAAACATAAACACTGCCGTGTGACTTCAACTTTTATAACTGTCAAATGCTGTGGTTGCTGTTTATAGCTGTTCAAAGAATTATGTCATATTGCAGAAACCATTTCCTACGAATGTTCACTATTTAGGCCTATAACAATATTTAGGTCAGCTTTATAACTATTTGTTACACACGATGTAGGACTTTACACATAATACACAATATTTTGCCACACGGTGTTTGTTACAACTGTGGCGGAAACAACATTAGTATTTAACCTGTTGTTATTAATATGTATTTGGAATAAAAATTAAAATGAAGGTACAACCAGTCCAACGAAACGACACTGTAAATTCAAGCACGCAACTCCTGTCGCTTATTTATTGTACTACGTTGCATCGACAAACGTAAAAGATAGTGGTGAACATGCAAACACGTAGGCCTACCGTAACATTTATTCCGCTAATATTTACATGCATTGGTATCGTACTTACTGGTTTGTAGGTTTATTTGATTATTTATTTAAATTTATCTGGGTGGGACTAGTATTTTGTTGGGATTGTGGCAGACATTCAAATCATAGAAACGTAAGCTCGTTACACAACTGTGTTTCAAACACCTAGCGCGAAGGTACAACATTGTGATAAACAGACGTGAATATAAATAATTAACTTCATCATAACATTAGTTCATGGTTAAAACGTATAAACTTTGTCCATATTTGAAATGCACAGGCCTGCGTATTTGCGAGTACAACTCAGCCACCACAGATGGAAATGGTGGCTACGCCCTTGCACACGCGAGGATCACAACACTCGTAAGAGTATATTAATCAACCCTGCCGTGCCCTGGAAACATATTTATCACAACATTGTAACTTCCCTAGGATGTTTCAAAACTTGACGCTTCATTCAGAAACACGCAGTGTCATTGTATGTCGCCACACCACTGCCAGTCATAATGCACTGGATATAATCGACCCCCCCACCACCATATTGGGAACACTTTCCACACCACGTCTGCCAACCTGCTGGATTTGTAAGTGTTGCGCAACAAGCTGTGTTGCGCGATCACATCTAAAATATGTTGTTGCATCTAAATAACACATAATAGGTATTTAAACAATAAAATCTCGTTTCAGTTGTAAATTACAATCTCAAACATCATTATTGTTGCTGTAATTAGTATGAAATGTGATGAAATTAGAAATAACAAAATGTATACCTTTCCTACACAGATGGTACACCCTTCCCAAGAGAGAGAGAAGAGAGAACGAGAGAGATCTACATGCTCTGCTTCGCTTATTGAACCTTTTTTCCGCGTGGAAAAAAACACCATCCTACACACGGGAATTTTCGCAGATATTTTAACTGCAGCAATGAAATGTGTTTCCGTCAGTGCTATCTAACAATACAAATATATCAATTGGCAATGTTTAACTTACAAATAATATACATAATGCGAGGTTAGAAAATATTGTAAATATGAACTATTTCTTACTGGCCATTGCCAACACGTCGCTGCTCTCTCTGTTGTTAATTTATATTTAATACAAAATAAATATTACAAATTATAGAAGATAATAGGGTAAAGTTTCATTTATTCAATAACACAGTACTCTAAATTTAATCACAGTGTTAAATATTTGTGGAATACAAGTCATTGGAAAAACAGGTTGACATAATACGCCTAGGGTGATTTTTCAAAGGTTTGATTCCAAAAGGTAGAAGAAAGCGCGAATGGACTATACATGAATGCCTCTGGATGAGACAGTGAAGTCAGTACAAACATGGCAGGATTTCTACAATAAAATGATTGCAACACTTTGGGAACTGTAGGTACTGTGTTTTTGTCTTCAAGCACATTAAAAGACTATAAATTAATTGTAAACATTGCAAAACATATTTTTTTTTGAATAGTTAAGTTTCTTTCTTCTGCGACAGTCAGTGACACACTAGCTTTCTATTGAAAGGCTTTGCAACTACTGGCAATTTTTATTGTATGCCTGTGACTTTAGCTGGTTTCCTGTTATTTTTGATGAAATGAAGAAAAAAGAAAAATTTATTTGCATTATGTTTGTCAGCATTTTATTCATTGTGTCGTTGAGAGTCATTTGCATGCATGCATACATTTGCAAGTATCCATACATGCATACATACATACATATATACATACACACACATACATACACATACATGTGTGTGTGGGCATGCACGTGCATCTTTATATGATTCTATCTATGTATATATATATAATTTTTTCCATTTAATCACTAATTTTTTCTTTTGTCTTATTTTGTGTGTTTTATTACTGACTTAATTCCATTAAATTATATTATTCTTAACTGCACACTGTACCTTGACACAAGCTGACCTTGGATTTCTTGGCTATTACAGATGTTTGCATCGTTCAAATTTCAAATTTTAGGGTCATTCTTTGAAACCAAACATTAATATTTTTAGCACAATCTGGCATCATTAATTGTTAGTTGTGCACTTTCTTTAGTATTCATCAATGTTGTAATCATACTCAGGTCTCTTAAGTTGATTAACAAACTAGATAGTAAAGTGTGTTGTGTACTCAAACTCACTTAATATATTTTTGCCTACAGCTGACTCAGACGACTGCAGAATTCCATCTGCAAAGTAAAGCACTGGAACAACTAAAGCCGGCAAGCATAAACCACAAGAGGTGACGTTTGACACAGTGCAGTGTTAGGCAACTATAAAGAGACCATATGATTTCAAATGGGAGTATATCTTCCACATGCAAAGACATATGATAATGTATTACTGGGCAAACACAACTGCAAAAGTCTATTGTTGACCAAACAAAGACTGTGAGAGATGTACTTTTTTTTGTCTGTTCCTGCAATAAGTTTATTGTTACAAATTCACTCAAAATTAAGCTTTTATAAATGTAAGTTTTTGGTTGATGCTTTATTTGTAAGAAAACCATCCGTGTTAAAATTGGAAAATATTTTAAATTTCTTCTTTATTCAAAAAAAGGGCAGAGGTCAAAAAGGTAAAACTGAAAAAAAGTTTATCAATATTTACAGTAATTGAAAGAAAGAAAGAAAAAAAAAAACCTTAATCTTATCAGGTGAAGTGTCATAACAACAATTTCATTGTTTAAGTTGTTTCAGTGAAATTTTTTCAATGTTTTGGTTATTTACCTGGAAAGTAATGCAAATTTCTGAAATCAAGATGTTCAAGTTGCTGTGAAATTTCTCAATGATTCGGTTATTTATCTGGAAAGTAATGCAAATTTCTGAAATCAAGATGTTCCAAGTTGCTGTTTCATTCTGCAAAACATATTTTTTGGAAATATTTAAAATAACCACGGGTAGCATAAAATTATAAGGTTGCAGAATACTTTATTCAGAATGTTCCAAAATAATCTTTACAATATTCATAGTATATATTTCGGGAATGGCAAATGAGAGAAAGGAGTGGTTTGTCCCCACAACAGTGGCATTCTACCATTGCTCCATCCATTTTTAATCTGTTGTTACATGACATTGTAAAGAGTACAGGTGATGTGTACATAATCATGCTATGTCAGTATTTCAGCAGCGTTCATAGTCAAGTACAGTAGAACCCTGATTTTGCGACTGTCCACAATTCCCGAGAATAATGTCACAAAATCACTACTGTTTCAAAATTGAAGCTAGCCAATTTTAAACCCTATTAATTAAAAAATTATATTTAAAGTGTGTTTTTTTTACATAAAGTTTCTATTTAAGTTTCGCTGGTGTAACACCAACAATCTTTTAAACTAATTAAGCAGATACGTTCCAAATAAAACAACAATCTAGAAGCTTGTACTTAAAATCCTCGTAAAAATTATACAGTATGCTAAGAATTTATTGATAAACTCTTTAAGGTGTTTCAAACTGTTTATGCATCTCCACTGTAAATTTTTTAAATATAGTATTAATTTAATTCAATACTCAAGATGGCTTCTGAATAAAATCATACCCCAGGGTCCATCCTGTTGTCAAAAATTTTAATACAACATGCAGCATGCAATTTTTACAGGGCAAAAAGTTCATTTTCATTGGTTTCTTGCAGGAAAATCAGAGGTTTGTTACCAAAATATTAATTTATTTCATTAAGTCATCTTCTGAATAAACTGGCATCTTGTAAGGGCATATATGAGACCCCTTTGTCGCCAATAGTATGGAAGCACTGCCTGGTAAAGCACATTTACTTTACACAGAATCTACCAAATTGTCATTTTTGATACTTACCTGTCTCTTGAGGAACATCATTCTGAAGTAGCAATCAGTTCTACAACATCACTGGATTCTGTTCAATACGTAACGTATTGAAGCACCTGATTTTTTTTCCGATTCAGATTCAGCATCTGCTAGACTCTAATGTGCATCTAACTATTGCATAGTGGACTTGTTCAATGGTATCTCGGAAGAGAAAGAAGTGTAGTAGGCCCTCAGTTACAAAAAATATGAGAGTACATCTGAGACGTGAAGTGTCTGCCAGTCAATTTTCAGCCCACATGCTCAATACAGACAAAGCAGTTCATTACCCAGGGGAATTTTGAAAACCCTTATTTAACTGGATCTCCCATACCATAGGCTTATACTTCGAGTGGATACACCTGTTATGTTGTTCAGAAATTTGAAGCCACTGAAACTCTGTAATGACACTAGGCTGCAAGTCAAAGTTCTACTCTGCATTGTAGTAGAGACCACTATTTTAACAGGATTGGCTCATGGAGAAACAGTCTTTGTGCTGCATATTCCATTGATTCCCTATGACCTCCCGTTTGAATTCAACAGACCGCAGTTTCCCCTCAAAGTGTGCTTTGCAATGATGATACATAATTTGCAGAGGCAAACACTCAAATTCTCAGGAGTTGACTTAAGTCAAGACATACTTACTATTTAGAAACTACTGTATTATAATGAGAACACAAATTCCATGCAGACTGTCACTGGCAAAAGCTAATAGTTTATAATTACTGGTAGTCTCCATCATAAGGTATATACCTCATGGTATGCATAGTTTTGTCTAGTAACATATTTTGAATAGTGTGTGCCTCTGACAGACGATCAGTGGGAAGGGAAAGTCGGGCTATCTCACTTGCACAATTTCCCTTTTTTTCTTTCACCTCCCTTTGCAAGGCCTCCACCTAGCTGGTGCCTACTGTAATGATGCTCACTTTTAACCACAGCATTTACCAATTTTCACAACTTTTTTTTGTAGTTTACCAATTAAGAGCAATGACATTACAAAAGCTATACTTGATTGCTAGTTAACATATTTTATTATTTTTTAATAAATTGACTCATAACATCCTGTGGGAAACCGAGGTCCGCCACAGCCTCAAGGTGTTTTTGGTGGGGGCTAAGGCAGACACACCTGGGGGGTGGGGGGTGGTTGTGCTTAGACACTCTAGTACTTGTGTAGTACTGGCACTTGATCAGTGTACAGTACCGGCCTGGTTGCTTTTCGGCAGGGCACGAAATCTGGTATAAGTATAGCTTTACGTTTCGGTGGGACCAATCCCACTGGATTGCCTGGGTGACGCGTGACCTGCGGAGGTTGCTCTAATTCAGACTGTGGTGCGACCTGTTTGCCACCTGAATCTGCTGTGCTGGTCGGTGTGTGTTCGCAGGAACTGGTTGATGCCGGAGTTGGCTGGCAGATTGAGGTCCCCCAAAACTACAAGTTATCAAGGCTGAGTGACCTATCCTGTCCGCTTACGTAGGCCAAGATCACGGGGTGTGTTGTGCCATTGACTCTGGTAGGTGGAGTGAAGAGAGTTTGTTCGTAGGCTGGTGAGACGGGCCTCTCTATGCAGCAGACAGCTTGCGCCTGTTCCCGGGGACCGAGGTGCTCAATAACGATGGGGATGTGGTTAGGCTCCTGCTGATAATTAGAGACAGTCTCCACCCTTTTGACCCTCTTACTTGTATCACTACGAAAGAAGAGCATGACGAAAGAGTATCTACAATCAGACCTCGCAGAAGTGGAGCAGGTGACGCTGTGGTCCTACTCTGGTGTAAAACCTTGTACCATCTCCGCCAACTCAATGTGGTATCCCTATCTCAGTGTCCGGCAACAGAAGCGCGGTGGGTACCGAGTCAGGTTTCACTGGCTGATGGTCCCAATACGTGGGCGAGTTCCTCTTGAGTACCAGTCTCCTCAACTCGGGGAAATACGTCCTCCGGCACCAGAAGCACGGTGGAGAGAGTGAACACCAAGCTGACAAACTAACCCCAAGAAGAGGAGTACTTACTGTCGGGGCTCTATCATTCTGTACACCATGGTGTACAGAAAGGGTGGCCATCCAGAATGCGTGTGGTTACTCTACTGGTGTGTTTGGCGGTTTAGAATAAATCTTTCGGTCACCTGGTGTTGATGTTTACAGGGAAGGGTACTATGGCTATGGGAAAGATACCCTTAAGTGGATTAAAAGCTTGTTTATTCCATTGAAGGAAATAAACAAGGAAGCTTAATGGAAATTGAATATGCATTGCCATGTGAAGGTGACTTGTTCCTAGGCTAGCGGGGTAGGTAGACAGTGCTATGAAAATAACTTACACTTGCTGTGCTACAGTGTACCCTAAACAGGTCGGAAGTGTGTCTAAATATTTGACGATGTTTAGGTGACAATTGAAGAGGACTGGTAGAACAATAGAAGTCTTCTGCACCAGGAGTGCGGCGAAGACGAATGTAGAGGAGGGTCTTTGGCACCAAGAGCCCTCTGAAGACCGTGAGAGGAGCTGATGGTTCCTTCGGCACCAAAAGCATGGTGAAGGAACAGAACCGACTGGCATTGCAAGGGCCGGGCCCCAGTATTTATTCTCTTCCTGGCTCACCCTTGGTCGTGATGTGAGTAGTGGCGGTTCTTGATCCTCTGGGCGTCACATCACAGGCCGTGCTGGATCCAGGGCTGCATGCAGCAATTGTACTAGTGGTGCCATTCGGCGGTGCGCTTTAGTACTTGGATGATCTTGATGCGTAGTCTTGGTGGCTCTGCCAGTGAACAGAACAAGTCATCAGATGTGGAGCGTCCATCCTTTGCTTTGGGTAGACAGTACAAGTTCAGCATCTTGTAGAGTGTAGGAGCTATCACATTCCATTGACAAGTGTAGCTGAGTGATTTGCAGTGATGAGTAAAAGTAAATTTAATAATGTTGAGAAGGATGTTGCACATCAAGATTTTGATTAAGACTTTTGCAAGTATAATTTTTTTACTTTTCTGGAATTTTTAGAATATTTTGTTGATTCTCGAGAATTACCTCAAATCTGCTACCTTTGTAAATTGAATTCCATGTAAAATTAGGGGTGGCTAATGCTGTTGCCATGCGCACAGCATCGAGCGTAGTTCGTACCAGAGAAGAGAGGTGTACGTGAGATGCACACACCAAACGCAACCCAGTCAAAGGTTTTAATGGATTTTTGCCATTTTTCTTTACAGATTGTTACCCACCAGTTACTTGGGGGTGGCAGTACAAACTCTTATTATTTTTTGTTGCATGCTTACAAACACATCTTCAAATGAACTTTAACTGTGACTGCATTTTTTCTATAATTTTTTTAATTTTTGACGCGTGCCCGGCTATTGACTGTATAGCACGATCCTCTAGGTTTATTGCGCTAGACCAAGTGCGTGGTAACAGGTAGCTGATGGAAGGTGTCAGAAACCTGGCTTACTCTGAAGGTCTTTGGTCAATTGGTAACATGGGTTGGCTGACTAAGTGAAGCTGTTGCTACAGTCGTTGAGTTAGATTACGTTGTACTTTATGTTCCATTCCACAGACTCTTGACTCCAGAAGTTGGGATTGGTTAGACCATACCTAACTTCTGTCCAGTAGACTGATCCCCACGTCTGCGGGCTGATCAGAGACATTGAGTCGTTTGGGCCACCAATAATACTACTACTACTACTGGATGTGATTTTCCAGCCAAGGCCAGACTGCAACCCGCAGGCCAATACTGCCTCCAGTACCTAGGTGCTCTGGTAGATGATACAACCTAAGTTTGCTGTCTCTCCTTGGTGGAAGGTATTCCTAGTGGTCATGACTCCTCTGTTCCTTCCCTTCAGCACCTGAGTGCTCAGGGCAATAGGAAGCAACAGGCCATCTTAATGGGTGTGTTTCAGACTAGAGGTCCCCAGAAGGGGGGCCTCAGTCAAGCTAGTTTGGATCTACAAAAGTACCGGTTTTTGTCTGTAGTGCACAGTGCAACTTATTCCTAGCGAGTGAAGTAGATGTTACTCTAGAAATAAAAGTGTTATGATAGAGAATGAGCTGTTGTTATTAAGGACTCAATAAATATTGTTACTCATGCTATCTCCTACCAAGCAGACGGAGTACTGAAGTAAAACTATGGTAGACAGGTGTAGGCGACCTGGTTCTAAGCTGAAGGGAAAGTGAACTAGAAAACTGAATATTTAACTACTCAACTAAAGCTGTCTGATGTGGGTGTCTGGAAGAGAAAAAAAGTTAAAATAGCAAGGTATATTCGTGTTCAATGGATGTTGAAGACTGTTGTCGTTGCAGAGAATAGCTACAATGGCTACTGAAGACTCGAGATTTCGCTGGAGGCCCCAGCACTAAGGAGTGCTCAGGGTTTACTTAAGAGAAATACGAATGACTGGAGCGCTGCTGCACACTGACTTATATAGTCAGAAGTCTAGGCTACCGCAGCGGGGTGCGGGAAGGGGCCCGATGCCCTTCTGCCGTGAAGGCTGGCGTGGGAGGTGGGAACCCTCTCGTCAGTGTTGTTGGTTCGTGGATCCTTCGGCAGCACCTGAAGTGGCTGAAAGCTTGTAGACACTCAGTGCGGGGGGAAATGGCATGCTCACTGGTTTTGTAACCTTGTAGGCACGTGTTCGGCCGCCTGGTAGATTTAAGCGGTGAGCAACATTGTGTATTAGTTTTCAGTAGACAACTCTTACGTAGGTTGACGTAAGGGTATACTTCACATAAAGAGCAATGAGTCATAATCGTAGTGTATAAGTAGTATAAGCGGTATCATAAATTTTCTTAAATGTTTGAGATATTTTTGACTATTCTTGAGAATGTTGTAAAACTGCAACTGCCGCCTGGAAGTGCATCCGGTGATAAGGAACCAAGCACAGAGCGGTAGCGTTAGAGATACGGGTCATTGCCACGGAGTTTCCATTCATGTTAAATGCAGAGCAAATAGGTTAAAGTAGTAGGTGCGGGCTGATCCTGCACTTTTTTTTTTTTTTTTAATTTTTTTTTTTTACCTTGTTTTGAGGTATGTATCTGTGTTGTATTAATAGTTTAATTCATTTTTGCATATCATATTAATTTTTACGATTATGAACAGATTTATGATGTATTTTTGCAGATTTCATCTTCACATGTATTGGAGGTGCATTCGTTCTTCTGGTTATTACCCGAGGAAGGTTTATCATAATATTGTGGCTTTTACTAAGGGTGTCAATAAAGATGATAGGTCTTGGACAGTTAAGATCCTTGATATAGAAGAGTTATATTTTGTCTTTTTTTTTAGTACCTTTTTCGGTCTTCAAGGGATAATTGCTAAAGCTGGTAGTGGTTTTTTTGGAAATGTGTTTCTTCAGAAACTCTCATGTTGAGAAGGAGTCTGCACCAAAGGATATTAGTGAGATTGGTCCAAACAGAATAATCTGTTGGAAGACTTTTCCAGTTCATAAGGGCAAGGGAGACAATACTACTGTAATTAGTGTTTTTGGTAATGCATCTATGTATTCACGTAAGAAGATGAAACTTGGTGATCAGATTTGTTTGTATTCGAAATTAGTTGGTACTACTGGTGACATGCATATTCTTGGTCATGTGGAATTGTTTTTCAATCCGTGATTGTGTTAGTATTATTGTCCGTGATTATGTGTTGTTTTTTATTTTGTAAATAAAAGATTTGATTTCCAGAAACATGTCATGTAAAAGACTTAAAATACATGACTGACAATCTCCAACATACAAATTCAGTTACAAATGCAAAGCCAGGCTGGATGAGATTTTTAATTAGTCTGACAAACAAAAATTTCAATTACAGCTTGCCTGCAGTTAATTAAGCATTTCCGAAATCCACCTTAAAAATCCTACCTTTAACTGTATAAATTTTAATACAAGCACTGACAGAATCCTTATGGTGAAATTGGCAATGAAGCATAATGACTAATGCCACATTGTTTCTCGCATCATCTTGAAATTGTAATGCCAAAACTAATGGCATCTGAACTTACTTTTTATTATATGGTACTGCCTCTTACCTCCTCTCTTAAGCTTGACTAGCTAGTGTCGTTTTTCCAGGTGGAGCCCCATTCCGGAAATAAAGAGGGGTAGAGAAAATTATTGATTGTACAAGCAGCTGAAAGAGGGGAGGTAGCGACAGAGAAACAAGGGTGCTCAAATAAAGTGATACAGACATATGGTAACAGAAAGAGCCTCACTGTCCTTTGTTGCAATATGGATGACAGTGAGAAAGATAACCCACTCATGTTCAGTAAGTGTAAAAACCTATGTGCATTCGAAGGACATGCAATGTTGCCTTGCCAATACAACTACAATAAGAATGCTTGGATATCAGGTATGTTTGATGCTCACCCTACTGGATCTGGTGGCTGGAGGGCAGTGCTAAGACAAGACTCTTCCTTCTCTCCTCCCCTCGATGTCTGAGAACCGGAAGTCACCGCTTTGACAGGTTTTTCTTGGGGCCTGCAGTGGTGGGTTTGGCCACTTTTGTTATGGCATGCTGGGCCTTGGGAGGTGCATTAGCAGGCGTCTGGTGTGTGTGTACATGCGTCGGGGTATATGCAGGTGTGCGATTGAGCCATTTGACCACCTTGTCTACATACATTTGCAGGTCAGCTGAAGGTGGGTGGTTTCTGTGGCGGCTGTGGCAATGGTGAGACGGCACGGGGTATGTGCTAGATGAGGCTTTGTGATGACCTGGATGAACTGGTGGCTGATCCTGTCTGGCGAGCAGCATCCTTCTTCCAGGAGTACACCTGGTTAGCAGCAGGATCTGGGACTCCAACCAGGGCTAGCCCCTGCTTGGCTGCTTTCCCCTGTCCAGCTTTATGAAGCATAAGGGGGGTGACAATACAGAGGAGTGGATAGCAGGTGTACAATAGGGGTCGGCACAGTCTAATGAAAATAAGGGGAAGGCTACTGAATGAATGGGTGGACAGCCTGGACTACTGGCCTTCAGTCTAGTGGCTTGACGAGCAGTACATCACTGGCAGACCCAAGTACCACACAGAAGGTGACAGTATCAGGATCAGGGGTGTCCGTTCTCATGGTTACTTGCTGAGCGAGACATTGCTGGTAGACCCAAGCATCATGAAGAAACGGGGCTCTTTGTTGGGGTTGACCTATCTTTCTCCAGCAAGTAACCTGGCAAGTGAGACATCGCTGGCAGACCCAGGCACGTACTGGAGGGGGCTAGTCCAAGGTGTCCGCTGCTCTGGTGTTACCCAGGAAGGCAGGCTTGCCAAGCTCCACGTCAAGACAGTGCCCCAAAAGGTTGGTATGATAGAGAATTGGTGATGAAGCAGGGAGATGCCAGGAGCAAGGTAAAGAAAAGACTGAGCGCTGGGAGTGACAACATAACCAAGACTGATTTATGTCTGGTTATTGACTGATTAAATGCACATAAATCGGCCTGTATCCTGACTAGGGCCTGAAGGGGCGATCCTACATTGCCAACCTGTATGTTCCCTAGACTTAGAAGATGTGGCAGTGTGGGGGTGAGGGAGATCCCAAGTCAGCAGAACTTGGACTTGCATCACTAGGGCAGCTACAATGTAGCTAGAAGCGTGGTTGCTTTGGTGAACTGGTGAGCAATGATGACTTGAAGTAAGTTGGTTCTCAGGCAGAGTGACTGTGATTGAACTGGTGCAAGACAGCCCCAAACTGAGCAGAGATGGCCGAAGCTGGCAGCTACTTCCTGTCACGTGGGCCAAGGTTGGAGAGGTAAGAGAGCGGCAGCGTGTTGTGTAACATCACGATGCATCAGCTGACCCGAGCCAACCCTGGGCTTCAAGGCATACTGTTGCTTGCGTAAATGCTCTTCTTAGGAGGGAGCTGTGGCAAGGCTAGATCGAGTGAATGACGATGCCCGTGGCATGTCATGTTAATGAGATGGGTTTGTGCGTTTGACGACCACATGTGTAGCAGAAACAGCAAAGTCATGCTCTTGGTTGACATTTGTACTGCCCATGCACAGGTCCAGGTCAGCCGGTGTTTTTACTGCCAAAAACCACCTCTCCCCTTCAGCCTTTAGACCAGGGCATGATCAAGGCTCTGAAGGTGAATTTTTCAACAAGTGAACAGTCAACCTCTTTTAACAGATCTGGATTTAGGGCAGACATGCAAAAATTGGGACATGTTTAGGGATATACATGAAATAAAAGGTACATGGGGAAAAATCAATCCCAACACAATCTGCAACTGCTTTCAGCATGCCCACTTAGTTGTTGTCATAGCCCATGCCCTCCCTCTGGCAGCAGCTGCAGATGTTAAGGATCTAAACGACACTGATGTGAGGATGCCTGAACCATCAAACGAGCTCCAGTCAGGACAGTTAAATCAGTCCCAGTCTGGCACCTATCCATGCCTCTGCTTCGTCCCTTCATGTGAAGGGAAGTGGAAGAAAATTGTCCCAGACTGCATGTACAAAGTGTGTGTCTGTGCTGCAGATGAGGTAGCAGTGTGGGGAGAACGGGATAACTTTGTCAAAATGCACAAAATATAGGGGGGGGGGGGGGGAGAGGAAAGATGAAGAGGAAACACAAAAGCCCAAGTCTTACAGGGAGACACATGCCTTAATGCGCTACAGATTTTTAAAGACCTAGTAGAAAATGACTTCAATTCCACATCAGAATTGTTGAGTCATTTTAGAGTTCTTTCAAAGATATGTAGTGCATGTCGTGTGCATGAAGAAACATGTTATTTTTAGTGCTGTAAAAACATTAGCCTGTGCCATTGCAATGATTTTATAAGCTGTTCACGAAAGTGAGCATTTTTGAAAGCCCTCTTGTTTGGAATAATTTTTGTGTGTGCATGCGCGCGTGTGCATGTATCTTTATATATATAATTCTTCTGTGCGTGTGTATGTCACTGAACTCCTCCTAAACGGCTGGACCGATTTTGATGAAAATTTTTGT
This sequence comes from Dryococelus australis, assembly GCA_029891345.1. Lineage (NCBI taxonomy): Eukaryota > Metazoa > Arthropoda > Insecta > Phasmatodea > Phasmatidae > Dryococelus > Dryococelus australis. Next base: position 316,816,185 of record CM056993.1, on the reverse strand, counting down.
GTGTGTTCAAGTGGATTCGAGAATGGTTTAGATTCACAATTCGGTCCACTACAAAATGTTTTTTTAATAAATTTTTTATTTATAAGTTATTGTTGATCTTGGAATGTTTTACATTGTATCCGGCAGACAGCGCTGCGATCACAGTGTCGAATATCCAAAAATATTTCATTTTACTTCCAGTTTGTCCTGATAGTGGCGCTGCGATCAGATTCAGGAGAATTTTGTAACTTTGTGTTGTTATTGTGTTAAAATAAATCGCGTGCTAATTGAAATGAAATATTACATACAGGACGTCTGTCGGGTCCATGTGCGTGCGTGCGTGCGTGTAATAATAATAATTTCAGCTTTACATGTTAACTTCCGAGTGTGATAGAATATATACACTGCTTATTATTTACGTGGCAGTATGTAATTAAAAATGTGGTTAAAGAATAAATAATGGCTGAAAGGAGAAAGTAACTAGGGAATCAAAAGTGCTTACCTTACCATGAACAGCCTATTAAAAAACTTGAGTACTGTATATGTGTATTACCACTGTGAACTATGCACCATCATTCCTAAAATTCACATAGTTTAGTTAATACATTTTTGTTTTTCCGTATTTATTAAAAAAAAAAAAAAAAGTACAGTTTGTGTGTAATACTGATTTAAACTATGCCACTGACATCTCCAAAATTTTAGATTATTAATGAGGCTTACCCATGTTTATTTAAGTGTTCTCTGTTTGAGTATTTTACTGTATTTCACAAGTTCAGGAAAAGTACAAAACGTAGTAAAAAGTATTGTACATGCAATCAGTGTACTTCCAATTCCTTGTGTTTGCAACTTAAGAAACAAATATATACTAATACCATTTACAGTGCTTGTATAATTTCCTCTCTTGCTCCACTCATGCACAAACATCAGTGTGGAGATGTTGCAACAGGTCAACTTGAAGCCAATGTTATGGAAGTTAAGCTGTATATTACAGCACAGTTGAAGAGGCTATAAACAGTGAACTTCATTGCAGACCAGCTGTTAACAAGTATTAGAGTGTACGTTGAATCGGGATTCCCCATTGTTTTTCCTAGCGTAAAAATAAATTTTACGTCAAACGTAATTGATTCTGTAATTTTTTAAATTTTATTATTAATATCCTCATGCTACTATTAATTAAAAGTGTTTGTGTTACCTAACACCCCTCTGTGGATTAGGTGTGAGTGGGCCAAACCCTACAGGAGATGGTGCCTGAAGAAGACGTATAGTCCGAAAAGGACATACCGAAGCGCCTGGGCGTACTGTGTTCCAACTCTCCTGCACATCCCGTCGTCAGTGCCTTGGGCGTGTCTGGAGGACATTCCCCCAGGACTGCACGTCCGCAGGAAGGGAAGAGTGTTGATACTGCTATACGATCAAAGGGTCAAATAAATAAAAAGGGAAGAGGAATACCTAACTGGAATACGCGTAGAGAATGGCGAGCTCTACATAGGGAACCACGAATACAGATTGTTGTAAGCTCCAACAGCGATGACGCACTCCCATTTGCAGCTCTGGAGTTCATCCCGCATCCTGTCTCGCCTACTGTACCGCTTGACTACCAATCGGAGCTTGACGCCTACTTGGGAATCTGCTGGCCGTGGCCTGATTTAGACCACATAAGTTACAATCAGCTAGAAACACGCTCGTCTTCTGTACTCATGTCGACCCCTAGTAAAGATAAGGATACGAGCCCTCACAATACATGTATGATCTATACTGCATCAGAGTAGGTGGTCAAAATCAACATATCCCCTAAAACCGCCACCAAATCTTGTGTAGTTTCAACCCCTTCAAATTTCATTCCCAGTTGTAAACCAATGAGACAGAGTAGGAACGAGCCAGCCCCGCAGACCGGATCTCAAAAACCCCCCTTTGTTGTAACTTAGTTACTGTCCACTGTCTCTACCGTGGCAAGTGACCTGGGACAGCTGGCGTTCCCGCTTATTGGCAACACTCATTTACAGTTTGAATCATCTTTGGGTTCGATTCCTCTCTGCTCCGTAATAACCCCTACACTGAACGGCACCCACGTGAACCAACCACAACCCACCGGGCCAAGACAAATAGTTTGAATACAGATCACCCCTTGGGAGAGTTATAGCCCGGGCTCAGGAGGGCAAACCGCATTCTAACTGCAATTAACATAACCCAGTGCACGTCAGAACAATTTGACACAATTGAAAAAAACTTAATTATACTCTGGTAATATGCCTAATGTTACAGAAAAATACTTTGTTTTTATTTTTGATTGTAGACATTCTGTAAATCTTTCTTATTTTTGATTGTACACATTCTGTAAATCTTTCTATGTTCTATAAACTGATGGGTATACATTTACGTAATTAAACCCACATATGACAACTAACAATCTATATTAATGAATAAAATTCATTAAATTTAGCGCTCTCTAGTTACTGCAACGTAACTATTACTGCTGTATACGAATTATGTGTAGTTTTTGCGATACGTAACTGTATGAAAAATTACAATATAATTGTATATGTAGTGTTCCCAGTTCCATAAATACATTCTCTTAACAGATAAATATATTCTTTTGACGGGAATGAGTGAATATGCAGCCCCATACGAATTGAAACCTTTAATTACTAAGAGTTTGCTCGCTCTCGACCACACGGACAAAGTTCTTATACGAAGACCAAGTTGTTCAAGCATACCAAAAATGCAGTACACTCAGTGCGGCGGGCAGTTAGTATACAAACGAGAACTCCAGCATAGGTCCCCAGGGACCAACATCACCTCCAAAAATACAATGTTGAAGCCCCATCTGATAGGATGGCCGTAATATTCTTGGCCACTTGTCTATCACAGAGAAAGGTAATCACTATCACTGGTGGCCTAAGATTACTTTACTAAGTGGCTTCAGATCATTCCCATACCAAACAGCACTTATTGTGGGCGATAGAGCATGTCTTCGGGAGGTTTGGGGTGCCACTATAACTCCATTCCAATAAGGAAGACTTTTAAAGCTGCTGTTTGGAAGGGAGCTACGTTTCCTTAGTGACCTGCTGTTTCACCGACCAACAGAACAGGAAGCTGCTGCCACTGATTATGCCAGTGAACTAAGTCGTGAACTAGTCTGCATTCATGAGTTTGCTCAACAGCACCTCGGAATATATAGTGACAGGATGAAGATGCGTTATGACAGGAGAATGTTGGGCGAGGTATTTCAAGGACAACTGGTGTGACTGTACAACCCAGTTTGGGATGAACAGACTTGAGTAGGGCGCAGTGTTACATGTTGCTTTGCATCATTTTCCTTGACATATCCCGCATGAGCAAGCGAAAGCGTGTGAAGGCCAGGCAATTTCCTTGGAGGACACACCACCAATCTGCCGACAGTGTCTCCTGTGTTACCTTCCCACTCTCATTAAGTGTGATGGAACGAGAGAGTTCTAAAGGAAGAAGTCCTGGGACCATAATCTCTTTGACTGGGTACTGTGGTGTACACCCTAGCTCTTAGCCTTGGCACCCTGGCAAAACCCTTTGCACAAACACACCAACAGTCACACCAACAAAACTCGAAATAAGCCCAATGCTATACAACATTAACCGTTTGCACTCAAACGTAGGACAACTAGAAATAGAAAATATATGTGTACTGTACACAATCCCTATACATAGTAAAATTTTGTGTTTCAAATAATGGATAAATATTTTGAGTCTCAATTATCCTGGAATGTAAAATAAATTTTAATTGTTACTATTTTTTTAAAACTGACAAATACGTTTTGAACAATACAATACGTGGCATAGAAATAAAATTGATAATATGTAGTTCCAATCAATATTACAATTTTAACCAAACATTTTTCAGTCATGAAAAGTGTGGTATGTGATCATAAATTCATGCTTGTTTTTTATTTCAAATGCATTTTTGGAAAAACAAAAACAGTGAAATTGTGATTGTACAGACACACACAGTTCCCCAAAATTTGTCAATATGATCAAATACTGGCCCATGTGGACCACCCTAAATGTGAAAATTGCATCCAAACAGCACACAACTGTGTACATTAAGTTGTTTTCATACATCTCTAATGGAAAAATTATGTATTTTTATTTAGCCAATGTAAATTTACATATTAGATTAATGTATTCTGAGTAAAATGATATCCCAGTTATGCAGTAAAGGCTACTGAGTGAACTGAAATTAACAAAAATTCAGACTGCAGCATCTTGCATACACCTAATAACAGCCACTATATAGTCCATGAATACATTTCCCAATGGGGAAATAAAATATTTTATGTAGTTTTCAATGATGTAATAAAAATTTATTTAATAGGGTGATGTATTCTGAGCAATACAATGCCCCAGTTGTGCAGAAACCACCACCGAGTCAATGTTAACAAAAAAAGTCCAGAGACAGGACTAACATGGCTTGTGTTTACATTTCCTGCAAAAAAATTGTTTTACATTAATGATATAATAATGTTTTAAGTTTTTAATACGTAGACACCTTCAATTTAGAACTGTAATCCATCAGTGTATATACCTAACAGATGCAAAAATATTTAAAAAATACAACACCATTACAATTTAGAATAAAATGTCACAATGGTAGAAAATGATATTTTGTAACATATTATCACAGCAAAATAAAGAATCCATTTATTAAACGTAAATGCACTTTAATTGGTACACTTGTGATTAAACTGTGGTTAACTCGGCCGGCTCAAAACAATATTTTCATCAGTGTAAAAAAGATAGTATCTTAAATGGGAAAAAGAAAGTTGGATAGACAAGGGGAGGGGGGGGGGGGGATAAAAAAAATGGGTGAAAGGTGTAGTTAGTTATTTTTTGTTGCTTATGGCATGCATCAATGTTCATATTGTCTGGCACAGCTGTGCATGTGTTTCACTGCAGACAAGTACAGAGTGGAAAAGCGAATTGCACCAGTGGCTACCATGCTATGGAACTGACATGTCAACAAACTGTAGTTTTAATGAATTTCTCCTGAGTTTATTTTATTTCCACCATGTCACGTATCACACAAGGTAAGAGTATTGTTTTTTAATGTGGCAGCTTCCAACTGTGCTTTAATACATTTTTGCTACAATTTGTTTATTTTATTACTTTTCACAATTCCTAAAAATCTTGTCCTCACAAACAAGGTGTCTATACGAACAATGTGCCATGCAAATGAGGTTTGAGAGTACTGAGAAGTGGGCAAAAATGACATGTCTATACACACAAGTTAATATGGGAGTCAATTGTGCATGTGGCTCATTGGCCATAGCAGTGATAATCAATAAAATGATTTAAAATAAATGTAATGCTATGGAATTATAAATTTATACAAACACCGACATTTTTACTTAGCTGTTCGACTTACAGGCTAGTAGTACTGTGCTAGTAGATAAATTCAACACAATACTGTTTTTTATTCAAACCAAAATAACAGGAAACATATTTTATAAAAAATTATGAACTTTATTATTTACATGTTGTGTAATGACTATAAATTATTTACAAAGTCTAATGTGATGGCTATAACACACTGTTTGGACAATTCTTCCTGTTGTGACCTGCAAAAAAAAAAAAAAAAACCACATTACAATACAATTCTGACAACTCTTGGCATTATGTATTTCAAAAATGATAAAACATGCATACACATAATTTGCATCCAAAGAATGGTTCTGTCAGTCAGGAAGGCTTGCAACTGGTTTTTTAATTTTCTTTTGTGTGATCCACACTACCATTTTTCTTGGAGCTAAACTAAAATGCAGCATGCTGGAACCAAACAAGGACACTTGACATGTATAAACATACATTTTAATGCCACGAAGTAGGGTAAAAAAAATTGCGCTGAATCGAACGTTCGAAATTCCCACCTTAAAGCTTGGGTTCGGTTTGGATAGAAAATTAACGCGATTACGAACTCGGAAACGAATTCGCGTTAAAAAAAGGCCAGTATTCCAAGAAAACTTCTGGGGGGGGGGGGGGGGGGGGGGCAAAAGATATTTAAAATTTTAACAAAATTGCAGACAGAATCTACAAAAAAAAAATTGATACCAAAGTTTTCAGTTTTTCTTCAAAAGATAACACTTTGCATTTTTAAGGCGTGCCATCACGCACTGCACTTTAACTATTGTCACATATGCTAAAAAAATTTAATATAAAGGCCTAAATGCACTATATGGAAAATAGCACGTGCTTCCTAACCCTATTTTTACAACTGCCAACATAAACAAAGTCACGCACCAATGAATGATAGCCTGTGGCACATTTGCCTACACATTTTCCCCACTGGTTCTGAACATTTTTCAAATGTTTTAATGCATATGTATGCAACTGCAAAATATGTGTTGAATAATTAATAGTAATATAAGACACCAAACCCCCTTAAGACTACTGCATTTGTTAGCTGCGGCAAGCAGTTTACCACACCGAGGGACATTGTAGGAGTGGTTTCTGTGAAACGCAAGTTAAGGTAAACAATTTTTTTTTTTTGCATTTACAGGTTGGAAGAAAAAATTCTTCCGCCTTATGTAAAATTAACACTGCCATGGACCTTGTCACTTTTATTCACGTGTGGGACAAGTGAAACTGAAATTATTATAAAAGTAAATATTTCACAAATATGCTCATTTACACTTCGCTGCATAAAAAGGAACAGGAAGTGAAAGCAATTATTTATGTTCTTACAAATGGTTGCCTAACACTTCTTATTCGACGTTAAGATATAGAACTATTTTCCCTCCAATGTTACTAACTTTACTGAGCACATGTCACTCAGTGCACCATGTTTCTAAATTCCCATTACACAATGTAAGGGCTTGTAGTGGGGACCAAGACAATAGCATTTTGCATAGGAATTTAGGTGTGGAAACTTACAGTTTCCCTGCAACAAACAAACCACCACCACCACCTGACATGACTCCCACGTCTGCAACATACTGTGCATTTTTTTTCTTCAGGGTCCACTTACAAGAAGTGCTTGATGTGACAACTAGCAACGTCTACACAAACACTGTACCTACCCGCATTGATTTGCACTTACTCTCACAGGTGCCCGTTTTCTTGGCCTGTACATTAGCTTGACTTGACTCCGCTAGACTACGTCTTGTGGGGCCACATGAAGTGCTTTATTTACGATTACCCTGTGGAATCAGAGGAAGATCTCCTGGCACAGATTATGGCTGCAGAGTATCTTGGACTTCCAGGTTTTGGTGATTGTGTGTACAGAACATGTATGCATGTGTGTGTGTGTGTATATGTATATAATATATATATATATATATATATATATATATATATATATATATATATATATATATATATATATATATATATATATATATATATATATATATATATATATATGTATATGTATGTGTATATATATATATATATATATATATGTGTGTGTGTGTGTGTGTGTGTGTGTGTGTGTGCACGTGTGTGAAACTTATATGTTATATGTGTACGAAAGAAAAAGAAAATTGCAAATGGTTAACAGTATAAAAATTCATGTGTATTTATGTGAGTTAGTAGAATTTTTCTACTGTTTCTGATTTTGTCTTGACCAATAACTGTCCTAGGTGTAAGGATTAGTTGGACATTTTTGTTAGTTCACTTTACAGCATCTTTGGGAACAAGGGTATAGAAAAGGGTTCGCTGAACTGTAGCCTGTAAGTTGGCCTTCATGTACGTCTTGTCGTAGTCAAAATTCACCTTGGATATCAATGACACGTGGCGCTACGCAGTTACCATAATGGTATTAGTGCCATTCGTCCGCTCATGATAGACCTTTATCACAGAAGCACGTGAACAGTTCACAAACATCACTGTTTCGAAATGCTTCCGCTTTGGCCTGAAAGACAATATTAATCCTGTTTTGCAACTCAGTTAAATCGCTTCTCTTACACATGACAGCAGGAAGCACACTGTGTACAGCCAGCCTATCAGTTACATTATAAACCCGCTTCATGAGCCCATGCCATGGTGGGCTATGTGAGGCAGATGGAACTTCTAACAGGTGGTAATAATAATGTGATTTGACTGTGTAATTTATCCTTTGCCTTTGATAAATGGGGTGCTTTGTTAAGTCCCAAGATAAATACTTGGGAAGGAATAGCAGATTGAAGGTACCTCAAAGCCCAATGGACGGCGAACATTTCACCTTCCAACAGTCTATTTGTTTGCAAAAGTTAGCAACACAGCAAAACATCTTTTTGCCTTCATAATACATTACCTAATAACACAGGTGGCAAGAAAGGTCATATAATTACACGTTTGTGGTAATTTGAACTACAGTGATGCGCCATGTGTGATGTCCGATATCCCTCTAGCTTATTAGAAATGTGAAAAATGAGCAAATGTGGAAAAGTGAAAAATATCACAAATTTCCACACAAAAATGAAAAATTATGATTTTGGACAATTTCAGCTGTAATTCACAAATTGTATAAAATCCTGTAGTATTTTTGCGGATTATTGTTGCTTCTTAAAGACGTATTTTGTGTGTTTTTGCATATTCAAATACGAATGCAACCAAAAGTTGGCCAGTAGATTTCTTTGATTACCATAAACGAAAACATGTTTACTTTCCATCATGTGTGTTTGCGACCATAGATAACATGAGTGCAAGTGATGATGCATCACTTTGAATGAACATTCTACTACACAGCCCTGCAAATGTTTATTTGTTCATTAGGAAAACACATCGTCATAGTGTTCACGTCCATCAAGCACCATGTTATCTATGGAATTCACATTAACTAGCTTGTTTGTTTACATTTGTAGCATCGTCACGTTTTAATTTCTTTATTTTTTTACAAAGTGAGCAGCACGGCGGTGAAAAATGTGTTTATATGCATTTACTTACATAGAATATATTTTTAAATCAATTGATCATGTATTTTTAACTTGTATTCATCCAGTTAACTGTATTTTATCATACACATTCTCTGTAAATACATGCGGTAAAAAATGACACATTTTGAAAATACAAAAAATTTTTCAGCGGGCTTAACGAAAAAATGTGTTGTTGAAAGTTTAGATGGTTCAAAAATGTATAGGTAAATTTCTCTAATATTTTTATGTTCGTAGACACTTTTATTATATATTTTTTAACAGTGCTTTTATAGTTGTGTATAAATTGTTGTTCAAGGTGTCAGGCAGAATACAAAATCTTAAATAAAATCTGAAATTGTATTCAATTTTGTCTGTTGATAAAGGAAACTAGTGGTTTTGTCTTAAAAACATAACTGTATATTTCTCTGGGAGTTAGGAATTTTCGCAAGGAAATAATTTATAAAAAACACCGCTTATCAAAAGGAATTACGCTGCCAATTTCAAGTTTTACGAATAAAGTGAAATTTCTCAAATTATATATGTCTTTATAAAGAGCACATGAAAAATTGGAGCTATTCTCATGCAGAAACCTGCATTTTTGTAGCATGAAAATAACAGCTATTTTTGACAAAAATAACACCTTCCCCCCAAAAAAAATAACACGTATTTTTTAAAACAATAAAACCTACTTTTTCAGGTCTCTATGCCACATCTGTGACCCAACTGGCCTAGCTCTATAGCAGTACATGCCACTCTACCATCTTGATGCAAAGGTAGAAAGCCTGTGTAGTTGCTGTTACCATCTGTATGCCTACTGCTAGTATTACACTACTGCCTGGGTGGTTGCTGCCTTCCCACCACTCTTGCAACTTTTGGCCTTATTCACAGCTTTCTCTCCACCCTCCACCCTTAGCTCACACTAGGATCCAGAGTATATATACTGGATACTGACTGCAGTTTGAGGCTGGTTTGTCTCAGCTCAGTTGTGTGCAGTTACTCTGTCCAAGCACGCATTGACCTTCACTTCATCAACAAGCTTTTCATTTCACCTTCAACGTTAGCCACTGTGCTAAGCTCTTATGCTGACCCCAATTGACAGTTCTTTGGGGTCGCCCTCGCCCCATTGGCATCTATGTTTTCCGAAAGTACTCCCCTTGACAGTAGTTGGTAAACCTAGGTCTGGCCCTTCAGGCCTGGTGTTGGTAGAGGCTGGTTTGTTTTACGTTGGTGTACCAATAAAACAGATATAAACTACCCGAGTGTCTCTCTACCATCCCTCTATCTTTTTAAACCTCTTTCATCCCATTTTGACCTAAATCCTCACACTCCCTCCTCTAGCCCTTCAGACATATTCAGCACCAAACATCCTCTGTGCTGGGGATGACGTGTAGCGATAACCCTGCCTTGTCGGTCACAACCAGAGAGGAGTTCTCAGCCGCATGCCTACGATAATGCCGCCTTACCTGCATACTTGCTGGGGGCCTGCAGTGGAGGTTACCCTATTACACAACTCACAAACCTCCACACAGAGAACAAAAGTACCATCATTAATCCTGCTCTATCCTGAGAAAGGAGAAATGTTTTGTGTGAGGCACTGCCCTTGAGGGAAGGCACTGCCCTCCGGGAGGTTGCCTAGAAATTAATCCCTTATCGCCCTGTTTATACACCCTTTTTGCCACCTAGAACCATGCCGACCCTTACGGAACACCTGCTATGTCACTTAACTCTCTCTCTCTGCCACCCAAATGTCTCAACATAAGGCTGGGCAGCAAAAGGCTGCCAAGTAGGCCTTAGCCTTCGCTGGGTAAACTGTGGAGTCTGAGCTTAGGTCCAACAGAGAGTCCTGCTACTATAGAATGGAGCAGTTCAAGCAAACAATGAAGCACCACTACAGTTATCTGCAAAATGAGCCCCCCCCCCCCCCCCCTCTCAGCTTCCCTGCCCCCAGGGCGAGAAACAGCAAATGCCTTCCCAACTGCACAGACACCCACCACAGGAGCGGCATCAACATTCAATAGAAAGGTTGGCTTAACCAATATAATTTATGCCCACTTGGACCAGAGAAACAGGAATTTCTTACTTTTGTAATGCAAATTTTTCAGTTTGTTCACTACACTTGCAATTTAATATAACATCCATCTTGGAAATGATACCACAGATTAGACATTCCAAATCTGAGTATCAATGTAAAATGAAGAACGAATAAACTGGAATCAAAGTTCTAATAAAATTACAGCCATAGATAATAGAGGCAAAGGCAGGGTTCCATAATGAAATTATGCACATGACAAATTACAGAATTTGTACGAATAAGTGGGAAAAAGACCTAAAATAAACTGTGACAAATTATGTTACTAACCTTCTTGTCCACAGACACCACATTTTCTTCTTCTCCTTACTCCACTGGGGTCTATATTTGATCCTCCTCTGTGACCTGTAACATAAAGAAATATGCTACAGTCCTTAAAATTATCTCCCCTTCATGGATAAACACTAGTGCTAGCATAAAAGCACATGTAATATGTCTACAAAATTATAATATAGAAACTTCCTTTTTCCACATAGTTAAAGAATTATTTTTTTATATTACAAACTGCTGCGAGTTGGGTCGAGCCCATGACAGTGAAGTGTAAGTGTGTGGTGAATATTGACCCTGCATAATGGCAGAAACAAATGCAGACTTATATACATTAAAAATCATATGTTAACTTTACTCCTTTTGTTCAGCAGCATGTAGTCTACTGCCTCATGCATGCTTATAGACTATTCACAGTAAAGTGAGCACTTTTTAAGGCCCTGCTAAATTTTTCCTTACAATTAATTTCTACATTTCTGCCACTTTTTAATTCTAAACATTGCAATATGACTAATAAACACAGTGTATACATTTCAACAATCCCAAAAATTAACGTCTCAGACTGCAATAAAATATATTTATTAGGAGTTAATGCCTTTTGGGAGGGCCTTAATAAGTGCTCATTTTACTGTGAACAGCCTATAACAAATATCTACATGATCAATGGTAACACTATTGCAGACATCTGGAGAGACTGTTGTGACAGTGGTAATGGGAGATGTCACATTTTCAATACATAACTCCTCATATGCTACCTTACATGAGGGGAACCACAGCACACCTAATGTAAGCTTTTGTTGACTTGAGGGGACTGTTTGGGGACATTAAACATACTGTATTTATTTAAAACTGTACATTTTCTCCCAAAATATTTCTGCAAACACAGATACAACTTCAGTTCCTACACAATATAATTTTAAAATCATAATATTAATTGCCATCATTACCATTTTTATCACTCCAAAATTCATAATAATAGTTTGACATGACTATATAAAAATGATTTAAGTCTGATATATACTGTAGATAGTTGAAAATTTACCCCACATGTATTGAACTTATCATCAAAATCCTGCACACAGGGAACTATGCAGAACACAGAACATGTTTTTCATATAATTTCTGACCAAGTACATAACCGCTCAGTATTCACTCTAATCCATTTCGGAAATTCACAATCAACTGAAATTTATGAAGTGGCCCTGTACAAAGAACAGTGCAGCCATCTAGTGCAAGACTTCTCAAACTGTAGGAATGATACCCTGGGGAGTGGAGAAGGCTGAATGCTATGGAGGGTTATGAAACACTTGTGTGAGGTTGATAAGTCAAAATTGGATTAAAATTAGTAAAAAAAAAAAAAAAAAATTAAATTTACACTGACTGAGGAAAAAATATTTACTTTGCTACATGCACAGTAAATAAAGCTCATATTTCAACAAAATTAATAATGCAATAAAATTGTTTTATTTTCTGAAATAATTCTGTTTGTTTGTGTATGTATACATGCATATACCTGCATGAGTACCATGCCCAACCAGACAGAAGTTTCTTCGGACCTGGGACAAACAACAGTGTTTGAGCCCACAACCCTCCTCCCTCCTCAGGCCAGAAAATTCATAAATTTTCCCTGCAAATGTTAATAAAGATTTATAAATGTCTAAACTGTGTTATAGAATAGCCATGTATGTTTGTAACTAAGGGAATCAGCAATATAAAAGAAAGCAGTGGTTTTGTTAACGGTAATCTCTACTTACAATATTAAATACTGCATCATATCTGGCTGTAGGGAAGCATTGTGACTGCAATGGAAAATAGTAGGCATGTGCGAGAATCACTTTTTTGGTTCGAGACGAGATGCCTAAAAAAATTGAGATTCGTGAAGAGATAGAGAACTATGCAGTTTCTGACATGCACATCAATAAAATACAACTTCTACCTTATTAAAAGTTGACGTTGAGTATAGTAAGAGCTGTACATCACCTGTGAATAAAGTTTAGCTAATAAACAAAATAATAATTTGAATTTTAGAAAAAGTATAATTGTAAATAATACATTAAAAAACATTTCACCAAAAATTTGGAAGTAAAAAAATGGGAATACGAACTCCTGGCAGTGCCCCGTAACTCTAGGCACTAGCCGGGTGTGAGGGTTATCTCCAATGCACATCCGGCCACAGCCAGACGTTAAGATGTTGCTTTAACACACACACACACAAACAGCATAGCATCAAGTTGGAGAACTCACAAAACTGTGTTTCCCCCTCCAAGTGTCCCATTTAACATGTCCAAAAATATTTATTCACATGGTTGGAATGAAAGGGGAATTAATTCTAGCAGTTCGAGTTAGGTTGGTGTTACACGGAAATGTAATCAGTGGAAGTTCGTAAGCATCCCGAGTTCTCGGTGAGTGGCTGTGGCCGGATGTGCTTTGGAGATCCAGCACACCCAGCTAGCACCTAGAGTTATGGGGCGCTGCCGGGGAGTTCGTATTCTCATTTTATAAGAGGCCCGAGTACATTGTAAGTGTAAAGTAGTAGGAGCACAAGGTTTTCTGAATTTTTTTATTTTAGAATTTTTGGTGTTCTTAAGTCGACTACACTGTGCTGCGAAGACAACACTCTAGTGGAAGGAAACAGGAAACTATTAGGCTACCAAAACAGTTATAATAAAAGCTCACATTCTCAAAATTTTTCGAGAGTTAAGAAAAGTTCGATTCAAGATCAAAATACTAATTTTTCTTGATTTGATCTTGAAAGTTACACATGCCTAAAAAATAGCATAAAGAAGCTTTGCACGTGTTCTGTTTCCTGAGAATTTTAAATGGTGATTATATGGTTTTAATACAGTAATCTGTTTAGAAAATATATCGCATTGTCACTATAGTTTAAAACAGTCTTACAGAAGAATAAATATCCTAAATAGAGGGCTACTTACAACAGTTTTTGATAACACTTGACACTTTTCAATAACCATATTTGTGTTTAATTAACCAAATTTATGAATAGTTGACAAAACACTGACTTCCTTATTGCCCTGAAAAAAAAAAAAAGATTTACATTGAAAAAAAAAAAAACCATTTAATAGAAACAATTGCTTCCAATGAGATCCACTTGACAACCAGGAAAGCCCCTTTACAGTCCCGTATTTGCTTGGGCTACATGTTACAGTAGTACTTGTGTGGGGTAGAAGTGTACCCCAAATTATAGTGGTCTGAAAACATCTTTAGTATTTTTACAGTGTTATGCACCAAAATTACCCTATTTATTCACATTAAAGAAGTTGATACAAAAACTGAAAATTTAATAAAGAATTTTAAATAATATTAAAAACAAAAGGAATTCTTGTAATTTTGAGGAAATTGAAACGGTATCTTTTGAATTTCATTTAAAAATAATATATAACAATTTTCATGGGATGAGAGTTTTTGAACAGTGAAGCAAAATGTACACACAAAACATTATCTTAAAATGATTTTACGTAATATTCGTAGAGATAAAATCTTTTCAGTCTGTTTCTGAGCTCATTACTCTCCTGTCCTCCTCTAAGCATGTCTCATTAGTTTATAATGTGCTTTACAAACAAAATAATTACACTTTGCACATTCTATTCGTGATTTTCTGTCTCGGTGCCTTCCGCAAATGCTGCATCTGCTAGTAGATCTCATAGATTTGGATGTTAGCTCATTTGATGCATCAGCTTTCAAGACCTCGTTAAGAGCCACCCAAATCTCTTCACTCACTCACTCACTCATTTGATGCAGATTCATTCCTGCCTTCAGATTGGCCATTTTTTTTTTTTCAAAGACAAGCTTCATTTTAATTTTTAACACTTTAGGAACTATTTTAACTTGAAGTCATCTTTCTATTTGAGGTTTAATTAGTCGTAGAAAAATATTTTGCATTAATTTGGCCCAACTCTCATTGTCTTCTTGATTTTTAGCTTAGCATTACAAATTAGGTATTTGAATATTTATTCCTGCAATGTTCAATATGCCAAAAAATAATGTAAGAGGTTGTTCTGTTGTTTTTTCCAATGTTATTGGCTGAGCACATTTGATCAACAATGTCAAAACCATATTTGGAATCACTGTAGTCAATAAGCACTTCTGGGTTTTCTTTTCCTTTGGCAATGGTTTTTTCTTTCAAAGTGCAGTGTTGATAATGCTAACACAATTTTATCTTTCTTTGGGACACAACAATATAGGGTATAACTTCCTCTTTCTAAAAAGCCAAATATAGTTGTGTTTTACCCTTCCTTTTGAGTTAGCAAAATCTGGTGGCACCTCTCACTTGTTTTTACGAATAGTACCAGGTGAGATTGAAATCTTTCAACACGTCCATAGCTAATGGTAAACTGGAAAATCAGTTATCAAAAGTAATATTTCTTCTTGTACCTTTCAATGGCAAAACTATTCTCTTTACTTTATCAGTTGAACTATTCGTTTGGAAGACTGGACCCTCACACTGCAAACCAACAAACTTCGAAATTACATGTGTACATTGTTTTTACATCCACTAACAAAAATTTTTTTACGTCATGTTTTGCTGGCTTACTGGGAGGTGAATTGCCAGAAAAAAACAACCTTCGGCAAAATGCCACTAGCTGTTCATCAAATTTAAGATATTTGCTTGGAGTGTATGAACTTTGAAAGTTGGGAATAAAAAATTCTATAATCTTTCTTAGAGATGCAAGTTTGTCAAATGAGAATCTTTGCTCTCTGTCATTGGTATGTTTGAAACGTAGGCAGTGTATTAAAAAATAAAATCTGCTGTAGGAAATTGATAAATAGAATCTTGGCTTCAGAAATCTTGAATATTCCGTCTATCTGATATTTTACACCTGCTCTAGGACCAAGAGAGCTATCAATGCCAACAATTTAATTTCATCAATTTCACGAGCATCCCTTTCTCTTAAAAGATTGATAGTAATTTTTAAAATATATATGTTAGTAAATGTGTAATCACTGCTATCATTTTATCATTTGCTATACATTTCAAAGATTACAATCTCACAGTCAAGTCGTGATACAATGACTGACTGAAAGAAATTTACACTAGTGCCTGCCAGATTAATGGTAGTACTTGCAGATTAGGGTTTATTTATGGTTTTATGGGGAGGCATACATCATAACAGAAAGCTTCCCCAAGTGCTTGCTTGCCATTGGGTTTGTACGGGATAGCTTGCATTGTCAGTGAAGTCAGTCAGTGAACACTGGTGCGCATGACGTTTGTCAGAAAAAAATTGATGTGTATGATGTTTAATCACAATGGTATAGTGAAATCCAAACGAGAAAATAATGCACAGAAGACCAAAACAAGCCGGGAGAGTCGCTGCACGAAGGGGTGGAGTTGTTCAGTTCAGTAATGATGGTGGGCAAGAGCTGCTCTGTGCGTACATATAACCTGTTCGAAAAATGTAAGTCATGCAGTGTGGTGTTTAACAGTGGGGTAGTAGAGAGTGATGATATCAGTTTGGCATCTACAGCGCCAGCAAAGTCATGTAGTATCCCTCCCTCTAGCAGCAGGTGTTTGGGAGAGCCCTCCTCTACATTCTTTTGCTCAAAGCTGTGCGAAGATTATTTTCTCATTTGAACTTTACTATACATAAGAAAAAAAGTTCAAACACACACATTTATTTAAATTTCCACCTTGTGGATTCTCTCACAAAATGGGGTCCAGGGCAGAGTACACCCACTGCCACCCTCTCACCCCTCCCCCCAAAGTCTGATGGGTACAAACATACTTTTGCACTTCAGTGTGTGTATTGCACGTACACACACACACACAAATACACACACAGAATAGGGAATCTAAACTCTCCTTGCTATGATGAACTCATCCATTTACAGCAAACACTTGATTTAATAAACCTTCAATTAATGGACATACGATTTAATGAACTGCTTGCTAAAAAAAAAAAAAACAAACAGTTGTAGACCAGTACTTTAACATGGTTCTGACACTTGTGAGGGAGGAGATGCACCAGATTCTATACAAAACTTGGCTAACGGCTAGAAAGTTTAAATTCCGGTAGGGTGCCAGCTCATCTATGCACAAGTGACCACATGGACTCCAGGACGGTAGTAGATCGACAGCCATGTGACGATCCCCTCACAAGTACACACTTAATTAGAGAGAGAAAAGTTTAAGTTCATACCGTCCGCAGAACACTTATTGAATCGGAGATTCCTGGAGTGGGCCAGGTCCCGAAGGTACTTACGTCGAGAAATAAGAAACAAAGACTAGGATCAAAAATTAGTTATATTGATAAAAGTGGCAGCACACCAATACACAACACAACGACTCTAGGCTGAAGAGGGCATGGCATTTGGGTCTGCCATAGGTCTGAGAAGAGAAAAGTACTGTTAAGTACATTAACAGAATTATGATAGTGAAATCTCAGGATGGCGAGTCTAATGGAGACGGGAACATGATCATGGGAGGAGCAAACAAAATACAAAAGGTTCAGGTATATATAACTTAGAATACTGCAGCTAAGATGATCATACAAAAGAGGCGCAGGCTCCCGCGATGCGATGTATGTGCTCCCTATGCCTACCTAGCTAAGACTGAGGGGAAGGGGTAAGATGGCCGGGTACCATGCCGGCGATCTCCCACAAGCTCCGAGAGAGAAAATAAATAAAGTGAAAAATCACAAGTACACTAGGCATTGCAATGAAACATACATAAACCTTGATAGAATTAACAAGAACTTGACATGTTAGAGTGATTAACTAGAGGCTCCGAGTCATTTTATATGTTAATTGTAGATATGAAATAATTAGGAATAGCAAGCCGGATTGGGCCGACAAGTCACATAAAGGCCTTTAAAGAACAAACATGACATTTGGAAGTTACATTAGCACTCTGATACATGTAAATTAAATTATGAAAACAAATTAATATAAAGCAAAAGAATTTAATTTTGGGCATTTGGCATGGCGGAAGCCAGAACTGCCAGGTATGTTACTCTTAATTACAATCAAAGAATTTAATATTGCCCTTATTAAGAAACAAGACACATTATCAACACTAGAGAATTAAGAAAAGAATTATGAGTGTCACTGTCTCGTATTTTGCATTGGTTTCAAACCCACGTGACTTTGCACTCACAGGTTTGCTACACCTCACTTAAAAGTAATAAAATATAGCTAACATTTCGCCTTGCTACTTAGACACACTGCTTTATGGGGCACTGATTATAAATATTTGCACTGCACATGCATATTCAGAAGTACTCGTGTGAAACTGGGGTCCAGGCAGGCCGTAACCCGATTCAGTGATCCGTTCCTGTACGAACAGCAGAGATGACCCTTGCATGAGGCACATGGACGTGCGAGCCCGGTGCATGACAGAGGAGCAGTGGTCTGTCTCCTGAGCGGAGCAGTGAGGGCGATGTCAACTTAAATAATTTACTTGTTGAGGTTATGTTGTACAGCAGTGAGCCTACTTTTTCAGTTATTTTTGCATTTTTGAAGTGTTTTAAAAACAATAATGCCCTTAGGTAAGCATTGGTCTATTATATTTTTATAATTTTGATACTCAAATTCATTATACAAATGTCTTTCATGGTACAGAAAATAAACGATAACAATCATTCTTCTCCACCCTTAGATAAACCATATACTGTACATGGCACAAAATTCAACTCTTTTACATAATTGTGCCTTCAAATATTCTTACTTGAGTTATATGATGGTAAGAAAATTTTAATACATTTAAAACCACTTGGAGTTTCACGGCTGACATTAACACTACAAAGTAAACGTTGCATATGGGCTTTATATTGTAAACAGTAATTTGCTAGTGTGCAACATAACAAGCCATAAAAAATGTTATTATACTTTTTAATGTATATTTTTAAGCGACTTATTAAAAACATAAATCTACACAAAAATTAATGTTTTAATTTCACTTTGCAGAAAATTGTTTAGTGGTTTTTTTACTGTTAGCTTCAGCAGAGATTGGCACATTTTGTCTAGGGTCAGCCCACAAAAATTGAGCAGAAGTACAGTACATAATCCGCATAAGTTTTGATTGCTTGGCATCACTAACGCATACTCGTCTGGGCTCGCCTGCCAGCACGTGGATAGTGTGGTGACAGCCTATACATAGAGCCAGCCGCCTGACGAAAGTGATATCACAGTACACAAATTACAAAATTACATAAATTACACGAAGGCCCTTAAAAGATGATGGGGCACAAGGTGAGTAGTCACAATAAACACACACACGTGTGAAAACAAGTCTATATGGCATGGATGCAGCTGGATAAAGTTCGTAGCGGACCACGTGGTGCAGGTGAAATTGCAATATTTCTTAGTGGTAACTGCAAATTAAATTCCAACAAAATATTATTCTGGTAGAGAAAATTATTCTCTTTGCAATTACAGTAGTTACAGGCGTGTAGCATGCCTGATGGCAGAAAAAGCAAACATTAATGTGACAGTGTGGTCAAACACAAAAAGCATCAATGACATGAAAAATACATCGAACCCTGAATAAAATTGACATAGAACCCCAAAATAAATTATGGAGTACATGGTTTTACACAAATAAACTCTCAAAGTGCAAGGATGGCGCAGACATGAACTTGGTCGCATGACCTCACCGACATATTTCTCCTCCTCCTCAATAAGTTGAAAATGCCACAAGGGCGAAATAAATTAGTTAAGCGGAAGCATAATGCTGGGGAAATGTGTGGCAAAATGTACGCAAGCAAAGGTTAACCAGTATACTAAAAGTGCTAATGAAATCTACATCAGAGAACAAAAAGTTGTAGTGCGTATGTGACAGTGTCTTACCTCGCCAGCTCTCCTAGACAGACTGCCCAGAGGCAAGCGTCGCACGGACCTACCATGGCTGCCTAAGGAGTTCACATAAGCGGAAGTGCTATGCATGCAGAGTAAACTTTCATATAGTTTGAAAATAAAAGTGGCACAAATAAATTAAATATAGTTTTACAATTTATAATTTTCTTGTGAATTTTCTGCATTATCTCAGTGTCTCTTTATGACGGCGTTCACATCTGAATATTAGTGTTCTTAATCCCAGTGCAGCACGCACTTTGAATTTCATAACCAGACCTTTTTAAAATAACAAACACTTTAAAACACTGTAAGACATATCATAACTTGAAAATAAAAATACAAGACACATTTTACACTGCAAAATAATATTCTTTATGTGAAAGATCAAAAATATTGGCCTCTTTGCACACGTGCATGTAAACGTGACACGTGGGTAGTGAGCGCCATCATGGGCTCTAGCGCAGCTGGCGTCAAGTTGAATAGAAATGTTTAAGAAAGGCAGATAGCCTAACATATAGTGTATATGTATCAATGCTAAATTAAATTAAATCAGGTAGAGTGTAAATATGCCAAGAGCAGGGACATACATATAAATTGCGCTTCGCAACCGTGGCCCTTTCAGGAAACAGGTAGAGTTTATATATTTAAATTAGGACCAGCAAATTAAAATTTTTTTCTATGTTACAGTAATCATAATATCTGTGGGGAAATAGAGTTAACGTGTGCCGATGGGTGAGCAGTTTGGACGTCACAAAGGCAGCCTGCCCACCCTGCAACCAGGGCGTGCTGACAGCAAGCTGGAGTCGGCACGTGCGTGAGACAGCAGGACGAGTCAGCGTGAGGCTTCTGTCATCCATCCTACCTGGCACGACACGGCAGCACTGCCCAGGGGGCAGAGTATAGGAATGGAAGCCATTCCAGTCACAAAGACCGCCAACTTCACGCCCTAAGTGGACCGACGACAGGAGCAACGAGTCGCTGTTCTCATGACCAGATGAGGTTGGCAACACGAACACATGCATCTGCGCAAGTTACGCCTTGCGCATGCGTTAGCTGTCATCATGGTAACCGGATTAGCCAGCCACGCCCACAGAGGGGAGTGAGGTCACCCCGTTGTCGCTGTTCAATGTTACGGGAGCCACATGTTTCAGCCACCAGCTGGACCCACTGTGCCGGCCACGTGCCGCCGGCCAACCATTCTTTTAATTATGTTCCCTGGCTCTAATCAGCTGTATGCAAATCATACTTGGTAATACACCTACACATATATATTGCTCACTGTATAAAGCACAAAGTTTTGATTTTATATTCAATTAATTTTGTACTCATTTTTAGTAATCGCATTGATTCACATTTTTCCAACACATAGAACGGCAGCTCAGTGCTGACACATACTACTGAGCTATTTGAAACAGTAAAACTTATAGGAAACCTAATGTTAATTGAGAAACAATATTGAATTCAAATGCAAAAAATAGATTTTCTGTAGTCGTAATTTTCTCGCTGATGGTGTACAAATTAAAAATAAGTTATAGCTTCACTGATATTGAAAACAACAGTAGTTGATAGTTTTATTTACACAAACAGCAAGAAACAATTTTGAGCCCACGCAATTCTTAAAATTTCACAAGTTATAACATTTTACATTATTTTAGCAAGCCGACACTAACAACTTTAACAATTTTGAATTACTATCCACACTTTCATCCATGACCATATTACACCTTTTACATAACAAGATTGAAGTGTGAAGTGTTAACCTATGTTCATCCCTCCAAGACATATCTCCCCCCTCCCCTTTTTGTTACAACAGAAGAGTACGAGAGCGCAGACAACAATAATCACGAACAAACATATGTTCCAAACAACCTGAGTTGTGATCATTTTACTTCAATAATAATCTAACAAATTCATACACAATGCTATCGCAGTCAAGTTCATGAGGCTTAATAGCATACAGGCATTAAGTAAGTAATTTTGATAACTTGATATATACAGAAATTATTTTAAAATATTCTACAACAGTTCTAGTGTTCACAAACAGGTCATTCCAATTAGTTGATGACTATTTTTCCGCGTATATATTCTACTGATCTAGGTAACAGACCATTGGCTACAGGTACACAGGTACAGCCATATCAATATTTTTTAGAATTCAAAACAGAAATATTTTACTCAGTAATGTGCAAGATAATTGGTGTTGGGTACAACGAAATTTTCAGAAAATCACAAAATCAAACCACTTAAATTCATGCTCTTGCAAATCATTTATGTAGGTAGAACTTAGTACACCATTGCAAATGACTACTACAATATTCAAAGACACTGGAAATTTTTTTTGAAACTTCAGCCTACATAGATATTAAAGTATAAGTTATCAAATAGCTAATTGTATAAAATGATACAGCCAAAGAGCGCTAGGGTCTGGGGAGCTCCGGCCCATCTACGAGTTACGCTACGTCTTCATTGGTGAGCATAAATCCGGCTAGGCGGTAGGGCGGCGTTCCCGATATTGAAGCCCTGTCTTAAGTATTAATAACCATGTGGCAAGGCTAGGGTCTTTGTATAATCGTAATCTGATATTCTTATAATTAACTTATCTTTCCGTTTATGTCAAAATCCCGTATGTCAGTATAATCGCCTCAATGTTCCTTGTATAACTGTATTCATTTATGTTCTTATAATTATTTGTCAATCCAGAGTAAAGTAAAATCAGTGTTGTAAGGAAAAGCATATTGTTGTATAGTGTTAGCATATTGTTTTATATCCACTTAAAGTATTGTAATAAATGTGTGTAGTTGAATTCCCCTCTATCATTGAATAGCTATTAGTAATTGTCACCGCCACGTACACCTCTATCTAACTGGAGATATAGTGACTTGGAGAGAGCAGTAAGAGAGATCAGTATAAATATAGAAGTAGTCACAGTGTTAGGTGGGCAGGTTGTTACAATTAGGACTAGAGTTGTTTCGATATCGATACTAAGTATCGGTATTGGCCGATACTTCGCCTTTTCCCGATGTATCAGTATCAGGCATGGTATCGGGCCGATACATTAGTATCGGGTGTAGACAATTAAGTCCGGTTATTACTTTCTTAAGAGAGAAAAATTACAGTATTTCGGTGTGTATATATTAAAACCTTGTTAATTCTAGGTAGATTAACTCGAAATCATATATAATTCGAAGAGTGGATTCGCCCCCCCAAAGGAAGAATAGGATTTTATATGATCCTGCCAGAGTTTTCATGTCTGTTGACTGGTTTCTGTTGCCTCTACCGCCGGCTGAAGAGGTGAAAAGATGCGACAGTGCCACGCACTGTCAGAAGTTTGGAAGAGTAGGACAAAGAAAATTTAGGGCTGCTTGTTGTGGCACTTGGAGGGAGAAAGGAAGCTTGGTGCAGTGTGAGTGTGGCTTGATGATGGAGAGTGAAAATGAGTGTAGCAATGTGGGCGTGGCTGGAGGATGGAAGGAGGAAGGAAGGGAAACGATGGGTGTGGGCGCCCGAGTTGGCTAATGGCAGCGATGACGATAACAGACAGCTGGTGAGGGAGCAAAGAAAAAGAAGGGAGCAGTGACCTTTTCAGAGGCCAAACCCAGCTTAGCAAAGGGCTGCTTGACACAAAAACGTGGCCAGGTAGTGTGGGATTGAGACAACATTCACCGGAAGTTTATTCATAGTAGAGGGAGCAAGAGGATTCTAGCTACTACAGCTGCAGTTTTAAACCAAACTTTACATTTTTTTTTGTTTTTTATATTTTGGTGTAGCAATTAAGCCTAAAGGCAACAAACTTATTTTTTAGGCTATTTCCTTAAAATTTTAGCCTTTTTTCAACCAAAAATTTAATGTTCCCCGAAACATGGTTGTAACTTCGAGAGGGTAGTTATTCCCGGGCCCGTAGTTGTGTTTACTTTGGAAAGGGAAAATGTGCATTTCTTAAGACGTTATTTTCTTTATTTAACCAAATGTTTAAATGTATCATTAACAGTAATAATTTCTCTAAAATTCGGTGCAAAGGGCAATGGTATCGGTATCAGAAAACATGGTATCGAAACAACTCTAATTAGGACTGCTGTATAATTATGCTGGTTTTTCAAGCTTGCTTTTAACAAATAGAAGATATGTATATTTCTCTCTGCAATATAGGGCAATCTGCAATAACAGATGGACTTTCTCTTATATCATCCACTAAATTGAGGGTTAACTGTATCTACCTTTTTTACTGAAGCCAGACACAAATTAGTAACAAAATACACCAGTATGGCAAGTTAAGCCTAAATCTTTATTCCATAATTATTTCTTCCCTTTTTAAAAGTAACTTATTAGTAGTGACAGTTTATGGTCTAAAGTAAATTCAGTATTAAATTAATTCTTAATGTCATCATCTGCAAAACACAATGTACTAAAAACAGAAATTGTGACGGAGCATGCAAACACTTCCGATCAGTGAAACGATTCTGTTAACAGCCCAGTGAATGCCATTGTGCGTGTGCTCTTTTCCACTGTGTACCTTGAGGATGTTTCTGGAATATTTTACCAAATAGTATTAGTTATTTTTGTACTTGCTTTCATTAAACATAGTTGCAGTTAGTTGTAGGTGCTGTTTTGTTAAGTAAAATGTAATATTATCGGCACGTGATTACCACTTTGTATAATGGTTTGTTCCACCATTTTCCAACTGGCATCAGCCATGAAGTGCCACAAATATAATTTATGTTCCAGAGTTTAAGTTTGGTGATTTCAGGAAACAGGCTAAGTATTGATTTTACTGAATGATGGACAAACATGACTTTAGTAAAGTAATCATTCAGGGATATCCACCACGTGTTCAAGAGGTTGCAAATTACAAACGGTAAGTTAGTGTTTTTTGTAAATAATGTATTTCTAACAGTTACTACAATGTTTGAAATGCAAGTTACCTAAAACAGCCACACTTTCAACTCTTTGGTAGTGTAAAAATATTTGTTTATTTGGCTGACATTGTAAATCCAGTAAGTGTAGGGTCATCTTCAGTAAAAATGTATTGCATTTTGTTCTTTCATTAAAGTTAAATTCTGAATGTTAATTTCTGTATGAACAAATTTTTCCACTAATCCATAAAAACAATTTCACAAAAGATGTTAAAAAACTAAGGTCCATCTCCCTTGCCCAACAACACCACATCTTTTTACCCTCAAAATAAAAACAGCCCCAGCAAACAAACTTGGCCATTACAAAAATAAAACAGATTGGAAAACCAACCTAAATACAATACCCTACATTGATTACTTTACGGAACTTTACGTCAGTCTTTCAGTGCTTGCCACGACTGGAAATGTGAGGAATTGCAAGTGTGCATTGGACTCATAACATTTGTTTACAAATGTTTCTTCACTGACAGAACAGCTGTAGCAGAAGGATACATTGTAGCTGTGCTAATTTTCTAGAACTGTCAAAATTTATCACACTTACATTAAATGGATAACGTGCTTGTCAGTCACTACATCTACATACTATATCTGTCAGCCTTTGATATTACATTTGGGAGGGCAAATAAAATATGCTGGTCTAGGAAATAAAAGTACTTGCACCTATACACTGCAGACCAGATTAGAGATTTGTATTAAACAAATGGTTCAGACAGATGTAATGGGTAATATTTGTTTTCAACGTTCACTATGCACATTTACAAATAATGGATAACATAAAAATATTTTTCTCAATTACCAAATATACCTTATTCTAATTTTAAAATATTTACGTTGATGCATGAATTCCTTTCAACAATATTAAATTAACTTCTACTCATCAGTGTGCATCACTTTGCCAACAATTCCACAGTTTGATTGATTCTCAGTCACTAGACATCAGAACTTGTACTGTCTACCTACGGCAAAGAATAGACACTCCTTGCCAGATTGTACTGTTCACTGGTCGAGCCGGCGAGTCTATGCTTCTAAATCATCCAAGAACTATAGCGCGCCAGATGGCCCTACTAGTACGATCGGCAAGCCATGCTCCTGGATCCAGCACTGGCCAGTGACAACACACCAAAAGAATCTATGCCATGTCTACCTCCTCTCCAACGCAACCAAGGGTGGTGCACCAGCCAGAGTATAAATAGCAGGCAACATCCTATTCAACACCAGTCAGTTCTACTCCTTCACTGCAATGCCTGGTGCTGAAGGAACCATTGGCTCCTCACCTGGTCTTCACCACACTCTTTGTGACTACGATCATTCCTCTACCTTCGTCTTCACTGCACTCCTGGTGCCGAAGATTTCCATTGCTCTACCAGTCCTTACCAGTCGTCATCTATGTCGTTAAACATGTTGACATTTCTGGCCCCTTCAGGGTAACATCATAGCGTAGCCAATAGCACTTCTTTTACCTACCCTCATTAGCCTGGGAACAGGTCGGCTTCACCTGTCTCACATAGATCAGCTTCCGTACGCTCCAGCTAGTAGGAGGTAGTACACCATCATTGTTAATTTCCTTCATTGAATAAACAAGTTTTATCCACTTATGGGTATCTCTCCAGTAGCCATAGTACCTTTCCCCAAAAACATAAGCCCCATCAGAGGGGCAGCAGGTGACCAGGAAATTTGCTATAACCATCTCACATGTAAGTAGAGTACACATATACACCTTGGACTGCCACCCTTTCTGTGCACCATGGTGTACGGAATGGTAGAGTCTCGACACTATGTACTCTCACTCTATTGGGTTCCGTTTGTTGACTTGGTGCTTGCTCTCTCCACTGCGCTTCTGGTGCTGGAGAGGGCATTCCCTGAGTTGGGAAGACTGGTCCTCAGGAGGGGCTCATCCATGTATCGAGACCGTCAGTCAGTGAGACCTGACTCTCCATATCCACCGTGTTTCTGATGCCGGATGCAAGGATAGAGATACTGCATTGGGTTGGCGGAGCGGTAAGTGGTTCGACACCCGAGTAGGATCTGTCAACTGCTCCACTTCCACGAGGTTCAATAGTAGCATTCTCTATCTCAGACCTCATGCCATATTCCTATAGCAGAGGTATCCATAAGAGAGTAAAACGGGCCGAGACTCTCTCTAAATACCAAATGGTGCCTAGGCCAATCCCCCCCTCAGTCCCCAGCAGCAAACAGCATCCCTTCCCCAGAGACTGACCATGCCCGACTACAGGTTGAACCTCTTCACTCCACCTACTAAGCTCGACCGAGACACACAACCCATACTTGAGGCCTATCCGAGTGCCACAAAATGACCCACAGCCTCTCCAACTTGTGGTTTCTTCAGTCAGCACCTGCGGCAACACCAACCATTCATGAGCACTTGCTCACCAGCCCGTCAAAAACCAGAGCACACTCTAGTGTTAGACGGTCAGAAATACAACAAGCTCAACCGGTCAAATGTCGCCCAGGTATACCAGTAAGGGGTATCCCGTCGAAGTGTAAAGTAGCCTAACTCAAAGTACCAGACTTCGTGCCCTGTACCGGCAAATATTTCCCGACAGAGATGAAGAGAACTGCGTACGGCATGTAACCCACACATTGTTACCCAAGCTAAGAAATATTTTTACAAATTCCGAAGCCTACAACTGTAGAAGAATTAGTCAGAAGAGTGCATGATAGTAAGCAAAGTTACAGTGCGCAGGATGAGCTAGACCAGTGAGAGAGGTACGGGAAGGAGGAAGCAAGAATGACAGGCGGCACACCCTCCCCATCTCCCACAGTGCACACATACATAAACAACATGCTGCCATACTTCTCGGCAATACAGGCCAAGGAAGAACGGGGAGAAGGTAAGAAGGCAAGGCCACACCTGCCCCCTCGCAGTGCCACCCCGCTGCTCCCGAATTGCTGGTTTTGTCCCAAAAGACATTTTCACCATGACTGCCCCATAAAACCAGCCCACTGGAAGGGGAAACAAGAAGACAGTCCACCTCCACATTAAGTCAAGGGCGAAATGAAGGCTGAGCCCGAATGTCGAACTACAAACATTATTCCAGAGACCCAGCGCCTCTAGATCCTCTCCAGATTAAAGTACGTATCAACCGGCGAGCGACCGCAGCTGTGATCGACACTACAGCCATAGGGAATTTTATTCTAAGTGACCTGCTCACAACCCCAACAAAGAGTCCACCTGATACTCCATGATGACCGAGTACAGGTGGTACAGCCTGACCGCCTTTTACCGGTCGAAGGCAGAATAAGACTACCTGTCCATAGCGACCAGATGACCACCCATGTGGAGTTTTTAAAGGCACTCGAAATAGGGCAAGTCATTAATTTAGGACAGCCTTGGCTACAAGAACAAATATGCATGATAAACTGCAAGCAATGCCAGATGCATGTCAGAGGAAGAGAAAAGCACCTAGTGATCCCCTGGGAATCAAGCAGTGACATTACCTTTCAGCCGCCAGCCCCACCACGTAAACCAAGGAGACCGATACAGCTCCTACAACTGCAAGTGGTACGCCCAGCCTCCCATCTACCAATAAAGACACGAAGCCAAGCTCGACGAGCCTGACGCTACCAAAGGCACCTCGTCAAGAATGAGAAAACTACCCAGCAACAAACCACACTCCATAGATATAGCAGCTGCATCAACAGAGAACAAGAACTAGAAACTTGAACCAGCCAGCGAGACACCTACTCTGTTACAACTCGAATCTGTAAACATGCTGCCATCAACTCCCACGGAGTTCAAATGCATATTCACAGCTAAACAAGGAAGGTGGACTCCAAGTACCTGTAAAATCTCTTGGCGAAGCCCTTTGGACCAAGAACCTAGTCTCAACGACCTCCTCTAAGATCAATTGCTGAGAAGAACGAAGAACCCAGACCCATTGAGTCGACAATCTCAGAAACCATCACCTTGACCGGTAATCCCAGCAACACCAGCCGTGACGGGCCACATCAGTGTAGAGATTGCTGCGCCGGACGAAGTCGCAGCAGCCGCCGAGACACCGCCTCCCACGGGAGAGGCACCTACCAGAACTGCCAGACAACATGAGGCCTTTCTCAAGGCCGTACTCCAGCTGGTACCTTCGGCCATGATCTACCTGGACAGAATAGCCACCCAGCCTGCAGTGTCGCCACCCAGTGCACAGTCCGCCAGCACCCAGATCCCGGTGTCGCTTGACGCCAAGGCCAATCCGCCAGCGCAGCTTCTCACACGAGAGGAGGTGCAAAACTACTACAACGAGGTCCTGGTGTTGCAAGATGCTAGAGCTGACCCTCCAGTGCAGCTTACTACATGAGAGACGGTGCCAAACTGCTACAATGAGGTCTTGGTGTCACTAGATACTGCGATCTGCCAGCACAGCATCCTGGAAGAGGAAAGGAGTAATCCACTAGCGCTGATGCGGCAGGGGTACCCGAGTCGTCCTCTGTTGCCAGCACCACCAACCAGAGGGATAAAAGTAGACAGCCAGTCACTGAGACACCCCAGCCGGTTGCTGAGGTCCCGGTGTCGCTCAACAACAGGGCCGATCCGCCAGTGCATCTTCCTGGAAGAGGGAAGGCTTTCCACAGCGAACCCGCTGTTGAGCTGAAGGCCATCCCTGGGCCCCCGGCTTCGGGATCTGCAGCCGAAGGGGTGGTAGCCCCATTTGAACATCACTTCCATCCGCCACACACGCTGCCGCTCATCACGATGACATGGCTGCAGATTGTCCCCCGGCACCTGGTGATCAGTACACACCACTGCCGGGGACAGTCCTTCCACGACGGCCAAACCACCATTACGAGTGCAACTGGCCAGCGCCTGCCAGGTCAGCTTGGTAGCAGGCCGGTATTGAGAGGCTCCCCAGAGGCCCACCAAAAAGAGATATCACCAAAAGAATGAGTGAAAGTGTTCAACAGAGACAGACTTAAATTTCGATAGAAGTCAATACGCTATCTCACACGTACCATCAATAGTACGTCGTTCTGTGATCAAAACATGCTGACGCGTGTCGCTCATACAACTAATCTAATACAATTACGAATCATCACCAACAGTATCTCTTCCACCACTACAGACAAGAGTGACATGTTGCCTACGCCACCTGCGGCTACTTCACCGTCAACGACCAGTCAACCTGACAACCAGCGAACACGCTTACCAACACGTTTTAAATTCACTTTGTCTCCTCAAGACATCTTTATTAGACTAGTTTAGCAGTATTATATATTTTCTTGTTTAGATAATTCTTTCCAGTTGTCCATTGAAAAACCACGTTGCTTACACATGGCCAGCGTAGTAACCTTCAGCACTCAATTGTCTGGTAGGAGGTAGCACGCGTCACATGTTTACTGAGACTTGAATAACATACTTTTGTTTCCTACCTTTCAGCTTTTATTTCTTAGACTATCTGTCTGTTTGCCTGCTAGATACAGGTTACTACGTACACCTTTGAAAAGAACCGGGGAATTTATACAACCAAATTAACTTCAGCCACGGGCACCCTTCAGGGGTCTGTCCAAACTACCACAGTATTGCTTCCAGTGCCGGTGGAGAGGAACAGAGGAGCCACAACCACTAGTAACATCTTCATCCAGAGAGGGGCGACAGTCTTGAGTTATTGCCTTATCCCTCAGCATTGCTGCCAGTGCCGGGATATACCATGACTTGAGATCTGCCGTCCACTCCTGTGTGGACGCACATCTCTGATCAGCCCGCATAGCATGGGGGATTAGTGGAGACTTTACAGAGCCTGGTCAGCAAGCCAAAACTGTACTTACACTGTAAATTGTGTTTAGTTTGTTCATGTCAAGGTGTACTCAGTAAACTGTGAGCAGAGACTTGATGCCTTTCAACCAAAGGTACAGCCGAAAACATGGGGAGCGACATGCAGCGCTCCTTGCCGCCAGACAGTTAAGTGCACTTCCTGTACCTACACCGGAAAGACAGGAGGAACGGGACCGCGCCGCCAAACTCAGGCACGAGTCAGTATCGACTGCTCCGGTCGTGGTATTATTCGTATCTCCGTGTATACGCATTCAGCCCTCGTGCCATCCCGTGGTAAAAGGATTGTTGACCGGTACTGAAGTTAGATTCGGCTGGGACAACATCCACTTCTGGATCAACGAAGCTCACCCGTGGAATCACAGTTTTGGGCATGGGCCAAGCTGGCTACGTCTGGACAAAACCCATCACAACCATGGCACCCAAGAAGCAGGAGTAAGTGAATACTAACCAACACCCCTCTCCTCTCCTCATCTATCTAAACTCAACAACCCCGCTTTTCGTCTAGCGGACAAAATCCATGACCATCCTAACTGTTAATCTAACCGGAAACGTGTCAATGCAGTTACATAATTATAAACAATTCTGGATGCATATTATAGCGTAATACTCTAATTCAACCTGCCTTTTACAGCAGTACCGGCTGCGTAAAAAATTCCTCTCACTAATCTCAGTGAAATTACATAACTACCCAATGCAGTTAAATGGCCAGCGAGCCAATCATTAAGTTTTACATGAACACTTTTGGACACCTCCCAGTACCAGTGCCATGTAACAGAATCGTCAAAAATTTCTAAGTATTGTTACAAGCAATTTTAAAGGTTCTAAAATTCTATTTGCTTTATATAGAAACACCTCCAGAAAAAATGGTTCAATATTTTCTGAGCATTGTGTAAAATCAATTTTCAATTTTCTAAAGCAACTCAAATTCAATTTTGTTTTAAATCATTTTTGAAAATTTTGCTAACTCATTCTTGTTTTGCATAAAATCACTTCAAGAAACGTAAGCATTTTCTAATTACTGTATTGTTATCAATAATGGAAGTTTTTTGCTAACGAAATACTTTTGCATTGTGTAGAATCCCTCAAGAGAACCCAAACCAAACAAAAGAAATTCTAAACAATGAACAGTTTGTGATAGAAATTTTTCATAATAGTATGTTGAAATATTCAGTACTTGGTTTTTGAGGATTGTTTTTCTTCTTTGCTCTATTTTATTTTATTTCTATGCATTGTTGATCAGTTAACTTCACTTACCATCACAATCGTTTTGCCAAGATTAACCAGTCACTGGTCAAACTTCGCCCAGGTATACCAGTAAGGTGCATCCCACCAAACAGCAAAGTAGCCCAACTCAAAGTACCAGACTTGTGCCCTGCAGGAAAGTCACCTGACCGGTACTATACACGGGTCATGCACCAGTACCAGGTAAGGACTAGAGTCCAAGTTTTGTCCCGAGTGCATCTGTCCTAGCAACCACCAAAAATACTAGGCGTTGTGACATGCCTCCAGATGCCACAGGACATCACATGTCAACGTAAACAATGGTCATGTAGAAAATGCCACTGTCAAATATGCTGCATTGTATTTTATGGTCAACATGCAAGTTTCCATGTGTGTAACTGCATTTGAAAATGCACGGTGCCCATGACAGGAGAAAATGTAGAATGCCCATGGAGTGTGTGTATGAAAACACTGTCTGAAATGATAGTGCCCAGTAAATTAAGTTTTATAACAATAATTGACTAGCGCTATAATTTATTTCACCATCACTTGTTATAGTGAGGTTCCACTTACCTCCTCTGCCTCTGTGACTTCCTCTGTCACTAGTCCATGTATTGCCACTAAAGTTACCACTATCGCCCACATTGGTTGGTCCATCAGCCCATTTGAAAAAACTGCATCTTTCATTTTGTGGTTTAGGACAACTGTAGAATTGCCTACCAGTGTTTGGTCCTTCCTTATGAACTGTCAACCTGAAAATAAGTTTATCATGCAACAAAACAATGACAACCAAATTTTAGGATTCAATTTTGTACCAAAATTATTATCAAAATTTAACAAATTTCTGTTAAAAGTAACTATATAAAATATTTAATTAGTTTTAAAGAGAGACAATCTTCATAGACAAGGAAACAGATGCATTACTTTGGCACTGCAAGGTTCCGAGTTGTAATCCTGGGTAAGCCATCAATTTGTAGAAGTAAATTTAAGTTAGTTTAGACTCTAAACCATTCCCTATCAGTCTACTGGTATAAATATAGAGGATTTAATAAGCCTAATAAAAAATAAATTAACAAAATATGTTCATAATTTAAAATGTATCCCATATCCCAGAAACAAGTGAAATATTATGTTCATCATTGTTGTTCATTTGTACCCTTCACTTGCACATATTCATATAATGTCAGTTAATTTAATTAAGCTAGTAATTTCAAAAGTAACATTAGGATTTTGAAGCAAACTTTTTTGTCTGGGAAATTTAAAACACAATAATGCATAATATTTATAAAACTTGAGAGCATTAAGTAGAGACCCCATGCCAATCACCCTCATGCTCTAGCACAGCGATGACGTCACTGGTCGCAGGGGTGCTGCTCTCCTGTGGTGACTCTGTTAACTTTCTTACCTGCTCTAGCGTGTCCGTGGCTTGGTGGGTAAAACAATCTTTGGTTTTGGGGTGGCGACCGCATGCCGAATTCTGAGCGGGCAGGAAAATTCCAATAATTAATAACGTTAATTATGTATGTGTCTGTAGCCACAGGATTAATTGTCTACCGCTTTTGACTTACCCCAAATGCTCTCAGCGCTTGATGATGAGGCGAAGACGTCGAGTAGAGAATGTAGGTGCAATGCGCAGCAGTGTGGCATGTGTAAACTGTATGTTCATGTGTATATACCCCTCATATTTTGTAAAATAAACAGTGAGTTTTGCAGTCAGCTAGAAATTGTCTGGTCAAACCTCTACTTAACAAACCCCTCTGTAACAAACACAACAGATTTAGGCCCCTTGAGATTTGTTAAATAGAATTTTACTGTTTAGCGTTACTTTCATGTTTCATACCAATTATTCTGCCTTCAGGTAGTTATTATTTATTAATGGATACACTCACGTGTGCTACTCTTTGTGGATAAGTGGTTAGGGCGCTGACTGCCCTCTCGGACCTTACGAAGTGGAGGGGAGTCAAACCCCAGAGTAATTCAGAGCGTTAATCTATCCCTTCTGGGCAGCCTTACTCTCCGTACCACAAGGGACGTCAATTATCGGTACGCCAGCTGTTCAAATAAGGGTGAATGAGCTCAATTGGTTATGAGATATGAGTAATTGTGGGGGTGAGCGATCTGGTTTACACTGACACGATTGATCCGCCGCGGACTCGCGGGTTGTCGAGTGGGGACGAATTTGGCTAAGGACTGTTCCAGCTGCGTGTGGGGGAACTACCTTGGGAGGGATTCGAACCCTGATCGTCCTTCCGGAAGCCAACATTATTGTGCAGAAGTTGGGGAGTATTCTGCCAGAGTTTAGTCTCACAATGGTTGATCGGCTAGAGGGGCTCTGTGTGTCGGTATTCAAATTTGATGTCTGTATAAGGGTTGGCTGAACGGGGTTTTTCTTTGAGTTGGATTCTTCGTCCGGTTCACACCAACCGAACAAGTGTTTTAGCGAGGTTTCGTGGTCAGGGAATAATATAACATTGTAAGCAATAGGGTCGTTCTCAGATTCACTAGTGGCCAGTACACTAGGATGCGAGTAATTAATTATTTGATTTAATAAAGCTTTTTGCAGTAAGGCCCACCTCCCACCTCTAACAGCTTCCAGTGCCACCGCGCTGTTTGCGCACTGAGTAATGAAAACCACAAATAAAATTGAGGTTGTCAATAGAGGTAGTGTATAAACAGTCGTCGGGTGGGGTGAAATCTGCAGTCACTCCAGTGGACCTGCTGTTCACAAGGGCAACCCACGTAACTAAACCTTGTGCCATCTATTGGTGGCAGGTGCACTGGAGTCTCAGGTGTTTGGTCCTTTGTCAGGCCCTGCCTCCTGAGGGATACAGCACACTGAACCGCCAGATAAACACATGAAGTTAGTTATAATTAACTGCGCACTGACTGAATACACAACACTCAAATTAGATACTGAATTAAAAAGCAAAAAAAAAAAGATACATGATCTATGATTAAAATAACAGTAAGTGACACACAATGGGTTAAGTTTGATATGTAATATTTTATTAAATTTAAAAGATGACAATATAACAAGACCCAGCTAATGAAATACACTCTAAAAGGTAGGTAAGGAATGATATTAAAACACTGAATTAAATTTAAAAGGCGAAGGCGAGCCTGCAAAAAAATTAATAAAATTAAATAATTAATGTCCTACAAAAAAATTCCTAGTTAATTAATTAAGCAAATGTATGCCTTTTACAGCGTGAACTGAGGGGCTCTATCTAGGGGGATGTAAATCACGCAACGACCTGTAACTTCGGGAGTCAAGGGAAGTTGACTGACGTAAAGGTTAGTGGGTACAGGTGTGGGATTTACCAAACGTGGAGAGCTGTCTCTGGGTGGTCAGCTGAAGGAAGTCTTGTCCAAGCTGGGGTTGGAGTGTTGGTGGCCTTCTGCTAGCTGCCGGCTGCCGAGGAGAGAAGGGAGTCTTCTGCAGACTGTAGGAGAGCTCATGAACCTTACGGCCTGGAACTCTGGCATCTCTACTGAACCACGGGGCTGTACTTCTATTTATACTAAAATTGCCCTGTATCAGCCATTCTCTGGGGCCGGGGGAGGGGGGGGGGTAGGGTAGCCTTCCAACACAGGGGTTTGTTTATCTGCTGCGCCGTTCAATTTCTTATCTCCCCTGGTGGAGGTGATGACATTTTCATGCACCTCGGACTGAGGCAGGTGGGCTGTGACAGGTCACAGGGGTGATGCTATCTTGAGGGTTGTTTGGAACTTCTTAGCCAGGCAGGGTAGCGTAGTATAACTTAAATAATTAATATTATTTCTTCATCGGGGTTGTTCTGGCACGTTCCTTTTTGATTGGATGTGGAAGAATATAAATTCAGACATGAAGTTCAATTACATGGTTGACTAATTAAAGCCTGATGTAATTTCAATATAATATTTCCAAGTCTCAGTGGCCAATGAATTTGAATTTGCCCCGCGCTTGGCATGCTCAGATGGAGCGAAGTCGGCTGCAGAGTGCATATCTCAGTAGCGCAGAAGGCTGGCATGTGTCAACACATTTATATCCATATAATTGTGATTATGTATTGTTATTGCTGTTTACAAAAAAACTTCTGATGTGGTGGTATTCTTGATATGTGACTTGTGCTGTTTTTGTTCTCAGGCATGTGTTAGCTGCTTGTTTGCCACGAGAGGGCAGTAGTATCGCAAGATGGTACGAATCGAGAATGAGCATAACTGTTTGTCCTAAACATTTTTCATCTTCCGGGCCGGATTATTTACGGGAGATACAGGTTTGTTTACGGAAATGTACGAGAGAAGTGTAATATACACCTTTTAACGGTTCGGTGATGGCAAACAGGAAAGTTTCGGGTGTTATTGTTGGGTTTTGGGTACGGCACGTTGCGTCAAAACTTGATGTCAATAAACACGCTGCAATAACGATCTCTGCCAGCCCGAGGAATTTTAAGCCACGTTTCTTGCTCACGCAGGAGCATGTGATTATTCTGCAGTTTTATACAGAGCTCTTCATACATCAGTGCAATTTATTTTTTGAATATACAGTTATTCACATCTTTAAATAAAATGGCGGCTGCAACATCGCCTGAGCTACAATTTGTAATTTTCAACTATCTGCTAGCCCACGCTGACAAGGCCAGAGAACTGTACGAAGCATCTAGGGAAGATGAATCGAAGGTTAAAGACTTCGAGCTGATATTCAAAGAGGTTATGTTCAAGAGAGATGAACTACTGGCGAATTTTTTTGCTATGTGCACCCAGCCACCTCAAGAAGATCTGAATGTGTTAATTGAGTGCAAGGAACAGTTTGTAACATATGAGACAGTTTTCCGTGAACTAAAAAAGGTGTATAGTAAACTGAAGAAAAACACTTGCGACTACATGACCTGCAGTGATTGTTCACAAAGGTTAGGAATCCCGACAGTAGTGCTACAACCTCTACCATTGCCGGTATCCAGTGGCAATAAAACTGAGTGGATAGGCTTCGCAGAATTGTTTAATTCAATTGTTGGTCAAGCTCCGCACCTTACCCAAGTCCAGAAAATTCATTACTTGCTGGGTTGTTTACAAGGGGTGGCCAGAGAGTTGGTACACAATATACCGGTTACCGAAAGCAATTACTTGGTAATTTGGAAAATATTAGAGAAGAGGTTCAAAAGTTTGAGACTCACAGCAACACTACATGTCCAGAAGATCTTGCATCTACAAAAGGTTTACAGTAAGAAAGAAGATGGGTTAACCAAGTTTGTTACAGTAGTGGAAGAAAATTTGAGTGTGTTGGAGGCTCAGTGGGATATCCTGCTGCTAAATATATTGCTCGAGAAGTTCGACGCACCACTCAGGCAGGCAATTGAACTCTCCCACGAAGAGGATGTGCCATCGTATTCCAAGCTACTCAAGTTTTTGGAACGGAAGGCTAGAGCTGTGGAGCATGTTCAGCTTGCTGCTGAAGATCAACCTCCTGCTCGCTACACCTGTAAGTCCAACTTTCTCAGAGGAAATTTTCCTCCTGGAACATATTTCGGTCGATCAGCCATGGAAACAATAGCCAGTCAGCAGATTCAAAGACAACCCTTGTTTCAGCTCGGGACAATACAGGTAAGCAGATGATGTGCCCAATTCGTGGTGCAGCTCATGCCCTACACAGATGCCAGACATTTCTTTCAAAGGCGACAGATGAGAGAAGGGAACGCATGTTAACTCACAAGTTATGTTTTAACTGCCTACGAGCAGGACATGCAGCGGTAAATTGCTATTCAAAGTTTCGCTGTCAGCAGTGACAACGCACACATCACACCTTGATTCACTTGTCACGAGATACAAGTTCTGATGAGCCAGACCAAGATACTACAGATCCTGCTGGTCAAGAGGAAGGTAATAGTATCACTGTTGCAATGTGTTCGTCGTGTTTTTCAGACGAGGATGGTCCTCTCCGACTACTGTTTTGCTTGAGACTGCTCGCTTCAATGTTAAAAACAGTAGTTTCCAATACCAGGTTGTGCGTGCATTATTGGATAGTGCAGCCCAGTCATCATTCATAACCGAAGGCTGTGTGAAACGACATCAGGCAGGGTTGAAAATTTCTGGCATAGGGCATACTAGGACAGACTCGAAAGATGCTGTAATCTGTGAGATTACCTCGCTTCACATGTCAGGGTTGCATCTTACTACTCGAGCATTGACCCTCAATAACATTACTGGTAACTTGCCTTCAGCGGAAATTGCTACAAAAATCTTGCACATCTGAAAAATATTCCCTTAGCCGATCACGAATTTGCCTCTCCTGGTTGCATTAACATATTGCTGGCAGCAGATCTAGTAGCTGATGTGATGACTGGCCACAAAATCAAAGGAAAATCACATGCATTTCATACAGCATTTGGTCAGGTAGTTGCTGGTAATGCTCCATGTGCAAGTAAAGGTGAGTCAGTTTCCTTATTTGTACGAGTGGATGCATCTCTTGATGTGGCCCTTCAGAAGTTTTGAGAGGTACAAGAGGTTCTATCAGTGAAGTTTCAGTCAAGCGAACCCAACAGTGTGAGAATCACTTCATAAGTACCCACAAACGTGGTGAAGATGGTAGATTTGTCCTGAGACTTCCATTCAGATCATCCACGTGTAATTTGGGTAACTCCATCTTCAACAGCAGTGCGTAGACTTGGTGGACTAGAACGTCAACTTGCAAAGATGCTAGAGCAGAAGCAGCACTACCAAGACTTCATGGAGGAGTATGAAAGCTTGGGTCACATGACACACGTATTGGACAGTTAACACCCACCCGTGATGGCTATCTAGTATCCCTTACTACAAGTGAGTTTGCTCAACCACCATACTTTATTCCTCACCAAGCAGTAGTCAAGAAGGAAAGTGTTTCCACAAAAGTGAGGGTAGTTTTTGATGCATCCTGCAAGACCACAAATAGACAATCACCGAATGATCTACTTTCTGGGCCGAAATTACATTATGAAATTTTTGATATAGTTTTGAGCTTCTGAACATTTCCAGTAGCTGCAACTGCAGATTTATGCAAGATGTTCAGACAAATAGTGGTTGGTCTCATTGATAGGAAGTACCAGTATATCCTTTGGAGGAATTCAGTGGACGATCCAGTTAGCATGTACGAGTTGAACACAAGTCACGTATGGGCTGGCTTCTTCGCCTTTTCAAGCTCTCTACACCCTGCAGCAACTTGCAACAGATAAGGGCAACAAGTTT
Source organism: Dryococelus australis (assembly GCA_029891345.1). Classification (NCBI taxonomy): domain Eukaryota; kingdom Metazoa; phylum Arthropoda; class Insecta; order Phasmatodea; family Phasmatidae; genus Dryococelus; species Dryococelus australis. Next base: position 316,777,068 of record CM056993.1, on the reverse strand, counting down.
CCACTAGCTGCTCATACTATACTCAACAATGTCTTTGTTGACGATATAGTTACAGGAGCTACAACTGTTGCCGATTGTCAGCTGCTAAAGTCTCAGCTGATCAGACACATGGCAGTAGGAGAGTTCAAACTGCACAAGTGGTGCATTGCATGCCTGGACAGACTCCACAGTAGTCCTAGCATGGTTATGATTGTTACCATACAGTTTAAAAACCTTTGTCGCCAACCAAGTTGCAGAAATTCAGTCCACTGTACCACCTAATTCCAGGAGGCATGTTCCGTCGGAACATAACCCTGCAGATGTTGCTTCACGTGGCTGTCTTCCAGACTACTTGGTAAACACAATATGGTTTTCGGGACCACGTTAGCTGTTGAAACCTCTGGAGAGCTGGTCGGTGCAGCATTTTTGCAAGAGAGTATCTCCTCCCGAAGTTAAACCAATGATGTCCAGTGTCTTAGTGGCAAACGCCAATCAGATGCGGAACTCTGATGACACTTTTGACTAGTTGCAGAAATCATCTGCCTTCTATAGACTTCAGAGAGTCATGGCGTGGATCTTATGAGTGATAGCAATTTACCACAAACTGCTTCATTCCATTGGCAAGTTGTAGACAACTGAGGAGTTGTGCACTGCCCGTAACTACTTTGTCAAGATTGTGCAGGCAAATTACTTCAGGGAAGAGATTAGAGCCTTGGAAAAGGTAGAACAATGCTCTAAACCCATTAAAAGCCTTGTGCCATTCTTAGATTTGAAGGGTGTTGTCAGGATGGGTGGCAGGCTGCATAATGCACCTTTGACTGAAGAAAGTAAGTATCCCATTCTACTTCCAAAGCAAAACCGGCTGTCCGAATTAATTATAATGCATTGTCACGTGACCAACCTGCACACGGGCCCATTAACCACACTGTACCTGACATGTTGAGAATACTGGATCATTTCTGCTCGCACTTTGATTCATAAGCTCCTTCACAACTGTGTCACATGTTTAAAAGCAAGTGCAGCTTCATCAGCTCCACTGATGGGCATGCTCCCTACCTCATGATTAGCACAGCGTAGAGAATTTTGCAATGTTTGACGCGTGCCGCTTCTACATATAATCTAATACGATTACGACTCATTGCCTAGAACACCTCTTCCAACTCTACAGACGTGAGCAACACGTTGCCTACCCTACAGGCAACCGGAACTTATAAGTAATTCTTTCTCACCTGGAAGATACGCAACCCGGCAGGCACGCCGTCCCCACCTAACACACATTCGAAGCCCACACTCTGCCTAGACCTTGCACAAAGCAGAGTGGCTCCGACGAGGCACGAAGCAGAATTGCTGACAGGAGGATTCTCACGCCACCCAGGGCCAGAGGACGTCACTCCTCCCCCGCACCACACGCCGGTAGCTTACAAGCTTCCACTATGTAAGTCCGGACGCTGCCGGCCTCTGGAGTCATTATTTCGCATCTCTAGCAACCTCCCACAGCACTATTAGTCTTCAGGAGCTTCGGACAAGTTTGTTACCTTACAAGTATGGCCCCCCTGCTACTTTCTACGTACGTCGACGACCAGTCAACTCGACGACATACAAACACGAACATTTTATTTTAACTTCACTTTGCCTCCTATAGACACCTTTTATTAGCAGTTTAACTTTAACTCATTTATATTCGTCTAGAACCAGCTTTTCCCTTTTACTTAGAACCAGGTCACCTACACCTGGAACCATGCAGTTACCTTCAGCTATCCTCAACTTGGTAGGAGGTAGCACAGGTCACGTGTTTATTGAACTTTCAATAAACACACATTGTTCTCTACCTTTCTGCTTTTATTTCCAGTGTATTTATTTGTATCCACAGTTGAAGGTAGACTATTCTGTGCACTGTCCACAGAAACCGGGAATTTTACTGAACCGAGTTAAGACACATATTAGATGGGTACCTGTTTCTTCCCAGCTACACATCAGCACTTTTAGTGCTCGTGGGGGAGAAACAGTGATGCCACAACCACTAGAAACACTTTCACACCAGGAGGCAGGATGCTTTTCACCATCCACACTAGTTAGTGCGCGGTGACTGTGGGCTGTAGTTTTGCTGGGCATACCAGTGAGAACGCACAACCAGTAGAGGCTTGGCAGTCCACACGGCCCTGCATCCCTGATCAGCCCGTCTACGGTGGAGGCTCAGTGGGGACACTTATCGAGCTCAAGCCGGCAAGTCACTATTGGGTTATACTGCTATTCTTTCTGTCTAAGGTGCACTACGTAAGCTAGAGAACTGTTACCCTATGCCTCACGAGAGGAGTGGTGGAAAACACAGGGAACAATATCTGGCTCACCCCGATCTCAGGCTGAGGATAGCATTACCCCATCCTACGCAGGATAGACAGATGGAAGCACGATAGACAGATGGAACGGGACCCTGCCGCCGAACTGAGACGACAAGCAGTCCCGCCTGCTCCGGTTCTGGCACCCAAAGTAGAGCATCAGATGAATAGCTGTGCGCAGTAAAAGGCACGAATTAGACCAACCATACCCCGAGAACTAAGGATCTATACGATCAGACAAGCTACTTCAGGGAGTCTTTGAAACACCCTGTGACGCCCTTAACCACAACCATATCAGACGTAGAGGACAATACTGTTGCCGGTGAGAAATCTGACAACAAACCTGACGTATCTAACGTACAGTGCAGCCATGCCAACTGCCCAGGCCATGGCACACTAAGGGTAGAATGCATCTACTGCACAAAACTTTCCCATTATGCCTGCATAGGCTGGCCTGAAGATACCAGACTTACAGACTGGTTAGAGTACCGCTGTACGGAGTGCCGTACACAGCCAACGAGTTTCTGTAACGAAGTTACGTCCCCTGGGCGAGGCATACACCACAATCAGGTGCACGACATACACTGAATCCTATCACCACCTATGCATAGGGTGGCCTAAGGAATGTGTCTCTATGTCCGGGATGGCGTACCAATGTGAGATATGCCGAAGAAAACTCATTTCAATCTCCTGCAGGTCCAGGCCTACACACACACACACACATGCACGCACGCACGCACGCACACACACACAACCTTGAACAGTACCTGGCCATCCCGTGATGACGATATACAAATAACTGACTTTGCAGGTCGCCCACACGAAGACCCCGTCGCATTCACGCCGGAATGCGAGAAAGAATTTAAAGAAAAAACCTGCCACCAAAAAAAGGAGTTGATTGGGCTCAACTCTATTTAAAAGGCCTCGCCCTCACATGGTGGGAAAGATACGGAGAATTCTTAATGGACTGGAAGCAGTTCAGTAACCGTATAGCGGCGGAATTCATGGGTGAGGAGTTGTTGGCTAGGTTAACAACACAATTCTATAGCCAGATCCAGGTACCCGACGAAGAAGCAGAAATCTTCATATGAAGTAAAGAAAAAAGGTTTCGATGGATATTCCCAGGAGTCAATGAAGCTACCGCTGTTCGCTCAATCGGTCGAGTGTTACCGCCAAATCTCCGGAATGTACTCTTGACAGCAAGACCCACGACCTTGGATGAATTAGACAATCAAGCTCGAGAAACTGAGAAAAACTATGCTGCCCAGGCGAGACTCAAAAAACCAGTCTCCACCAAGGCCCCTGAGGTGCAAACGCCACCTGCTATTCTTTCTGTCTAAGGTGCACTACGTAAGCTAGAGAACTGTTACCCTATGCCTCACGAGAGGAGTGGTAGAAAACACAGGGAACAACATCTGGCTCACCCTGATCTCAGGCTGAGGATAGCATTACCCCATCCTATGCAGGATAGGAAGGTGGAACGGGACCCAGCCGCCGAACTGAGACAACAAGCAGTCCCGCCTGCTCCGGTTCTAGTAATTAACTTTCCACCGTGTGTCTGCTTCTATACCACGTGTCACCCAGTTGTTAATGGACTTCTGACCGGTACTGAAGTGTGCCTAGGCTGGGACAATCTCATCTTCTGGTCATCTGTGGAACATGCGTTCCGGCATCAACCAAATTTGTACCGCCTAAAGTCATACCTAACTCGAGTACAACATCCAGGAGCAGGAGTGAGTAAGTTCTAGCCAACACCTCTCGTCTCACCCCAGCTATCTAAACCCAGTTAATCCGCTTTTGGCCTAGAGGTTAAAATCCTCGACTAACATGCCAAGTCAGTCTAATCGGGCATGCGTCATGTTGGAATTGACTTTGAGGGCCCATTCCTTGCTACCCCAGTTAGAGTGAGAAAGAAGACCACCCAGAAGGTTTATATGCATGGTGACCAAGGCTGTGCACCTGGAGCTCGTGACAGAGCTCTATGCAGCAACATTCCTTGCTGCACTGAAGCGCGTTGTATCCATTCGAGGGCTTCCATCAGAGATATCCTCAGACAATGGAACCAACCTGGTGAGTGCAAGAAACTACCTGAAAGAAGTCTTCAAAAGCCTCTTCTGTGGAGAAAGCCAGCAACAAATTATCAGCGAGGCCAGTCAGAGAGGAATAACGTGGGGGTTCAGTCCCCCTGACAATCGCCACTTTGGTGGCCTCTGGAAGGCAGCAATTAAAAGTGTAAAACAACACCTGAAATGTGTGGTGGGAACACCGCTGCTTACCTTCAAAGAGCTGGGAACTCTGTTTGCACAAATTTCTGCAGTGCTGAATTCTCAACCGCTATGTGCCTTGTCAGAGGATCCTCGAGATTATGATGTTTTCACCCCAGGGCATTTCCTAGTGGGTGATGCTTTGGTAGCTCTGCCAGATCACGACTTGTCAGATCTTACTCAAAACCATCTTGACCGGTGTGAGCTAATCACTCAGTTCCAGCAAAGGGTGTGGAAGTAGTGGAGTAAAAAGTATCTACACACACTCCAGCAGAGAAACAAGCGGACGTTACCGCAGCCCAACATTCAAGTGAAACAACTGGTGCTACTGAAAGAGCCAAACTTGCCTCCACTGAAGTGGAAGATGGTGTGTGTGACAAATTCACCCTGGGCAGGATGGAATAGGGCGTGTCATGCCATTAAGAACACCTAAAGGCAACTTCACCAGACCAGTCACAAAAATTTGCCCTTTTCCTGAAGAATAATGGTTTATCGTGTGAGATTTCAGACTCATACTTTTGTTTGGTTCTTTTTTTATACATATATTCAGTGGTGTACATTAGGATAATTGGAAAAAATATATATAATTTTTTGGTGGGCGGAATGTTCACAAACAAAAAAAATTCTGATGTGGTGGTATTCTTGATATTTGAGTTGTGCTGTTTTTGCACTTAGGCACGTGTTAGCTGTTTGTTTGCCATAAGAGGGCAGTAGTGTTGCAAGATGGAGTGAATGGAGGATGAGCACGACTGCTTGTCCTAAACCATTGCCAAACATAAAAAGTATTTTTATATAAATCCTATCATTTCAACAAAATCAATTTTGCTAGTGCTCTGTACTAAAAGAAATATATGAGCGGGGAAAGTAGAACAATTGATTTTTGTGTCAGAATATGAATAAGAAATATAGGATGTATGTTTAATGATGATGAATAACATATAAATAACTCTGAAGTTGTTTTTAGCTTTAAAAACAACAAGCTCACTTACCTTCTGGCAATGGCTCCACAATTGCATGTAACCTGGTCTTCACCAAAGCCTATGCCAACACCAGCTGAAATACATCAATTTAAACATGACACTTATATTTCTCACCGTAAGTTATTCACACTATGCAGTATTACAATAAGGGTTACAGCAACATCACCTTTCAATAATACTCATACAATACAACACAAATTGGAGTGATTGCATAAACATGAACTATCTCACACACTCACATATGAGCATGATGCACAACTGTTATGTATGATTTGACACACAAACTGGAGGACCAACGAAAGACAAACGTACATCAAAGTACTTGTTTCCACGTCCTTTAATTATTTACAACACACGAGCATGCACGGCAACACAATCCGGTTATGGTGGCCATCTTGCTGCGACTGTCTGATTTTAGTACAAGAACGGTACACGTCACTTTAGCTCAAGATTTGTTCACTAAAACAAATTTTTACACAGAACATTCCGTCCACCTTGTTAGCACGGGCTAACTACATAAGGTTAGGCACTTCTCCACACTTGGCAGACCTTAGAGTTGCAGGTCAGAAGGCTCTACAGCTGGAGAGTTGTCCTCAGCAACGAGCAAAGGACACAGCTTGACCAACGAACGTTGCAGCAGTCCAGTGGTGGTCCAAACAGTAGCCACTCAAGGAATGTCATCTGTTCCTGAATGAAGATTAGTGATGCGAGCCAACCGCCATGAGAAAGAAGAAGTGTTACCCTCCTTGATCAGCACTAACTCCCTAGTTTTACGAACACAGCCCTTCTTTGTCCACTTACTCCTCTGTTGCAGGGTGTACAGATACTCTTTCTTCCAGCATCTCCAAAAATGTTGTGTTATACGTAGCACCAGCTACCAACGGTTTAATTAATTTAAGTTCAGGGTCAGATCGGGTTCTGGAAGTGTAGTTAAGGGGTGGAAAACCAAAAAGTGAGCGGGAGTAAGGACCTCCACTTCAGATGGCTCTGGGCTCATTTCACACAATGGTCATGAGAACAGCATGGCTTCAATTCTGGTCAGAACTGTGGACAGTTCCTCATACGACAGTATTTGTTGAACAATGACTTGGTGAAGGTGGCTCTTAACTGACTTTATGGCTGCTTCTCATAACCTACCAAAATGTAGGGCTGCAGGTGGGTTAAAATGACAGGTAATGCCTTCATGGGTTAGTACAATCACTCCAGCTGCAAACTCAGAGGATTGGCTGAAGTGAGACAATGTTGCCAATTGTCGTTGAGCCTCAACAAAATTGTGCCTACAATCACTGTAGAGGTGAGCTGGGTAGCCCCGTTACAAAACAAAGCGATAAAGTGCAGCTAAAAATGCTTTCGTAGACATATCAGAAACAAGTTCAAGATGAAGTGCCTTAGTTGCCATGTCTCGTATAACTTGACAAGATCATGACAGTGAGTGAGTGGCAACTTGATGTATACAAAAAAAGTGTCATTTACAAAATCCTAAATCAGCTGATGCATGAACGAATGACAATTAATATTACGTTGGCTATTCTGATTGCACTGCCTACACACATCAGACAAGCACAAAATACACGAATAAGAAAGCATTCCTAGATTAATTAATATATTTTCTTTTACGTAATTACATAACAGCTGTTGTTAGTGTTACTAACCAAACTTTGTGCTAAAGTAGTACTGCAGAGGTGTTCAAAATGAAATGCAAATTAAAACGGTTCATATTGAAATGAAATGCAACTTCAAATATTAAGAGATTAAGAGTTCTGTTTACGTTGTATTCTCACTCACCCTGCCATCCATACAGGATTGATATTATTTTCAAAAGACTACAAAAATATCACTGTGTATTTTTAAATTATTTAGAAATCACTTAACGCATGCCTGGTAAATAGACTGTTTGGCACGATCGTTGTGGTTCTAGAGCGCTAGACCAAGTGCGCGTTTCATACGGATGTGCGGTGGAAAAGATATGTAGCGAACCATGGGAGCAGTCGGGATTGTTCGTAACCTTAGTGAGGCAGCGTGGTCCTGTTCCACCTGTCTTTCCTTTGTAGGAGGGGCTAAGATAAACCGCTGCTTGGCAGCTAGATGAGCGATCTTTTATTCCATACGCAGTCTGCTGTGCCATATCTTAAAAGGCATAGAGTTTGGTACGCTGCTGAACAATACATGTTGTGCACTACCGACGAGAAACTATTTCCTATAATAGTGTTCTCCAGTAGCTGCTTGTTAGCACAAGCTCGGTGTCTCCGGCAATCCCCCACTGTAGCGGGCAGATCAGAGACGTTGAGCTGTGTGGGCCCCCACTGCTTCTACTGGATGTGATAGTTAGCCAAGGCCAGGCCGCAATACCCAAGCCAATACCTCCTCCAGCCCCTGGGTGCTCTGGTAGGGGATAATAACCTAGGCTTGTTATGTTTCCTTGGTTGAAAGTGTTCCTAGTGGTTGTGGCTCCTCTGTTCCTTCCATCCAGCACCTGGGTGCTCGGGTGAGGAAGCAACAGGCAGCTGTCTAATGGGTGTGTTTCAAGACTGGAGGACTCCAGAAGGGGTTCCTCAGTCAAAGATAGTTCGGATTTAAAATGTACCCGGTTTCTATCGGCAGTGCACAAAGATAATTAATTATTCCTAGCAGGCAAAGTAGATATTACTCTAGAAATAAAAGTGTGTGGATAGAGAACAAAGCTGTATTTATTGAGGACTCAATAAACACAGTGACCCATGCTATCTCCTACCAAGCAGACGGAGTACTGAAGGTAACCTACGTTAGCCAGGTGTAGGCGACCTGGTCCTAGGCTAGAGGGAAAGGTTGAACTAGAAAACTGACTATATAACTACTGAACTAAAACTGCCTAATTTGATGAAATACCGTATTTTGGCATGTATAGGCTGCACAAAAAGTTTTTGATGAAAAATTAGGGATGGTTATTATTTCAAGTATAGGGTGCACTGAATTTTTGTAATCCTTTTAATATTGTTAAGTCACAATTTCATACAAACATAATAAATTCTGACTTAAATTCTCCCCTACAAAACATTTGTGACAGAATATTTGTATTATGTTGCAATGTTTACAAATATACATTGAACGACTACTATTCCATAGATGGTAACGTAACTTGAGAAAGCAAAACAACTGAAACATGTTACACAAAATGGCATCTTATAAATGTGCACTTGTGGCGTAGGGGTGGACATGCGAACTACGTAAGATATCTTTCTCTTGTACAGTAGAGAAATTATTTTCTCATGTACGGCATCTATGGCCAAGCTCCAACATGTTTACATTTTACACGTTCTGGATGAAGGTTATTTTGTTTATGAACATAAGTAACAAATTGTTGCACAAGTGAAAAACTATTCATTTGTTATATATTCTTTACTTTCTTAGAAACTGAGTTAACATTAAAAAGTACTGTATGTTGTCAAATTTCTAAACATGTTTTGGGAATAAACACTTATTTAATGCTAATATCTCGTAAGCTGCTCCAAAGTTTTTGTCATTTTTTGTAGAAATGTGTGGCCTATAAATGCTTAAAAATACTGTATATTTTAAAGTCATTTTGTTTCGAGCCAGTAATCTGAGAAAACTAAACTTTAAAAATACGGGATCAAGAGGCAGACCAACGTGCTGCTATCTGTTAATGAACATAACATACTCGGCTCACAACACCCCCCCCCCCCCCTTTCCATCTGTTAGCCAGCTCCCGAAGCACAACCAGACAGAAAAAAAAAATTTCTTTCTTGTGTAAAATAACAAATTTACAAACATATACCAATTGTCATATTTTCTGCAAGCTCTGTATCATTTTTAAAGTAACATGTATTTCCATCTACATCGATTTTGATTACTAGTAATTTCTATTGGGCGGTACCCGTTACATCTACGTCCATTACATGCCCTGTTCTTCTCTTCTCACAAACCCATCTCTATGTTGTTTTCGTGTTGTTACTATACTGTATTAATAAAATGAAAATGGGACGCGCATGAGTAGTTTTAAAGCAATTCTTACGTTATTCCATGACACATACTTCCAAATAGAGATGTTTAGTCTCAGTAATAGAAGAATAACTGCTTTGTAAAAGTCGTCGGTGGATGAAAGTGCATTGTCAAGTAAGTTCCCAGAATTACTTTTACCTCCAGTCTTAACATATTAGCTGTAATGTCCAAAGTGTGATAAGTACTACAATTACGGTCTTGCAAATGTTAACTCAAATTCGCTGTCTCTAAGAAATTAAAAAAGAGCTAACACAAATGTCCTTTTTGCAAGGTTTTCTATTTTCACTTATATAACCTGAAAACTTTTTAGACAGATGTCAGTCTACAAATTCCTTAAAATTAGTTTGGCATCACAATGACAAGTGGATTAGCTGACAGCACTAAGTTATGTGAAATAGAGAGTACAAACAAACAAAGGTAAGTCTTTGTGGATTTGCAACCCTGAGCTTGGTGCTTGGTGACTGGGAAGAGACCCCCATTGTCCAAACCAGTGAGATCAAAGGGCCTTACTTACTGAACACTGGGTGCAGGCCGGCTGGGTGTGGGATTAGTGTGGAAACATTCTAGATACTGCTGCTACACCTGTCATATTATTGAACGAGCAGGGAGAATCCAGAATTTTTGACAAAGAATGGCTTAAAGTGCACGAGAACCAGGATGCAAGTACACAATATGGTAATACTCAATAAGCAACTTAGTGAATGGATGCTTTTTTGGCAATAGAATAGGGTGTTGAATGTGATAGGGCCGATCAGAATCGTTGAGCCTGCTGCCCACCCTGAGGATTTTGGCTGAATTAATGAATGGTTTCAGTTTGCGGAGTGTTTGAGAATATTGCAGATGGTTTTCAAGACAGCGTTTTTCCTCAGCTAAGGTCTGTTGTATCATCACGACACGGGCCGAGATAGCAGCACTTAATTCTAGCACATTCTAAACCCCTGTTCTCTGTTCCTCCCTTGTTTGACAATTATGTACGAAATGTAGACAACAGGCCATTAAATGTTGTAATTTAGTGAATGATAAATATTTGGACAAAAGTGTTGGTTGCACATCTGTTACAAAACTAATCACCTCTTCCTTGCGCTACATGCTGATAACCTCTTTGGAAACTACAGGTGGCTGCACAGGAGTACTGACACTGGTGTCACAAGGGCTTGTCACCCATGCAGGCCCACCCCACCAAAGGAACTGAGTGAGCTGGGCTGGTGACAGATCCTGGGAAGCACAGTCTGCATGGTTCTCTTCTGATCGAACATGCCCCCACCAGGGAGGAGGTGCAAACTCTTGAATTTGAGTTACATGGTTAGCTACGAAGGTCTTCCACTTATGGGGTGAGGATGTGATTCAATACAAAGCAACAGTAGAGTCGGACGAAGTGCATATCTGGTTTATAGAAATATACTTTTGGTAACACTGCAAACTCATACTCAAGAAATTCTGCTAGTACCAATGCTGCAAACAGCTCCAATCGTGGAATGGACAGTTTCTTCAAAGGAGCCACCTTACATTTTGAAATAAAAAAAGTTAACGGTTATTTGACCATGCGGATGTAACACACTAAAGTAAATGACAGTTGCGTAACCAACCTCTGAGCTACCACAAAATCCATGTAGTTCAGGGACAGTCTGCTCAGCTATGGTAAGAAGGTGTGGCACATTAATGTGCAACATCAGTAATTCTTGTTTGAATTGACATCACTAATACACAATGTCTGCAGGAGGTTGGTCATCCCATCCCGATCCATGAAGCCAAAGATCTTGAATGAGATGCTTGGCGAACAATAGTATTGGAGCCAGTCAGCCCAGTGGACTGAAGCTCCTTGCTACATCCTACAGAATGGCAGGTTTACTGTAACAGTTTGCAGTAGGTTGAACATTGTACGAAAATTAATGTGAAGAGGGATTGCATGATTCCATGTAAGCCTAAGTACCTTCACCATACACAAACTCTTATTATTAAAGAGAGTGATAAAAAGAGACAGGAAGTTGCAAGTCTTTCTCAGGAAGTCCTAACAAAACTTCTGGATGATTACTGGTGAACATCCTAACTAGAAACCACCACATGTCAATAATTCTCCCAATTCTTTTCGCAGCTTAATTGCCTCAACAATGGTATTGGCCCCAGTAATTACATCATCTACGTATACATCTGTCTACAAAGCACAAGCTTCAGTTGAAAATGTGCTCTTTCCATCAGCAGCAGGCTGATGCAGTAAGCGTATGGCTAAGTAGGGAGACGCTGACACTCCGTAAGTTACAGTTTTTAATCTGTTATCTTCAACAGGATCCTCAGGTGACCACCTCCAAACAATGTGCTAGTAATCTTGGTGACATTGTTGAACTACAAATCGGCGGTACATCTGCTTTGTCATCTGTGAAGACAACTGGATGACAACAAAAGCCAATAGAAGTTCTATTATGTCTGTCTGTAGCTTAGGAGTGGGAAGAAGCATATCATTGAGACTAACACCTCTGCTGGCTTTCACAAAGCTATTGAAGACTACACAAAGTTTTGTTGTGGTTCTACCAGGTTTACTGACACTATCATGACAACCAGGAGGGGGAGAATCAACTAATTCAATATGGTCACTGTCCACATAGTCATGCATAAAAGCCACACAGTCATCACAGAGATTAGGCTGTTTTCCAAATGGTGCTCTAGGGATTAAAGACATTGCACAGCATGAGCTCGAGATTCACCAAAATTGGGGCTGGGCTCACTAAGAGGTAAACATACGACATACCTGCCAGTCTCGTCTCATCTGTGTATCGACATGAAGGCAGACTCGCATGCAGCATCTGTAGGCAAAACATTGTTTTTTTTCGGAACTAAGTGGCGTATGAGTGCTCACTACATGTCTATGTTTACCTTGCCCATGAGGACCCAGCCCAATGGTTTCCAAGGCGATGGGCTGCCCTGTATCACCCTCAACACGATGACCACTGAACAGGTTTGCAAATATCTCTGCTCCCAGAAGCTGGTCCCACTGGACCAGGAGTAGCAAAGTTAGGATCTGCGATCTGGAGATGGGTCACATGTGCCCATGCATGAGGATCTACTTGTACAGCAGGCAGCTTGGATGAGATCTTAAGCATCACAAATGCATCAATCTGATGATGGCGTATGAGCCAACCCATGGACAAGTAAGTTGGCTTTTCAATGTGGTAGCCATATGTGCTGACCACATGCTTCTGAAATTACTGGCAAAGTCCAACAACACATGAAATGTGTGTACTGTGCCCTCATTAGTTTCAACATCGACCATGGCTGTTGAAAGCAGCGCTGACAAAAGGGTTGCAGTCATGCTCAACAATGTTTGTGAAGTTACAGCAGAGAAAGTACTTCGTACATCATCTTGATGTTCATCAGATGTGGATGACAGTTGAGCACTTTTGTATGACTCAGAAGATGTATCCTTACATTATTGTCCATTTCCTCAAAATGAAGTAGTGTGTAGTGCCTTGCACGACATTTTCTACAATTTGACAACGATGAACAGTCCTTGGCCATATGTGTACACCGTAAACAGTTCAAACGTACTCTAGCTTGTTTGTCTACAGCAAACCTCTCTGATGAAGATATCAGCAAAAAGTCCAGACAACGAAAGAAGCATGTGAACAGAATGGCACAATTCACACTTTCATTCAACTGGGTGCAAACTAATAAAGGAAGTTGAACCTTGTGGTGAAAAGAGGTCATGCTTTTGAGAATTAGCAGCCTTGTTTGCTTCAATTGGTACCTTCTCACGGAGCAATAACCTTTGGATTGATTGACAGCTTCCATGAATTTACATTGTTTTTCCAAGAAGGACATAAACTGCTTCATAGTAGGAACAGAATCTGGATTCAATGCCAGTTCCCACTGTTGCCAGAGTGTGGAATCCAGGTTTTTCTCTAATAGATGTTGAAGAAGTAGATCCCATGTATCTACTGGGATGTCAATAGCTTGCAGAGCGGAAACATTTTCAATAACTCCCCAGCAATTAAATGCCTCATAGCAGTTAGTGAGTCCTGAGTTACAGTGGATACTTGCAAAAGAGCATCTAGATGTTGGGATGCAATATACCGTTTGTATTCATACCTTCTGACAAGTATGTCTCATGCTACTGAATAATTTTCATCTGTGAGCACAAGCACTGAATCAACATGAGTGATTTCTTTGCTATGACGTCCTTAAGTAGGCCAGGTGCACCACATTGCTCAACAAGGGCTGTTTTGCTATTAAGAACCAAAATCAATTTGAAAAGCTTTTCCTTGTAGTGATTTTACCACTCAAAGTGGGAAGGTTAATTTGAGGTAACATCCCATGTGACCCCAGTCCATCATTATTCAAGGTGAATGGTTCCTTTCAGTTATTTGTTTCGGCCTCGTTTGCTAACAAATCATGCTCTGCCACAACGGCTTATAAGTTGTCGTCAAACGCAGTAAAGCACTGTGCATGTGCTACAACATCAAAAGTAGCATCATTTAAGGCAATTTCTAGGACAACAAGGTTGTCCTCAAAACCCTGATGTAACTGTTTCAAATCCTATACCGTTGCTTTAAACAGCCCTTGTTTAGAAGCATTTTTTTGTGCATCTACTTGTACTACAGCATGATTCAAACATTCCTCTGCTCTTTGAAAACAATGCTGCAACATAAATAAGTCTGCCATTCCAAGTTTTTAAGTTAGGCCTACCAGGGAAAAAAAAAACCACACACGTGCACACAAACACACATACAAAAGAAAATATATAAAACTGTTCTAATAAAGATGTCTTGAGTAGATAAAGTGAATTTTAAATATGTTGGTAAGCGTGTTCAGCGGTTGTCAGATTGACTGATCGTCTACGGTGAAGTAGCCGCAGGGGGCGTACTCAAAGCTTCGAAGTTCTCTGGAGGTCCTGGCACTAAGCAATGCTCTGGGATGTCGCGAGAGATGGAACAAGAATGACTCCAGAGCCCGGCAGTGTCCGGACTTATATAGTGAGAGAATATAGGCTGCCGGTGTGGGCTGCAGGGAGGGCGTGACTTTCTTCTGTCCTGGTTGGCATGGGAAAACTCTGGTCAGCATTTGTGCGTCGTATCTCATCGGTAGCATTCTACTTTTCCCGAGGTCCGGGCAGCTTGTAGGTTCTCAGCGTGGTAAAGGGGGGGCAGTGTGCCTGCCAGGTTGTGTATCCTTCAAGTGAAGAGAATTCACTTATAAGTTCCTGTTGCCTGTAGAGTAGGCAACGTGTCTCACACGTCTGTAGCAGTGGAAGTAGGTACCTTGGCGTAATGAGTCGTAATCGTAGTTGATTAGTTGTATAAGCGGCACACGTCAGTCTCTGCAGTCACTGGTTTGAGGTAACTTTCATCTGGGATTCTGGTCTGGCATATGTCGAGGTGGGTGACTGTGTGCACGTACCACTGATTATCACTGGTCTGGCAATGGACTCTGCAGTGTCGGACTTGTCAATGGGTGGGTGATGGCAGGCCCAGCTCAACGATTTTGTGCACCTGGGATTTTTACCACCATCATCCCCTCTCTCCTGGCTATTCCTATCAGCCACCCTCCGCCCCTCAGCTGTTCTCAACTGGCATGTTTCTGCTTCCTCTTGTTTGAACACTCTTCTGTCTCTCTTCAAGTAGGCTGCCTCAACTTGCCCTGACAAGGTCACCAATCTCAACAGGATGCAGTTGTCAACATACTCCCCCGCCTCCTAGCCCACACTGCTCCTTTTATCATATTATTGCCTGCAGCACTGGTCGCCCAGCCGCCCTGTCTGGAATCCAGAAACATGCGCAAGGGGCAGAAAATTTGAAAGGCTAAAAGTAAATGTTGGCCTATCCCTTATGGTATGTGTATTGTTGGATGTGAAAAGTATTTGTTAGGGTTTGACTTGTTAATGTAAAAAATTTTCCTTGCTAATTGTTGTCAACTACAATTTGCAAATCATTAAATGTGGTGTAAATGACATGTAATATTTAAAGCATTCAGAGTCAATTCTACCTAAATTTTCCCAATGAGTTTGTAAATAATTTGTATATTGTGTAATTTTAATAATGCTATTCAGGGTCTTTGTCTTTTAACATAAACTTTCAATGCTAAACTATTATTGAAAATAAGTTTGCAAAATTTAAATGTGCTGTAGAAAGCCACGTAATAGTGAAAACTGTTGAAAGTCAACTGTATAGTGAAAAATGTAAATAATGTCTAGGTTAAGGAATTGTAAATATTCAAAAATAGTCCTTAAGTCATATAATCAAAGAGTCTCTCGTATTAGTATTAAGAATTCGAGTGCTTCATATTTTTATTTTTATATATTTGCAGCTGTGAATATTGTTAGATTACATATTTTTTAAAATACTCCTACTTGTCTACATATAGGAACTTTAGCTAGAGTCACCATAAGTTTACGAAGGCTTATGGTTGGCAATTGTCACACGTAAATTTATTTACAGTGCGGCACTGAATTTCTTATGTGAAGTCAAAACTCTCTCAGAGCCACTGCAAATAATATTTAGATAACTATATCATGTCCCTTACAAGTGGGACATTTGTATACAAAAGTGTTGAAAACTTTTTGTACCTGCCTGTATTTGCAATTTTACAGGAAAAATAACTGTTAAATCCATTGTATTTAACATAACCAAGCCCTCAGATATGTTTTGTGAGCTGGCATAGTAATTTGAAAGCTCCGTGGCATTTCCTGACAGCGGTCAAAACTAGAGTTGTTCCTATACCATGTTTTCCGATACCGATACCCCGATACTAAAAACTGATACCAATGCCCTTCACATTGAATTTTAGAAAAAGTATTACTGTTAATAATACATTTAAAACATTTCTCCTAGACTCATTTAAGTAAAGAAAATAATGTCTTAAAATACTGTATATAATTTATTGTAATCCGAAACAAAATGCAAGCTGACCTAAAACTTTCAAACCATCTGAAAATGCAAATAATATGATACAAAATGCAAGTCAAATTTTAAATGTCTCGAGCGCACTATCAACTAAGAGCGCACGGAGAAGTTATCAATCGGGCAGTGTCATGTCTGTTGATTTAGTTCCAGATTGCCTGGGATGGAAAATTTTTTTCTGCTCCAATGTGGTTATACATCAAAACGGAGGTGGAAGGGGGGCCATTGATGCACGATGCATTTCTGCATCTTTGATGCGCACTCTACAAATGACTTTGCCCCATCTTTGAGCACATTGTTCAATCCTATAGGCAGGTCAATAAACCCCAACAGTAATAAAGAGGTGGGACACATGCCTACATGGTACGATGGCACAATGTCATAAGCAACTAGACATGTGATATTAGCTCGTACTTTTCACCCAGAAACGCCAAGAAGTCTGTCACGTTAACACCCACTGACGAATATTGCGCTGCCTGACTGAGCCATTGCTCCCTCTAGTGAAGGTCATGCTAGTGTCAGAGCACAGCACTGGAGGGCAGCACATATTCTACCAGCACCTCGTGGCCGAGATAAGGAATGATAGTGCCGTCTCAGCACTTATGAATTCTCAACCACTGTGGCTGAGACTATCGCTCCCCGTACCTCTCACCACCAAGCACCTATGCAGGATCAGTATAAAAGATCTAGCATGACCAGAAATCTTCAGTCTCAGCTCCTTCACAACTCTCGTATAGGGCCGGAGGTAGCCTTCATGGTGCACGACCGCTGGTACATCCACAGATTCCACCACTCCTCTTGGGCCGGAATCTGTACCAGCAGAAGACTTCACCGACCAGAAGCCAACCTTGCTGCAGCAACCATAGATCCTCTTTTTTATGGAGACTCGACCCCTCCAGAGACTCCTGAAGATTTCAGACTCTCTGTACCATAACCTGATGTTGAACCCAGAACCCCAGTAACAGGTCGCGACTGCGTCCCTTGAGAGCCTCCCCTTACCCACCAGACTGTGTTGGCAGCGTGCACACTATCCTTTTGGTAGCTGTCCTCCCTCCTTGTTGTTCCTTCAGTACCATCCAGGAAGTTAGGAAAATAATTGTTAAATATGTACTGACACATGCCGCTTATACAACTAATCAACTACGATTACGGCTCATCGCCAAGGTACTTACTTCCACTGCTACAGATGTGAGAGACACGTTGCCTACTGTACAGACAACAAGAACTTATAAGCGAATTCTCTTCACCTGAATGTTATGCAACTCTGCAAGCACGCCACCCCCTACCCCATGCTGAGAGCCTACAAATTCCCAGACCTCGGGCAAGGCCGAGCACTACCAATGAGGCACGAAGCAGAAATGATGACCAGAGTTTTTTGACTCCCACGCCAACCAGGGCAGAAGGACGTCACACCCTCACCGCAGTCAGCACCGGCAGTCTACAAGCTTTACCTATATAAATTAGGATGCTGCTGGGATCGAGCAGTCATTTTTGTTTGATCTCTCACGACATCCCAGAGAACTGCTCAGTGCTGGGGCCTCCACAGAACTTCGAAGTTTTGAGTACGCCCCCTGCGGCTACTTCACCGTCGACTATCAGTCAACCCGACAACCAGCGAACACATTTTAAATTCACTTTGTCTCCTCAAGAGACGTTTATTAGAACAGTTAAGAAGTATTATATATTTTCTTGTTTAGCTATTTCTTTCCCGTTTTCCATCAAAAACAGGTAGCCTAATCCTGGTCAGTGTAATAACCTTCAGCACTCAATTGCCTGGTAGGAGGTAGCACGCATCGCAAGTTTATTGAGTCTTCAATAAACATATTTTTGTTTCCTACCACTATTTATTAATTTAAACCAAATAAGAGGTATATCACTGTATCTAAATATTCAAGCAATTGATATTAATAATATTCTATCACCAACACGATTAGATAAAGCGGTAATTAAGCCAGCATTAAAAGATTTAACATTTTGATAATAAATTACTAACCAATAAGAAACCATTTCAACCTAACAAAATTATAATTAAATTAGGGCTTATAATTATGAATATTATAGAAAAAAATAAATATTAAAACCAAAATAACAAACCGATCAATAAATAAATCACCTATTATACAGTATTTTATATAATAAATAATTAAAGAAGAAATAAACAAAACAAAACTTATAAAAATTAATGATATTCAATAAAATAATAAAGTTATTAATAACTGAGTACCATTAAATATAAAAAGTTCATACACAATAAAATAAGTTAAATGGTTAAATATAAATAAAATACAAACAAAAAATAAAATAAATATAATAATAAATAAACTAATAAAATATTTCATAATGAATAACGTCAAAGAATAACTTAAAGTAAAAAATACATTTTCAGACAAAAGCTGATATTTTAATTAAATTATTCAAGTTAAATAAATATTAATCTAGATATAAAAATAATTAAGTTTAACGGAAATCAATGAAGAAATAATAATAAGTACTCCCCACCCCACACTAGTTCATCATCCGGCCATGCGGCCAAGTAACGAACTAGTGTGGGGCGGGAAAATTGAAAAATTGCCCGTATAGCTAATGAGCGTAGTTAGGAGCTGTGATCATCTTATGGTGGCTGCCTGGATTTTGTTACAAATTGCTGCATGCCGTTTCTACATCTATTCAAATACGATTATGACTCATCGTCTTGAGCTTCTCTTCCATTTCTACAGGCATGAATAGCACGTTGTCTTCTCTACAGGCATGCCTACCCCCCCTCCCAACGCTAACAAACTGCCCAGACCCTGGGCAAGGCAGAGTACACCAGACGAGACATGAAGCCAGAATCGCTGATGAGAGGATTCTCACGCCACCCAAGGCAAGAGGACGTCACACCTCCTCTGCACCAGCAGCCTAAAAGCTACCACTATATAAGTCCGGCCGCAGCTGAGCTCGGGAGTCATTCTTTCGCATCTCTAGTAACTTCCCACAGCATTGCCATTACTCCGGATCTTCGGAGAAGTTACCAACCTTCGAATACGCCTTTGCGGTGACTTACTACATATGTCGACGTACAGTCAACCCGACGACATACGAACACAAACAATTTAATTAACTTCACTTTGTCTCCTCTAGACACCTTTATTTAGCAGTTTAACTTTAACTTTTTATTTTTTGTCTAGAACCAGTATTTCCCTTTGATGCATGCCGCTTATACCAGTTAACTACAAACGATTACGACTCATCTCACTGCAACCCTAGTTTACTACATCTACACACGTGATATTCAAACCCTGCGCCATTTCGTAAACGGAAGTGACGGTCTGCCACAATCCTGTAGGGCGGTCGAACACGTGGATACAAAGGGTTGCGAAAGACAGCGGAGCGTTACTCCTCCCTCCCCTGTGCTGAGAAACTACAAGCCATCAGCTGCATCGGGCCATGCACGAGCGCCACCAAGGATACGTGAAGGTCGACAGATGACCAGAGGGTGCAATCCCCACTCCGGGCTCGCACCTGAGGGATGTCACACGACCTCCCCCGCTGCCGCCATGACACGCACTGCCTCGCTATATAAGGCTGTGCGCGGTGGTCCTCGCGAATTGTTCCTGCAGTTTTCTCCAGGCACCTAGGTGCTGGAGTCTAGACTACTACGAGACCTTCAACAGCCCTTCCAGAGGCTGTCGCCAACGACCAAACAGTCTTCAGCTGCCACCAGAGGCGGCTACCACCATTGACGTCGCTGTTAGAGCTGTGCAGCCCCACTACCAGATGCTCCAGCGACACCAATAGCTACCAGAAGCTTTCTGTAGCTACAGTACATACCACACGTAATTTTTCTTTGTCTCCTAGACACCCCATTTAAAAGTAGGTTTGTATTTAAGAAATTTTCAACAGTTTTCATTTCACTTCCCCAACTAGCTCCCAACTAGCTTAGGACCAGGTCACCTACGCCTGGCTACTGTAGGATTAAATCCAACCACTGGTCTTCCTGGCGGGAGAGCATGTGTCACCGTGTTTAACAAGTTTTTAATAAATACAGCTTTGTTTCTCATAACCTTGAGTCTCATTCACAGAGTAGAGGTGCTGGTGGGGGTATTTGCTTAGGTGCTACGGCCTGGCCTTTGTTGGGATCGCACACCCAGTGATAGTCTTGACAACCCACAAGGCTCCAACGCTTCTGATCAGTCCGCAACAGTGGGGGATCTGTGATTTTCTGGCGCCTAATGTGGGACGCAGTAAAAGGCCGAACGAGGTCACCCGACCCCGAGACCAGAGAGTCTATCTGTATAACCCACCGGACTTTGGGGAGTCTATTAATAACCCCATGGTGCCAAAGAAACAATAGCCATGTCGAATCCAGAGATCAATGGAGCGTCAGACATTTCTAATGACTCTGGTTCGGACACTCAAGACCCAAAGTGTAGCTACACCAAATGTCAAGGTGTCGGCACACACCAAATTGACTGCACGTATTTTCTGAAGTCATTCCATCGCCTCTGCCTAGGTTGGCCAGACGAGGCACGAGAGACAGTCTGTCTCGAATACCGCTGCAAAGACTGTCTGCAGCAACCCACAAACTTTTGTAGCAACGTGACTTGACCCGACCTGGGCATAAACCAGGTTAGATGCACAACGTGTAGCGAACTGTTCTGTAACCTGTGTATAGAATGGCCAGAAAAGCACATTACTATGCCAGATATGGCGTACCAATGTGAGAAATGTAGGAAGAAACATGTCCCTTACTCCCGACGATTAAGGCTGTCCCGGATCTATATTCAGTCTGGGACAACACCCGGCCACCGGACGGGATGACAACATTCAAATAATGGATTTCGCCAGTTGGCTGAACAAAGACCCAGTAGCGTTTACCAACAAGTGCGAGAAGGAGTTCTAGAACACCCATTTACCTCTCAGAAACAATAGGTAAACAGGGCCAAGCTACACCTAAAAGGGGTAGCTCTAACATGGTGGTGGGAAAAATACGGAGACTTTCTTATGAACTGGAAGCAGTTCTGCAATTGCGTAGTGACAGAATTCACCGGTGAGGAGGTACTAGCATGGTTAACAACCCAGTTCTACAGCCAGACCCAGATACCTGAAGATGAGGCGGAAATTTTCATACGTCGCAAAGAACAAATGTCCCAGCGCATATTCCCAGAGTTTTCAGAAGCCATAGCCGTACGTTCAACAGGAAGGATGCTGTTACCCAGCCTGAGGAACATCCTCCTCACAGCCTGGCCAACAACTATAGATGAACTAGTTGAGAGGGTGCGGGAAGCCGAACAAAACTTTGCGGCGCAGGCCATTCTAGAGAAGCCACTACCTGTGAAAACCCCGGAACTATGAGCTCCGCCGGTCGAATCACACAAGAATGTACCCACACCTCAGACACGCACAACCTGTGCCAAAGTGTTGGTTCTGTCCTGGTAGCCATTGGAATAAGGACTACCCCCGCAAGCAAGCCGGATCAGCGATACCACCATCCAAATCCAATCAGACGTCTAATCCCTCATCTGTTAGGACGATAGAAAGACTGACTCCTGCTAGTAAGTCGGGAAACACCATCGCCGGTGCGCAAAGCAGGCCACTACCACTGGACCACAGGGACCCAGAATCCAGGGCTTGAGTGAGGATCCGAACCTGCCCATAGCTCCCCACATCGAAGTAGAAATAAATGGAGACAGAGTCTTGGCGCTGCTGGACTCCGCTGCCACAACAAACTTCATCAGGAGAGATGTACATCAGAACAATTAATAATAGTTTTCATCCACACTGTCAGATGCGGTTATACTCGGCTGCCCATGGCTTAGGCAGCATCAGTGCATTGTTCAAAATGGACAATGCCAGGTCTACGTAGGCAAGCATGAGAGGATAACAGTGAATTGGGACCACAGCCCCAACCATCCATCCTGCGAGAGTGAATCATGAGCTAGACAAATCCCAGTTTAAACAATTGCAACAGGTACTAAACGAACACGCCAATGCGTTCGTACAGGGGGGGTTGTTGCATCAGACTCGATCAATCCAACACGAGATCTGGCCCATGACTAACTCACCTGTTTATAATCTACCGTATCAGGTATCTGCCCGCCGATGCAACCTGATAATGGACCAGGTAAACAAAATTAAGGACCAGGGGATTGTTGAACCCTCGAATTCACAATACAACTCCCACGTAGTCGTACCCAAAAAGGACGGAAAGCTGCGCTTGCTAAGTACAAGGGCCTACACAAGATAACGCACCCTATTGCTTCCCCAGCCATCGACCTTACAGATACCCTGCAGGATATTGGCAAAGCCACTATCTTCAGCACCTTAGATATGGAATCCGGATACTGGCAAATTGCGGTACACCCCGATAGCCGCAAATGTGTGGCATTCACCACAACAGAGGGTGAGACCCTACAAATACGAGTGATGCAGTTCGGGCTAAAGAATGCCCCAGCCACCTTCCAATGCCTAATGTCCGCAGAGGCATTGACAGGGTATAAAGGAGAGTTTTGGTTTGCATACCTCAACGACGTAATCGTATACTAAAACAGCTGGGAGGAGCACCTCGAGCATCTGCAAGTGGCTACACGAGCCATGGAACAGCAAAGCCAAGCTCGGTCGGTGGGATATGTTTTTCACTGAATTCGACTTTGAGGTACAGCACTGCCCAGACAAAGCGAACGACCTGCCCGACTCCCTGTCCTGCTTATCCTACATTGGAGGAGAAAGCCAAGGAAGAGGAAGGAAAAAAGATGCACCCTCCCCTCTCAAGTAGAGCAAAACCCCGATGAGCAGATCCGGCACCTCCAATAAACCAATCACCTGGCATCAAGTCTCGATAAGCCAACAGGAGGACCCCGATGTACATAGGCTCTTACAAGAGCATCCAAAAAGACTCTAACCCCGGGATGATGTCGTGTGGACTCAAAGTGGTCCACTAAACACTCCATTTTCCGCCACCACCATGACCACCCCCAGGCCTGACATCCGGGGACCCGAGAAACCCTGCTAGACAATGGGATACCCTATAGTTGGGATGGAATGAGCTACGATGTCCGATAGTACGTCAGCAACTGTGTCACATGTTGCCGCGGTACAGCCTACCCAGTCCCTCCTCCCACTGCACGACCAAGGAGACCCAAGACGGCATGACACATATAGCAGCCTATCTAATGGGACCATACCCAAGGAGCACCAAGGGAAACCACTATCTCCTAGTCGTCACAGATCAGTTCTCCAGGTAGGTAGAAGCCTTCCCGCTGCCCAGCCAGGAAACAGCCCCCGTAGTGCACAAAATGGAAGCCGAGATTTTCGCACATTGGGGACACCCGAAGGCAATCCTGACTGACAATGGCACTCAGTTCACGAGTCGCCAGTAGCAGTCAGCATGCCAGGGATGGAGAGTCAAAACGTGGACGACACCACCCTACCACCCCCAGGCCAACCCCACTGAACTGAGGAACCAAGAGATTAAGAAATGCCTCCGTATCAGTGTGGGAAACAACCACCGACACTGGGATAAATATATTCCCACTACCTTGTTTGCCCTACATCGTCGAACTAACGAGGCGGTGGACACCAGTCAAAGTACACTCCTCCTGGGACAGACCCTTCACCAACCAGGTGACTGGCAATGGGACAGTGAACTCACAACCAAGCCACAACCGGGGATTATGACTAGCCAAGTTGGCTCACACGACAGCTGCTCAAAGAGCCCAGGATTAGTACATCCGTAAAAAGCACCCACAGCCCAAGACGGGAGTAAGAGAGTTCAGCCTGGGGGAAACACATCCTCTCAGTAAGGCCAGCAATCAGTTTAGTGATGGCCTCGAGACAAATGGGACGGGCCTTACTGGATTGTTGGAAACAAGGACAATGTATACTGGGTCGACGATGCTAGGGGAGAATACGGAAAGTCACAAGAGGTCAAATACATCCCTATCCGGGGGACATGCCACGAGAAGAGCATGCCGACGACGTAGGCGGCCAATGGACGCAGCAAGAACGTTGATGCCTCCTCCCACACAACACCTGGTGCACCACCCGCAGCCGAGGTCGAAACTCCTCTCCCTCGTGCTGCCTCGCCCCAGGACCTGCACGTCGAGAACATTGATGCCTCCAACTACCCGGCCCCACGACGGGATGCTCACGTCGGCAAGTTGGAGAGTAGTCTCCCACCACAACTCCCTTGCGCTACAACAGCACAGAAACATCCTACCTTACGGGTAGGACCCGTACAGTCGAGGTGGAGGACCTGGATCACTCCCCGCACTGCCACTACGTCCCTAGTAGCTGTGCCCTCACCCTCTGTTCCGGCTGAAGCAGATGCCATGACGCCACGTGCCAAGCCTTGACTTCTGACGCCGCTTCGTGCCGCCAAGGCCGACTCTACGCCTGGCCGGTATTCATTAATCACCGTGGTGACCCATGTCAAGGTACACATGGCCATACGTGCTACATGCCGAGCTATGCCCAAGAGGGAGGCCAGCAAAACCCACAAGCACAGAAAAAAAGTAAGTGAAAGTGCGATGAAAAACAGTGTACACACGTAGTCGTAAACTACTACGTAACACAGAACAGGACACGTTACACACCTGCGAAGTGTAATTTAAACTAGCTGTCAGTCAAAGACAAAGAAACCGAGGAGCATTCACAAATTAGGCTGGATTTAAATTAAGTGTGTTTCAGCGTAAGTGCCTACACAAACTGTCAGTAAGCTGGGAAAGCAAAGGAGCCGGTGAGGGTGAATAAATAAATAGTTATTAAACACTCGACTAGGTGTGAACAGGACTTGTGAAACAGCAGTAATTACGCTGTCAGTGATAAAAGCAGAACAATGTTAAATAGACATTTATCTCCTCACCAGTGATAACGGCTCCGAATAATTAGTGGCAGACAGCCCACATAATTATGTAGAATTACATAGACGCTCACCACAGTGCCGGTAATTTCTACAACCGTATCATGTAGACACCACAGTGCGCGTGATAGGAGAAGACAGAGATTTCCATAGTTAACACGTTAGATACAGCCTTCGTTCACAGGACTCTTAGATAATTTTAGATTTTTATAATAATTAATGTGTAGGTACACCACTAAATGATTTTATACACTTTCATGGGTTATATGTGAAGATGCAACTGCAAGAAAAATGCCATCTTGCAAGGCTGTGTGTTTTCATAATATTTTTCTTCTACCTTTCCTAGTGTACTTGCCCTGAACATTCTATGAACTTACATAACAAACTGGTAAGAGAGAAGGACTCCCGACAGGTACAGGAAGAAGTGGATTTTTAATATTATGTTTGAATTTGTAGGTAAACATGTTGTATATTTTTCTATGAGTGTTTACAGTGTATGTGTGAAGAGGCACCTATAAGAAGAATGCAGTTTTGCAGGACAGTGTCGTTATGCTATACTTAAAAATTTCATATTCATTGCTAGTGTTTATGTATGTTTGCAATACCTGTGGACCACCGAAGAATTGAACCAGAACTCTGAGCCACAGAGCTCCCAAGTAATCACTACGGTGATACTCTGTGCCAGGTATATTAAATTCAATTTATCAAAGTGTTTTATGTATGTATTTAGCGTGACCTCCATGTGTCAATTCCAACAATTTCATGCATGATATTAAAGTGTACTCGCATTGTGTCGTCTAGCCCGCTAACACAGGTGCTGGAAGGCCTGAGGTTGGCAAACTTAAACCTGTCACACACAATTGTTCAGCTCGCTGTAAGACCCACAGGTTACTCCCAAAAGATTTCCCTTTTCTTTCATAACACTACTGCAAGCTCCAGGATAGTTAAAGACATTTATCCCCGCCTTTCGCGAGTAAGGCTTGATCATACTTTCCTTTTTTCCCTCGTTTTTAGCATGTCGTCATTTTTAGTGTTTTCTCTTTCAGGTTTTGTGTGTATAATTCTCTTGTGAATAACCACAACGATATGTTGATTTTTGTGGCGACATGCAATAAATTAAGTAGGTCGTTGGGATACACAGTACGCCGCATCACTCCTGACACTAATCCTCACCACAGGGGGGAACACCCATTAGCACCGAGCAGTGCTCCACTTTGCCTGGGGCAAGGGGAAGAGAGAAGATGCCCGTCCGAAGTGAGGGACAGAACTACCGGCCAGCGTGCCACGCAACCGGCGTTTTCCAGCTGCCCATATGCACAGAGCGAGCGCAGATACAGTGGTCAAGCAGCCCAATACTAAGGGTCTCGCCTACCTTACTTAAAATTTTTTTTTTTCATCTACATTGCTTCTCCTGCCTAGAACTTCAAGATGATAGGGCCTAAGCCTTTCTCTCTGCCAAACCTTCACGATGATTCTTCATCACAACGACGGGGGGGAATTGATACATGCCACTTATACCAATTAACTACAAACGATTACGACTCATCTCACTGCAACCCTAGTTTACTACATCTACACACGTGATATTCAAACCCTGCGCCATTTCGTAAACGGAAGTGACGGTCTGCCACAATCCTGTAGGGCGGTCGAACACGTGGATACAAAGGGTTGCGAAAGACAGCGGAGCGTTACTCCTCCCTCCCCTGTGCTGAGAAACTACAAGCCATCAGCTGCATCGGGCCATGCACGAGCGCCACCAAGGATACGTGAAGGTCGACAGATGACCAGAGGGTGCAATCCCCACTCCGGGCTCGCACCTGAGGGATGTCACACGACCTCCCCCGCTGCCGCCATGACACGCACTGCCTCGCTATATAAGGCTGTGCGCGGTGGTCCTCGCGAATTGTTCCTGCAGTTTTCTCCAGGCACCTAGGTGCTGGAGTCTAGACTACTACGAGACCTTCAACAGCCCTTCCAGAGGCTGTCGCCAACGACCAAACAGTCTTCAGCTGCCACCAGAGGCGGCTACCACCATTGACGTCGCTGTTAGAGCTGTGCAGCCCCACTACTGGATGCTCCAGCGACGACAATGGCTACCAGAAGCTTTCTGTAGCATTATACATACCACACGTAATTCTTCTTTGTCTCCTACATAGAGTTAGGTTTGCATTTAAGTAATTTTTGTCAGTTTTCACTTAACTTCCCCACTTAGCTTAGGACCAGGTCAGTTACACCTGGAATCCATAGGATTGCTTCCAACCACGGTCTGCCTGGCAGGAGAGCACGTGTCACTGTGTTTAATAAGTTTTAATAAATACAGCTTTGTTTCTCTTACCTTCGAATCTAATTCATAGGGTATAATCTGTCACCAATTACTGGGAGAACCTTGAACTGAGTACCGTTGATCAGAAATGGGAAATTATTCTTATTCTGAAATTAGCTACAACTGGAGACTTCCCCTCAGGCAGCTACAAGCTGCCAACTATTCTATTCCTACCAAGTATACAGGTACTGGAGGAACAGAATAGACGAGCCACGACCACTAGCAACACTTCTCGATCAGGGAGAGACTTTATATCTGAGTCGTATCCCTACCAGAGCACCTGCGTGCTGGCGGGGGTATTTGCTTATGTGCTATGGCCTGGCCTTGGTTGGGATCGCTCACCCAGTGATAGTCTTGTTAACCCACACTGCTCCAATGCTTCTGATCAGTCCGCAACAGTGGGGGATCTTCTGAAGCACCGGAGATCGCGTGTTGGCAAAACTGTTTACACCCAATACTAAGTTGGGGCTATCCATGTCTGTGCTGCTCCCTTCGAGGTTCTCTGTAATTACACCCGCTCTATGTCATTCAAAGTGAGGCATGGTGCCAGGAGAGAGGAGCAGTGAGTTGCACGCCTTGCTGTCAGACAACTGGCTGGTCTAACCCCACTTACAGCTAGCCAGGTGCCGAACAACGTAGAGCCGCTTTACTTTGGTCACTGGCACTACCTACGACTGCCATTAACCCAGTTACTTTCCCGTCAGCACCGCTACCTACATAACCGACCTGTCATCTAGTGGTAAGAGAGTTACTGAACAAGACAGAGAACCGGCTCGGCTTTTCTAATAGTAACTTCTGGAGCAGGGCATCACAGGATTGGAACGGCGAGTTCTGAGTTGTGTCACGTCGTGCCCTTGCTACCACCGGAGATGAAGACAAGCGACGTAATCAGCTATATCACGGTACCCCTTGCCCGCAAGCCGACAAGGCATCAACCCCAAGCACCTCCCCCTGTCGTCGACTACGCCTAGCTCCGAAATGAGTTACAAGCTAGACCCATCCAAGGGACTAGTAAAATTCAAAATCGAGAACATTGTACAAACTCGGAAGGCCACGTGCCCAATGCTATATTCAGCCGTAAGTAAGCATAAGCCAATCCGAACGCACAACTGACTTAAGTGCAACCAAAGCCACACAACGTGATCCAGCCTTAACTAATCGGACATGCGCCACCTTTTACTAAGAACCAGGTCACCTACACCTGGAACCACGCAGTTACCTTCAGCTATCCTTGACCTTGGTAGAAGGTAGCACAGGTCACGTGTTTATTGAGCTCTCAAAACACACGTTGCTCTCTACCTTCCTGTTTTTATTTCCAGGGTATTTACTTGTATCC
Organism: Dryococelus australis; assembly: GCA_029891345.1. Lineage (NCBI taxonomy): Eukaryota > Metazoa > Arthropoda > Insecta > Phasmatodea > Phasmatidae > Dryococelus > Dryococelus australis. The sequence goes on along the minus strand of CM056993.1, from coordinate 316,748,128 downwards.
AAAGTTGAAGGTAGATTACGCTATGCACTGTCGACGGAAACCGGGAATTTTATTAAACCGAATAAAGACATACGTATAAGACAGCTACCTGTTTATTCCCAGCTACACATCAGCACTGTGAGTGCTCGTGGGAGAGAAACAGTGACAACACAACCACTAGCAACACCTTCACAGCAGGAGGCATGACAGACTCAGGTTGCTTCTCACCATCCGCACTAAATAATGCGCGGTGACTGTGGCCTGCAGTGTTGCCGAGCATCCTAGTGCGAACACACAACCAGTAGAGGCTTGGCAGTCAACACGGCTCCACGTCCCTGATCAGCACGCCTACGGTGGGGGATCAGTGGTGACTTATCGAGCTCGAGTCAGCAAGTCACTATTGGGTTACACTGTTAGCATTTCTGTCTCAGTGCACTGCGTGAACTATAGAGCTGTTATCCTATGCCTCACGAGAAGAGGAGTGGCCGTACTCTTAGGCCGAGGATAGCATCACCCCATCCTACGCAGGATAGACAGGTGGAAAGGAACAGTGTCGCTGAACTCAGACAACGAGCAGTTGCGTCTGCTCCGGTTGGATTTATTAACTTTCCACCGTGTGTCCGCATCCACACCAAGTGTCACCCGATTGTCACCGGGCTACTGACCGATACTGAAGTGCACCTAGGCTGGGACAACCACATCTTCTGGTCTAAAGAAGCTCGTGTGTGGAACATCCGTTCCGGCATCGACATAATTTGTCCTGCCTAAGGGCATATCTACCTAGAATACACGACTAGAAGTAAGAGTGTACAAGAACTATCCAACACCCCTCATCCCATCCCAGCTACCTAAGCCGCTTTTGGTCTAGCGGATAAAATCCTTGACTAATGTGTCCAGTCAATCTAATCGGACACACGTCAAAATTGGTGAGCTAATTCCCAGCATTTGAGTTCTGAGCTATTGCTTGAAGGTGGTAGGGATCTCACAACTTTGGTACTGTAACAGGAATCAAAATCTTTGTTGTGTGATGCTACATGTGCTGCAACTGGTTTGTCCTGTAGGTTATTGATGTGACCAGCTTATGGCTTGTTTGGTGTCGGCTCTGTGGCCATTCATTCTCTGCCTGAGTGTGCTGGCGATGAGGACAATGTATTCTATATTAATGTGTTGGCACTGTAGGTGATGAATCAGATTTTCTGTTGCACAGTTGTAGTTGCCTTGGATGGGGTATGTATGGCTAGTGAGTCTGCTATTAAAAGAAGTTGAGGGTCGGTGGATGACACAGGAGCCACCGAGTGAGCTACTGCAGGGATGAGAACCTTTGGGGATGATAATTTGGTTGGCATTTGAGGTAGGTTACTGCTTTGGATGAACCAATTTGTTGCAGAGGTTAGGTAGACTTTTGAAGACCAATCTGGGCTGTTTGGAGAGCAGATCTTGTGTTTGTGGTGAGGAAGCCAGAATTTTGTATCCAGAGCGGAGAATGTTTCTGAGTTTACTTAGGCCTACATGATATAGGACCACCAGGAGTATATCAGAGTTGCTGACCTTGGTTTGTGTTCTGGTATTCGAGATGGATTGCTGTATCTGTTTGTGAACGAGATGCCTGGAGTAACCCCTGTTGAAGAATACTCTGGCTAGTTTCCCTAACCTACAGTCTCGCCACAAGAGCCAAACGTATTTGCTCCACCAACAGTGATCTCAACAAACATTGTGATCACACAAATTGTTGGTTGATGAGATTTATCAGTACATGCAATGATACTTCGAGAGTCGACTGTATTTACAACATGCCAAGCGAGGGGTGAGTAAGGGAAGGAAAGCAAGATAGTACAACGGGTAAGAACTGCCACTCATTCAACTGGTGCATGGTGCTTTGTGGACAGCAGAACTCCTACCTAGGTGCATGCCAGCAGGCTGTTGTCATAGAGGCAGGAATAGGGGGGTATAGTGGCAACTGGAAGTGGCGTGGCGCAGTGTGAGGGAAGAGCACAACAGAGGCAGAAGCTCTAAGGATTGAAGTCGCCCATGACATATCAATATGAAATGACTTAATTAATTTTCCTTAAGTAGCTAGAGTGAATAAAACTCTAAAAAAGGTCTACTATATGGGAATACAGAGAACACCCTGATACAATTCAATTTTGGACCCCTTCAATGTCGTGTAAAAATTAGGTAGTTGTTTGTGTCTAATTTAGCCTATCTCTGCAACAAAATTTCCTAAAACTTTTGTAGTATAGGTAAAATTGTAGAACAAAATAATTGTAAGTACAATATTATATGCACTCTATGGTAGTATTATAGCTTCATCACTCAAATCATTTGTGACCAATATTCCTAAAATGATACAATCATGCTAAGAGTGGATTAGCTCACCTGGATTGGTAGAAACATGTTGCACTGAATTGATTGTAAATGGTGCAAGAGGACGTGGTGCACTAAGCTGACCATCATCAGTTGGACTGTCTGCCCACATGAAAAAATTGCAGCCCTGTCCTTGTGGCGTACTGCACTTGTAGAACTTGCGACCTGGGTATTTAGGAAATGATTTAATATTTACTAAAAAATAATAACTTACAAAAAAAAATTCTTAAGAACTGTGATAACAGGAAGGGTATAAGCTACAAAAATTATCTGTAAAGAACTTAGTACAAAATAAGGACTCATTTGAGTTGCTATGTATGCAAAATACCATGCATCATTGAGTTTGGAAAGGCATATGAACACCAGCATTTAGACTGTTGCTTTCTCGTAAAACATACTTTTGGGTATGTATGACACTGTAATTAATACAATACACACTGCACAAATTAAATTATAGGTTGAGGTTACATTGTACTCCTTTCCCAGCCAGCAACTGTTCTAGCATTAATATTATAGGAACAAGAAGTACAAAATTTGCCTAAAAATATGGGAAGTTGAGTCACTCTTTATCTGTTTCTCTGATGCTGCCATCCTCTTAGATGCCACTGGACTGGAGGATCAGAGAAAAAGAGCAACTCAACTTCAATCATTCCATGTGTGGTATCTGTTTTCAACTTTACAAAGAGGAAGAGGCTCAGATACCACTCTGCTGTAAGAAGCATGTTCGATTTGAAGGAAATTGAAGGGAAAGGAAAATCACAGCTTTTCTGGAGCTGCGAGAGGACAGAGGCAGGACACAAAAGGAAAGAGAATGTTGGAACTTTGAAAATAATAACCCCAATATTTATGGGAAATAAAAAATATTTTAGTTTTCCCTCTCTTGCCCTATTTTTTTTTTTTTTTTTAGTTTATCATTAGAGGTACATGAAAATTGCATTTTGATTTGCATCTTGCAGCATTTTGAACAGAGCTTTTAGCATTTTATAGCTTTTGTAACGGGATTTTTTTAGAATCTTGTAGCATATTTAATGACAAACAGTAACAAATTATAGATATTTTTTCACTCAGAATTTTCAGCTCGCCAATATAATTCCACTAAGAAATTTGCAGTCAATATATTTGTTCAGTGTAATAAATCATGTTAATACATTACAAAGGATCTGTATTTTATTAGTGTACAAGGCATTTTAGAAACTCCTAAGTCAGAATTAACTAGTAGGGCTTCATAATCAGGAAAACACACAAGTAAAGGAAAGAAATGTGACCTCCTTTTCTTTAACTGCATCTGAAGTGTAGCACATTACATATACGGTTGTTACTAACTACTGTATAATTATCATGTATGCAGTCCACTGTGAGCACGTTTTTGCCAAGTGTGTGTGTGTTTATATATATATATATATATATATATATATATATATATATAGACACACACACACACACATACACACGCACACACATGCGCGCACACACACACGCACACACACACTGGATAGTTTCCGCTCCTGATTTGAAGTCTTCGCATACTCATATTTCTAAGTTGGCTGGTTATCTACCCTCATAATGGTGGAGGAGGAGGGTGTGTATGTCCCTGCCTTTGTCCGGTTTTATTAGGAGGATTGAGGAAGGCGGATGCAGGTGCTGATTCCCTCCCGGGTGTGATTGCTTTGCCCTTCAGCTGTGATAAGGATTCTATTAAGTATTTTGCCTGGAGGGTCGAGAATTTGCCCATGTTAGGGGACCTAGTGGGACACCGCCTAGTGGAAGGGTTAAGAGTGGGTAGAGGGGAATCAAACCCCAGAGTGAACTTGACCATGAACGTCTCCCTCCCAGGGAGCTTGATCTTGCTCACTGTGAAGGCTGTCAAGAAACATGATGCCAGCTGTCACCAATAAAGAAATAACATATACGTAATAATTGAAAATGATTACGATAATGAGGTAGGGATGTACTAACACTCCAGTCAACCTAGTCAGTTTCGTGTATACCAGGGTGCCTGTACGGGGCTGGTCTGATCGGCTTATATGTTGGGACAAAATCAGTTGCTGCGGTAATTACCATGCTGTTTAGGGGGGAGGGGGGGGGGCATTACTATGTTAAGGACCTTCCCTGATGCGATACAAATTTGGCAAGTCATCAGGGGAGTTTGCTTAACGGGTCCCTTCTGTGGTGTCCGTTTCAATACCGGCTCGGGCGTTACGGCTACTACATAACTCACATGATCTAATTCTGGCCATGACGGGTCCACATAAGAATCACACTTCCTATCAATAGAAAGGATTTCCCTGACTGATTCAACGGGCCTCACCACGGGTTGAGGAGGAACTAGTGCAGGATCACTGGGGCTTTGACGTAGGATATATAGTCAAACTGAGCTAGCTCTCGTAGCGGCCGACAAGCTAGTCCTTTGATATGGCTATTGTGTCCACATCCTTTCTTATGCGTATGAATACTAAATGGGAAATTTGTGAAATTAATAAATTCCTTCAATAGGCTCACCAGTACTGACGCGTACCGCTCACCCTACTAAATAATGATTATGACTCATTGCAAATTGTTCCTACTTCCACTGCTACAGGAGACAGAGAATTTTAAACATAAATTCTCAGCCGCCTACTCTACCAGGTAACAGGAACCTATGAGCAGATTCTCTTCACCTGAAGGATACACAACCTGGCACGCCCCCCCCCCCCTTTTTTTTCCATGCGCTGAGAGTCAACAAGCCAACCGCTACCGGGCAAGGCCGAGCGCCGCCGACGAGGCACGGTGCAGAAACCATTACCAGAGTTTTTCGACTCCCATGCCAACCAGGGCAAGACGCTCGCACTCCCCGCAACCCGCACCGGCAGCCTACAAGCTTAACCTATTTAAGACCGAATGCTGCCAGGCTCGGGCAGTTCATTTTTCGCCAACTCTATCTTGACATCCCAGAGCACTAATTCAGTAACGGGACCTCCATGAACTTCGGAAGCTTCGAGTACGCCTCCGGTGGCTACTCACCACACGTCGATATCAATCAAACACGTACACACATACTTAACTTCATTTTGTCTCCTCCAGACCTTTTCTTAGCCAGTTTAACTTTAAATACTTTTGCATTCGTCTAGAACACGTTTACTCCCCTTTTTATTAGAACCAGGTCGCTTATATTTGGAACAGCAGTTACCTTCAGCTCTCCACTGTCTGATAGGAGGTAGCACAGGTCACATGTTTATTGCATCTTCAATAAACACCCATTGTTCAATACCATTTTGCTTTTCATTTACAGGGTACTTGTCTGTGTGACGGTCAGGGACGGAATACAACGTGCACCGCCAACAGGAACCCAGCGTACTGACATCCACATTAGACTGCTACCTGTTTCTTCCCAACCTCCCAACATTAAGTAAGTGCTAGTGGGGAGAAAAAGCAATGCCCCAACCACTAGAAACACCTTCATGCAGGGAGGGGCTTCAAGCTCAGGTTATCTCTCACTTTGAGCACTAAGTTAGTGCTGAAGTGACCATAGCCTGGGGGTTGCCGCCCAATCCGGTACGAATGCACAACCAGTAGAGGCTTGGTGGCCTAAACGACTCCACGTCCCTGTCAGCCCGCACGCATGGGGGATCAGTGGGGACTCCTATCAAGCTCGTGCCAGCAAGTCACTATTGGATTAAACTTTAATTACCATTCCTGTTTAAGTGCACTGCATAGGCTGTCAGACCGGTGTGTCCTATGCTTTACAAGGTGAGGAGTGGCAAGAGGTGTAGATAGCAATACCTGGCTCATGCTGCTATCAAACTGTGGATAGTATTATGTCATCCTACGCAGAACAGGCAGGCGGAATGGGACCATGCTGCCCAACTTAGCCGACAAGCAGTAGCGCCTGCTTCGATAACAGTAATCTTCTTCCCACCTGGCATTCACATTCACCCTTTGTGCCACCCTGTGGTAAGAGGGTTGCTAAATTGAACAGAGGCCCAATACAGCTGGTCAAACCCCAACTTCTGGAGCAGTGAAGCCTTTGACTGGAATTGCAGCTTTGGAGTAGACCAAACTCGCCGCCATTTGGTGAAACCCTCTTCAACCGCAACATCCAAAATGATTGAATAAGGAAGCAATAGCCAACACCCCTCGCCTCGTAACGTAGACCCAGTGTAAACCACCTCGCCTTTGGTCTAGTGGAAAAATTCTCGACATACGTGTAAGTTAGACTTAACAGGCAAGTGTCAGCACACTGGTGATAAGGATGGCGTGCTCATGACTTAGTAGTCGCAGGTGTTCAAGCCCTTCTGGCTGTAGTATTGAGCAGACTCACCTAAGTAATGAGCCAGATAAGGAACCAACTAGACGAGGAGTGTTTCTACAGGTATGTTAGGGTGTACCAGACACGCCTCGGGGGTTCATTAACTTATACAGACTAAACCCTTGTTCAGGCACCAGGAAACCTGAGGGGTTCGGCCACTCGTGCTTAGTCCTCCGAGGTTGCTGGTTAGTTATTGAGTCACCAATGCAGGAAAATAATTAACCATTAATTTACAAAAAACACGTGAGAAGGGAATAAATAACTCTCTCACCAAAGGTTAAGTTTAGCATAGTTTATTTATTGCCCCTTTGTGAAAACAGAGGGGATATGCAGTTCTGTATAAAATGGTCTAAAATTGATGCGTGACCGGTTAGCTGAATAGTCACGACTTTCGAGGATTCTGCCCGCTAGACCAAAAGCAGGGTGAATGCGTATGCACGGAGATACAAATAATACAACGGGAGCAGTCGATACTGACCCGTGCCTGTTGGGAGGCGCGGTCCCGTTCCACCTACGATGTCCTCTTCCGCTTGCCTTTCCGGTGTAGGTTGAGGAAGTGCACTCAACTAAGTTATAGTGTAAGTTCGGTTTTGGCTTGCTGACCAGGCTCTGTTAAGTATTCACTGATCCCCCATGCTAGGCAGGCTGATCAGAGACGGGGAGCTATTTGGGTCACCAATACCACCACTGGATGTGGGTCCATACATAAATGGACGGCAGGTCTCAAGCCATGGTTTATCCTGGTACTGGAAGCAATGCTGTGGGAAAAGGCAATAACTTGAGACTGTCACCCTTCTCTGGGTGAAGGTGTTACTAGTGGTTGTGGCTCCTCTGTTCCTCTCCACCGGCACTGGAAGCAATGCTATGGTAGTTTGGAAAAAAAACAGATGGCCGTCTAATGGGTATGTGAAAATATGACTGACCCCTGAAGGGGCACCAGTGGCTGATATTAATTCGGTAGTTAAAAATTCCCCGGTCCTTGTGTAAAAGGTGTACGTAGCAACCTGTATCTAGCAGGCAAACAGACAGATACTCTAAGAAATAAAAGCTGAAAGGTAGGAAACAAAAGTATGTTTATTCAAGTCTCAATAAACATGCGATGAGCGCTACCTCCTACCAGGTAATTGAGTGCTGAAGGTTACTACACAGGCCAGGTGTAGGTGACCTGGTTCTAATGGAGAATGGGAAAGAATGACCTCAACGAGAAAATATGCAATACTTCAAAATTGTCTAATAAAAATGTCTTGAGGAGACAAAGTGAATTTAATGTGTTGGTAAGCGTGTTCACTGGTAGTAGGGTTGACTGGTTGCCGATGGTGAAGTAGCCGCAGGGGACGTACTCAATGCTTTGTAGATCTCGGGTGGTCCCAGCACTGGCAGCATTGCTGTGGGATAACGCAAGAAATGGAACAAGAATGACTGCTCGTGCCTGGCAGCGTCTGGACTTATAATGGAAGCTTGTAGGTTGCCGGCGCGGGGTGCGGGGAAGGAGTGATGACCTTCTGCCTTGGTTGGCGTGAGAATAGTCTGGTCAGCTTGTAGGCTCTCAGCATGGGGTGGGGGGCGTGCCTGCCAGGTTGCGTATCCTCTAGGTGAAAGGAATTCACTCATAATTTCCGGCTGCCTGTAGCGTAGGCAACATGTCACTCACGTGTGTAGCGATGAAAGAGGTACTCGTGGCAATGAGTTATAGTCATTTTAGATTAGTTGTATAAGTGGCACGCGTCAAAATAATTAAATAAATTATTTTATGTTAAATTATGTCAGGTGAGGGCAAACCTGAATATTCAATATTTAAATCCAAAAACAACTCCAAAATGTTTAATCGCAATTTACAGCGAATAACAAGTGGTGGTTTTGTCCAGAAGGGATGTTTACAGCCTGCTACTGTGGAGAACAAGGATTTACTTGGGGGAAGGGGGTGCACGTTGGTGGACCGAGGAGACTGGCGAAAGCGTTTTCGCTTCTCCTTATATACCAAAAATTGCATCTTGGAGGCTGTCACAGGGGTGCGGGGGTTGTTAGCCTTCTATTGCAGGGGTTGGTTATTAAAGGGCAGTGGGCTGCACCATGCATTTCTTATCTCCCTGCCTGGAGGCTGTTGACATATTTACCGCCTCTCCACGAGGCACGGCTGCGATGACGTCACTAGCTGCAGGAGTGCTGATCTCCTGTGGCATCTCTGTTAACTATCTTATCTTACTCTGGCGTGTCGGTGGCTACACGGATAAAACAAGCTTCGGCTTCAGGAGTGGTGACTGCATGTCAAATTCTGGGTGGGCAGTACAATCTCATTAGAAATCTTTAATTATCCACGTGTCTGTAGTCCAATCTGCGTGAAATCATCCTTGTAGACAGGGGATTAATTATCTGCCAGTGTGTGACTTGCCCCGTAATTCTATCAAGAGTGACGATGGGGCAAAGTCAAAAAGTAGAGGGGTGCAGACACACTTCGCAGGAGTGCGGCATGCATCAATATAAAGTGTAGAATAAAGTTTAAAATTTTTCACCCGAATAAAAGTACTATTGTTGACTAGTAATATTAATGTAAATACATATAAAGATATGACGCGTGCCGCTTCTACACCTATTACAATACGACTCCGACTCATCGCCTAGGAATACTGCTTCCATCTCTAGAAGTGAGCAACATGTTGCCTACCCCTATAGGCAACGGGAGCGTCTGTGTTTTTCCTTCTCACCTGGCAGGAACGCCACCCCCCTCCCTCGACACCGACAAGCTGCCCTTACCTCGAGCACGGCCGAGCAGATCCGACGAGGCATCAAGCCAGAACCGCTGACGAGATAATTCTCACACCACCCAGGGCCGGAGGACATCACGCCTCCCCCACTCCCCGCGCCGGCATCCTACAAGCTACCACTATATAAATCCAGCCACAGCCAATCTCTGGAGTCATTCTTTCACATCTCTTGCACCGCCCACAGTACTCTTAGGGCTTGGGAGATCTAGAAAAGTTTGAAGCCTGCAGGTACGCCTTCGCTGCAACAAACTATGTACATCGACGACCAGTCTACCCAGCAACATACAAACACGAACTTTCTTCTTTTAACTTTATTTGTTTCCTCTAGACATCTTTAATTATTGGTTTAACGTTAACTCTTATTTTCATCTAGAATCAGTTTTCCCCCTTTATTTAGAACCAGGTCACTTACAGCTGGAACCACGCAGTTACCTTCAACTATCCTTAACTTCGTAGGAGGTAGCACAGGTCAGGTGTCTATTGAACTTTCAATAAACACACATTGCTTTCTACTTTGTTACTTTTACTTCCAGGGTATATATCTGTACTCACAGTTGGAGGTAGATTACGCTGTGCACTGCCAACGGAATCCGGGGAAGTTATTAAACCGAACTAAGACATACCCATTAGACAGCTACCTGTTTCTTTCCATCAAACACACAGCACTGTTAGTGCTTGTGGGGAAGAAACAGTAACGCCCCAATTACTAGTAACAACTTCACACCAGGAGACACGACACATTCGGGTTGCTTCGCACCACTCACACTTTTAGTGTGCTGTGACGGTGACCTGCAGTGCTGCCGGGTATTCTGGGTGGACGCACAACCAGTAGCGACTTGGCACGACTCCGGCTCAACGTCCCTGATCAGTTCGCCTAAGGTGGGGGATCAGTGAGGGCTCTTATTAAGCCAGTCGACAAGTCACTATTGGGGTGCACTGTTGGTATTTCCGTTTCAGTGCACTGCGTGATTTATAGAACTTATACCCTATGCCTCATAAGAGAAGGTGTAGGAGGAGACGTAGAGAGCAACACTTGCCTCACCCTGCTGCCTGACCGAGGATAGTATCACCCTATCCTACGCAGGATAGACAGGCGGAACGAGTTCGTGCTGCCGAACTAAGACATCAAGCAGTCGCGCCTGCACCGGCAATATTAATTGAGTTTCCACCGTGTGTTCGTACCAGCTACTAGTATCACCCTGTTGTCTACAGCTTCTTAGCCGGAGCAGAAGTTTGCCTAGTTTGGGACAATGTGATCTGGACGAAATAAGCACGACTTTGGAACATTCGTGCAGGCATTCACCCCGCTTAAGCCTAAACTTACCTCAACTACCGAACTAGAGGTGAGAGTGTATCTGAACTTGCAAACACTCCTCGCCTCATCCCCACTACCTAAGTCGCTTTTGGTCTTGCGAGTAAAATCTGTAACAACAGTGTCCAGTCAGTCTAATTGGACATGTGTCAGATATTAAAAATATTTATTAAAATTCAAGATAAACAATTGACTAAAATAAATTCTCAAATATTTTGAAGTACTGTTTTCCTATATCAAAGTAAAAGAAGAAAAATTAGTTACTTTTCTTTTATAGTCATTTCTTTGGGGACGAGGATAACGTTGTCTTGATTTCGGATTATTTTAGACACATCTTAGTTTTGAGTCAATCTCAGAGTATAATTTTCAAGTCACTTTCTGGGCATATTGAATTTGAGTGCATTTTAATTTGAGGCAGCTTGTATTTGATGGTTTACATTAGGGGTCTTATATTGGAAGGCTCTCCAATTGAAATAACTTATAGTTGATGTAACTTTACTTTAGGGCATCTTAATTTTGGAGTTATCCTATAGGATGGGTTTTTTTGAAAATTTAGCAAATTATAGGTTATTAAATTTTTTTAGCATGTTTAGCATTTGCTATTTTGAAGCACCTCTATTTATGACTGAAATATTTATTTCCTTTCTCTCTCCACCAACTGTCAATTAGCCATTAGCTTTTTACAGCAAATACAGCAGAACCCTGCTATAACATTTTTGAAGGAGTCAGTCAAATATGTTACATGTAGGGAACATTTATAAGCAAGTAATGATATAAACTGATGTTATATGCAGGAAATAAAAAATATCAAATGTTGCTACAGGTACGGATGGGCAGATACCACATTTTGCCGATACCAACGATACCGATTCTCAACTGATGACGCCGTTGATTACAGTGATGCCAATATCAGTTTTGATGAGCACAATTATAATTCCCAATCCCCAATATAAAGAAATACTTTTTATTGCTGTACTTAAATTTATGTATTCAGTTTTATGAACACTTTATAAGCACTCTGTATTAGGTGTCTTCAGCATAGAAATGAAATACAACACTAATTTTAATAATAAATGATAAGATAGGCAATTTAACTGGGCAAATAAGTAACTTAACGGTCAAGGAAAAAATATTACCAGACAATACAGCATAAATTATTTATTACAAATTGAGTTCATTAAAGTCAATCTTCAAAAGGTCAGGCAATCTGATGTGGACTTGGATATTAGATCTGAGAAATATCACACCTGAACTCAACATGCATGTCTGTTTAAAGTGACAGCCTAAAGATGTGATTGAAAAAAATTATTTGAAATCAATTTAATATTAAATATTCACTTGAAATTGAACAAATTTTTATTTTAATTTATATTAATATTTTTGCTTAGTATTCCTTCGTCGGCTGAGCCATACTTGATCCCTTGGTTAAAATGACAACTGATATATTTGCGACAATTTTTGCCAAGTATTACTTTCCCAGTCGTATTCAGACTTATAACACTCTAACAAAACCTGTAGCCGACAGTTTTCAATAAGAACTACACCCGTCAAAATCTTGTGTATTTGCTTTCACTTGTCACTTTCAATAAAAACAGTGTTTTCATTGACGCCAACCTACAAGTGCAAAAAATGCATGAGAATAAGAATACAGACTGCTTTCTCATTGTCGCCAACATACAAATGCAGTAAAAACAGTAAAAATGTTCGAAGAAAATAAAACAAAAAACTCTTGTGGGGTATAAACAATACAATCGATAGCACCAGTTGTCGTTTAACTCCATTGTTTTGCATTCACATAGTGTTCAAAAATGAATGATGCAAACAATCTTTGGCAAATGTAAAAACAGAAAACACGGTAAAATGTAAACAATAGGAACAAATCATCAAAAAACAATTGTTCCGAACATATTTTGGGTTTCTGTTATATGTAGTACCACTACTTGCTGCCTGATGAAGCTGACCTAACCAGTGAAACGACATGCGACCACGCATCCGACTGGAAAATGTGTTTCTGACTTTAGTTTGTGTCTATCTAAATACGAGTACCGCCCTGTGCGTACTTATGCATTCTGTCTACATTTTATAATGTAATCAGTAACCTAATGACCTATTCCTGCCACATCTCAAATACTATATGCAGGAATGTTATAACAGGGTTCTACTAGTGTCTGCAAATGTTGAAAATATTCCCACTGATTTGTCTCGTTTCCTTTTTTTCATGTCCTGTAACAGAAAAAGATTTGAATCAAGCCTGCATGCACCATAACCATTTTTTCTATTTGATCCCCCATAGAGGTTCTCGTGTAATAATCTGCGATTTAGGATTCACCTTGGTTAGGGCCTTCCTTCCTGACAGTGAGGAGGACTGCATCCTGATTGCAGGTGCAAACCACCTTATTCTTTTGGTCGCTCATGCCACTCACAGGTTGTGGGGCTTGCACAGTGACTGGTAATGGTAGACTTGGACCATGATTGCCCCAGCTGTTGCTACCACGTCCTGACTGAGGTTGTGCCCGCCCTCGCCCCCTGTTGTTTGGAAAGCTGGTCCAAGTGTTTACACGATCAAGCTGTGTAGATGATGACCAGTCACTGCCTGACCCAGCAGTGCCGATTCCACTGTCCACCGATGATGTTCGGTTACCTGGAAAGCTCCGGTTCAAAGCATGTGTTCCTGCAACATACATGTGTCTTAAAATAACATGTGAAAATAAAAACACATGTCATTCGCAGACTGTGAGACAGTTATTTACTCTTGCTGAATATTAATACACTTGGCCTATTACTGCCAATAAAAAATTGTCAACATAACCTTGTTATACAACATAGCAGAAAAAGTGGACTTTTAAGAACTTCTTAAAATATCCTCTTAAAAACTATTTAGGGCTAATGAAATTTTTAAGACAAACATTAATTCTGTGTACTAGAACTAAAAAGACAACACACAGTTTCAAGAAAAAATATTTTGAACTTACCATATGAAATAACTACAGCAGAACCGTGTAATAATATTTCTCAGAGGTCCCAAGCAATGAAAGCCTTATATAAAGGAAAACTTCATAAGAGGGTCAGTTTGTATTGAAAAACATGTTTGTGAACTATGAGAAGGTAGCCTATTAAGCCATAAAATGGTTTCACTTGAAGCGTAATGAATTTCCACTCATGGCATTGGGCATGTTCACTATACTTGCAACTTTGCCCCATTATCGGGCACCAGTGCTCATTTGGGCAAGTCATACTTGCAACAGTACAATAAACACGTGCCTACAAGTCCGTAAACTTCACATCATGAGCCACTACAAACACGTGGTTGGAGAAATTGTATGGTCTACTCCAAAGCTGTCACATGGTCATCCTCACCCCAGTGCGGGATTTTACTGTTCGACGAACCGTCAACACCATTCCCGAAGATAAGCGAGTTCCACAGTTTGCTGCAAGAGAGCAGTAATCATTTCACAGAAGTATCACAGCCTCCAGTGCCTCGTGTAGAGGCGATAAGATATGTCAACGCCTTTAAAACAGGAGATAAGAAAAGGGTGGCGCTGCCACCAAGCACGAATAAACAACAACTGCGGAGAGAGACTAGCCACCCTCGCATCCCCTCTGGAAGAATACAAGTTGAACAATTTAGTATAAATAAAAGGAACCAACATTGGCTCAGGACAGTCTCTGTCCTTCCAGTCTGAACAAGACTGAGGGCAACAGTAGGGGTAAGTGGTCGCCCGCCCTCTCTTCCAGTTTGCAAAGGATGAAGACACATTTGAAGGACAAAGCTAAACCACTAGACTACCCTATGTGTGCAAGATTAAGAAGATGTCACAAGAAGTCGACCGCCGTCCATGATCCCGCAGACTCTGCCGCCCTTGTGCAACTCCGCCTTCTAGAAACTACAGAAGACCACCCACCCTCTGGTATTCCCCCAGTGTCCTGGTTGGTAGCAGGTCGTGACAATGTCAAATGTAGCTTAGGTTTCTTCAGAACACTCCCTGTTGAGTTAGGTATAGAATATTAAAAGCTGATTGCTAATATTCATTTTATTAAGACACCTATAGTCCATTCCCGATTGGAAGCGACTTATGAAAATCAACCTTTGAAAAAACACTAGGCATAACATGTCAACCTGTTTTTTCAATAACCTGTATTCCACAAATATATAACACTGTGGTTAACTTTAGAGTACTGTATTATTTAATAAATTAACCTTTAACTTAATATCTTATATAACTTGTAATATTTATTTATTTTTTAAATATGAATTAACAATGAGTGCAACGGCGTGTTGGCAACGAACGGTATGAAATAGTTCACAGTTAAAATATTATTTTAACGTTGTTTTATAGTACACTATTTGTAAATCAAACGGTGCCTATAAAAATATTTAAATATTTAAGTAGCCCCGATGGCAACATATCTCATTTTTACAGTTTAAAATAACAGCGGAAAATATTGTGAGTAGGCCGTCATGGTACGGTATTGTTTTATCGAGCGAGAAAGCAATTGAAAAACTCTGCTGGCGAGGCCTGTCACCCTCTTTCTCTTTCTTCGTCTCTTTCACACTCAGGAAATTTCACTTTGCTAGTGAGCAGGATCCTTTATACATGTTTTCAATTGTGGTATATTTCATATTTATTACAGTAAAATAATGATTTTTGAATTTGTAATTTACAACTGAAGAGAGATTATAATGTTTGGATACATATTTTAATATATTTAGGTATGATGATGGGGCAGTTACCAAGTGAAGTTGGCAGACGTGGCGAGCCATGACATGGTGTGTTGCTTTTTGCTAAACGGAACACAAATTATTCTTACTCCGAAAAATACTTCAAATTACCACATCACGTGTGTAGACGTGTTTTTAAACCTATGTAGGCAAATTACGATGTGATAAATCTGTGTTTCCACGGCAGTAATAAATATACTGTGATGTATGTTTTGTTAATCATTGCGTCTGTGAAATGGTGTGCCTTTGTGCATCATTGACGATACGCTGGCCCAAATATTTGATTAGCACTATTTATACGTTTTAAATGTGAACTGTTTTTATGACGAGGTTATTTATTTACATCCACATCTGTTTATTTATCACAACATTGTAACTTTGCCCTAAGGGGTTTGAAACACAGTTGTGTAACGTAACTTGCCACAATCCCAGAAGAAAAATACTACGCCCAGCCCGATAAATTTCAATAAACGTAATAAACACTAAGTAGCAATACATAGAAATGTGAGCGGAATAAAAGTTATCGTAGGCTTATTTGTGTGCATGTTAACCACTATCTTTTAAAGTTTGTATGACAAAAATGATCAACACGAGTTGCATGCTTGAATGTGCCTTTTTCACTGGTTGTTCCTTCGTTTTAATATTTATTACAACTGAGGCTGTCCATTTAGAGAAATGACTCAACACATATCAATAACAAAAGGATAATTAAATTAGTACAGCCATTTACCTCACAGTTGTAACAGTGTTACACACTCGCAGCAAAATACCAACGTGCATTATTTGTATTGAGCTACGTCGTGGAAAACAAATATGTAAATGTAAAATAACCATAAGAACTGTCTTCAATTCAGGCATTTTTAAAACGTCATAGAGCTGACCTAAATAATGTTAGAGGCCTAAACTGTGAATATTCATATGGAATGGTTTATGGAATATGACAAGAATTCTTTGAAAAGTTGTACAACAGTAAACAACACATTTGACAGGTACAAAAGTAGAAGTCACATTTCAATGTTCATTTTTAGGTGTAGCGAAAGTATACGAACATTTGTACACACAATGGAATGTAAACATTGATTTTGACAGATGCTACATGGAAGTCACATGGCAATGTTTGTTTACATTTGGTGGAAGGATACGAAACAGGCCTGCAAGTAGATATTTAGCAGGGCTCCTAGAAAGTTGCTTCCAATGGGGAATGGACTATAGACATTTAGCAGGGCTCCGAGAAAGTTGTTTCCAAAGGGGAATGGACTATAGTTTTGCCCAGGATGCCTTCACTTGGAGTAATGTAGGATCAAGCTTCCTATTTATTTTTTTCATTATTACATAAAGGGTTTGTGACGGCGTACCAACTTGACGGTCACGTCTATTGCTACTTTCTGTTATCCTTGTTTCCTAGAAAATTACCTACCTACAAGAAACTGCAACTTTGTTTTAATTGTCTACCACCTACAACCATCTAACCTGAGTCTGGACGTTCTACGAGGAAGTGTGCGTCGACAAGCTTGGCTGCCCGGCACGGCTGGAACTTGCAGCGGCCTACAGCATCCGGCTCACAACACAATTCCTTCACAAGTAGCAACTAGTTGCCGAATCCACCATGCATGGGTGGTGGGTGCGCCACAGTCTAAGGCCGGCTGGCCGACCTGCTAATTCTTGGAATTTGGGTGCCGATGATGTCACCCTGTGCACCTGATGCCTTGCTACTATGGCGGAGTGGTGTGACCATCTGCGCAGAAGTGCTGGCGGCTGACGTCACTTCCGATGTACATGTGAGAGGGCCGGAAGTTTGAAGACGTGGCAGTGACGGCCTCCAAATGTGGACACAAGTGTTTTGAAGATACCAGAGGCTCCTGCAGCCTTTACCAGAAGCTCCTACTGCAGCCACCTACAGTTACAAGAGGCTTCATTGTCGACGACTACCACCAGCTACCAGAAGCTACCATTGTCGACAACCACCACAATCTACCAGAAGCTCTTCTTCTTCACCAGTCTACACCAACACCTTCCGCTGCTGCTCCTCCAGGATCAACTTGTTCGTAGAGGCTACTACATCTACTGCTCTTAAAGTAGTGGCACCCACTTTTTATATTGTCTCTTCCAGACGCCCCTTGTATAGAGTACATGCGACCGAGTTGTTATCATAACCATCAATGCCACTAGTTATCGTGTGTAGTTTAGGAACAGGTCACCTACACCTGTCTAGCGTAGGTTACTTCCATATTCATTCTCTGCTTTTGTTTTCACACAATATATTTGTAATACATTCCAGCTGTGTGACGTCCAGCAACACGGAGCAGCGGTAACTAACTGCTTTCATTCATAGATAGCCCCACAAGTTAAGATGGCCACCGGCCATGGTACTTGCAAACAGTTGGCGTCAAGTTTGAATTTGAATCCAAGTACATACACTAATTGACACAAACTAAAACAAACCTAAACAGCTTTGTTAGGAGGTAGCATGCATCACTTCTATTTATTATGTTTAATAAATACAGTTTGTTCCTTTCCCAACGAGTATCTGTTCTAGAGGTATTTCCCTTGACCACTAGAACACATTTACTGTATGTTGTCAACTGAGACCGGATTTTGATACTATTACGAACCATAGAGTAGGACTGTGGAGTCCCTTCAGGAATCCGTGCGTCTAAGACATACACCATTCGACAGCCACCCATTTTGGACCTCTGGGGATAGAACGGTAGAGCCCTGACCATTTAGAAACTCATCCGGCAGGGGCGAGACAGTCGCCTTGAGTTGTATCCTACCAGAGCGTTTATGGTGCCGGCCAGGATATTTGCTTGAGACTGACTACCTTCCTCAGTTGCGACCTATATCCAATAGTAGTAGGAAGGCGGTCCACACGGTTCATCGCTCTAGGTCAGTGCGCCACGGCGAGGGACTGATTGGAGCACTGAACTCATGCAGTCAACTGCTATTGGAAATATACTAAGGTAGGGATCTGTCTTGTGTTCACGACTATCAGCGAATATCTGTAAGTGTCAATACAACTTCTATTCCTTTTGGTAAAAGGTAACGATCAAAAAGGGAGGAGCAAAAGGTGGTTTATACCGCTGCCAAGCAAGAGTGTGTATTAGACCCAAAGCCAAGCGGGACAGAGCATCACTCGCCTGTCTTCTGGAAAGGCCTTCCTCTCCAGTGTTTGAATATATTTACTTCCCTAGGCACACTCACATTGCCACGGAATATCACCCAGTAGTACGAGGTCTGATAAAGGGTACTGAGGTAAGGTACAGGGCAGCCAACCCCAGGTTCTGGAGCCAGGAGTCAGCAGAGTAGAATAGAGGGTACTGTGTTGGTCGGCACAGTACCAACGTCCAACAAGCCTCCACCAACTTCGCCGGTTCCAGCCAGCCAACATCAGCTTCACAACCACTGACCGAAGCAATCCCTGGTAAGATAGGTACTACAAAATCAGCCTGCGTCCCGTAGTGGGAAACTTTGTTCCCAGTCGCCAACAGACTCATTCACTGAGAGTTGCTAGTAGTAAATGTAGCCAAAATGTATAATTAGAAAGCAACCAAGCGTGTATGGTCTAACGCTATCAAAACCACTTTGACCATGCATACAGTATAGCGCAGCATGCATCAGGACCATACAAATGCTGTATAGCCATGTACCAAAGTTCCAACAACAGATTCCCAAAGTATTAATCAATTTACAGTGGAATTCAGAAGTGACAAGATGCACTATGCCCTGCCATCACAGCCTGGCAAAAGGGGTAAAGTAATAAAAATGTGATCTAGACTGAAAAGGAGCAGAAAATGTAGAAAAAAACACTTTGAAAGGAGCACCTTTGTCACTAACGAGGATGTTTAAAGCTATTTGTCAGTGGTGCTGGCCTCTGGGCAAATCAGTTATGTCCTAGGTACTCAGAAACAGATTTCCCAATCAAGTTTCATAGTTAACTTCTTGTAATCAACTGCATTACATTAATTTTGAAAAAAATATGTGCACTCAAACTTGATGCTTTACAAGTGACATTGTTAGCCAAATCTAGCCTTGCCACAGCCTCCTCACAAGAAGTATGATATGCTGTACACACCACATGTGCCCTCTTTCTGCTGTGATACAAGAGACTGTTCGTGGGTCTGCTGCTGCTGCCTGTAACCCACTCCACGCCACAGCACGTGCTCACCCCTTAAGCATTACAATAAATACCATATTTACCCACATACGACCCACCCCTAAGTACGAGCCACACCTTAATTTTCAGATAGTAAGATTACTAGGATGTTTTTTTCAACGAAAACTACACCCATTCAAAGTACTATATTTGTTATACAACTATCCCGCAAATTTATCTTCAAAAACGTAAAATATTCGGCCACAACATTATTTCTAAAAGCCTAACTGGTAATGCCATCAACATAGGTAGCTGACGAGCAGGTCAGCGCATGCAACGTGGCAGTTAAAAGCCAGAAGGGTGACGCAGTGACCTTGGCCGGGTGGCCAGCCAGCTGTTTACATGTCCTTTCTGCTTTCTCATGTGCAAGGAATTTGACCTCATTCGAGACTGTGGTTCTGTTTACAATTTTAGTATGTTTCAAATTTAACAAACAAAAATTTGGCAAACTTAATTGGCTGATTTAAACATGGTCTCAGTTTTCAGCTTTTATTCAATATATGGTCTAGGCATGGGATCCTCGATGCTGCAATACCTCGATACCATCAATACTTTATAGTATCGATTATCTATGGAAATATAAATAAGTATGGAATTTTAACATTGCGCTAATAGTATTTACCATGCACGCTCTTTCATGAAACACAATATCACAAAATTCCCATCATACTTACATACTGTGATTTATCACATAATTATGGCCGCCATGCAAACGTCGCACAATAATTTTTAAATACGGAAAAGTGGAAAACCATCTACAGGTCGTATGTACCTCCAGCTGCGTCACAACACGTGAAACAGATGGAAGGTGAAGAACCAAAGCTGGAAGTACCGTGACGAATTGTAGTACCCCTCCTTCAAGAAAAAACGAACGTGGGAAGTGCAAGGATAGTTGCTAGGCAACCATTTCCCCTCTCGCCAAGCATGTGAGGGGAGGAAGCAACATTCTGCCTGGTTAGGACAAACTACAGCACAGAGTAACCAAGGGTAGTAGACATCCGCCTACCTAGAGAGAAAGAATGCCACGATGTCACGCTAGTTGCTAGCCAACCACTTTCCCTTTTGCCAGAAATGTAAGCAGAAGAAGCGAGGCCACAGGCACGCATACCTTGCACCGCCCCCATGCTACCAGCTATATACAAAGGATAAAATAAAAATTTCTATCACTAAAATATATTTTATTTATAGCCGTCACATCGCAGCATTGACGTATCATGTGTTCGGTGTTGCAACGATCTAAAGCAATGTTGCCAACCGTAACGATTACCAGCAGTCACATGAAGTAAGTTTTTTGCACACCCAGATTTTTTCGGTAGACTTTCATTGAAAAATTATTACACAGAGAATGGTTAAGTTCTGCATGTATGCATCTTCAGGAGCATAATAAAAAATTACGTATATAGGTATTTTGTGAGGAAAAACAGTTGCCGGCAAGTGCGTGCTGACACATACCACAGTACAAAACCGACTTATGCACCGCCTGCGTGCAAGAACATATCAAGTGGCATCTGACCATGATAACATCTGCACCCTTTTATGCAAGCCTAATTTTTGGAAATAATGTGCAGCTTGTACGTAAGTAAATATGGTAGTTATACTTTATATCTTAAATGAAACTTAAGAGGTGCCAACCAATCAGAACAGAGCAGTCAGCGTTGTTTGTGGAAAACAGTTATTTACAGTAATGTATGTATAAAAAAATTAAATTAAAAAGGTAGCTGTGTGTCTTTGTGTCTCTCTGTGTGTTTCTGTGTGTCAGTCACAAACAAATATAAGCTTTTCTGACAGAAAATGTTGGCTTTAAAATATTATCTGCTTGAATATGGTTGTGATATACGAGGTTAGATTAGGAAATAAAATAAACATGAAAAGATTGTGGCATGTTTCCATTGGCTGGAATTAAGTACTACAACCCAAAATTGGAAACTATAAATACAGAAGATGTGTTTCCGTATGCCAGATCAGCACTTGCTGCATAATTATTAAAGCATAAATTTTTTTTTATTGTAAACCCAGCATAGTAGAAACACCACAATTCTAATGTGAAATAAACACAATGAAACATTATGTATTGGCAACAAGCATACATAATTAATGAGAATTTCGCAATTACCGAAATTATTATTTTGGTAAACGGTGGTAAAAAAAGTTTTATTACAAATTTGGCAGAGTTGATGTAAATGTTGTATAGAATATTTTGCTATATGGAATAATAAAGAAAGGTTATGCGTAGGGGCATGCAAAATTCGCATATGCAATAAAACTAATTTTTACACAAATTTTTATGTTTTAAAACTAATAAAACCAAATTTTTAACTTTCGCGAAAATACTACACAAAAGTTGGAAATATCTTCTTAACTGCAAATAATGACGTACTGGTTTCATTGTAAGTTTTCATTATACATATTCTCAAATGTGAGAATATTAATTAAATAAGTGAATATATAATCATTTGTTTAACCTCATATTGCTGGCCCATCACAAACAACAAACATGAATTATGTCATTAATATTGTTCCCCACTTGCCATTGTTCCCCGCTGTGTGGCACGCGCTGCCATTATTAAGTAACTGTCGAGATTTTCCGTTCTTTCAACTATAGATAGTATCACTGAGATCAATTGTTGGTAGTCACATTGCAACACAGCGTGCCAGCAACGAACTACAAATAAATATTTTATAAGCTTCTACCATTGCCACGGGAATATAGAAAAGAAGTGCACTTTGCCGTAATTCATATCATCGAGTTACTTAACCTTTAAGAGGAGCTTCTTTTTACCAAATAATTTTCATGGTAGAATTGATGTCATATTCTGCAAATGCGGTGGTTTAGTGACTGTGGTTGCAATGTGTCTACAAATGCACTGTAAACAGTTAGTATACGCGTTCGCAGTTTAGGTTGTATGGTAGGTTACAGAGCTCGTTTACAAGAAATTGTTTCTTCCTACAATCGTTGACGGGAGTATGTAGACATATTTTGTTAATGCATCTTTGAATTTTGTATTGCCAATAGTACGGTAACCTGATATTGCGTGTGGTGTGTGTGTTGAAGTTAGTTTTGGATGAATATTTGGACACCTTGAATGTTGTTATTTTCTTTTAAAAAAGCCAAAATCCACTGTTACTGCAAAGCAACGTGCAGCAGAATTTGCGAAACATGGCTTGTATGCAAGCGATGATAAAACTATATTTTGCAAATTTTGCAATGTATCGGTAACTTGGGACTGTAAAAATTTGTGCGTAAAGCATGTTGACAGTGAAAAGCACAAAAATTGGGCAGTCAAAAATGTTTCTAGTCAAAGTATTAAACGACAAAGTTCATTTTCGGCATCTTTTAGCAATATGAAGATGAGTGAATGTATTGATTGATGTTTTGTGTGATTGTTTCTTGTTTTGAATATACAGTTTATCTCATTTTATAGAGAGGTACTGTCATTTTCATGTAGTTTTGTTTGTATTTTCAAAATTAACTCTTTTCACTTGAAAATTTATGCCACGACCAGTGAATTTATAGATTGATGTAATAATAAGTATATTTTTTTTGTTTCTGTTTCAAATTTCCAGTTTATAGTTCCTCTCTCATTTTATAAACAGCCACTCTTATTTTCACGTGGTTTTGTTTGTGTTTACACAGTTAACTGCAACAAAAAATAACACCCCTTCCATAAACAATAACACCGATAAAAAAAAAAAAAAATAACCTCGAA
This sequence comes from Dryococelus australis, assembly GCA_029891345.1. Lineage (NCBI taxonomy): Eukaryota > Metazoa > Arthropoda > Insecta > Phasmatodea > Phasmatidae > Dryococelus > Dryococelus australis. The sequence continues at coordinate 316,724,846 of CM056993.1, read as the reverse complement.
TTTTGTACAAAAATTAACACCCAAAGTGCATGCCCCTAGTTATGCGGTATAGTTTAATATATAGTGCATTGTTTTATGTTGAGTCATTTACTCAGAGAAATAACTTTACTGGTACTCGGTACTCATTACTCAATTTAATGGAAAAATCGGTGATGTTAAGAAATCGAAGAATCAAATAGACCCATTCCTAGTATAAAGTACTTTCATTATATGTATAAAAGTTGAGGCATTATTCATGAACAGTATAACAAGATTTTACTGTACTCTCCCAGCAGTTCCTTTGTTCCATACAATAAAAAGCATGATCTCTTACCCATCCCTACAATACTGTCATTAATATGCAACAAGCCTAACACACAATTTAAGTCCACTGGGACACCATATTTGAATGTAAATGTACTGTATGAAAGAGAAACAAAACTCATTTGTCAAACCTGTATGCCTTGCAACAGGAATCCTTATGTCCAATGCCTCCAGGAATGGTTGGTCACAACCTCCAATACAGCCCACGTAGTTGTCTCCACAGAAAGGAATCATAGAGTTTCTTCTGAACTTGAACTCCAGTTTGTACACTCGTGGACCACACTACACAATTAAGAGTAAAATAGGGAAGATGTACAGCACAACTGAACATACAAACAAAAATATTCTGAGCACTTAAGAGAAGTGGGCAAGCCAGCTAGAGGCAAGTATTTAAAAACTTAATAAAAATCTTTATTTACTATTCAAATTAGGAAAACTGCCCCAATTCACCTAATTCAGATATCTTAACGAAGGTTCATGAAACTGGTCTTACTGTCACTTTTTTCCCTTGTAACTTAAAGAGTTGGACTTTTTGTATTATGGAAAATACGAGAATCTAAATATAGAAAACGCAGCTTTTACTGAGCCAACTGAATTCAATACAGCCTGGGAAAGAAAAGAGATGGCTAAGGTTTATCACAAATTGCTATGTTGATCATTGGGAGACCACACTTTTGAAATGGTTCTCAATAGTATGATGTTCCAAAATTAAATTTTACTTAAAAAAAATCACTCTTACAATTTAATCTAACATAAAGATTGATATGATGTCCATCCAAAAATGCCTGCAAACAATGATTTAAAATTTTTTTTTATCTTGCACAAACTGACCAAGGCAATTATTAATTCAAGCAGCAGCAAAATGCAAATTTACATACTACGAACATTAGTTTCGTAATCATGTGTAAGGTAATGTACGTTGCACTGAGGGTATACAGCATACGAGGCACCAAGTATAGAGCACGCCATGGGCACGCAGGCAGGCGGCACCGCCAGCCATGCTAGGCAGTTGTTCTGTAGAGTTGGAGATGGTCAGGCTAGTCGTGTGTGATATGTCGGTGCCTGCAGCTGATGCATGAACAGTGGTTCTATACCACGGTAATGCTCGGTGCCTAGTAACACACACATATTATAACATGTGTGTACACGTAATAGGCAAAATAAAGCAGTAGGTGGTGTTCATCCCGGATTTCACTTGTCTCTGTGAAAAGAACCCTTGCATATGTTTCTAAAAAGAAGCAAACTCTTAAAATTTAATTGTGATTGAAAATATGTATATACATATTATTTAAAGCATTTTTTTACTGGCATTGTTTGGATTCTAAAACAAAGTGATTAAACAGAAGCAACTGATACTGAATACAGGTTAAACAATTAGCAACTGACAATAAAATATTGAAATCAAAATGTAAAAATTAATTATTACTACAGTAAGAGAGTCAGAAAAAAATACAAATTATTAGACTTAAATCAACTTTTTAAAAAAATTATTTTTAGAAAATTTTATAATTAAGGTTTGGACTGTAGATAATCTGGCTTAAAACAACTAACACAGTACAAATCATTCAGAAGTTAGGCAACATTACTTAAAGTAAAAGGAAATGGCTACTGAACCTGAGCACAAGTTTGGTTGGTGACTGCCAGCTGCTCGAGACTCCTGGGGAACCAAATGGCAGTGCGGCAGTCGGGGAAGCCCATGCAGCTGAGGTAGAAGCCCTGGTTCTCTCTGCGCTGCCTCACAACCATGTCCATACCGCACTGTGGGCAGGGCATCGCCGGCTGTGGGACCTCTTCAAGGGGTATCTCAGGGTCGGGGCCTGGATCGTGTGCCTGCTCTTGTAGGTACTGTGCCAACGCAGCATCTAGCTTTGCAGCCTAGTGACACATCACCCACATACTGAGCTTAGTGGACAAAAATGCAACAAAATAACATGCAAAAAAGTATGAATGGAGTTGTTAACAGTCCAGCTATCTTAAGTTCACAGCTTGTGACATTTATTATATCACATGACGGTGAGTTTAATACTTAATGTAATCACTAATGAGTTTCAAGTACAGTGAAACAATGTTAAGAAGTTCCCACTTAAGAATATTTCCACCTTAATTAATAAGTTGATAATTTTGCACTTTGTGTATATGCACATGTGTACTTTGATCCACCTAAGAAGTTTTCCTGGTTAATGCGCATTATTTTTTCAGTCCTTTAAAAAGCGTCTTAACAGAGTTTTACTGTAATTATATGCTTGCTAAAGTGTGATGTGTATTTTTTAATTAATTGTTACTAATGTTTAACAAACAAACATGTAAATTTAGCAATTAAACAATAACTTTGACAATTTTTTCCCATATGTTCTGAACCATGAGAAAAAGAGCAAAGGGGAGATGACACTAGGAAGGTCAAACATTTACTGCTTGCCCACTGTGAGGGGAGTTGTTGGGAAGAAGCAGTTGATGTAGGAAGGAACAACGATGCAATTGATTGGGTCAGCGTGAAAAGGCTTGGTGAACTGTGACAGACATCAAGTTTCAATACATGTGGCGAACTACCAGTGTCTTCAAAAACTCTGAGTGAATAGCTGTGTTAGACAACAATCCCACTGGATAAACAATGTATAATATTAATGAAACTTTGGTGCGCACACTTGCCCAGTTGCAAATATCATACACTATACATTTTTGTTGGGCCTGTATGAATACGTATTACTATTTGAAGTGGCCAATTTATGATTAACTTTACATGACTGTTATAAAATAATTCCTTGTTCTTTAGAAAGGTGACATATCATAGTTTGAATGAATAGTCATCACAAATTATATTTCTTAAAAAACCAGTGGCGATGTGTGCTATAATTTCATGGGCAAGCTATGTGCAGGGGGCAGTAGTGGCATTGATCTTCTCAATAAAGGGGAAGGGGAGTCCGGGGGTCCTTCCCCGGGAAAATTTGGATTTCAAGGTGCAAAATGGTGCCATTTAAACATTTTTTCATACCTAAATATAAAATACACTACTTGTAAAAATATTAATATTTTTTAACATAAAATTTGCCAGAGTGAAAAATATTACAAAGATACCTTCATCAAACCCGGAACCTTTTCCACTCAAAATCAATATTATTTTAATACCCTTTGACAGTGAGGTATTTACATACGGAGCAATTTTGTTTGTACAGAAGTGTAGACAGAATTATTATTAGTTTGTGTATAGATGGAAAGCAGTCAACGTGAACGAGCAGGTGGCAGGAAAAAATGAAGCAGGTAGAGTGTGCATCAAAAGAGAAGAATCTTCTAGCACAGCGTAAGGGAAAGAAGCACAGAACGGGATGTGTTCAGAGAGAGCCTACAGGAGGGAGGGAACACGAGAGGGAGGGTAATCGAAGTCATAACAGCCGAGCTGAAAACATATTTACCATTATCCTTGCACCCGTGTAAGTTACCGTTCGTACTGTGCAGACGTCTTTCACCAAAAATAAACTGATGATTATATTTCAACCAGCTATAGCACAGTTGCAAAGATATAGGGTCATATGAGCAGACCATGCGGTGTGTGTGCAAAGACCAACCACAGGTGTAACAGGTGTTTACGATACCCTAATATCGTTGAATTGCTAATCAATGTAATTTGATGTACAGACACTGAACATTGTCACCCAGAGCAATAGTTTGCGCCACAAAGGTTGTCTGCCAACCTGATACAGACATAATACGCTTAGATTAGACAACACACACATCCCACAAGCCACATCACTAAATAGCTACACGAAAATGTGTCATGAAAAGCTGCCTTGTGCTTTCGGAACATGTGGTATTGATACATTCAAACATGTAGGACTACATAGTTTTATTGTAATTATAGAGCAAATATTTGCATCAGCCTTGAAATGTGCATGTAAACTAATGCGTACACACATTTTTCCAGTACCATTCACCTTCTGAATCGACGTTGTAGGAGTACAAATAATAATCGCACAAATGCACTGCCGCCCCAACAATCGGTCGACACTTATCAATCATGTAGGAGTTATTTATTGTCCACCTCACTACCTGAATGTCAAAATCATCAATGTTAGTCTTCATTTGTTGTTTCGCTCTATGTTTGTGTGGGGTAGAAAAAGATTTTAATGTACCATCCTTGAACTCTACTTCCTGTTTTATTCTGTAAACAACTGCGGGTGGAACAACTATCACTACACTGACTCCTCTCACTACCTCAGAAAGTGGTATTTGAATGTCTTCCTCTGATTCATTGGTTATGGACTTCAGTACATTAAAATTACTTCCCTGCATTCACTGTGCACAACTTTACCTTGCCATTGTTCCAACAGTTAAATTTATCAACGGAAATATTACAATATGTACGTTAATTTATGCTCTTTGCACATATAGAATGTACACGCACTCCCGCACAGCTCGCATATTGATGTTTTCACTCTAGTTGTTATACACCTGCTACAGACAGACGAACATCTGAGGGTCGGCGAGGGAAGTGTGACGCATGTGAAGGACATCCAGATCGGCACGCATTGGTAATTAACAGTGGCTTGGTCTGATCAGTGTCCAAGGTAATTAATTGTACAGATAGAGCACATGCCATAATCATATTAAAAAATGACATGGTTAAAATAGCTGCAAACTCATGACTGTAACCATATTATAAACATAACTTTCATAATGATTAATTTTAATTTTCTACCATATATATTGAAATCGAGAATTTACAAGGCTTCATCACCGGTATGGAGTTAAATAACATATTATAGCATTGCATTAACATTTCTGATAACTGAGCACAAATTACACTTATAATTACATCTGCAAACATTCACGTCCGTCACAATTAATATACAGTAAATTAATGTTTTAACGTAAAAAAACCACATGTTAACATCCTTTGAAAACAATAAACATGGCCAGCAAAACAGTTTGTTTAAGCTGTTACATCCAGCTAACCACGAGCATATTTCTAATAAAATATTTTTTGGAAATGACGTACAAAATTACCTTTCTTGCATGTTGTAGTGATCGTAAGTTCAGGTGTCAGCCTACCCTCTTTTATGTCACATCTTTCCTGAAAAGTGAAAGCACTGCTGGAAAAATGCTTCACTCGTAATCCACACAAACCACACTTACATCCACATGATTCTGTTGCACTTATTCTATCTACTCGGTTCTGACTCACACTGTAATTTTAAAATTTTTATGCAGGGTATACATCGCGCACGAATATATATAACATTCTCAGCACAAAAACTAAATTAAATAAAAAAAAATACGATTCGTGTTGTGCGCACGAACTTGCCCACGCATCGATCTAGTTACTGTAAATTACATAATGCCAACTGCCTGTGGCTAGGCCAGCTTCGGCTATGTCTGCTTCAGTTCGGTGAATAAAGCACTACAATCATAGCTTCTAACACAGGTTGATGCAGCCATAAGCCCCCGGCTCCTCCCCGGCCGGTCATCCAACCCTTCCGCCCCTCTGTCGGCTGGGAAACCATTGCGAACACCTACCTGCTGAAAGCATTACTTACAGCGCTTCCAAACATCATGGTTTTGCTAGCCAACGAGTTGTTTTCATATAATGTACAGTATTGTTTCCCAGAGTAGAATATGTACTGCATGAGTAAAAAGTTACCTTAAAGTAAATATAAGTTAGAATTTAATATTTATTTTAAATATAACATTGTCAGCAAACTGTCTGGGCAAGCACTGCTTGCCTTGCTTGTCCTAACAAGACACTACTGTCAAAAACAATGCCAGCCAATAAATTCACATCAAGTTTGTCTACAGCTAAATTATTTTACCATATCAGGCACCAATTATCAATACATTCTGAAAGTTTATTTTGTAAATTGATTGTGTATGCAAGTCTGTCCAGAAATATTGTAGTGTCAGATTGTGAGGGCGGCCTCGATTTTTCACGAATTTTATGGGTGTTCATGCCTCATACTCTCAGAGAGGTCAGTTTGGAAAACCAGATTTACTATCGAGAGATTTATCTAGGGTTGTGTGAATATTCAGTATACTGAAATTAAAACGAAAAATGCCAACTTTCATATTCGCTTTGGTAAGAAATTTGGTTACAGAAAGTTGTAACAAAGCTAAAATTCTCAATTTCAATTAATTTTCGCGTGTTTAATGAATGTTCACTTAGTGCACCAGCAAAGAAAATTTCTGCCTGTAAATCATTTTGTTCGTTTTTATTATTTTATAACTGAAATAACTACATAAAATATTTATTCAATATTAGCATGTTTTTAGCTATATTTGAACACCAACAATTTCCAATCACTATCCGCAACTTAAATTGAAAATTATAGGTTTGTCATGCACAACTGAGCCCTGACATGAGAAAGCCTTCTCCACCCTGCATACCCCACTTCCTAACCCTGTTTATTCCCAGTGAGAAAAGAGGAGTGCATAGAGGACAGCCTCATTCTGAGTGGTGAAAGATGCACCACCCAGCCAAGATACTGACAGAGTCCAACCCGAGACAGTACGCCTCACTGCATATCTGTTGCCCCTGACCTAAGCCTACTTGGATCTCTTTGTGACTACTTCACCTACGGTGGAGGAACAGACTGAGCAAAGCAGCAGTGTGTGACAATTATAACTGAAATGCATCCCAATATAATGTATAACAAAAGTTGGGGATATCTAGTTACATGATTAATTCATAAAAGGTCAAGGCCATAAACTGGAACACCATTCTGGAAGATATAATGCTTTGCTGGCAACCATTACCTACACAGGTCGTAAAGCTTTATTGTCACTGATGAGCAGTAGACCTAATCTTTATCCAAGTTGAGGCATTTGACAGAGCTTAGGTTCTGAGACTGTTTTTGATACCAGCAATATTGTTAAAATAGAACCCTTGTTAAATGCAGCTCATGAATGTGAAAAATGTACAAAACTAAGTGGATGAAGTTCTAGCTGCCTGCTGTTAGGTGGTACTCCCCTTGAAGAAAATCACATTTGAACAGTCTGTTTACATAATGATGTCTGTTGCATATTCTCGTGCACTATATTGTGTGTATGGGCATGGTACTACACAGTGCACAGCGCACATGTATCCAGTATCTTGCAAGTAGTCTAGCAGCATTCCTAGAGGAGTAGTGAATACCAAGATGGTAAAGTGGTAAGTTCGTGTATGGTGAGTGTCCCTCATTATCCTTTTCTCTCAAGTGCTTCTGAATCAAGTCTTGCAATATTTGGTCCTCAGTGGTCTGATATCATATCCAGAGATTGTGATGCGTAACTGTGATACAGTTTCATTCATTTTTACGTGCACGGCGTAATAAAGTGCATCAAGTGTGTGAAATGACCGCACCACCACTTTGAATTCACTCTCGCAACTCAAGCATCCTCAGATAAAATGAAAATTTTTTTCGCTCCTCTTCATTATTATGGGGCGAAATCTTCCGCTTTGGTGATATTTTTCGTCGAAAACGTAAGGTGTGATGTTTACAATGTCCTTTGTTCATGGATATTGCTTGGCACATAGGTGAGTAATTAAATGTCTGTATCTTGTTCCTTCCTTGTGTATTGATGAGTTTTTTCGTAAATATGTTTATGTTGCATCAGACACGTTGACATAACCAACTAGCTCATTGGGCATTTTGCAGATCACGTGTATTATATTTGTTTCCTTACATTTCACCAATATTTTGTTTGCTGTTGTGATCCTAGATATGGGGTTTAAGATATTTTTGTTTAAGTTCAAGCTGAAAGAAAGTAAGCTTAAAAACATAAATGATAAGGTACAAGCACTGATCAAGGCCCCTGAAGTCATGCTAAATGTTTTTCACTAAGTGAATATGTTTAGTTCACAACTCGATGCAGTTGAAGGTGCAGTAAACACTCTGTCCAACAAACTTTTGCAAACTGACCCCTTGAAGGATTTGGACTAAAACGTGTTTACCGCGAAACACGAGTCCTTGTTTGCCCAGTTGTCTGACACACGATGTCTCAAAACCTCATTTCTGTCCTTGTGTTGTACAAGATACTTCCACATCTTCTCTTGTCGCCCCAACTGCAAATATACATCTGTCGAAAATTAATGTGTCATCTTTTCAGGTCAGTGAGACGAATGGTCCTTGTTCTCCCATCTGTCTCCAATTCATGACAATCGGGGATTAGCCGATATTCAGAAATTCCAGTGTTTGTTGGGATACCTCAAGGGAGAAGCTTTACGATTAGTAAACAATCTACCAATTAAAACTGAAAACTACACAGTAGCTTGGGAACCTCTCATATCCCAGTACCAGAACATCAGAAACTCACTATTATATACATAAACAGAATTATGGACCTGCCTGCTGTCAACTCTGCAAATCTTCAATCAGTCAAACAGTTTGTCAACACCTTCAATGACAACGCTCATGTTCTGAAAGGCTTTGGTCATGATATCACAAACAATAACCCCGTTCTTGTCACAGATTTGATGTGCAAGTTGGATGTATGTATGTATGTATGCTCATGAAGTTTAAAACTCATATACAGAGAGCATTGATACAATTCCTAATGATTCTAAACTGATAGATTTTGTTTAGGCTAGAGTATTAAAATAGATTGTGCTCTTGATGTAGGAAATGAGGTAAGTGCAAATAACATATCTTGGAAACCATTGTTGCCAAAATCAAGTCATACAACCACACAACAAAAGGCAGTATTTATTACCAGTTCAGAACCTAAAACAAGATATTGTGCAGTGTGTCAGTAAACCACCCATTCTGTGTACAAGTGTCCTGAATTCATTGTTGCCTCACCTTACAGACAGACAACAAATAGCTCAGCACAAAAAATTTTATTTCAATTGTCTTGGGACAGCCCATAGGCTAGCATCATGTGTGTCTACTCGCACCAGTTGTGTGTCAGCAAAAGCATCACACCCTGCTCCACACAGATAAGCCCACTGTATCTTCAATTCCCCAAGACAAAACGTTGGACCCTACACAGCTTCCAGGCGAAACGTTGACAGGTGTTTCGGTTCGGGAACGCATATTAGTGTTACTGTCTACGCCGTGGTGAAGGTTTACGGTGTGGACAATAAGCCTTATGTCATGTGGTCTTTGCTGGACAGTGCAGAACAAGCATCTTTTTTCTCTGAAGCATCTGTGCAAGTCCTCTCTCATTGCCCTTACACGAAGCCTGTGAAAGGGTCATGGGTCTTTGTCATGCTGCTGGCAACTTGAAGGGAGAAATAACATGTCAGATTCAGTCATCAATGGAACCTCAACGTACCTTCTGTCATTCACTCTTTGTGTGTCCAAGATTACTAGCAACTTGTCACGTGTGTCTGTTGATTCCTGTGTTCATGCTCAGCTGGGTTACCTTCCTTTGGCAGACCCTCACTTTGATAAACCTGCTCCCATCAATATATTTCTGGGTGCTGACATCTGTTACTCATGTTGGTACGAGTAGACAGAGTTGGGTCAACACATGCCTGTAATGTTGGAGTCCAAGTTGGGATGAGTGTTACTGGGGGAATACCCCAAGTTCTGTATAGATATTGAGCAGGGACTGGTATCTATGTTTGTTAGTATTGAGAGCTCGTTGGATGACATCCTCAAACAATTCTGGCAGACTAAAGAGCCTCCTCAGGTCAATGCAAAGCCACCTGAAGATGGGTATTGTGAAAAATACTTCAAGGATACTCACACACGAGTAGATACTGGGAGATACAAAGTTTCTCTTCCCTTTAAACCCCAATCCCAAACTCTTAGGGATTCGTACGAAATTGCCAAATGTAGATTCTATTCCCTATAAAGGAAACTTAATTCACAACCTGAGATGAAAGCTATGTATACAGAGTTCATGACTGACTATGTTCAGTTAGGTAATTTGGACCCACATACCCCCTCTTGCAAACAGGATAGTGGCCAACAAACCACAGAGTGTTTCATCCCTCATCATGGGGTGCTCAAAACATCTCGCTCTACGACCAAATTGAGGGTTGTTTTTGATGGCAGTGGACAGACCTTCAATGGTATTTCGCTCAATTACAATTTATACCCAAGTCCTAAACTTCAGAATGACATCAATTACGTAATTTTAAGATTTAGGCTCTACAGTATAGTTTTTTCGTTCAACATTAAGCAAATGTACCGCCAAGTTTTGGTCAATGAGGCTGACCGACCATGCCAGCTCATTGTGTGGCGTGAGGACCCATCACTACCTCTTACAGTTTATCAGCTGAATACCGTAATCTATGGCCTCACACCATCTCCATTCTTGGCAATTTGTACGTTGCGTCAGTTGGCGTCTGATGAAGGTGATGACTAGCCAATAGCTGCCAATGCTCTTGAGAACTACGTCTTCGTGGATGATATTACCACAGGCGCAATGTCGTTAGATGAAGCTATTTGTTGAAAATTTAGCTGGTCGAAATTTTATGCTGGGTTGGGTTTAATCATCAGCCTCATGCCTAAGCTATTCAGTGATGTGCCTGCGACCCATTTCCGAAGTCCTAGGGTGCTAGTCTTATCAGGTCCTGTTGTGAACATACTTGGTCTATGCCGGAATTCAGAAAAGGACTCTTTCTTGTATCTCCTATGGGTCACTCTGATAGTCACATGAAATACTTTGTCCTTTCGCAAAATGCATGCCTATATGATCCTACTAGCTGGCTTTCTCCACCAACTGTGTGGGCCTAAATTCTAATGCAATGGTTGTAGACCAAGGACTGAATTGGGATGACCCCTCACCACAGTAAACTCAGGCAACGTGGAATCAATTCATAGATGGCCTGACTAAAATTTAAACTCTTAGCTTGCCTCCCTTCCTATGCCCTGATGTGGTCAGTGGGGAAGTACATGGCTTTTCCTACGCCTCTGAGAGAGCCTATGCAACAGTTGTGTATCTGAAGTGTACGAATACTGAAGGGAACATGTGTGTTCATCTGGTAATGGCTAAAGCATGGGTAGCTCCTCTGAAACAAGTGTCTCTCTCATTTAGAATTGTGTGGGGCTCATTTACTGGGAAAATTAATCTATTATTGCCACAACTTCCTCAGCCAGTACTTGTATATTACTGCAACCCATGTGTGGACTGATTCTAGTGTTGCTCTAGCTTGGATAGTTACCGCCATACTTGTTGAAAACCTTTGTGGCTAATCACGTTTCTCAATTCAAGAATGGGTTCATCAGATGTGGGAACAATTCAGGTCTCAAGATAATCTGTCGGATTGTGCATCTCATGGCTGACTACCTTCTGACCTTCTCTCTCATGACTGGTGGCATGGCCCTAGTTGGCTAGTCCACCCACCTGAACAGTGGCCAGTGTCCACTGTGTCAGGGCATGATGACAATATCCCAGAACTAATATCTTCTCAACTCTCCTTGCTGAACACTCATGAAATTCCTGAAGAGCTTCCTGTATTCCATGAATTTCATCATGGTCCAAGTTGGTTCACATTATGGCTTACGTTAGGCGTTTCATCAGACATGCCAAAACACAACCCTGTAACACTGGTTCCTTAACAAGTTTGGAACTGGAGGAAGCTGCCCTTCTTATATACAAATGCATTCAATATGCTCGCCTATATGACACCTTGAAACATCTCAATGGAGGAAAGCCTTGTTCAACACAAATACAGCGCTTGCCAATCTTTCTGGAGTCACATGGTGTGTTCAGGGCAGGCAGTCGCTTGTATCTAATCCCAACATGGAGTTTGCAACTAAGCAATCAATAATACTGCAGAAAGACCATGCAGTAGTTGAAGTATTGGTAGACCATTACTGCATTAGATATCTGCATACAGCACCACAATTACCGCAATTCTGAATTTTGCCAGCCTGACTCCAAATTGGATCTAGAGTGTGCGATGCTTCCAGTGTCAACCTGTGAACACTCCATTTATAGGTGAATTGCCGGCAGAGAGAGCCATGTCCTCTGGAATCTTTGAGCAGACCAGAGTGGATTATGCTGGACACATTTTCATCAGACTAAACAGGTTACGTCATGGCACTACTCAGAAGGCTTACCTGTCCATCTTTATTTGTTTTGCAACTAAGGGAGTACACATTGGTGTTGTGACTGATCTAACTGCTGATAGTTTTGTTGCAGCCTTAACATGGTTTGTGTCAAGACGAGGACTGTGCACGAGTCTCTATTCGTATTGTGGGACCAATTTTGTGGGTGCTGCAGGGCAGCTTTGACAATCATTTATCCAACTTCTCAAGTTTCCCATCGTTGAAAGCTTCTCTCTGACTCACTCCATTAATTTTAATTTTCTTCCCCCAGCAAGTCCCCATCAAGTTGGGTTATGGGAAGCAGCTGTGAAGTCAGCCAAATACCACCTCACACGAGTCACTGGCAATCAGATTCTCACTTTGGAGGAGTTAATGAGATCGTGTACTAAGGTTGAAGCTGTCCTCAATTCCAGACCATAAACACCATCATCATCCGACCCATATGACTTTGCTGCCCTCATAACGGGGCATTTTCTTATTGGTAGGCCCCTTGTAGCTGTCCCTGAATCGTGTGATGAGGAACAGTGATAGTGCAATCTGCCTGTCCACGAGATGGAAAATGGTGTGTGCACTTTCCAATCGGTTTTGGAGACAAGGGTATCGTGCGTTATCTTCAACAGCTGCAACCTCAATACAAGTGGCAAACCAACCAAGACTCACTGTGGTGGTCCTTATATGTGAAGAACGTATACCCCAATGTGCTGGTGCTTAGCTGAGTCATCAAGTTGCATCCTGGAGCAGACATCATAGTCAGAGTGGAGGAAGTGTACAACCAAAAGGGGCAGTTCTGCTGACTGGTACATAAGCTGTACCACCTGCCAACCCAATAATGCTCGCCAGTTCTCTGAATGTTATATTTTGTACATAGTAAGACTGTTTGATTGTGTACTCTTATTGAGACCTCAGTCAGTCTAGGTGGACAGTATGTTGTATATTCTCATGTACTATATTGTGTGTGTGGGCGTGGAACTATACATTGCGCAGTGCACATGCATCTAGTATCTCTCAAGTAGTCTGGCAGCATTCCCAGGAGAAGTAGTGAATACCAAGATGGCATGGCGGTAAGTTCGTGTATGATGAATGTCCATTGTTATCCTTCTCTCTTGAGTGCTTAGATATCAAATGTTGCAACAATGACACATAGCTGTTCAGACGTGACACGCGCGATATAAAACTAATATACTGATTATTGATTTAAAAAATAAAACACAGTATAGTATTCATTTGAATTTTTTATGATTTTGTGAGTTTGCTATAAATAAAAATACAAAATGACAAACTACTGTATGTAGTTTTTGTTTACAAAATTCAATCATGTGATCATTATGTTAATATGCCAACTTAGGTGCAAAAATAATGGAATGTTTTGTAATAACTTTTTAATAACATGTAATGGCCTTCTCACACCACAAAATACACCCTGCTGATCTCTGCATAAATAAATGTAAACTGTGTAAATGCCACCACTAAAAATAGGGGTGGGCTACTAAAATGAACGAATAAATAAATAAAAATGCATGCGTGTGTGTGTGTGTGTGTGTTTGTCTAATCTTAATTCTAAGGTGTTTCATGGTTCCTAGTAAAAGGGTTGTAATTTTGAAAAAGTTTTTTTTTTGGAATTTTTTTTTGGAAAAAAAGGGTTGTTGTTTGAAAAAGGATTGTTATGAGAGGTTCGCTATTCCTGGGGTTATAGAAATGAGTGCTGACTGTATATACGTATGATATATGTAAAAAATAAAATAGCACTACTACCAAGATATCAAAGAAACCGCTTAACACCATAAACTTAATTGGAAGTTAATTAAATAGGCAAATAACATCCAGTATACCTTCTTTATTTCTTTATACCTCTGGTCCCATGCTGTAAATACCCTTAATGGTTTTATATGGCAGTGACAGGGTGAGAGCAGAGGGAAAAATTTCAGCAATTAATTTTGTTTGGCTGTTGGAGGGAGAACAGAAAAAATATTATAATAGACTGTTCTAGATTATCTGAACCCTTTTGCAAGTCCTACTTAAGAGTTACAATGTATGCAAATAATGTATTCTTCCTCTTTATGTAAAATAAACATTGCTATAGGAATCTTCACTTTATTCATGCATCTGTCAAGTGAAACTGTAAAATTATTAGAAAAGTAAATATGTTACAAATTTGCTATTTCTTACACATGTATATATGTGTGTGTATGTGTGTGTGTGTGTGTGTATATATATAAAACCACCAAAAAAAAATTTCAGTATTCACATATGTGTACCTAACACTTTAAATTCATAGTTAAGACATGGAACTACTTTCCCTCCATTGTTGCCAACTTTATTGGGCACATGCCAGACAGTGTACCCGTTAAAATATACAGAGGTTGGGACAGTGGTCTTTTTCAAAAGTTGATTTGAGAAGAGCTTAATTAATCATGAACAGCTTAGAGTAAACAGTTTAGAGACAAGATAGCTGAAACTGTAATGCGGATCATCTGTCTTTCCATGCTACACTACATCTTCCTGTCTTTGTGTTTGTGTTTAAGAAACCCACCCGCAAGGTGTGGAAGCTGTCATTGTTCCCGGCAGGTGTCACGGTGTTGCCAGAAGTATACTAGTTGCCAGTTCCCTTCTCGCATCACAGGGGGGTGTTTGCATTTATTTCATTAGAAGACATGCATATTTTTTGGTGCTTTTTTGATTTTGTGCCTGTCTGGTACAACATCGGACACATTTAGAATCGTCATATTTTCTTGCAGAAACTCGTTTTCCATTTTGTGCTGCTTAATTAATTACTCTTTAACTTAGACTCAACAGTGTAATTGCACTTTTTTCCACCCATAACTTTTGTTCTATCATAAGTGCACCACACTTACGTAAGAGAGGTGATTTACTTTGCAGTGCAGTTGCAGTGTGGCAATGCTGTAGAACAGGTGGTTACACCACTAGCCATAGTCAAAAAATGTGTTCACTTGCTAAAGTTATATCCACTTCTCCTACTTGTATTCCTGCACACCTCACCCCTAATGGTAAAAGTCGCACCTATCCACATAACCAAAATTTCCCCTCAGGAATCATTTAAAAATAGGATGGGGCCCTTACATGAGTAAAGACAGAATGTCACAGGTGTAGATGACTGTATATGTTTGCCAAGGTTGTGGCACTCGAAAGCATCACTGCTAGCACTAGGGCCACTGCTATGTGGCAAGCCATTTTGGGCAAAGTGGTGCACAAAAAAAAGTTTGTTTGTATTTATCGTGGTTGCAGGGAATATGCAAAGATTTCTAAGTACACTGACAAAAGTTTCTCACAATTATCGTTAACCCAAATACAGATACATTTTTAAAAATGGTAAGTATTGGAACATGCTATCTACAATGTGCTTATGCACAATTAATACTAATGGATGACAGAAACAAAATAATTTTAAACACACACATTTATTTTGTTGACATCCCACTGCATTGCATTAAAATTTCTAATGTTATTTTCCACTTAGAAATAAACTTTACAAAAAAAGTCTTACATGGCGCACTATGTTGATGCACCATGGGCAGAGCCAAGATATTTTATGGTGTCATTTTAATGCAGATTTAATCTATATCGCTGCAAAATATTTACCATATGTGCATCAATACGTACTTGCCAAATTCAGTTGTGTTGACTTCAGGTTACTACAATAAGTGATAATACTGCATTTCATATAAGTAGACTTAAATTTTGAAAGACAATGTGACCAACCTAAACATTGTGTAAACAGTAAATGCTCTCATTTGCAAAGTATTGTATGATCTCATAAGTTATTGAGGGATGTATGTTAAGTTAGCAATTTCAATGATGATTATGAAAGGAGAATAGAAATCAAAACAAAAAGTTGAAATTCTAAACTTAAATTATAATAAGGTTTAAATCATATTTTTAAAGTGATGCACAATTTTATTTGGCTCTTAGCGAATTGGTTTAAATATATGTTTACCAATTATGGCGGAGCATGTCAAACGTTTCTAGCTCGAACACCATTGTGTATGTGATCTTTTTCAGCACATTTATATGCAAGTACTTTAACTGATGTTATTGGAATTTTGTATCAATAATGAATTATTTTTGTACTTACTTCCATTAATAATTTTTTGCTGTAGGAGTGCCTTTTTAGTGTGTTTTCTTGCATGGAATGTAATATTATTGGCACATATATGGCTTTGTCCATAATTTCCATACTGTCATGAAGTGCCATTGTTTATTTTTGTTCCGCAATTTATTAGTTTCGGGAAACCGGTGAAGTGTTGTATTTACTTGATGTTTCTGCAAATTATTTTGTAACAGTGGCAGACAAAACGTGATTGAAGTTTGCATTAAAACATTGTGTTCAGGAATTGCAAATAGGAATTAGAAACAGTAAGTGTGCTTTGTAAATAATGTATGTATTTCAAAATGGTTATTAGAATATTTAAAATGTATGAGGCCTATAAAACCAATATTTCAACTCTGTTTTGTAGTGTAAAAATAACATGTTTATTGATATGGAAAATCCAACTTTGCCAAAAATATTTACGCAAAAATGTGTTTTTTATTCAAAATGGTACAAACTACAACATATTTGTCAGGTTTTCTTATTTTGGTGAGGTTTAAACTTTCAAGGTTATAATAATTGCAATGTCACTTCTGTACAAACCATATTTTCCACTGGTGCATTAAAACAATATTCAAAAGATACTGTCTCATAAGAGCTACAAAACAATGCCATCTTATGAAAGATGTTAAACAACAGATCCCTACACCCTCTCCCTACTCCATCCACCCGCAATAAAATTAAATAAACAGACCCCAAACAAAATAAAGTAAGTTGAAATGGTAACCTACATTGTATACAAACACTGTTTTCTTCATAGATAGAACAGCTGTGGTGGTAGGATATATTGTGGCCATACTACTTTTATAGAACTGTAAAAATTTTGTGAACTCACACAAAATTTATTTCAGGCTAAAAATGTACACTGGTAAATAATTTATTTATAGTGAGGTGCCACAATGTCTACGTTTTTGTGACAAAAGTAGAGATGCGCACACCTTGTGGGATGTCAATGAGAATGTATTTTGTACTTGATAAAAGTTAAGCTGTGCTTGTTAAAATTTATGAGGCGCTCAATAGTTGAACATTTTTCTTGTCAACATAAAGTCATTCATGGTCTTGTGACACAAGTGGCAGAGAAGCAAGGCAGGTGGCAGCGGAAATAGGTGGTGCTGGCACGCTGTTATTATTGATGTAATATATTATATTGGTTTACATGTAACACTGGTTTCCATTTATAACTTGAAATAGAAATCCAAAGTCAAAGCCAAAAAACATAAATAAGTTATAAATTATTAAAAAGCACAAACAAAAATCTAAATCCATACGTAAAATCATATTTCAATTAAAATAGCATAAGCAGGTTATCAACAGCCAAAGTAGTAAATTCCAATTGCAATCCATAGTAAAAATCCAAGAAGTAAAGCCAGTTATAACACTACTATTGAAAAACATATCCTGTAGCTAAACACAACACTGTACACAAAGAGACAGGAACGTGTCGTGTTCACAAGATAAAAGCTGCTCATGGGAGGGAAAGGAAAAATCTGTAACTTGTGCTGTCATTGGCTAACACTACTGCTATGCATGCATGATTAGAGGGTAGCCATGTGCTCAGAATTTTGTAGGAGCGTGCCACATGGAGAAGAAGGGGTGAAGAACAAAGGAGCCCTTCATGACGTCATGTGTCGCGTGAAGTCTTAACTCATTAGGTGCACGCATTATGTGACAGACGTGCTCAACTCAAAGTCACTGTGGCCAAAGTTTCTAATGGATTTTAATAATTATTTTATGTTTTGGCAGATGGTTTAAGGGTACCTACATATTATTGCCATGGCCCAGTGAATATACCTTTAATAGGTTTACATTGCAATTTTTTACATTTTAGCAATTATATTTTATTCTTATCATAATCTTGTTTCAATTTTTTCACAGTTTCTGGAAACCTTTACATAAGATCGCTATTTTCATTACTTACATGTGCGTCATATGAGGGTTCGACTGTATGTGTTTTAATTAATTATTGAAGGTCAAACAGAAACAAATAATAATGACTGTATTTATTTGGCAGTCTCAGAAATCTAAAGTTTTAAATGCAATATTATTAATCACTTCAATATGCAGATGTCTACAAAAAAAATTTGTCAATTTCTCTGTTGCCAACGTATGTGTGTACACATCTGGCTTGATGAGTAAAGTTTAGGCTGTCTTTGGCTTAGACACGGCTAGAGCGACCTAGTTTCCACCTCTTAGATGACTGGTGAGGAGGTGGATGGTTGCCTAGCAACCAGCATGGTGTCCTCCACCCTACTGTAATGGTTGACAGAAAAGAGGGGGGAAGTGAGCCAGTGGAGTGTGGAGAGATGGCTGCTGTGTTCATCCCGACAACTTTCTGTTGTACCAGATATCAATACTTTTCATCATCCCTCTTTGCTTCTGAGCAGACAGCTTTACCTAGGTCAATAGCCAACCAAGTTCAAGAGGGGTAGAGGATATTAAGTATTCAAGGGGAAGAAAGGAAAGCCACTCGATACCATTCCTTACTTTTGTGTAAACAAGGACAATAAAATGTCATACCTTTGTTTGCCAACAAAAAACTGAAAACTTTTCAGCAATAAAACTTTAATTGTGTACTTCTATGAATTGGCATACAAAATCTGAATTGGAATAAATCTGCTATTTTCAAATTTTTTAAAAGTTGAGGGTTCAATGAACATCTCCTGGCTCCAATCTCGTGCTGACACATTGGACACATCTCTAGTGCACACTACACACATGTAGACACATTGTATTGTATAGGACGTTCACGGTAAAGTGAGCACTTTTTGAAGCTGTTTCATCAGACATAATAACCAATAATTACATTTCATTATGGCCTCGGACTTATTATTTTGGGTAAAGTGAAAGTATACAATGTGTTAATTACTCACATGGCAGGGTTTACATTAAAAAGTGGTGGAAGGATACAAATTGGTTGAAAGAAAAAAGTAACTAGGGGTTCAAAAGTGCTTACTTTACCGTGAACGGCCTATACCACTGAAGTGATCTCACCTTATCCTATGGGATGTAAGCTGAGACCCTATGCAGTCTATGGATATACACCATATACATGACTTTGCACATACACAAAATCACAGACTGCAAATGCACACCGTATGTACTAGGACTTTCAGTACGTGAACCATTGCCATACAAGGATGTAGGTATCTACCTCTGCAAGGGCTATCCTGAAGACTTCCTTGTACTTGTCCAATTGCTCTTTCAACACAACCTCAGGTTCTTTAGAACCTTCACAAATTCTCTTCAGATCAGCCTCTAGCTCTGCTCGAAGGTTTGGCTTGCTCATGGGAAAACCCATGCTGTCATACCCTTCAACCAGCCCCATGCCCAATTCACCAGGTACAAAGTGTATATTGTTCTCTAGACCCACATATAGCCTTGACTTGATAGTCTCTATGTGATCAGCATGGGTAGCGTCCGTACCTGTAAAACATTAAACAAGTTATTTTAACATTCAACTCTAAAAATTTATGAATCTGCATAGAGTGTTACAATTGCTAAAACTGTCAGAATGAGAACACTTCCAGTATTTATGAAAAACTATGTTACGTTACTACATACTACCAACCATACAACTAAAGCCTGTTACACATAGTTCATTTTCTTGTACAAGAAGGTGTACACCCTTCTTGTTCAAGTCAACTTGCATTGTGTGATTGGCTAACTTGTTTGCAAGTGGCTTGCATGCAAGGGCTTGCGTGCTAGCTAGAATCTTTTAGAGAATGTTCTATGTTTCATTCACCTTGTGTGTACATATTTTGTTTACATAGTTCCCATACATTTAATAATGCTGATATTGTTCATTTGAGAGTAGAAAACTGATTTTAATTCTGTATTAGTGATTTGTTAGGTTTGTAAAATCTTTGTGTTGTGGTGGAAATGAGTGACTGGCATTCTGCTACATGCACAAAAATGTCCATCTGTATCACTCTTTACATTATTGTAGCCACAAATAAACTAATATGGCCAGAGGACAGACCTGTCAACGTCTGAAGCTTTCTATAATTAAAATTTTAATAGAATTCTAAATAGTGCATAAATTGCTCGCAGCATTTCATGTGTGATAAATGTTAAACTGCCAACTATATATAAAGTGGAACCGCACCACAAAGAGTATGGTCTATAATAACACATTCGCTAAAGCAATATTTATTGAATACACCTTTGTGTTCGATATTAAATACAAGGTTAATGAATTCATTTAAAATGAGTGCCTTTTTGTGTACTTCCTTTCGGTAATGATAGCTTTGCTCATTCCTAAGAGTTAAAAATACAACACATGTAAATATTTTTATTTTTGGTCTTCAAACACATCATTTGGATTGCTTGAGCAACTATCAAATGGAGGTAGCAGTAAACAAAGGATACCCAAGTAAAAAGAGAGAGAGATATGGCCACTGTGACAGTGACAGATACACGGCCACAGGATGAGCAAAAATATCTTCTGGGAAGAGCAAAAACATGTTACACTTATCAGTAGATTCATCTACTAAAGACTATAGCAGTTAGACTACCACATTTTTTTCAAGTTTCAAACATGGACAAATAAAGGCTGCTGTTGTAGGCAATAGACAAGCCTGGAACTACACAATACAGATCAATTAGAAAATCAATAAATTATATAAGAGTAATAAATAAATGGTTTTCTCAAATACTAATTATCAACACATATTCTAATAATAAAATCTTTAAGTGAACGATGGTCAGGTGGAAAATGCCAATGTCAAATGTGCACCATTGCATTTAATATTTGATGCGTAAGTTTCTGGCGTGTAACAACATTAGAAAATTCAACAAGCCTGCGAAGTGAGAAAATACAGAAAGCCTAAAATGTGAGTATATAATAACACTGCATGACATAATGTTGCATGGTAAATATTTGTTATAACAATAATTACCCATAGTGATAATTTATATTGCCATTATATCATTATAGCAAAATGCCACTGTAATTAGTAGGGTCTCCCATTTATGGTAAATAAAATGAGCTGATTTAGCCATTAAAATGTTGTCATCTAATAACAAAAATACTTTAATTTCGTCAAATAAATTTTATAGAAAAAATGCAAGTGTTATAATTATAGTACATGAATATGCTGGTTTTGTAACAATTTCAATCAAACCTACATGGAACCTTGTCACCTCACCTTTGGCCTACCTAATGATGTGGGCAGGCATCTGCAACTTTTCTCTCCCCCCCCCATCAGATGGCAGGAAAGTTGGCACCGTCAACTTGAAGGGGTTATTACTGGATGCAGGATGGGCCTGTTTACACTGTTCAACTATAGCATGTTGTACACATGGAGATGCCGAAGGAGGTGCTTGTCTGGTTCAACTGCAAACTGGTGGGGTAATGTTTATGCGACGCGCCACATGTTTGGCACTTGGAGGTTGTGTGGTGGCTACTGTCTTCTTAGGAGGCGTGGGTGGCAGAGGTGAAATTGTTCGCGGTGTATGCCACAATATATAAAACTATAAGCTATGATCCCTGCTGGAAGTACTGGCTGGTGTTCCCCTCTCGAGCCGTTTCCTCATGCTTCCAGGTGTACACCCTACCATTCCCTACTAGGTCCCCAACCATGGCCAATGTCTGCTTGGATGCCTTATCCTGCCCAGCCCTGTGATGAGGCAAAAGGGTGCAGAGTAGAAGGGGTGATAGTTGGTGTCCAGTAGAGACGGGTACAACCTGGAGGAAACAGGAAGTGGAGGATGTGGCTGTGGGGAAGGCCTAGCCGCTGGTCTCCAGGCAAGAAACTTGGCAAGCAGCAAGTCGCAAGGCAGATCCAAGCTCCTGACTGTAGGTGTCAACAGGAGGATTTGGGAGTCTGCTCCCATTTTACACAGGAAGGCACGAAGTCACCACAGATCCACATATCACGCAAAGAAAAAGCTCCCTGTTTGTCGGAGTTGACTGTTGACCTTCTGCAGTGGATAGCTGGGCGGGAATTTGCAAGCAGACCTAAACACCCCCAGAATGGTTGCAACAGTCAAGAGAGAACCTCCACTCCGATGAAATGATGGTTCTGAGTGGAGATTGTTAGGATGTGGGGGTTAGGCACATACGTACATGCTCCTGTACCGTTCCTACAACAGTCATTCACTCATTAGCAGGTAGGGATAAACTAGTGTTGTGGAACACTTAACCTCGCAAAAGATTATTCTTATTGGTCAAAACTATAAGATGTGGGTGTTATACCAATGTACATTTGGCACACATTTAAATTTATGGTGCAAACTGAATTTTAACTCAAAGATTTTTACATTGATAGGAAAAACTCACTTTATAACAAATTTTTACGTTTTTTCTTGGGGGGTTCAAAATCAGTCTGCAACAATTTTACAAAGGCAGTGAATTCACAAGGCCAAACTAAGGAACCATAAGGACTCATAAAATTAAATCTAGACTGCAGCTACTTATGCTACCTTTCTTTAACACATAATGCTTTCTGGAATTATAAAGTAGCCATTACTGCTATATAATGCATACATTTACTTACCAATGCCATGTTTTTCCATCAAAGCAATGAGATCAGCTTCTGTGAGAAGATTAGGTGCACTAGTGTTGCCATCCATCATTTCAATACTTGTAGGTTCAAAAGTCTGCCCCTGCTGGTACAAGTGGATTTCCTTCCCTGTCCAATTTTCATAGGGGTACACATCCAAGTAGTTGCGTTTTATGATCATGAGTCCGCTGGCAACAAACTGGAACATGCAACCAACACCTAGATATTGTTTCATAAAACTGGTCTATTTAAGAATGTGAAAGTTAGAAAATAATTTATTAAAACAAACATTCTAAATACTAAGTAACAGAAAAAGTCAAAAGCTTAAAAATAATGTTTTACTGTAAAATTATGATAATATGCAGATGTTCATTAGTGTTTGAACATATACATATGTAATTATCGTATTTTCAAGTGTACTAAACATTTTGGTATAGCAGTGACCTGCTCTCAAGTGTGTTGGGGCACTGTTCTCAGATGATTAGTTTCGCCTTGGCGTGAATCACGGCTCCCGAATACCCGCCATCAATTAAAATCGGTATTCTCAGAATCCAGAAACACTGGTACGTGTGAACATATCTACCGCCTGCGCAAGACGGGACGCCTAGTGGTCAATGCCGGGACAAAAACAATCACTCACAGATTCGTTCGTGCCATACTGTTGTGGTGCTGATTATTGCTGATATTTATTTAATGTTGATAAAGAAGACAGTTAGGGTGTAACCTCTCTTTCAGTGCTAATCTTTGAAGTAAGTATTACAATTGTAGTTTATTTGTTTGTTTTAAAGATTTTTAGATAAAATATGAGCAGTGTTTATAAAAAGCTAGCTTTTGTTGTAGATGGCATCACCTCACGTCTTACTATTTTGATTTAAAGCAAACACTTATAACAAAGAGAATATGTTTTAGAACACAGTGAATGTTTTAGAAAATATGACATGCTTCACAATAGAAAGTGTGCATACTTGCATTTGCTAAGTGTATTACTGTCGCATTTACATACATTGCAGCATTAAGCTCCACAATTGTTTTTCGGGATATCACGAGTCCTTCAAAAAATTAATTCTTCTCATTAGATATCATTACACAGGATGCTAGCACATAGTGAGAAGAATGTTGAATTGATCAGTTCGTTCAATAAATTCTCTCTCAGAATCTCTCAAGACTGCCTAGAAGAGGAATATAATTCTAGGAATGGTAAATGCAACTTATTAGTTAAATTCTGTAATTTTTAATTTCTTAAAATAAGACTTATTACTGGGGATTGGGTAATGATTGCATTAGTTCAGTATGAAACGTAGTATTCTCAGCAATGATTACAAAAGTTATGTGGGCAATAGTATTGTGTAGCTCACTTTAATTGAAGTAAAGATAACCTATTGTTGATTAACATGTGTTACGAATAGGGATGACAAAGTCGATACCTCGATACCCTCGATTATTACAGGTATCGAAGAATTGAGAATCAAATGGTTAATTGTTATAAATCCTCGTCCACCTTCACACAATTTTTGAGGTTATGTTGCGAAGCAACAGGTCTTTGGTTTTCCAAATATGCTGAACCTGTACCGAACTCGCATGCGTTGACCGGAATTAACCCTTCAATGATGTTTCGACTATGAAAGAATTAAGATAATATAGTAGAACCTCAATTATCCACAATAATGCAGGGGAAGAGATAGTCACATGATCAAAACTCGCGGTTAAACGAGTTGTTTTTATCTTGATTGCTGCCATGTGGCAGATGGCTATTATCAGTATTTGGCTGCCTCATTTCACTCCTACGTCACTCTACGTGCTGTGTGACAAGGCTTTAATGGGAAACTGCACTTTTTTTGTGCACATTCTGAGATGATTCAGAACTACGTGTATACTGTTACAAGAATGCTACAAACACACGTGGAAATCAACAGCACAATAACTAAACCTGTAAATGTCCGCGTAGATGAGACACTAAAACAAACTGCCAGTCACGGATGAAAGGCCACCGCCGCACACGCCGATACTGTTGTAGATAACACTTTGTTGCTCATAAGTGTGGCGATCAGTGTTAGTTGATAAGTAGCGTGCTGGAAGTCGGCATCTGTCTGCAACCAGATGTGGTTTGTAGATAAGAACCCTCGCTAGCTAGCGGCAAGCATTTGAGTTCCAGGTCGCTGACGCAGAATATGCATTGGCTTTTAGCCTGCTGTGCAATAGTTATTAGTAGTGGGAGCATAAGGATCCTGGACCCTAATCCTTAATAATACCAGGATTCCTGGTATTATTTTTCGGAGTTTTTTAATGTTGTTTACCTATTATTTAACGGTATATTAGATAAAGAACAGGTACATTTTCCATATCATACATATTTCCTGTTTGTGACATTTTTTATTTTTGAGGTAGTCGAGATTGAAAGCAATTTTTTTTTTGTGTTTACCTTTACCAAAAATGACCATATTTTTTTTTTATAAAAGTGGGTAGCGTTGAAGTTTTAAATGTACTGAGGATTTTATTTACTTGGATGTGAAGAAAATGTCTAGCGATGTGTGGAATTATTTTACAGTTGACGTAAATGACGCATTTTGCATTTTGTCTGCAAAAATTTCACGTGGTGGAGTTAGTCGCACAACTAGTACCATGAGAAAACACTTAAGTAAACATGATAAGTACAAGAAAATTGCCAATAATGATGTTTCAGATCTTTTGGACAAAAATGTATGTGTATAGCAGCAAGTCATCCAGTGTCCCTGCAACTTAAAATGTCTGGTAGGAAAATTATAATTTAGCAATGCTAAATGAAAGGTTACTTGTATTTCAGTTTCATTAGTGAATAGCATCAATACTTGTGTACATATTGGTTAGCTTTATAAGTTGACCTAAAATATTGCATTGAGAAGTTGAGAACTTTTGTTTAACTTTTTTTTGTATAATACTGTGTCTATATTCATTTCAAATAAATCATAGATTTATCAAAGATACTGATATGAATTTGTTAGGCCTAATAAGATAAGTCTGAATGTTACATAAATATAGGAAATTAATATCAATTAGAAGACCAGAAAGTCTTTCCTGTAATTATCTTCCTATTTGTGTCTGTCTAATTTGACCTATAAAACAAAACTTCAAAAGGATACATTGACTGTAGGCACATGTTGATAATCGCTATATCCTAATTTATGGTATCAGAATCAAAGTGGAATCAAGTGAAAGGTTTTGCAGTTGGAATCAAAAATAGGAATCGAGAAAAATTTATATTTTGTCATCCCTAGTTACGAATGTAGATTAGTTTAGGTTATGATTGTAGGTTCGTTTTAAAACATTATATTATTGTAGGTTAGTTTTAAAACATTATGTTATTATTTTAGATTAGGACGTGTCCGAAATGACAAATCTTTTATTTTGTAATTCGTGATTTCATAAGTTTCAATTCAGACATTGTCAACAGCCACGTGTTTAGCACTCACGGCACCACGTTTTTAAATTAACAAAGAAAATATTTGTTATATAAAGTTAATGCTTAAAATGAACATAATATCTCTACAATCATCACTTGAATGTTGTGAATATGTTATTGAATAACTAATTATTATTTTTTATTTATTAATGACTTTGACGCATGCCACACTGCTGCACAGCACGCTTGCACACTCTACGGGCGACTTCTCCCCATAAACGAGCTAGGAAGAGCTCAGGGCAAGTCATAACAGTGGCTAGCGGCTCGTTCAAAAGGCGAAATTAGGATGTCTGCGTAGCTGTTGCTTAGCATTCCTATAATGTCTGTGATCTCCCGAGCAGGGGCTCTCATGACTCTGCATCCTCTGTGATACCAGGAGGTGCTTCTGCTTGTCCAAAAGACGGGGTTAGGGCGTTGGCGTCACTGCTGCTAGCCATCCTTATCGTACTGGTGATCTCCTGAGCGGGAGCGCTGTCGGCCCCTCTTCCTCAGTGATACCAATGGGTTTTACTTCTGTCCCTTCGGAAGGTGGATGGTGGTCGTCAGTTTCGCTGTGCCTCACCTCACCTACCACATCAATGGATGTCTGAGGGGAGGGACAAAGCAGGCCCTTTTCCCTCGTTGACATTGGACATGTCCTCTACTACAGAAGACAGTAGTGGAGCACCTGTGTCTCTGTTGCTCGGCGCGCCACTTATCGTTGGAGTGGCTATCTCCAAGTCCATGATCAACTTCATTGTCCTCGTCTTGGCTTCGACACTTGGCTCCAGTGTAGCGGCAGGTTGGGGGGGTGCAGGTGGTGGTGCCACCTCCTTCACCTGGAGTGTTTAGGATCGTTCAGAGATCCTACTCGATCTGCGAAGTCTCTTGCTGGTTTCTCAATCCAAGGGGCTGTGCCATGAAACTTTGCTTAATCCAAGGGTTGCCCGATCATATGTGGCTTTGATCCTGTGGGTGTAGCTAGTTGGCATCGAGGGCAGGGATCTTACAGAGACTGCTTCTCGATGCTTCAGAAAGTCTATTCTTGTGGGCAGAGAATAGGTTTGCTCCCTGTCGGTGTCTGGGGTTCTTGCCTCGGGCCTCCTGGTAGGCCTTGGCTCGATTTCAGGAGGTAGCATCGTCTGGATAGGATTAGCATCTTCCTCCATGGGCCATGAAGTTTCAGCGGCTGCTATCTCGTCTTCTTTGTCCGGAATAGGACAGGGGAAGGGACGTATCTGGCTTCAGGTAGCTTTTATTATTTGTCCGCGTAGGTCCTCCATCCAGTAGTCGTCATCTTGGCGTTCGACTACTCAATACGGGCCATCCCACTTGTCTGCAAATCCGGCACTAAATTGGCTACTGGTTTTGCTGAGGGGGTGGCTTTTCAGAAGTACCGCTTCGCCTAAGTTAAAGCTCTTTGCACCTGTCTTTAAGTTTTGGGTAATTCCGGTGGATGTACGTATCCTGGGATCCAGGGCCATTTTGGTTCGAGCCAGTGTAGCAGATCAGACGTCTTCGGGTTGAGGCATTTCTGTCTGTTAACTTTCCCATTGCCAATCTCCTGGATGTTGGAGTGACTGGCCCAGGAGAAGTTGACTGGGGCTGGTGTTCACTGCCTCGTTTCTTCGTCGAAGGGCGAACAGAATAGTGGGGATATATTTGTTACAATGCTAATGATCGTTCCCCACACTGAGTCGGAGGCACTTTTAATTTCTTGATGCCTCTGCTCAGTGGGGTTCGGCAGGGAGTGGTAGAGAGGTGTTGTCCATGTCTCTACTCCCCACCTCTGTCATGCTGATTGCCATTGAGCACTGGTAAACTGAGTACCGTTGTCATCAGTATCGCCTATGGATACCCCCAGTGAGTGAACACCTCGGACTCCAGCTTCCGGATGGTTGGGGTAGTTTCTTGGCTGGGTACAGGGAATGCCTCAACCCACCTAGACAACTGGTCATGACTACCAGGAGGTGGCGATTGCCTTTTGTGCTCCTTCGGTATGGGACCTATCAGATCCGCAGCCAGGTCTGTCCACACATTCTTGGATCTCTTGGGTTATGCGGTGGCTGTAGACCTGGGGTAGGCTTTGCTTCGGAAGCACATTTCACAGTTACTAAAGTACTGCAGAATGCCCCTGCTCATTCCATCCCAGCGATATCTCGCTCCTATGTCCAGGAGGCAATATAACCGAAACCGAACCAGACCACTGTTCCAAGCCAAACTGCCCCTGCACCGGGGAACCACCCCATCAAATGTGCCCACTGCCAGAGACAGTTTCATTACGTCTGCCTGGACTGGGTAAACAAAGCCAGGTTCTCAGATGGGCTTGAATAACCAGTGCAAAGACTATCACATTGCAGACGGCTTTCTGTAACTGGATCACATGCCCGAGACATGGTATCCACATAGTGCACTTGCATACGTGAGGAACTGTACCACCACGGCTGCTTAGGACGGCCAGACGAAACGGTCACCAGGCCAGGCATGGTTTACCAGTGCGAAATATGTCAGTGCACCGCCGAATATTGACAGCACAACCCAGGTCCAGCCATACACACCAGCACCACATGGTGCATGGGAGTGTCACAAATCCTGGTCATTGCAGGGCACCCACACAAGGACCCACTTGTGTTCAAGGCCGAATGCGAAGAGTTTCATGCCTATCTAATTCCAGAGAAGTAACGGGTGAGCAGAGCACAAGCAAAACTCAAGGGTAAGGCTCACTAATGGTGGCAAAAATATTGCGAATATATTTCTGAGTGGAGCCAACTAAATAGCCATCTTGCCACGCAGTTCACCGGTGATGAGGTACCGGCACACTTCATTATGAAATTTTATAGCCAGACACAAATGGCAGACAAAGAGGCAGAAAAATTTGTCCGGTGCAAAGTACAAATGTGCCGGCGAATATTCTCGGACGGGAACGAAAAGAGTTTCGTCTGGCATGTAACATGTCTGTTGTTACCAAAAATCGGAATTTCCTACAATGCCCAAAGCCAAGGACAGTGGAAGAAATCATAGTGAGAGCGCAGGAAACGGAAGATGATCACTGTGAGCATGATGTGCTAGACCGCAGACTGAAGAGTAGGAGCAAGGAGAAAGCAAGAATGACAGGCCATTTGCCCTCCCCTACTGCCCCAGTGCACGCATTCATACACTGCCTCACTTCTCCGCTACACAGGCCAAGGGGAAGCTGGGAGACGGGAAGAAGACAAGGTTGCACCCATCATCTCCCAGCGCCACCCCACTGCTCCCAAAATGCTGGTTTTGTATCGGCCAGCTGTAAGGGAAAGAGAGAGTACAGGCGTCCCCCCCCCCCCCCCAATAGATTAAGGGAGAAGTGAAAGACAAGCCTGAGGTCAAATTACAAACATTGACAGAGGGATCCAGCCACCCACAACCTCCCCAGATTGAAGTAAGGGTTAACCGGTAAGTCGTGATCAACACAGAGGCCTCCGGAATTTCATCCAGAGCAACCTGCTCATGATCCAACAAAGGGCCCACCTGATGCCTCATACAATTAAAGTGCAGATGGCACAGCCTGACCGCTTCCTACAGGTCGACAGAAGAATAAGACTAGCCATCCATATCCACCAGATGACTATCCATGTGGAGATTTAATGTGACATCCAAAATTATAGGGGAAGATGTTATTTTGGGAAGGTCCTACCTCCAAAATCAAAAATGTATAGTGGACTGTGAGCAATGCCAGATGCACATCGCGAGGAAGGAAAACCACCTAGTGGTCCCCTAGGAGCCAAGCAGTGACGTCACCTTTCAGCCTCCAGCTCCACCACGAAGATCAAGGGAACCTGTACAGCTGCTACAGCTACAGGTAGTAATGAACAGACTGGCCCCAGACTAACAGAAGAAGACCAGAAGCCAAATCTGATAAGCCAGACGACGTCGGAAGCAACTTCAAGCACGTGAAGAACCGCTGCCTGATCTCGACGACCCGGCACCAATCGCCACCCTACAAGCCCGGCCATCTTCCCCTACACAGCCAGAGGTAAGAGCCGGCACAGCCAAGGGGCCAGTTTCTCCATTCCAGCCAGAGTGGAATCTCCAAAACAAGCAGCAGGATCTGTGCTAACATTGCTCTCAACTCCCATGAACTTCAATTGCAAGATGGCCGACCGACAAGGAAAATGGACGCCCAGTGCAAGCAAGCTTTTTTGGCAAAGCCCCTTGGACAGAGAACCATACTTCAAACGGCCTCCTCCAAACCCAATCTCCGAGAAGATTGCAGGATGAAGCACCATCAAGACTATGGGATAACCACCATCTTGAATGTCTACACCCACAGCACCGGCCTCGATGAGCCACACCAGCGTAGAGGTTATGAATCCGGACGACGTCGCAGCCGACGCCGCATTCCAAAAGGGAGGCATCAACCAGCACTACCCGAAGTGACAAGGCCATCCTGGAGGGCTTGGTTTAGCTGGTACCATCGGCCGCCATCTACCTGGACAGCGTGGCAACTCAGCCGGCAGAGACACCACCCAGCGCAGAGGCCGCCAGCACCCAGGGTCCAATGTCGCCCAATTTCGACGCTACCACCATGGCAACTCTTCTTGGACGAGGGACAGTGCCACACTTAGGTGATGTCGAGATGGAGGTAGTCACTGGGCCTCTAACTCAGGTGCCCTTAGTCGGAGGGTTGGGGAGGGTTGTTTGACGCCGAGGCCAAGCCACCAGCGCAGCTACCCGGACAAGGGGAGATGCTCACTCACCATGCAGAGGTCCTGGTGTCATTAGATGCCACAGTCAGGCCGCCAGCACAGCTCCCCACATGAGGGGAGATGCCGATCCACTACGCAGAGGTCCCAGTATCGCTAGACCTCTTGTCTCCGGCACCGCCAACTGGAGGGGTAGCAAAGACAGCCAGTCTCCAAGACTACCCCAGATGGTCGCCAAGGTCCAGATGTCCCTCGACACCAGGGCCAATCTGCCAGCGCAGCTTCCCCGACAAGGGAAGGAGATCCACTAGTGAGTTTGTTGTCGAGCTGGAAGCCACACCTGGGGTCCCGGCTCCAGCATCTGCAGCTGAGGAGGTGGTAGCACCAACTAAACCACCATCTCTATCGGCACCGGCAGCAACTCACCAAGACATTGCGGCTGCTGATCGTCCCCTGGTACCTGCTGGTCAGCCCATGACCATTGCCGGGGAAGGTCCTTCCTTGAGGGCCGACCCACCATGACAAGTGCAGCCGCCCCGCGCCTGCCAGGCCATCTCTATGCCAGGCCGGTACCAAGAGGCTCCCTGGAGGCCCACCGTTCGCTTCACCTAGCAGTATCCACAGTATGCTGCATTACGTAAGCAGGGGCATCCACCGAAGAGGAAGAGAACCCCGAAACAGTGAGCAAAGTGCTCCAATAGACAAACTTAATAATTGATAGCAGTCAATATGCTATCCCCCCACCAGTTTCTAACCCTAAAGCACATACCTATTGATAGTACATCAATAGATAATTAGAACAATGCAGTTACGTTATTAAAACTTTTCTGGATGCACACCCAAGCACAATAATCTAGTGAAATTTTATTTCCAAAAACCGTAACATCTGTAAGTTTCAACCTTCTAACCTACTCAGTGAATTACATAGCTACCCAGGGCGGTCAATGGCCAGCCGAGCCATTACTTCAGTATTCCATGTGAACACTTTTGGATACCCCTCAGTGCCAGTGCATGATTTCTTAATGAAGAGAGTTCCAGTGATAACACATAACATGAAGCCATCCTCTTGTGAATAGAGATGAACAGAAGCCTGTGTATTGTTTTGTCAAAGGGGAGGAAAGAGGCACAAGTAGTGAAAAGATGAACACCTAGTGCCGCGTGATGTAGGACGGAGGGAGAGTAGGACAAAGAAAGAAGGGCTGCTTGTTGTGGCAGATACCCCGAAAAGGGGGTGGGGATTTTAGGAGTAAGATGGCTAGAATGTTGATGAATAAGATGAAAGCGGGGGAGGGAGAAACAAAGATAGATGAAAGAGTGAGAGGGTGTGGAAGGAAGTTTGTAGTAGTATGGGCTTGACTAGACGAATGTAGGGGTGTAGAAGGGAGAAGAGGGGTATGGGCATGGCTACAGGGGGGCGCAATGATGAGACAGAGAGAAGGGTGAAGAGGGGTATGGTCGTGACCTGTCGATAGGGAGGGAGTGGTGTGTTAAGGAATGCGAGAGGTGAGAGGAGGCTGATGGAAGACTGGCAAAGGGGTGAGTGGAGGCAGACAGATAGAAGAAGGGAGCAGAGAGGTGTGGGCGTGGCCTGGGAAGGCAGGACATCCTGATGGGGGGAAGGGAATGAGGAGGAGGTAGAGGAGCAACCAGCAGCTATATGACAATAGCTCCACAACTGCTGCCGCTGGCGACTGCTGCCGCCTGCCACAATTTTGTTAGAGGTCAGACCCAGCAAAGCAATAAGATGGTGCGCTTTACACAAAAATTGTGCATTCTTACGAGCTGATACTACATCGTATTAACATTAGATCTGCAGCAGTACTGATAAATACATACACACTGTCCATTGTATCAGTTTATTTCATACATACATGGTTAGAACTGTACTTAATATTGCTTGTCCCAATTGATAAAAATGTTGGCTTACAATGCGGTAAATGATAAATGTAGGGCAGCACACTTAAAAACCGGCCGTGTAACACCGTCACTGGGTACCCCCCTGTGACACCAATACACGCACACAAAGATGAGACAATGTTATATACTTGCTTCCCGGCCGCCAGCTGCCAGCCAAGAGAGAAACAACACTTGCCTTCCACGCATCAGAAACAGAGAGAGCATGTCTAGCCAGCCCAAGGCACCAAGAGTACAAAGAGAGAACAGAGAGACAGCACGTCGCTGCCACCTGCAAGTGATAGTGATAACTTCCAGCACACTGCCTGAAGCAGAGAGCACATAACACATAGACCAGGGACAACTATGTTCACTACTTGCCTCCTGGCTGCCAACTGCCGGCCAAAAGAGAAATAACGCTTGCCTTCCACGCATCAGAAAGAGACAGAGTATGTCTAGCCAGACTGAGGCACCAGGAGTACGAAGAGAGAGACAGAGAAACAGCTCGTTGCTGCCACCTGCCAGTAATAATTTCAGCACACTGCTCCGAAGCCAAGAGCACAGAACACATAGACCAGAGACAACTAAGTTATCTACTTGCCTCCCAGCCGCCAGCTGCCGGCCAAGAGAGAAACAACGCTTGCCTTCCACACACTTAGAAAGAGACAGAGCATGGCTAGCTAGTGCAAGGTACCAGTACAAAGAGAGAGACAGAGATTCTGCACGTAGCTGCCACCTTCTATGTTTAATTGCCCCAAGGCCAGCACACCCTCCATCCTCCCGCACTGCAACTGTACTCCGATGAATAAGACAGTGCGCGGCACTTTCTCCTCTTTTGTCTTAGTGCCTTGTGCCTTCTTTCTTGGTCTCACACGGCTTTCTGCCGGTTTTCTCAGTTAAACTTGCCTCCTCGCCAATCGGGTATGACCTGTAACTTTAAAATTAAAGCCTTTACCCGAGCACTCCCTCATGAGTCATCGGAATGCTCCAGTTGCCACCGGTCAAACTCCTCCAGCCTTTTTTCAACTCTTGTAAAAATCTGTTCCGCAACTTGTGGAGTTCATGATTTTCCATTACTCTTCTCATTTCCAACTGCAATCCTCTTTGTTCTGCCACTCCTTGCAACCAGTCTCTTAGATCTTCATACCTGCCAACTTTTCAAATCCTCAATCAGTGAAATATTTTGAAAATGTATTTTAATATAAACTAGACACTGAATATTTCCAAAAACCTATAGTATAAAGAAAATTTCTTCCACACAGGCCTATTTTCTTACATGTTAATTTATCATTTTAACCCTAAATTACCAAATAAATACAAAGTAGAAGTTACATTTCTTTGCAAGAAAGTGACAAATTATTGTCAAATTGTTTACTAAACTAAGCCTACTAATTAATATGTTCTTTTTTAATTGGAAAAAAAAAAAAAAACTTTGCGGCTTAGTGTATAATAGGAAGTAATACTAACAGTAAACCTTAACACATCACAAGCCTTATCTTCACAGCAACTTTCCTTTCAATCAAATTCAGTTATTAACAGTTCACATTAACACTGCAGTAGTTGTGTTGCATGTTATTTACAACACACTGTATCACATATTATTTAAAACAACCAAACTTAAAACAACAGTTCAAACTTCAATCCTAATTAATATGTTGACTGGCCATCATATATTTTTTTGACACTTCCGAATCAGGAAATGTCTTTTTGAACATAGGCCCGGCATGGTATGACACACGTATTGGAATATTCTGTCAACCAGAAAAGACATGAAATAGCATTCCGCTCCTGTAACGTTATCCACATTAGAACTTTTGACAAAGAACTGTCCAATTTCAAATTATTAAAACCGCCTTTCACATTTTAAATGTTTTTTCTGCACTTCACGTGGTTGAAAACATATTTTCTGCCGCCTTTTGCAATGTTTACATCATGCATACAAACAAGACAAAACGCGAACTTCTCTCATGTTAGACTTTAATATAAACGGAAATTCTTCAGTGTACACTTTCCAAAATAATCAGAAAATAGGTTTTCTTATGTTTTCCACTCATTTTGCCAATTACTACGTGACACAATGTTGTAAAAAATACACACTTTCAACACGAACATGGCCGACCAGTAAACACAAGCACACTGTGTGATGCAAAGATGGCGAGAAACAAGTCATGAACACTTCATAAAAATAAGATTTCAGTGCTGTCTACAACTTCTATCAGCCAATAATATTCCGCAATTAGTACCAGATTCTTTGTTACAGTGATGCGTCTCTATCACGCTATCTATGGCGATCATAAGAAAAATACGTAAACAAACAAAATAAAAATGTTATGATGAACAAAAAAACCGTAAAACTTTGGCCTTTTTCCGTAAACCCGTAAAAACACTATAAATTCCGTACATTTTACAGGCAAACTGTAAAAGTTGGCAGGTACGGATCTTCAATTTTAGGGCAGTCCATCAATACATGTTGTACCGTATCATCCACACCACATACCTCACACAGTGAGGATGTTATTAGCCCGAGACTGTGCAGCTTCGCTTTAAAATTGCCATGACCGCCATTTATTTTTCATCATCTGCTCCACAGTTAGGATCTCATAGGTGATCTTCACCTTGGTTGACTGATCCCATCTTCTTTGGCACATCTCCAGGGTGTCTTACTGATTAACCTTCGTTCTTGAGAAATCAGCCTTCTAAACCTCGATTGTTCCACGATCAGTCCTAGCTCTCTCACAAGTAGATCTACAGGCAGGGCACCCGCCAATACAGGGAGTGCCTCGTTGGACACCATCCTATATGCTTTCAGTACAGCCAGCATTGCCGCCCTCTGAGCGCTGACAAGCTTTCCCTTGTGCCACACTAATTCAGCACGTGTGTGCCATGTGAAAATATCCCTTCAAATACGGCTCTAGATTTTCCTAAGTGCAGGAAAATCCAAGCCCCACTTAGTATTTCCCAATGCTCTGAGCTTATGGAAAACAACAACTGCCTTGCGGGACACACGCTGTATGTGTTCCAAAAAGGCCATATTGTCATCTAGGATGACTCCCAAGTACTTATATTGATGGACAAACTGGAGAAACTCTCCATTGAACTGTACCATAGGATTCCTCGCCAATCTTCCCTTAAGCTTCATAGTCTTAGTCTTGCTGGTGAAGAAGCTCAACTTGCCCAAACTTGTATAGTGAATGCAGCCTTCTCTTCGAGTTGTCTTCTTGCCAACCTGCTAACGAAGACTAAACCATCATCAGCATATCCGAATATCCAGCAGCCCTTCGGAAAAGCCATCTCCAGCAGTCCATCAAACAGAATGTTCCATAGGACCGGTCCAAGGACCGACCTTTGGAGACATCCCTTTGTTAGCTTCATGCTAACCTGGGCAGTTCTTGCAATATACCACGTCTCTCTGTCCTTAAATAATCTAATAGGACCCTGTATATATTTGCAGGGCACTTTTTTTCCTTTAGTTGCTACATCACCTCCGGCCACCAGGCATTGTCAAAGGCTCCTACTATGTTGAGAAATATGGCCAGGACATATTTTTCTTGACACCTGGAAACTGCAGTCTTGACATCATATAGCGCAAAGTCGGTTCCTCTTCCTTTGCAAAACCCATATTGGTGTTCACTTAATGTTCAATTTGATTCCAAGGCAGCCACCAATCTGTTGTTCAGGAGCCTTTCATAGACTTTGCCCAGCACCGGAAGCAGTGTTAATGGTCAGGATTTGGCCTCAGCCTTATCCTTGCCTTCTCCTTTGTATAGTATCATTATGCCTTTCTTCCAAAGGTGAGAAAACACCCCCAGATAGACAACCATTGTAGATGTGTAGTAGTTGTTCCTTCACTCTTGAGAAGTACCTCTTGATGATTTCTGCACCCACTTCATCTAGTCCAGGAGCCTTCCCTTTCTTCATTCCACAGACTGTTGCTTGCAGTTCAGCAAGAGCATCCTCTTCCTCTGGTAACATCTCCATTTGGTCTCTCCTAAAGGCATGCCCCTCACCCTCTCCATCTTGGGAGACATCAAGCAACAGAGTGCGGAGCAGGGCACTCATACTCTCCTTCAAGCTGCCACCTGCCAGTGATAACTTCCAGCGCACTGCTCTGAAGCCGAGAGCACAGAACGCACACACCACGGACAACTACGTTATCTACTTGCCTCCCGGCCACCAGCTGCCAGCCAAGACAGAAACAATGCTTGCCATCCACACATCACAAAGAGACAGAGCACATCTAGCCAGCCAGAGGCACCAGGAGTACGAATAGACAGAGAGACCGCACGTCGCTGCCACATGCCAGTGATAACTTACAGCATGCCACTCCAAAGCCATGAGCACAGAACGCATAGACCAGGGACGACACAAGCCGATGGAGAGGGAAAAAAAATTCTTCTTGGAAGGACAGTCCTAAATTTCCTATAATTTCTTTCATTTCTCGTTCCTTCTCAGAGATGAGCCTAAGTCGCAATAGAAGAGGGAGGTGGAGGGGTAAGGGGGAATGATGCATGACATATTTTCATCATTTTTTAAATGATTTCCCATCAATGTGCATAACTCAGCCACACGTTTCCATGGAGTTGATTGATTCTACACACCACAAGATGCCGAGATTGTAATGTCTACCCAAGACAAAGGATGGACACTCCACGCCAAACTTGTACTGTTCACCCAGCCGAGCCACAGAGACTGAATCGAGATCTTCCAAATACTTCTGCGCATCGCTGAATAACACCACCAGCACGATCTGCACATACATTCAACTTGGATCCAGCGCCAGCTGGTAACGTCACATGCCCAAAGGATCAAGCGCCACTTCACAGATGTCACCCCCTCCACAATCTACCACGGGAAAGCCCAAGAAGAGTATAAATAGCGGCCATGTCCCTTAAATGCCAGGCTGTTCTGTTCCTTCACCGCACGCTCGTGCCAAAGGAACCATCGGCTCCCTGGTCTTCACCGCACTCCTTGCGCCAAAGATCATCTTCTAACTACTTGTCTTCACCACAGCTTGGTGCTGAAGACTCTTACCTGCACCTCGCCTATCTTCACTGCACCCCAGTGCAGAAGACTCCTGCCGTCCTCGAACGTCGTAAAATATGTAGACACTTCCGGCCTCTTTAGGGCAACACGTAGCATAGCCAAGTTCAAGTTATTTTAATAGCACTTCGTCTACCGACGCCATGAGCCTAGGAACAGGTCACCTGTCAATGTGTAGCAGCTTCCGTTAAGCTCCCGTTGATATTAGGAAGTAGTGGGATACCACCTTGTTTATTTCCCTTAGCAAAATAAACAACTTGTTAATCAACTCGAGGGTACCTTTCCCATAGTCTTAGTACCTCTCCCTGTAGACATCAGGATTATCGGAGGGATAACAGGCGACCAGATGATGTACTTGAACCACCACACACTAGTAGAGTACCCACAAGCATTTTGGAGGGCCACCCTTTCTGTGCACCACGGTGTACAGGACGGTAGAGCCCCAATACCAGGTACTCCTCCCCTTGGGGTCAACTTGTTGGCTTGGTGCATGCTCTCTTCCCCGCGCTGCTTGTGATGGAAAGAGTATTCCCAGAGTTGGGAAGACTGGTCCTCAAGCGCAACTCACCTCTGTATTGGGACTGTCCGCCAGTGAGACCTTACTCTTGGTATTCACCATGCTTCTTGCAGAGAATACAGCGATAAGGAAACCGTACTCGGTTGGCAGACATGGTACGTGGTTGTACACCTGTATAGGACCACACATTGCCTGCTCCACTTCCACTGGTTTTTAATAGTAGTGATTCTGTCCTCATGCCCTACTCCCATCGGAGTGGTATTTGAGAGCGGGTTAAACAGGTAAATGCTGCCTCTGAGCACCAGCAGAAACTTAACCTGCTCCTCGCCGCACTTTCTCACCTCCCCCCAAGGGAGAGGGCTCAAGCGATCCGCCACATGGAGAGACCTACCACGCTAGACACACCCACGAATCTCTTCACAGCACCTATCCGGCTCAGCCAGTAAACACACCACATGTGCGCTGCATATCTGAGTGGTTACAACAAATACCTTAGGATCGCCAACCCCGCTTTTAAGAGATCCAGATTGTACAGCCAACTCCGGCAACCATCAACCCTAACGAGCACCTACCCACCGGTCTACCAAGTTCTAGCACATGCGTAACAGAGCCACCACAGGTCAGGCAGCCTCCACAGGTTACGTATCACCCAAGTATTCCTAATAGAGCGGTCACACCAAAACACAAGGTAGTTCTCGCCACACCCAACTTCGTGCCTTGCCGCAAAGTTACCCGGCCAGTGTTATATAGCGGATGTGGTCTGGTACCACGCCAAGGACTAGTTTCCTAAAGCTCACTCCCTGTGTACGCCGACCTAGCACCTACCAAAGCACTAGACATGGTGACGTTCCTCTCTCTAGCCACAGAGCATCACGCACCAATGCTTACCAAATACTGAAGATGATATCAAATACAGTTGAAATAGATGATATTCTACCTAATCTTAGAGTAAAACATTTATATTCCTTAACTAGAGTACAACATAGCTCCAAAAACAACTATCCCTATGTGTTTCTAAAATCTTATAAAAAGAACTAACAGCAGAAAAATTTCTACTTGCAGTACTGCAGCTGGCTTTTATACAATAATCTACCAACACAAGCATTTTTACAAAATAAAACACTTACTTTTTCTTCATTAATGTCAATATCAACTATTGTCTCCAGTCCTTCAGCATCCTTGGAACAGCATGCCAGGAAGTGGCGTACCACAAATTCATACACACGGTAGTCATTGCCTGAAAAAAAGAAATAATCAGAAAATGTTAAAATGTCACACTGAAAAAGAAATACTGTTCAGTGTGGACTGCAATACATATTTGCAATTTGCACTAAAAAACCTGAAACATTTTTAAGATATGATCTACCATAATAATTAACAATTTCACAAAAATGTACTCACCAACCTACGAGTTAAAAAATATATATGGATACATTTAAATCACATACAGCTTACCCAATGATGGGCTTATAAATAATACAAAATTTGTTTGCCACAGAATTATAAATAGTTAACGCATGCTATCTAACAAGCATAATCGCCGGTATCATGCCTCACCTAGATCCCTCCCACCACAACTGCAGGCATGAGAAGGAACATAGAGGGGTTGGATTACCCCTAACTGGGTATGGATACTATTCAGCTGATCTCCAGTTGACATTTTGCAACCTGGTCTGACTTGGCCACTACCTGCTTCCACCCTCTCTCTTATGCGGAGGCAGCTCAAACAGCCGCCACAGTGTGGGGGTAAGGAGGAGCAAAGGGTCACCCCCAAGCACCCCAACCCCCGTGACATCCACCAAGTGGGTATATATTCAGTTGCACAACCACCAAAATGCCAGTTGTTCTTAATTCATCAACAAGCACCACGATATCCACCATTTGTACCACCAGACAAGTCCATTAGGGGCAAGTGGAACTTAGCCATTGAGACACTATACCCTCAAAGGTGTTTGGAGGATGTGCTCCTCACACACCACCTGCATCATTGCAATTAGACCTGAAACTCATGTGCTCAAAGTCTATTATGTAGTTAGCTAGTAGTCAGATCAGGCAGAATTATTTGCGACATGGCTGAGGCCAGTTGTTCCATGGGTCAGACCAATAAGAGATTGTATTTAAGCTTGGCATTAGTAGACTCTGATGGGTATAGTTTCTCACATTAGAGGTTTTAACTATTGTGAATTAACTCTGCAACTTTTTATTCCCAAGTTTCAACTATTTATTAGAGGGAGGACATCCCTACTTGCTTACTTTCAGTTACCCTCCTCTCTAAATAATCCAAGATTCAAAACCATCATGTCCACAGGGACTTCTCTGCACAGAATAAGAGGCAGCTGGACAAACACTCTCAAGACAGAAACAAAACAATTTAAGCTGCAGGCAATTGTCAAGCATGGTACCAGGAAACAATCACTACAAACACCCTAGTTAATTCTGAGTTACTGTCACCACTCCCAACAATCCAACATGCTATTGCGATTCTCTGCCAGGTGCTGGAATTGGAGGGCCAAAGTGAGTAAGTGAGATCCTGGCAAATACAGAGATACTAAGTTTTAGCACATCAAAATAGGTACTAAAAAGAATGCGAAATGACACCTAATAGCACACAATAAATTAGTTAATTGCAAATGACCTAAAAATAAAATGTTTTGGAGACTTTTCTTCAACATATGTGTGTCCACAACTTCAAATAATGTTCAACACAAAGGTTAATTTCATGAAATAGACACACCAAATTTTTCTTTGGAAATGTACAACCCAAATTTTTCTGTTTCTTTATGCAGATGGAGAGGTAGAGTCAAACAGGCAATACAACAATGAAATTAGTTAAGCCTCCACATGCACTGAACCATTCAAGCATCAACTAAAAGACAAGCACACTCGTATTTATGCTATTGAGGTTCTAGAGCAAGCTGTTGCAGTGAATAAAACCCATAAAGTTTTGACTAACCTTGTAGGTTATGAGTATACTTGGTTGGATGTATTGGAGGATGAGCTTGGTCTGACTTCTTTCCTGCTCGGGGAGTAGGTCCTTCTTGAAGAAGCCTTACAGCAAACTCTAAAAATTATGATGCAAAGTTTAGAAACACTAACAATTTTTTTTTTTATTATAGCAATATACAGTGCAGTAAAAAAACTATGAGGAAACATCATCAGAATCCAAGGAAACACTCAGCTTTCAAGATGTTAAGAGCTGTTCAAATCTCTCATTCAATGAAACATTTCCAGATGCCTCTTAAAATCAATTTTGCAGCATTAACATGGTAAAATAAACATTTGGGTAGGTGTGTTTATGCACATGTGTTTGTGCATGTGCGCATGCATGTGTACGTATACTTCAATTTGTGATTTTAACGCCTGTCTGCCTGCCTGGGGCAGGTAAAATCACATCTGGGCAGGCAGAAAACATAAGTCCCCTGTATGTCAGACAGGTTTATAATGAGGCACTCATGGGCAGTTTCGGCACCATGACGGTAAGCGTGTCTACGTGTAAGACAATGTTAGATGACGGCAGGAGTCTTCTGCACTGGGGTGCGGTGAAGACCAGGATGTGGTGAAGGAACAGAACAGACTGGTGTTCCCAGGGTCAGGCCCCGGTATTTATACTATTCTTGGATCTCCCTTGGTAGGTAGTGGAAGGAGGTGGCAGCTATGAAGTGGTGCTTGATCCTCTGGGCTTGTGAAGTCACCGGCCGGTGCTGGATCCAGGGCTGATGTCTTGGTGATCGTACTAGTGGTGCCATCCAGCGGTGCACAAAAGTACTTGGATGATCTTGAAGCATAGTCTTGGTGGCTCGACCGGTGAACAGCACAAGTCTGGCATGGAGCATCTATCCTTTGCCATGGGTAGACAGTAAGTACAAGTTCTAACGTCTTGTGGTGTGTAAAATCAAACAACTCCGTGGAAATTGTGCAGCTGAGTGATGCATACTGATGAGTAGAAGTTGATTTAATAATGATGAAAAGATGTCATGCGTCAATGCATTAAACGTAAATT
Source organism: Dryococelus australis (assembly GCA_029891345.1). Lineage (NCBI taxonomy): Eukaryota > Metazoa > Arthropoda > Insecta > Phasmatodea > Phasmatidae > Dryococelus > Dryococelus australis. Next base: position 316,682,422 of record CM056993.1, on the reverse strand, counting down.
TTCATAAAAATTTGTATATTTGAATAGGGCTTTAATTTAATCACAAATTTTCTTAAAAAGTATTTCACTTAATGATAATGAATTTTGTTTCTTTATCACGCCAAAAAATGTTGCAAAATATACGCCACATTTCTGTCTCCGTTTTGCAGAAAATCAGTAATACTGATCATTGATCTGTTAATACGGACAATTGTAGATTGCATTAAACAAACAACCATAGACATGAGCATTTCACAATCTAATTCCAAAATAGCTTGTGAGTTGTGTGTCACACATCATCTGGTTTTATTGCAGCCATACGTGCAGATTATAATCATCAACTGAGTGTCAACATTTGTAACCAAGTTATTGTTTTTGTTCTGGCGCAACTTCAGTGGTTTATCAATGTAAAATAATTGATTTGTGAGATACTAAATGTGTGTGTTACATGGTTTTAATTTAGAAAGTCTCTAGAAATATCTTCACATTTTTACATTAAGTCACAAATATTACATTTTTCAGAACAAAAAGCATTTTACACACTATATCTCCAATACTACATAAGAATTTAGTATTTACTGACATGTTTATAAGTAACATTTAAATTTTCATTTACCATTGATGTATCTTCTGATATTACTACAAGCTTGACTTCACCTCATCTGAATGTGCCAGCACTTCACTAAGACGGGATTAGAGCAGTATTAAGGGTTGGTCATGCGCTTACAGAGTAAGCCCTTGCAATAACGAGCATTATTACAGACATGTCCATCCAACTTTTTCTGTTTGTTCCACACTTTTAAATCAGATGTCACGTCAACCTCCCCGAAGTGAGACTGTATTATAGGATGAGCGGTCAAGCCTGCCACCCAAGGTCACGTAGTTCAATGGAGCGTCAAGGGATGGCAGCACACGTATAAATGCTGGCGTATGCCGCAACAGCAGAAAATCACGCTAGCAGACAGCTCGCAGGGCGGAGCTCATCACCCCTCTCCTCCTGATCCCTCGCACCCCAAAAGGCCTGCGGACAAGGAGTATATAAGTCAGTGCGCTGACCACAGATCCTCAGTTCATCTTGCTTCCTCCACTGCACTGTACTGTGCCAGAGGAAGCCACCTCATCACATCACTCTATGAGCAGTTCGTCCTGTTCCTTCCACCGCAATGTATTGTACCGGAACGAACCAACTCATCACTTCTTCCACCATGCTTAACAGTGCCAGAAGATGTCACAAGGTCCTCATGATCCAACAGACCTTCTCGTAACTATTCAGCAACATCTACCGAAGACATCGTCAACCCTCTTGCCTTACATGCTGATAACGGCAATAACTCATCACTACCACCTTTGGTAGTGAGTGGTCTTCAACAGTCTCTTCTGGACAACAGGTTAGATTAGTTAGGGCTAGTTAACCATCAACTACCTAGCTCAATCATTTTTTTCTAATTCAGGACCAGGTCTCCTTCACCTGGACTCATGTAGGATAACTTCTGTTCAACTAGGATGCAGTACCAGCCACCGTATATATACTACCTGGAAGACAGTCGAAACTTGAACCATTGAACACTTTTGAACCAAAAGTCCTTGTCCAATGAGAATTTTCTGTGGTCCAAACCAATTCCTATGTAAACAATGCTAAAAAAGGTCTGTTTTGTCTAATTCTAAATTTAATTTAATACGCATCGATCGAACAAAAATGTCTATAACATTGCTGAAAATTACATGCTCCGATCATCAAATAACGAAGTATTAACAAAAAAGTATAAACCAGTGTACTCACCAAAGCATACAAAGTCGGTGTATATTACATCATGTAAAAATGCACAAGTAATACTAATACAAATAACAAATAAAATAAATTTCAACACACATTGTTTTGCTTATGTCTTGCCCTCCATTTAGTCCTATTTATGAAATTTATCACTTCCGAAATGACCTGTTGTTGAGGCGCGATGTCAACACTTAACTCTAACTTTGTAACAAACAATAATAAATAACAACAGACGTCTCAGACCACACATGCACGCACGCACGCGCGCACACACACACACACACATAAAAGTGGGAATACGTACAATACATATGTATGAGAAATATGTACTGTAGAGTTTTGGAGTGTATACAGCGGCAGCCATGTTAGTAATGTTCAACACAGACAACAGCAGTGCCATATTTTCGAGATATTGTTTCGCGATGTGATAATACCAACAACACTCGTAACTACTGCTTTCAGGTAAATATTTATTCACAAAAATTACGAATGCGTTATGTATAAAAAGAAATGTAACTCTTATAAATATGCTGGAAAAAAGGAGATGCAAAATACCATATTCACTGCACTTTATCAGTAACAATATTCAAGTCGTACATAGTAAAATAATTTCACTGCTGTATTATAATTTGACTTGTCCAATATCTTTGTATAGCTATGTTCTGAAAAAAGATCTTATGGACGCAATAAAATAAACAAACAATATTTTACGTAGTTCACACGGTAGCCACCGCCATGCCACAAGAACTCATTGATAGATGCCATTTTGTGTAACATGTTGCCATGGTTTTGCTTTCTCAAATAACGCTACCATCTGAGGAATTTAAATTGCACGACATTTATTTGTAAACATGGAAACATAATACAAGTTCTCTGTTACAAATGTTTTGTAGTGGAGAAATTAAGTTGGAATTTATTATGTTTCTAAGTAATATTAACAATATTTACAGGAATAAAAAAATTCATTGTGTCCTATACACGCCAAAATAGGTATTTTTGAGCAAAAGATTTCAAAAGAGGTGTTTAAATGTGGTTCTTATTAATTTTCTTGAATATTCTCATTTGCATTGTTTTATTTTAGTTATTGATAGGCCTAGGCCTATCAATATGTTCAAAATAAAGTTTAATGAGGTTGTTTTTTTTTTTTGGGCGACTAATATGTCAAGTCCGCATCTATAGAATTTTTATGTCAGTCCCCTGAAATTATATGGACAGATCTCACTGTATATACATATTCGCACTAACTGCAGAGTATAATTTCATTGAGTAACTGTGTTTCCCTATGTATCCACGAGTCCTTCAGAGTGAAACAGTAGGAGACTATAAATTTTGCACGACACACCCATTATATGGTCACCCTTGCTGTGCCCCCGGAGTATAGCATGGTAGAGCCTCCATCACTAGCAAGACCACCTTATGGAGGCTAGCCAGCCAGACCAGCATATACTTCGTCCACTGCGCTGAACTGTGCAGGAGGGAGTAAGGGTTTGGTTCTGGACAACTTACCACTTTTGAAAACCACGTCCAAGTCTCGTCGACGAACAGCTAAAGGAAACCCAATGCTCTGTATTCACCGTGCTTAACAATGCCGGACAAAGGAGCACAGGGTACAACTCTTGCCTGTTTGGCTTCGACCTTGGTTATACACACCACACGGGACTTTGCCATCTGCTTCGCCTTGTCGAGGCTAGTTGTAGTTCCTTTCCGTGATGTCCTATACTCAGAGGAAGGGTATTCGGCGGAAAGAGAGAGCGGCAGGTATTAATTCCAAAGATAAGCAAAGTTGTAACCCTGTATTAACTGCACTTCACAGCATAACCTCATGGGAATGAGCTCTTGCCGCCACCAAGCTAGAGAGGCCTAACCTTCCAGCTTCTACCACACCATTATTTTTTGCACTCACCAAGACAGTCGGACAACTACATTCCCTGGTAGCAGCCATCCGCTGGGGTGAGGACATCCCGTATGGAATCACCAACCACTGGTTTGGGGGCTACCAAGCAACCACCAGCCGCAGCCCATTCCGGGATACCTCCAGCTCATTGGTGTACCACATCCCAGAGCCAGCAGCAGCGACCACCAGCCGACACCGCAGCTCGGCAGCAGCCAGCCTGTGCCACCGTTCCTACAGGTAAACCTATAGCAGTGTGCTGCACCATCTGCCGGGTCATGACAGTAGTACCGGATTTCATGCCTAGTACACAGGTCACACACCCTATGCTCTACACGGACCATGTGCCAGTTCACGGGCACTAAGCTTCAATATTACTATTCTCGTATAACTGGCCACAAGATTAAAACTGTAAATTGACCACGGCGACCAGCTCACAGCCTAAGGCCGACACACAATACGGGTTTTCGTGGCACACCACAAAGGCCATTGTGCATCACCACAATTTCATAATGCAGCCAACCACCAACAAATACTTCAACCTGTTTAAACACAACTAGCTAAATTAATAGTACAGAAACAGTGACTCATACATGGAAAAGAGCACAAAATGGTATTGCAGGCTGGTGAATGATGCCTTTTCAACAATGAATAATCAACTTCTACTCATCAGTGTGCAAGTCTTTGCCGCTCAATTCTACAGAATTTGATTGTTGCCACGGCACGAAACGTCAGGAATTGTACTGTCTACCCAAGGCAAATATAGAAAACCAGCCTGAAGATTGTACTGTTCAACGGCCAGCAACCAAAGCTATGCATCTATGCATCGAGATCATTCAAGTACTATAGCACGCTGCCAGATAATCCATCTAGTACGATCGCAGAGACATGAACCTGGATCCAGTGCCGGCCACCAACGTCAAGTCACGAGGATCTATGCCCCATCTACCCTACTCAACCTCAAGCAAGGGTGCCCCAGCCAGAGTATAAATACTGGGGCAAGTGCCCTGTAATGCCAGTCTATCTCGGGCCTTCACTGTTTTCTTCAGTGCCTAAGGTCCCACGAGCTCCACTGCCAGTATGTTCTGTTCCTTCACCGCACTGCCTGATGCCGAAGGAACCATCGGCTCCTTTCTCCTGATCTTCACCACGCTCTTGGCGCCGACATCTATTCCTCTACCCACGTCTTCACTGCACTCCTAGTACGGAAGTCTCCGACTGCTATAACCATCCTTACCAGTCAACATCTCTACGTTGTTAAACACTAGACATTGCCATCCCCTTCACTGCAACTCAGTAGACAAATCCAATTTAAGTTATTCTCATAATGCTTGTCCACCTACTCTTGTTCGCCTAGGAAGAGGTCGCCTCCACCTGTCTCATGTAGGTTTAAGGTTTCGAAAGCTCCAGTTGATAGAAGGTAGTACACCACCATCATTGTTCATTTCCATTACCCTTCCTGGGAAATATCAGCCACGTCAGAGGGACAACAGGTGACCAGGTAATTTTCTATAACCGCTGCACACTTTAGTACAGTTTGTGTGCGCGTGTTTATATATATATATACATACACACACACACACACACACACACGCATATACACACATACACGCATGCACACGCACCCACATGCTCCCACCCTCCCAAATGCATGTACACACACGTGCACACTCTCCCCCCCCCCCCCCCCCTCCATCCTTCAACGAAGAACAGTTCCAACAACTGAAGATAGTTCTCAACAAACATGCCAGTGCTTTCAGATTTGGAGGGACTCTTCGTCAAACGAGAACTGTACAGTATGAAATATTGCTACGCACAACCACACCAGTCTACAACAGACTATACAGGTTGTCCGCCAGATGTCACAGTCTCATCATGGAGCAACTGGAAGAAATGAAACAATGAATCGTCGATCCTCCCGATTCCCCTTACAACTCGCACGTGGTACTGGTTCCCAATAAGGATGGTCAACTCTGATTCTGCATTAACTACAACTACATCACACTCCCCATTGCTCCACTGGCTATCAACCTAGCACACATGCTGTGTGATATAGGGGTTGGCAAAGATTTTCAGTACCCTAGACATGCAGTCAGGGTACTGGCAGATCACTGTGCAGCACCCGGACAGCCGAAAATACACCATTTAACAGCCCAGAAGGAGGAATCCTCTAATTTCGAGTTGGGCCTTTCGGGCTCAAAAATGCCCTTGCCACTTTCCAACGGCTCATGTCAGCCAAGGTACAGACAACATACATAGGGGCAATTCTGTTTTGCGTACCTTGATGACCTCATAGTCAATTCGAAATCCTGGGAGGAGCACCTTTCCTTTCTTCAGAGAGTATTTGAATGCCTGGAACTCCACAGTATGACAGCCAAACTCCCGAAAAACCCCTTTGCGTAAACCTTAATCGATTGTCTCACCCGAAAACTACCATCAAGTCAACTCAATACAAGTTAATACAAGCTATTCAAGAAACTGAAGAAACAGCCACCAGAAGCAACTACACCACTTTTTTGGCCTGTGCAACTGGCTCCGAGACTTTGTACCTACCATCGCCAGTCTTATGGCACCATTGCATCCATTGTTAGAGAAAGAAGCCCAGTAGCGATGGGGACCTGAAAACATTACCACCTTTTAAGCTCTCAAAGCCAGTTTCAACCACATCAAGCAAAACGGCCTTGGTGTCGTCCTCTACCAAGAAGACCCCGACGGTAATCCACTAATGATCGCCTATGCAAGTACACAGCTCAATGGCACAGAACAAAGATACCACATCAAAGAGCCAGAATGCCTCACAGTCATCTGGACGATCCGGAAATACAGATACTATCTGGAAGGCACTCAATTCATTCTGAGAACCGACAGCAAAGCCCTCCATTGGCTACGGCAACCCAGAAACAACAAAGCCAAGCTCGGACGGTGGGACCTGTTCCTTACTGAGTTTGACTTTGAAGTACAGCACTGTCCGGGCAAAACTAACGACCTTCCAGATGCCCTATCTCACCAGCTGGACCTTGATGACGCCAAAGTGGACAAACAATGGGAATGAACCTCCAGACTGCAGCCCAGAAGAGCAAATCAGACTACTGCAACTGCAGATTCGCCGAAGCCAGATTGAATGCCACCAGCAACAAGATCCAGAACAACAAAGCCCACCTACAGAAGCAGACTCAGCAGTATTAACTGCGAGAAAACATAATCTGGTCTGGCAACAATTGACTCGGAGCCAAGTGAATAATTTTGAATACCAAAGGATCTAAGCGTCGACATCTGCAGGCACGATCATGACCACCCTGAAGTAGGACATCCAGGCACCCAGAAAACACTCGCTGATATAAGGATAAGGGTGCATTAAATATGGAACGGCACGAGCAGAGATGTCCCCCAATACGTCCACAGCTGCATGACGTGTTGCAGGGGCAAAGCCTACTCCGTGCAAACAACCAACAACAAAACCTCTACAGCTACGCCCCCATGGACGCACATTTCCACCAACTTAATGGGGCCCTATCCTCGAATCACTATGGGAAACCTCTATCTATTCTCAAGATGGGTGGAAGCATTCTCCTTGCCAAGCTAAGAAACACACATCGGAAAATTCCACACTGAAATTTTCCTGGGCTGGGATTACCCACAATGTATCCTCAGGTACAATGGGACTCAATTTTCAAGCAGGAAGTGTCTTGACAGCCTGCAATGAGTGGGGTGTTGAGACCTGGACAACTCTCTCCTACCACCCACAAGCCAACTCCACCAAGCGGAGGAACCAGGCGCTCAAGAAAAGCCTCCACCTCAGTGTGGGCGATGATCACAAACACTGGGATGGAAATATTCCCAGAATCCTTTTCACCTTGTGGCAACGTACGAACAAGGCGATTAATTCCAGTCCCAGCTAACTCCACCCAAGGGATTGGCAATGGGAGAGTGCTCCTACCGAGATGTCTAATCCTGAAGACGCCAGACTAGCCGCCCTGGCTCGCACAGATAACGCAAAGGATGCCCAAGAGACCTACGTCAAAAAGAAGTACCCACAACCATGTACTGGCATCCAAGCCTTTGGAATGGGTGAAACCATCTTGCTGTGCAGTCATCTCCTGAGCAAGACAAGCCAATAGTTCAGCAGGAGTCTGGCTGAAAAGTGGGAGGGCCCATACAAAATCATAGGATTTCAGGAAGACATGTACTGGGCAGAGGATAACCGTGGACGTATCCGAAAAGCCACGATGGAAAAAATACAGCCCTTCCCCAGGGATCTGCCAGATTCAGAAGTACACACTACCGCCTCCATAACTTCCAAAACACTGGATGACATCGACGAGCCGGCAATAATTGCTGCTCCAGAGGTATAGCAACTGCCCCCCAGAGAGCAAGACTTTGAAATGCAAACCAGCCAGGGAGCCACCTACTCTGTGCCAACTCAGTAGACATTTGTACAGACACTACCCTCAACTCCCACAGAGTTTAAACGCACGTTCACCAACTGACCCGGAAAGTGGACTTTAAGCACCAGTGAAATCTCTTGGCGAAGCACTTTGGATTGTGTGCCAAGCAGCTAATGCCTGCCACCAAGTCCAATCACCAAGAAATGTGAAGAACCTAATGTCGTCGAGACAGAGGAATGCTCGGAACCACCACCTCGACAGGCAGCACCAGCACCACCGGCTTTAACAAACCAATCCAGCAAGAAGACTGCAGCCACCACCGAAATGCCATCTCCCATGAGGGACACACCTACCTGAACTGCCAGTGAAGATGAGGCCTTTCTCAAGGTCCTACTTCAGCTGGTGCCATTGGTTGCGATCTACCAACACCACACAGCCACCCAGCTGGCCGTGTCGCCACCCAGCGCAGAGGTCACCAACATCCAAGGTCTGGCGCCATCTAATACTCAAGCAAACTCCCCGGCCCTGCTTCATGGACGTGAAGAGGAGCCACTAACCGATGCTGTCGAGACAGAGGTTCCTGCCAGGCCTCTTGACTCAGGCATCCTCAGTTGGATGGATGGGTGAAGAGGTCCATCCACTGCCCCACACGACTGGCATGGTCCCAGCATTGTCTGACGCCGAGCAACAAGGGAAGGTGCGGTGAAGGAACAGGACAGACTGACGTTCCAAGGGACGTGCCCAAGTATTTATACTCTTCCTGGCTAGTCCTTGGTAAGGTGGAGGGGAGTGGTGGCATTAGATTCTTTGGGCATGTGACGTCACCAGCCAGCCAAGGTTCCTGCTGCTGCAGATCTCTGCGATTCCTACTAATGGTGCCATCCCTCTGCATGCATAGTACTAGGTGACCTTGAAGCATAGTCTCGGTGGCTCGGCCGGTGAACAGTACAAGTTCTTGACATAGGGTTGATTGTACTGCCAATCAAACTCCTTTTTGTATTCTGCTGACTGGTTTGCACTGATGAGTAGAAGTCAATTTAATATAAGTAGAAAAGATGTCACGCATCATATGTGCCTTGTGAATATTTTGTACATACTGGAAAAGTGAATCCTCATAAATTTTGAATGCCAAGTATTATGTCTTGTAAAAATTTTAGCAGAAGAAACTTAAAAAAATATTTTACACAAATGTGTAAAATACAATCAGCTCAAATTTTACAATGTGTTGCTCACAGCCACTCTCTCACCATATGCTGCGCTTACAAAATAGCTGAAAACTTGTGTAGCTTTACCTGTGTCCCTTTGGTCATTAAAAACTCGGTGTGTTACACACAAAACAAATTACAAAAAATTTTGGAGACATCTTTTTGATAAAACACAAACACTTGAGATACTTTGCACAACAATCAGTTATACGTACTACATAAAACAAATTATATAGTGCTAGGTGATAATGTGATAATTATATATGAATGTTGCGGCTGTAAAAATTTAATGTCTGAAAATCGTTGCAAAACATGAGTTCTTGTGATAAACACATTTGTAGTATATAACATGTCTGTATATATAAAACTTGAAACTACTGTATGGGACATAGCCATTATGACAACAAAGATTTGGAAAATAATTACCTCCCCAGTTTGGATCATTAGCTTGCAACTCTACCAAGTTGCGCAAGTTCAGCTCTTTGGGGAAGATGTTTGTCTCAGTACGTGGATAGCTGATGTAGCCCTGGGAGTACAGGCGTTCAGCAATTTTCATTGTCTCTTTGGCATTCAACTTCAGTTTTCGAGAGGCTGTCTTTTCAAGTTCCTACATAACATGTATATAAGTACACAATACTTCAGTTTGATAAAATCATTTTCAGTGATAGTACATTTCAAGTTAGTCAGACAAATGTTACCAAACTACCTATAAGCTTAAACTACTGTATTACTTGATCATAAGAAGAGACCATAATTTTTTCTTTGGTGGAAAAATTCATTTCTCAAAAACTTATTTGGTCATGAAATTCTGCATGATTATTTAGTCTTTGTAAGTAAATGAAGGTTTGGCAAAAGCAAATACTCTGCAATTAATAATAACAGTGAAACCATGCCATAACGAGTATAGGCTTCGCAGCAGTGATAATTTTTTTTATGTAATGTTGTGTTCTTGGCTAAATACAAGGTTAATAGACTTGTTTAAAACGAGTGCCTTTTCGTCTACTTGGCCAGATTTAACAATAGTATCATAGCATTGCTAGTTCTTAAGAGTTGAAACACATGTAAATGCATATTTTTATTTTTGTTCCTCAAACTTGTAGAAAAGCCAAAAGTAGGGCTGGACCGATACCACTTCTTTCCGATTCTACCGATACCGATTCTTGTGAGTCAATACTGCCGATACTCGCTACCGACCACATTAGAAGAGACTTTTATGCAATTTAAAAAATATTTGAATACTTTCATGATTTATTATTAAAATATATTGACTGCAGCCAAGAACACTTAAAACGCTTCTTACAGTCATTACACTACTTCAAAACACAACAGTTTTAATCAATAATCTATAAAAATAATAAATGCTACAAACCTTTTAACTAAAAATTTTTTCAACAGTTTTATGCTATGAAAAGTAAGAATTATTGTGTACACTCCAAACAGTATCATTACTTATTTGCACGATTTAAAGATGTAAATATTTCTAGTAATGAAAACCAACTGGCTTAGCTTCTCAGGGTTCAAGGAACTTGACCATACAAAAATTTTTATGTTAATGGCAACGCTGAGCCAATACAGGTTTTTACTGATACCGATACAAACCAATACTTTCTTGCTGATACAGCCTATATCCAATGCAATGAACACATGTGTAATGAACTGAAAGACATCTATTAGCACTAACAGTTTTTTGGAAAGCTGATGGGACATCTGTGCTAAAGTCAGTGTGTACTATTTTATGCTTTAAGTAAACATACAAAACAATAGGTAAATTAATTTCACATAAATTCTTCAAAATTGGAGAATAAAGGCAGCACTCAAAAAATACTTTAGTAATACGTACATTTTTAATCTTGGGTCAGGGCAACTTTTAAACCATTTATGTTTTAAACTTATCATATAGGAAATATTAAATCTACAAGGTTGCGTATCACACTACTCAACATAATTAGACTTTGTTTATTTTCACAAAATTAAAAATTATTAATACGAATAGTTATTAAATTCAGCAGACCCTTATTTTACTGAGAGTAAAATTGAAACACTGGCAGTTGCTGGGTAATGAATGTCACATTTCATATTGCTTTTAAAAGATTTTAAATACTGAAATTACAAGGTGGAGCTGCTGTGTGAAGCCTGCAAAGCTGGTAATTCCGTGACCTACAATACAGGCTTTAGATGATATCTCTTTCAGCGCCTGTCACAGCAGACCACAGTGGGGTGGGAGCGGCATATTACTCTCTCCTTCACACTTCCCATAGATGATTGTCTCACAGCAGGGTAGCTTCTCACACCCACCCTTCCCGGTTGTTGAGTGACAGTCTACCAGTTTATTTCTTAGCACAAGAACAGCAACTGCTGCCTCAAAACAGTAACAGTTCGGCCTATCGTACTCCAAAGTCACCACCCTGTTTATTATCCTCTGATATTATGGCCAACCATAGGTAAACTGTGGTATCTGCGCAGAGTATCTGAATTTACTTTGTCAAATTCTTCCGATACCGATACTATAAATATCAGCAGATACTGTGGTATCTGCATTTGCCCAGCACTAGTAAAAAGAATGTTAAACTCTTTTAGTTTCCATCTTACGGACAAAAGGAAGGATACAATCATGGGAAGAGCAAAATCATGTTAAGGTTATCAATTTGCAAATTATAACCCTCAGGTTTCCACATTGTTTATGTTGCAAAGGTAGACAAATAAATGCTACTGTTCTAGGGAAATAAATAGCTTCAACAACAAAATAAGGGATAGAAAAAATATTTTTCTCAATTATCAGTCATCACCACTTATTTTAATCTTTCCCTGGACGATTGTAGTGTGGAAAATTACACTGTCAAATGTGCTCAATTATATTTTATGGTCAACACGAAAGTTTCCGTGCACATAACAGCTTTTGGAAATATAGGTTGCTCACGAAGTGAGGAAATAATGTCCAAGAAGTGTGTGTATGTAAACACTACATGAAAGATGATGAGCAGTAAATTTTTTGTTATAACAATAATTTTCCATACCAATCATTCATCTGGCCATCGTTGGTTGTCGTTATAGCGTGGTTTCACTGTAGACGTTATGTCCTACACCAAACATGCATTAAAACATACTGAGTCACACTTCCTTGGACCATTTCAAAACTTTTTTTCTGATTATCAAACACAGTCTGTTAATGTTTTTAAGATGTTAGGTGCTTTGTACTTTAATGAAACATAGTTCTATTCAAAAATCATGATCATCACTTTCTACTAGGGTTGTGTGAATATTTGGTTTACTAAACAGAAAACAAAAAATTTCAAATTTAATTTTTATTTTGGTAAGAAATCTGGTTACTGAAAGTTGTAACGAAACACATATTCCTATTTCAATGAATTTTCATGTGTTTAATGAATGTTCATTTAGTGAACTAGCACACAAAATTTTTCATTGTAAATTATATCCCCCCCCCAACCCATTATTTTATAAGTGAAATAACTCTATAAAACCAAAATTTTAATGTAGGAAAGATTTGATTATGTAAGGAATTTGTTATAATGAATAACTTGCTAAAACATTTTAAAATCAGTTAATCTTTCATTAATGTTGAACTCTAAAAATATTATTTTTCAATTTCACGAAAGTTGATAACATATCTTTCGTTTTTGTTTCCTGAAAAAAAAGTCACATTCGCCATTCGCACAACCATACTTTCTACTACTCAAGCAAAATCATTTAACTCAAGATTTTTGTACCTATGCGAAAATAAGACAACCCCCAATTTTTTGTAGGAAAAAATTATAATAAAATATTACAGTTTCTTACATACTGGTAAATAATAAATCAATAACTTCAACTGCTGGGTACAAACAGTAAGCTTCACATTTCAACTAACATGACTGTGGATATTTAAATGCCCAATCAATTAGACATGTCTAGTAAAAGGACCACAATCTTGGAACAAGAAATACATTTAAAAGAAATGAAATGATAGTTTAGGCTGTTAATTTCTTATCACAACTAGAAGTATACAATTTAAAGTACTTTTTAAATGACAAATTAATGCAAACAGCATAAATATACTTGCACTTGGCATAAAACTGTTTTCCAAAAAAATACATACATAGTTATTGATTTAAAATTGTATTTTATTGCACAGTCTTAATTAACACTTTACAATATTTATTTTAAATTTGGAGTGGCCATTACAGGAATAAGTAGTTACATACTTGGCAAAACAAAACATGAATAGCAGCTATTTTCAGTTTAATGTTAACTACAGTAGAACCTTACTAGACCAACCACTCACGGTTTCCAGAAATAAGATTGTTATGACAGGTTGGTTGCTAATACGTATGTAAATAATTTGGAAAATTTTGGACTGAATTTGAACTACCCCCAACCTTTATACATCAAAATTTGCAATTTTTTTTGGATGAAGTCCATGTTCAATTGTCTCTAGCGCGAAAATGACACATTTTAAACTGAACGCCATATTTACAAATAAAACTGAATCTTTCCATGAAATAAAAAAATTTGCCAGAGAATCCACAGATGTACACCAGGCATTTAAAAACTACTCTTTTGGCTGAGTCCGGTTAAACAGATTGCTCCACCAGTTCAATCAGCCTGAAAATTCAATGGATCTGGTGGATATGCACCAAAACATCAACCGATGAATTTCTGAATGCTTGCTCTGTAAAATAAAAGTAAACACACCCTCTTCTTGCAATTTTCAAGCATTCCAAAATATACTTAAGTCATTTGAAGGTCTAATTTTATAAATGGGTGATGGAAACTAGAATAACTTTCCAAAAATATGGTTTGTTTTTACACCAAAAATATACACTACTTTCTGAAACCCAGGTTACTTAAACTCTTTTCAACTGATGGTGTAAAAGCACTAAAGGTCATGTCTGTCTTACATCTAATGAACCCGAATGGATGAACAGAGTAAAAAGGTGATCAATCGAGGGAAGCAGAGGAGTAAGAGAAGGCTGAAAGTGAAGAAGGGAGAATGTATCAGGCTCTCGTCAAGTGAGATGAACTGGCGGAGAGGTGGAGGCCACAATGGAAGGAAGACATGCTGTGGTTGCACAGTCCAGAGTTGTACTTGTGAGTCGATTTGTAGACTTCCACACTGCTGATACCATGTAGAAAAAAGCTAAGTGTAATAAGTTGTCAACAGACAGTAATCAAAACCCAAGAGAAATCCAAGTATTAATAACACAAGCAAAGTGAAGGCAAGGGCCCTTCATAAGCCCTAGGCCTTAAGTTTTACGTTTTAAATATTACTTTCACCATAATTGCAACCGCATGTCAGGATGTGCGAGCAAGCGTTAATAGGTGCGAGCGTGCACGTGCCGAAGTTACTAATTCATACGGTTACCTGCTTCACATGCGCAGTCTTAGCCCACGGATTCTGCGAGCCCATCCCTGGTTTTCATTAAACAAAAACAAAGGGAAAAAAATTATTACAGCAACATATTCTAAACAATGTTTACCTTGGTGAAGATGGTTTCCCTAGATTATATATGGTAGTCAAAAAGTAAATAATAAGCTTTCCGTTTCCATCAAAGAGCTGTGCATTGGCTAATGCTCTTACGTTGGCAATGAACAGGTATTATGTTATTATGTTTACATTTATTTGCTCTAAAATCAATTTAATTACCATTATTCAAAAACAAAGATTTTTGAGGACACGTAGTGCTTCCTCCCCCCTCCATGTACGGGTAGAGGGATGGGGATTTTAGTCTGCACACCCCTGGACCTTTGGCTGTTGAACACACTTACCCCACTCCCTGCTACCCTCTGCCCCCTCCCCTGGGAGGAGTTCACCTCACCGGAGAGGTATGTTTTTCATCTTTGATTCGGCATGGAAGTCACATTTGTTGACCAATTTTCTTCAAATTTAGGGGAGGGTTCTTTTTCTGTGCCCTGCCTTCCCCCGATGGGCAGTTAGGCCCTTTGTAAACCTTAGGTCTTAAGTCTTAAATCTTACTTTCACTATAATTGCAACTGCATTTTGGGATGTGCGAGCACCAATAGGCGCGAGTGAGTGCGTGCCGAAGTTTCCAGACAAAATTGCACCAAAAATACTCATTTGTATGGTTACCTGCTTCACAGGTGGTGGCTTAGCCCGTGGATCAGGCCCATCCCCTGATTTTCATTAAACAAAAACAAAGGGAAAAAAATTATAAAAGCAAGATATTCTAATAATGTTCACCTTGCTGAAGATGGGTTCCCTAGATTATATATGGTAGCCAATGCATAAATAATAAACTTTCCAGCAAAGATATGTGCATTGGCTAATGCTCTTATGTTGGCAATGAACATGTATTATGTTATTATTTTTACATTTCCTTGCTCCAAAATGAATTTATTTACCATTAACCAAAAACAATTTTTATAAGGGCATGCAGCCCCCCCCCCCCCCCTCTGGGGGTAGACGAATGGGTGCTTTAGTCTGCACACCCTTGGACCTTTGGCTGTCTGCTTCTTCAATTGCTCTCAGAGACCGTTGCTGAGGGTAATTTCCTTCTTGTGTCACAATGTGTCCGGAGATACTTGGTGGACGTCCTCCCGAAGTGGCTCTTCGAGAGTTTGGCAGTTAGTTCATGTAATTCCAACCATTCCAGAACCCTATGTAAGTGGGAGAGGTGCTCGTCTCACATCTTGGAGTAGACAATGATGTCATCCAAATATGAGAAGCAGAACTCTCCAATGTATCCCACCAGTCATTGAAAGTTGGCTGGACATTTTTCAGACCATAGGGCATGACCCTAAATTGGAGAGTTTCCCTTCTGGTGAGGTAAAGGCAGTGTACGGACTGTTATCTAGGTGAACAGTAATATGACAGTATCCAGACTGCATGTCGAGCGTGCTGAATATACATGCTTCGCTTATGTCATGTGAGTGCAAGGTCAAGAGCAGGTGATGGAGTATGCAAAGTGGTGTTGATTAGTGCCTTATAATTGACACAAAAACGGAGTTGGCTGTCCTCCTTGGGAATGAGTACCACACAGGAGTTGTATGGTGAGTTTGAAGGTCCCACTATGCTTTGATGTTTCATCTCCTCCAACTGTTCCATTATCAAACTGTGTCGTCTGACGGACACTTTGTAGGGTCAACTGTAGATTGGAACAGAGGTATTAAGCAAAATCTCAAGTTGCACAGTCCAAGTCTGAAGTAGATTACATCCAACACCGCCTTTAATAGTTGGAACTGTTTGGGAGTCAGCTCATGCTGAATCTCTTGGTCATTGAGGATGGTGACGGCTTCTGGTTGGTTAGGGTACTCCCAGTGAAGAGTGATCCGTTGCTTGTCGCCCAGGTATATTTTCCTCTAGCAGTGATCCAGGATACATAGTTGCTCGCGCAGCCAGGGTTGCCCAAGAATTACTTCATCTTCGATGAAGGTCTCTGCGAATAAAATTTCCGGAAGCCGTGGAATCTATGAGTGCCAAGACGTTGTAATTGTTGACTCCAAATGCGATGTAGGGAGCTTCAGGCATTTCTTCTTCGTCCAGAAGTTTTACTGCTTGCCCTTGCAGTTGGTGGCCAATGTGTTCGCCCCCTTCTTTCCGTCGACTTTGACGTTTCTTGCCTGTGGCAGAGTTGGAAGTTAATTTTATCCCATTAATATGTGAGATTGTACTGTCTGCCTTGTAGATTGTTTTACTCACTGGCCCCCCGTAACAATGCTTAAAAACAGTGAGTTCTTTTACTCCCCACTAGATAGCTCTTATAGTAATTATCACTTGTCTTTTGTTTCGCATCCCCTACCGTAGCCGGTCGGTGACATCACAAGAGGCAAGCAATGCATTAGCACCCCACTCTGTGACTACCCCTTGCCCTAACAGCACAAGCCAATCAGTAGCAGGCAGTGGCCCAAGATTAGTATAAAAGTCAAGATAGCAACATTTCAAGACCAGTCTTCAGCTTTTGAGCACTTGTTGCTCAGACATTGACCAGCCTGCGGCCCTTAAGCCCTCGCTTATTGTTTCAACACTTCCTAGCACTCGCTGCTCAGGAACAACATTCTACATTTTCCCTAGCACCCATTGCTCAGGACAACACCTCTATAGTTCGCTTAAGCTACGCTTGCGATAGCGTTAGGTTACGCTGGTTAGGAGCTATCCGCTACATACCCAGCATACCATGTGACCTCCTACAGTTGCCAATGTATTTGTAGAGGACCACTCCTTAAAGTGTTTTTCAAGGCTAAATCCCGTACTGTTCCAAGCTTAGTCATCCTACTACACGTCAGCGATAATGTTATGTCGTTTCCTACAACATGTTCGTACAAGAATGCACGAGTTTGTTGCATAGGCTATAGGAACTCACACCGGAATTACCTTTTTGTTGTGTTGGTCGCATCTACCGGCCATCTTAATATGCACTTATAGCTTTTTGGCTGAAATTCACGCTGCTGACCAGGAGCTAGAGTGCTTTCACCACATGTTTATTTCCATTAAATGAAATAAAATGTGGATCAGATTTTACTCTAAGTACTTTCATTTTTCATTGTAGACTTAGTACCTTTCCATAGTTACCCTCGCATAACAGGTATGCAGGTGATCCCAGGGAATTCTAATCAAACGAGCCTGACACTATTTTCAACACAAAATGCACTAGCTCTGGTTGCTCTTCCCTGCAACTCTCTGGGATTGACGGAAAGGAGGAGTCACACAGGTACACTGTCCTTAGAACAGCTTGCCGGCCTGGTGTTCACTGGCCTCTTCCGAACGGACTCTGCTGGAAGTGAGTTGTTTCCCCTAGGTTGGGAAGACAGGGACAGGGCCACACACCCGCGTATGTATCTGGACAAGGTGAAGCCTGACTTCCCTTGTGCACCGCAGTCTCAGCCAGACTTGGTAATAGAGTGTTCGCCTACCACCTGTGGTGCCACACGTATCGCTGTACAAGGAACCTGCAGACATGGTACAGTAGTAGGAGGGTAAATTCCAGTTCCCAATGCTCTACGTCCAGAGGAAAAACTTTGAAGAGAGAGTTAGGCAGACATTCTTAGATCAGGTAGAGCACACAAATATCAGCCATTCCTGGTCAAGCAGCTAGCTAGCTTGTCACCTCAAGAACAAGCGCAAGGGCTATGCCACCTGCAAGACATAGTGGAAGTTCCTGTGCCCTGCAATCTCTTCACACCACCTGAGAGAACCAACCCTGTCGAGTACCCGGAGTGGATAGTTGAGTAGTTGCGCTGACCTGAACAACCTTACACACCAGTCATAGTCTATCTCGTGCCTGCCTTTTATTCATCCCATACCTCTGCCTAAGCCACAGGACATCACTTGCCAACCCTCTGTACTGGCAGTAGTCACGCCTGTCTCACGTGCTGCTCCACCCAAACGTCGCCCAGGTACATCCAAGACAGTGGTGGCACCCAAACGTACAATAGTGCTATCCACATCAGATTTCATGCCCTTCCACATAGCCACATGGTCAGTTTTGTATAATGGGAAGGTGTCAGTACCCAAGCAAAACTGAACCCCCCGTAGCTATATAGAAGCGCGTGACTCAACTTCTAGACAAAAGACCCTGGCATCCACTACATAATAAACAAATAAACTATCTCCCTACATAGGTAACTTACAACATGAGCAGGCCGCTGACCCACACGGCTCACCATCTACACTCCTACTCTCTCATTCAAAAACTCTTCACTTCTCTAAACACTAATAAATAAATGAAAAATAATAATTAAAAATACATAAATAAATGATAAAAATAAATGAATAAATAAATAAATGACTAATTGAATGGATGAATAATGGATAAATAAATAAATGAATAAATGCATTAATGGATATATATAAGTAAATGGATAAATAAAGAATGAATAAATGAATAAACTAACAACAAATAAATAAACAAATTAATTAATTAAAAAATGAAGTAACTGATAAACAAATGAATAAATGAACAAATGAATAAATAAAGGAATGATTTAATGAATTTAAAATGAATAAATATATAAATGAACATGTAAATAAATGAATAAATTAGTGAATAAATATGTAAATAAATAAATGAATAAAAAATAAAAGAATGAATAAATAAATAAATGAATACATGAATGAATAAATTAATAAAACCACTTATCTGGTCACATTTTGCAGAACAATTCCTGGCCTCCTGGCTGAAACCCAAAAATGCTGTCCCAACCACTTACGCATATCCACCGCTCATCAACGCCATCATCCAACTACCACTCTCCACTGTCTCCAACCCACTTTCTCTCACTCCAAAACACACGGTTAACTTATGTTACCCGGCCATGACATGAGTGCATCCTCTATTTTACTTGCATGTCCTCTCAATCCCACACATCCGGAGAACACTACTTCCACACCCTGCACTTTAAACCAGCAGACGGTTCCCTTTCTCCATGACACCATCCTCAAAGCCAACCTGCACATACGACGTAACAGCAAGCAACCAAGTAGGAGAAGGGGTGGAGTAGAACGAACAACCAGCTTAGATACCTTGTCCGACAAACTAACCGTCCCACGTCCTGAAACACGTTCCAGACACAACTACCACGTTCGTCAAACATGCACCGCACTCGTGAACAAAAAAGTGAGATATATCCGCTCAGCTCCCACTAGTGGGCTAACAGACAAGAAAATACTACAAATATTCAATTACTGAAAATTAAAAACTATTCAACATTATAAAAAAAAAATTACAGCAAAATTAAGTCAAAAATAAATAAGGTCAAGTTAAGCTATGTTGTATAAAGAAAAATGACAGCAACAATATAAACCAATATAATTAAAAAATGTCACTGGCTACTACCATGGCTACCACAACAAATGAAACTATAACATCGTAATGTTTTAGTCTGAAAATTTCACTTAACACTGCACAAGAACACATGGTAAACAAGCTCATGTCAAAAGGGGAAAAACTCACTATTGTGTCCAACGGCACAGGCCGCCACTTGCTTTTTGGCTTGCTACTGACGCTCTCCACTCTGGCAAGAGGTCGCTCCATGCAGATATCGTACAGCACTTGGCATGCCAGCTGGTCAAACAAGCGGACACGCTTCCAGCTGAAGTCTACACTCAGTTCTCCCACGGTGTGGTTCACTATAAATTGCCAATAAAAAAAATTATTTAAATGCAAACTTTGAAAACAGAAACCAATAAGTGTTTCAAAATATTACTTTGCTGCCTTTATTTCCCTCAACAGTACATGCAAGGAAACAAGAACTTCATATAAACACACAACAATCAAATCTCCTTTTGAATGCTATTATTTACAAACAAGTTGATTAGAAAAGGAAAATAGACCTCTTGTTAGCTGAATTCGAAATTTACTTTTTAATCTATTTTGTTAGTGAACAAAATTACAAACATTTTAACGCACAAACAAACCTTGTGCCTCAAAATTAAGCAGAGATATGAATTTTTTAAATTTTAGTATGGCAAAAACCATGTTTTTGTATACTAAATTTAAAATTCTTAAGAGTAATTTGTTGGACTGATTGATATATGCGGTCCAAAGCTAACAGAGCAATTTTGGATGCTCTGCTTACATTCTTCTTTCTCACCAACTGAAAGTCGTTTGTTAAGACCCTAAAATCAAATTTTCTCTCTCTTACAAAATTTGTTTGGCTGACAAAGAGACCCCTTTCCCATTTCAGCATCACAACCTAGCAGGTTCGCAATGGTTTTCTACTCTGGACATAAAGAATGAGTACTAGCAGTGTGAGGTAGCCCCAGAGGACCACGAGAAGACTGCATTTTGCATCCAAGGGAAAGGAACCTAACAGTTCAAAGTTATGCCCTTTGGACTGTGCAATGCCCTTTCCCCACTTCGAATACCTGATGGAAAAATGTTATCCCATTATATATTTGTCAGGTTTACTTACATTACGTTGTGACAGGAAGGGCCTAAATCCGCTCAGACGAATCAGCGGATATCCTTCCTTCCTTTCAACCTTGTTCTGCTACCCAGGGGTCAAAACATGCTCAGCAGCAGAAGAATGCATTGCACAATCACCTGTTGGTGGGATTGAGGCCAAATATGCTCAAACAATGTAAACTTTGACACATGATGCTCGGAGCAACTATGATGCACACTTGACTTCACCTTATCTGAACATAAATTCATTTCGCTAGGTAAGTCATAAACAGTACTAGTAGAGCCTGGATCATATGCCTACAGGGTATGCCCTTGTATTGTGCCTACAGAGTATGCCCTTGCATTGAGAGGCAATATTACAGACACGTGCATCCAGCTTGTACTATTCATTCTACTCTCCAAGCAGACGTCACGTCCACCCCTAAAGGGAAACTGTACTATACGCCAAGACATCGAGCCCACTACCCAAGGCCATGTAGTTTTATGTGCACGAAGGGAGGGCACCACACATACTAAGAAGCGATAATGAACTAAACTTGCTGCGTCAGCGTTCTCCCACAGCCGAAGACACTAGCAGACGACTCGAGGAGAGGAGCTTATATTCCTCTTCAACACTCGTCACCTTCTGTCATGTGGTCAACCAGTATATAAGGCCCTGCACGGCCTGAAAATGACAGTCAATGCCTCTTCCACCGCTCAATCTTGGGCTGGAGGAAGCCGCCACCAGCGACTCGCTCTGTAAGTCGTCGTCTCCTCCATCACTCTGAAAGGGGCCTGAGGAAACCATCGGAAGCTCACTCTCTACTAGTTCATGTTGCTGATTCCATCACTCTCTCTTTGGTTGGAAGAAGCCAACTATTGTATCCAGCACCACTAGAAGCATCGTCAGTGCCTGCGGTAATGCCCTCTAGATCTTGTGGAACACTCAACAGCTCCTGAAGATGTCGAAAACACCCCCTCTACCACCCTCTGGTACAAGTCGTCAACAGACCCTTCTGGACAGCCACATGCTGGCCTTACCTGCTGGTAACTGAAATTGTACAACTACCCTTCAGGTAGTGGTCACCAATGGTCCTTTCTGGACAGACAGATAGTTAGGGAAAGTTGTCTTAGCAGGTTTATTGCCTTCCCATCAGGTCAGAACCAGGTCTCCTCCACCTGGCTGTGCATAGGTTAACTTCCGTTTCAATTCAAGGTTAGTTTTAGGAGATAGTACGTGCCACAGTGCATATTCTGACAGACTAAATACGTGATCTTAAATTAATTCACAATACTGATGTCTTGGTGTAATTGTGTTAACCTCTTGTAGGAACTAGTCTGCTAGAGTGAAGCCAAAGGACCATGCTTACGAAAGCAATAGTACACACCCCCATTAGAAGGCCACCCATTCTGTGACCATTCTGGGTATAGAATGATAAGAACCCCAACCATTAGCAAAACCTCCACTAAGAGGCTAGCCAATCAGGCAGACCTGTACTCCACCTCCACAGGAAAGGAAAGGAGTAAGTTTTGGTTTTGGAGGACTGACCCCTGTGGATACCAAATCCAAGTTTCGTGACCTACAGATTGAGGGAATCCACCGCTCTACACTGGGCTGGACAAAAGGAGTACAGGGTATAATTCTTGCTTGTGCGGCTGCAACCTTGGCAGAACACAGTAGGGACCTACGTCACCTGGTTCACTTTCTCGATGTGGAAATTGCACCTTCTCTTATGCCTTACAACCTAAAGGCGGTGCCCAAAAGAAGTCAAGAAGGGCAGCTTATGCCTCCAGATAAGTAACTTGTTGAAATGCAACCCAACCACACAACCTGCACTTTGCAGCACATCCCCGTGGGCCAGAGTTCATGCCACCCATCAACTGGAATACAAACCAACCAGACCCACACTGTACACAGACATACCGTCTAAACATGAATAGGATCTCCCAGGGTATGGTCCCCGCAATACTGTCTTCACTTCATTTGAAGGCCTCAAAATGGTCGAGTGCTATGTAAAATTTGAGAAAAGTGAGTTTTAAGACATAAAAAGTGACAAAAAGTGACTTACTTTACATATAATAAGTGATCAGTAAGTGACTAAATATATTAACAGAAAAATATTTACTTACTCTTGCATCATATGTCGACTTTTCTTGATGAGCTATTTTAAAATTTAGTTCTGATAATCACAGTAATGCTAAAACAATTAACAAGTACAATACAAATTATACAAAGAACTTTTATAATTTCCTGAAGTTGAATTGATTCAGCCAGAAGTCCACCCTGAACACTTCCCTCCCACAAACACTTTATTTTGAAAATTTCGAAAAATAATCTGAGCTGATTTTAGACTTTTTCTTGTCCACTGAGTGCTGAGCATGTTCAGCCATTTCTCTCTTCTCTGAAGCTTCTTCTTTTTATTTTATTTATACCTTCCAACATAGCCTGGGCCAAACTGATTTCTGCAATGTCTCTCTTTTCCACAGCCTTCTTCTTTAATCTTTTATTTGCCTCTTCAAAAAGTGCATTTGCAGTCTTTCTCTTCTGTTTTTATTCACTCTACAATACCTTTAAATGTGTTTTTTTGACCCATTCCTTTACAACATATCTATTAACATTATGTCTTTCTAGCTACTAACTTGGAAAATGCCACTTCATTATTATTAAACACACTACTGTTGCTTTTGTTTCACAAATCACACAAAACTGTTGATTAATTCCATAAATTTTGTAATTACAAATGACGCGGGAACAAATATAAGAAATTCGTCGCTACTAAACTGTGTTAACAATTAAAAAAAGTATGCATTAATCGCAGTTCTAGCACATGCAACTACGTCATCTGTATTTACAATTCCCAATTCACTGATAATTCTCAAGTCCAGCCAATAAAAACATGCAACAAGCCTGTCCTGATTACTTTAGTTCCTAACATAATTTGGAGTAACAACCATATTTAAGCAGATCATACTTTAAAGCAGACATTTTCTACCAAATAAGCTTATTTTAGTGTACAAATATAATAAAACATGTGCAAATACGCACCCTTTTAATAATTTGTACGGTTACCTTATATAAATTAGCAGTTTACCGCCAACAACACCGACAGCTTTGCCTTTGCTATGATTGGTTACCACCACACAAGTTTTACTTAAGATATAAATTATGATTTCTATTAACACTTAAACAAATCCCTAACACCGCACGACCTGCTAAGTTCTATTGGAAACCAACATACAAGATAACACCTTTTCTGTTTTTCTGTATACCTCATGAAGCATAGTTTAACGTTTCATTTTTCGATTGTACACAGCTCACAAGAAAAGTTACAGATATCATGGCGTTGGAACCCAAAAATGCTGAAATCTTGACTACTTAAGAGCAGTCATGGCGGAGAAACTGAGACACTGCAATAAATGATAGTCAAAGTATAGCCAATATACTTTGGTAATGTCATTGATCTTATGAAAATGCTGATAACACCGGCCGGCCAACAGCGCATCACCTTAACCTTACTAAAGGTCTAAAAAAAAAAAAGTGAAATAAGTGAAATTTTTAAATAAAAGTGACAAATAAGTGACTTTTACAAAATAAGTGACAACAAGTGAAATAAGTGACTATTTTCGACACCTGCCACCCTTACGAAAGCAAGTGCCACGTACCACAGAACTTTAAATGTAAAATGCATACTAGGGGTTACACAAGCTCACGTCCTGTCATAACCCTTGCAAGGATTGCAATCAGAAACCCTGTCCGTCCAACGTGGGGAACATGGCCCATCGCGTTTGAACTAGTTAAGGGGTTTGTTTCTGATCCTTGTTGACCAGGGTTAGCCATTGTGATGCTTGGTTCTTAAAGTTTTGTGACGCTCCTACTGCTTAGGGTATTGAGGTTCGAAACCTCCACATCCTCCCACATTGGACTTGACTGTGTGCTTAGCCCTTTTCATGCATTTGATATTACATCAATGCACTAGGTGGCTTAAAACGCATAAACTGGTACTAACACCCTAAGCAATTGTTTCCCAGAAGGGAGAGCAGTGTCTAAGTGTGTAGAGAACATGGTGGTTGTATATCTTCCAGGGAGACTAAGCAGGTCTAGAAGGAAGGTTCCGGTACTAAGAGCACAGTAAAAACTATGGAGTAGGTTATCCCTCTGCACTAAAAGTGCAATGAAGATTGGAAGGTAGAACTAGGAGTGTAACTGAGCAGGCTGGCCAGTTCCGGCAGTAAGTGCAGTGGAAGACTCAAGACTGGTCCCGAGCGAGTGTCGTTGCCTGCTATTTATACTCTGCTGGAGCCTTCCTCTGTTGTCATTGGCTGACGAGTTCATGGGTGAGGGATTGCAAGTCAGAGGGAGGCGGTGGCGGAGAAGTACTGGTGTAGCCATCTAGCAGTGTGCAGTGGAACTCGGTGCCTTTGTTGCATAGTCTCAGTGGGCCAGTGAATAATAAAATATTGCAGGCTGGAACATCCTTCTTGCTATATTTGGTGAACTGCAACACCTGGTAGCTCGGCCGCCAGGGTAGTGGGAATTCTTAGTCATCGTAAGGCCCTGCCTTTGTAGGGGGTGGTTTCCAGGTAGTGGAGTGTAACCAGCCCTTCATTGGATGTAAGGCTTATGCCCGGTGAGGTGTTCTCAACCACTTTGTGTGGATGGGATTTCCTCTGCCACTCCATCGGCGGAGCAGTCGGTCATGAATAACCCACAAGTGCCATGGAAATTAAGTGGTAGCACAGGACAATCGGTTGGTCCCACTGGAGGTTCTCTCTGGTGACCGATCATTATGATTGGACTCGTGCTGGCGGTGGTTGACTCTGTATTCTGGAGAAGGTCTGGAGAGATTCTCACTCTCATGGAAAGGCCGGGCGGTGAGCTGCAAGCCGCTCCGGTTGTGCCCTGGAGAGGCACTAGGGGTATGAGTAGAACCCTCGCCAGACCACACGCTTGGTTTCTGAGTGCGAGGGTTTCAGAACCTCTGTGGTAGAGGGGGCAAGGATGTGCGGATGTGCCAGGTTTGGGCTTAGGATCTGGCCAACGGTCACATTAATCCTGGTCTCCTTGCAGTAAGAGGACGTGATTCCTCTTTCCTGCCTAGTGGGAGGCCGAAGTGCGGTAAGGCTTCTGGGCTAAGAGCGCTGTGACAAAATAGAAAATACAATAACCGAGAGGTCTACTGTAACTGTGGTGAACAGTGCAATCTCATGACATCTTATGGCAGTCAACAATATAAACTCCATTGTAATCAGATGCACGAATATGCTTCCTGATGAGCTGAAGTCTGTAAAATACCATTGTTGCAAAAACGTCATTCGTAAAAATTGTTTTTTTTATTTAAAAAAAAAAAAGGGGTGGGGGTTATTATTTATAGAAACTAGTTCGAAGCTTAAATAAATATTTTGTTGTCACCAGAGATTAGTCTCTAAATTTATTTACAATTAATTCATTATCATGACCTTACTCTTTCACATTTAAATTCACAAATTATATCTTGTGGCATGCATCAATATTTTTTTTTATTGTAATGCATGTGTAATGGGTGCTGGTATGTGAATTTTGGTTCAGCCTAAGAGTTTCTTATTTTCTTCTGAGGTCACCTCTACACAGCTAGATCTTCGGAGCTTTCTATTTGTGGCATGTTTGGGGTTATGTCTACTACCGCTTTTCTAGTATTTGAGTGGAGTTAGCCACAGCATCGTTACACGGTTCAGAAAGATAGCGGTCAGTGATAAATCAGCCAAATTGGTTTATGTCTGTTTATTGCTGAAACAGTAAACACACATAACCAGCCTTTATCCTAACAAGCACCTGAAGGGCTGCTGATCCTAGGTTGCCAACCAGTAGTCTCGGAAGATGCAGTAAAAGCTTGACGCAATGTAGAACGTATACCTCATTTGCGTGAGCGTAGTAAGCACATATCTTGCGTAAGGCTCTTAACTATTCACAATATAGAACATACATCACATTTTCGTAAACACAGGAAGAACATATCCTGTGTAAGGCTATTGACTATTCGTGCCAAGCTTTTATATACTAAATATAAATTAATACAAACATATTAATTTGTAGTAAAGTTTATTACGGCTGTTCGACCATATCTTTCACGTTCTACAAATAGTGTAACTATTATAATTATATTTCTCCCTTTAGTGCATTTATAAATAAAAGGTTGATTTTAAAAGTTTTTTCATTCATTTTTTTATACTTTTTTACTTTTTAGTATCCAGCCATGTTTTGAATCACGAATATGGCTTTCCCTTGCTAAAAAAGATCACCATCATGTATCATGATCGACCAGTAGTTCATTTCATTCTGATACGGGATATACTTTAGGAGCAAACTACAATAATCATTTTCAGAACCATTTGTCGTTACAAAATAGGGCACGTGCACAACAGCAGTGACACTTCTAATCTCCATTTCACTTTTATTTGATTCTGTAAAACAAATTTGATACAATGTTTACTGCATGTAGTTGTAGAGTTCCTATGGCCACCTTCCGGCTCCATCATCAGATCAGTTCAGTAGTTGCTTCACATTGTATTGCCATCGGAACTACTCATGTATGCACACTTTCAACTCAATTGGATAACAGGGAGTGGTTTAACATACATACACGTGAAGTTACATAAAAGCTTGTAACTTCTGGCTCCATCATCAGATCAGCTCAGTGGTACCTTCACATTGTATTGTCATGGGAACTACACATGTATGCCAAATTTCAGTTCAATTGGATAACGGAAAGTGGTTTAAAATATATTTGCAAGATTTCCCCCGAACGTACAAACTAACAAGGCAAGTTAAATAAAAGCTTGTAAAAAAGAGATCCACATTCTTGGCAGAGGAAATTAGTGGAAGATTTTCCTTGTTAGTCAACAAAAGATGGCTACTGGTTAGCCTCGTTGAGTAATTTTTTGGGATATTTTTGCTTCAGTCCTCTGATTCTATGTGATATGTTCTCATGTGCAAATATGCAAGTCCTACTAACTAAGTTTACACAGCCTAACAAGAGCATGTCCCCTGTATCACTCTTACGTTGAACTGACAGCACAATGAAACTGCACAAAACTATGGTAAAGTCTTACACCACTTCAGGACATAGTTACACAAAAAGAGAGAAAAAGAGTTCATTACTTAAAGAATAAAGTCTCTAGATTTATCCTTGGAAATAAAAATTTAATGTGCTGTAATCGCAATTCATAAGTTTTTGTAAAATTTTTAAATACTACTACCAACTTTATTTACATGCAGTTACATACAGGTTTTGTACTACCAGGAGGATTTTATAAATTTTTACCTTTTTAGAGCAAGTTAATACATAAAACTTAAAAGAACAGCTATTACAGATGAGTTCACAGAGAACCAATCTAAACATGGTTAAATTATTCTATTAGTTAATAGTTTCCGGAATAGCAAAATAATGTGTAAATCACATTTTCTAATCAAACGACTTGTTTTATCAAGCAAAAAATAAACAACAGACCAAGTCATAAATGGTACGGACTTGTGAGCAGGGTTTTTCTTCAAAGGTTTATGAGTGCATGGAAGTACTCATCCTTGAACAGCCATTACCAGTGCAAATTCATGGGTGCACCAATAGGCACTCAGGAGCTCTGTAACTATAAGCATGATGGGATGACAGCTATAAACAATACTACACGCTTGGGGAAAACTGTTTTTACTTCAGATCTGCTCACTATTCAACACAGGTAGGCAGAAGTGTTAATGCTCTTTGTAAGCACATACTGCTAAGAAAAATTACTTAAACCCTTCTTTTTACTGAATCTCTGGGTACAACTTGGTGACACAGATCTTGACCACCTCGAAAATGCTTTAGTAAGTACATAAAAATAGTTTAGGGATGGACTGGAGCTGACCTATTTATTATAAATGCACTCAACATGCTACTCATTTATTTTGTGCATGAAAATATTTTTGAATGTATATTTACCAAATCATAACTTACTCCTTTTAGAGAGATTTTGCTCGTTAAAACATTTAAACAAGATTTGGTTGTTATAAACACTTGTTCTGTTCTATGTCAGATGGCTACACAATGCCACATGCCTGCATTTGATCATTGGTCTGTAACATGCAGCAACACCACCCGCACTGATCGAGGAACCAGGAAATAGGAAATCCACCCATAAGGATCACTACCTAAGTCCCACAAAATCCAGAAATTCTCCCCTGTTTAGGGCTGGATCACCTAGACAAGGGCTGCAAGAGGTTCAAACAGCTCACTGGCCCTAGAAATACTGCATAATCAACAGACACTGAACTGATTACAGAAATCAAACCAAGCTCAGTTGGCAAAGCAGGAAAAACTTACCATATCTTTATACCACATGAATAAGAAAGCTTGATGTGTGTCTTTGTCAGTCCTCAGAAATTATTATTTACTTGTTGGTACCTCCTACAATGAAAAACTGAACGAAATGAACAATCCTCCATGCTAAAGGTATTGTAGCAATTTTCTCAAAATGTTAAGAAAGCTCCTTTGAGTAAAATAAATAAATCAACAAAATGTGCTGCTGTCAGCATCTACCAGTGTGTGTCTGAAAATGTACATACATTTGTCTTGATTTTCAAAATAAACACATGAAAAGTATCATTTACCTTTTATTTTCCAAAAACTTTCTGGGATGAAGTTTGTGATCGCCTTGTACCTCTCAACCACAAAGCCCAAGGTGGGGAACTGGCAGCTGCCATAGCTAATAAGTGCATTCCCAAGGTTCTCTGGGAACACCCTCTTTAGACGCAGGGTTTGGAAACGAGTGAATGCTGCTCCTGAAGAAATATACAACACACACTCACATTATATATATATATATATATATATATATATATATATATATATATAAGTTTAATAAATACAGTAGAAGCTCACTGTTGCAACCCATTTTATTATAGGCTGTTCACCGTAAAGTGAGCACTTTTGAATGCCCTCTCATTTGGAATAACAGTCAATAAATATATTTTATTTTGGCCTTAGACGTAAACTCTCGAGTGCGGTGGAATAAATCCACTGTATTTCTTACTTACATTGCAATATTTATTTTAAAATATGGTTAAAGGATATAAAATGTATGAAAGGAAAAAGTATCTAGTGCTTCAGAAGTGCTCACTTTACCATGAATGGCCTATACAGTCATCTCTCTTTTAAAACCTGTTTTTTTTTTAGGAACTGTGAAAAATTCAAGTTAAAGTAGTTGAAAGTTTGAGTAAAACCAGTTGAAAAATAAGTTTGTTGCACTTTTTTGGTTGACATATGTTGTGTTTCTCTTGGTGAGCATTGTACTGCAAGCAGTATGTATCTACAAATAGATACCACCTCCACCCTAGGCTATCAGCACTAATCAATAACCATTGGCTCTGTCCACTCACTACACCTTAGCAGTCAAAGTACATTCATGCACAACATGGCTATTGTATGTCATGCACCTGTTTTGTCATTGTAATCTCACATTTTAACACTTCAGTGAAGCAGGCATAAATGGTGCAGGACGGAAGAATATACATTTTTGTGAGTTAGGAAGTCAGGTAAGAGATTCTGATAGTGTGTCTTAAACTGTACATGTGAGAAGAGTCTGATAAATATCTTGCCTGTTTGTGTGCATTAGTGACTGACTCATGTTGCCAACCTGTTCATGCCTCAGTCATACCACAACTAACATACTAACATCTCCCCTGTATTTCTTTTCTTTGTTTTTAAACATTTTACCATAGCTGAAGTTTTCTTATTGTATATCTCCTCTGAAGCACTTGCGAGCATGTTCCCAAGGTTCCAACCTCTCTTAAAGGTGTGCTGTGACACACATCTCTGGTTTAAACACTTTGTCTAACTCCGTTATGATTTTTTCCACCGTGTTTGTTTGATCTTCTTTGAGGTTACTAGTGTACATTTTCATTCCTTCCTCCACTCCTTGAGTGGTACAAAATGTAGATACATGTACATTGTTTGGTTGTTTGTCAAGTCACGTCACAAGTGTGTAGTCTTGATACTGCCTCCTGTAAATGTTCCGATTTTCCATTATGTTTCCTTCTTTGGACTACGGTGTGCGATAGCTGTGTCATGTTGTCGGACTGAATTATGATCGCGTGGCCAGACAGTGTCTGATGGTTGTCGCGGTTGTTTGTTACCAGCCAGTGTCGGGTTAGAGTGAATGGACGGTGTGTACGTAATGCCGGATTGCGACAGGATTTCCACCACTGTCGTCTCACGTAAATTTGGATTGTGCCCATACTATATGATAGTGAGCAGACGGTGTCTTGTCGGGTTTGCGATGAAACATTACCATGAGCGAGCAAGGCATGGCACAAAGTTACATTGCAAAATGGGGCTCCACTGGACTAGACACAAGCTGGTGTTTAATATTGCATGAGTTGCAACCCTCCCTGGAAAATGTGTACAAAACTGACTAGAAGCACAGACAGGTTGTATAACGTAATTAAAGGCTCGGAGTTGGGGAGAAATAAATTACTTGCCGCTAATGAAAGGTTGCGCCAAGGTTTTGAACACTATTTAGAGATGGTTCTAGATCGCTAAATGTCAGTAGCTCAACTTTTAACCCTGAAAGTCATGGAAACAAACACTGGACTTTGGTTTATAAAATGTGCCGAGGTGAACCCTGACTTTGTGATAACAGCGGACGTGATAGAAGTTGCGCCCTGTGCTACTGGATGGTCGACCTGGTAAAATTGTTGGGCTGAATGATGGAAGTCATTTTGGCCGGGGATAACAACTTGACTGTTCCGCTAGCCAAAAATTCAGTCGGGTATGTACGTTTCCATCATGGTTGCTGCGGTAAACTAAATATGAGAGTGAGTGTATCATGACAGAGTGACGTAATTAATGTCTAGTGCCAATTGAAATGAAGACCATGTCTGCAAAGCGAAAACAGCTGATCAGAATTCTGAGCGCTGAAAAAGTACGACACGACGGCGTCGCGGGCAGAGGCGGCCCGACAACAACATTACGCCGTAGCCCGAATGGTCGGGCTGTTTCCTTCATATTGTCAGGCCCATGATAGGGCTGCTGCCAAGGTACTGTGATTATTATATTGATCTTTCTTCGTATCGTAGTGCAACACATAACGCCGTAGTTAAGACTCACCAGCGGGCGAACTCAGTGGCTTCTCTGCGGTGGCTTGCAATTATACATTTTTGGAACTTGTGTTAAAGGGTATTGTCTATAATATTACATAGAGTGAGAATGAACTTTCCGAACTGGTGTAAGAGTATTTTTATATGCAGTATTTGTAATGTGTTGGCCAGAGATTTTTGCAATGCCACATGAATTAATGGATTGTAATTTTTAAATAAATTTGTTGCCACCAAAAGTCTGAATTTGTAAGACATTCTTTCGTACATCACTGAAATGGACCTCTATGACGGTTTGATGTATTTATCAGTAATTTATTTATAAACTCATACAATGGCGTGGACAGGGCATGGTTCAGATGGGTGTTTAATGTTCAGCACGTCTAGTCCTTCAGGGGGCGGGGTTGGGGATTGTTGTTATCTGGGTGATGGAGTGAGGCACATTTTGTTATCCCCCCCCGGGGGTCGGAAGGCATCTCAGCCAACCTGTTCCAGTCTCAGTCACACCACTACTAATGTAATAACAATGGTTACCATTTATGACTTCTTGGTTGGTTCATCTATCACACAACGTTCAGTGGTATTTGTATTATCTTATTACATTAATTTCACATGGTGGCAAAACATTCTTGATTCCTTTTATAATTCTGATCACTGATATCTCCTAGCAATTTGTTTGTTAAGTTAAGTGCCTAGAATGGTCCAGATTCATGACCACCTGCCGTCATGGATAATACATGTTGCAGAGCTCACAAAATAATACAAAACTGAAAACAGTGCCTGTAGCGTAAGGCTAGCAATACAAGAGTTGAAAAGCAGCATTTTGTTGCAACAGCAGATTTCTTAATACCGGAAAATAGGAGATAATGCATTTACTATGATATGAATGCTAACAATTGTATCTCAGTAACCCAAGAATTCACTGAATGCGACAAATAAGTAAGAACATTTTCTAAGCACTGATAAAAAATTACGTATGTACTAAATAGGCCAGACACAATTTTTTGGAGTAAAATTAACTTACGAATCAACTTTTAGCTTACACACCTTTTTGTTTTTGTGTGCATGCTGATGGGATATTTATATTTTTAACAACTATTGTATTGGCTTACCTATCCTCAAATCCAGCTCCTGCCTCACATCAACTGCAACGCTGACCTTCTTGTCTGGCTGCATTAAATTTTGTACAGCTCTCCAAATCGATTGAGCAGTTATCTCAGAAAACTTTGCTCTTTCAAAACATGAAAAAAAAATTTACCAACTCAATGAAAAAGTTTGCAGAAGCATCAATACTTACATTAAAACAAAATGCTGGATAAAATAAATTCTGTTGGGCTACAACAAACAGTAAATATGTAAACTCAATTAATCAAAAATAAAAAGACCATAAAATTCTAGTGAATTATTTTCATAGGCCTACTCATTTTTAGTATAATTCCCAGGAGCATCTAACTGAAGAAACAACTTCAAGCTACACTTAAAAAAAAACTTGATTAACTTGCCACATTGGCACAGAATAACCACTATAAGAACAAGCCATGCTTTTTATAGGGCATGGTTTCAAAATTAACCTTCAATCAAAACATGAATAAAATACTTTGATTATTTTAAGAACCAGAAACGTGTCATGTGATACAAGCAGAGCCTTAGTATGACCCTTACCTGGCTGTCTAGCAGCTAACAGCCAGTGTGCAATGTTGGAAGGGGATTTGAACACAGAAGCAACAGGCTCACTTGTATGGTGTGCTGTCATGTCACACTTATAAGCAGCAGAGTTATGTTGATGAGGACTACTGAAGTAGCTCTCCTCCACGCACAATATAGATAGAAAATTTCTGCTGGCGAGTTCCTAGTTTAGAGGAATGGCCAGCCATTTTACTCTGCCATCCCTTCACTCCTTCCCCCAAAAGGGTATATATATACAATGGCAAACCAGGGTTCACAGCTTATTCTGATCCTAAGTCAAAGAAAATTCACTTCAGGTGGTCGGGCTTTGTATTTGTTTAAGTACTTTTGCTCCTAATAAGGCACCAAACTATTACTTAGCTTTAAGGCAGGCATAAAGCAGGACCAGTATCACAGAAGTTTGTACAGACTTGGTTGCCTAGCCTAATGGTTGGGTTAGTAAATAGTAAAATGTATGTTACCACCATGAGTGTATCATTTGGAAAGGGGTAATATCATTGTTCCCCACTGGCTATCAATGCTTCTTGCCCGAATTCTACACTAAAACCCTACTGGAACATTAATTATAGTCAACCCACAAGATTTCATCCACCTGAAACAGGAGCTGATACACAACTGTGAGGTCAGTCAGAATACTGAACGTAGCTACCTAGACTGACAGTACAACTCAACCAAGAATCGTGTCCTAATTTTTACCATTACAGTAATTTGGAACTGGCGTCAAGTCAAAGAACAGAGTACTGAAGTGTCTCAATAGGAATATGATCACTTAATTGGAATAAGTACTGTATCAGAGGAGATGTTTGGTAATGCTACCTCCCACATCATAGGTTCCAGAGCAGATATGAAAGGGATCAAAGTTTGTCTACATACTTCTTTCAATCACAGACTTAGAGCGAAAGAGACAGATTCGTATTTTGCATGTCCCCAACATTGACTCACTCATCACCATCAGAACTGTCAAAACCACACCATCAGTGACTTAGGCATTTACTCATGTTTAGTGATCCAACAATTCAGTGCTTTATAGAAGAAAATATTTGGTATGGCATAGATATTTTATTGCTTTAAAACTTAGAGGAAGTGTACTACTAAATGAAACTACGTACATATTATAGAAAAAGTGTTCTAACCCCATATTCAAAATCATACTGTTCTAATGGAGTTAGTGGTTACAAAAACAATTCAATGTTGAAACTATGAGATTGGTAGAAAGTGCACAGGTGCCACACACACATACACTACCGCATATTCCCATTATGACTTCAATAACTACAAGTGGTTCACACCATTTCACATTACTTATCTTGGTCAGTGATGCACTGAGTAGCTGGGACCATGCCAAAAATGTAGAGCCAGAAAACAGGGTGGTAACTGAAAAAAAATTATATTATTGGTGACATGCAGTTTGCAGTACCTGATATCCCTGGAAGCATTTATCATTGTCTTCTCATCCAAATCTAACTACAGATAATAACAACCACTGATAAGCAGCAAAAGGTGTACAATTCTTACCAGCAGATGAGGTAGACTGCAATTTGGAGAAAACCTGCTACTCAATCTATCCATTTATCTATCCACTGTATTTCCCAACAAGCAATTTCAAGAATCTGTAGAAATGAAAATGAAGAAGAAAATGAACTCTTGCCCTTAACAGAAAATGAGGATAAGTACAGATTCCTAGAAGCCAACTACTGAGATAGACATCACGGTGTTCAGCAAAGTTGGCCCAGTACAGGAGGAAACTGAGGTGGAAAAAATGATGTCAGGATCAACTTTGAAGGAGCCACCAAGAAAATTTTTGGATAAGAAGGTAAGTTAACTGACAAGAGGCTGCCTGAATTTAAGGCATAAAATATTGCAAGTTCATCCAATCTCAAGGGAACAGCCAGTGGAATGAAAGATGGAATAAAACAGGGAGCGTTTTCACGTGTGTCAAAATGACAGGACAGGAATAATAGGTAAACTGACATAGATCTTTGAATGTAGATGCTTGTGTGAAGACCTGCAAGAATGTGAAGGACCAAGTTATTGATGGATAAATCACATTACATGATGGATGTATGCTTTACTGCCTGCCACACTGTGATCATCAAGAAGCAATGGAATCACCTGCTTGAACACAAGTTTTAGCATTGAGAACCTGGGTAAGACTGCCAACAGAGTAGAGGCACCAAGATGAGTGAGGCACCCGCAAGATATTTCAGTAACTCGATGCTGAGGATGAAAGAAGCTGAGGCACTGGAAAAGGGATTGATTGACATATCAGTGGCCAATAGGATACTATACGAACTCCTCAACCTATACCAGCAATAACTTGAATAAACTCACTGCATACCAATACCAGCAATAACTTGAATAAACTCACTGCATACCACACCACTCCAAATTTCACTAAACAATATCAACTAGTACTTCTATTAACAGTCCATTTTTCTGTATTCTACTTTCCAGCCACCATTCCAAGTCTGTGACTCCAAAGATGTTGTAAAATAAGGTAACAATTAAATGGCCATAGTACAAGAGCGATGGAATGATACGTATCATGATAAACAATCGGTAATACCTGCCTTACTTTTATTATAATCATTACAGAACTTAAGAACCATAGAGACCGCTTACATGTGACACACACTGAATGAAAATATTCAATTCTGCCATGGTGTGTTTTTCTGGAATTTTCCATACTATGACCTCATTCGGCTTAACCATTTGATTAGCTGTATACGCCTTGCATGTAGTGATTTAAATCCCACCATTTTCTAAGAAATGGTCTAAATACCAAACAGTTATAGGCATAAATAATGTTTGTTTCTATTTGTGTGAAGTTAGGCTGGTTGTCGTGCGCAATCAGTTTAATTGAGAACAATATCATGTTTTGCAAGTTTGAAATTGTAATATAAAGCAAGATTCTAATTTGGAATGAGATTGAACCTTCATACCTTGATATCAAAATAATTTTTATAATTTGAAATATTGAGTTTTACATAGAAATGGGCTCTCTTCTCAAACATAAAACATTTTTACCCAATTTAAGTGATTTTTAGTATTACGTAACACTAGAGGTGTATGAATGTTTTACTTTCTAACTGTAAAATAATTTTACAGATGGCAGTAAATTAGCACATGACACCAAGTCTCACTCATCTCATTAGCTGTGCAGGCGAGCTTCAGGAATTGCCACCATACTAGCCATTTTCCCCCTTCTCTACCAGAAAGCAAAGCAGAAAAGATGAGACCACTATGTGCAGGATGTCTGGTGGCCGGGAATCTCTTCAGATATTGCAGCAATAATTAATCAATATCCACTTTGTTCAGAAAACAAGTATAACAAACATGAACCTCTTCTCCCCACTGCTATACCAAGCTGGTCAGGGAGAGCAGCCCTTGAATTATTTAAATGTGTGGACAAATGGTTTGTAGTAA
Source organism: Dryococelus australis (assembly GCA_029891345.1). Lineage (NCBI taxonomy): Eukaryota > Metazoa > Arthropoda > Insecta > Phasmatodea > Phasmatidae > Dryococelus > Dryococelus australis. The sequence continues at coordinate 316,645,138 of CM056993.1, read as the reverse complement.
TCATGGACTGTTTTTCAAGATAATTTTGGAAATTTACCCACTCCAAAGACTGAATTCTGAAGAAATAATTCTAAGATACAAATGCACTTTTAGTTGCTTTGACATTCCATTAGAAGTGAGGTCAGATAGTGGAACTCAGTTTAGCATGTCAGACAATGCTGAATTTTTTTAATTTTCTAAAAAATCAGCTTCAAAGTGGTTAGAAGTAGCACTTACTTCCATCAAAATAATGATGTGACTGAGGCTGCAGTCAAAACAGCAAAAGTCTATTTAAAATAAAGAAGATCCATATCTGAGATTATTGTCATACCACAACACACAAATTTCTACAGGTTATAGTCCAGCACAGATTTTGTTAGGAAGGCGTATAAGGGATGTTATCCAATGATCCCTAATAGCTTAGATGAGCAAACGAACCACAAACTTCTTTCTTTAAAAAGAGAGGTAAGTTACAGGCAGAAGTACAAGAAGCATTATGATTGACAGCAAGGAGTTATACAACATCAACCCTTAAAGCCTAGAGACACAGTATGGGTAAAAGATAAGAGAAAATCTGGTATCATTATCAGACCATTGGAGAACCAAACTCATACGTTGTTGACAAAGAGGGAAAACATTATTAAGAAGAAACCATTTTCACCTTAACCAATATTCAGGTGTGAAAAACAAACATTTAGATGTATGAGGACGTTTAACACATTCACTAATACCTCGTCCAACTGAACTATCAGAGCAGGCTAGCTCTCTACTAATAACATCTTCACAAGTACCTAGTCCAACCAACCTGTCAGAGCAGACAGAACTATCTGAACAGACTAGCTCTCCACATTGAGATTCAGAGGAAATGTCTTTCTGAACTCCACAGACACGTGAAACCTCACAACAGCCCGAACCATCTATAACAACACTGACTAACACTTTGAAGTCCACTGGAGTTGGACAGACCATCAGAAGACCTTTTGGAAAGCATTTCAATTGACTTGTCTGCAAGTTATGCTATAAAATATTCAATTAATGGTATGTTTTCTTATTAGTGATTTGTAGAAAGTGTTTCATACCTAATTCTAAAACTAGCTATGGACAAAAATGAGATTTAAAGGGTATAATTTCAGGGGTACCTGAAAACCATCCAACGATATGTTATTCCAATTAACGACTGCTGTTTAAACTATAGGCAAAATAAAAAAACTCTTACGAGTATGAAATTGGAATAGTTTGAATTATTTATTTCAAATAGAATAACAAACTACAGTCACAGCAGTTTGGTGACTTTAATGGCAATATAATTTACAATTCTTAGTGGCAAAGTACCGAAGCACATAATATACACTAGTGTAGGACATTATGTTGCTCACATATAGCATAACATCGAACAAGATGAGAAAACACTGAAACAACCTGCAACTGGACCTTTCCCTAGTATTGGCTCTAGGGATCCTGGAAGACCAGGAATATTTAATTTAAAGAAAAACCAACATACTTTTGTTAGCCTTCCACATACTCAAAAAACACACAAAAAATTTCAAATCGGATGAATGCAATGAACAATGACTATGCAAAAGAATTCAAAAGTATTGCCCACTTGGGATTTCTTAAAATGAAAACACTAAATTCTTTAATTTCACATTTGTATGTGTTTTTTAGCTCCACATATGTTAAATGCTCCTGCAACACTAAAGAAACGTTAGGCATTCCTGTAATTTAACAGCTTTTGAATCATCAAGTACACATTTTACTTATGGGTGTTACTGTGGCTAACATCCACATAAAAATTAAAATATATAATTAAAAAATGTAAAAGTCACAGTTATAAAGTAGCATAGTTTCAATGAAAATCTTAACACATGGAAGACTAAATAGAACTTTTAGATTACTATATATTTTATACATTTTTGCATGAGTGTTACATTCAATTACATTTGTAATTTATTTTTTACTATAATTGGCTGGTGCTGTGACAACATATTTAATTTTAAACACTGAAAAAGCCTTAATATTATGCCATTACATAATATCAATACTAATATAAAGCTAAGATATGAAAGTGAAACTGTGAATGAAGTATCTATCAAATACGTGCTAATTGCAGTCTGTACACGTGCCATCATCCCTCACTGGTGAGTGATACAGAGATCTGCTGACAGATCATGTGCACTCATTTCTGCACCTGCAGCACTCTGTAAGAGACCTGTACCTAAAGCAAGACAATGCACTGGTCCACCATTCCCAAATTGTGACAGAGTGGTTGGATAAACACTCCCAAGGACTTGAGTTGCTTGCCTGGCCCCTGAGGTCAACCAACCTCAATCCTATCAAACACATCTGGAGTGGAATGGCGATATTTGGACGACTCTTAACATAGACCCCTCAAGAACCAATGAGGGTTAAAAACAGGTGAGTAAGGAGCAGTGCCAAAATGCAGTTTCAAGGCTCTCTTCCTCTGTCAGAATATAACCTGGCTGGATTATCTTCATCTGCTTTTAGCCACAACTCAATGCCTTTCAATGTTAAAAGATTTTCACCACCTTGGTGGAGATACATTAAAATCTTGTGTTTTGAATTCAGCTTTATTTTGTTGAAACTCCTTTTCTATCAGAGGTTTTTTCCACACAAATTTACTGAAGTTGAGAATTTTGTGTAATTTTGAGCTGTTCCAAAAAAATTCACTGCCAGATTTTTGCTTGTGGGAATCATGCCAGATGATGCTGCTGGTCAGCTAATTTTCTTGGGCATCTCCTGTTTTCCCCACCCTTGCGACAGCAGAAACTTCTGGAGGGAATGAATATCACCACAATGAAGCATACAATATTAGAGAACCATATCCAAAACTTGGGAAAACAAACACCATTTTAATTTTGTAATCAAGTACACCAATAACAGCAAAAATTAAAATAAATAAATCTGAATGTAACAAAAATTGCAGTCACTGCATTAATTACAGAATAGTTCAAGTAATGAGTTTTAAAAGTAAGCAAGTAATGTCTTCAAAACTGTGAGAACATCAAGTGATGAGTGTGGATAAGTATGAACCAATTTCTTGTAAATACATATCACTGTAGTATATATTGTATACACTCTTATGCGCAATTAAATTAGACACACCTGCCATGTTGGCAAAATGGCACTGTGTTCGCCCCATCAAATGGAATAGTGCCCAACCACATATGACTGGGATGTCGTCAGACCTTATACCGACCGTATAAGTAACAATCGAGCAAAGATTCTGAAAGAAACAATATCTCAGTGTGTTTGAAAATGGCCATATCATTTGGGTCAGACATTTGGGGCACTCCATCTCCGAAGTGTAGGCACAGGAATTTTCATGGGGCACAATGTCAAGAGTGTACCGTGAGTTCATGGGTAAAACCACTGCTACCAGGGATAACTGCCATGGCATACAACATATCACTGACAGGGGTCGCTTCACTGTCTGTAACCTCGGTTGGTAACAGAAGACAGACAAACCACAGTGCAGCTGATCACTCGCCAATTCAATGCTGGACCTCAATGACCTGTGAGAATCCGTATCATCCAGAAGCTGCCACAACACTACGGTACCACTGCTGACAACACATCACAAGACTCAAAAATTAACGTGAGCACTGGAACACTGTCACTGGACCCTTGACGAATGGAAAAAGGTAGCCTGGACAGACGAAAAGAAATACACGGTACACGCTGATGGCGGGGTACGAGTGCATTGCCAAGCACATAAAGCAAAGGCTCAATCATGTCAACAGGGTACAGTTCAGGCCAGTAGTGGTGGTATCCTCATATGGGGACTGTTAATATTTGATTAAGTGGGTCCCTTAGTACAAGTGCCATTATCCTTCACTGGCAAGCAATACAGAGATCTGCTGGCAGATCATGTGCCCCCATTTTTGCACTTACAGCACCCTTCAAGAGACCTTAACTACTGCAAGACAATACACTGGTCTATTATTCCCCAAAGGTGATGACAGAGTGGTTGTATGAACACTCCCAAGGACTCAAATTGCTTGCCTGGTCCCTGAGGTCACCCAACCTCAATCCTAGCAAACACATCTGGAGTGGAGTGGAGATATTTGGGCGACTCTTATCATTAAGGTCTTGATAACTGGATCAGGATGAAATCAGATGAGTATGGAGCAGCACAAAATGCAAGGGTGGGGAAAAGAGGAGATCCTCAAGAAAACCAGCCGACCAGCGGTATCATCTGGCATGATTCCCACATGCAAAAATCTGGAAGTTACCCTGCCAAGAATTGAACCTGGTTAGCCTTGGTGGGAGGAAAGTAGTCTGACCACCACACCACCACAGCCTCACAAACACATCTGGAATGCTGTCAAGAAGGATATGCACGCTGTGGATCCTGCTCCAACTATCTCCTTGCACTGTGGAAGACAGTGCAGCAGTCATGGATCAGTATGGCTTCAGACTGCTTCAGGTGTCTTGTAGAGACCATGGAATTCTGCATCACTGTCATCATCAGGGTGAAAAGTGGTATAGTCCATTCACAATTTTTTTGGCCCTTTTGAACAAACCTTTGAAAAATCACCCTAGGTATAACATTTTAAAATGTTTTTTCAATAACTTGTATACCACATTATATAACGCTGATTAACTTAAAAAATATTATATTTTTAAATAAATAATACTTTACCATATTATCTCCTATAACTTGTAATATTTGTTACATATTCAATACAAATTAAATACAGTGAGAGCAGTGATGTTTTGGCAACGGCTAGTAAGAAATAGTTCACAGTTAAAATATTGTTTTAACCAAGTTTTTTGGTATGCTATTTGTAAATTGAAATATTTATATAGCCCAGATGGAAACATATTTCATTGTTACGGTTTAAAATAACAGCACAAAATATTGTGCATATCCCCTAGTGACATAGTGTTGTTTCGACACAGCAAGAAACTGTAGGCAGAGCATTCTATGTCTCTTTCTTTCTCACACTGAGGAAGTTTCGCACCGTTGCTAGAAGCAGTAAATTATACAGCTTTTCAATTTTAGCATATTTCATACTTATTAGAGAAAATAATTACTTTCGAAGTTGTAATTTACAACAGAAAATATATTTTAATGTGTGAATACTTATTTTAATATATTTAGATGTGATAGCAGGAGGGTTGTAAATCTAAGGTTGGCAGACATGGTGAGTGGCTAAATGATGTGGCATTTTGTTGCAGTGTGCGCAACGAAGTATTAATTTCTCTTGCTCCAAAAAATACTTCCAATTACAAGCGTGTGCACGTTGTGTTTTTTAAACATACCTACGCAAGTTACGATGTTATGATAAATATGTTTTTCCATGACAGAAATAAATATACTGTTATGTGTGTCATAAACTACTATGTGTGAAAGTGTGTGGCTGCTTCGTGGTCATTAATGCTGGCCCGGTGTGTGTGTGTGATAGCAAATATTGGACGTGCAAAATTTATACGTTTTAACCGTGAACTGTTTTTTTATGAAGAAGTTAATTATACGTCTGTTTATCACAACTATGTAACATCGCCCTAGGTGTTTGAAACACAATTACGTAATGTGCATACATTTTTGTGAGCTATATGTTTGCCACAATCCAAACAAAATTACTACGCCCAGCCAGAAATTTTAAATAAATAATTAAATAAACCTAGTAAAAACTAAACACTCATGCAAAAATATAAGTGCGGAATAAAATATATGGTAGGTCTATTTGTGAGCATGTTCACCACTATCTTTAAGTTTGTCGCTGTTCTGTACAAAAAATTAGCTACACGAGTTGTGTGTTTGAATTTACTCTCTTTTTCGTTGGACTGGTTGCTCATTAGTTTTAATATTTATTCCAACTATGGCGGTCCTATTAACAAAATAATCCAAAAAAACGTCAATAACAAGAGGTTAAATACTACTGTTCTTTCCACCACAGTTGTAACAGAATTCTTTGAACAACTGTAAACAGTAAACAATGCATTTGATATAAAAGTAGGTCACATGGCAGTGTTTATGTTTAGGTGTACCAGAAGGATACGTAATCAGTAACCAAAAGTATAAATTTAGCAAAGGCTTCAGAAGAGGCAGTAAATATCGTGAAAGGACTATCTATATTACATGTAACTAGGCAGATATCTGTAATTCAACTGCTTGATGTGTGCGGATGCTTGCAGGGGGCGGGATGTGCCTGATTAAGATACAAAACTCTTTGCATACTGATGGATGCGGATATAGTTGGTGCTGTACCCAGGGTGCCAGCTTCTCTACATCTCAGAAAAACATGACAATCTCCATCTCTCGGGGTCGTTACAGGTCGACAGCCTGTAACGGTATCCCCCGCAGCACACGTCTACTTACGTATCAATAAAGTCACTGTTACACCACTACTCTGTCCTACACGTGGTGACCTAAGCATGTGGCAACTCTTACTGGAGAGGGCCAGATCCCATGATGGAAATTAAATAAATAATTAATAAACAAGACACTGATTCCAGAGAAATGAGTTGTATTACCAAAAAGGGAGTACACTGGTAACACATACAAGTCCCCATGTCTGAAGCGGGCCTGACACACAAGGCCTGCCACGGGCCGATATGGGAAAAGTGCAGAAAACACTGTGAAATTAAATAGGCATTCAACTCTCCGGGTTTGCGAGTTGGCAGAGGAGGGTCGGCACACTGGAGGAGCAAAAGAAAAAGGTTCCGGTATATTACGATTAAACTATTGAACACTGCTTGCTTGGTACAAAGGTGAAGCTCCCGTGGCACACTGCACGATGCACGTCTACTCTCGATGACCCACTGTTCCAGACTAAAGATGGTGGCACGGAGATACCGTTACTAACAGACATCTTCCCGTCAGCATATCTACGGAAATGTTCACAAAATTCATATATTGAACAATATACATAAGAAAGCAATTGCAGACAGAAAAACAATCAGGCAAATTAATTGCATATTTCTGTAGTGTTAATATTCTTCAGGAAAGTCTTAGATCTGTGTTGCTAAGTGCCTTTCATAAATCAGAATAATCAGTAAATGCTGGGATAGTCATGCAGAACACATAAACACGGTTTAAAATAAAATACAAGTACAAATTACACATAAAAGCCCTTCTGAAACAGTGATATTAAATTAGCTCAAATTTAATAGGCAAACTGTTTAAATTTTATGTGGATAGATTGGCAAGATGACTGCCAGAACTGCAATTTTTTTGGCTGCATATTTTAATAGAAAGGATAAATGTGAGTTACGCCTTTAGAACAAAAGCACACATGACAAAACATTGCTAAAATAGAATAAAGAATTATGAACACTTTAGATTATCACTACATGAGCCCACGTGAACCACATGGGTAAACACTAAATAATGAAATACACTTTAACGCAGGAATGCAAAGAGGAGATGACATTTCCTCATGCATGCATTGGGCTCTGCATTTGGGGGATCACACTTAATCACAGAGTAAACATGGCGAACAGCATTGGTCTGCCTCCCAAGCAGGGCGGCGAGGGCCACGTCATGCTTGTGAGCATATGTACATATATAATTAAAATATGATTGAAACGTACATAATTTCTTTCCTGTTGATAAATTCATTATTTTTGTAACAGTATGTACTTATTTCAGTCATGCCTAAAACAAATTTTTTTTGTAACTATACAGGATCTTCAATAAGTTTCTTTTTAGAAGCCAAACATTTATTGATCCAGATGACCTAGAGCCTCAATTAGTACAGCTTAATGATATTCTACTTTTTATTTCAGTGTTATCATGTTTCTCTACTGTATTCTGTATAACAATAACCAACTTGAATGTAGAGCAATTTAGATTTCTCAGGGTAAACAAAATGTTGCTGTGTGTTCAGAGTCTCTTGACAAATTAAATATAAAATGTACAATAATATTAGTACTGGTTAAATAAAAAGAATTCAATAGTTAATTTATTTTCCTGTGATAATATTTTGTGTGTTTAATTCAGCATTTTCTCACACACAAATAACTAAAACAATTTAAACAGTTTTTGTAATTAATGTAAACATTACATAATGCTGATTGGTTATAATGATGGAATCAATCCATCCATCAAATAAACAGCACAAGCTGAGAACAAAAACTAAATTTAGGCCTACTGCAAAAAATACTGTGGACTGAAAATAATTTATAATTTTTGCAGCTTTCATCCATCCTCACAAAAATATTATTTTGTGAATGAAATGTTAACTTCTACAATGACCTATGGTTTCATACAACATGACAAGACTAGAAACACCACAGAATATCTTAATTGAATCTTAAATTTTATTGATATTAGGTCTATGATTAATATGTGTAACTTACCTGTATATCTCAAGGTTAGACTTTACAGCAGAGCAGACATCAATTATTTCAAAACCAATATTTTCTCCCTCTCTGTCACAATCTGTCCATATGATCAGAACATTGCAAGACCGCACTTCATTTTGCAAGGTACGCTGCAAAACCCACAACTCATGTTCACGAAGATAATATCTTTGAAAACATTTATATTAAAATAACATTTAGGAACTAAAATACTTCATAAAGTTTTGATTATCAATCACTAGAAACTGTATGAATGTTCCTAGTATTGATGCAATTATGAGGTGCAATCATAAAGTTTCAGAACTTCGGCTTTCACGCAACAACTGAGAACAATACAATGTTCTGTCCCCAGATGAGCCTACATGGATTACGAGTCAGTATGCGAAGAAATATCCAAACATGGCTTCATGTGATACAATACAACACTGCTTTAAAACATAACAAAGAATCACTTGGGAAGATGATGAAAGTTTAAGGTGGCCTTTAACAAGCCACATAAGAGAAAATTGAGACAGTTCAAGCATTAATTTACAAGGTTCATTAAAGAACAATTTCAAACACTGCCACAATATTTGCTTCTATTCTTAATAAATTACCTGTTTTTATTAAGCATCCTTTACATTCACCACAGTTAAGCTTTTAAAATTAAATTATAAACTATTAAGTATTTGATATCCAACTCATTTATACTGTCTGTGAATTTCTTGAACATGAATAGTAATTTTTAATGTATTTTTAATTTTTTAGGTGTAATTTTGTTTTATTGAGTTAGTGATTTTGTTTATTCCTCTTTTATATCACAATATGTGTATTTCATTGCAGTGTTCACTTGTTCCTTTTTGTTGTTAACATTATTTGTATTATGACATATTCCATTGCCTTATGTTTCTACCATAATAACCGGCTCAATAGAATGCAATTTGTAAATAAATAAATACTTGACATCGGTTATGACTTAGTTCAGGTGATCCTGACAATTTGAACATGCACTGAATTGCCATGAAATTTGTGCTGTGCCTCCTGAAACAATACAAAAGAAACATCAGACGCATGTCTACCAAAATCTCAAGAACACCTTGAATGATGACAGGGTCTTTCTGATGACGAGAATGATGATGAAAGCTGGATTTATGAGCACAATCCAGAAACTAAACAACAGTCAGTGGACAAGGCTGCCATCATCACCACACCCCAATAAGGCAAAGCAGGTCAGCAATGTGAAGTAAATGCTGACTGACTCTGTTGACAAACAATTCTTCTGAAGATATTTGTTCCTCAGGATATGCATTAGAATAATTCTGTTACAGCAATGACATTTTGTTTCTCTTTTAAGGCATTGTTTGTAAATGTTTTCTAAATTGTTATATAATTAAAGGGAGTTTGTACTGCTCCAAAGTAGGTATGGAAGTTAGGTAAGGATATATCTTTCTCATAAATATGGTAAATTTTGGTACCTTTTCATATTTTTGCTTGATTCCAGTAAGATTTTAATTTTGTGTTAATAACCAATGTTTATTACATTGTTTTGGCTTAATTTAACGCTATTTGCCTAAAAGAATATATGTAAGAGGCTGACAGCTCAAGTCAGTTTATAGCATGGGGAAATTAAAAACCACATTTAAAGGTGCATTAACAAAATTTTTACTGATGTGAACTATATACTTCATTCGGGAATTTTGAACTTCCTTGATTTTAGTGATAATTCTTGGATTATCACCTTACCATAAGTCAGTGCTCCAAGCTAATAGTTTTAGTGTGCCAAAATGCTATGGCATTATAAATATTTGTAGCATTCTAAGAGGTAATAGAGGCTTGTCTGAATGTGAGTCCTGAAGAGGCTGTTAACCATGCACTACATTTTTGTGGCATCAAGAAAGACTCAGAAGCCAGCACCTGGGATGGCGCCATCAATCCAGCTGTCCTGTGGACAAGTCAGTCCTGTCACACTACCTCTTTCCTTTTGGCTATTTCACCCTTAGTTGAACTCTTGAATTTTTTTAGTAGCCTTGAAATTTATTAGTTATTAAAATGCAAAATAGTTAAGCCCAGAGGACATTGGGATGAGGGTCCAGAACTGCTCTACCATGTCACATAATAATTAATGCTATTCAGAATCTCTGGACTTTCAAACATTTTACAGAATTCACGACACAAAGGCATTAAATTCTATTTTTAAATGGCTGATGTATCAACAAGAGGTAGAAAAAATGCAGTAATGATAGTTTATTTTCATTAGCAGTCACAAGATACCTTTGTCATCCATTAACAGATAGCATACTTTTATTATGTCTCCTGGGAGTCATTTTTTATTAAATAGTTATTATGTTAACTGATGGATTGATTATTTGTGTCTAAATGCTATGTTAGGTTTTTACAGTGGAATGGGGTTACTTTGATAATTTTTCCTGGTTTGTCATTTACAGAAACAGTATCTTGTTACATAAAATAAATGTTACAATTTTTAATGTATTTATACAAGTACTTTTTGTTACAATTGGATAGCATTCTTGTTTCACAAGTTGTTTAATTTTTTTTACAATGCAATATTTTATCATTGGGGTTACTTTGCACACACAACACAGATTCAAATTGATGTGAATCATGGCAACACTAAAAATAATAAACAAAACTTTCCTACTTGTTCACTGGTGCCGAAAAGCAATACAATAACAACCTTTGCCCTGTGCCTTGAATTTGTGGCCAGTAATAACCCAATATGTTCTCTTTTGCAATGCTTGCAATAACAGACTCAACAGCCTTGAATAACCTTTTCTCCTTACCCACAGATGTAATTCCCATGACCTTGATGTCTGAACCATTAAGAGGGTGTGGTACATAAACTGACGCTGAACACGTTACTTGAATGTTGCAGGTTTCTGGAAGGTAATGTAAAAAAATCAAGAAAGCGCAATCCTAAATAACAGTCTCTACCTACTGTCTGTGCAAATAGTTTTACAGAATTATACATTCCTTTATCATAATATGTTATGCCACAGTAAAATGTGCAAATTTACGGCGTATGAAATACCTGAACAGTAATGCATCACGCTGGCAAAATATTTGCTCACGAAGTTAGTAAAAAATATTATCTATGATTGCTTCTTCTTAGTTTTTCTATATTTGCTTTCAAAAACTGTTGATTTTTATCAATGCTTTTAGTGTTTATTAATGTACCATGCCCTCTTAACTTCCTGAATGACACACATATACATTAAAGAGTTTTATTTCGTAAACCTCCATGGAACTTAATCAGGGCATCTTGTCTGGGATAAATATCCCTGTTTGAGGCATGTTCTTTAAGAATATCCTCTTCCTCCAAATGCATACCCTTTTCACTGTCAGAAAACATCAGATTCTCATTGTCAGCATTGTCTTCTAAGGAGCTTCCTGTTGTACTCTTGCCAGTAGCTGAATCAGTAACTTGTTAGCTGTGAGATAATGACTGGTAAAATCTGTTAATGAGAAAAATTTCTTATTTCACTGAAGAGAGATTCTGTAACGTCTGTTTCCTTACAAATTAAATATTGAAAATCCTTGTTCAATACAGAAAAGTCATCTTAATGAGGGGTACGAGACCCCTTGGTAACCTTTTGATTCAAATTCGAGTCATATTTCTGAAATCTGTAAAAGAGCAGTAGTGTGTTGGACAATTTTTTAACATGCTAAATGAAAGCCGGGGTAAATGGAGCTAAATCAGTGAAAACCAGAGAAATAAGCTTAATTGAAAACAGTCACAGCTGACGATTACTGTTGAATTTGCTTCGTGTAACATTGTAAAATGGCAGGTATTCATGAATAGCTTTATAACTTCATAAACTGGAAACACACTAATTAAATTTCAAAGCACAAAAATTGTTCCACTGATGACTTAGGTTACCTCTTAAACCTTGTAAAGCAGTTTCAGTGTACAGAATATTATCAAATTTAAAATATTAATGCGTGCCCAACTGGGAGGGTTTTAATGGCTAGGGCTATTCACATAAAACTCTGACCAACGACATTGAAGGTTAAGTGCAACACAAAACTTAGTCATGTAAGTTTAAAGTAATAAGGCTTTTATCATGGTTAATTTTACAGTATTAGTCCATGATGCCAGAATTACGAAAAACATAAGGAAGAAGGAGGCCTTAATGGTTCAAAGGTGCCCGAGCTGTATATAAGACTGGTCTCATGGCCTGTCTTGTAGACACAAAGTCAACAGCCGCTGTCATGACCCTGCGAATGGGCTGGTCCTTATTCGCTGGATTACATGGGGTCTTGGAGATTCGCCGATATTGCTGCTTCAGATGACGTGCACGCTGCTGGTCGCTGGCGTTCTCCTTGGGACCAGCTAAGCCCAGGGGCTGCACTTCTCCCCCTAGTATCATCTCTACCAATGGGTGAGGCTTCCCAGGAATTTTGACCAATGGTGGAAATAGAGGTTGTGGAAGGGCTGAGGTGTGAGGCCTCTCAGTAGTGCAGGCGGTGAGAACTCTGCCCCACGTAGGAGTGCAAAATGGAACTGGGGATTTGGGATTGCAAGGCAAGCTGGAGGTGTAAGCTGCACTTCTTAACTTTCTCTGTGCACTGCCCTTCTGGGTGTACGGCATAGGAAATTAAGGTGTAAACTATTGCCTCGCGAAAGTAGAGCCGGCACCGCTAGTTCCCTCGCATGTACTAATAAGATTCACAGCCTCACAGGCAGGAACTATACCCCTTGCTCCCTTCATCCAACCCCGTAGAACACAGTGGACAGAGCAGTAGGTTGGTTTAAGCTGCAAAAACAGAATGCTTACGTGTGGTATCCACAGGGGGTCAGTTGGTCAAAGTTGATTCCATCTCCCTTCCCGCCCCATAAAGAGAGGGGCGGAGTATGGAATAACCTGATTCACCTGGAGTTTTGAGTGGTTATGGCTCTTCCAAACTCTAACCAGGGACAAAGCTCACGTGGTCATCTAATGTTTGGGTATCTGGCTTCAGAGCACTTGGTCTGTCAGCTTCACTTTGTCGGGCTGAAAACTAAGTAGGATAACAACATAGTGACACTCTGGAAATTAGTACACAGTAAATAGATTAGAAATCACGTGTTGTATTCGAAAGGAATAAAGCACGGTGGCCTTGTACTACCTCCTAGACTAACTTGGATTGACACGTAAATTAATTAATCCTGCGCTTCAGCCAGGTGAAGGCAACCTGTAGGGGAAATAGGCGATAATATCTGCTAGGTAAGTAACTTACAACTCAATCCTAACTATTAACCCGTTATTCTGAAGGAACAGGAGTGGTGACTACCAGAAGAGTAGTATTGCTGTTACGATCCGGTTGTCCTGAAAGAACTGCATTACCGAGAGGTAGTAAGGAAGGAACAGACATCTTCAGGAGCCGTTGATGGTCATTCTTCCAGCAGAGGGGTCTACAATGCGTCCAGAAATGGCTTCTGGAGAGGTTGTCTTCAACTGGTAGCTGATTCAGGCCCTTTACGAGAGCGGTGGAGAAGCACAGACTAACTTTCTGCTGGTCTCGCAGGAATATTTATACTGATTTGCCCTCTGAAAAAATGGAGAGGAGGGGTGAGGAAAGAGATAAGCTCCTCATTCTGAAGTCGGCGGTTGTCCTCTGCTGCGATGGAATTGCTGATGCAGCGGAATTCATCCCTTATCTCATACCAAGGTGCTTCTAGGCTGAGTGCTGCCCTCCCTCGGCTTGCCATAGAACTACGTGGTCAGGGTTGGCAGGCTCGGTATCTTGGTCCGGCAGAACCATCTCACTTCGGAGGATGGGGGGTTTCACCGTGACATCTGGCTTGGAGATCTAGGTGAACAGTACATGCTGGACTGACATGTCTTCTATAATAGCTTCCAGCCTTGCACCAGAGTATCCCGTAGCCACATGTCCAGCCTCTTCAGTACTGTTGGTTTCATGGTGATTTGCCAAATGGGTGGACATTGCATCCAGAATGGGGCGAAGTAGAGTGTGCATAAAAGCTGTGCAGAGCATCACACGTCAATATTAAGCAAACCTTTACTTTCAGTTGTTGTGGTATTAGTGGGTACTGTGTTCTCTCTGTGTGTCTGATTAAATGCAGCATTTGGTTTAGGGGTTCAATCCCAACAGTTTTAAAAATATTTTCTAATGGGTTCTTAATTCGATCAATATTTCAACATCAAATTTTGATTAATATTTTTATACAACAGTATTAAGAGAGAGAATAAAATCACAGTTGTTTTTCTAAACTTATGCAGATGGATCAGCCAGGTTAAACAAATATAATTACACTTAAGCCTGTAAATTCATTTTTACTGTGTTTATTAAAAAGACAAAAATGCAGTCATTATAGTCAACATATACATCTTATTTGAGAGATATCTGTAATTGTTGCAAAGAAAAAGCAGTATTTTACAACAATAGCCATCAATTCTGCAGAATCTCATTACGTTAATTTAATACTGAGGAAATTAATTTAATATTATTTTCATGATTCATGTTTTAATATACATCAAATTTTTATACAACTTAAAAAATGTTTGTGGTGGTTGAGGTTTGAATGCAAAAGAGAAAGGCTCAGAGTAAGAATATAAGAGCACCATGCCTCAACATACTACGTTAGCACAACACATTGCTAAAGAATGCTATTATTTTTACTTACTCTAGAAACATCTGAAATGTTTAATGCATGTTGTTAGCACATTTAATACTTAATATGTAATTGTTTACAAAATATTTCCAGGTTATTTAACAAATTCCTCCATTTTCCCTGACTTTTGTCTGTAGCTACAAATTTCCCCGACTTTCCCAGGTTTGCAGGTTTTCCAGGGCAAGAGGTCACCCTGTATTCATGTATTTCCTTATTTAAATTACTGTATAATCTAAAAATCTAATCTTTCTTAAAGGAACATTTATTCTATTCATAAATATAATTCTTTAATGATGAAAGTACCTAATATTGCTTTAGTATGTTAGAGATTTTTTTCTGAATCAAATTACTACATTTATCACACTTGTATTGTTTTGCTATATTATTGTAGCCTTTCATTTTGAATACTTTTAGAACTATTTTATTGTAATGATGTGTACTTGTATGTACATTTAATCTGTGCTTCTAACGTGTGTTTGTAAACCTTTGTTCAGGTGATCAAAGCTCTATAGGGATCTCGTAGGCCACTAAGTTATAAGGCAGAATGACTTCGCCAGCTGTTGAAAAAAAATTGAAAATAATACTATTTAATAAAGAAAGCTGTATATTTTATAAACAATATAATTTTATTTTGAAATATACTTAAGTCACAAGTAAATTCAAGTTTAATTATTCTCATCATCATTCATAAAATATATATTTTTTATGTAGGCATGCACTGTCAGCACATGAGCATTGAGCTGTTCACTTGTTTTGTTTCCATTGTTATGTTCATTGCTTGAGAAGGTGGAGTTGATGTTTGCAACCAATTGCAGGAATTGGAATTGAGCTTTATTGAATTTTCAAATGCTGATTGCCTAAGAATAAATGGTGCAAGAGTTATTTATCAGCAACAATGCCTTTTTAAAAGAAACTGTGGTTAACTTTAGAATACTGTATTATTGAATAAATGAAACTTTACCTTAATATCTTCTATAACATGTAATATTTATTTCTTTTTAAATATGAATTAACAACAGCGAGAGCAGCGACATGTTGGCAACGGCCTGTAAGAAATAGTTCACAATTAAAATATTATTTTAACCTAGTTTTTTAGTAGACTATTTGTAGTGCCTATTGAAATATTTAGGTAGCCCCGATGGCAACATCTCATTTTTACAGTTTAAAATAACAGCGGAAAATATTGTGAGTAGGCCGTAATAGTAGTGTTGTTTTATCGAGCGAGAGCAACTTTGAAGCAACTGTCTGCCGAGCGAGCTTAGTAGCTCTCTCTCTGTCTTTGTCTCTTTCACACTCAGGAAGTTTCACTTCACTAGTACGCAGCCAAATTGTACATGTTTTCAATTGTAGCATATTTCATACTTATTACAGCAAAATAATGATTTTTGAATTTGTAATTTACAACTGAAAAGAGATTTTAATGTTTGAATAAAAAGTGAAGTTGGCAGACGTGGCAAGCCATAACATGGCATGTTGCTGTTTTGCCAAACGAAGCTTAAATTATACTTACTCCAAAAAATACTTCAAATTACCACATCATGTTTGTAGACTGTGTTTTTTAAACTTATCTAAGCAAGTTACCATGTTGTGATAAATCTGTGTTTCTGTGGCAGTAATAAATATATTGTTAGTGTGTTTCGCTAACCACTGCATGTGAAATAGCGTGGCATGGGTGTTTGGTGATAGTTATGCTGGATCTGTGTGTGCGTGAATTCAAATATTTGATGTGAACTATTTATACGTTGTAAATGTTAACTGTTTTTATGACGAAGTTATTTATTTACATCCACCTCTGTTTATTTATCACAACGTTGTACCTTTACCCTGGGTGTTTGAAACACAGTCGTGTAACGTGATTTACCACCAATCCCAACAAAATAACCAAGCCCAGCCCCAATAAATTAAAATTAACCTAATACACATTAAGTAGCAATACATACAAATACGAGTGGAATAAAAATTACGGTATGCTTATTTGAGTGCATGTTCACCGCTATATTTTAAGTTTCTATAACAAAAAATGAGCAACGCGAGTTGCGGGCTTGATTTTAATGTTGCTTTTTCGTTGGACTGTCTATTCCTTCGTTATTCGAACCGAGGTCGTCCTTTTCAAGAAATAATCCAACACATAGCAATAACAAAAAGTTAAATACTACAGTTCATTACCCCGCAGTTGTAACAATGTTCAACACAATCGCAGCAAAATATTAACGTGCATTATGTGTAATGTGCTATGTCGTGGAAAACAAATATGTTAATATAATGTAACCATAAGAACTATACTTAATTCAGACATTTTTAAAACCTCCTAAAGCTGACCTAAATAATGTTATAGGCATAAATTGAATATTCGTACGAAATGGTTTTTGAAATAGACCTAAGACAAAATTCTTTGAAAAGCTGTGAACAGTAAACAACACATTTGACAGGTATAAAAGCAGAAGCCACATTTCAATGTTTAATTTTAGGTGTAGCGAAAGTATATGAACACATGTACACACACAATGGCATGTAAACATTGCTTTTGACAGATGCTACATGGCAGTCACATGGCAATGTTTGTTTACATTTGGCGGAAGGATACGAAACGGGCCTGCAAGTAGATATTTAGCAGGCTCCGAGAAAGTTGCTTCTAATTGGGAATGGACTATAGAAAAATCCATTCATTCATCTATCCTGCAATTTAGAAATAGCTTAACATGGCTTGGTTGCTTGCGAAGGGTGAGAGATGCCGGATTTGAGAGAAACCCAGATGCATGGCTAAATATTACTAGACAGTTGTAACTCCGGTAGGGGCACCAGCTCATCTATTGCACGGGTGAGCGCATGTACTCTAGTTCTCAGGGCAATAATATGTCGATAGCCACACTGTGATTCCCTCTTGCAGCACACGTTTATGGATGAAGTATAACAAAAGTCCCTTAGTACCTTTACTATTCATAAATGAGCACGTGGACTTGCTATCTGATGAGGGCCAAAACGAGAGATTAACTTTATATGATAAATAAATAAGATGAGGAACGATGCAATTACGTATATTGACTGAGTGAGATCCCACATACAATCACTGATACAAAATCCCTCAAATAGTGCGGACATGGCGTATTAGGCCCACCATCGGCTGACATGGACAAAAGTGACTTAAGCACGAGTGGTATCTCACCCTTCAATGTAGGAGCAGTGTGTGCTATGGGCGAGATATGTGAGATATGTCGTCCTCAACTCAGCATGCCTTTAGTGCAGGACGAGATATCTCTATCTTGTCCCAATGTTAATACCCCCCCCCCCCCATAAAGTCCAACATTCTTTAGCCTCAGATAGAGTGTGTCAGGAGGAAGTGTGTCAGCGGACACTGTAGTTCCTATACGGAGATAGAGAACTGCATGGGTGGAGATAAATGCCAGCTGTCTGCTGCCTCCTGCCTGGTAGCCCACTGGAGCACTTAGAGAGATAAGATGAACACTTGCCAGGGCCACTTACAGAGATAAGATAAACAGGGATGGCTAGGAATTTTATGAAGGGTGGAGAAAGGAAAGAAAAGAGCTGTATGGCAAAATGTGAGACAGCCTGCCAGCTACTTAGTGTTGTATTTTTTGGATAGTGTTATTAGCTAAAGTCTGTCTTTTTTTCTCTCACACTTTTTGTGATTGTATGTCATTTATTTGTAACTACAAAAATGAAGAGACACCACTATCTGACAGATCAAGAAGCACTGGAGATGATTCTCACAAGGAGTGACAGCGAAGAAGATGTGTTTACAACGAGTGATTCAGATGTAGAGTACACTCCACACAACAAAGAAAACTCCTCAGCCAACTATGTCTACTGGGATTACACATAGTACTTCAATAACAATATTTGAAGAATTGTCTTCTGAATTGGAGGAAGATAGCAGCGATGAAGAAAGAAATGAAGATCATGGTACAAAAAGGAAGTGTGATACATTTCAGTGGTCTTAGAATAATTTGACTTCCATTATTCATCCCTCTGATGATACAAATGCAGGATGTAAAGCATATGTAAATAATAACAGTCCTATCATAGACTTCTTTCTAGTCTTCTTTGATGTATCATGACATTTGTAGCAAACGAATGCAACAGATACTACAAGTATGCCATTGAAAATGCAGTACAGATTTTGCAGATCTATTCCTGTGTGAAGCAATGGACAGACACAAATTGTAAGGAATTGTTTTGTTTTCTGGCAGTGTGTTTACTAATGGCATGTGTGAAGAAACTGAAGCTAAGTGAATGCTGGTCGAAGGATGTTCTTTTGCGAACACCAGTGTTTGGAGAGATAATGTCAATAGACAGATTTTTACTTTTACTGCGAATGCTGCATTTCTATGACAACAGTGTGGATCAAGGTGGTGATCGTCTATTCAAAATTCGGGCTGTTGTCAATAAATTTGAAATGCTTTTCATATTTCACTTGTGCCTTACAAAAAACTGTGCACTGACGATAGCGTGCTCCTCTTCAAAGGCAGTTTGATTTTCAAACTATATGTGCCTTCAAAATGAAGTCTGTTTGGAATAAAAACTTTTCTTTTGTGTGACTGTCTGACTGGACATGTTCTTGATTTTGTTGTGTACACTAGTGCAAATAGTGACATTGATGAGGCAGGTCTGGGAAAGTCTGGTGATATTGTGGCTACTTTCTTGAAACTGTACTTGGACAAAGGTTAATTGTAGACAACTGGTACTCCAGTCCAAACCTGTTTCATTGGCTTCATAATAGCATAACAAATGCATGTGGCACAGTACAAAAAAAAATAGGAAAAATATTCCAAAAATAGACAACAAACTGAAGAAAGAGAGATTTCTTTCAAGTCATCGGGCAAGTTACTTGCAATGAAGTGGTGCGATAAATGGGTAGTATGGATGCTCAGCACCTGCCACAATGCAGATATGAAAGAAAGTGAACTAAATTGACAGGAAGAGTGAATGTAAAATAATGAAACCCACATGTGTTCTGGACTACAACATTAGCATGGTATCTGACGTGGTTACAAGTTCTATAGAATCAGTGAGGAAAACTGTGAAATGGTATAAAAAAAAACTGTTCTTTCATGTATTGGATCTTGCAGTTCTGAATGCCCATGCATTTCACAAAAATGTTACTGGTAAAACATTGCCTCTTGCAACATTCCATCAAATGCTCATCAGAGACATTCTGCAGAAATACTCAAAACAGAGAAGAAAGTCTGAAGGAGGAAGGAGGTCAGAAGAAAACACTCCCATGCGCTTATCACAGAGGCATTTTCCCACAGTCATTGAAGCAAAAGGAGTTAAAAAATTTCACACCCGAAAATGTGTTATTTGTACCAAGCACAAAATTTGTAGAGAAACACAATACTCGTACAGAGACTGCGAAGTTGCACTGTGCATCACACCATGTTTTGAAAATTACCACACCAAAAAATTACCAAATGTTGGTGTAATAACATATTATTTCAATATGTTTAAATAATATAGTTAGACTAAAATAATTGTAATAAAAACCAATTTAATTTATTGGAACTTTAATATGTTAGTGTAACAACTCTGTTATTTTATCGAGAGTCTATCAAAATTTTGTTTTTGAAACTACTATATATATATATATTTTTTTTTTTAAAGTTAGTGTAATTTCACTATAGTAAATATAGTGTATTGACTCCACTGAATGTGATTTCTGTTTTTTTTTTTTAAGTCAGGAAAACAAATTATTACTGAAAACTACCATACATCTACTTGTATCCCAGATTTCATGGGAATCGGTTACACAGTTCCTGAGATTTTAAGCAAAATCTTAATTTTTTCAAGTTCTGCTATCTTCCAAAATGGCACATTGACCAGGACGAGTGTTTCTAAATTTAAGCTGATATTTTGAATGGTCAACATACAAAATTTGGTTTTAATTAGTTAAATCGTTCCAGAGATATGCGGTACCATCCAAAATAAATAAAAGAAAAAAAAAGACCACCATTTTGAAAATAAGCATTTGGCATGGTTGAAAACTATAGAAATCAGGTTTCATTACTGCGTAATATAAGTTTATGAGTTGGTTGGAATTCGGAGTACAGGTACACAAGTAGGGAAACACACAAACCATCACACATACTAACACACATGCAGGTAGGAAGATGACATCCTAAGCCTATTATTTCTTCAGAAAGTAGGTTTGAAAAAAAATATATATTTATAAGTTAGCAAAATAAAAGCAAACAGTGCAATGTCACTATGCTAAAATCAATGTAGACATTATAAATTACAATTAATTGTTGTAACATTAAGGTAGTACAACTGCCAAAATAAGATAACTATGTATTAAAATTTCTCCAAAAAGGGTGCAAAAAGTGGCTACACAGGACTTATCCACATTTGCTAAAAAAAAAAAGTATTAAGCACATGGGGTGAATTGGTGCTATGTGACTGCTAACACTACAGCGAAGACACCATTAATAAGTATGTAGCAGCGAAAGGGATAAGGGCAGTAAAATATCTGGGGCCACGAGTCTATGGAGATGAGAGTGCGAGCATGGGGAAGAAAAGAAAAGAATTTAATGTTTCAGATAAAAATACACTTACTATTACAGCTACTGGTTTGACAAAAATAATGATGTTCCCCCACGACACGAATGCATGCACTCTCCTTGGCACCCTGAACTAGACCGAGGAGGATGACAGAGATACTGTTACCTAACTGAGATCTCCCACCAGCTCCATGAGGGAAAATCTAATTTATGCTCCTACACATATTCTAAAATATACACATAGAAAGAAACAAGCACAGCAAAACACTCTGGGAAATTAAGGCATTAATTCTGACATGCTTTTATTAATATTGAAAGTTCAGTGTTCTTGTTGCTATGCATGTTGGGTAAATTGAGTTTGCTGGAAAAAGCCTGAACAGGTTTGCGAAACAAATTCGAAATTACAACAAAATTACACAAGACATTAGACATCAGAACAGCCCTTCAATTACCATTACCCTTTATTAAATTAAGTTACTAATTTAATGAATCAAGTGAGAATTCAAGTTTGGGCGCTTGGCATGGTGAGTGCCAGAACTACTAAGGTCAATTACGTTTTACTTTACATAAAACTGAAAATAAGAATACGCCCTTTTAAAATAAAAAGAAACATAGCTTGAACACTTCAAAATCATGTAGTGATTTCTGAGTGTCACCAATTGTAAGTTCGTTTCACTACACAAGTCATGTGGTCTGGCACTCTTTAATTAATTACACCCCACACAGGGAAAGCAAACAGAAGATAACATATGATTGTGTTTACTTTAGACTCTGCTTTTGGGGGTTGTAGCACTTCACCACAAAAAATATGTATACACTTGTTTACTCTTCGCAAGGCGGGTTGTTCGGGTCACAGGACATATCAGGGACACGTTCTGCAAGAACGACATCAAGACCCATGCACTTCATGCACGGCTGTGCATGGCTGATGCACGAGCGAGCAACATTGATCTGCCTCCCCAGCAGGATAGTGATGGCCATGTCAAATTTTACACTGTTATCTAGTTTTCCACTCCCTCATTTATTTCCATTTTTTCTTATCTACACTACTAACTTTTCACAATCTCAGAGCATTTATTTTGTTCCAAGTATGTATTGTTCACTTCAAAATAATATTTATACTATCGAAACCTTGTCACACCCACAGCTAATTATTATGTTGGCATGTTGCAGCATTTGCAGGACTGCGTGAGGCACAAAACCAGAATTGTGGGCCAGTAGAAACTGCATGATCTACCATGAAAAAACCCTAGCTATCACAGTCATTGGAGTGTGCCAGTAACAACATGTACCAATCCACACCCTTCCTGATCTCCTGGCTTTAACCATCTGCTGCTTTCATTTCTTCCGCAAAGTTTTACCATATTAGAGGAGATTCAAGAGAGGACAACAACTTACTTGATGAACCAAAAAAGGAGGACTTTAAGAATGTAATCAAACAATGGCAAGATTACTGGGATTGTGGCATTAACTCACAAGGGCCCATTTTCAAGAGGAAGGAGGGCTGTAAAATGTCAAGTAAATGTATATTGTACCATTTTGCACAATTAGTCTGTAAACTTTCTGATGGCACCTCGTATTACCATTATTTGACTTAATGTGTACAAAACACACCTTTTAAAATTAACAATTATCAAATGTACTAATGTAAAACTGCTAAAAAAAATTAATATGTACATGTAAATAAAAAATTTAAATCTAAACACACATGCACCAGCATACAAGTGTGTGTGTGTATGTGTGTGCGCACACTCACACACGCGCACACAATATATATATATATATATATATATTCAGACATATTGTTTATTACTCTCTTTCTCTCTCTCTCCTTCCTCTCACTCTCTCTCCTCTCTCACTCCTCTCTCTCTCTCCTCTCTCCTCTCTCCCTCCCTCCCATCTCACTCACTCTCCTCTCACTCTCTCTCATCTCACTCTCTCTCCTCTCTCTCCCTTCTTCTCTCTCCTCTCACACACACACACTCAATATATATATATATATATTGAGTGCGCGTGTGTGTGTATATATATATATAGTGTGTGTGTGTGTGTATGAGTATATTGGTGTGTGTGAGAGTGTGAGTATATATATATATTGAGTGTGGTGTGTGTGAAGGAGAAAGGGAGAGAGAGGAGAGAGAGGAGAGGAGAGAGAGGAGAGAGAGGAGGAGAGAGGAGAGAGAGTGAGGAGAGAGAGTGAGGAGAGAGATGAGGAGAGAGAGAGAGATGAGAGTGAGATGAGTGAGAGAGAGAGAGGGAGGAGAGAGAGAGGAGAGAGGGAGAGAGAGAGGAGGGAGAGAGAGAGAGGAGGGGGAGAGAGAGAGGAGGGAGAGAGAGAGGGAGGGGAGGAGAGAGGAGAGAGAGAGGAGGGGGAGAGAGAGGAGGAGAGAGAGGAGGGAGAGAGGAGGGAGAGATGATAGATGGGAGAGAGAGAGAGGAGAGAGGGGGGAGAGAGGGGGAGAGAGGGGAGAGAGAGGGGAGAGAGAGAGAGAGGAGAGAGGAGAGAGGGGAGAGAGAGGGGAGAGAGAGGGGAGAGAGTGAGAGGAAGGAGAAAGAGAGTAATAAACAATATGTCTGAATAAATACATGTTCCTTCATAGTTGAATAAATAAAAAATTACAGCATAAAATTTGTGAAGATATTAATTTCCATTAAATATGGCCATCTATGCCAATAATTTCCTCCAAAATTTAGGTAAGGCAATATTACAATTATTGATAAATATTTACAAAACATAGAATGCATGTGATCATTCCTACCAAACCTTTATTGGCTCGTAGTCCTGGGGGCAAATCTTTTTTACAGGAGCATCAAATAACGCCAAAGGACTGCAACCAGTCCATTTACGATAGGCACCAACAAATTCCAAGCCCAGCAGGTGACCAGACACCGACGTCATGACCACCCGGCATCTTTGCCCCAAAATCATGCACTCAAATTCGTAAATCTTGTTGAATTTTGAAAAGCCTTCTCTCTGAAACAAAATATCACAATTTTGTTCATCCTGAAAACCAATTACACCAGATGAATGCACAAAGGAAGCCAATTCCACGAGAAATGGACATGCACATGATAATTTACATCATACCCTTATTTCTTTGTAAAATATACACAACTGTATGCAAATAAATGTATGACGTTTCATATTCACAAGTGGGATTAACAATAATATTACAAGATGCCAGAGGATCATATCCAAGTTCGTGAAGGATGAAGGTCTTAATAAAAATTAATAAATGAACTTAATTAGATTTTTAGTATATTCATACTATTATTATTTACAACATTAAACTACTACTATCCTCTTGTTATTCTCAGTCAGAACTATGGGGATTAACATTCCTCATACCCAGTTACCATCAGGAAATGATACATTATACACTGTATGAAGAAGAAGAAAAAAAAAACCGTGATGTATCAGAAACCTTAATTTCTCTCAAAAGGTAAGTGAAATTAATTATGATTTACTTTGTTCCTGGAGTAGAATAAGCTATGACAAACATAAAACATATGCCACAACTGAGTTCTTTAAAAGCAATATTAAGGTGTCAAATTTACGTAAATCACCCAGTCTTACATAGCATAATATAAGACATTTATTAATGTAGCAAGAAATAATGCCAACAAATTCACATTTGACACAATGAAACCATATAATTACCATAGTTATCAGAAATATTCATTTCAATGAGATTGATAACTGAATAAAATTATGAATCATTTATTGTAATTTCTCAGAGCTTTGGACAGTCTATAATCTCCTCTCTCTAGAGCAATTAATCCCAAACACAGCATTACGTGAAAATTATGTTATTTCAGTTTATACTCTGTGTTCTGGACAAAATTGTTCAGCAAATAAATTCATTTTATAGATATTTCTTTCATATTTTAAGGTTAAAAGTAGCATATTTGAACATTTAAATTCTGTATATCTAGGCTACGAATAGTGTCTTCTTACTTTAAGCACAGACACAATTTTTCCTTGCAGCTTTGGGGCAGAGACGGTCTGTGCCCATGCTGCTGTATATTTTTTCCTTGTCGAAGGCATACAAAACGTCTCTGAAAAAGCAGAAGTTCTGTAGATTTGGAGCACAAGCCACCTGTGCCCAGCAGTTCATGCAGTGTTATAACAGCTTCATAGATGCCAGGTGCATCTCGTCTGCAATGTGTTTTCTAACGACGTAATGCATTATGTACTGTTACTATATTATATTCAAGACTTGAGAATTTGTGAATATTTTGAAAATAACAGTGCATGATATCATAGTTTTTAAAGTTTGTGTATAAATCACTTTTTAATGTTCATACACAGCATTTTTGTAGCTGTGTCATGGTCTGTCTACAATCTACCTTTT
This sequence comes from Dryococelus australis, assembly GCA_029891345.1. NCBI lineage: Eukaryota > Metazoa > Arthropoda > Insecta > Phasmatodea > Phasmatidae > Dryococelus > Dryococelus australis. The sequence goes on along the minus strand of CM056993.1, from coordinate 316,619,345 downwards.
TTTGACGTCAAGTGACGTCACATTCACAGTCCGAATATGGTCTACAAATGCATTGTACGAAAGTGAGCATTCATAATATGACATTAGATTGCACTCACAGTAAATTCTGCACATTATTGGTTGTTACGTAATGCTTTTTATATTTCTGAATTGTTATTATATAATGTTTGCAAGATGTGTGATCTAATATTTTTTTATCTTTGTGATATAGGCCCTAACTGTTTTAGTTTAAATAAGCTTGGCAACTGACATCTAAGAATTTTATTACAACTTTATATTTTTTAAATGTTCATCCTTTATATTAAATAGTTCAGACCAAACACAGACTGCACTAATTAGCATTTCATCACGTTCGTCTCAAGAAAATTCACCTTGCATGTCCATTCTTTATATTTGGAACGTGAACATTCCACAAATGTGCACAAAAGTACGTGTAATCTTATTTTTCTATCATCTTAAGACACAACTTGGAACAAAAGTTCAGTTTTCTGAATTTTTTTACTTGGGACATAGGAGGTTGGGACAGCGCCATAACGTCAAGAGGCTCACGTGCACCAATCAACATATCTTTGTTCTAAGACACAGGTTGGGACAGCGCAATTGTTGACAGGCCTTTCCTGAACTTACGTGTAGAATATCGTATACACTCAAAAAGAAAGTGAACAGAATCAAATGATTTTAGGGCAGCATTAGTGTGTCACGACAGGCACTCAATTAAAAATCTTCGCCCTCCATGACCACAACTTTTTCTAACGCGAACCTATCACACCCAAAGAAAAAATTATATATGTATTTTAAGTTAATTTAAGTGTATAATATATTGTTTTGGAGGATACGATGAAAAAAGCTTATCTGGAATATCAAAGGTTCACGCTGTGGACCGACAACCGGTGTTTGATATGGTTGCATAGCATGAAGGAGGCAAGAAGCAAGCTAACAAGATTAGCATTGCATTTGCAGGCCTACAATTTCATAGTGGAACACGTGCCCGGTATGGAAAACAAACTGGCGGACAATTTATCACGCAAACCTAACACAGGTAAATGTCAAAAACGAGGCAGAGTGGGAGAAGATTTTGCTGCCAGATTCACGTGATCCTGTATCCAAGGATTGCATACAACAAATGGACATCACCAACAATAAAGGGCTCATTAACAATTTGTACCAAGAGGCCACTAAAGTGCAGGAAAACTGTACATTCATGCAAGGGAAGGTTAAGCAATGGGCCCAGCAAGAAGTGGAAGGATGGCGCATCATAGATGGCAGACTTGAGACCTGTTCTGTTCAACAGCCCAGGAAATGGAGGGCGAATGTCCCAACATATGCGAGGGATCAGGTGCTCACCTATTCGCACAGTGGCAGCATGGCTGGACACCCAGGTGTTGAACAGACAGTTTGCAATGTATGCGGCCATTTTTTTTGGCCAGGCCTTAATCTGCATGCAAGACAGTTTGTACAAAAGTGCCACAGGTGCAACTTGTTCAAAACACGTTGTTCAGACGGGAATCAACAGCAGAGACCACATGTGCCAAGGAAACGGTTCGATACAGTTTGCATCAATTTAATGGGTCCTTACCCGAGGACATGGGAGAGAAAAACGTTTCCTCGTTGTTGTGACTGACAACTTCTCGAGATGGACGGAAGCTTATCCCACAAGTATAGCACAAGCAGGTAACATGGCAAAGGTGATAGAGGAGCAATTTTTCCCGCACTGGGGATTCCCAAAAAATTTATTGACAGACAGTCACACGCAGTTCACCGGACGTAAGTGGAGGGAATTATGTACACAGTGGGGTGTCAACCACATCACAACCCCCGTTTACCACCCGAGGGCGAACCCCACGGAATGCCACAATTAGGAGATAAAGGTGCAGTTACAGCTCCGTGTTGGGGAACAGTATGCAATGTGGGCTGACCACTAACCTGACATTTTTTATACACTCTGGAGGAGGGTGAATGCAGCAACAGGAAAATCACCTGGGGAAGTATTGTTAGGTCGCAACTTGCATTTGCCTGGAGAGTCAAAGTGTCCACCGAGGGAGGACAGCAGCGAACTCACAAGTACAGGCACATAAAGGAGACAACGCAGGAGGAGGTTACGAGAAGTAAGGGAACAGCAAGACAGGTATGCAGCAAGATGGCTGCCGGTCACCACAAGACGCTGCCCACAATACATGATGGGCAAGAAATTTATGTACAGACACATTGTGTGCTACAGAAGCACAGACCCACCACATACAACTTCTGCATGGGGAGACGCAAGGTATGAGTGCATTGGGATGACATCTGGTTTACCCCGGGTACCGTCGACGACATGGTCGGTCCTGATGTACCTCGGCCCCACAACGGTGAAGGCCGTGATGAGCAGATGCAGAAGTCGGTATAGATGCGAGATGTTGCAGCACTTCAAGGGAGAGAGCCCACAAGAGGTCCCACCCATGCACACAGACACAAGCAGCTCACCAGAAGTGGTGCAGGACGGGAATGCCGTTGACGAATTCCAGGAGCAAGGGAGTGAGCAGGAAGGTGCATCAGCACCTCAAGCGAGTGCATGCGCAGGGGAGGAGAGCTTGCAGGAGTTACCCAACATTGTTACACCCCACAGGGAACCTGTAGCAACACAGGAAGGAAGCAGGGAGGGTGAGGCGGCCGCCAGCATTGGTGCGCTCACTGACATGCAGGACGCACGGCAGGAGACAGAGCATGACGACAGTGCAGGAGTATTCGCAGGGGCTGTTCAGCCGGGTCGTGCCCAGAAACGGCAAAGCAGGTGAGTAGACAGCATGAGTGAGGAGAGAAACAGTGAGGGTAGCAGGTCAGAGTGCTTGTTCCGCCATTGACTCTTACATCGGCAAGTACATCCGCCAAACTCATGTCATCAATGCAGGCAGCCGGACTTGCCCAACAGGAAGGAGCAATTGCGGCAACGTATTGAGCAGTAGGACCAGAGGAGCGGCGGTACCACCTGCTGTCACGCAAGTCGACCCGCATATGCAGCTGCTGCCAGTAACATATGTCTGCCTACATACGGTCTCGCAGGGGGAGGTGGGAGGCATTTTGACTTGTGCCACGTTCCCCTTAATCCCTAAGATTGTTTGTCCGGCCAAAACTTGCAATGTCGCCCCAGCTGGGATGCACGCTCTACGGACGTTTTGCTGGTGTGGGACCAGGTCATCAGTGAAGTGCAACATGGGAGGCATGCCGGTGCAGTGCAGCTGGTGGTTGCTAAGAGCAACTACAGCATAGATTCCACAAGGCAGAGGTATATGGAAGTACATCCTCATGATGACAGGACCTAAAGGTCCCTTGGCTCACGTAGTTCATTATTTTATTTGTTATTAAAGGATTTATTGTGTGTTTACTCTTTTTGTTCTTAGTACATTGTTGAGTCTATTTGTCATGTGTATTTTTTTTTCATCACTCATCCAGCGCTATGTCCATCATCATCCATTAGTGTTTTTGTGTTTCAGAGTTCTGTAAGTAATTTTTAAAGTAAGTTTTTGCAGTCAGCATGATGTTAAGCAGGAGTTGCATTTTTGCAAAAGAAAGTAGTTTCCATCCTGGCGTGTCAGCCAGACCATGCTTGCGCGTGCACATCAGGATGGCAAGACAGTAAGCGAGTAGCATCGGACAGGGCGGTGAATGTGTCGCAATCTCCCGCGTTTCCTGCATGCCGGACAGCATTCATTGTTTTGAGCATGGACATTTTACTTCAATAGACTTACTAAATGTGGAACCTCTTTCTCTTGTTAGCTGCCCAGTACACAATCCTCCTCCTTGTGGGTTAGCATCACCCCGGGAGGCTTAAGTTCACCATAAATACATTTGTGTCTTAGGACGTTTGTGGAGTGTAACCTCAGTGGCCGGTATAGCCCCACATTGTCAGTGTCAAGTGTTCCCCTGAGAGGGATGGTAAATCAAGTAGAATAAATACCACAGAACACTGATCAGTGCGTATGTTACTCTGACCGCCATTGTGCGTTTAAGGGGACGGGCCTTAAAAATACCAGCTCACGTCCTTTCAGTGTTCTTAATTTCTTTTCAGTCTTTTTCCATTGTCATATGCATAATCAGTTATTCCGTTTCTTATGGGCGTGTGGTTGGCCCTAACAATCCACACAATCCGTTTTGCAAAGTTACCGCCAACAGTCAGATCAGATAATGATAGTTTATCGAGATTAACTGACAAATAATCTCAATTATCTGTATTTTATGTTTCACCATGCACATTAATCTCGATTTTCTCTGAATACCTTGATAAAATATTAACCTGCCGATTTTGGTGGTTTAAGTCACATTATCGGGATTGAACTGTACAACATTAACAAATACTTTGAGAAGGCGACGAGAGGGCTAAGTTATTTCATCAAGAATAAAGAGAAAATGGCTCAGGCAATGTACAATTTAATTTTTGAAGAGGAAAGTGATGACGAGGATTTTATTGTTTATCGTCCGCGATGTTTACGCAAGTGTAACAGAACACCCTTAAAAACCCCCTTAGTGCCTAAACTCAAGTGCAAGTTTATGTTTGTTGTTTTTCATTATGTTCATTCTCACGTGTTTCCATCCATATTTCATTAAACCCAGTGTTTTAAATTGTTTTACAGATCTTGGAGTGCAATGCATTTTTCTGTTATGTTTTGAGCAAGCAAGGTAAATGTGTAGAGGTTTTCATTGCAAATGTGTTGTAGCAAGTAGTTCCACATGGTCCGCCTGCCCGCCAACATCAGCACGTGCGCCATGTTGTGAGATCAGTCATCGTAGGTTTTCTTGAGAGGGCGGACATGAGTCACCATGCTCACAGTTTTCGCACGCCCAGGCGGCCAGCACCTTCTGCATCAATCATTTAGAGTATCAATAGCTTAATTTAATCTGGAACTGTTTGTTTCTGCTGCCCAGGATTCCTCCTCTCACTTTCCCCAGTGCTTGCATTGCTTGGGGAAGTTTCACGAATAAGTATTTCTGTATAAGGCTTTGTGCCATTTCTCTGTTTCACTGTCACCGGCAGGTATGAGTCCGGTAACCTGTATCAGCGGTTTCCTAGAGGAACATGTAAAGTAATACAGAGTAAATACAGCAGTGACAGTTATACGTGTATTTTATTCAGGTAAGCCGCAAGGCAATTCAGGGAGCAGGACCTCATCTTCCCGCCAAAAGCATCAGTGTGTTATTTTTCAGTGTTTCATGTTTTGCCACGTAAATCATGTAATCATCAATTTATGGGCCCTGATAGTCCACCGCGTAGCACATGCATTATTTAAATATTCTACTGAGGAGTTGGAGCAACACACATGGAAGGATTGCAGCCTTTGGTCGTTGGCTGCACATCCAGAGCTGGAGAGTCAGCTCTACAAGATCTTCACAGCATTATTGTCTGGATAATGCCTGGCGCCCCGGGTAACAAAACTTATTTCCACAATATTTCCTCACTCCAGACTTCACCAATCCTCAAAACCTCAACAACCCAGTTTCACACCACACCATCCCGTCAAATCTCTTCTTTGCTTACTGTAGTAGTTACTTTTGGTTCTAGTTATAACCTTTTTTAATATTCTACAGTATTTTTTGTAATGTTCAATAATCTGTATATAATTTTATTATTTGAGTTTCTAGAAATGCAATATACATTCTATTATTCTTACAAGGAACCCTAATACCTTTGCTGAGCCACTGATAGCTAATTTTTTTATTATGATTTTTAGCATGGTGGATAGCAAAACTAGGCTAATTCCAAAGGCTCTTAAGACAACATTTAAAAAATGTATTAGATTTGTAATTTACATCAGTAGAAAGCAGAACTTCATTCTAGTTGTTTTCACACAGTAGGCACTACTGAACATGGTGTATTGCATCCTTATTAAATTGGTAAAAGTTTTTTGACTGAAGAGGCATGCTAGAATACATCAGTTCCCTCAGTACCGGTAATGATAAAACTTGTGTATCATGATCAGTTAGATTAGCAACAGGGTAAATAGTGAATATATCTGTAATTTGTGATTGTAGTAAAAGTGTTATCAGTAATCATTAAGACTCACTGCTTTTCTAGAAGAAAAAAAAAAAAAGGAAATAATACCTGAAATGATGAATTTGCTCATTCCTAATCACACTTAATAGAAATTTCATTGGACATCATGTAGTAATTCACATTAAGAACCATGAAATGTGATAGTGAGGGGGGCTATGAAGATCTGGATGTTTTTGCTGTAAACACGTAAAATTTATATCAAATATATCTCTATCAGGTCGCAGAATCGTGTTAAATGTGAGAATGCCTCTGAAAAACATCTTAATTTACAAAACTGTATTTACAGGGTTTGTTTTTGCAGATGCTCTAGGTTATACAGCTATAAACCACAGTAATCAAGCAGTGTCTGAATATAATTAAATTATGGTGAATTGTACACGGCTTACCTTAGTGATGTTCAAGAGATGATTGACTTATGTAACACATAAGTAGTAGAAAAAAATATATATACAGTATACCATACAAAAGAACGTTCCCAGGTGTTGTTTATGTATAATTAGTGTATATCGCCATGATACATTTGTTGAACAACTATTCACAAAAGCAGGAAGGAAACAAATGTGCACAATCTTGGTCTTCTGGTTTAAGTTTTACCTATTTCACATGACAGTTGTATGCTGGTAGTGTGTGGAAGTTCAGAAAATGAGTGAATTTGACTGTTTGAAAGCTTGTTATTTACAAGTGCTATTACACGTATTTATTTGCAATTATTTCAAAGTTATGCATTGATAAATCTAGTTATTGTGTGGAAATACATGTGCTTCTTTACAAATGTTTCCACATTAAATGTTAAAACATAATTAGGCCTATTGTATGGTAAGACAAGTGTTTGCAGAGTTCAGACAAATTGAATAGAAGTTAACGTGTCCTATACATGAGTTATCAACAATTATTCACCACTTACATGGATAACGTAAATAATAGTCACGTTTTAGCATGGAAAAAGTATACTATAGTGAAGTGAACTGTAGTGTGTAGTATTGCATGTTACTGTTGGCTTACATACTGCTACCGCCACCAGCCATGTCAAATGCAGAAGACCTAACCAAATTGAACCAACGTCATAGGTGAATCGCAGGGGGTGAAAGAACCCAAATGCCATGCAATTTACATAAATTTTAAGTGTTTTACCCCAAAATTTTCTCGATCTTCATAGCCCTCCCCACTATCAAATTTGGTAGTATATACTGCAAATATCATTATGCCCCTACTAAATTTGTGTTCAGTGTGATTAGTAATGTCAATTTATACCATTTCCCATTATATTTTTTTCTTGGAAAGCTGCAATTCTTAATAATTATCAAAACACTTGTTTTGCCATGTTTGTTAAGATTTTGATGATTATAGTTATTTAGACTAAAAATTTTACAGACTTATCTCAGCCCTGCACAGAGCCTACTACTTTAACATCAAGGCTGTTACCTACACCTGGCACATAACTTCTTAGCCGCTCAGCATCAGCCTATCAGAGGGCATTGCCTAGCCGTTTCCATATCAATCAAGCATCCATCGCGTCATAACACGTGAGTTGTAAAAACTGAATTGCAGTAGTCTAAATTACAATTCTATACATAAAGACACATTTGAATATAGTAGTAACAGAAGACGTCCGCTGCATTGTAATACATGTTTCGTGAAATCTGAATTTTAGTAATGTAAATTACAATTCAATACATAAAGACACAATTGAATACAGTAACAAGAGAAATTGATAAACCATGTGCGTGATATATTTGAGAGTTCATATACAGCAGCATCAAAAAATAATGGTACAGTTTCATAACTTTATAACGACAAAACTATTCAACGGAGGTGGCTGATTCTTGCACCAAATTGTAGTGGAAGGACGAGTTTTTTTTTTTCGAGGTGTGTCAACAGTCGCACACCGACCTTGAGATTGCTGCAAGGGCGAGCGCGCTATCTGGCATATCTGCACTGACCCCTGGAGTGAGATGGTGACCATACAGCAGGAAGCACAGTGTGTTCTATGGTTCGCGGAGTTCAAGTCTGTAGTGCTTGTGCAACATAATTTGGGGATCACAACAACCTAACACAATTCATGAGTATGTTTGCGACTCTCCCAAACTGAATGTATGTTGTGGGTTGATGCACAATCGAGTTGCAGGGCCTTTCATGTTCGCCAAAAAAACTATCACAGACAACATTTATCTGGACATGCTAGAGTTGTACATGTACATTCAGATTGAGGCTATTGAACGACATAGTGGAAACAGTGTAATCTAACAGCAAGATGGCACACTGCCGAATTGAAGCCTAGCCATGCACAATGTCCTACATGCGAGGTTTCCAAACGGTTGGATCGGGAGAGATGGCCGTATCCCTTGGCCTCCTAGAAGCCCCCGATCTTATCTCTCTTAGACTTTTTCTTTTGGGGATATGTCAAGAACATTGTCTACGCTGTGAGGATTTGACATTAGGAGCATTTGCATCAGAGAATTACTGCTACCATTGAGACAATTACACTGACAATGCTACAGAATACACGGATGGAGGTCAAATATCGGCAGGACATATGGAGTGCTACAAATCGAGCATGCATAGAAACATTTTAAGGTACGCAAAACTTTGATTCTTCCTGTACATTTTGGTGCAAGAACCATACAAATCAGTCAAATAGTTTCGACGCTACAATTTTTTTTCAATTGTACTTACGACTCTTTTTCAATGACCCTGTACATTACAAAACTGTTTGAACAAACTGCCAAATTTATACATTTGTAGAAAATGTATTCTGACAACTGAACTTAATGATTAGCAACATCTATTAAACATAGATCTAATAATTTTCGTTACCTTACAATTGTGTGTAGCATAAGAAATATTTCATTGTTGTTGCTGTAGTTTATAATGGTATCACAAGTTCGTCTCCTCTGTCCACACAATTATAATGTAATTGCTTCCACTATAAAATTCCTCCTGTCATTTGATTTCTTATAAAAAAAAAATTGACACTTTTCAATTATTTTGCCTTGGAACTTGTTGAAATGGTAGGTATAATCTATTTTCTCACACATAGCTGCCATAATTAGTTGCACTTTACGTTTACCAATATCACACGGACTCACTGTAAAAATTTCAATTTTGTACTAAATTTATACTTAGCAAATTCTTTGTTTGTTTACTAATTAAGTAAAAATAATAATAATAATGAACAGTTAGATTAACCTTGTTTGTGAACGACTTTTATTGCAACTAATGGTGCTTGTACAAGGTTGACGTAGTGCCAAAATTTCTAAGAAAACTTAACACGCAAGCAACTGAAAAACAATGCAAGGAACGTTCAAAGTCTGTTACAGTACTGGGGTTGCAAAACAGAGCAGATACACAACCTGGGTGGAATAAGCAGCTGTGCTACACTCTCTCTTGTGTCGACTAAGCAGAAATCAGACTGCGTTATAACTAGCCGTTGAGTTTAGGCCAGCTGCTCCCCTTCGTAGTGTAAAACACGAACGGATGAATATACAGATTTAGGATTCTCACCCACTTATTTAGAAAAATGACCCTCTTGCTAAAAATGTCTAAATTTGGATGAAATTTTTCACAATATTTTGAGCGCATCTGAGAAACATTTTACTCGACTCACTGTGGCAACTGTAACGCTGCGAACTATGCAACAGCACACAGCCACGAGAGGCAACTGGCACCAGCTAATGGGAGGAGTACCGCTGATCGACTGAGTTCGAGCGGCCAAGAAGTTCTGTGCCTGGTACAGTTGTTTGGGTTCTCCTGCTTCCATGCTAACTCAAATATGGATTACTTTTTGCATAACGTCACTACCCAATTAGGATTCGCATTTACCAGCGCTAATAACACCAGTCAACTATTTTGGTGACTAGGACAAATGGTGAGGCAGACACTACCCCTGTCTATTTACAAACACACACAGTGGAAAATACATTACAGACGTGCAGAAAAACACACAAGCATCAGGAAAAACGTAATGCTTTCGTCACTGCAGAAACGAGCCCGTGTTAGCACATAATACTTACTCGTCGTAAGTTTCCGCCAGACAGGAATGAAGCTACATTTTTTGCTGCATCGTTTTTCTCAGCTACACACAAAACTTTCATGTTTCTATTGCTTCCGTCTACCTTTAAAACTCGCGACGAAAAAGATCTGTAAAATATTCTAAATAATACTTTGTATCTTGAGATGAATTTGGTTAGAGTCATTAACAAGTTGTCTTCAATTAATTGCACCTAACTGGCAGTCAAAACAAAAAAAAAAAACTCTTTCAGAAGTATACTGATGTATACACGAAACTCACAATAACTATAAATTACTTTAAAAATACATCAGGATCATCTGTTTTATGTTACATGTTGATTTTTAGAATGATTTTTTACAAAGTCTTTACATCTTTATGACAGATTTCACAAGAGCACAGTGCGTTCGCGTGGTTTGCTATTCTGCTAGTTTACTGCTATATTTGCTATTTGCCGTTCGTGTTGCCGGAAGCACTTTATTGTTACATTGTTCGGGTAGCAGTAGTAGTTGCTATTGGAGCTATTAAATGCAGCTATTTCTGCTCTAGCTCGCCGAGGTACAGCATAAATATCAAAACGAGCAAGGTGGAAAAAAATGGCTGAGAAAAAAAAAACCGTATTAAGAATGACCATTGCGAATAGTAATTTGCCTTTAAGAAGATTGATGAAAAGTATATGTTTGGGTATCATGTAAGAAGTGTAGAAGGAAACAAAAAATATATATATTTCTTAAGAATAGAGACTGTTTCTAAATCGGAAAAATAATAACTGGCTATGTAAGATATGATAATTTTCACCTACATTATTTTTTATTGCGTCCATTTGGTCTTTCTTTTTTTTTTTAGTACAAGTTTCTACAAAGCCATCGGACAAGTCAGAACATGCTTTTGTTCGCGTGGCATGCTTTTTTTACTATCTGAGAGCAATTGCTATTTTTCACTAGCCGAAAAGTAGAAAAAACAGTAGTTACTCTCAGCAGGACGACACGAACAACTAACAGCAATCTATAAATAAATAAATATATATGTGTGTGTGTGTGTGCGGGAGTGTGTGTGAAACTTTTATTTTTAAAAATGTTGATAATCGTTACTGTCACTGTGTAATTTACGTAAATTAAAAATCTTGACCACTCACGATAACTTACTTTCGACATGTTGTTTCTTATGGAGCTTGACACAATGGAACTGTCAAAAATAAAATTAGCACACTTTACGATTACGAATAGTTTAAAAATTAAAAAGTAAAATTCAAGTAGACATTTTACCGAGAATCAAACAGAGTTTATGTGGAAAGTTCGATATTTTATTGTAGGGCGATTTTAATATCGGTTTATTAAAAAAAATATCGTCTTGAATTAAATAAATGGCAAACAAATATAATGTGAATTTGAAATATATGAATTTTCATATTTTAATAAAGTAAACAAATTATTAATTTAATTGAAGTAAACTTTTAATGTAAATTTGAAAAAAAATATCAAGAAATATTTATTTAACTGTGTAAAAGTGTGTACAAATATATAAGGCGAGAGAATTAACTGAATGGAAACTGTAGACTTTAAACAAGGAGACTGGATATTAAGTAAGGCAAGATATAAGAAGTGTGTACAGAAGACAAGATCAACCTAGCAACTTGGTGGCGAGTGGTTTAGCAAAAGGGGTTCAATTAGAGGTTGGTAAGCAGTAAGAAGTTCGTGGGAATTTTCTCACCAGAACCTCTGTGGATTTGCCTGGGCGCCAAACACTGTCAGTGAGCAGTGACAATTTTCGATAGAGCTGACTCCTTTCCCTGGTTCGTGTGCCAACTGCCACGGTGATGTCTGACATGTTCTTGACATCCACATATCCCTTGTGCCCATTTGTTCCATTGCAGACTCATCAACCACACAGCAACACTCGACCGATCGACATTAAGTCGAGGTCTCGAGCAGTGCAAGTCAACAAGAACGACATTACACTGCAGCCCTGTTACTCGTGGCCACGGGTCATAATATTTAACATTCAACATAAGAGGTGACTCTCATGATGAATGGATATGTGACCTAAACGAGTGTGTCCCATGAAGCCATGAACATTAGACGCAACAGCCATTGGAAGGAACATTGTGGTAAACGGCGTCGCTTATTCCCACGACTTTCCGATGTGTGCGATGCCGATGGACCCCGTGATCGAATCCAGAGTGCGACGTGGCTCCGAGTGGGTGCAAAAGATGGGGAATGAAGTTCCCGCAGGAATTGTGAAGTGGCGAGCAGTTCCCTAGCAGCATTAATTAATAGGAGCATTTTAAAGCATAATTCATGGTGATTACAATGTAACTCACTTGGGTAACTGCCCACTCCAGCATAGAAAGACGATAACATTCCATAGAAAACAGGGTGTAGCTCCGCCCTTAATTACAAAATCCATGTGTCGTCACATCCATACACATTCCTGAAATTAATTACATAACGACACATGCCGATTCTAAAATGTTAATTAAAAGAGGGTACATGTAATATCTATCGAGAATCAGCCACCTGAGACATCATTTTATTTAATATCACCCATTCAAGCGTGGTGACATTCTTGTGATGTCACATTCTCAGCCACATCTGGGGCTCAGGTATTATGTCACCAATTTGTTTTAGTTTAGCAATCTTAATTATGGACAACTTCAATTTCACTTATCATGTTATTCATTAACTTAAGCTTTTTTCAAGCTTTAATTTTTGCGCTGGATTCGCCGGAAGAGCGGCGAAACCTACGCAAAGTTGTTAGTCAGACTCCAGCACTCCAGACGACTGGCAGGGCAGACGGTAAGCTCCGTCTACCCCACTCGGCAATTCAATAAAGAATGCATTTTTCTTCATATACACAGTTAACATAATTCAAGAACCTTTTAGTACTTTTATTTACCCGAGGGGAGGTCTCCCTGCACCCCGGTATAACATACCAGGACTTCACGTGCGGGACGTGTTTCATGTAATTAATCTAAGGCCCACGCCCTATTTTCCAGCAGTAGTGACCACCGGCAGGTCCAGAGTGCCGGGTCCACTAAACTAAGGTAAGCATTAACGAGTGCAGTAACAATCAGTTGTACCTTTACGGTAATAAAACAGTCACACCATAATTAGGAATGCTTTATTGCATTTAACTCTCCTGAGTTTACAGGGTACTGCACTCTAATAGCAGTCTTCAAATTTACAAGTGTATATCAGTGTGTTTTGCATTCATGGGGCCTGCCTCCCTTAAGCAGGATAACTTCAATGGTAATATAGATGTTCGAAGTGGCTGACAGCTTCACCCACAGGCAATATTTTACCTTTACATAATATAACAGACAAATTCACGCAGCTCACCTTCATATTGACCATGTATACTGAGTCGTCATATGCTGTCGGCCGTACGACCCCCATCAACAATCGTTCTCTACACCGAACGTGGCGCCGGGCACATCATAATTTCCTGTTCTCCACCTGCTCTCAGGCAGGTCACGAACACACAACCAGCACCTCTGGAGGTACAGCACATCATGTCCTTCTTTGGCTACTCTAGAAGTGAATAATTACAATACTTTAACAACCTTGCAGTGAGGTCTTAGGGTGACACAGCCATATTTAGGTAGATGAATACACAGAAACACTGTAAAATACTTTAAACAATTCGTATAAACACGTTGAATATCTGGCAGGAAAGGCAGGGGCCCGATCCCCTAAGCCCATAGGCAACCTGAATGAGATCTTGATGTACATGTCGGTTTACAGGTATTTTATTAACGTTCCCTCAAGAAACAGTTTACATTTGTGTGCCGGGCTTTACCCGCCGACAGGGTTATGCTGTGAAATGACACTCGGCCACAAAGAACTTACGGTAACTTTATTTAAGCCTATCTAAGCGATGCAAGACATAGGGAGGGAGGAGGCGAAGAATCTTGGACGGCTGGAGAAAAACAAATGTTCCTGTATAATTAAAGTTTATTGCACCATAACATGATCAGTTCACAAGAGATGAAGCACCGCCCAAGCCCACAAAACGCGATCCCGTCGGTCAGCATGTCTGCCTCCCCACGACACACAAGTATGACTAACTGTACCTTTGCTAACTCGTGGCATGCCGGCCGGTGTTTGGCCGGCAGGCAGGCCACACCGACTATTTCCTTACGCACCACAACTGTGCAAAAATATACCCACATAACTTTGACACTTGCAATGTTTACATAAATAATTACCTTGTATAATGAAACCCTTTAAAACACATATTACACTGCATGATGAGATGTGGGGAAAAGCATGACAATGGTACATTACAAACAATAACAAACAAAAGCACTGGAGTCCTCACAGGCATTAAACTAGTGTAGAGTTTCATATATTACAGTCATGTGGACTGGCGTTCATGAGAGTTTAATAAATATTGCCCTTTTAATTCGGCCCATTTTACAGGGTCTCATTCTTGTAAACGTGCATGCGGGCACATGTGGTTTTCATACACTGCACTTCCCTTGCACTTCCCCACGACACGAGTGCTCCGCTTGGCCCTGTGGCCAAACTCATAACTGGTGTTTCTCCAATGTATCTGCTGTGGTGAACTGCCCAACCAGTGCCCACTAGTGCCCAGTAGAGTGCTGTATGCTGCAGTGGCTACTGGCGATGGCGGGCAAATGGGCTTGGGAGGAAGCGGCTTTTGTCAAATGCTCCCCCCCTCCTGGATGATTGTTTGTAGCCAGCGACTCAGTTACAGCAGAAGCACCTCCTTGGCTCCCTGCGACGAAGTCGTACACATAGGTATCCCTACATTGCAGTGGCTTCAGATTGTGGCTGCTACTGGCGGTCCTGCACACTAGAGCACACTGTGGTGCTACCGCAGGTTGTACATTTCTGTGGCGGTTGTCTTGGCTGCCTAGGACATTGGAGAGGTGACGGCCTGGCCGACCCACCACTATCAATGTCCTCGCTGCTCACATCTTCACTGCTACACGTGTCTCGATACTGGTCGCGACCCAGTAATTGCATCCTGGTAGGCCGGTCCTGTTCCCCGATCTCTGTTACTTCATCATCTTGCATGCTGACAGGTTGCACTACCGAGATGGGAACCTGCTCTTCCCCTTCCCCACCTTCCTGATATAGTAGCAAGGTTTTTTCGAGTGTTGCCATCCCAACTTCTGAGCTTGAGGGCTCGATCTCATCGGACCTCCTGATGCAGGTCATCAGGCTCACTCCTGCCAGCACATGTGTGTCGGGTGATGTCTTACCCCTTGTGTCCTCTTCTGCTACGTCTTCTCGAAGTGCTACACCACCTTCTGCTGATTGAACATCACCAGGGGGCTCGTTAACACCAACACGATCATGGGGCTCCTGGTGGTCTTTTCCTCCTGATGATTGTTCCAGTCGCGTGCATCCTGTACAATGTGTGGGAGCTCCTTTCCTTTATTCCACGCTATCACTGTCCCTGTCGGACTCGGCGATCATCATAAGTGCCGTTGGCAGTCTTTTAGTTTCTGGTAGCTATCTATTCACATATTTTTCCTGGTGTTCCATTTTCTCACGGTACCGGTGCCTGCGCCTCTCCTTCCGTGCACCATTGGTATCTGTGCCACTACTTTCCATCGTGTGCTGGAAGTTCCGCTCGCTAGGCAGCATGATGTGTCCCAGCAGTACTTGTGCTGGTGTTCTCCCCGTTGCTGCATTTGTCCTACGTCTCAGCGTGAAGAGGGTGGCGGTCAGATGTTTGTCACAGCTAGTATGCTGCTCACCCACACGGAGCCAGAGAGACGCATTTAATGACTGGCTATGCCTCTCCGTGGGGTTCATGTGGGGATGGTAAATCGCAGTCTTTAAGTGCCACACTCTCCAGCTGGTACATAAATCACGCCAACATCTGTCTGTAAATTGGGAACCGTTGTCCATTAGGAGTTCCTTTGGGCAGCCCCATCATGCGAAAAAGTCTCCTTGCATGAATTTTGCAATCTGCCCCGACCTAGCACTACTTAGTGGGTTTGCCTCAATCCATTGTGAAAAACTGCCTGTGACCAATAATGAACCTTTTCCCTTTTGTAGATTTCAGTTCTGCTCCCATAATATCTAGACACACAGTTTCGAAAGGTCTCTTTGGCTGCCAAGGCTGCTGCTGTTGATTACCATCGCTTCTACGTGATTTGAACTAATTACATTTCTGGCATTTCCATACCCAATTCGGTACATAATGTGTTAGGCCTGGCCAAAAGAAATTTTCTAAGACATTTTCCACAGTATGTTCTGCTCCAGGGTGTCCTGCTGTACTACAACTATGCACATGTTCGAAAACTCTCTCCTGTTGTGTTTCAGGTATGTACAGTCTCCTGGTGGTATTATCATGTGTTGAGCATGTCTCTACACACCCCTCCACTACTCTCCATTTGCCCACTTGCTTTCTCTCGCATTTCTCTCTGTTCTCCCATGAGAACTCGCAATTAGCCTGCACTGTTACTACGTCATGGTACAAATCTACCATTCACATGCCCCTACATTGTCTTGATTTACACTTGCTTCCATAACCAGTTCCTGTTACCATCATCTGTTACCATTACCGTGGCATCTGGTGTGCGTGAAAATGTGTCCTCTAACTCATTCCCCTTGCCTGGAACATGCTCGATAACAAAATCATATGCCTGTAGTAATAGTGCCCATCTCGTCAGCTTACTCCTGACTTCCCACATGCTGGTCTGCCATACTAGGCTGTCCTCAATTTGACTCTGTGGTATTCTAAATACGGTCTGTATTTGCAAACGGCTCAAATCACAGCGAGACATTCTCTCTCATTCATGTTGTATCTACGTTCAGAATTTCCCAGCTTCGCACTAGCGAAAACGATGTCCTGTTTCTCTCCCATGTCGCTGTACTGATATAATATGGCACCAAGCCCCTCCTGGCTGGCGTCGTTCTGTAGATACAAGTGTCATGACGGGTCATACCTTGCCATAGCAGGTCACAATCGAAACTTCTTGATTTTCAGGAAGGCTTCCTCTTGTACGCTACGCCACACATACCGCTTCAGGGGTGATAGCTGGTCAGTGAGGGGTGCAGCAAAAACTGCTAAGTTTTCGACGTGTTCCTGCAACCAGTTGATAAGGCCAAAAAAATTTCTCAGTTGTTTTCTGGTATACGGCGCCTGCTGACACTCGATCAGCCCCAACTGTTCGGAGTTTGGCCTGTTTCCCTCTTCGTTCACCACGTGACCAAGAAATTCGAGTTTAGGTTTGTCCATATGACACTTATTAATTGCAAATTTTAATCCATTAATCTTAAGTCTTTTCAACACAAGCAAAAGGTGATGTAGGCATTCTTACCAGGTTTCAGACCATATTACTATGTCGTCAAGATAGGCGAGTGTGAATTCTCCTACCAAGACGTCGAGTTCTCTCACCATCATGCTTTGAAATGTAGGAGGTGCACATTTTAACCCAAAGGGCATGGCACAGAATTTGTATCGTCGGCCGTGCGAGGTGGTACACACTGTCTTTTCCTGGCCATCTAGGTGTACCGGTATCTGCCAGTACCCACTTCTTAAATCGTGTGACGACATCACCCTGGCCTTCCCTAGTGAGCTCAGTGTGTCCTTGATGCTCATATATAGGGCGGTATCGCGCTGCAGGTCACCTGATTGATTGGCCTGAAGTCAACACAAAACCTTCAGGTCCCATCCTTTTTCGGTGCCAGTGTTATTGCGGAATTATACCGGCTCCTTGTCGGCTCAATGACTCCATCCGACAACATTTCTGATATCTGTTGCTTTTTTATTCGTGCCTGATGTAGCAAGTTACTTTGCAAACTTCTAAAAATCATCACTTATTATTGCCGAGGTGATGGTTTCGTGGACCCTGAGTTTAATTGTTATGGTTGCATGACCAACTACTGAGTTCGTGCATTGACCGTTGGTAAGACGAATCATATATCCTGTTGCGTTACATCTTTACTCTTTACAAAATGTGACTGACATATGTTGTGAGACGCACCGGTGTCGACAAGAGCATGACACAGGATACCATTGACATGTACAACAATTCTTATAAATTAGATACAATACCCACTGCATGATTTATTAGTGCCCTTTGAGGCATTACCGTGGGAGTGTTGTCCTGGGTAGGGGTAAATTTCTCGGCAGCTGACTTTACCCCTACAAATTGTTTTCCTGCTGCTCGGTGGTTTTTGTTGTTGCACTTGTTGTTGCTCCCTCGATGGGGGTTCCTCGGGCAGTCATCGTGCCAGTGGAACTGTTGTCTCAGGCAATATCAACCCATTGCACACTAGCGCCCGGTAGAGTTCTGGTTTTGCAGCAGCTGCAGCCGACGGCAGGAAAACGGGCTTGGGAGGAAATGGCTGGCATCAAACTCATCAAACTGCAGACAGTTACCAGCAGAAAATAGAAGATGGATCGGTCAACAAGAAAAACAAGGAAGAAAGAAACAGGTACAGCAGCAGACAGGTAGAGGAGAATCTAGGTTTACCGCCTGGAGAGATCGCCAGAGGAACAGACAATAATCGACTAATTACAACTTTCAGGAAGGAAGACTCAATCAAGGTAATAGAGTGGTACAATGTGGCAGATGTGGAAAAAAACCATGAACCGAAGGTATGTCCAGCATATAATAAAATGTGTAGTAAGTGCTATAAACTTGGACCTTTTGCCCATTTTTGTAGAACAAAAATTGTGTCTAATATTAGCTTAGGTAATACTGGGTCTCACATAAATGTGGCAAGTGAATGTATTGGATATTTTTTAATGAGTGTAATTAAGACGAAGCTCTCATTTTAGGTAAAGTTGACTTGCAAGACAGTTATAAAAGGGTAGATGATTGGACTGAAAAATTAAAGATTAAGGTTAGGTATATTAATTTAAAATTGGATTTAGGAGCTCAAGAACATGTGATATGAGAGGATTTGTGTGATAGGCTTCAACTAAAAATGTTGCCTACAGAGGTTGGGAAACAGAATTTCAATGGGACTCCTATTGAAGTTGTGGGCAGATCAGTAACAAAACTAGAGTTCTGAAGTAGGGCATATGGTGTGCTTGAATTTCAGGTGTTTAATTCAGGCAACAGGATTCAGTCAGAACTAGGGTTACCAAGTATTACACAATATGATCTGGTAAGGAAAGTTCATCAAATTTTTAAATCTGTTATGGATAACTATCAAGAGGTTTTTAAAGCAATTAGCTATATTGGTTTTGTTTATTATATTAAGCTAAAAAGGGACGTTGAACCCCAGATAGCAGCTTGTAGAAACGTACCTTTTCGTTTGATAGATCCTCTGGAAACATAGTTAAGGAAACTTATTTAATTGGGTCTTGTAAACATGTTAAAGAGTCAACTGAGTGAGTAAATTCAATGGTAATTGTTAGAAAACCAGATTAAACTTTGAGAATATGACTGAACCCTCGTTATTTAAATAAGGCTATTGTAAGAGAGGGGTACAAATTACCTAATTTTGATGAGCTGGTTGTGCAAATGCCACAAGCCAAATTCTTCACTATATTGGATGTGTATAAAGGGTTTCGGCAAATTCATTTAGGGGAGGATAGTCATAAACTCACAACTTTCAATACTCCGTTTGCAGGGCCGGATTTCCCATTACGCCGACCAGGCCTGGGCCTAGAGCGACACTTTTTAGGGGGCAGCATTGCATAGCAAGCAAAATAGAAAATATATATATATATATGTTTCAGTGTTTTTGTATTGCTGTGTGCTAGAATAAAATGTATAGATTTTAAAATAAATCCAATTAAACTGACTCCTGTTTGGGAGTCTACAGCTTTATGATATTAATAATGTCCTTGTTGCCTCCATAACCGCCAGTACCAACTACCAGTTTTATATTTATCAGGGGACAGATACTGGTATAGTTGGAGCATGCGACTTTCTAGTAGATCTTCATTGAGTTTCGGGTTTTCAAGTTTTGCTCTGCTAGCAGATGACGAGTGATAATAGTTTGTTTTCTGTTGTAACTGTGTTTTTATTTATTACAATACAAGTAAAGGTGGGGAGTTTTAAAACGATTCACTGATTATGAAAACTCATCACGATGGGCAAAGTACCTGTATGCGACCACATATTTTAATGAAAATGAATACACTTGACAGTTAATTATCGCAAATAGTTTAGCACATAATAATTCTATACCAATGAGAGCTTAACAAATTATGATTATAGAAGAATTTACGTGAATTTTATTTGAGGTCAAACAAAAATCTGTTTAACTGTAGTAAAAACTATACACTTACCTAATTAACTCAAAACACAGCATTTCACTCAATAGAAAATGCTCATAGATATGGAATCTATATATGATTGAGTATTCACGAGAGATACTTGAAAAATACTGTCACTGGCAATTATACTGTGTCAAAATAATTGTTGATTATAAATACAGAGACAATTGGTCCGTACAAATAAAGGCATGGTAGACTGACATTTGCCTGTCTGAGTACGTCGCCAAATAACTGTCAGTGACAGTATTTTTAAGTATTTCTCACCAATACTGATATTTCAATCAACTGATATCTCAATGATCTCTAGATTCCATGTCTATGAGCATTTTATATTAAGTAGAATGCTGTTTTTTTTTTTTTAGTTAATAAGGCAATTGTATAGTTTTTATGACAGTAAAACAGATTTTTGTTTGACCTCAAATAAAATTCACATAAATTGTTTTTATAATCCTAATTTTCATAGCTCTCATTAGGATTGTAATCATCATGTGCTAGATTATTTGTGCTAATATGCTGTCATATGTAGATACTCTGCACGTCGCCTTTTAAAAATTCCGAATGTTTATTTGTGTAGTAATAAATAAAGCATTGTTTGAACTGAAAACAAACTACTATCACTCGTCGTGAAGCGAAGTGAGCATAGAGCAGCATGGGAATGCAAGGGCTGAGGAAATGAGAGATCCCTGAGAAAACCCGCTGACCAGCAGCATCTTTCGGTACGATTTCCGCCGGGAATCGAACCCGGTTCCCAGTGGTGTAAGACGAGTAGCCTGACCACTGCACCACCGCAGCCCCACAATTTATGTGTATTACTATACAATGCAATTATCGATACACTTAGAGAAGAGCTTCAAATACAGTATGCATACTATAGCTTCTTAATACGAGAATGACCCTGAGCTATCCATAGTATAGAGGGCATCAGAAAACCAAAAAAATGGTAACATCACAAAATTATGCAAATTCCTACACTCAGAAGGTTTTTTTTAAGTGTATTCACATAGAAGCTTACCATTCCGAATAATACTTAGAGCTTCATTGACCAACTCTCCACCCGAATACAGCTTTTCTACTCAACCGCATATAAAAAACTACACTCATTTGTAAAAAAAATAATTGCCATGAACGAATCGCGCGAGTACAGGGACGGTTGCCACACAGCATTGTCATAGCCCGATATGTGGTCTATTTGGGTTTAATGTGGTTTACTTGCGCATATGTGCCAGTAGGAGCCATATATATCCCTCAATTATTCATAGCTGCAAAACACTGAATAAAGTGTTAGGTCTTAGTAGCATTGTGAGCAGTGTGAGCCACAGAGCCAAGTTCAGTGAACAACAAGCAGTATGCCCCCATGGTTCATTCTACAAACTGGATAAGTTTAAGAAAAAACGCATCTTTGGTTTCCGAATGGCAGGTTGGACTCGAACCGTCCTGCTTACACTGTGAGTCGGTGCTGGATGCAGTGAGATCAGGAGGGTACAGACCCGTCGAGAAGTCTCAGGTCGACCCAGCCGGACCACCAGCAGAGAGAAGATCATTACATTGTGCGACAGGCTGAAAGCACTCCACGGGTGCCACTACGCACCATTCAGGGACAGGTCACAGCAGCTGGGGATAGGCCTGTGTCCACCAGTACCACATCCAGGTGGTTAGCAAAGTGGGATCTGTCATCGCAGCGTCCCCTACGACGTCTACCATCGCCTAGCACTTGTGAACTTCTGCACGGGACAAGCAGCATGGCAGCTTGCGGATTGGTAACGAGTGTTGTTCAGCGACGAATCACGGTTCTGCCTGGATGCAGGCGACCGCTGAATTCGAGTCTAGAGATGTCCTGGTCAAGCCATGATTCACAATTCATTGTAGAGCAGCACACCACCCCAATTAGAGAAGACATGGTGTGGAGTGCCATTTCCTAAGATTCCTGCACCCCACTGGTGGTTATTGAAGGAGCACTGTCTTTGCGGCGATATGTTCGTGGAATTCTGTGACATGTGCGCGTTCCTAGTGCAGATTAACAACAGCACAGGTATCTCTGGCCTGTTTCTATGATGACAACATGCTTAATTGGAAATTAAGGTCCCCAGACTTCTCACCCATCGAGAACTGTTCGGACCAGATTGGACGTCAACTTCGGCCATCGGCGGAATTGGAGGATCAGTTGTGCCAGCTGTGGAAGGATATTACTCAGGAGAACATCCAATGTTTGTATGCCACCATTAATGACCATACCGCCACCGCTCTCCTTGCTACTAGTGGTCCAACAAAATACTGAGCGCATCCTGCATTTGTTGGTCACCTGCAATATATGCTTTGTGCAGTACAATATCTTGATATTTTATGTATAGATACTACTATGCCCTGTTCCACTTCGTACTCCTGCGATGGCACCTCCTGGATATCATTTTTTTTTTTTTTGCAAATGAGTGTAATTGTGGCCAAACATAGTAAGCGATATTTTATTAGCATGGTAATACTGAGCATCTAAGGAAGGACATTTTCACTTTATTAACCCAAAGGATTTGCAGAAAGATATTACCTCCAAATAAGAAGTTAATTATTGATATATTATGCTGCCATTAAAAGTTGTAATTTTATTAATAGTTAACTAAATATAAAATATTTTTCTTGCTATCAAGTAATACTAGTTATATTTTTTTCATCTCAGTAATATTTTGTATAGTAATTAAAAATGGTAAAAAAGTGCTTTCTCTTGTGTCCATTGATCTTTCCTATTGTTGGAACACAGTGACGATAAGTGAAGCAATGATGAAAAATATTATTGTTTTGATCTTTTTATTGTTCTCATTTTCACATCTTTGTAGCATTCTTAATTTATCTTGGGAGGATATTTACATTGGTTATAGATTAGCTATGTGCAAAAATGCAAAACAAATGTACGTAGGCCTAAAAGTTTTAAAATTAATCATAAGTGTTTATATTTCTTGAGGCAGTTCCTTACAACATGTAAATAAAAGGTGGTTCGAGCCTCAAATGAAGCATGCATAGTATAGACAAAATCCCAAGCTATTAGAGAATATGGAGCCTAGACATTACATAAATCGATATAGATAGAAAATTGCACTGGGAATGGTATACATATATATAGTCAACGACTTTTCCAAAAGGTAGACTAGGAGAAATGCCTACAAATGAAAAGTTAAGCTTACCATCATAAATTATAGAATTTTATAACAAGTTAATTGTATAACTTAAATTTTACCATGTTTTTGACTGTTGCTTGTTCAGCTTTGTAATTCAGTAGTTTATAATGTATCGATGTTGTAATGATGATGCATCTGGTCTCGTAGCTGTGGATTCTAAAATAATAAATGAAGAAAAAATTAAAAAAGATAACAGGTTGAGGAAGGGGCGGAAATTTTTCATGCGCATACAGGCGGCAATTTGGGAAATTCGGTCCTGTCCGTTTCGTATATTTTGTTTTATGAGGTTACTGTATGGCCTATGTTCAGTACCTGAAGTATTTCATAGATGTTTTGTTGGAATATTTGGAGAATTGGAAGGTGTTCAACTTTATATAGATGACTTGATAGTTTGGGACACAACTAAAGAAGAACATGGTGGGACGTTAGAAAAAGCGTTGACTGCTGCTAAAGAAACAGGAGTGTTAAAATAAATCTAAATGTAAGTTTGGAGTTACTGAGGTTACCTATGTAGGGCATACATTGTCTGATCAAGGAATTAAACCAGATGAAAATAAGGCGAAAGTAATGTTATGTATTTAAGTGAAGCCAACTTACTATCATTCTGATCGAGCCATGTAAATTAAGTTGTTTTAACAAGTTCTTGTTCCATTGAAAGAGTTAACTTTATCGACGTAAATTTTGTCATTGTTTACGCAGCTTTCGATTCGGAATTCGATGAATATACAAAAGTAATTAACTTGTCCTCGGGATTTTCACGTGGAATTTGTTGCGCCGATAAACACATTTCATTACTACTCAAAACATCTCTAAAACATAACTTCCAGTCTCGTTTAGCCGGAAGGCTATGCTTTACTCGTAATTTATACATGACGATTATTCCAAAGGTATTGATCAGTGAATTTTTTTTTTTTTTTCAGAGGAGATTTTCGAGAAACAGCCAAAAAAATAAAGGGACCATTCTGATATTTTAAACCTTTTACCATTGATGTTGCCGGTATAATAAACAAAGTTACTTACAAACTGAACCTTTTAAAGTGTTTTTTTTATCCACAAAAATACAAATCAATATTTTTTTTAGTCCGATATAGTGTAAATAAAACATTTATGTGTTGCAAAAAAGGTAATGTATTTTTTTTTTGGCATATAAGACTCTTAATCAAAATATGGGAAGTTCGCAGAATTTTCAAAACAATAACAATTTAGGTGGTGCCATTTTAAAAAAGGGCCATTTACAATTTCAGAAAGTCTAATAAATGAATATTCGAAACATTTTTTTCTTATTAACACGATAAGATAAACCCGATTATAAAAAACTCTATTTACAGTTTACAAAATTTACCATCATTGAATGACTATACTTTTTGCTAAACTTTGAGGGGAAATTCCGGATAATTTATATCAATAAGAGGCGGGATAAACGGGATATGGGATTAAACGTATTAAACAAATATTTTTAATTATGTCACAATGTTTACGTAATTTGGAAACAAATTATGTGAATTTTAAACATTCGCACATTGGCATATTGGCAAATGACCCACGCCCCATTATTTGTGCATTAAACAAAAATTGCACTGAACCATTTGATTTTTTTATATAATGCAGATACCATTTCTTTCGAGAATATTATCGAATTGGCGGAAATCGAACCAGAAAGTAGACAAATATTTCTAAATCTACCCGAATTCGAGTCACTTAAAGTTTCTCAACATCATTTGAGATTTAATAATTCCGATATATTGGATAGATACAATAATTACATAATGGTTGCTTAATCGAGTTCGTTTAAAGACCTTGCCAAAATAATTAATAGTTTTGACAAAATACTCTATACTAGTAAAACTGGATTCGTGATACTTGCGAAAAACTTACAACCTCATGAGACTATATATTAAACCAGGTTGACGCAGGATGTTGGCTCTAGATTGGGTAAATGTGTAAAACACTATTTTGAAGGATATATAGTTTTCGTGATGAACTACACGAACCAAATAATTAGAATATTAAATTTAAAAATTATTTATATCCATCATCAGCCAAATCGATAGTGATTTTACCTATGGATTGGATGCTCAAACTGCAGTGGCGATCAAGTCATATATCAAGGGTAAAATTCGAACACCAAAAATCATAAAATTTACTAACAAAGCGATCGTGGCGAAAACGTTTGAATACACGGATAAAGAGATTCGCTTACAACCCAATACTGAATTGGGAAAATTGTCAATTTCCGTTCTCGATAAAGACAATAACTGGTTGGCGGCACAAATCATTAATAATTTACAACACCTATCAAACAAGCACTTGTTTTTCAGATGTACGCCTCAGTTTTATAAATCTGACACTAATTTGATAAACCTTCCCGTCGAGTATTTCAAGCTACAAAATAATTTCGTTTTTATCGTGCCGAATAACTTAAAGAATAGTGTAGCAGTAACACCGGATAACAATTTGGTCAAAGTAGTGATCAATAGTTCTACATCACTAGCACTCAACCCGGCTCAGATTCCCGTTCTCGATAAGTTGAAAGAAGAACACGTCATTGTTTATGTTCCATCTGGTAACAATTCGTACATTTAACCCTCTCGTAGTTATACGATAGATTCTTCTAAGAAATTCCAAAATTACAATCGAATATCAAATACAAAAACTATCATGGTGAATGACTAGAGATTGAATATATTGATTTGAATACTAATAAATACCAGTATTTTGCACCCATTCGATCAGCTTCAGAGCTTTTAATAGGAGAGGCAATAGAATTGATCAACAAGTACAACATTATCTTTTTGTTTCAAGTCGCAAGCAATTCAGTATCTCTGATGGACAATCCCAGGATCAAAAGTACATTTCAAATGCTCAATATCAGTACGAAATGTTTGTTCTTTCAAACACACATTATTTGATGAAATGCCATCCAAAAAATATGTATTTTACTAATCGACTAAACGACGATCAAAGTTTCCAGTTTTCCTACCCGTCACCCTCGTCCTCCTCTTATTCCGCCACTAATACATTAGTAATTTGTTTTTCCAAATTAATTTAAACAAGGCAAACATTTTGGATTTGTGCGTAACTAAGGCTAATGTTATATTTTCGTTCGAACCAAATAACTACGAGCAAAATAGTCAAGAGGGGGTTTTTGAATCCTCGGGGTAAGCTGTTTATTCACCAGTAGATTTGAATTGGCACATAGTAAAAACCACGAATTAAAGTTGGTGGATCGTAGGAAAGTTCATGCTATCAATAAAATGCGAAATTCGTTAAACTCGAATGATGCGTTAATCAATTACTTTGTGACACTCATGCGTTAATTTAAATCTTTTTTCGTAATGTTTATCCGCGTTTTGGTGACGAATTTGGTCACATTTAAAAGCCAATGGACCAAATACACGCCCATTTTTGTTATGACGGCTAGGCTAAACGATAATTTTCAGGAAAAACAATTAAATACACAACTTACCGGTGTTTCGTATAAAATGCGCACCACATCCAATAGTTCCATGTATCAATGCATTTGTATAGAAGATCTAAACTCATCCCTGCTCTACGACAGAAATAAAAGCGAAGCAATTGTCCAAACGACCAGGTCGAATAAAACACTACGATTTGTCATTAGTGAAAACCCTAACAAATGCCAACAATGATGATTTTATGGTCACGGCATCTTTATTTAAACCTTCGGTGAACGAACAATTTCCATCAAATGCTGAATATATGTATAGTGAAATTGATGGTCGACATAATGTCGTTAACCTCTCATCCTTTGTTGGTATTCCAGGGATTTCTGCCATTTACGAGGATAAACATCCGGGAGAAATAACCATTGACAACACGCATGACAATCACGAACACTATTTTCATCGAACAGTACTATTCAAAGCAATTTTATCTGATTTGTATTATTTGAGCAAGTACTTGGAAGCCATACCTGATGGAAAATACACACTAGTGGTGAAGATTATCGATTCATTCACGGGAGATAGCGGTATCGTTTTCAAAAAAGATCTAGCCAATTTATTTAACGAAAGTAACAGTTTCCAAGTCGTTGAAAATATTCGAAGGAACCTCGTCATCATTTCAAATTCTTCCCCCGAAGTTATAAACGATTGTTTGCAATTCGAGGATGGTGTAAACACAAAAATTTTATTCCACAAAATCTCTAGCACGTCCGAAGAAAGCAAATGGGTTTTAGATACCGAAAACTTGAAATTTGCTGCTGAATCGTACGTAGATAATTTACAATTTATCGAAGAGAATTGCGAGTTGTTCAAGTTTAATACCTCAAATACTGATAACAATAACCATAGGGATGTGGCATACGTCTATTGTGGTGATCAACAAAGTACAGCTGAATACAGATTTGGACAACGAGATACTAACGATTATGATTTACTTTATACATGACATTTCGATAGCTTCCTTCAATACCATATTGCGATTTATGAAAAGGTAACCTACTGCTGTCTAAAACAAGGTTGTAATTGCCAGCATTACCGATCTAAAGAAATATAAATTAAACGCATATTACGACGAAATCCATCATTGTGATAAAATGTTGAATTATTTATGCGTATCTAGTTCTAGTAAAATAATTAAAGATATTGAGAGAGGAAATAGTTCAGATAGCATTTACATAAATGGTTTTCATGGTATAAATTATAAAGTTATGGTGTATGTGGATTCGACAAGGAACCCCATACTACCTACTGGTGAAAATTTTATTTCTAGTTCGCATACAAAATTTTGTGGCACAGATAGGCTCACATGTTTAAAAGTATATACTATTTTAACCACGCAATATATGATCAAATATCCTTCGAACTTATACGCAACTAGTAATATCAACACATTCAACCGGGAGTTGATCAGGGCGGCGAAAACTAGTCAGATGTGCGTTTGTTACAATTCCTTCAATCCCTTTCCCAATTTTAATATCGTAGATGATAAACCATCCATTGTGTTTATACGTTGGGAGTCTGAGGAATATGAACCATCTTTAGGAATTCTTCGGGTAAATATTTGTGCAAAATGTAACGATTCTACAGTGTGTGTGTTTTCTAAATCGAAATACAGTAATAAAAACATTCGCCCGAAAGTATGTTTTAATTTGAAAGAAACAAATCCAATACGAATAATAGAAGAGGAAAATCAAATAGAAAAACTTAAAAAAAAACATACCCTTTTATCTATTTGGTACATTCGGGTAAAAGGGGTATTTTAACATCCCGTACAGAGTACATAGATAATGAAAATAAATTTTACTACAACATTTTTATCCATCAACCTGGGAAAAAATAACTTTACGACCACCCGCTACACAAAATTATACGTGTATGAAAACGACAAAGATTTAAAAGATATTTTACGTATTGCAAATAACACCTTTCACTTTAAAAACAATTTTCGGGTGAAAGAAAACCGCAATTTTGACCTTTTTGATGAGGTGGTAAGTTGTGTTGTGCTCGAAAGCACTCAGTAACAGGCTGCCGAGATATTAGCAGCTGCTGAAAAAAGTTATACTTTTTTCAACAATTCGATTTAAAATGCAAATGTTTCGAAAACTAAAACTACTACTGCTACTTTAAACACTAAAGATTAATGTAAAGAGAAGCTGAAATTGGGAAACGAAAATTTACAAAACAACACCTTCGATTGGCAAAATTTTTTTAAATATATGATTACGCCGACCCTCGTGACTATTGTATTTATGCAAATAACGCAGATAACGACGATTATAAAAATCATAATCATACTGATATTTTTAGCACATATTGCATTCATTTATGTAAGTCATTATTGAATAATAATAATAATAATAATAATAATAATAATAATTTTACTATTTTCTCTCTCTCTCTCTCTATCTATCTATCTATCAATCTCTCTCTCTCTCTCTATCTCTCTCTCTCTCTCTATCTCTCTCTCTCTCTCTCTCTCTTTATATATATATATATATATATATATATATATATATATATATATATATATATATATATATATATATATATATAGAGTAGTATTCAGAGTGTTGTAGCAAACTTGTAGTTGGTGTAAGTAAATAAACACATCACAATGCTCCAGATGGCTACGAAAATATACGTCAACATTATCGCAGAGTCGACGGAAATAACTTATAACAAAGTCGGAAATAAGGATGACGATGAATCAATTGCCTTTTCATCGATAGGTTGACGAAAAATGTTTTATCGTGCAAATAATATGAATATTTCTTTACCTTCATCAAGAAAGGGATGAAAAAACTAAAAAGGTATATGTAAACACAGTTTGCGAGATTCTAGAATTAGCCAAGGATCGACAGTTACATCACACAAAATACTCACCCAATGAACTGTATGACTTGTTACTTCTACCCACGCATGATGAAGAACAACTACCGATTAAGAAAGTCTCTCAATTTAGTTATTATTAATTTTGATAAAAGGTAGACATTTGTATTAAAGTCGCCATTACTAATAAAATAACTGATATAATAAATAAATGTATTGTTTTATTGGTGAACAATGCAGTTATTCCCGAGATTAGTATCGAAACCCCCCGCAAATGCAATCCTCTATCGATCATGTTTATTCGAGAGTTCATTTTAGATGTGTAGAGTGTGAAGTCCAAAATTTGATTTGGATTTTGTGCACTAAAAGTTTTCAATTGATTTGACATCATATCACCATCATTACCACCCATATTGTTCCAATCGATACGAGATCCATTCGAGTTGACTTTGAGGGCCAGTAGGTATTGTAAACTAAATTGCAATAATGTTTTAAAATCGTCATCTTTTACTACTTTAGTAGGATGAATACCTATAATAGGTGGGTTAAATATGGCATCCTTTTTTGAAAAAGCCGCTATTTTATCGTTGTCGGCATAGTTATCGATAGAAGATGGTTGGATTGGAAACATGATTTAAATCGACAACTCCTTCGTGCGCGTTCCTCCACATCATCACGAACATGATCGGTGTATATTCCATAGTTCGAAAACCCCAAATCTTTTGTTTTAATTCGAATTCCAGCTTTGATATATCATCTACGTAATCTTGACCTTGTAGGTTTTGCAAGTTGAATGGATCGAATATGGTCAAAAACACATCGGCGACTGCAGTCATGATCAATACATCACATATGGGCACCCAAGAAAGAGAAACTGCAGAAAATGCTCTAATGGCGAATCCCACCATTTTCAAAGCAGTCGATATCACAGCTCTCGTGACAAATTCTATCGTCAAGGCTCTGAATAAATAAATTCCCAACTGACGATTCAAGATCTTAGCACCCGTTTCGATCATTGTGGATCCGATGTGTTTGACTAGGGTCTTGAGAACCATATTCAGACCGACCTCACCGAATAATTGCAGTAGGAACTCGTTACTACCCAATCCTTGGATGCAAGAGGTTATAGTATCGGCAATTATGTCGGAAATATCTTCTGTATTGGATAAATCATCGGGATATTTGGTCGGAAAACCACCCATTAAACCGAGCATTTAATATTAGTTGATTTGACGTTTACCGTTATCTATATATTTCAAGTCGTATGTCACCGAATCGGCTTGCGGTCCGATTCGAACCCGAGTATCTTTATCGGAAACTATGGATTCGACATCGCGGGTCAATATCAAAGGCTCCACAAGCCTACCCCTCCCCTATACTTTGTGGTCCAAAATAAATGTCTCGATGTTTTTTCTGTGACGCCCATGTCGCTGAGTTCAATGTCTGGATTTATGCAGAACGTCTAGTGTTTGACGAAATTATTCCATTCCGCGACGTAATCGGGAATTTGTCCCATTGGTGGTACTTGCGGGCTCTTTACATCGTACTGATCGATTCCATGAGCCAATTCCACGAAACTATATTCGATAATTTTGTATAAGTGATTTCCGATGAAAAAACCTATAATTTTACTATCTAAATGGTCTGTGCATTTGTCACCCGCCAGAGACATGATAAAATTATCGCAATAATACGAGTTTAGACGAAAGTGTATTGTTTTATCACTCATCTCTGTCACATTGGCGAAATAATCGTGTCTTCTTTTACGCGTCAATAATCATTTATTCCCAACAGGTAGGCTTCTTGATGAACCAACATACATGCATCGCAGCGGTCGCTCCAATAGTTATTTGATCCATGATATTTCGATTCGGAATCTTTGGTTGAAAAACATGCTCCTTGGGACTCAATCACATCTAAATTACCACTCTTGAATATTTTAGGGACATCTCGAAGTGTGCATGTTTTTCCCGTGGATAATGCAAATTGAATCGATATGCATCGTGGAATCATTTTCCACCTTTAAGACAAACCTGATAGCAATAATTTTGCCTTTTGTAACTCTACATCTTGCCAAATTTCTACTTATACATGAGAAAATATTTGCTGCACTCGCAGCAAGTATTCGTTATAAGTTAATAATTTTTGTCTTTCAAAAACATTTCTCAAAGCAGTTGAATAATCCAAGTTTGTTGGTCCGGTGAATATGGACATTTTATGTATTTTATATATATATATATATATATATATATATATATATATATATATATATATATATATATATATATATATATATATATATATATATATAAGTAAATAACAAAAATGCAATCACAGAGTCAACTTCAAGCTCAGGGTAGTTCGAATATATTTTCGAATCTCAGTACACATTCATCACATCATACCATTAATTTCAATCAATCAAATGAAATTAATCAATATTATCCACTCATTTATGTTCATCAAAAACTTAACCTCAGTAACGGTTGTAACAGTTCCGTCGATATGGAATTGACGCCTATTTGTTTCTTGAATAACGAACCATGCGGTGTAAACACACCAGCTAGCAAACAATTGTTGATTGGTGGATTGTGCGAGACTCACAAGTTAGATTCCTGCAACGTCGATTATAAATTATTTCGCAAATACAACAAAGCGATATTAAGCCACATCTCAAAGACGAGCATTTCGGTCAGCCAATGTCCCTTGTATCCCATTCTTGTCGGACAACCATTGAAAACCTCGGCTAAAACATTCATGAATCTATTCTCCAACAACAACCGTAAATCTATCGATTCGTTGAAATTGGCCTCTTTATTCGAGTATTCTACATATCCCGAAAACATCGATAGTACTGATAAACTTAACCTTTTTACCAAACACATGATCGATCACGGATTAACGTGGGCTTCTGTTTTGGATATAGCGTGTATCGAGAAGGCTAAAGTGAATATGTTTTTCGAACAGGAATATCTAATCTAGATATGGACATGGTCAAACAAAATTAATGGATCCATGACATAACGATCTCTTTGCCAAACACATAAGTCGCTATGGAGGATGGCAAAATAATGGTACAATATGTGGTTCCTTTGGCACAGTTTCCCTTATTTGACATTTTAACAATCCTAAGCTACCTCCCCTCATGCGATAGCAACGTCAATGCGCTCGGATGCGTGGCAAACTTTGCAATTTTCAACTCAAAATTAGTTTACGGTATGGGATTTGGACTCAGGCATGATTTGGGTAACATAGAAAATGTCGAGATGAACAATCGTTATCCAAAAGACGTCCAGGCCATCGACAATTCTAAACCACTCCATCAAAACATTGATGTTTTGCGTTTGAACTACATGGGGGTGGAGGGGCAAAAAATATTAATCGTCAAAAGAAAAATCAACCAATGTTCCGAGTACATCCCAAATTGTAATTTCGTAAGAATAAAAAAATAAAAAAAGCAACACATTATAAAAAAATGTTTAAACTACAGTTTTGAAAATGAAATGAACTCGTCCAATTTTTTCATGTTGGCACAAGTCAAATCTTTTTAGTATAAATCAAACTTGGCATTTCCAGAAACATATTTTGTAGTGGAAGATTCCACATTCTTTTTCAACATTAGAAACAGTTGAAGTAGTTGGTTTTTTTGCTGTCGGCAAACACTTGTAACGTTCTGTTGACGAATAGGTTGCTGGAGAATACTGTAAATGGCAGCATTACTCCCACTCATGTGCAAGTTGGTTATCGACAAACTGTCGAATTTCATAAAACCGATGATCTTACAATCAGATGCAATGTTTCTCAACACCGCCGTCGACGATTTACCACAAAATATATTTGTTGGGAATTTTTTTTTTTCTCGATTAATATTCATTTCTTTCAACTACATCAGTGGCAATCGACCGATAACCGAGTATATCGAAGACATGCAATCGATATAATCATCTTTCATGGGCATAGGCACGGCTATTCCCTTTTGCGATGATGTATTGCTCAATTTTAAACCACCGTAGAATAGATGTCGGGACTCTATAACAACCTCAAAAAATGAGACGATTATTATGCACGAAATACACGTTCGTCTTTACTCGTTCGATTTTTGTACACGGAGATAGAATGTCGTTGTCGTCAACCGCCAACAATATTGTGTACATGTTTGTCGACACACTTACGTTAAAGTGTGAGTTATTAAAATATTCCAGTGGCTCGGTCGAATGAACCTCGCCACAATACACGTGCATTTGAACAAAGACCGTCTCAGATTTATTAAATGGTAGAAATATGGGCACCGAGTCCTTACTCAAGCGAATGCGAAATCTGGTTTTGGAATCGTGGTTGAAAATCATCCGGAAACGACGACAGTGTATGGTCGAAATGTCTTTATTGACGTTGATCGCATACCCCTCTTCGGTGAGTTGCGGATGGATGGTAATGGCTGTTTTTAATTTCGGGAACCTCGCATCGTCACCCTCCGCCTCTAAATGTTCGCCTTCACCATCCCGTCATTTCCATTCCCAACGTCCAGGTAAACACCCACGTTTTCTATACCGAGCTCAAAAAAACGAACAAGAGGTTTTGTGTTTAGTTTTGTCATCAAGTAGTTTATCGTGGTGAACAGCTTGGCCATTTTCCCATATTGGAATGTGGATCGTATTTGCTCTGTGATGTGTGGTCCGAAACAATTATCCAGAGTCAAAACATGCTCCGAATCGCCGTCCACGGTCAATTCGAACGCGGATTTGGTGCATACACTTCCCGTCACCTCGTCTACAAATGTCTTGAACGGCATACCTTGGAAATGATTCACGTTGAATATATCTTCAAACACAAGCACCTCGATGAAACCAAACCAGCGTCGAATCTTTGAGCGTAGTTTATTCACTTTTACTTTAGGACTCAACTTGTAATTCAAGGGAAATATCGAGTTGAACGTGCACAAGTGACCGATAAAGTACTGTTTTTCATATCCGCGACGTCGCGTTAGTCCAGCGGCAACCAGTACCCTTTAACAATCAGTTTGGAAATCAGTTTGTCGATCCTACACGAATCGGTGCTCATGGCCAGGTTTACGTCCGAGACTAGGGTGTAAACACGATTGAACGAAACGATGGCGAATTTTTTTTCTCTCGAAAAAACACAAAAATCCCAAATAATCTGTGGGTATCATGGATGTGTCAATGTTCTTTGGTACAGGTCTGACGACGAGCCCAAATAAATCTGAATCACCGATCTGTGGAATCAACGATTTACAGTTCAAGTTTGAAATATTTGTTCTTTTTTTTTTTGTTTTGTACGTATTCGTCATGGAAACGAGCTTGCACCAATTGCCAGTCGCAACAATATTTTTTGCCTGTTCTTCATTATTGTCGAATGCATACAAGACCAGCCGAATCAACAACATTGATGGGGAGAAAATTAGTTTATTGGAGAAACTATCAATGGTCCGGATATGGCCGACAAATCGTTTTAATACGTACCCGAAAAGTTGATGATCGTAGACAATGTATTTATCATCCACTTCAAAAGAGTGTCAAGTACACAAATCAAGATCGTTTTCAAAGTTTTCACCTTCAGGATTACGGTGAATAAACTCATATGGTTCTTTACCCACGGGCAAAATCAATTCGAAACAATGTCCTTTATTTTTTTGGGTGTAACTGTATTTGTTGATGCAAAAGCGATGACTGCGTGTTCGTCTCACTCTAATGTGTGGTAATTCGCGATTATTTTTCAATATATAGGGAACCCAACACAAACGACCGTTTTCGACGAAATAACCGTGAATTTGAGAATTTATCGTTGAATAATCTTCCACTTTTAATCTCCTCTCTTTAGAATATTTCACCATACAGTATTCCATCACACATTCTCACAACAATGGTGGTGATGAAGGTGATAACGAGAGTGATGGTGTCATTTCGATGCCATCGCAATAGCCGCGATGATGATGGAGTAATCTCACATCCAAATAAGATCCCAACATCACGGGAAATATATTGCAGATATGACGATGCTCCATGGTTATATAAGTCGTATAGTTCAAGTTGTGATAATGACACAAGTCCAAATAAACGTGAATGAAACGATAACACCATGGAATACCACAGACGCCAATCAGTTTGCATTTGAGAATTGTATTTTTGAGACAATGCTGAAAAGTCACATTATGTTTACGAGCGAAGTATTCTACACAGTCGTTGAACTGATTCAAGTAACGGCAAAATAAGAATTCCCCGTGCATGGTCGTAGAAGAACTGAAATACTTTAAAAGGGAGGTGTTGTATTTATAGAGAGAGAGTTTTTTTTATTTCATGTTTTTTTTTTTTCAAGAGTAAAATAAAAGAAATCTTTTATCTAGTTTTTTTTTTTTTTTTCAAGAGATGAAGGGTATACCGAGAAATAACTATGTTCACGACAAAGTTGATGGATATGTGGATCAAGATGTTAACGTCCGTCGGTTCTACGTCTTCGATTATGGTAATGGAAACGAGATGGAAGAACTATGTGGAAATTGCACCTTGGATCTCGAATCTATTGTGTAAAAAAATTACAACACTATCAAATTCTTTGTTTTTGTTCGCAGCATAAATAGGTGTTATCCCGTTTCGAAAATGGATGTCCATTTTACACCAGAAGAAGAAAATGAAGCAATTAAACACTCTTATATATTCAAAGCTTGTTACGATTAAGTCCACGAACTATTACTGGGACAATATTTAAAAAAAAACACACATGCACCGAAGATTATAACATTCATACAGTCATGATGTGCCCTTGCTCTCGGATTTTTGGAATTCCTTTGTAAATCTTATGTAAAAAAAATAGGATTATAATAAAAAAAATTAAAAAGTTTGTATTTTTTTTACCTACTATATTCACTAATGAACTAGTGCGGAAATTAGAGGATTCAACCAGGATTGGTAATTATCGTACAAAACCAACTACAATTCGTGTTTGTCTTCCGATTTTTAATCTTGGCCAATCAGCATACCTATTTTAATTGGGAAATAAGACAAGTCGATGCGACTATCAGATGGTGTAGTTATAATTCTGTATTTTTACCACTTCAATATTTAATATTAAATTCAAATATTGTTTCACATCGCAATAATTTTCCAACAACTTTATGCGCGAGTTAATGGTATGTTCGAGAGCATTTTCCACATCATTTTCTATATCACTGTGATGTTAAAACCATAAATTCACAATTTGCAAACACGAAACCCAATCTTGGATCCAGTAAAGTTTTTTTTATTAGCACGTAATATTATTTTGTCACCACCACCACCCTCATCTTCACCATCGTTGTTTTTTTTGTTTTTTTTTTTTGTTTGGCACTTTGGCTCGAATTAAAAACATTAGAGTAAACGAATCTTCTAAATTGGGTTTTGAAGGGCTCTGCCCGAAACACAACGATATATGCGTCGGTGTTAAAAAACATCACCAAAGTTCCATTTTTTTGTGGTTCGTCACCTATTTTTACATTAACAAAACACCTTCGTAAAAGAAATATATCGGGAATACATCCCTATGTCATCACCGATTGTTCGACTTCCGACAAGTGAATGTTAGCAAAAGGACATTGAATGATTAGAAAATAAGGATGGCATTTACTCAAGTAACACGATAGCGAGAAAAGTGTATGATAAACAAAGTTTTCAATTTTTTTTTTTTTTTTTTCATTTTTTGCGGATAAGCCACTACATTTTCAATCAGTACGATATTCGATCTATAAGCCGCAAAACCAACCTCGGGTATCGATCGCCCTAAACAGTGGCATTAATGTCTCTCTTCGTTTATGTTTTGGATATGCAAAATACTGCCAAAACGATTATCATTTGATCAAATCGGATAGAAACACTTTGACAGTGTATGATAGTTTGCGATCGTCATCTTCGTTGTTTTAAATTTCGACCAGAAATAATCTTAGCAGATCAGACTAGGATTCCTTTTCTCTACAGATGAACAAAAATTAATATCTCCTAAAAAATTTAAAAGCTATCATTTACCATGTATGCAAACTGATTAAAATAAAATTTTCGCTTTAACCTACAGTTTGTTTCCGCATTGAGTTCTCGAACGCAGGGCATTAGAAAATCCAAGCTACTTCGAGTATACATATTTGTTGCAAATAGTCTATAGTTGTAATTGTCTTCTAGTTTATTTTTCTTTCCAATATGTCTCAACGAATTAATCAAGGGATTCAAGCCATATACTTGGTTTATGTAAGGGTAGTCTTCAGATGCTGACAACATGATTGTTTTATTGATTTCATTTTTTGAATATACAGTCATGAATTGTGCGGAAATTGATGCGAGTGGTTTTGTTTTTTCCAATTTTTAAATACAATGTGATTATGTAAATTTTCTTGTTTTTTATGAGTTGGTGGAACTTTAGAGAATGTTTCGGCAGAACATAGTCCCAGTTGTCGTTTTTTTAAATTAACCAAAGGTATCGATGGTGTAATTTTTTTTTGCAAGTTGAAAAATACATACAGGCACCAATTTTCAATGTTCATGACTAGAATGGTTGGCTTATGAAAAACGAAAATTCTTATGGTACTTGACTTTGTTGTGGAATACGATTTCATAAGGATTGAATTGAGATTTTTCAGTCAAAGCCGATAACTCACATCGTCCATTGATATCCTAGAAAAATCCTTCACAGAGCTCTACTGTAACATCGTAGACAACGCCGAAATTGAGATATATATCGGGAGTGTATCGGAACTGAAATGTTTCGAGAGAGTATTGAGGAACTAATGCACTGTACTTGTTAACGAGACTCTCATTTAAAGATATACGGTAGGCGATATTTTTAGCCAGGTCGTGAATAAATACTCCTGTAATTTTGGATAGAGCATTTATGATGTTAGATGATTGTTTCCATCGAGACGTGTCAACATCGGGGTATGAAATATGTTTTAAAATCACATTTGTTGAGATGTTCTTCGTCAATTTGTTCAATGCGATTTTTGTGGTTATATTGAGATAAATTTTCCCAACATAGGTAATCGAGATCTTGAGAATTTAACGTGTAAATAATTTCACCCCATGTAGGAATTTTTTTGGTTCTAAATGACCGCATACCACAAAGTGCAAAACAGGATCTCTTAATATTGGGTGCAACGATATTGACTAAATTATCGAATTGGTAGTGCACGAATATAGTTCTTACATCCACGATTTCAGGCAATTCATCGATGGGTGGGTAAATGGGGTCTTCCGTAGGAGCATAGTAGAAAAATATCAGGGACAATAAGGATCTTGTTGTAGTAACAAAAGGATAACTAGGAATTCTTAAAAACTCTAAATCAATCAATATGTTTATCTCTTCAACTTTGAAAGCATAACCAATTAAAGGTTTGTATGATACATTTTTTTGGACGGTATGTGTTTCGCTAACCAATAAAGAAGATTCTGAATCTGAAACTTTAACGATTCCATTCAGTAATCGACCATTATTGTTGAGCAGGTAATCATGCTCAAAAGTGATGGGGATGTAATATGAACCGTAAGAGTAACATTCAACCATGCCTTTCTAGTTTCGCGATCTGACCTTATCACTGAGAATCCGTTCACCATACAAGACATCAACTTTGCAAGGATCTGGTATTCTTCGTTATCGAATATCTATGAATAAGGATTTTAATTTAGTGTCAAAATAATCAAGTCGGATTGGTACGAAATCGATGAAATCATCATGTGTATCCTCGAAATATGTTGGTATTGTGCATAAAGGTCCGCCATTAGCAAAGGTTTTAAACTGGTGCAGGGGATCACATTCGCAGGTAATTTCCTCAAATGAGTTCCATTGTGTCGGGTCGTTGGCGTTTGTAGCCTTTGAATCGAATGGACAGCCGGAAAAATATTGTGCAATTGGCGTACAAATTTGCAGAAATGAAAATTTTCTGGTATTGACAACCACAAATCCACAAGTACCTATAGTTACCATCCGAGGTAAGCGTCAATTGTCCGCCATTCTTGGCCATGCAAGTTCGTCGGCCTCTATCTTCCAAATACATGCAATGCCCCTTACCCAGCTCTTTGTTGTGAGGAATTATTTTAATAAGACTGGTTTTAGGATCTATGAAAGTTACATCGGTATCGAAATGATGGCACATGGATCTATGGTCTTTACAGTTTAAACAAGCAGTGAATGATTTAGAATAGCATTCGATCAAATTATCACTTGTACATTCGTCATTTTTATTTTCAAATTTCAACTGGTAATCTGAAATTTGTATCATGCCGTTTGAAATTTGCCGAGACTGAAGGTAAAGCACTTTCAAGTTGAACGTACAAACAAATTATTACTAAAATAAAAACTACAATCACCAAAAAGTGTAATTTTTTACTTAAAATAAATTGAAGCAGTTGATCGAAAAAATCACTGAAAAAATAAATCTTATTCATTGCATGTAAAATAGCAATTTCCCCCCCAACAACCCAAGCTACCCACTTTCAAAAAACAATAATCGTGGTCTACTTTAATTGGTTGTTGATTTCATCCACTCCTAAGTTCAACAACCAATTACGTTACAGAATTTCATTTCCCCCTCTCTTCCCCTCATTTCAGTTTATCTATATGGCTGAGAGATCTGGAAAAAAGACTTCAGCCGATGGCGAGAGCTGGACAGAGCAACATCGACCTTCCTTCTCTCCAGAATAGAAGAGAAATAAGGTAAGAACAAAAAAGGTAAGTTAATTAATATATACTATATATATAAATTAACTCACCTTTTTATTCTTACCTTATTTCTCTTCTATCCTAGAGAGAAGGAAGGTTGATGTTGCTCTGTCCAGCTCTTACCATCGACTGAAGTCTTTTTTCCAAATCTCTCCACCATGTAGGCAAACTGAAATAAGGGGAAGGGAGGGGAAATGAAATGCTGCAATGTGATTGGTTGTTGGAATTAGGTCAGCCAGGGGGGAGATGCCAATCATGGAGCGCTCTGACAAAATCACACAAAACTAAACAAACTTATTCATTAGTTTCTATAAAACTAATTAACATTCAAAGTTTGTCTTGTAACTGTAAAGTGAATAGTAATAAATTTAGGATGATGTAATGTCATAAACTTTGCATCGACCAATACTGCGTGATGTCATGCCTATCCTACTCATCTGAAGGTTTAGACTCATGACCTCATCACTCATCCATGGTTGTTTTTTTTTTTTTTGTAAATAATTTCTTTTTTTTTTTCATTGCTATTCTTGTATTTTTTTTAAGTTCTTCTATATAAAAGTGGGTTATTTCCTTCATTCGAGTCATAAGCTTTGTGGCATTTTATACAACAACAACGATCTGAAAACATTCTCCGACCGGATTGAGTAACAATGAAAAAGAAATGGTGTGCACAATCGGCGAACTCATTAGTGTTTCGATATTGAACTATTTTATTTATATAAAGAAACAATGATACTTCATCGTTATATTGTCAACGGAATACTATTTGTCTTTCCGATAGTATTATATCATGGCAGTTGGATGTTAACTGGTTTGATAGCAATATCCATCAGTCATGAAATATTTTTTGCTATCGCCAGATCTGGCAACTTGATTCCCATTGCTGGTATATTGGCAGTAGTTTTTTTATTCTTTTATATAAAGAGGGACATTCCTTTAGTCGAGTCATAAGATTAGCGGTGTATGGTACGAAATGCGAGAGTGGCAACAACGACAATCGGGAAATATTCTTTAATGGATTTCCACATGCCCTCGAAATGTTAATCACGAAACTGAGTTTTCAATCCAACAGCCCATCACCCTCC
Organism: Dryococelus australis; assembly: GCA_029891345.1. Classification (NCBI taxonomy): domain Eukaryota; kingdom Metazoa; phylum Arthropoda; class Insecta; order Phasmatodea; family Phasmatidae; genus Dryococelus; species Dryococelus australis. Next base: position 316,577,862 of record CM056993.1, on the reverse strand, counting down.
CAAAACTTAATCAGTTTGTGAAAAATACTGAACCTACACTGTATAAAACTTTATACAAATTGTCATCATCGTCACCGAGCCACGATGAAGAAAACTTGCCTGCGAAATCATTTTCAAATCCCCCAAACAGCAGAAATCCCAATCCGAAGTTTAAATGAGTCCGGTATCATTACCTATCAACTCAAAATTTACTTTGGTTGGCGGGTCGAATTAAAGTTTTATCGGGGCGAGATCGTGCCTGTAGGTTGGAGCGAAGCAGTGGAAATTGATCTCGATGTTTGTGATTTGAAGCTCGTCACTTTGGAAGAAACATTGCGAATCGTTCGTTATGAATATTCCAATAGCGAGACGGGGAACCGAATTACTTTTGATCGTGTATTTGACGAAACATCTGTAGTCAACACGTATCGAATCACTGTCGAAAACGAAATGTGTGATTCGATCGAAACACCCATACACCATCTTCCCGAAATGTTATTCGACGAATTTATTTACTACTATTGTTGTGAATTCAAGAGAGTAACCGATTCCATCAACGGATGTCTTGAATTGCGTGAAATTTGCCATACAAACCAATCACAGCAAGTTATCGATGCCACCGACAGATTATACTCGGCCATGGGGTACAAACTGGTATCAGTTTTCAATTTTATTTCCATGGTTTCTCGTCTTTTCAAGTTTTATGTACGCATATTTATTTGACAAAATTTATGAAACTTTACGAAATCAACTGGTTAGCATGATTAAAAATGGTTTACCCACATCTACAACAAGTATAGGTTGGCCTAGATCGGGACCAAACGCAGTTATGATGACAGTGCCATTTGTTGGCGCCCATGTTTTGATGGGTGATTTAAAAAATGAAATCGACACAGAAGCGATGCAACACGCACTATCGCAATTGAATTTCCTTGGTTACTACGAACGAAGGTTTGTATCCCGACGGAGGGCACGTGTTTCACGAAACTCTTCGAGCCTACGGTTATATATATTCTTCGGCTCGGGATTTTATCGTCCTGCAAGAATTTTTCAATATGGATTCAAAGGCGGTGATTGATAAAGTGAAACGGATGTTGGAGCATCCGACAATCCCATTACATTTCGGTCCCATGTTTACGAGGACGCCGAGTTTGATATCTCGAGATAGAGGAGATTATAGTTTCTTTGTGATTGATTCGATAAAAGCAGTGATGGCCAAGACGGAAAATGGATGTTGCAATTCAACGGCCAATACTTCAAACTCTGTTTTTACGAATCGACCAAACCAATAATAAATGGGGTCAATTTTGGGTCATGGCTCGCATGTTTATGTATGCAAATTCCGATACGAAAATTCGCCAAGAGTTTTGCACATATTATCCCGGAGTCATTAGCATAAACAATAAATGGGTGTCTACGTCAACCACGACAGAAATCACGACAACGTTCATGCCGCAAAGTGCCTTTTCGTGCATTGCCCATTCTGATTCCGTCATCGGTATGTATAAAGCTTGGACGATAAGCAACTTCCAACTAAAAGTGACTGAATTAATTTTAGTGAACGAAACAGGCTACACCATCGCCTATAAAGTACAGTCTACTTCACGGACTAATTGCGATCCCATAAAAGTTTCAGAAAATTTGGGTAAATGCATCACATCTTCCAATCGTTCTTTCAATGCGATGCCAAAGTGTCAATTTGATCAATACTATTCGTTTGTGCATGTGGGTACTCCGGAATTGACCAAAGTAGTTCGAACGGAAGATAACGAAAGTTTCGATTCGTTGCAGTACACACCAAGTATTACCGACGGGGTTGCCTTCAGCACGGTTCACACTAATTCTGACGACGTACAAAACATCTCGGAGAATTTAATCGAAACCTATTATTACACTCTGTATTTCGAAAACAATAAATTATTTCTCGAGGATGTGAATACAAACAAAGTATCGATCGGTGTCAAATCCGACACTCCTCTATCCATTTTAGAATTTGATGGCCCTATGATTAGGCGAAAATATGGTGTTGGTGCGAAAATCGTGAACGGAATTTATTCCAAGGGAAAATACTTTGCCTCCGCTTCGTACATGATGCTAAATGCGAGATTTATAAATGTCAAGATTAACCCACGGATAAAATAAGTCAATGGATGAAAAGATGCTTCGGTACGAAATTGCTCGTTTACCTAGACAACTTCGACGAGTTGTAATCAGTACGAATCACCTTAGAAATTTATACTCGATACGTAAATTGGCCTTTATCGCAAAGAACCTTCACCTCGCCAACGAAATAGAAAATGCATACGTTGATGTACGATACTATGATAATAACGTGGCTGAAATTTCACTGGAAACCATTAAAGCATCTACTTTATTGACCAGCGTGAGTATATTTTAATCAAATCGTTTGGTTACGATTGTTGGCGCCCTATTACGTCAATTATTTGAATTAACGTTCTCTTTTTTCACACGAACAAATAAAAAATAATAATTTCAAAAACGTTTCACTTGCCAGTCTCTGGTACTTTTCAATACTTGAATTTGTGTAAAGTTTATACATTTCCTTTCCCGTCACTTTTACGATGTTGAACAGAAATGACAATCAATTAATGATGAATTACGAAAGTGACGACAGCAGTGTGATTTACTACAATAATCCCGTACATAATGATATATAAGAAGATGAATAATAAAAACCAAATATATCTGTGGACGGATATTGGGACAATTTTAATATTGGGGTTCTGGCCTTTGTGATTTGGAAATTTTAAGATAAACTCAAAACCTCCATGACTACGCATTTTGATACTAGTGGCGCATCGTTAAAAACAACTACCCCTGCGGGAACTAGTAAGACAGCACAGAGTTAAATCGGTGAAAACAAAATGTAAAATAAGAATTCAGTATGGGGTTCTTGTTGTTTTGGGGTGATGCTGACTACAATAAACATATATTATGGTTTTTTATTTTGATACTTGTATTCGAATATGTAATCAAAACACTATATATGATGTGTATATATTGTCCTTTGCAGGAGAATTGTGAAAACAAAAGAAAATAAATAAATAAATAAATAAGAAAAGTAAGGAAATATAAAAAAAATGTGTAATCATCTTTGTGGTGTATTGTTAGCTGTGACGATATTCGCATACATATTTTTTGTAAACTACTTGCATACGATACACGAATATGTGGACCACCTTACGAGAGCAACAAACAACATGCATACCTTTTTACCTCGACCAAAATCACCTTCGCCAAAACATTTACCAACATCTCTACCATGCGAAACCACGTTCAAAACACACACACACACACACACACACACACACACGCACACACACACACACACACACACACACACACACACACACACACACACACACACACACATATATATATATATATATATATATATATATATATAACTTGCGAGTTATAAAAAAAATAAGTATAACCACGTAATGTTGAAGGCTCTCGTTAAATTCGCCGGTAATGTCGACAAGGCAGGTGAACGTGCAATGATTCGGCATTCAGTAGTCCCGAATATGCCAAAAGATTCAATTTTCAAAAAAAATATTTTTAACAATCAATCTTTGTATAGCTTGAAAATGATTGCAAAAAAAAAAAACATTACGAATTGGCAACACCACGATTGGTGAATTTATGAGCAAGATCAAAAAAGGCCAGTTTGACGCCGCTTTCGGTCAAATCGATTCTAGCATCCGTCTCAACGACAAAATGCGTAAAATTTTATTGTACGAAATAAAAAATTTATGTGTTGCATAAAGTTCAGCTCGGATCCAAAAAAAAAAACTAAACTGGTTGAATCTGGCATTGAATAAAGCCACTAATTCTAACGATGTTGTAAAACTAATCATGGCCGATTCCAAGCTCACGAGAGTTATAAAAAAAAAAATAAAAAAATCTCTCTTAGAGAACAAAACTTGTCGGTTACACCCTTCTTTATACCGTCGGTGTTTCGGGTCTGTCGGCCTACATCGATAGGTACAGGTAGGCGATAAGTAGATGAATTCGCTACGAAAACGACAATGGAAAACTCGAAGTGTGTAAAGTCAATCTTCTCAGTTGTCGGATGTTTTCCAACCATAGCTACTTGGATTTGTGCGACGATAAAGTTTTATGCGACGAGGTAAAAAAACGCCCGGTTTTGGGGGGGCGGATGGTGACGTTGCGTGCGTTCATTGTGACAGTGTTCGAAACGATCCTCCAGTGACCTACATCAAAGTGAATAATCGTTGTGTCGAGGTCTCGTGGACGGACGCGATCGCCGATATATTGGGCAAAGACATGGAGAATGATGTGGCTTTTGGCGGTGATGTATTCGACTACACAAAAAAACATATTTCGGTATTTGTATTACGGATTAATTTTTATCGGTGGGGTCATTATTTTGGGTTTTACCGCCTACCTTATATATATTTTTCGGTTGTGGTTAAAGAGTAAAAGAAAAATAAGTGGAAATGACGAGCGCGGACAATGGGAAGCCCATACTCAAGCTGTTTGAGATGTACGAAATTTGTCGCAGATACCCCATTTAACCAATCGACATTTCAAATTACTCGCAAATATTTTCGCAACTTATCGTATAATTGATCGCCCACTGAATTCCCTTACCGACCTTTCATTAACCGACTATTTAACCGTCTATTTGGCAAATCACTTTCCATGCGATTTGAAAAACAAACAATTATTTACAATCGATGCGCAAAATCAATCTCAAGCGGTTGTGGCTGCCATGAACAAAAAAATTAATAATTTGACATTAAACAAACAGTTGGATCTTATCTCGCAAGCGTATCGCTGGTGCAGCAATTTTACGCTAAATTTTGTGCACCCCATCTATTCTTTCGAATTGAACTCTGAGTTGGATTCTCTGCTCGGAGGAATCGATGATTTCAACGAGTGGTTTGCACGCATAATGCCAAATGGAAAATCAATTCTTTCGTTCTTCACCAAGATGGATCGCGGGATATTAAATCCCATTAATGTAAATTTATTGACCGTTCTCGAATTGAACACGTCAGACTTTCAACACTTTGTTGATATCTCACACTCAATTCTTGTAGACTAGTTTGCATATTCCTGTGTTTTTGCCCGTGACTTCGTCCCTAAGTTGTTTCATCAACGTTTCCTCGAATTAATAAAACTCGTGCAGTTTATCGCCAAAGTAATCGTTACTAATCTCGTCGAATCTTTGAAGGTAAACATCATAATCCGTATTCTACAGACCGCATTTATTACGAGTACCAAAATTTTGTACGTAGAAAAACCCTAGACTATTTTATTCGAAAGAAGCAGAGTTACGATGAGACCCGATTGGACCAATTCCTCGACAATGACAAGAGGGAATGGTTTCTCTATTTGAAAAAATGTTGACCAGACGTCCGATAGATACAATACAGTCTTGAAAAAAGTCAATGAGTGGTACACTTTTAATTTAAAATCAAAGTTACTCTTGTTTTACAAACAGCTCGAAATTTACGAAAGTGTTCAAAGATCAATTTCTTTGGCGCTACGAATGAACGATGTTTGGTGTTTGTTGCGAATGGAGATTGTGGAAACTTTTAAACATTTTCATAATTTTCCACATTCCGTAAACGAGGAAAAGGATATTCTTTACACTTTGTTGCTTTGAAAAAAATCTATTAAAAAATAAAAACAATTTTAATTACAAAAAAAGCAAACGGGTATATGAAGAGACGAGAGTGCCTATTTGTTTCGGATTGTTTTCCTTTCGTAAGAGAATAACAATGTTGGGGCATATAGAACTGGGAGATTTGTACGATTTGGTATCTCTAGAGGGGGAAAAAAAAAACAAGTATTTGGTACGCAATGATCCACGTAAAACCTTCATCACTGCTTCGACACGTGTTTCAAACACCTTTCCAAAAATTTCAGTCAAAGAAAATGGCCTCTTACATCGTGAATTCACCCAAGTTTTCCATCGGGCCATACGCTGATTTCCGAACCTGCGACGATCCGGTAGCCGCAATCGAGGAAAAATGGAAAAATATCAGTCGAGAAGCCATTGATTTGGGAGTACAAATTACATACAAATATCGAAAATTACTGCAAATCGAACGAGCAAAAATTACCTGATGTGATAAACGATACGTGTACACAATTTTTAGATTTCGACTGTGATGTTAGACAAGCAAATGGCTGGACACATGCGTCGGAGCTCAGAGTACGAGATGTTGATTTCGCTCTTTGTGGAACCATCGACATGCTTTTAAAGTCCAAGCAGGGCGATTTGGCGATGGTCGATTGGAAACGTTCGCCAAATAATTTCGAGGAATCTCGCGGCTATTATGGACTGGGACCTCTACGTAATGTATTAGCATCACAAGTAAACAAGTACTCGTTGCAGCAAAACATTTATCGGTGTATATACAACAAGGAAAAAATTTATATTCGACCACTTGCGGACGGAAAAACCCCGAAATGTATCTACTGCAAATGCACGCAAACCTGTCGAATTACAAGTTACTGTAGGTAGTTGATGTTGACGCAAATGTGATTGAGAAATGTTTAATTTTCACAGTCGATAATCAATCAAATTGTTTGGTTTTTACTTCTTGTCATCTTGAAATTTGTTGTATTCTCCTTGATCCATTGTTCTCGTATTAGCAATTGATTTGTTGAAATTATCCAAGTTTGACCTGAAGAAAATTCGATCGTTTGTCAGGATGCTGTTCCGGCACAGTTCGTAGATGATTTCGAGACGCCAAGTCAACACCGTCGTTTCGTTTGCATTTTCGAGTACTTTTAGCGCCGCTTCATACAAAATGTGTTGACTCGTGTAATTTCCCTCTGGGGTGTCTGTACGAATAGAGATTGATTGACGATCGCGAACGAGAATGGCTCGTATTTAAAGTTATCCAATCTCGCCATATCATGTATGGCCATGACGTTTCGAAAAGTGAGGTATTGTGGCAGAGAAATTTTATCAATCACCCGACGTTGGTTTTCTTCATCCCAGTCATTAAGATGGTGATTCTTAAACAACTGCAATATACCAATTAATGCACCACGACATTCTTCCTCCGAGGGCAAGTTGATAAAGTAAAAGACATGGGTTCGGTCGAGGATTGTAGATCTTATTGGTTTTTGTGTAATTGGTTGCAGCTACAATTAAAACATTATTTTTCATTTTAACACCTCCTTCGAGACTGGTTTGTAGGGTAATTTCCACACTTCGTAAATGGGGTGGAATTACCAAGTTTTGTGAAACAATCTCGTCGATTTCGTCCAGAAATATCATGAATCGCTGGTTCTGGTTCTCGATGGTCGTCTTGAACAAATTGGCTAATTTTCGTTCGGTATCACCGATGGTGGGCGAGGATAACTGCCCGATGTTGAGTTGGTATAGTTTGGTTTTCCGTTCGGGCGCGATTGCGTGAGCCAGTGTACTCTTGCCCGTACCCGGAGGACAGAAAAACACTATAAATTTGAATCGTGGGTTAAACACCTGCGTATAAATTAAAATTTTGAGTTCTGCTTTCAACTGGTCGCAGCCACATACATCCTTGAAAGAAAATTTGGGTTCGATTCGCCAGGGGTCCAGCTCGGATGTAATCTCCGAATTTTATTCTCCCCCAAATAAATCACTCGCATTCTTGGGATTCCGAAAGTAACCCAGAAATAAATTTTTAAGCTGAGCTGTTAAATATTCGAGGTTATTTTTCGATAGTAGCATGCATCTGAAAATTGCCAATTTTTGTACCAAGTACACCTTCGAATGAAGATGTGAAGGCTGGGGGAAGCGGTAATGGAAACGTTCCAATTTGGATGAATGAGGTAAACACACCGGTCGAATTCGACCCGACGACTCAAATTAAAATAAACGTTCCTTCTGAGGGGGATTTAACCCTTGTTCCACAAGTCGCTACATTACCCGATGAGTTGCAATTTGCCACGAGGGAAGAAAACGATTCATCGCCATCGTCGAACCAAACTGCCCCATTGCCTGATGAATTCATCATCAATTTGGAAAAGGAATGGGGCAAAAAAATAGTAAAACCATTAACCTAAAAGAATTACTTTATAGTGTTCACTTTTTCAAATAATTCATGGAACGAACATACAACAACAATCAAGTAAAAGCGGCCCTTTTTCTCGCTGGAATGCATTTGCTTAAATTAGCTGCCGAAAAGAAAATTATCAGTGAAGTATGCGACAATCTAAGAAACGTGATCGAGTCTTATCAAAAAGCCAATGCATGCCTTAGATAATTTACCCTTCCAGGAAAAAAATTGCGAAGATTAATAATTTTGTAAAAGAGGACAGTTGTAAATAAATTTTTTGTCCGGGTACCGTCTCATCGCCTCGAGCGAACTGGGAACAAATTTAAAAGACTTTGAAAATTGAAGGTACGATTTAAAAACTTGTAGTGTATTTCTCGCAACATTAAAGTAAATTTTATAGCCATCTTCCACCTTCTCGGCCAAATTTGCAACATATTTATATTTTCGCGTATATTTTTTGGTATCAAATTTTTTTATATTTTATAAACCCCTTGTATAAAATCGAAGTAAATTTCTTCTTGGCATCGATGATTTCCGTAAATTCCATCAAGAAAACACCTGCGAAAAATTTTGCCAAATACAACTTTGATTCTACGATGTATTTCCTATATTATAATTTTAGCGTAGGTTTAACGGAAATTATACTTTCTTCTAACGGAACTTAACCGAGATCTAATAATTTTTTTTTCTCGTGAATCAACATTATTACACTACGACGCACTATTTGCCGTTTTTAAGAAAGATTTTTTTTTTGGCTTTCAATGGCCGGTTGTAGTTGTTTATTCCTATTGTGTTGTGTGGAAAAAATCAATTCGTTCGTATCCGGCACTATTTTAAACCTTAACTGCAGTAATGTGTATTCGGGAAAATGACAGGGAACGGGAAGAACATCGAGGGTGGAATTTTCACAACTACCGATGTCTACACTGAAAACTTTATCGACATAAGGATAAGTCAGGTGACATCTATCGCATTCGTAATACAAATTTTTAAATATCTGATCACGTTATTTAAAGTGTTCGACTTCTCCATTTCGGCAAAAATAGGCATTGATCTTATACGGATACACAATATAACCATTTTCGTTTTGCAAACATTCGACTTGTAGACAGTTTATTCGGGTTTTAGAAAGTCCGTGCTCACATTTAACGATTTCTGGTAATCCATAATTACAAACGATGTAGGCATCGTCCGCGTAAGGTAATCTGATTTTGTTCAATTTGTCGAAACCAACGTTGCCAATATCCTGTTCCATCCTAATCGCATAATTGTTCGTACGGCACGCGGTGCCATAAAAAATCATATTCTTTGGGAATACTTCCAAAATCCATTTACGATCGCGCCCGCATCTCATATACATATATCCTCGAATTTTTTGTTTTTGTTTGCGGATTCGGAACCATCGATGTTCATCAAGTTGCAATACTGTTCGTACATTATGTAATCGACTTGGTTCAGAGTACTACACTCACTGTACATCAACTGCAGGCCTTCGGAAATGCTCAGTTTCGGAGAGATCGACACAAAGTTTAAGGGATTTAAATCACCACATAGCTGGATTTTATAATCCGTCCCGACTTCGACGAGTTTCGGTGAAAGTGTTTGCTTGTGACTACGTTTGAACCATTTTTGTTTCTCGAAATTCCATTCCTGTTCGCGAGGTGGTTTGTCCGATTCACCGATAAAATTCACCTCGATTTTCAAGCTTTCTGCATTCTCTGCGCCCGTCGCAAAAACTTCGTACTCGCAATACGTATTCGTTTTACACAAAGTGACCAATTTAAGTTTTTCATTTTTGACTGGGTTCAACTTAAACAAATCTTTACCCGATTTCATGGGATCGTATTTTGGAGTTTTTGCGTGTAGTAAAAACAAATACACCAACAATATTTCAAGCGCTAATACAGCTTGAACAATGATGCTAATCGTGTAGGAATCCATCAATGCGCTTATTTCTCTCTCAAAAACACTCTCTCTTAGCGAACAAAAAATTATAATCAACGGATTACTTTCAAAGCCAGTGTATTTGAAATATGCCAGCCAATATCGACTACTTCAACACAAATAAAATAACCACCCATGCAATAAGGTAGAAATTATCAAAGGAATTTTTAAAAGTATTTACCAAAATTCGATTTTGTAGTTCAGACCCGATGGCTTCCAGTTCCGATGGTAGTTGGACCATTTTGCCAAATTCATCCATGTAAATGAACCATGATGAATCGATGGAAGGGAGCAGATCGACTAGTCTAGATAAATTAAATTTATATTTGAGATATGAATCAAACCTTTTCAAAATAATCAATTTCCATACGACTTCATTCATGCTTTTATCCAGCGTGTATAAAACTCGGCCATCGGATGTGTAAGTTTGAATAAAATGCATTGTACCATTTAACACATAATTCAAATGCTCGATACTGAGGGAATATTTTTTTTACCGAGCATCTTTTTTTTTTTTTTTTTTTTTCTAATTATCGGTCAAAATTATCAAAGATTCGAACCACATCCACTCTAGAAGTAGGTGCATAATCTCAGTAAAACCAGACGTTTTCGTGTAAACCAAGCGCCGCTTGCACGAGTTCCGTGAAACTTTGTCGATCATCAGTTGACGATCATGGGGGATATGGAAATGACATTCAAGATATGGTATGCTGCTGCCAAAAATATTTTTTGCGATATGTTGAAGTTGATCGAAGGCAAGTGTCTCGCGCCGGTTAAATTCCAACTGCTTACACCTACGATCCAACAACCGAGCAATTTCCGTATGCATGGAATTCATTTCGAGAAATGAAAGGGAAAAAACATGATTGTCGTTGATAAACATGCTCGTTTGGCCGAAATTCACTACCGCCTTGGTAAACATCAGATAACACAAGGGTCCCGATACACACGGATGAGCATTTCTCAAAGTTTTGACATTGTTCAACAATCCGAGAAAAATGTACGCAAAAATTGTATCGGTATTATCCGATGGCAACAATTTTGATAATTGCTGATCGATCGATAATACTTTGGACATTATTTTTTGTGCAAATAATCCTCGTATTTCCCTATTTGTTTTTCCTGTTAAATGTAAGAGACATGTTTAACTCTGCTTTACAAATCAGAAGCGATGGTGAAGATTCCGATATGGTTGGCGATTTCAGATACGGCGGCATGAGAAAAGGATTTCGCAATCAGAGAATCGCCAGCGCAGATGAAGACGATTGCGAACTGGCCGATAAAAGAGCAAAACAAATCAAATTCACAAAGAAAAGGAGAGCGCAAGGCATCGCTGTCATCTATTTAGACGGCATTTAATAGACGAACGTAAAAACGAATTCCATGAAGCCAATCATTTCATAGCTACTTTGGCAAAAGACTTTAAAGTGATGCTGTGGACGGCGGGCAACGAGGTGCACGCGAAAATGTTTATTGAACAGTTTCTGCAAGCCAATAAATTTACAAAAGTTTTGTACGGGTTGCACAAAAAAACTAAATCGATATCTATCGTTCGCCAGCAACTTCCGATAATGACGGGCCCGTATATAATAGACGATTCGGTGCATAATTTGAATACGGGTGGTTACGACATACCGGTTAACGTTAAAAAATACTATTACGTACCAAACACAAAAAATGAAAAACAATTAAATTTATCAATTACAACTCATTACTGAATGATTTATACTATCTGGTAGATGCTTGGCACGAATCTATCAGTTAACTCACTCGCCCATCAATGTCACATTTTTTTTTTCATAATCATGCAACAGATTAATTAAAAATGCTTCTTGAAGAGCCGTCAGATGTAATGGCAGTGTCCAAGTATGCAATAACTTTGTAATCAACTCCATGTATTCGTCAATGTTTCTATTCGAGTTGCTTCTGCACATCCAGTTCTTCTTGTAGTGATATATATATATATATACACATAGTTTCACACCCAATATTTTATTTTATTTAATGTGTTTGCACTTAGTAATTGTAACATTTTTTTTTTTTCGTATCAAGAGAAACATCAATGAAAATAACAGACTACAACAAACCATGATAAATAAAAACGAATGTGTAATGAAAAATATAAAAGAGACAACACGTGGCCAAATATAATGGCGTAGTTTCCCAATAATAACCGACTGTTAATTCGCAGTTATTGGTAAAAATATTTAAAACTTTATCTTGCTCAAACAAATTTTTAAAGTAATGATATGTGCAAAACTTGCAAAATTCCTTAATTTCCACTAAAAGATAATACGCGTCGGAAGAATCGACAAAAATTTGGACAACTTCGTGAGTACTGGGATGCCATTCGCGGTTATTTATGCTGATGAACCAATGTCGTAGAAAGTTCATGTTTAGAAAATTTACCGGGCGGTGTTTCACCACCAGAAATTAAGTATTATGATGGTCGCTATCGTAAAATGCAGGTTCGATGGCGTTAACTTTTGGCTCGGTCTTGCAAAATGATTCCCAATCGTCCAAAGCATTACTAACAGTAACATCGGAATATTTGTCATATATATATTTCATGTCGAAAAAAATACAATGACGAATGATCTTATGTCATTGTTTTTTTTTCAATGAAACTTTTTTTTCAATTAGTTGTGCAAGACATCCACCGAGGCATTAAAAAAAAAAAACAAATCACGACAATGGGGGGGGGGGGTATATATACGATGGCATAGGCCAAGATAAATCACGCACTTTCGAGCCAGCACTTGATACACTCGCAAGAATCAACATACAACATGTTTTGTAATCTACCAGGCTTCCGTGATAACAACGGCGAATATGTGCTGAAGGAACTGGCAGTCACCAACATTGATGGTTTCACCGAAAAGTGGCTCTTCAAATCTCCATATCCGGGAAAAGCATTGGATGATATAAGTAAAAAGACAAACTATTGGCTGAAGGAAAATATTCACCAATTGACATTGCAAGATGGCGAAATTCCCTATGACAAAATTGAAAGAGAAATATTTCAATTGATAAGGAGCCATTACAACAAACGTTTAATATTTGTTGTGGTTCACATCAAATACAATGGCTAAAGAAGTTATGCAAATTCGATCACTATCTCGAAATTGTGGATTTGCAAAAAACTTACAAATGCCCATCATTTAAGACTCTGGTAGCAATATATGGGAATGCAAGCCATTATGATTGTTGGAGACACTTTCGTGGATTTATGTGTGCAGATAGAAATTCGAAATTATTGTGTTTGTGGTTCCACGATAAGTAGTGGCAAAATGGGAAGATTTCCAAAAACAACAACGAAATTGAAATAAAATGTATCAAAGAATTTACATTTAAAGTTTTTGATGCTGGTTCACAACAGAAGAGATAGTTCTACCGGATTGCTGCAGGTCAAATTTCCACATCAGTGGGCCAACTGAAGAAAAGTTTTCGTGGATTGGAGTGGCAAGATGGTGAAATTCCCTTCAATAAAATTGAAGATGACTGACAAAAATATCACATTGTCGATAACTATACTATATATTTCACAAATGTATTTTTTTGTAAATAAAAAAATTTATATTTTGTTTGTAAATAATTTTTTTTTTCATTTACTCGAGATGTAGTAATTGGTTACATAAATTTCCCACACATCAAAACAAAACCAGATATTACTCTTATGTTTGTCAAATTATCAGAGTAGGCCAACATTAATCCCAAAACTGTAAAAATAACACTTAGGCCTATCAAATAAGCTTTTTTTTGTTTGCATTCTCTTATCCCTTAATGGCATAATTGTCGTATTATGGTAATGATAAACTAGTTGGCATTTAACTACAATTTTTAATTACAAAAATATATAAAAGTTGAATTTTGAATGGGTACAAATTACAGGTTACCAGTTAAAAGTCAATTATTTTTATTAATTTATTTTTTTTGCATATATTAGCCATTGGGCTTTTCACAAAACCATTACAATTGCAACATTGTTGGACAGTAGATCTCTTCGGTTGTCGAATTATTTAACATGTATGGTAAAAACTGCTAAAAAAATTCAACTTTAAAATAATAACTCATGGGGAATAATACAAGCAGTTTGGAAAAGAGTTGGATTCGATATCATAACGATTATGAACTCATGGAATATAACGTCCAGAATACAGAACTTTAAAATAAAAAATGTATTGCATTTAGGGAAATGGCAAAACAATTAAAAATCAGAGGATATTCCAATAAAAGAAAAAAGAACTTATAGAGAGGATTGACAAAGTTGAAACTAACCATCTGGATGTAAAAACAATAACTTATTAAAAAACTGAAGCATTATATTTAAAAAAATTAAAAGCTATTGAAAAAAAAAAAAACTAAAATTCATAAAATATTATAATCTAAACAGAGATACCTTGGAGGAATAAATAGTTAATTACAAATTTATTTCAGAAAAAAATTCCAAAGAATTTAGAAGACTTGAAAGATTCATAATTGAAGCAAATTGCTAAAGAATTCAGAATTAAAGGTTATGCATATATGAATCTTAACGTGCTGATATACCTAGACTTTTTTTTGACACAACGACCTTTGCTTGCAGAGTCTGACAACATGTCAAATCTGATGCAAGTACCATCATAATGGTAAACGGGCATACGAAGCAAGATATTCTCCAGCGAGTATCTTTTAATATATATATATATATGAGGTGTTGCTTTAGTTATATATTTGTGGGCGATAAAAAAATAATGCCTTGGAGCATGAGTTAAAATAAAACAATATTTATTATTATGCTTACCTCCTCCCCGCCCCCCTCAAACTTTTTTTTCCTGCTGTCCTGGGATGAAGATTGATGTTTCCATATTCAGCTCTCGCCATTGACTGATTTCCTTTTTTCAGATTCTGCCACCATATAAGATAAACCCACCAGTGAAGGGGGGGGGGGGGGAATTAAATACTGTACTCTGATTGGTTGTTGCCGAAAAAAAGGGGGGTTATCCAATTATTGGCTTGGATTATGACGTCACACAAAAGTGTGTGTTGTAACCGCAGTTGTTTACTTTCGAAAAAAATGACAATTGTGTGTGTTGTAACAGCAGTTGTTTACTTTCGAGAAAAACTATAAGTGGGTGTGTTGTAATCACCATTGTTTAGTTCCAAGAAAATCTATTATAAGTTAATTCCAATCAGAGTGCACTATTTCATTTCCCCTCCCTGCCACCTCTTTAAAGTTTGCCTTCAAGGCAGAGAAATCTGGAAAAAATACTTCAGTCAATGCCAAGAGCTGGACAGAAAAACACACACAAACACACACACACACACACACACACACACACACATATATATATGCCTTATGTTTTTCTGTCCAGCTCTCGGCATTGACTGGAGTCTCTTTTTTCCAGATGTCTCTGACATGAAGGCAAATTTTGAGAGGCGAAGGGAGGGGAAGTGAAATAGTGCAATATTATTGGCTGTTGGAAGTCTGGGGGGAGGGGGAGGAGATAATTATCAATGGTGGAGTATTCTGGTATAATCGCATGGAACAAAACAAATTTAACCATGGTCCATATATATAACTTATTATTTTTCAAACTTTGTCATACAAGATCAACTTTGAATACTAATGACCTGTACAGGGCTCAATGGTTATGTTTGTTTAATTCCATGAGATTTTACAGGAGTACTCCACAATCGACAATTCTTCCCCTTTTTCACTTTATTTATCAACCAATCAGAATGCACTATAATCTCACTGGTGTTAGTTACTGTGCACTAAAAGACTGACCTAAAAAAAAATGTCCCACGCCACCTCTGTGTTGAAGACTGCCACCGTCTTTAGCTGGAAATGTCAGGTGCAGATGCAGGTCTCCTTCATGTCTTGTTTGCACTGTCGTTTTCCTTGAAGAGAAACCCCTTGTGATTCACATTACTGGCGTATGGTTGCGCAATTGCCCCTGGTGTTAGTTGGTGATGAAGGTGCCAGCACATTATGTTTCTTCCTATAACAGACAGTTACAACCCAATTTTAAAACATAGTAAGTGGGACTTTGTAAACATAAAATATCTGTATAATGTACTGATGTCCAGACACATGGGTAGTTTTTGAGTGTAAAAGGATACAGTAAAAATACAAATATTCAAGTTTGCAAGTTCCCGTGTGGACCTCATTAATTATAAAAGTTCGAACTTACTGATATCCCAACATGTGGGTAATTTTAAAGTGTACAAATATTTGAAGTCCCGTGTGGACCACTCTGAAATTCACTCCAACACGCCATGTCGAGGACACCTGTGAAAAAGCAGTGAAACAGGAAACAACAAACCTTTCGGACACTCATAATTATAATCAAAATTAAGAACATTTTACCGCACTAACAGAAGAAAATTGGTTCAGCATTATGCTAAGCTTGGGATGGAATACACAGAATCTCGTCTATATGCCGGGTGAAATACAGTGTCACCCCGAAAGTCTCAATGAGAGGGAGACAGAAAGTGCAACTGTAGATAAATGCATTTGTAAAAACTGTAATCATAACTTGTAACCAAAACAAACATCAAGGTTCAACTGGGAGGAGTTTTTCACTGAGTTCAGAAAGCATGTCTCGGCGTGTTCACGGACCACATTCGTGGGAGAAGCAAAGGGAGAAAGTTACAGATGCCGCAGTTGTAAAGCACCAGTACACAAGAAGTGTCAGACAGCTAGAGAGAGGGCAGCGGTCCAGGGAACAGGATTTCTTTGGCAGAGGAGGGCACGGAGCAACAGGCACAGTAAACAAAACACACATGACCGTTGACAGCGCAAGCAACAACACTCCACAACAACCCCCCCCTAAACTCAGCACCTCAACCACTGATACCAATCACACCTTATCCACAGATATTGCCGGAATTCTACCCCAACACAATGATTCCACAGCATATCCTGTCTTTGTTTACTCCATATTTAACCACAACTCCCATGACACCTACGCCAATGAATTGTACCAAAGCACCAACAGAACAAAATTCGAGACAACTCAGTATGCCACAAGCAGTGATGCTAACTAACCACAAGAACCAGACAGGAAAAAGATGCCAAACCGGTTTAAAATGTTGCCCACTTTTGCAGGAGTATCAACAGAAGACCCACAGGCATTTCTCAGAGACGGTACTGCATGTCTATAGAGATATAGAGTATGGGAAGATGAATGGGCAGGATCTGTCGGAGCCCAGCTGAAAAATGAAGCAGAAGTCTGGTGGAATTCACTAAATCATTACGGACTATCATGGCAAGAGTTCATCCACAGCAATCAGTGCCAGTTCGGAGGTGCATTTCCATCACTGCAAGCACAAAGCAAGCTGACACTACAAGCCAACAACCTGGCGAGCCTCTCACAACATTTATCACATGAAAAGTGTACCTGGTACGGAATTTTCACCCGCATCTACCTTAGCGAGTAGTGATGGAGGTAGTAGTGGAAATTGTCATACTGGTATACCGCCCAGCAGTAATCACACTGCTAAATAGCACTGTAGAATAGATGATGAGAGGTACTATAACACTGGAACGAAATCCATGCCACCTGTGCTGCGAGAATGATGCCGCACAATGGCAGCATGATCCGCGAGAAGACACCATTGCAAAAGACAGTGTGCAACCAAAAACTCACAACAAACCCCAATTGGGACAGTCAACATAAAAATTTTCTAATTTAAACAGTCATGTCAATAGTGGACGGAGTGTCAGGTACAGTAAACAAAACCGTGTCGCACGTGTTCCCGTGAGTCAAGATGCCAGATTGGAAAGGGCAGGGAAGCTGCAGTATCCTTGTCGCTACTGCAGGCCAGCCGAGGCCTACCATTGGCACAGCCAGTGCCCCAACAATCCGCATATTAATGGCTATCAATGCACCGCAGGCAAACAGCAGGGAAACAGGAAGCGGGGGTAAGAAGGCCCGACACCTCTGATGCCCCAGTCTCATCAAAACAACAGCAACCCGACTTGACTCTCCAGCAGGCATTGGTAGATCAGATGAGTGGAGCAACGGCACAATTTATCCACATACTTGTGTTCTCAATGATAAGCCATGTCATGCATTGATAGACACAGCTGCTTCACACAATTTCTTGCAACCGCAATTTGTAAAAAGAGCCGATGTAAACCCCTCAAAATATGTAATCCAATTGGCCACAGGGCAAGAAAGTAATAGCGCACAAGGGCAAGCAGATATTACAGAGATAACAATATTAGGCATGCCCTTGCTAATTAAATAAAACACTATTTTCGAGTCTGCCCGTGCAAATGAAAGGCGCACTGTGTATAATATTGACCGGCATGTCACAGATAACACCCCAGGGTGCAGGTTGCTGAGTTTGACCATCAGATAGCGTGACAAAGCCATGCCGTATTTCAGAAGGTACTGAATTATGCACTCAGGCATACCACCATAGTGGAGCACACAATACCGTTAACACGAGAAGGTCCCGTCTACACTGCACCGCTCAGTTAAAATTACTAATGAACAAATAAAGGAAATGCATGCAGGCGGTGTAATTGAACCGACACATAGTCAATTTAATTATGTAATCACTCTTGCACCCAAAAAGGATGGAAGATGGTGATTCTGCATCGATTTTAGGTCAGTTAACGAAGTAACAAGCAGTGTATTGCCGCCATACATAAGTGTGAAGGACACCCTGCAATTATTAGGAAGAGCAAAAATACTAACATCATTGGACCTAAACAGCAGATACTGGCAGATCCCCATGAAATTGCAGGACAGAGAGATAACAGCTTTTACCGCACCTGATGGGACACGTTACCAATTTTGTGCTATACCATTAGGCTTGAAGTGTGCTACCACAACTTTCAAAATGATAATGGTGCAAGTGCTAGACAAGCTAATAGGTGAATTCACCCTCGCCTATAGTGTGGTCAGAAACATGGGAAGATCACGTGCACCATCTATCACTTGTGTTCAGAAGACTAGCAATGAATGGGTTGACGTGCACAGTAAAAAAAGTCACTTTGGAAAGACGGAACTAGATTTCCTAGGTTATGTAGTGAGCGAAAAAGGGAAAGCTCTAAATCCAGAACAGTTACAGTTAATCGACCAGCAACATCCACCAGGTACACAAAAGCAGTTATGAAATTTTTTTTTCCTAATTAACTGGATTCGTGAGTACATTATGAGTTTGTATGGTCGAGCAAAGCAGAACAGCCGTTTGAGGCGATAAAGAAACAGTTCAAAACATGCACAACACTAGTGCGATATCATCCCATGCAACTTCTGTTTTTACAGACCGACGCCAGTCAGGAGGGGCTGGGTGCAGTCTTGTATCAATATAAAGAGGAAGGAGATTTCGCGAGCGCAAAATTAGGTCCCACAGAGCACAGGTACATTGTGTATGAGAGAGTGTTTGGCAGTGGTGTGGGCCATTAAAAAGTACCGAGCCTATGTAGAGTATGGAATGTTCACGTTACATACAGATAATCGATACTTAGTCTGGTTAAGTAGCATGACAGAAACACATAGCAAGCTGACCTGGTGGGTGTTGCTTCTACAGGTGTATGACTTTGCTGTAGAGCATGTCTCTGGGAAGGAAAAAAGAACTGGCAGATGCATTGTAGCGAGCACCGAACCCAGATGTTGTCGTGTATGACAATGCAGAGTGGGACGAGATCCTTCTGCCAAATTCGCAAGAACAACTATGCGAGGCGCAACTAAATCAAATAGACGCAGGACATGCAGAGATGGTAGTGAGGAAACTTTACAAGGAAGTCAAGGCCGCACAGAAAAATTGCAGGTTTATGCGAAAGCATGTAGAGAAATGTGCAAGTGGACACATGAAGCAATGGCGAGTGATAAACAATCGATTACAGATGTGTGCGCCGAGAGACAATAGTAGATGGTGACTATTTGTGCCCGTAGAAATGAGAGCAGACATTTGTGCACACACATATGCTAGTGACATGGCAGGTCAACCAGGTACGGACTAAACCTTTCGAATGTGAGAAAAAAGTTTTTCTATCCTGACCTGTCACATGATACGCGGCAGTATGTGAGAGAATGCGTGAAATGTCCACACTTCAAGTCGCAGTGCACAAATGTCACACAGCAGCAGTCAAGGATGCCGAAAAGGCCATTCGAAACAATTAGATTGGACCTCATGGGCCCTTACCCCAGATCTGCAGGAGGTAAGAGGTTCATTCAAATGGTGACAGATAATTTTTTGAGATGGACCGAGACCAATGCAATCAGTAAAGCACGAGTGCCAAATATAGTGAAACCAATGCAAAATGAGTTATTAGATATGAAACCGGTGGGGGGTACACCATCTAAAGACAGCTGTTTATCATGCACTGGCCAACCCCACAGAGTGTAGCTACCAAGACCTCAAGGCGCAGTTGCGACTCCATGTGGGCGAGAAACACAACAGCTGGGCAGAACACCTGCCCGCTGACTTTTTTAACCTCCACCGGCGAGTAAATGCTGCCACGGGAAAAACGCCCATGAAGGTGCTGTTGGGGAGAAACCTCACGCTACCAGGCAAAAGCAGCTGAAGCAGGAACACTGCAACCATCAACACAGAGATAAGTGGTGAGAAGTGCGAGAATCACAGACAAAGGCGGCATGAGCAAAGAGAACTCCAGAGGAGGTATCCGGTGAGGTGGGTCCTACCAAGTATGAAACCACCATCCGCTTTGAAGGAAGGAGAGTATGTGTATTTGCGAACACACCTGCAGTCAGCTGCCAGGCAGAACTTCTGAGTGGGCCTGGCAGAAAAATGGAGCGGCCCGCACGTAATTGTGCGGAGTGTTGGACCGACCACGTACATTGTCCAAGAGGGGAGGAAGTTGGTGAGAGCACACCGGGATGACGTCAGATGCATTGTAAAAAACACCAGGAGGTAAAATGCGCCCAATGCCTCACAGCCCCACAGCAGTGAAAAGCACGCAGAGCCCCAGGGAAGAGCAAGCAAAGTGGAAGGTGGATCGGCACCTCCTGCAGGGGGCCACCTACCAGTGGTAACAGTCACGCCAATGCTGGATTTCACAAGGTCCACCAGGCAAAGGAACTTAGTAATACACAGTACAGAGCATGGTGCAACAACAGCAAAGGTCGAGAGACAGACACAGGCGGCACACGACAACAGCTCGCAAAGAACCACAGCACAGAGTGGAGTAGAAGGGCAGGAGAGAAGTAGTTTTGCCCCAATGATGCTCGATGGTGTCGCCGATTCTGAGTAAGGCAGAGATCAGATGTGCATGGAAGGTGTGTCTGCATCTTCACCAAGGACAGCAGCAGAGGGTGCCATGAACCCGACAATGACCGGCACATTGGTTGCCAGGGGGGGCCCAACATGTTCGACAGCGCACTGCCTACAAGCGACACCATTTGAACACCAGCACCGCAACCGGTGCCTGCAGTTCCAGCAGAACATGCACAAGGAGATCGTCCGATGCCCGGCGTCGCGATGCACCCGGAAGAGGGTGGATAACTTCATGTAAGAGGAGATGCTACAGAAGAGCAAATGAGCACGAGAGAGAGAGAGAGAGTCATGTCCACCAACCCACACGGCCATGTTACTTTAGTAGCGTCTTTGTGTCCATGGGTGCCGGTCGTGCATGAACCCATTTCGGGGTCTTCAACTTTTGAACCGATCATGTAGTTGCAATAGTTAGTTTAATTTTTCTGAAACATTTAATTACTTTTTCTTTACCTCGGAATGTGTACTACCCCACCGTTCAGACTGTTATGCTACACAACTGAACCTTAATTTTTAATATAACCTTTTATCAGCTTCACACATTTTAACCCATTGTAGAGCTCTCCGAGCTATAGTGGAGATGTATAAACTTATGTGCCTCATACGATTTTAATATGAATAAATTGTATTGTAATGTATAAGCACTGTGTACAACTTTATTTATCTAGTCGGTCTGACCATGTGACTCAGTGTAATTATTAACCTGCAATAATTTACTTACTACGAGTGTTCACTGTGTTGGGTGGCCGAAACAACCCACAACTATTATTACAAGCGAATTCGAGGGGAGGGGGAAACAACCCATATTAGCCTAGGCACAAAAGGATTTGTAGCTGCTTCAACACTTGGAATTATTCGTCGTACAGGAATATCCACAGGAATGACGGAACATCGAGGCAAGGCTCCGTGGCCATCGGCCTTCACGACCTCCAAGATTCTCGAGCTCTGCACTGGTGCCCAAACCCAGGAAAACCCATCCTATTTTCCGGCAAAGTGACCTAATGTGTCAATCCCCCTCTGTCCTGAAAACTCCACCAGGTCACACTTTAATGGTACTAGGTATGGATAGTGCCTGGCGCCCAGGTAATATACCTCATTCCAACCACATCACCCAGAAAACCTCACTCCTCAGATTTCTAAATTTCATAACTTTCACTCAGACCACTGGGCCACTGTCCGCTGGCCAAATTCTACCACCTATCAGAGGTCAGCAGCTGTCAGAATTTTAGCAAGGTAAACCTAACCTTGCCTTGATGTGCCATTTCAAGAACAGCCTTAATCCTAACATTACGTTGTTTCTCATCTTCACCCCATAAAAATATATCAACAACATACATTTCCACCCCTGATAAAACCTGGAAAATTTGTGAAAAACACCTCTGAAATATTTCAGGAGCTAATTTTAGGCCATAGGGTACCCTTTTGTAGCAATACCTCCCAAACTGACCAGTATTAAATGTGGTCAATAATTGTCTTTCCTCAGAAACCATAATAGCATAAAAACCCTTGGTGCCATCTAATACAGAAAATGCCTTGGCTTTAGGGATTCTTGCTACTAATTCCTCAAAAGTGGGAAACTTGAAACTTTTCCTTACAACACAGTCATTGAGACACACATACTTAATGACTCATGTGGTTTCTGTACAATATTTAAAGAGCTCCCCTATTCCGTGGGCTCTGTGAACTTCCTAATCGCACCTATCTCCTTCACTCTGTCCAATTCTATCTTTACCCTTTCCTGCAATTTGAATGGAATTTTTCTGGGTGGTTCTGCAACTGGTACACAATGATCCTTCAACTTAATAGTGTGCACATTATCCAATTCTCAAATTCCTTGGAACAAGTGGCGATACTGACATGTCAATGAGTTTGATGTTCTTACATTTATTGCATCAACTCTTGACAACATATTAATTTCGACAATAGTTTGCAACCCTAGCATACATGTTTGTTTTGATATCAACAACTACAAATGTTATAGGATATTCTGAACCTTTAACTACTGATTTAGTGGTCATTTCACCAATTGCATTAATATTGCCACCGTTATAATTTAACAATTTAACTTGTGTAGGAACAATATCTAGCTGTAATAAAATACAGATATCTTAGTTATAATGTTCACTTGAGAACCTGTGTCTAGTTTAAAAGGATTTAAAGTCATCTGCTCCCGACGATCACTTTTTGTGAGGGGTTAGTAATGACTCGATTCGAGATGTGTCATCCTCATCACACACTAGGCATACTTCGCCATGCTTATGTGAATTTAAACAGATCGACTGAAAATGATTGTAATTACCACATTTATGACATTGTTTACAGTATGCTGGGCACTTGCCCCATAAGTGCATCTTACCACGTGCCTAAACTGTGACTGACTACCACGATCACCTGTCGTCTTGCAACTTCTGTTGTTTCTTTGGAAACCCCTAACATCATTTCGCAACCCCTTCCTGTAAAACTCGAATGATGTACTTGGTGATCTTGTGAACGACTCGTTGATTGGCGGAGTGTATCCAAGGCCTTCTGTACTCCAAAAATTTCCCTCTTGCCTTCAAGTTTCCTCGTCTGTATGTCAGCTAACTCGGCAACATGGCTAATATTAATGCATTTAAGGAAGTCCAAGTTAGGCTCCCACAGCAATCTGTCCTTCACCCGTACGTCCCTTAGACCACATATAATATGATCCCAAATCAAACTGTCCCACAATTCACCATACTTGCAATCAGAACTTAATTGCCCTAATTTGGTTACAAATATATCTTAACTTTCCCCTTCTTGCTGTACACGACTAAATAAAACACAACTAACAACTGTATCATTACCATGATGCGTGGCTGGGTGCAGCATCCAGGGACTGATTGAGCTGACAGGCAGTTTGTAAGTTATGGTTCTTACTTGGCGGGTGCCAGTGCTCACCTCAGAGTAGAGCACGATATACTCTTCAGAGTAGAGCACGATGTAATACATTGGGTCGTGGGCCATTCCCCTTAATGTGGCCCTCATTTGTGCATGCACCTCTGTAGATGTCTTGAAGAACGGTGAAACTTTTTGTTTTTCTAGTAGAGGCTAGACTAGACAAACATTTGTCATTTGACAAACATTTCCCTCTAAACATTTGTGTTAATATCGATGAGGGATTGTTTCGACCATCCCACACCGTTACCAAAACACACCTTTTCAGGTCCTATAAAATAAATTGGACACCAATTTCCAAAATATTCACGATTTATTCAATTTACTTCCTCGTATGAGGCACTTACAATCATTTCTCTCCTATAAAGTCAGAGTACACATATGCTGCGAAAATGGTGCGAGATCGACAATGGATTACATGTAAAATAAAACCCAGATACAAGACGTTCTGGGCTGCTGTGTGTCACACTTCCTGGATAGAATAATAAGTAACGATTCTATTATTAACTTTACCTATTGATACGCTACATGATTGTACAAAGTGATAAGTGTCCGGGGGTTGCGACGATGTACATCCACACAGTTCTTGGCGGTAGCCGGGTTGCCTTCTCACTGGCCAGCCTGTCCCGTACAACTTATGAAAAAATTCTTGAATTCACTTTTCAACACATATTAAAACGAATGATACTCTAGGATGATTGCGAACATTAAAATACAACTTGTGAACACTTTCATTAAGCTCTACAATTTCCATATATGAAAATATTCATTATTATTTGCTATGCTGATATGCGGCCTCATTTATTACAGGCAAAATAAATTGTCACATTTTGAATTTAATGTCACTTCATTCAATCTAGTATTTGCTTTTCAGTGTTCATAGTAAAAATTCAAAAATTTGCAGTCTTATTGGCTTTATTAGAAAAGTGGAGTTAGGAAACATGCTTGGTCACTGTTTACATTACATTACAGCATCTTGTAGCAACCTAACATAACACTACTGGTTTGCACTGCCTAATACTGACTTCTCATACATAAAAACTTATTTTAACTAATTAGCAGCTTGCACACTTAATGACTTTAATGGAAAATTATCTTGTAATTTTCTGTGTTGTGCCGCACTTACAAGTGCAAAACACATTATTGTTTAGATGACAACTAAGGTGCGCTCTGCACACATCACACACAACTCTTTCAAAGTACATAACAACACTCTTAAAACTATACACAGTGCACTGAATAATATTTCATTAACAAGCTGCACCATAAGATTTATGGTTAACAGTAACTTACTGTGTTTATACTGTATCTCATGGACGGTGGCGCACTGGTGTGTCTCATTGGAACAAGGAAAATCATCTAAGTTGTTTAATAAATTACTAAATCAATAAAATCAAACATCATTCGCATAACATTGCTAAATAAAAATCACTTATTCAAATTGGGACACTTCATACATAAAAACCCTTTTGTTTACATTTGGAAAAACATATGTCAACATACACATAACCCTGAAATTACAAGGCATCTTGCTCATTGCACTGAATACATTCTGCACGCCTACCATAAGATTTCCCAACAAAAAGAAACGATTTTATTACACTAATTTACAATCGCGCACTTCCACTGCACCGACGCAAGTGGTGTACACATGCGGATCGGTAAGCTGAGCATAGTCTCTCTCACCTTAACATCTCTAATGGCTAATGAGTGTTGGTCGCATATACGTGGAGAACGTCCTAGGGGTGGCGGCACACATCAAGCAGTTGGAATGAAGTGCTGCTCCAAAATGTCCAAGATTTTAACATAGTCACGACTATCGTCTTCACTCAGGGAAAATGAATTTTAACTTTCCAGAATCGCTGCACCTATGATGTGTAATTGAATGGCGACCTTTGTTTCAGCTTTAATTGTGGTATCAGTAGAGTCCCGAAGCCAGTAAAAAAAAAAATCTAAAATCTCTGCTGCCACTTCCTAAGATTATCCACCGCATTTCCTTGCAAGGACAATCCTTTTGGTTGTTTAATCACATTAATGGTTCCAAACAAACTGCACAACAGATACCTACACTGAACGACAATCACGACTGCCCCATATCAAGTTTTATAAATAATCAAAGCATTTGTATTTAAATATTGGCTTTTTTTAACTCCAGCATTTACATTTTAAAAAAATGTCATGAACAGATCACGTGGTGGCATAGACTACCTTGTAATCACGTTGTTGGCCATATTGTAACATGTAAAACCAATACTGCCAACCTCTGACGCCAAGTGTGAAGATGCATTACATATTTACTGTTTTTCGAGGTATCATACCAAGTAGAAACCGGAATTAGTTGCATTACAGGGCAAAGCAAAAAGCAAACCAGATGCAGATTTTGTCACAAAAAAGTGTCTATGTGTAAAATTGTATTCTATATTAACTGTTTTTCACGGTGCCATTCGAAGTAGAAACATTAGATGGGATATAGTAATATGCACTGCAAGAAATACTGACTAATCAAAATGCATGTGACAATTTTGTTCCTGTAAAATTTGTATACAAATGTTATCATAGTATGTATACTATTATTTTTTCAGTTTTAAAAATTATATAATAATTAGCGTCTCCATAGTGTGGAGAAATGAAAAAGTTACAAGTAATAACATTACTAAGCGGTTCTCGGTTAAGGTTTTTTGTGTGATTTGAAATCACAACTCCAGTTCTACCGTTTTCTAAATGTTATTTTTTTATAGTATCTAAAGCCCATTATATTATGGCAAAATATAAATTTTCTAGTAGAAAAAATACATTGGCTTTTAACTATATCTATTTCTAAGTGGACATGTACATAACGTGAGAAAGGAATGAAAGACATATATATACCGAAACCAAGAGTGTGCACGTACTAATCAAAACAATAGCACAGTTTACATAGTACATTGTTTATTGTGTGACAATAGGAAGCAATTTCCTATTGAAAACAGTTAGTATTCATATTAGGAGGAAAACAATATTTTCATTCATTTTCCAAAAAAAAAAAAAAAAAAAAAGATATTACACCTGAAAATCACAACCTCGTCACATTCATAAAAGCGATTTTTCAAGATAATAAAAAATGTTTTAAACCATTGAGAATATGATACATATTAAATACATCAGTGTTTTTGTTAATGAACTCTGATATGAGTTTTTCAATATTCAGGTCAGTGAGTTTACCATACACATGTAGAATACACAGGGAATTCAGCCTCTTCTGTGTCATTGCTGTTCGCGGGTAGCTTTTCAGCATTCGAAGTGTGGAGAAAGAATTTTCTGAAGTTGCAGAAGTGACAGGTGGGGCCAGAAGATAACAAAGAAATTTTTCTAGTTCCAGAAATGAGTTCTGGTCTCAGGGTGCATATAATTTAAGTGCTGCACATGATTTAAGCGCTGCACAAACTCCATTGTTTTTGTACATTTATATCTCATGTCCTAGCTGTTACAGATCGAAATATTTTTCTTGCAAAGTTTCTGTTACCTTTCTATTCTATTGGTTGAGTAGCAAGTGCCTCTTCAAGGTATGCATACATTTTGCTGCCAGTTTGTTCTAATCTCCTTTTTATTTCTCCAGTAATACTGTCTAGTGCTTCGAAGAACACGTTACAGTATAACTCTTCTGGTGCAGCATAATTAGACTGCTCAAGTCTTTTTGCTCCTTAGTAAAGTTGGGAAAATAACTTAATATTCTACGACCTTCGAATCCATCTTAGACTATGGTTGAAACCATCTTCATTCCTTTTTTCCCTCAAACACTTCAAGACAAAATTTATTGCCTCACTATCACCTGCTACAGTCATTGTTTTCTTTTGCAACCCAACATTAAGACATCCAGTCTCAGAAAACAACTCCAGGCATATTCGCAAGCCTAGATACATTTCTTTGGAAAACTGAGTGTATAAACAACATACTTTACTTGCGACATCTTCACTACTTTCTGTGAGAAACTGCAAAAACTGAATAATCACAAGATTAGAGTTGATTACATTGGTAATATATCATACTCTGGCTGTCCAATATGTGGGCATAGTTGTTTGGCATCACTGGTTTCTTCTAGATCTAGTTCTGAAAACTTTTTTGGAGAACCTTTTACAACATTACCAATTTCCTGCACCCACTGCATGCAGTCTCTCAGTATAGAGAGATTTTTTAACACAGTCCTGAAGAGCAAAATTTAGTGAGTGAATTGTACAATCGTAATATTGTGCTTTTGGCTGTTTTTCTGTTATTAATGTCTGAACTTCTTTGACAGTGCCAGACATGAGGGCAGACATGTTAGATACCAGGGGAAAATTAAAGGAAAATATGGTTTTCATCAGAAAATCTGGGAATGGGTGCCAGTGTTAGTGAGCATGAGAAGAAGTTCAGGTCACGTGGCCTCCCTGGTAGCCACGCTTCCTGAACAAATATGTGCTATAATCCAGTTGTGCCTCGTCTAGTGGGGGGCTGTTGGCCTCTCCCAAATACCATTAGACACTTCCGATGGGCTGTTCTTTACCCTTAAAATAAACACTGCACTGTGCACACTCGTGCACACATGCGGGGTGGTGGCTTTGGCTAAAAACACCCACAGGTGGTAGAGGCGACTGCTGCTGTGGACGTCAGATGACTGCGTGGTGAACAGGCTTCCTCCCAGGGAATGTTATTCACGTCAGACAAATTAAAACGATAAAGAACATCTTCAATAACAGCAAACAGTTTCTCTCCTGTGATATCTGGTGTTTCATATAAACCCAGAAATACTACTTCTGCCTCGAAATTTGCGAGTTTACCATTCGTATGCAGATTGAAACATACTCCTTGTTGCTTTTGTCTAGTTTCATGTACTATAATACCGAACTCCTTCCTGTTACTACTTTCACTCATTAATTCTCTCAAGACTGAGTGTGCCATAACATTTATTATTTCATTCTGAATTTCCCAGTAAGCAAAATTCTTTATGCTCTTTAGAAGTACTGAAGCTCAGGAATATAATTAATTAGCTCGTAATATTAGAAGTTGAGCAACGTTCCCTTCCCCGATAACGTCACAGTGAGAACTAAAAGCTAGCCCTCGACGTACTGAACACTTCGCAGTTGTAAAAATTGCTCTTAGAGCTGCATGATTTCTTTGTTTAGCTGGTTTACAACATGTGTTTGTCGTAACAAAATTAATTTCTCTGTAGATTCCTTTTGTGTAGAACTAATTTTGTGCTGCGAAAACTTTTCAACTGCTGTCTTCCGAGTGAAGCCATCGTAAATGAGATTAAACTTGTATTGAGGATAGTGTACAAGTTTCTAATGGTGTGCTTTGATGCAAGTGAAATAAAAAACATCATATTTTGAAACATTGTAGTCAAGCCAAGGTTAGACACGAAACCACTTTTACTTGAAATGAAGAAGCCTGCTTTCTTCATTTGGTGGAATATGAGCTGGCTGATGAGGCTTGTCATGTGTTCATGTCATCGTGCTGCACACTGGCTGCTAATATGTCTTTAGGATTGTTACTCATAATGAATTCAGTGGTTTTAGTCATTTGTTTTAAGTTTAGCTATTTCAGTATATGTGTATGTATGTGTGTGTGTGTGTGTGTGTGTGTATATATATATATATATATATATATATATACACACACACACACACACACACACAATATATATATATATATATATATATATATATATATACACACACACACACACACACACACACATTTTAAAAACCATAAAAGACAGGAAAATTATTTACTGTGGTAATCAAAAGCAGTGTTATTGTACATTTACAATGGTATAAAACGCTGTATGAGTCCCTGTCCTTTACAACTTTTAGCATGCAGATGTATCTGTATTATCATGTCTAAATATCTATTAATAACATGTGTATATTGCAAATTATTATTATAACATTTTATGCCTCTAAGTGTGTTCCCAACATCATGTTCAAACTGCCTAATCGATTTTCATAAAAGCTCCACTGGAAAGATCTGAAAAAAAAAAATGGGATATGGTATCGCTCATTCTACTACAACAGGGATATAAACCTATGCAGTGGAAACAAAATGCGTTCAACACTAAGTATATTGATTAGATTTTCATTTTATATTATACAACCAAACATCTAATAATTAGTTTCTGATAGCACAGTACTAAATAAATAATACAGTTTCCTAAAGCATAGCATCGCATCGCCACATGGCCATGATGCCGCACATTGGTTTTCGCATATAGCTCATGTTACTAAACAATTGCTTAATTTTAAATAAACTTGCATAATTGATTTTGCATGGAATTGACATTGCGTTCTTTACAGCAGGCAGTAAGCACCACACAAAATTTTTCAGTGAAAAGTAAATAATGTCTGGTGAGGATAAACTTACTTGTGTCGTTGGGCTTGTAAGATTTCTTAACTGATATTCGTAAGGAGACACCACTTTCACACGTTGCCTATTCTTTAAATAAAGAGTTATTTCCTGAAGAACAGCATGTGTTTTGGTGGCCTAGCCAGGTAGAACCCTTGTAAAGCATAAGCTATCTTAAACTTGAAACCAGTTGGATGTTACGATATGAGGACGATTTTCGCAAGCATTTACATGGAACGTACGATGATCGAATTAATGCAGTGGGGCCATTATAGGAAAATTTACATAATTTAAAAGGGAGGGCAGCATAGGGGATTAATGCAGCATTTAAATTCGCACCTGAAAACTATAAGCTGTTACACAGAATAATTGCCATAGTATTAATAACCTACGACCTTCCTAATGTGATTTCATCATATTGTAAAGTTGGTGGGATGGAACCTGCTTCCTGTGCCACTATTTCAAAGGCATAGCTGCTAACTTTTCAAAGCACCCCGCAGGACAAGTTTTCAAAATTCTTCAATATAGCGTAACACATACACAGCAATGTTAATTATACAAAAATTAACCAGTGTTTCTCCTTCAGGCATTGAATTACTTGCTTGAAAACTAAACTTATACGAACTTGTATATCTATGCCTCACAAAACATAAATAGGAAATTAATCGCTAACAAAATATTTCTTGCAGCCACATGGTTGCTTCAAACAAAGTCGAGTTGATGTTCATGATTTAAAAAACACTAAGATAATTATACTGTTAAAACCAATACTACATATACACAAAAAAATTCACCCAAGAATTGAAGTCATATTTAAAAGTAAATAGATAATACATACATTGAAATCAATTGCCCGACATACCCTTTGGCTATGAGGGTATAGATGTATTTACATTATCTTAAAATATTACCATCTAATCGAAGTTCTCTTATAGTTTCAAATGTGCAGAGGTCGCCTTCTTCGTTTTTTTGGCAAAAATTCTGAAGTAAAAGCTTTTTCATGACTAGCACAAGCACCAGCATGTGTACACTTCAAAACTGAAATTGACTCTTGTGTCTTTGCTGGCATAGATGCCCGTAACTGGGTTCTGTTCTTTTTAACAATACTGAACATGTGCTCACATTCACAATTAGTATGTGGTAGGGTTTGACGGCTGTCATGGGGTCTATTATGGGTTATAAAGGCGGTGAACAATTTGGAAGGCGATTGGTGTGGAAATTATTACCCGGTTGGCGCGAGACATCGCCATAGCAGAGTCAGTGGTGATGATGGAGTAGAGCTGAAATCTCTTTGGTGCTCTCGGCCTACTGCGGGCTGTTATTCACCTGGTACGGTTGGCCTCGTTGTTTGTTAAATAGGGGACTCTTTTGGCGGCCTAATTACCGCATGGTATTGCATATTATTGAAAACAGTTTATCGCCACAATCAGACTCCCTATGCATGGTTGTTAGGACCAAACTACACGCCCATATATACTAAACACGAACACACTTTGCAGCACACATGAAATAAATAATTGCCCTTGAAATATCACATAACACTTCCATTAAAAAGGTGGTTTTTAAGAGACTCGTCCTCTGAAATGCCTCTCAGTGACCGAAATAAAATGCACTAGTCAGTTCATGCTATGTTATTTGACGACTCTAAATTCCCTTCCAGTTGGGCAACTGACAATGATGCTCGCATTTGGCCTGCGGCGAAGGCTACGCTGATAAAGAGCTTTTACACAATGGTAGTTACGCCCTTGCTCCGGGCTGCTTAGCGCATGTGGCGCTGCACCATTCACACTTTCCTTCACTGCATGTCACAAAACACATAATCGCCGCTGATCAGATGTCAAGTGTAGAGGTGTGTGCTGCGCTGCTGAAGTGACCGGCGTGATAAACGGCATAAGGAACGGAGTTAGGAGTATACAGGAGTTGGCATGTTGTGACATAGGTGATGCCGCTGGAGATAGGTCGTTCTGCTATGGACTGTAGTCCTGACAGTAACTCAAAACATTGTTTTTTACATTAGAATGACGTTGAGAGAAAGGTTACTTTCGTAGCGTTTTGTGTTGAACAAAGAAGATAAATAAATAAATTTATATTACAATTCACATGTGTAGTTTTAATGATTTAGTCTTGGCTTGTTAGTTGTGCAATCAAATAATATCCTCATAAACTACCGATCGTGAGTGTGTGTAACCACGGACCAGTATTGGGTTATGTGCGACAATAAGTACATGTTTTACATATTTCAGGATTTGTGAAAAACTATTTCTTGAATAAATGATTTTAAATTATAACAAGCGTGCTACCGCTGTCGTGTAATGTATTGCAGGTTGCGTATCGAGCGAAACAAAACAGAGTCCAGCAGCCTAGCTGAATATCTGGAAGGCAAAATTCACAAGCACCTGATCCAAGAATAAATAATTTTTTGCCGGTATTTATATTTCAATTCCTAACACTGACAATGATTCGGGAGGTTTGTTTTCATTATGACTTCATCTCCTTTATACATATTTAATGTCGATATAGTAAATGGTATCTGGTAAGTGAATTAAAATCCCGTTTTAGTTATTCCCTCTCTTTATATTACATTAGTTCTCTGTAATGATAGTTTTATACATAGTTATCCTTATTGTAGGGTATAATTTTGTCTTGCATCCACAATCTTGGACAGGGTTAAGTTACCCCTGGTACCTCAGTCACTGTATGTTTTATATTTTATTCAAAACATAATTATTTGAACAAGTTACCAAAATGATTCATCTGCAAACATTATAACTGAGCAGTTGGTTATTTCTTCTAGAAAATCATAAATAAATATTAAGAATAAAATTGGTCCCAGTATTGATCCCTGTGGCACTCCTACTTGAGTAGTTCTAGTATTCGACAAAACATATATGTGATTTTTGTCATATATTATGTTGCTGGTCTGTTTTCTGTCAAGATATTTTTCAAACATGTTATTGGTTATACCTCTTACTCTACTACGTTCAAATTTTTGCAATAAAATATTGTGGTCGACACAAAATGCTTTTGAAATATCTGCTATATGTTTGAGAATTGTCTTATCAAAAGAAGTTAGTATTTTTTCAGTAAAATTGTAAATAGCTTGTTCTGTAGATTTGCCCTCTACAAAGTCATACTCACAGAATGAAATAACCTTGGTTTTTTTTATTATTAACAATTGTGTCAGTTTATTTGCTATCAATTTCTCTAAGATTTTTGAAAAGGATGCGAGATCAATAGGCCTATAATTATCCACCAATGCCTTGTCACTTTTTTTTATTTATTGGTACCACTTTTGCATTTGAGTCCATCAGGAAAAATTCCCTGGGCCAGACATTCATTGAACATGTAAGTCAAAGGCAGTATAATTAAATAAGAACACTTTTTCAAAGGTCACACTACCACAGGAATTTTTATTTATTTTTATATATTTAATTGCATTTATGTTGTCTGCTTCAGAGATAGGTGTGAAAAACTGCTTGTTACCATTCCAAGTGTTGAGTCTTTGGTGTGTGTGTGTAGACTAATATTTATAGCTGTGTTCATTTCAAAATTTTTGTGGGATGTTTGTAAAATAGTCATTAAAACCATTAAACATATTTGCTATTTTCGATTTTAATACCATCAACTTTCAAGGAAAGATGAAAATGTCCTTGCCTAAATTTCAATTCATTAATGAATTCCATAAACTCCTACACTGAAACAGCACACTGACATTTAGAAAAATACGTATCTGCAGTTTTAAAAAAGTGCATAAACGAGTCTGCAACTTACAGGTTAGACCAAAATTTACGGCACATTAGTAATCGCAAACGCACATGCAAAAAGTACACACAGTGCAATTGTTATTTAATAAACTCACGCACGTAACATATCCCTATACACACAAAAATTGTGCGATATCTTACACGAATGTATCAATGGTATATACGAATACACTTAACATTGGACTCTCATAGTTTTAAGATGTGATTACATGCCAAATTCACATTTCACAAACTCAGGAATAACATAAATTTAGAGAAAGTTCATCTGTTCAATTTTATTATAAACAAAAGTTGCCTCTCCCGCATGGCTGCCTGATTTGTAACACACTCACAGACTACTTCAATAGCACATTATATTTGATTTTAGTACGGTTAAGTTTTATCATACTTTTAAAAGCTCCTATAGTAGCCAGAAAATTATTTCCAGGAATATTTTCAAGGCAAATATATGGGAAGCAAATCAACCAAAACACTGTATACAATTCCATTCAAATGTAACGGCGAAATTTATATCAAGTTATCTGAGAAAAATACTCTCACGCTTTATGTATATTATCGTTTAGGTATAATTAAAAAAAAAAAAAAGTTGTATGATAATTTATGTCGATTTTAATACCCATAAAAATACATGTGAAAGACAGGCCGATCCAATGTTTTTTTTGCTACTGTTGATTATGTGACCTTTATTCAACCAGAAATCAACTGTCTAACTCCACTCTATAAACTGGCTTCACTTGCCAACACTACACAGTAAAGGACATAGCCACCCCCTTGCGGGGAGCGGTACACATCAAGTTAGAATAGATAACATAATCCTTGATATTCTGTCAAATTACAGAAGACTATCTAGTCTACAAACATAGGATAACTCTGACCCCTTAACATAAATAGCAATTTTTTCCTAGAACAGTCTAGATGTCCAACTTGAAGTCGCATACTGTATTTGAACTTCATCATCCATTACCCAATCTTACATTTAATATTCCTTGAGTGGGAGGATAAATGGGAACTCTACAAAATATCTAACAGAAAAGCTATAACTTTCAAATACAGCCAACCTGGGAACTTCAGCATGCTTCACAGTTTCACTCGAAAGGGCAACTAAATTTGAAGACGGATTCACATGTACGCCGAACAGAGCCGAAGACTAGAACAGCCAATCAGACGCTGTCCTCTATTACCATGAGGAAAAGTTCAGCTGACGCCGATATTTTCTGCTCACGGAAAGAGAAAACTTTGACGATATTTCCCAGAAGTCAACTGGATCACTTATTTTACACAACTCTCATATAAACGACGTTGATAGATGTAAGTCTACAGAATAGTTCAATGTGCGTATTTATGAGATACGTAAAGGTAAATACTATTTTTATTCTACAATGTATTAAATAAAAGTAGTTTTTAAAATGAACTGAAGGGTAGCCCTTATGATTAAATAATTGTGGAAGTAAAAATTCAATTATCAAATTTTGAAAATCAACATTGGTAAAGAAGTCGCTTTGTAATGGAATTAATAAACTAGAGTAGAAAGAAGACAGTAACTAGTTCAAAATCTGTAATTTGTTTCAGAATTTTTGCGTTACAAATCACAAATTCAACAGCAAAATGGCTACTCTGTAAATTTGCTTAAATGTTTACAACCACTGGTTCTGCCTGCTCTGTTTGGCGTGATCAGCATGCATGTAAATCCAGCTTAAAACTAATTCATAATTTCTCTGGTTTTCACTGCATGACCAAGAAGCTTCCTTTACCACTAACAATCCTTTTTTAAAAATCTCAGAAGGGATTCCCACTGATCTATTAACCTTGACAGACTTCTACCCATTGAAAGTCACCTTATACAAACAGGCTTTAAAATTTTCTTGGCACCCATGCCATAAAGCTGTTGAAATCTCTGCAGTTTCATTTTGTTCGTGGCACTTTTCTGCAGCCAAATCAATCAAATTATCTGAACACCCAATAATTATAATATCCTTACGCCTCTTTAGGCACTAGACGTGGGCACTGTGAGTGACAAACATTCGTCTGCTGGCGACTCGATACTTTCGCCAAGGCTCCGAGCTTCAAGACATGCGCGGTCCATTCCGTACATTTCGAAACGAGCCAAAGATTTTTCGATTCATTCACAATAGTGATGTCAGACACCAAGTCGTGAATAGTTTTTAACTCTCATGTGTAGTATCAGTTGTATTGCAGTGTTTATTGGTACAGTTAACACGCTCATCTTTAGCTTTATTGCTATCGAACATGTCTTTGAGAAGCCCAGTGTGGGATCATTTTACAAAAACCGGGGCAGAAAAAGAAAATGAGGAAATCGGGGATCTTCTACATCTAATATGACAATACATTTACGACTTAAGCATCTCGCCTCTCACGTCACTGCAACACAGCTTTTCGGCAACGATACTCTGGGCCGTGGTGAGCTGAAACTAAATTTTCGAGTTTAAACAGCCACAGAGATGCATGTTGATTCAATACAGTTCAAAGCCCTCAAGTGTCTCAAATCAGTGAGTCTACTCATCTAGCAAAATTGATCCAAACGTTTCAAATCAATAAAATAACTTGTTTCGCCCAGGTCTATTAAGCACACATGAACACCATTCTTCTCATCAATGACTGGGACATCGACAGAACAAAAAATCATGGTTTTCTACTGGTATATGTATACTTTCCAGCTGCGCTATCAACAAATTTCCTATATTCTTAACAGATTTCACTTTTTTTTGTCAAGGTAAAAAATGCGTTCTTAAATACAAGAAAAAGATGACATGCCTACCTACATTTTTTGAGGGACAAGGTTGAAGACGAAGTGAAGATGTTTCCAATACATGGAATACCTGGTTTCACTCAGTTTTCTACTTGGCTGTCCATCTGAGTTCCATTGTTAGCTTTTTTGAACATTTGAGTGAGAAAAATATTGCCGGTGTGAAGTTCAGCAAAGAAATGCGAGAAGCCGAGGTACACGCCATTGAAGCTCAGTGTGTGTTTCTAAGTGAAAATTGTGCTTGCTTTGTGGATGCAATAAACTTTTTGGAGGGATCGTCTTATCCAAGGACTCATCTGCTATAATCGAAGTTCCAGAAGCTGCAAATTTCACTGGAAGTCCTAACGGAATTTTTCCTGATGCTGTCAAAAAGACGCTCAGTAAAATGAAGTGTTCAGTCTGCAGCATTGAAAGAACAGTTCAAACATGTCACAACTTGACTTACTGAAGATGAAAGAACCTCTTCCACATGATCCTTCTCGCACTCTTTTTCACGACATTGATGCTCTCTTGAATCTCAAAAATATTGGAAAAATGGACATAGAAGACAAGAAATTCACTACAATGGTTAATACTGTACCTCTCATTAAAAATGTGCCAAGAATTGAAGTAGTAGCTAGTTATATGACCCTTCAGAAACTTGTGCACACTAAAATGTGACTTTCCGCAGTTAGCTGCACTTAAGATGATTTGGATTCCAACATTAAATGAAATGTGGATACTGAAAGGTCTTTTTCAAAGTATTCTGT
Organism: Dryococelus australis; assembly: GCA_029891345.1. Lineage (NCBI taxonomy): Eukaryota > Metazoa > Arthropoda > Insecta > Phasmatodea > Phasmatidae > Dryococelus > Dryococelus australis. The sequence goes on along the minus strand of CM056993.1, from coordinate 316,540,103 downwards.
CATTGTCAGTGATAGATCTCTACTGCCTGAAAATGCTGAACTTTTAACTATGGTGGCTTTCTTCTTTGTTTATTTAACTCAAATGTTTGCCACAATTTTTGAGTAGTGTTATGTGCTTATAAACTGCATATAGCCCATTCCACATTGGAAGCAACTGTCTTCGAGTCCTGCTAAATATCTACTTGCAGGCCAGTTTTGTATCCTTCCATCAAATGTAAACAAACATTAAAATGTGACCAACTTTTATACCTGTCAAATGCATTGTTTGCTGTTTACAGCTTTTCAAAGAATTCTGTCTTAAGGTCTATTTCAAAAACCATTTCGTACGAATATTCACAGTTTAGACATATAACATTATTTAGGCCAGCTTTATGACGTTCATATTTGTTTTCCACAACATAGCACATCACACGTAATGCACATTAATATTTTGCTGCAGCAGTATTAAACACTGTTACAACTGCGGGGCAATGAACTGTAGTATTTAATATTTTGTTATTGATGTGTGTTGGGTTATTTCCTTATAAGGACGGACTCAGTTCGAATAACGAAGGAATACAGTTAAACAAAAATGTGACATTAAAATCAAGCACGAAACTCGTGTCGCTCATTTTCTGATATAGAAAAAAACAGTTCACATCAAATATCTGAAATCACGCAGAGATCCAGCGTAAATATCACGTCACGCCACGCAAATTCACACGCAGCGATTAACAAAACACACCGTAACAATATATTTATTACTGCCGCAGAAACAGATTTATCACAACATTGTAACTTGCTTAGGTAGGTTTAAAAAACACATCTACAAACGTGACATGGTAATTTTAAGTATTTTTCGGAGTAAGTATAACTTACACACACCATACCATGGCTCGCCACATCTGCCAACTTCACTTTGTTTCTGCCCCGCTCCCATCATATATAACTATATTAAAATAAGTATTCAAACATTAAAATCTCCTTTCAGTTGTAATATACAAATTCAAAAACCATTAACTCTCTGTAATAAGTACGAAATATGCTACAATTGAAAATAGATACAATTATGCCACGTACTAGCGAAGTGAAACTTCCGGAATGTGAAATAGAGATAGAGCAACAAAGTTCACTCAGCAGACAGTTGCTTCATAATTACTCTTGTTTGATAAAACAACACCGTACCATTACAGCCTACTCACAATATTTTCCACTGTTATTTTAAACTCTAAAAATGAGATGATGCCATTTGGGTAATTTACAAATAGCATACTAAAAAACTAGGTTAAAACATTATTTTAAGTGAACTATTTCTTACCGGCCATTGCAAACACGTTGCTCTCACTGTTATTAATTCATATTTAAAAAGAAATAAATATTACAAGTTATAGAAGATATTGAGGTAAAGTTTTATTTATTCAATAAGACAGTACTCTATAAAGTTAACCATAGTGTTATATACATGTGGAAAACAGGTTATTGAAAAAACAGGTCGACATGTTTCGTCTAGTGTGTTTTTTCAAAGGTTGATTTTCATAAGTCGCTTCCCATCGGGAACGGACTACAGTTATTCAGTCAAACATGGTAAGAACTTGTTCCAACTTGTGCAAACACATATGTTAATTATGCTATGTTGTTCATATTTTAATGCATTCCACTTGTGTTCATTCTAGACGGTTAACATGCATTTTCTTGGAACATTTGAGCATTTACGTGATATAAAAAGTGTAAATATTAGAATGAGGAATTAATTAAAACTAATTGTGCTATGTTTTCAAAATAACCCAATTAATTAAAATTAATTGTGCTGTTTTCAAAATAACCCATTATTATACCACATAAATTTTGAAATCATTGTGACGATAAAGACGAAAACTTAAAAGATCTTTACGACAAAATACCCCAAAATATAAAACCATAAAATCTTGACTCTAGCCATAACAAATCCCACTCCAAAATATTAAGCTAAAAACTTTGGGACTGTTTTGACGGAAATAAAAGTTTCATTTTATGCGAAAAGTTAACCCAAAAGCACCTTCATAAAACATCCTTTCTCCATGCTACCCACTTCAATTTGTTGTTGAAATAACTATAATCGTTTGCAGGGTTGTGCAGTAGAATGTTCACTCAAAGTGACTCAGAATCGCGCTCACGTTATCTATGGTTTTAACACACACAATCGAAAGCGTGTTTTTATTTTGGCGATAATCTACTAAATCTACTGGCCAGCACAGAAAATACTCAAGAAGCAACTATGTGACATAAAACAATAATTCGTGAAAATACTACAGGATTTTGTACAATTCGTGAATTACACCTGAAATGGTGAAAAATCTTAATTTCCAGTTTATTATGTTAAAGTTATTATTCACTTTATCGTGCCTGCAAAGTTTTCAGGTGTCTACTTATGACAGGATAAAACCTGTAACTTTAAATTTGTTTTAATAACATTACCTTGATATTTTCATTTTGGCTATTTTCTTTATAATTTCACGACTTTACGGAACTTTCACATTTTTCGTTCAATTCTTGGTAATTTGTAAGATGTGTGTACTTGACACAAAATTAACTAATATCAAGTGCAGTGGACATCCATGAACACACACTTCAAAACGTGTACTAGTGCAATCACAGCCAAGTCGTTCACATCACATAGACAGTGAATGCAACATACCACATCTGTATGCTAACAGAGCTAATTCCTCTTTAAACAATGAAATGAAAAATAGCCAAGTAAATCAGTATGGTTTTATCATTGCAAATTCGCTGCATTTGGAGTTTGTCAATATCTGGATGACAGGTGAGCAGAGCACAAAAAACAAACACATTCTGAACAAAAAACAAAGACAACGTGCTGGTGTGTTACAAATAGTTTTGTTTGATGTACTGCATCTGTAACCCACATTTAAAATATTGTAAACACTAATATTTTTAATAATAAAAGTAATTTTAGCACATGCTTCCTAACCACACTTTTGTTAAAACCAAAACTGACAATATAAACATTGGGCACGCGCCAATGAAATATAGCCAGCCAGCAGCACGTCTGCCTACATCACATTTTCTCCATCGATCAAAACCTTTCCAATTGTTTTAGTACATATGCGCATAACTGTGAAAAATGTCTTTTCGAATATTAATAGTAATATAAGATGCCAAACCCTCTTAAGATTACAGTATTTGTTAGCTTTCTATAAATTTTGCACCTGAAAAAATACACATTTCCAGTGTCGACAAGTCAACAGTCAGAGTATTGGATCAGCTTGCAGCGTGCTGTTCAGGTTCCAGTTATAATATTGGGGCAGTGGCACTCATTAGAACAGCTACACTATCAATATGAGCGTGAGCAGATGATTGGTTGAACTCATTCTGCAGCATGCAGCACTGGTTTCATTATTGCTAAAAGTTTGTAAAATATTTGTGATGTCCTTTCGAACAATGTATATAGGAAAATTAAATATGTAATTTTTAAAATAAACATCCAATATCCTTTATAATTATATTCGTGTTAACTTGCTTCAACAAAAATGTTTTAAATGGGATTTACTAACATAGAGCTAAATGGAAGAGATATAGGGAATTAAAAACATCATTCTATTGGGCAGGAAAGCCTACTATGTGTGATTGTTTTAAACAAGTGTTACTGTAAATAAAAATCTAAGTTGGTTCAACTTCAAGAATTAAAGTTTCTAATTTAAACAGAATAATTAAATTGGCTTGAATATATTTTCTTTTCAACATCTTATAGACTGTTGCTGGGTTGGCACTGTTTTCCTATTGGAGAATTCCCCGATTTCCAGACCTGTTGTACACATTTTTTCCCCTGTAAAGATTGATGTCTCTGCATTATAACACTTTTACACCAAAATACTTCTATGCTTACAAAATTGCTTCCTACATAACTTGCAAAGAAAAATACATAAGCATGTTGTCCACAATTACTGAGACATCTTATAAGAATGCATTTTGAGGTTAAGTACAATATTTCTCAGGTTTAAAATCCAAGTCCACACCCATTGTTTTCCTGCATGCTTAGTTTTCCCGTTTGTCCACTGCAAAATGAATTATTGAGAAGCCATTATAATGACTTTAGATTGATTATTTAATATAATAAAGATGAGATAAGCTACAAACCAGTGTTATTTAAAAATTGTAAAAACTAAGCAGCTTATTTTTGGAGCAATACAGATTTACTTGTGCAACATTAACAGCAGGAATTGTCACCAGTTTTCAGCAGGCAGACTGGCAGTTTGCTACCTTTACCTACACTACTAAAGCAAAGTTTTCTTATCTGTAACATGGTACTAACAAAATAATATAAAAAATACACTTTCACAAATTTTATTACATAAGACAAGAAAATACAACTGAAAATGCACACACTAAAAGGTAACATCATTTTTAAATTACACCATACATGTACAAGTTCAGCAAGTCACAATTTTGGACTTGCTAACCACAGAACTCCTACTAAGACTGCCAACTGCATAAACAAGAAAACAGACTACAAATTTTGTCACAAAATAAATTCTAAATATATGGAGATCCATTACAATTTGTTTACAAACTCCTACGCTTACCACCACTGTCAACAATGATCTAATAATACTATCTACCATACACATAATATGTAAAAATGCAATCTTGCTAAAATTATTAGAAAAAGTGCGATTTTTTGGAATTCAAGACTCCAAGGCTGGACTACAACACACATTTGCTTTTTTATTTTAAAACAAGTGCATATGCAAGACAAAAACATCATGTAAAAAATTTCTGCTTGTACCTAATACACAAACTGATTAAATATTATGAGAAGGGATAAATATTATGAGAAGGGAGGGTGATATTATCAAACCATGGCAGTGTTGTAAGGGACTTTGTGAAGATGACGATTGAAATGATGAATGTAGCAGCTGCAGACACCCCCCTCCCCAGGTCCCTGCACTGTGAAGTCTCTTGGCCACATGGCACAATTAAGCACGCTCTCCACGGATTCTACGAGCAAGCTGGATGTCCTTCGGCATAATGGTCACACGCTTGGCATGGATAGCACACAAGTTGGTATCTTCAAACAAACCAACCAGATAAGCCTCACTTGCTTCCTGCAAACAAAACGACACTAGCATTTTACTCTAATACTGGAATCAAAATAAAAGTTTTCAAGAGTAGATCTCAAACTGTTAATATGTATAATTTTAACACTAAGGTGATAATGTCCACATGCCATGATCCCACGTAATTAAATGTGTATCATGCAAGTTAATCTAAAGAATATTAAATACAAAAACAAATTGAATGCAGCAATTTTGCAGTAGCCCTGAAAAATTGACAAGAACCATATCTACCTACACCAAACGGCTTTTGGAGACCATATATTATTTACAAAATATGAAACACTGTTCAAAAACTTCCTCCTTTCACAATAGGCTATTTGTTTACTTCTAAAATCTTTACTGTCAAATGCATTGGTTACGGTTCAAAGATTGCAGTCATATTTTGTACGAATGTTCACAATTTAGGCCTATAACAATATTTAGATCGGCTTTATAACACACGATATAGCACTTACACATAATATAGTGTTTGTTACAACTGTGGTGGAAACAACAGTATTATTTAACCTGTTGTTAATATGTTGGGTTATTTCGTATAAAAAGGATGGCCTTATTTGGAATAAAACTAAAAGGAAGGGACACAGCAAATTCAAGCACGCAACTCGTGTCACGTATTTACTGTTTGTAGCATCGACAAACATAAAAGATAGTGGTGAACATGTAGACATATCGGCCTACTGTAACTATTATTCCGCTAATGCTTATATGCATTGGTATTTACTGGTTTGTAGCTTTATTGTATTATTTATTTTAATTTATCTATTTGGGCTGTGGGAATCGTGGCGAACATTCAAACCACAGAAATGTAAGCTCGTTACACAACTATGTTTCAAACACCTAGCGCAAAGGTACAACACTGTGATAACATACATGAATTTCAATAAGTAATTTCAGCACAACATCAGTTCATAATTAAAATGTATACATTTTGCAAATATTTGAAATCCACACACACACACCTGGCCTGTGTGACAATTTCAACGCAGACACCATGCTCTTTCAAACACAGCGACCACAACACTTTAAACCCTGCAGTGGAAAAACATTTTTACTAGAGATGGGACGAACCCAGATCTTGGAACCAAACCTATAAATTTGTACAGTTAACCGAACTATGCTATAGTTTATCGAACTTTAACCATACTTCAAAAAATATCTTACACTAACACATGTGTTTTCATAATTCAGCCCTAAACTGGTGTGCTATGTATGTATGTATGTATGTATGTATGTATGCATGTATGTGTATATAAAACAAAAACAAATACGTAGAACCATATTACAAATACAGTGGATTAAGGATGTTAAACAGGAATTGGTGTGTGCACACACGCATATCTACAAATTAAGTACTTACATTGATTACAGCGGTCCAGTGGATCATTTTAGCAGTTGTACCCACTCAAGTTATGAGTTTTGTTACCGGACCTCTAAACTTGGCTACGAGGTGCAAAGTAAAATCAACATATATACATACAACCCTCATAGTCCAGCCCCTATTTGTTCAAGTATAAAACACAAACCAACCAATACAACCACATTCACAATTACACGGCTAATTGTTTAAAGATGTGGCCCTAAAATAAACACTAAACATATATATTCTCGATTGGAAGCGACTTATGAAAATCAAGCTTTGAAAAAACACACTAGGCATAACATATCACCTGTTTTTTCAATATCCTGTATTTCACATTAATATAACACTGTGGCTAACTATAGAGTACTGTACTATTGAATAAATGAACCTTAACCCTAATATCTTATATAACTTTTAATATTTAGTTCTCTTTTAAATATGAATTAACAACAGCGAGTGCAGTGACGTGTTGAGAACGAACGGTAAGAAATAGTTCACAATTAAAATATTATTTTAACCTCGTTTTTTAGTATATTATCTGCAAATTAAACGGCGGCTATCGAAATACTTAAATAACCCCGATGGCAACATCTCATTTTTACAGTTTAAAAATTACAGTAAAATATTGTGAGTAGACCGTACAGTATGGTGGTGTTTCAGTATGGTGGTGTTTTATAGAGCGCTCTCTCTCTTCGTTTCTTTCATGGTCCGGGAAGTTTTCATTTCACTAGTAAGGTATAATTTAACATGTTTTCAATTGTAGCATATTTCATACTTATTACAGCAAAATGATTTTTGAATTCGCAATGAACAACTGAAAAGAGATTTTAATGTTTGAATACGTATTTTAATATATTTAGATATGATGGCGGGGCAGTTATCCAGTGAAGTTGGCAGATGTGGCGAGCCATGACATGGCGTGTTGATTTTTGTCAAACAAAGCATAAATTACTCTTACTAAAAAAAATACTTCAAATTAATACATCATGTTTTTAGATGTGTTTTTTAAAACCCACATAGGCAAGTTACGATCTGATAAATACATGTTTCCATGGCAGTAATAAATATACTATGATGTGTTTCGTTAATCATTGCATCTGTGAAATGGCGTGCCTTTGTGCATCGTGGTCGATATGCTGGCCCCACGTGTGAGTGATTTCAAATATTTGATTAGCACTAATTATATGTTATAAATGTGAACTGTTTTATGACAAAGTTATTTATTTACATCCAGGTCTGTTTACTTATCACAATGTTGTACCATTGCCATAAGGGGTTTGAAACACAGTCGTGTAACGTGATTTGCCACAATCTCAGAATCACCAGAGGTTGGCTATAAAGATTTGAATCTGGGATTCGAAGCAGACTTCACTTCTGAAGCATTTTGCCACATCTAATATTACCCCAAGAATTATTTTTGTGCACTTCACTCACTACAGCCATATTTTTGGTCACTTGAGGTTTGATATAGTGAAGCTCTACTGTAGTTATGTCCAGACTAATATCTTCCTACAAATGTATGATACACAAAAATAACTGTACAAATCATGACATGGCATGTAGAAGTACTAGAATTCAATATACATTTTCATATTGAATACAGTGAAACTGTTACAGCGGATGCATGATATCTGAAAGCTTAGGACACATCACAGCTATACTGCTGCTTGGCGCGGCAGAGGGAGGAAACCACTAGGGCTGGCAACAACCGCATGTACATTGTAACTAGAGATGGATAGAACCCAGATTTTTAAACTGAACCAAACTAGAACTTAACATACATGCACTTGCGAGGTTCCACTGTATGTACATGAAGCTCAATTCACAATGAAAAACTTTTACTTAACGAACATGTACATATCAAAATTAATGTTGGTAGGTATACTGTATGGCACAATTCATTACCATCATGTACGTAAACAGCTCTGATGTGTGAACCAAGCCATAAAGAATACCTACTTTTATTTTCATATGTACAGGTTTTTCATCTTGTTCAGTTATATCAACACCAGAGGTCTCCAAGTCAACTTTGTTGCAATATTATTTGCAACGACAAATGCAGAACATAAACTATTCATATATCTTTGCTGTTTCCACAATTACGTTTGTCGTGATAGTGGTATGCGCATATTGTTGATTGGCCATGTACAAAAGTGTGAATTGTACGAGAGTCGAATGTCCGAAAGTAGAGGACTGCCTGTACCATATTTCACACAGCTGACAGAATATGATCACTGTGAAAACTAATAAAAAATTACACTGCAATAGGTCAAAGAAGCAGGGGCAATATTCATATTCAGTCCATTAATATTTCTTGCGATAAGCATTACCGACTTTACATACTTTAATTCACATATTAGTTCCAATGACACTTGGCGAATATGTATTATTACACGTCCACAAACTTAAATAAAAATGCTCATAATTTCTGGACATCCACAAATGATAAAAGCTGTTCACAATAAAGTGAGTACGTAAGAAATTAACCTTAGAAAAAAGTCTGTGCCACTGCATGCATATATTTTAATGGGCACACTGAGTGACATTGCCCTGTAAAGTTGGTAACAATGGGTGGAAAGTAATTCCATATCTTAACATTAAATAAAAAGTGTTAGGTAAACATTCGTGATCGCTTAAAATTATTTTTCACTTTCTGTTTTTTCAATGCATTTTAAGTATAAACGTGTGCAGATTTGTAAAGTATTTGTTTTCTTAATCATTTCACAGTTTCATTTGACCGACGTATAAATACAGTGATGACAATGTTAATTTTACATAAGGTGGAAAAATACACATGTATATAAGTAGACCTTAAGCAGGACTTTCAAAAGTGCTCATTTTACTGTGAACAACCTATAATGCAGATTCAGGGTACCCACTGAAAACATTTCCGGTTTCCCAGGCAGAATCTTACCATTTTCCCTGACCTATTTATTAGGATAAACTTCCAATAAATGAAGTTGAATTAAATCACACTGCAACAGACTTAGCAAACAGGGCCAACACTTTATTCAGCTCATCAATATTTCTCGTGATACAGCTACTGACACTACACAAGGGTCCATTGCAAACACACAAAACACCTTAATGTTGTACACATAGGCACTGTCATTTGGAAAAGATTTAATCATTGTCAGTTCACAAATTCGAAAGTGTGTATTTATACTTTCCCTGACCCCAGTGAAAATTCCATGACACCTTCCTGTCAGATGAAATTCCCCATTTCACTGTGGGCGCACACCCTACACTTCTGTTATCACACATGCATGGTACGTTAGAGGGAGAGCTGTTACTATTCTTAAATATCACCTTGGCTAACAACTGCGGTAAACAAAACTGTAAAATTAAGAGCGGTAGACATTTTCAGTTAACCCCAAAATTTGGTAGCAACGGCAAGAAATATCCACATCTTATTAAATAGTTTTGAAAACTCTGCTAAACTTGTGCAAAGTTAACCAGTTATCAAATAAGAACATTCTTGAGTGCACAAGGCAACAGAACAAGTAAGCATCTTTCGCCATTGTTTGAAAATAAATATTTGACATCGCACTGCATGTTAACACTTCATAAACCATATCCCCTTCATAGTAAAATGCTTGGTGAAACAAATCTCGAAACTAATACACCAGGTGCCAACACGGAAAACCATTAGAATGGGCACTTTCCAAAGTAACTTACAGCAGAACCAATCTACGAGAACCAATAGTGGTGAAAAATTATTATCCCAATAGTGAATCATAGCTATGACCAAATTCACAGTACATCATTTCATGCAATTTTATCATACATGTACTTAATGGGAACCCTGTATTTTCGAATGCAGTTACACTCACAGAAACTTACAACTGGACCTTAAAATATAATGGAGTACTTGACAGCGGAACTTCCAAAGTGATTAGCATTCAAATTCAATTAAGAGTTTGAACATTGAGTGTGCAACATGCTCTTGTCTTTCCAGCAACTATCCTTACTTAAACCCCTTGTTGTCAGCTCCTGCACCACTCCTCTGTTTCCGTGAATGCAGCTCGAGCTGACAACAGGACAAGACAAATACCTATATTGAAGAGGCGGTAGAGCAATGAAAAGGAAGAAAGATGAGGCATATTCCTATCACTTCCTTTTGTATCTGCTCTCAAAACCTCTGTCAAGAGCTGCCCAAATCTTTTCACTCGCCCTTCCTTTCATAAATAGGTGGAAAGGTAAAGTTAACATCTTTGAACCTCTATGTAATGTGTTTGACGATCAAAAATTAAAACAGTTACGTGCAATTTACCCCCACTTGTAATATTTATTTAACATCCATCGTCAATACCTAAGAGCAAAAAGCCATATACATTTTGGCCAAACAATAAGATATACTCCACAAATGCAAGTGAGCAACTGCAAATTGGGCATCTTTTCACATGGTTTTAACAATGAATGCAAATGCAAAAACCCACAAGCTTTGTTAGTAACACAAGTATGGGAATGCCATAGTTACACCAAAGAAACAATGAAGTACTACCCAAATGTGGATGAAACCCTATACTCATTGCAACCATACTCACATGGACCTATATCAATATTTGCTAGCAGGCTACAGCACAACACCCACTGCCTAGTTCATAAATATTAAAGTGCACAAACAATTGGACAATTCAGACATATACTTGCTAGAATAAAAATATCAAAGTCATGTATCGATTTTATAATTACCTGCAAGGCACCAATAGCTGCACTCTGAAATCTGAGATCAGTCTTGAAATCTTGGGCTATTTCACGCACCAGACGCTGGAATGGCAATTTCCTGATCAACAACTCAGTCGACTTCTGGTATCGTCTAATTTCTCGCAAAGCCACAGTACCTGGCCTAAAAATAATTTTAAACAAACCAGATCACAAAAAATTGAAATTCTAAATACACATCATATAAAACTAAAGCTAACAATAATTTAAACCTCAAATACCATCAACTTTCAATTAATCAGGGTAACAGCATGCAGAAAGGACATGGCAAAACAAACATAGCTAGGCCTAACCCAAAAATAAATGTACAGTCGACTCTCAATCTATCATTCAGGGGACTGCCAAAAAAAGTCCATACATGCAGGATTTTAATAGATGAGGGTTCTGACATGTACATCAACACAATAGAACTTCTAACCTTATAAATCTTTACGTTGAGTATAAGCTGTACATTATCTGTGAATACAGTTTAGCTAATAAACAATAAAAATCAGAATTTTAGAAAAAAATATTGTAAATAACATAATTGACTGTAATCCGACACCAAATGTCAAACTTTGAATGTCCACCTATTATCTGAGCGCGGAGAAGTCATAGACTGAGCAGTGTGTTTATGGTGACGGGCGAAGGAGGGAGCTCCATGCTGCTGACAACTTGCGCACGTGGCAAACGTATATATCTTAAAGTAATTAATCCTATTTTACTGCAAAGAAAACTTGCAATTTTGATACAAACATAAATAAGGCATTTATAATTAATTTGTTCACTGTCTAATAACTATTAATCATTAAAATCCACATCCTCCAATTGTCCCTGTCGTAAGTTACACAACACTTAGCTGTGCTTACCGACCCATTATTAGATGGCAAAAGGTATCAAATAGCTCCTTACATTTTATCAGTTTATTCAAAAGATGCGTGTATTAAAATAAATTTATATAAATCCTCCGAATTCCCTGCAGAAGTTACTGAAAATGAATTTTACAGTTATAATACAAGTCACTCTATGTTCAAACAAATTTTGGTGACAAGGGGAGTGCTTCTGAGCATATAGTTTTATTGACAAAGATGCTGCCCGTGAGTTCGATAAATAATATGTTTTAAAATCATGTTAATTTTACACCAGAGACAATAAAACACCAACCGTACTGGAAAAAACCACCCTTAAACACAAAAACTTTTTTTCAAATAATTTCTTGTTAAAATGCTTAGTGTAACATTTCCAGGGGAAACCATTTTACAATCAGTAAACAAAACAAACATTTTTCAACCAAACAGTAACTTATGCTCACTGTAAAACACGTGCATCAGCATTAACAAGCATTTCGGATAAAATAGACCTATTATGTACAGAAACAAATGCACCAAACTTTATCGAAACAGTAACCAAATGTGGTCCACGAAAAAAACATGCAATCTTCGAAGTTCAACTAACTTGGTACCAGTGCATGAAAACCAACATATCAGACAGGTCTAAATGCCACTGGTGATGGTTGACTACGACACCAAATTGCAACATTAAACGGCACATTAATTTTGTAATCTCATACATGAGCCTAGTAATGCACAAAATTTTTTAACTTGGAAATGGTTAACCATTTTTATTTTAGACAAAAATTTAATCAAAAGAAAGTATGGAATGTAAACGAAAACATTTTTTATATGCTTTACAAGATCTATCGTATTAAGTAAAATCCAATATAAAACACTACAGATGATATCAATTTAAGGACACACCTCTAATTGAAGAAACTCCATACACAACAGCATTGCACAAACAGCAAAACTAATTGTTACGTGTAAACACTGAAGATATCAACCACGCATTCACTTTAATGTCCGGCCATAAACAATTACTCTGCTGTTGAGTCGTTTGTAAAATACACGTGCATCATAATTAACATGCAGAAAGTTGAGAATAACTATTTAGTTTCTTGTAACGCCTTGTGCTTCCTCCTTCAAGACGCTTTTAGAATAACACATGGATCAAACTTGGGTAATATTAGCAAAAAGTAACGGGATACACCAGAAAGCGCTGCTCTCTAGCAAGGCACTATGAAAACAGATCACTAGGACACCCCAGTGGCAAACAAGGTAGTAAGTAATATTGTTACTATCTTTGTCAAACATCCGACAACACATCAGGACGCATAATTTTAGTAAAATAATTACTGTATTTACCCAAAAGGAAGATGGCCCTGAACCTAAGACAACACCACCATAAAAATTTATTAAGGTTCAAAGTATTTTTGCATGAATTTATGGCAAACCCTATGGTTTTTGTGCCAAGTGTTTTGAATTGAAGACTAACCCGAATTGTAGACTACCCCTTATTTTTTCTATTACCTTTCTATCAATTGCAACATAATACAGTACAAGTTTTCTGTCACAAATGCTTTGTAGTAGAGAAATTAAGTTGTAATTTATTATGTTTATAACGAATCTTAACTTAATATTTACAGGAATACAAAAATTTAGTGTGGCATATACCTGGAATATTAATTATCCGTAATTTCTCATCAAAAACTTCTGATGCTGCATATACACACCAAAATACATATATCATGGGAAAATATATTTTAAATTTTATTGTTCTTCATATTTCTGCACAATAATGGTGAGCTGGAACAAACGGGAGCTCCCCCCAACAACCAACTTCCCCCTCCCCCAACATCCAAGGGACAATACGCCAGTGTCCCCTTCTGGCATTCTTCCAAAAGACAAATACTAGTAATTTATGGTTTCACGCTGCTTGGGACAACAAATGTCAAAGTCTATGCCATGACCACTAACATTAGTAATGGCTAGTTTTCCATAGACTGAAAACCAAGGATAATAGAAACTCCTGACCTGCCAACTTATAAAGTTTGAAATTAAGAAGATTGAAGAATGCTTAAAATAGTGTGTAATTGGGTCACTACATTTTATATAAACTTTTTCTTTTTCATTGGCTGTTAACGGTATTATGAAAATGTGAAATAATTGATTTTCATTTCGATAATAAATCAACATAATTATTTCTAGATGCAACAATACATATTTCTGAGCTTCGTGTATCAACTGAAAACACAATAATATTATTTGTAGCCTGACATATATTCTGCAATTTTTCAATTCAGCTGGCTACTTACCAAATATTCCAACACTTCCCGCACATTACGCGAGTTACAAAATCTAGCATATGATCACCAAAATTCTGGTAAGCATTCCAAAAAATTAATTATATATATATATATATATATTAAAGGCACTTCTAAAATGATTTGTACTGTCACTTTTACCACCATGACAAATAGTTGCATCACAGCAACACACACTAAAAAACGCACACTTTTCACCTTTCTCCGAATTCAGAATGAATGGAAACTGCTCAGAATATTCGTAACTGAATACTTGGACATATTGTTTTATGTTTTTTCACATAGCTTACAGCTATTATGTATGTGCACCAGACTATTAAGACTAAAGCTGACATACTTCAGGCAAATCACTATAAAAACATTTCTTCACGCTTCAAATACTCCTACAAGACCCTTGTTTATCCATAACTCACAAACTCCACACTGTGTTATTTAACATGTTGGTGCACACACTGTTTTGTTACTACTGGTGCATGAATATAAAGTACAACTTCGTGTGTTTGCAGATATTTTAAATTTATTGAATTACCACTGCTAACAGATACATGACACCTAAAATACAGGAAGCGGTAATTTCACATAAAACTTATACAATTATTTTTGCTAGACAAGCAAGCCGGTGAAACATTAAATCAAACCGTTTACAAATACACACAGAAGAAACATGGTGCCTTGGCCATACCTAACCTAAAAATAAGATGCGAAATTGACTTACCAAATTAGGTTTTACTTTGATTTGTATCACCTGAATGAAAACTCACTCCCATACTTTAGTGCAGAAAAATGTTAAAATCAGGATATAAACACCCATCAACTTTACAATACGTTGTCTTTGCGCCAACCCGACATCATCGCATGAAATGCTAGACTCCCAGACCACAAGATAAATATGTGCAGTTTTGTACAAACACACCGGCAAAGTTTACATAACCTTGCTACTATCTATGTAAATTATGGTACGTATTACGTTAAAATATTATCAACACCTAACTCTTCATAACCACAAATAGAAAACACTTCACATCAATGGACTTTTTGTGCCACATAATTTTAAAAAATACGTACACAAGTGCTGTAGTAGTATGAACTCAAAAATATTTTTTACTATTTAACACAAATTGCATGAGGAGAGCATATTAATTACTTTCAAACACTGAAACATATTGTATTATAAACAAATAACATTGGCATTTGCCTAGCCACAGTCAGCATGTGCCGCTTCAGTTGTCATGATAGGATGCATGCTGGGTAAGAAATTGATTGATGTGCTGTGCCCAGGCAGGCACACACACTTCAAGGCAACAGCAAACCATTTTCTTCTTTTGCGGAATTAACTTTTGTACATTTTTGACAGTTACTGGCACCGGTGTCACCATAATAACGTACTGTAGGAGCATAAAAACCACCTAATTTTTTTTAAAACAAGACAAAATAAGACTACACAACTGTGAATCTTAACAGCCGCTGCACGAGAACGGAAAAATCTCTCGCACGTGCACGTTCCCGACTCGCAGAAAAATTCATGGTTTTTCCCCATATTTCTCAATTTCCCGGTTAAGTGGCTACACTTTGAAAATTATCGCGAAAATTCAACACAAGTAACATTTTCACAGAGACCAACAGCCAAGAGTCAGGCAGTCGCTATTACATGAATTTGAAATCTGACCAACAGAAAAATCTTAAGATATGGAAAGTATCTGTAAAATCATAAGGTGCAAACTTTTTTGCAAAAATCACAAGGGCTGACAGGCCTGACACTTACACCACGGTTGGGGAAAAGATCTACAAAAACAAATGCACACATAACTGAAACCACAGTTCATTGGCAAGGGATTGTGAGGGTATACATTTATTATGGTTTAAATTCAAAATAAAATAAAGATTTCAAAATATTTATGGTTGACATTGAAAATGATGTAAATTGTTGTTTACAATTTTTTTATTTCATACGATCAATATTATTTTATCACTGAAGGAAAATAAGCTTGTTAATATAATTTGTGACACATATCACTTGCATGTAATATTGATGTATCCTGATTTGTAATCTGCATAAATACATATTTCTTTTATAAAGAAATGCTCTTATGGTAAATAGGCAAGTCCTACAAAAACGTAATCTAAATGGAGGAAGTGTGTTTTGTACCACCAATAAAATTTTAGCTTGCTCTTTGTATCAATTCAAATAGATTGCTGTATGCTTCGGGATCGGAGTAGTTGATCCATAACCCAGGACAATGGCCTTGTTAAATGAAATCTATTCCTTACATAAAATATTTAAGCGTATTTTTCCATGAGCCATTGAAGGCCGATGAACTGGTAAGATCCAATGATGGAACGTAATTAATTTGACAGCAAGGCCATGCAGACGTCCAGAAGGATGACACAGTTTATTATCTACAGGGACTGGCCATAGGATTCAAATGACTATGGTGAGATAGACTTGACTTATTCGCTACATTGATCATCAACATCAAATGGTTTCTATTGGGTATGGATGGCAGAATTATAACTGATCTGTTTGCAAAGGAATTTAATATGAGACATCTTTCAGGACAGTGTGCAAGTTAAGTTCAACTACCCTCTTGTGGAGTATTTCATCTGAGAGAATTATAATTACACCCACTTGCCAAGCTGAAACTATTTCCCGACTGAGCTACATTCACAACTACAAACTATACTTGGAAAGAATTTTAAGAAATAACTCCAGTACACTAAAATGAGCATTTACCATGCACTTATTTTCATGTGTTTGGCATCATATATGCCAGGCCTAGATGTGGTTTATTATAAGTGATTTTCGTAGTAGACCTATTTCTATCGAGGGTTTTGTACATTTTAAATGAATTAGATTTACTATTTCCTCCTAATAAGGTAACCAACCTATATTACAGAACAGTATTGAACGGCCAACCAATATGTTTGATCATCTATATATATTTGTTGAAATATTATTTAATCAGTTTGCCCAATGAAGCGTAAGTGTTGCTGAAATGTTCTGAAATAATTATGTTTTGTCCCAAGGGTAATTTTGACTGTCCTGAGGTACCTATGTTTATTTGCATCTTTGTCAGTGTCTTTGTTGTTTTGAATATTAAAACTAGGTTCTATAAGTAATTTTAAAAGTGTTTTTACTAGTGTTGCAGTAGTCGTAGGCCATTCACAGTAAAGTGAGCACTTTTGAAGCCCTAGTTACTTTTTTCTTTCAACGAATTCATATCCTTCCACCACTTGTTAATATAAACCCTGCCATGTGAATAATGAACACAGTATACATCCACCATACTGAAACCAAAAGTCCAAGACCGCAATGAAATGCATTTATTGGTTATTATGTCTTGATGATACAGCTTAAAGGTGCTCACTTCACTATGAACGGCCTATAGTAGGATGCGTGTGTTGATTCTGCGACATGCTAATATTTGTACCTATTGGAAAGTAGACCTACCTCGTAAGAGCATGTTACAAATACATCACTTGTTTTCCACCCTTTTCCAATCAGTAACACAATTCTGAAACACAGAATAGGCTGACATGTATGCAAATTTAACCTGCTTGCAATTCATTCATTTGTCTGCTTTCAGAGGTGTCAAGAAATTTTTAAATCCATTAAATTAAACTCATTTGATGGTCATACAGGTGAATGTTACTCCTGGGTTCTCAGGCTTCTACTTATTATTAGTCATATGCTCTGTAGTGTGAGCTGTGTGAACCTGTGTGTAGCGATGGTGGGACACTGGAGTGAGGTCAAGTGAACGCCAGGCAATAAGAATATACATACACTGCCTTGTATCCGCTGCCTTACTTGTACACGTGTAATACTGCAGATGGTCACACTAATGTAGTGACATGAAAGCATTTTACACAATACTGCACCTGGATAGCACAGCCCCTCACCCTATTTTTAGACGTGCCTCAAATTTTCTACTTTTTCAACCCAAACTTTCCAGTTACTCGGGAATGCGTCGCAAGGGGGTTTACTGAATAAAAATTCACTTTTTAATATACAGAATCCCTATTCTGCAATGATTTAAATTTAAAAATGACCTTTAAAAGTTGTATATCAAAAATGTGCATGTACTCACATGTCAATTTTTGAACTAAGAAAGCTTACAAATTTTATTAAGACAAACAAACATTCCTTTTTTTCTGGATAAAGTCAGATAGATGAAATGTGGGAATTGTTTATCACCGGATGGAAATGAAACAATGGCAATTCTGCTACCTGGATATATATTTATTATATTCTGTTTTGTGTTGGTCTTTTTCACAGAATGTACTCACACAAAACATGTAAAATAAATATGAAACACCGGTTGTAAACACAAATGGCACGCAAAGAATTGAAATATCTATGTACTTGCATTCAGAATACCAAAAATAAGACAACTAAATTTTGACAGTTCTAGAAACATAGCGTGGCCACAATGTATCCTTGTCAAACAGCTGCTCTGTCCAAGAAAACAATGAGTGTAAACAAATGCTGTGATCAATGTAGGTTACCATACCAACATACAAGGTTTTTGTTATGACAGTCATACTTCTGGGGCTCTGTTAATTTTATTGACAGCGGATTGGATGGGGTTGGGAGAGACTAATTTAACGTCTCACGAGACAGCGCTGTTTTACTACCTCTTCTTATGAGACTTAACATTTTTATTTACACAATGGAAAAATTTAAAATTTGCTCATTTTGTGATTTGGTTGGTATCACTTGTTTAACAATCGCTGCAATGCATTATTACATAACAGTGGAAAATATTATTTAAATCTAAATGTTCAAAAGGACGCAATATTTCTGCAACTATCACTGGAATGCTACGAATACGTTTATAAGAAAATAGTAACTTATGCAATAACGACTTTCAAAAACATTAGTTGCGCAATATATAAACATAGCACAACACTTGCTTTTTAAATCACACATAGTGTATATTATGTACAATTATTGGTTTTAAAAATTACTTTATTTATGCATTTGCATGTTTTTTAAAAGTAAAAACAAACATGGCAGTGATTTCGTATTTTTGCTAACATCCACTAGTACAAAAAACCAAATACATCACTATTTTTATATACAAAATCAGGTCATGTAATCATTTTAACAAAATCTACCAATTCGGCCACTGCCTCAAATTATTATATACCAACCAGTAAAGTTTTAACCTTAAAGAAAATGTGATAAATATGTAAGTAGTTGCACTAATTCAAATATTAAACATACTTCAGACACAAATATTTTTGGCAAAGATAGTTTTCCATACAATAAACGTGTTATTTTTACACTGCAAAATAGATATGAAATAATGGTTTTGTAAGCCAAGTAAATTTTAATAAGTTTCAAAATATGTTATTTACAATACACACTGACTTACTGTTTGCAATTCCTATTTGCAACTCCTGAGTACACATCCTGTTACAAGTCTTACTACACGCTTCTCTGCCTCACATTAATTAGCAGAATCATTAAATAAATACATTTCATTTTTTCCCAGCATCGGAATTTGGAAAAAATAAAGGCTTTTCGTAAAATCGTAAAAACTGTATGATTTCCGTACATTTTATGGAAAAATCTTCAAAGTTGGCAAGTCTGCAATAGGGTAGACTTAACGACTGGGGGAGGGGTGCAAAGACAATGAAGGAAGCGACCTTTTCAAAGGCCAGACCCAACTCAGCAAGGGGTGCTGCGTGACAAAAACCGCAGGGCACTAGACTCCAGTGCCTGGCTGGCCGACTAGGCAGCATGGGATCGAGACATCAAGTCAGTTTTTCTCACATTCAAGAACTCTTGTAGGTACAGAATTTCGCCGTACAATGCAGATATGATGCACAAAAGAGGTGGTCAATTTTTAAAAGCTATCAGTAATTCAACAGATGCCTGGAGTACTGTGGGGCAATTAGCCTGAATAAATAAGTCGAAAGTGTGTGGTCAGGTAGGTAGGTGTGTGGTGTCTGCAGGTGGTCCTGAGTCAGGGGCATCGATGAAGGGGTGGAGGGAGTGGACGTGCATTCTTCCTCCTTTGAGCGCCGAGATCAATTTTAGTGATTCATTACAGCCAATATTGTATGTTTTTCCATATTAAGTTTTGTTGGCATGGTGTGATGTTTTACGGAAGAATTCCTAGTGAGCCTTTTTTCATGTGATCATATTATGCCTGTCCTGCTTTTTGGTTGTGAAAAAGTAAAAAAAAATGTTTCTGTAGCAACCTTTCAATCTTACCTGGGCGTTAACGTGGGGGATGGTACTGCCACAGTCCATGCCATATATAATACTTGCAAGTGCCCTGCTGACAAGCATTTACTGGCTCTTACAAGTTAACATGAAATCTGCATGCTCTGTAAAGCGTAACACGTTTAAGCAATTACAATTATTCAATGTCAAAATGTTTAATAAGTTATATGCTAGAATACCCTCGTAAAAGGGATTCAGACTTCTGTTGCACATTCGGTATAAAACTGACTTGCAATGACAGGGGCTTTGAGTTCAGGTTCTGGGCAAGGTAGGGACTAAAGTCATTTACAGGACTATATTTAATTTCCTACAGGACATAGCACTACGTAATCACTATAATTATGATTTAGACACTTCATTTATGTGTATATAGCGACTATTTCGTATGTCTTCCCATTTTCGGTAAGAAATCTTAAATTTGAAGCGTGCTTTTTAGTCATTTACAGGCTTACTTAATCTGTTTTATCAATTGCTTTTACAATAAACCACAGGTCAAATATTACTTCCTGGCACTGGTTTGTTTTTGTTGTGGTTGATTTTCTGCTGAATTGTTTTGTAAAAAGCATTTTTTGTATTCTTATAAACATGATCAACCAAAAAAGGATAAAAAAAAACATGTATCGCTCACGAAAACTGGTTTAAATTGCAAAACAAC
Source organism: Dryococelus australis (assembly GCA_029891345.1). Classification (NCBI taxonomy): domain Eukaryota; kingdom Metazoa; phylum Arthropoda; class Insecta; order Phasmatodea; family Phasmatidae; genus Dryococelus; species Dryococelus australis. Next base: position 316,518,899 of record CM056993.1, on the reverse strand, counting down.
TTTTTGTGACAATAAACAAATCTTCAATTTTTTGCAACGAAATACACAAAAATAAAACCACAAAATTTTAGTCCTAGCTGTCGCGCTTCAGGATACATGCAGAGTTGCAAATAAGTTACATCAAGTTAGTCTTCTTAAATGTAACATGGTTAACACATAAGTAATTTTCGTAAATTTTATTCCACAATGACCCATCACAGCACTCCCCACTATCGCATTTGGTAGTATGTAAAGCGAATAATGCAATGTCCCTTGATAATTTAAGTTCTGTACAACCATTCTTCAGGGATTTTTTTTTATTCAGAAAAACTAAATAACTACCCAGGTATTATTTTTGTAAATATTGTTTTAAGCAAAAACTCCAGATGCAACAATTTAAACATTGCGAACAATAAAATCATTGCTTTCCTCTTCAAAAATTAAATTGTTCATCACCTGAGCCATTTTCTCTTTATTCTCAATGAAATAATTTTGCCCTCTCGTCACCTTCCAACAATATTTGTTTAAGTTTTACAGTTTAATCCCGATGTGACAAACCACCGAAGTTGGCGGGTTAATATTT